>OZ007586.1:11788700-13226200 GCA_963931845.1 Maratus michaelseni
TTTAAACGTAACGATGCGTTGCAAGTGTTATCCGTGTAAAACATTTACTAAAGAAACAAAAAATTCTCAAAAAATCATGACCGTAAAAATTACACCATCAGTTCCATGGACAAAATAAAAACGTATAAAAAATCCCAAGATATAAAATAACAAAATTAAATAAAATGGCATATTATATTACAAACCAAAAACTTAATTGGGGAGCATCATTCAATACCGTCTGATATTTAGCGTCTTACAAATAATTTACGAATAAAACATCAGGTCTGTGGACATTATTTCCGTGAAAACATTATGGATACGTAAAAATAGTATCCACGTAATCTAAGAATTCAATTTTAATAAAATATTTTAAGCCATATGGGAAAATACTAGCATGATGTTAGGTAAGTCAAGAAACTTCTTTCAGGAAATACAACACTGAAAATACACGTTTCTGTGTGAATGACCCATAAGCATCGTCACTATAAGCACATTCTCCCAAAATATGGAAATAATATAACAGATATTATCCTTGCGGATAATTCTGATTAACATCTAATTAATCACATATTTCTTGCAATGAAAAACTGTAAATACTTCTTTTACATTAAGTGACAAAAATACTAGAGGCTGTAATGACTATACTTTATAAAAAAACATTTTGAAACGAAATTCAAGAGATTTCTTTGAGGCACATTTAATCTATCTTGTATTGTTTCATATTCGTTTCAGAAGATTTTAGTTGCTACGTTTCATTTTTTTTTAAAAACTTGTATTTCAGTATCAAAAACTTTCAAAATATATCATTAAACAAATTATGAAAACGAAAAATTCCACTTAAATTATGCTTTTATCTTGCGTAAACAATAAAAAGTCTGCTATAAGTAATTATCACTTTTTAACACTTTCCAACCTAGCTGAAAAGTGATTATGACTTCGGTTTGTTTGGCCATCTGTCTGTCCCTCCCGTAAATATACTCTGATTGTTCTGACATTTTTCTATGTTATTGTTGTTTACTATAGCATGATCCTTATTGAAAATAAGGTGTGAAGCACTTATAGTTACAACTTTTTATAGTTACACTTATAGTTACAGGGACAGTCAAAATGTATTCCGTTACATTACAGTCAATGGAAAAAGTATTTTCAAATGTATTTTGCTGATGTTTGAAATATGATGATATTGATATACAATTATGAAGCGCACTAAAACGTACTTGTTGTGGAATACGGAGTGCAAAGCATTTATTATTCATTTACAGGGTCAAACAAAAGAAATATATAACACATTCTTCTACGGGGAAAAATTGTTTGCAGTGTAATTTAATGATGTTTCACTATTTCACACATAATGAAATTTACATGCCTCACTGAGGCGCAATATAAATTACACACTTAAAAGTATAGTGCTCATTGCGTTTATAGTTCAATTACAGGGACACTCTAAAGATATCGGTTACAGTATAAGTGCAATAATTGCAGTCTATGTATGATAAATGCGTTTTCAACATTGGTTTTCGTTTTTAAGTTTAACTAAATTTTTGCATAGTACATGGTCATACACACAAGAGAATTCGTAAGTATTACAGATTATTTGAGTGAATTGCTTAGGGTAGTTTTTAATTGCGTTACGCATTTTCCTACTGAACTATAGTTCATATAGACTTATAGAAGTTTGTGGAAAACAAATAAATTCATATTCAAGGCTACAAAAAGAACAAGGTACGTTTACGTTTATGGTATTTAATTGCTGGACTTTTTTTAAGTTGCCTTATGCGTTTTTTACCCGAATTAAATTTTAGATTAATATGGAGTGCGTACAAATGTCTTTAGATAATATACAGGGTTGCACAAAAGATTTCGAGTGTATTTCCATCGATTGGCGAAAATTGCTAAATGTGAATTTTCTAATTGAGTAAATTTTATCATGCTATGTATATCCAAATCTATAGATCATATGCAGTTCATAATTTGACTACATTTTTTACTATGGAAGGAAATTGCTACAACTGGACTTTTAAACGTGTTATATGTTTCCTATACTGTTATATCTTATTTCACCTTATTTAACGGTGAAGTTTCCTTACAGCTTTCTGGAAGTGTTTGAAAGTGTTTCATAATCCGTCCTTGACGCATGATTTTTCGTTCTTATTTTCTCTATCTTCATACTTACAAATATATGTGACTCAACACTATTCCGTTTATAGGATAATAAAACACAATGTTAGAGTATCTTAATAATTAGAAAAATTGTATCTTAACAATTCTCTAGACATATAAATAAAACATTTTCAAAAATGTTTTAGTAATAAATTTAGCACATACATGAAATATGGGATATATATAAATAAATCAAATGAGTTCTTTATCAGTAAAATAGACTTCAGTTCACTGAACTTTCTGAATGAATATAATATATGAGCTAAGTATTTTAAATTTTTATTCATCTTTCACAGAAATTTGTATACTAGTGTAAAAAGCAAGGGTTCTTCTATATGAGTGAGCAATCAAAAATAGGAGAAAAAAATGATATATTTGATTGAGGATGGATGAAAAATGTTTCTCAAAATCAAACATCATGCATAAAGAGATTTGAATATTCACCTTTTTCAGCAATCTTCATGATGGATCGTTCTCTTAGATTTATGATCGCATTTTTAATCGAAGTTTCGATTTATGGTTCATGCAGTATTGCGATAATTTCAAGATATGGAAAATATATGATATTGTACCTCCAAAATAATAACTTAGGAGCGTTTTTCTTTAAGATGAAAATTGGTTTTCTTTTAAGAAAATAAACAATAGAAAAGTGTGATTATTGAAATGTTTAACAAATGCAAAATATTACATTTCAATGTAATGTTATTCAGTAGTTATCTTATTTTAAGATCTATTTTTTCATGTAATCATGTTTGAGATTGGGATAACACACAATCCGTATGAAAAAATACGGACATTTACACTTTTAAACATAGAATTTTCGATATTGATTTCGTGTTTCTTTTTTCAATTTTCGAAGCTCCCATCCACCAAACTATTAAAAAAGTGAAAAAAAACCCTCAGCCTTCACACTTTCACCTTTAAAACGGCGTCTTTGGTTTAAAAAATATTAATATTAACCTTTTGAAAAATATATTTTCCGACAGTCGTTTCAGTGTTTTCACGTTTTTCTCAAAGTTTAAAAAATATTGAATCAACTTCGAAAATCAAAATACGGAAAATAAAAACAAATATATCCACTTAATCTGTGTACATTGAGATTAAAAAAGACGTTTTTGGTTTCAAAATATATTAATATTAACATTTAAACAAATTAGTTTCCGAACATTACTCTCGCATTTTCATCTATTTTTCCAATTTTTAACATTTTGCAACTGCCCTTTTTAATCGAAATACGAATAATTTACATATACGAAGACCTTTAATCTGCGTACATTTTACTTTAAAACGACGTCTTTGTTTTTAAAATTTATTTATAAAATTTCAAAAAAATTCCTTTACGAAACTCACTTTGGAGACTTTCGTTTTTTATGCATACTTACAAATTCTACACCCGGTTTTGAAATACCAAATAACGCCAACTTAATAAAGGTATATTTACCTTCAGAAGGAAGCCTTTGGTTTTAAAAAATATTAATACTAATCCTTTGAAAAAAGTAATGACTGGAAGTCATTTCGAGACTTTAATTTTGTAATCAAAATGTTCCTATCATAAAGTTAATTTTATACAATCGCTCTGAAATTTGAATACAATATACTAACCTTTTAGCTAATGATCAAGTATAAATTTCGTTAAAAATTTTTGAGATTTAGGGGAAAAAATTAGTTAAAAAATAAATAAAAGAAATCCATAGGATTACCATTGCTCTTTGCTTGAAAATGTAGACTTTATTTGCGCTACTGCTCTAAATACATTAAATTAATCTTTTAGTTGTTGTTCGAGTAAAATCGAACTCACACCGGAGGTTCATTTGGAAAGATTTTCCTTTAAAAATATATAATCATACAAATTCGACTTTCATTTGCATAAACAGTTATTAAATGGTTGCCAAGCAACTATATTTCAAAGAATATCAACATATAATAATATATATAGTAATATATATATAGTAATATATATTAATTTATATTATAGTTGTTAATTTTACACCTTTAGCATTTAAAAGTAATATACTATTACAAGGTGTTATATTTTATTATATTATTATAATGGAATATCAACAAAATAATATTCAAGTGAATCGCATTATTTTGACGCGAAATTTTATTAACAAAATAGCTAATTTTCAGATGATTTAAGTTATTAATATGCTTTTTCTAATGAAATAGATGAGAATTTATTTTATCTACTAAAGAAAGATGACCAAATCGGCTTTCCAAATGAAAAATATAAAAACGTTGAATGTGTAAATTGAATATATGTCTCATAAGAGGAATTTGCAATTGTATAAGTATATTAAATACACGAAATTTTATTCAATTTCAGAACATATGATGTTTAGTGGTTGAAAAATAACTATTCTTTTAAGAATAGAATAAAATATCCTGTACAAAGAGAGAGAGATGATTAATCTAACAATCGTATGCATTCAACATATTCGGATAATGCAATAGTACAGTTATTGGTAATTGAGAATATAAAATTACAGCAACAACGGGGGATCCAGGGGGGCGGATCCTCCGTACAGTAATAAGTAGTTATACCATCATTGCATAAAATTGTGTTTAATGTGTTACTTCTAAAATTTCCGGAAGTTTGGATAAATCACATATTCTTATAAATGTATAAATACCTTTAAAAAATTTAATTTTAGAACATCAAATATTATGCAGATTATATTAAAAATTAGTGAGATTAATGAACAATGATTCGTAGAGCTGACGTTGATGCCTCTGATCTGTAGATTTACTAGTTTAAAAAAGTTTTACACTTTTATATTTCTCTATACTTCTAAGTGAGTATTATTAAAACTAAGGTTTAAAAAATACCTTTTTAGGTATGCTTAAATAATTATATCACGAGTGTTAGAATGCTTTTAGCACATTCCTACCACTTATTCTGAAAAATAATTAGTCTTATTTGGTCGCAGAAATTTTCCCATTAAATCAGACATTGTTTATAATTCAGAATAAGTGGTAGGAACGTTCAAAAATGGAGCAGCTTTCGCATGTTGGTATCACGTGTGGTTCCGACACAAATCGAAAATTTTAGTCTTGTTCGTAAATTATAAATTTTGTCATAAATCACTATAATTTCCCATTAGGAAACTATAAATAGAGTCATAAAATTACCAAGATCCAATCAGCATGCAAACTACCTGCACAGTAAGTGGTCAGAAGTAGTACACATGTAAAAAAATTCTAAGCACATCTTCGAAACGTAAAAGAAATATTCTAATTAATACTGTTATAATTTATATCTAAATAATTATATTATATACATCTAACTGTTTTTATATAATGCAAATGTTGTCATCACGATAACATCCGATATACAGAACCAATTTGGACTGTGTATTGATCTTCCAAGTATCTTGGAAGAGTTCATGTATTTCTTATAGTTCGTTTACAGGGACATAAATCAGTTTTTGATAGCATTTCAGCATCGTCGGAAATATATTACAGAGTATGGACGATTTTTAAATTAGCATTTGAAAAATTGCATAATATCCTTTCAATTACATTTGCTAAGCCAAATTCAAAATTGCATTGCAAATGACCTTTCTCGCCAAAATAGCGATTTTAAAAGATTTGATATACAGTGGTGGCCAAAAGTGTGGACATTTTTTGAAAGTTTCATGTTTTTCACCTTTGTGTGCTTGTATAATATGTTAATTTTCACTTAAATACAAACGTTTATATATCAAATTGAAGGTAATTTAATGTAGAATTTAATAATAAAAACTGTATTACAATATCTGTACTACAAAAAAAGTTATGCAACTATTAGTAAGATCTATCTTAGATTTGCATTTTTTTAAAGTGATACTTACACAATCAATACTTAGTAGGATAATCCTTATTTTTTAAGACAGCTTCACAGCGCCTTTTCATCGAGTGAACGAGTCTTTGGAGTTCATCTTTCGTAATCACATAGTGCCAAGAATCAATTATAGCTTTAATAAGTTGTCTTTTATTTGATGGACGTTTTTTCGTACAAGAATTTTCAAACGTCGCCACAAATTTTCAATTGGATTGAGATCAGGGCTGTTTCCTGGCCATGGTAATATATCTATGCCTTTATTTTGAAACCATGCTTTGCATAATTTTGCTGTGTGGCATGGAGCTGAATCCTGCTGAAAAATAAATGGTGCGTTGTTGGGGAAGAGATCCCTGATGGAAGGTATCAATTTTGGTTCCAGGACAGTTTCGATGTATTTTTTGGCATTCAGGATGCCATCAATCACTTGAATTCGGCCCACACCATCTGCAGACATACATGCCCAAATCATGACATTTGTTGGGTTTTTTGTAGTTGCTTCAATGCAATCAGGATGAAGTGCTTCTCCTACTCTATGTCTCACGTATTTTCTACCATCATTACCAAAGAGCGATATTTTACTCTCATCACTTCAGATTACTTGCTTCTATTGATTTTCTGACCATTTAATGTGTTCTGTTGCCCACTTAACTCGTTTTTTGCGTTGCTTTTGATTTAAATATGGTTTTTTCCTTGGAATTCTAGCTTGTAGTCCAAATCCTGATAACCTTCTTCTTATTGTTCTTGAACTTACTGCAATACCCGCTGCATTCATTTCACATCTAATGGCATCTGATGAAAATTTTCTATCTTGAAGGCATAGCCGTTTAATTTTTCTATCGGCAGTAGCACTTGTGCATTTTTTTCGGCCTGATTTGGCCTTATTTTCCACTGATTTCGTTTTTTCATAACGTAAACAGAACTTTCGTACACCAGAACAAGTGACTGAACCACCAACTAGTCTTGCAATTTCAGCATAAGAGAGGCCATTTTCTCTCAATATGACAATTCGGCTTCTTTTTGTAGATGTCCAATTAGTTCTTCTTGTTGATGACATTGTTTAAAAATAGTTTAATTAAAAAAAGGACTTTAAATATTCAAAAACAGCAATACTCTATTTAATTGTACTAGTATGTATCATTCCGCAAAATATTTCCACAACAATAACTCTTTTACCATCCAAATAACCTAAACTATGGTTACAGACATTTGATTGGTCCTCAGAACATTGTTTGCGATTGGCTAGTACGTTTTTATTACAAAACACGTCGTTTTTCAAAACGATTTGTATTTGTTTGTTCTACTAAAATTAGCATAACTTTTTTTGTAATACAGATATTGTAATACTGTTTTTATTGTGAAATTCTACATTAAATTATCTTCAATTGGATATATAAACGTTTGTATTTAAGTGAAAATTAATATATTCTACAAGCACACAAAGTTGAAAAACATGAAACTTTCAAAACATGCCCAAACTTTTGGCCACCACTGTATGTATTAAATTTGATATATGTACCTTAAACTAGAAAATAAAATCATCCTACTGTGTTACATTGTGTAGAGTTATGGCAAACGTAAGAAATGAATAATACTTAAGTTACAGTTTATTTTTAAGCGTTTTTTCAATAAAGGTTTTTGACTGTGCCGAATTTTCTGCGAGATTTGACGTTTTACATACGTGATATTAGCCAATTCAGTCTCATTTCTGAACTCAAATAATCATAAATAGCAAGAAACGGATAAAACGCTGAAAAAAGTAAAATATTACTATTATTTATTATTTCGAAGGTTTTGTGTAAACAACAAGTCTTTTGTGCATTCCAATTGCCTTCCACTGGTTTTTCAAAACGCATCCAACGGAAGAGAAAGACCAGGATACTTGTACCCTTCATGTCTGTCACGGGTTCAAGATAGGCTAGCTTCCACCAATTCCTGAACAGCGGTGTGCTGAAGGTAGGTTTAAAAACAGCCACGATCGGCGTAGTACCTGTCGTTGTCCGAGTTTCAAAAACTAAAATGTCTCAGCGAAAAAACTTACAACGGCACCAAGATAATCAGGAATTTTTTTTAATGGAAGCAATACATTTTGAGAACATGTTATAACCCATAATTTTATAGAATTGTATGGGTTTTACGTCACTTTCATTTACAGTCTCACCGTAGTTCGGTGTTCTATAGTTTCTTTAAAAGCCTTGTACAATAATTTTAACTGCCTTCTGTATTGATTTTTCAGTCTATGTCTAGCACAGGGTGGTCACAATTAACTTCTTTTAAATTTGAGTCCCAGTATTTCCCTCCACTTGTTTAAATGACCAAAATTCTGGATTAAATAAGGTAAAGACTATATTAATTAAAAACATATATTTATTTTCTTAAAGGTGATCAAGACGCTCATTTTCAAGTGGTAGTTCTTCCCTTGTTGTTCAACTGAAAATGAGCGCGTGTGCGTCTCAAAAGGTCTCGGGGACTATTATGAAAACCTAACATCTTAACATGTGTTAATATTTTATTATCTTTTAAGTAAATAAATACATGTTTGTAATTAATATATTAATCAAGGTGGAAGTTCCTTCACAGCACTGTTTTATTGTAGTGTTTTGATTTTATTTTTTATTAAAAAATACTAGTAAAAATAGTTGTTCCCGGTTTTTTATGGGTTATTAGTATCTTGTAACAGATCTTCGAAATTTAGATCTCGGATTAAAGTTTTTCTTAGCAACAATTGTCATATTGCAACTTTTTTAATGATCCAGAATATAGTTTAAAACACTATTTAGCAGATAATTACATTTACAAAATGAAAAATCCAATTGTTATTTGATAAATTAAAGAAGATATTGGACAGAAAATATTTACATACTACTTAATACATAAACATAAATGAAAGGCATTTTGTAAAGCGACGGTATATTGAAATGTTAAGATTGATAGAGGATCCGTATTCGTTTTCAGAAATCTATAAATTGCAGTTTTTTTTTCTATGTACTACATTTTGGTAGAAGCAATAATGTCAACAATGGCAACATTGAATGTTATTTTCTACATATCTCTGTATCTTAAGAAACTGATGAAGCCAATAGGAAATCTTTACTGGCGAATGACTTTAGCTTCCAGTCATCTAAAATCAGGCTTATTATTCCCCGACAATTTGTTTTCTGCGCCGAATCTTCCTTTTTAACCTAGATTTCTGACTTTGGACGATAAAAAGATTATTGGCTTTTCAGTCTCTCCTAGCTTCTTTTAACCACGCTATCTTAAGTTTTGAGATTCTACCAGTGACGTATTTAATTGATTTCACAAGCAGAAAAGTTATGTATGATTAAGTGAAATTTGTATGCGCAGATAAGAAAAAATCAAAGTTAATGCATAAAATACTGTGTTAAAAAAATTTATATACAAATTTTACAGAGTTCAAACTTTCCTGCTTCGCGTAGAAAGAATAATCAGAGGCATGTTCAAAGGGTACAAAAGTTTTACCCCTTTCCCATTAACTTTTGGATACCGTATTGATATTAGTCTCATATGTGGATCCTCGCAAAATACATTTCGCTGAACCTATTTCATAATCCTGCATAAAGTATCTCAAATGAATCGGTAGATTGTCACTTTATAAATAAGAATTGTCATTTTATAAATAAGAATTAACCTGCCCGACTAGAGATTCGGGTTGTGTTGCTATTTTTTTTCATTCTGAGTCGGGTTGACACTAATTGTTTCAGGTTATGCATAACACGATAACAAAAACAGGATTTTTTTCCAGATGAAAAATTATATATTTGTATATGAAAGATTCTTTAAACGTTCATTTTTAAATATAAAAGATTAAATTATTATTAGAGATAGGAATTTAAACTATTTTTCAATAATTGCATTAAATGTGTGGATATATTTTTTTTTTGTGTGTGTGTATGCGAGTTTCGGGTTGGGTTTGGGATTGAAGTATTTCGGATTCGTCGGGTTGCGTGATGAGGAAAATAATTTTGTTGGGTAACACAACCCGCTCAAGATTCTATTCTATACACGTCAATCTATTCAGATCTTGTTTCAGCATGTTTTGTAGAAATTACTTTTCTCGAAGATATTCCGTGAACTACTAAATCGCATTAGCACTGCAATGAAAATCATTCAGAAAAAAAACTACCGAAACGAGTGTCAATGAAGTTGACGTGTGCAGAACTACTAAAGGTGCTGACCTTAAGCATTTTAGAGTTAACTTTACGAGAACAATTGAAAATTAAGCTTGAACTGCTACATTATATATGTGAAATTATTTCATAGTTTAACAATTTATGAATAAAATACAGAGTGTTTCAAATGTCTCTATGACTTTTCAAGAAATAGGTTTTAAATTCAGTTCTTTGCAAGTTATCTGATTGAATACTTTCAACAGAATAAAGAATAGTTATTGTGTGTGCTCGTCTATGTGAACTAATGTCTGAAAACGTGTAGGAAGATTTCACCCTCAATTTTAAAAAAACAGCTCATGCCAGAGTAGCTATTAACAACATGGTAAAAATTTTAATCTTACTAGTAACGTTAAAGATTATGATCATTCCGGCTGACCTCTAATACCGCAGACTTCTCATGTTGTACAAAGAATGAAAGCAGCAGTTACACGTCACTAACATGAAGACGCAGTCGGAAGCTCGCTATTCCACATTCTACTTTTTGTAAAGTGTTATTATATTAAACAATATCTCTGTGATATTATAATCTCTGAGTTTATAAACTCTGTGTTATATTAAAATTCGGACTGCCAATTTCTAAGTTCTCATAAGCTTAAATACGAAGACTATGGAGTTCGTTAAGCTATGTGTATTTCTGGAAGCTTTTGATAATGAGAACTTAAGATGGGTGACGTTCATAATTTCATCCACGTAGATGAGCAGCAATACTTTCTTTTATTGCAAGCATTCTATCAGATCGGCTGCAAAGAAATTGGATTTAGATTTAATTTCTCAACAATGTATCGAGACATTACAAAACTTTGGAATATTTAAACACTCTGTATAATGAGTTTAAATCGTTCAAATCATTTTGTAATACGATGTATTATAGGAAAATAAGTATTATGCCTAACTTATATTACGCATTTTAATATTTGTCTGAATGTACTGTAATATGGATTATGTACAATTTTTTTTTACAAAATATGAAAAGAGCTGACACATATTGTGTTTATGTCCCATATTGAATTGCAATAGATATCGAATCATTGTAAATGAGCGCTCGTTATGATAGAATTACTTACTATTATTTTACAAGTAAGGTTCTATTTTCTCAAACAAAGGAACTCAACATTTCTATAATGACAGTGATCTAAAAGCTTTTATCAGATTAATTTTCCTAATTTAACATTCTGATTCTGTATTAATTATAGACGTTTTTGGAACCCTTGCCACCAAAAATAGGCATTTGGAAAGAATTCATTCTAATCGTACATAAAATATTAAAACATTTAACTTACAAGAAGAAAAAATTTACAAATATTTATAGTACTCAAGCATTTAAAAATCTTAAAAATTAATTTACTCGTATCAATTTAATCCTATGGTAAAGTAAACATATTGTGTGATTTTATTACACATTTACTGACGCTTTTTGAAAATGTAATGAGACTTTTATGATGTAACAAAATTAAAACAATGCGACAAAATCTAAGTAAACTCAAACTTAGTTAATAAATATATTTTTGTTATTTGAATATTTAATAAGAAAACTTATAGGGTTGGTTGGGGTAAGTGGAACACCTTTTTCGAATACTTCATTTTTGAAGCCTTATACACAAAATTTGAAACAGTTTATTTTGAACTTAACAACTTATTTTATTTAAGACTACATTAATAAACAAAAGTTTATCATTAGATTCTAAAATAATGCTTTAAATATTTTTTAACTGCTTTTCTTTTAAAAAATCAGGTAGGTATCAAAATGGGTTAAGTGGGCCCTCCGCTCTTTATTTAAATTTAAAGCAAGCATAACTAAAGAAGAGGTAAGTGGCTGTTACTTGATAAAGTATAGACATTTCCTATAATAAATATCTTATTGCAAATGTATCCATGTACGAGATATCTACTCACATTAAGATCAGTATGACAGTTAAATATAGATTGAAAAACAAAACAAGTACATCTATCAAATTTTTTGAAAGCCTAAAGGCATATGTTTTACTTTAACATATAAAACAGTGCTGAGGAAACATAATAAGGTTGATTAAGATTAATTTTGGCACATTAGCAAACACTGTAAGTTGAAAAAGGATTTGGAAACACTAAATGGCAGCGTCTACTTAAAGTTGACTGATTGAGAATCATTATTACTTCATCCTCAGTAATAATTTCAACATCATCTGCATACGGCCAATAAAAAGTCTCACTATTTATGTTCTTTCTTGCAAATTTAGCATTTATTTTTTTTATTTGTATCATCAATTTCTAAAATTAGAGCTACATAATACTTTCTTTGAATTCAAGTTTCACAAATACATAGTCACCAAATTTAGAAGTTTTTGATAGCTAAACTATTAATTCCTTCTAGGTCTTCGTAATTGCCTTTTAATTCATCCATAGAATTATCTTTATCAAAGTTGCTTTCCACTTCAAAATCGTCACTGTCTTCTACATTCTTCTACATATTCAGTTTTATTTTTATTTATTTTTATTTTTCTATTTACTCTTTATATTTCCATAGCTTTTTTATTCTTAATTGTTGCATGTATGCTTCATTCGTAATGATTTGAATACCTGGAGATGTTTTAGATCTCTTTGATGGAATTGTGTTTCCATGTGGAGACGCACACGTAAAGGTGACGTATTATTCAATTTATATAATTCAATTCCCTCTATATTCAATTCGAAAAACTAAACTTAAGTACTATAAAAATTTAAGGCAACTTTTTTAATCCATAATGCAGAAATGTATTTAAATTTACTTAGTAGGGTAAGTGGGGCAGCCTAGCCCCACTAACCACATAATGAGGGGTCCCACTTACCCCTAGTAGGCTAAAATTAAGTAGAAAGTGGGACCCTCTTCTTTAACACTTCTTAACAGTTTTTTTAAAAATTCAATCTACAGTATGTATTTTAGGTTAAACGTTGCAAACAGTATAATAAACATTAAAAGATAATGAAGACTAAACTGGAAACACCTCTTGGGAAAAATGTAGCTTGAACGCTTTAAACAAACTATTCTGGAAATCTATTTTACATTAGTTCTATGACACGAAAAATAAATTAAACAAAGCTCAAATATATGCAAAACTAATGAGTGTGACAAAATGTGACATGATCAATGCGAATAAGTGTGAAATATCCTGTACATATTTTAGTTTGAGGGGAATGACCCACCTACCCCAGTAACTCACTTACCCAAACCAACCCTAACATAGTTATTTGAAAGTGGAAACAAATTTTCTCTTGGAATTGATGTCATTGAGGCAGCTGGGATCTCATATGTACGTAATTTGCATTATTATTCTTGAAAATTGAATATTCTTACATCGTCTCAGACTTTAACGGAACATCTAGATAACATACATCAGTCATCATCAAAAATTGGAAAATATTAAATGAGGTTCAAATTAACACTGCGATCGATATTTGTTTTTTGTCGCTGCAATAAATCATAGCTACAATGTGATGCAACTACAAATAGTACTAAGAAAAGATGTTTATAAATAAACTCATCCATTTTATTAAATGAACCATCATATTTTCTTATAACTAAGCTTATTTATTTTGATATTGAAGAGGAGAGATTTGTTGAAGCAAAGTTCCCAACTTTCCTTCCTTAACGTTGTGTCTTGCAAATAAAATTGTGAACCCCTTCAACTTCATGCCGTACTTTTTGCCAGACATTCATAATTTATTATATTCTCAATAAATAAAACATGCACTAACCTAGTGTATACATGTCTATATGAATAAGGGGGTTAATGACGGTGTTAAAATGCCTCAAAAGTGAACATAACTGAAATTTCGTTAACTTAAGGAGAATCGTAAATTATTTAGCATAAAACCACAGACTTACGATGGAAAAATCTTTTAGTTCGCATTTTTCCAACAAATTTTAAAGGAACTCTCGGACAACGTTGCTGAAAAGTCCAGTGTTTTTATATACAGAAATAACATATTTTAAAATTCATATCGTAAAATTTGTACGGTATTGATTGACTAGACTACCTTTATTTTATGCGATCAAGTTTCAAAATGCAGTATACATTTTATACACACCGTCTGCCTTCTATCCGTGCTCTAACTCCCGTAAATAGGCTCGGATTGCTCTGCAATTTTTATATGTTATTCTCGTTATCTATAGCATGTTCCCTATTTCAACGGAAGTGTGTAGCACTTATAGTTTTTTACAGGGACACTCAAAAGAATTCCGTTACATTACGATATATGGGAAAAAATCATTTGCGGTTTATTTTAATGATGTTACGCAATTTCAAACACATTGTAATTGACATATATCTTTAAGGTGCATTACAAGAAGCTTAATATGCAATAAGGTGTGCATAGCACTTATAGTTACTTTACAGGGACAGTCAAAAGAATTCCGTTCCATTACGTCTATGGAGAAAAATCGTCTGCGGTTTATTTAAATAATGTTTCACTATTTTAAACGCATTGAAATTTATATATATCACTAAGGTGCATTACAAGAGGCTTACTACAGAATATTGTGTGTATAGCAGTCATCGTTCATTTACAGGGATACACAAAAGAATTATCTACTGTATGTTAACAATAATTCCTGGAAGTGCGTTTTAAGTTACTGAACCCGATTTTAAATTTAACTCACTTTTTGTCTATTACGCGGTGTGTATAAATTCTGTAGATCATATACAGGGAAGCACAAAAGTTTGCGAACACATTTCCGTTTATTGACAGAAACTCCAGGAGGAGAATTTTAAACTGTGCTACGCGTTTCTTAACTGAACTAAAATTTAGCATCCTATGTAGTATATATACAAATCTATAGATCATATACAGGGCTGAATAAAAGTATTCGGATATTTTTCCGAATATTATATACGTTGGAAATTCTTAAAATTATGTTTTTAAATATGTTATGCGTTTTCCAAATTGTTTACTTAGATGTTATCTTTCAGCGTATTAAACGGTATGATTTGTAAAATTATTTTGGAAGCGTTGGAAAGTGTTACATAATCTATGCTTGACGCATGATTTTTCGTTCTTGTTACTCTTTAAAATATTTAGTACATTACGCAGTGTGTAGAAATTCTATAGTTCATATACAGATATCCACAAGAAAACTCGTAAGTATTATTCTCTATGGGCATGAATTCCATAGATGTGCCTTTTAATTTTGTTATGCATTTTTCATCTTAATAATATTTGCTATACTAAGATATGTTTGTAGAATATACACTGGCCTCCAAAAGTTAAGGTACAACCGGTTTTTTGCGTCTAATTTGCAAATGAATAAATATAGAAACAACAAAGGGTATAGCCAGGTTTCCTATTAAAATATGCCCTTGAGTCAACCAGATAGAGTCCTACATGAATCGATAGCCCTTCAATAGAGATGCGTTTTTGCCAAGTTTGAAGCATATATCTCAAACCCATGGGCAGTTATGACTCTTTATGTGCGTTTTGGAGAAAAGTGCATTGTGAAGAAAGTAGTGATCAAATTTCCCCGAAAAAAATCAGAAGATGTGTAATATTACAATACAAATAGCGGATATTATTTTCAGATTATTTTCTTCAAAATAGCCAGTTTTATAAAAATTTTCTTGTTTTTAATTTAACTTTTTAATTAAGAATATATCGAAATTTTTAGTGACCACCTTCATGTTTTTACCAAAAATACTACGAGGTATGATGTAAATTTGGTGTGAGTTTCAAGCTCTACGTGGGGTGCATCATAGAAAAGAAAATTAAAAATGTTTACCTGGTGTGTGTGTGGGTGAGGGGGGTTGCAAATTGCGTGTGTTATTACAAGTTCATGCGCAGTTCTATGTACAGTTTACGCATGTAGTTATGCTGTTGGTGGCAATCATCTGAAGAAAAGCATTTTGTTTTGTTAGGTGACAGTTAACTGATTTTGTTTTTAGTTTTCTGCGCAGTTTTACTTAACACATTGCTTTTCGTCTTTTAAACATGATGCCCCGCCTATGGACGTTACATTTGCTTTTTCTGTTATTTAACAAAAAAATGTATCACCATCCGTTTCTATTATAAAAAGATGTATGTAATAGTGGTATTGTTTCTAATCGAACTATTAATATGCATAGTACTATAATTGTAAAAATGCTAATTTTGTGTATTTTCTTTGAGAAATAATGTAACATATGAAACACAAAAGCACCGCTCATGGGCTGAATTACACATCTCCAAAAGACGTGAATTCATGTCTCCCGTTCAGAGCCTGATTACCAACGAAATAATCTTCCACCAGTAAAAATGAAGAGAAATTTCGTTTTTATTCAAGACAGTAATTTTTTTGTGACTAGAGCGTTTAAATAAGGCAAAAATGTCTACTAACATTTACTGGTGGAAGTTTTCCCCGATTGTGTTTTCTTCAGTCTGTTAACAATGTTTTCGATTAATCAACAACAGTGTTAAGTCAAACTGAGCCTAAAATTATTTTAAAAAATCCGTCAACTGTCAACTAACAAACACAATGGTATCCTTCAAATGATTGCCACCAGCAACATAACTACATGCGTAAACTGTACATAGAACTGTGTGTGAACTTGTAATAACGCACGCAATATGCAACTCCCCCATCTCTGGAACACATTTTTAATTCTTTTTCTATGATGCACCCATCGTAGAGAGTTGAAACTCACACCAAATATACGTCATACCTCTTAGTATTTTTGGTAAAAACATGAAGGTGGTCACTGAAAATTTTCGATATATTCTTAATTAAAAATTTTAATTAAAAACAAGAAATTTTTAATAAAACTGGCAATTTTGCAGAAAATAATCTGAAAATAATATCCACTATTTGTATTTTAATGTTACAAAACCTTGATTTTTTTCGGGGAAATTAGATCACTACACTGTAAAAAATTTTCAGAAACGTTTCTGAAAGTAACGGAGACCTGTGCTGCACGATACTAACAGAAAGGTTTCTGATTCGATCAGAAAAATGTTTCGGCTAAAACACGGAACCTTTCCGATTCGTAATGAAACCTTCCTGAACATATCTGAAACCTTTCTGAATATATCGGAAATCTTTCATTACGGATCGAAAAAGTTTCTGAATATATCGGAAATCTTTCATAATATATCGGAAAAGTTTTATATCGGAAAAGTTTCTGAATATATCGGAAAAGTTTCTGAATATATCGGAAATCTTTCATAATATATCGGAAACTTTTCAGAATGTATCTAAAACCTTTCTGAATATATCTGAAGTGTTTCTGAATATATTTTTATCTTTTTTTATTATATATTATCTGAATTTTAAAAGAATACTTGAAAAGATAAGAATTTCTGTTCTTTTAAATATTCTAATTGAACTTTTTTTTTATAATGATTCTTTTTTCTAGGCGAAATTATTCGGTATATTGCGTGATATTTTCCAGTTTATATCAAAATTTTATCAAATGTGTTTTAACCCTAATATTTAAGAATATTCACGAAGTGAATATTGGGGAATGGAAATATTTACCTTGTTTTTTAACAACATATCATGAAAAAAACATGGGATTCATACAGCTTCACAAATCAAGTATTTATTTTAAAAATTTTTTTAAAAAAAGCATATATACTTAGAAAACTTTCAAAACTTTTCATTAACATGAAATAGACAAACTAAAGCTATTCTAATATATTTTAGATACATTTCAAATAATCTAACTCCCAGAAACATAAAATGATTAAAACTTATGTATGATCTTTGCAAAAGCAATGCAGCTTCAGATATCTGTTTATCTGTTAACTTTTTCGGTCCTTAAAAGGTAATTTTTCATATTAGAACAAGACATTTCACAAAAATTCTCATCTTAAAACTGGACCCTTCACAAAAATTTTCGTCCCAAAACAGTATCCGTCACAAAATTTTTTGTCTTAAAAATAAGACTTTACCACCTCAAAAACTGAACTTTTCACAAATTTAATGATTTAAAAATAAAATATGACCTATCACAAAACAATTGAACTTATCAAATTGCATAGCTTTTTTATGTGTAAAGGATAGATACAAAGGAACCTGATATAACGATAATTTCAAATTCGCAAAATTATGACCGGATTTTTAAAAATATTAAAAAAACTGCACAATTTCACAATAACAGGACCCTGTGAGAAAAATCTGGACATAACCCTCAGATTAATAAAATCACATAGAATTTTTTTTTCCAGAATTAGAATAAAATAAATAAATGTAGTTTGTTTACTTTAAAACGATATTTTTAAAGTCAGACAAGTCAATTTTCAATATATAGTATTATAAAAGTTAGAGTTCTGAAACATCGTTAAAAAATATATATAAACAAACACGCAGTACCGCCGGCAGATATTATTCTTTAAGAGATAAAATTGCTACTAAATGCTATTTTTAAATCATATTTATTGAAGCAACATTAAAAGAATTAAAAATGAGAGACAAAGGATTTGTATTTTTATATTTTAGAGTATATTTTAATAATTATACTTCCAACTCAAAGTATCTAAATGCTCATGTAAATAGTCCTAAAAGTTAGGGTTAAGACATTTGTTAAAAATATTGATATAAACTGAAAAATATCACGCCATGTATGAGATAATAATGAATATAAAACAGAATCATTATAAAAAATATTATTAGAGTATTTAAAACAGCAGAAATTCTTAACTTTTTTTAAATTCTCTTTTTGGACCGCTCGAATAACTAACATTATATTCCACAGCCAACAACGTGCTGCTTTATCTTTGCCGTTAACGGCGTACACTGTTTGAAATAGTTGAGAAGAGAAGTATTTGAAATGCGGACAAACTGGTTTGCTATAGAAGAGGGTCGGTTTCAATCACCTAATCCTAAACATTCGGAAAGGTTTCTGATGGTTTCAGAAAGTGAAAATAGCTATCAGATATCCGATGGTATCAGAAACATTCCTGTTAAAATACTAAACGTTCCAAATATTTTTTACAGTGTACTTTCTTCATAATGAACCTTTTTCCAAAACGCACATAAAGAGTCATAACTGCCCATGGGTTTGAGATATATGCTTCAAACTTGGCACAAACACATCTCTATTGAAGGGCTCTCGATTCAAGTAGGCCTCGATCTGGTTGATTCAAGGGCATATTTTAATAGGAAACCTGGCTATACCCTTTGGAAGAAATGTGCGCTGAACTGTTATTTATAAAATGCGACATAGAAATTTACTTAAGTTAAACGTATAAATGAAATTACAACAAATAAGCGCTCATGGTGGAAAATTGCATTCTTGGAGAAATCAGTACATCGCAGTATTATGCAGTAAAATGTGACAGAAACATTAAAAAACTGGTTCTAATACGGAATATGTCCACCCCGGACTTGAATGCATTGGCGGCATCGACTTTCCATGCTCTCAATTAAATTGTCGGACACCGAAATAGGTAACGCTGACCAGACTTGGAGTAAGCCATGTTCCAGCTCATTTAATGACCTTGGTGGATGACTTAAAGCCGCAACCTGTCTTCCAAGCTAGTCCCAAAGATGTTCTATCGGATTCAAGTCTGGATAGTGAGCTGGCCATTCCATTCTCTCCAAGCCGTGATCCTCAAGACAATCCTCAACAACCACAGCTTGGCGTGGTCTCGAACTATCATCCATTAGAATGAAACCATTGCCAATAGCACCGGCATATGGGCGCACATATGAATCAAGGATCTCATCCCGATATCTCGCACCAGTCACAGTTCCTCCATGGAACACATGCAGGTCAGTGGGGCCTCCGAGTGAGATCCCTGCCCAAACCATGATTTCACCGTTTCTGTAACTGTGTGTTTCGACAGTGTTTGATTGATGGTATCGAGTGCATTGTTCTCTCCAGATCAGAAGACGTCCTGAATCGCTCTCCAGTGTGAATCTGGACTCGTCTGTGAAGAGTACAGAAGCCCAGTGTTGTCTGGTCCAGGAAACATGTTCTCTTGCCAAACATAAGCGGGTCCTTCTCTGTCGTCTGTTGAGGGGGACACGCACAACTGGTCGCCTTGCATAGAAACCTGCATTGTGAATACGTCTTCGCACCGTAGTAGCGGAGATTCTTCTCCCTGATGCTGCAAAGTGGTCTGCAATGAGTTGCGGCACAGTAGTGAGTCTTCTCCTTCGGGCCGAAAGAGCTAGAAACCGGTCTTCTGCAGGTATTGTAACACGTGGGCGGCCTGGAACATGTCTTCTGGACACATAATCTTCGGATTCATACTGATCCCAGATTCGTTGGACTACACTGCAAAACACATTGAGCCGTTTAGCAGTATCGGCCTGTGACAACCCCATTTCCATCCATCCTACCCCCCGCCACCTTAATGAATCAAGCAAACGACTTCTTCTAGACATTTCTAGACTCTAATGGCTGTTGTGAACAAAACTGACAACAATAGTTCTAATACAACAAAACTTACACGTGAAATTGCGAAAGCTTCGTAATTGCATATTTTTCTCTCATTCACAAATACCTATTATTTTCTATAAAATAAAAGTGGTAGCTGTAATTTTTTCGTAAGTTTTTTTAAAGCTTATTATTGTCATTCATATAAACTATGAAGTTTAATCTGACTGCCATTTTTTGTCTGGTGAGCTTCGAAAAACATGTTGTACCTTAACTTTTGGAGGCCAGTGTAAATAAAATAGATAGATATACAGATTTACCGCAAAAAACTATATTATCGTCTATGGATGGATTCTGCTAGTGCGATTTTATTTCTTATACATTTCCTAGCTGAATTAAATTTTAGCTTAATATGAGCTGTGTATAAAAATCTGTAGATAATATACAGGGCAGCAAAAAATGTCACGTTACATTCTAAGGGCGTTAAATGCTGAAAATAAATTTTCAAATGTGTTATGCGTTTAAGAGTTAAATTAAATTTTAGCAAACTATGTGGTGTGTATGCAAATATATAAATCATATACAGGGCTGTTCAAAAGAAATCGAATATCTTATCGACTACGAATGCTAAATGCTGAAATTTGAGTATTCATCTGTGTTATGCATTTTCAAAAATTTTTATTTAGATATCTTTTTGATTACTTTATTAAATATTGGAGTTTACTTACTGTAATCTGGAAGTGTTGGAAAGTGTTTCATAATATATACGGGACTTATGATTTTTTGTTCTTATTTTCATTGATCTTTTGAAAATAAGCAATGGTGTCTTGTTTTAACTTAATTAGAGGAAATCACAATCGCAAAATTTGTTAGCGTAATTTAAATACGTTAATTAAAATTATTAGAAAAATAAGTAAAATAATAATGAGTAATATTCATATAAAAATAATAAATAGTTTTTTAAAGAGATCAATATATTTTGGATATTTTTTTTTCATTATTTGTTAAAATCAATTTTATAGGTGTTAAATTTTCTTCGAGATATTTGAGGAATAATCTTTTGATTAATGCCAGTAATATGTCATCAATCAATTCGTCTTGGCTCACCATCTAAAAAGAGAAAATATCTCTATCATAAGTATAGTCCATTTATCTTATACAAATAATACAACGGGATAGAAAATTAACTTAGATATGGCTATTATTTAATCATAAAAATAGGGGCAAGATTATGGTTTTTTAATTCAGTATTTTTAATAACAAGTGGTGATTAATATGTCGGGCAAACTGAATGGTATATTATTTTATGCTGAGAAGATTTATGAAATAGCTAAAAAGAAATTTTTAGCGAAATAAATAGATAAAAAAAGGGATTTCAAGAAAAAGAAAGTCTTCAAAACTGCAATAGCATTTATCATGCTTTCTTGTTCCTAATTTCAATTCGTCTGAGTGAAATCTTTCTGACATACACATATAAAATAATGTTTTTCCTTTACGTTGAAAATCATAGTAAAACGTTCGTTGTTTTTAAATACGAAAAACTTTTTCTAACACAATGGAAATGGGTTAAAAATGAAATTTTTTGATAGATTTAACAATTCATCATAAAAGTAAAGAACTGACTAAGTGTAATAAAATATTTCTAGGTGATTAATGTTTCGTTGGTAGCTTTGAATGGTTGCCCCCCCCCCCTTTCCACATAATATTCCATAAAACAACAATATTTTCTTTTACTTTTGCTTTCTTATTTTTAGGGTTCCGTACTTAAAAAGTAAAAACGGAACCATTATAAGATCACTCCCGTGTCTGTCTGCCCGTCTGTCAGAGCTCTTTTTCTCATAAACTGTCGGACGTGGAAAGTTCAAACTTGGGAAAGTTATAAAGCGTAATGAAGAGAAGAAAATATTTCCAACTAGGTACATTTTAACTCCAACTATTGGTTATAAAGCCTTATTACACACATATTTTCAAATTGTTAGCCATTCACAAATATTTTAAAGAAAAAAATAGGGGGCTAATTAAGTTGCATGAAAAAAAGTTTTCTGTTTGTATATCATGTAGATTATCGTGTGAAAGATCTCATCATATCGAACTCAAAAAAATATTTGCTTTAATTTTAGGTATTATTTTCTGGGTGTCGCGTCCATTCGTTGTGCACAATTCATCGTGGAACAATTCATCGCGGAACAATTCGTCGCGCAAAATTCATCGCAGCGACAATTCGTCGCAACGAAAATGTTTTTGAAAGCTATGACGATAAAATAAAGATAATTTAGTAAAATTATTTAATGATAATTTGTTTTTAGATATAATCGCATGTAAATTGTTAGTTATAATTCTCTATATCTAGGAAACTAATTATCATTAAACATTTTTACTAAATTGTCTTTATTTTATCTTCATAGCCTTCAAAAACATTTTCGCTGCGACGAATTATGCGCGATGAATTTTTCCGAGATTGTGCGTCACGAATTGACGCAGAACCTATTTTCAGAGATATCGTCAAAATTCACTGCTAAAATATGTCCCCCCTCCCTCTATTTTCGAATCTACTGAAACTAAAATTATGAAAAATGTGGGGCAGTAGGAGATTATTTAAACCTTGCAGGAAAACTTTAGCCATTATCCTAGGTAACATAGTTTTTGAGAAAAAAACATTTTCCCGTTACAAACAAACTTTAATTTTCGGGCGGTGAACGGGGGAGTTGACTGGCGCTCGAGGTATCTATCGACGCAGAATCATCCAAGGATATCTGGTTATGATTTTCAAAAAAATAATTGTCGGTAATTAGCCGTGATATTAATTAAGTTACTTAAAAAAATTATATATATCGTGTAGCGTATCGTTCTAAAGATCTCGGAACACCGAACACCGATATTTGTTTTAATTTTAGTTACTATATTTTTAGAGATATTGTCGAAAGTATACTGGGAAAATATGCCCTTCCCCTCCTATTTTCGAATCTACTGAAACTAAAATTATGAAAAAATTAGCGGTAGTACGGGTTTATTAATTAATAAACAGTAATTAATAAATTTAATGTACGGAACCCTTTGAGCGCGAGTTATACTCGCAATTTACAGATTTATTTTTTCAATTGTGACTTTCTGGTAGGAAGAGATAAATGTTTTTCCATGAGTTAGGAATCCAACATCCTTTTTTTCATTTTCATCGGAATGATCTTTAGACCTTCTAGTTTAGGATATCTAGAATTTATTAATTAAATTTTTTTATATATTTTTTAAATCTTCTCAATTCATTATCAATAGTAAAAAGGGAATAGGTTTGTCTGTCTCTCTGATGTGTTCAGAAGAAACCGATGCGCACAGAGCTAGAAGATTTGGCAGGAATGGACCTCTATTCCTTTAGTTATGCCCTAGAAACCAGTTTTTGAATTTTTGTATCCGATGTTTTTCAATCAATTAAAAATTTAAATCAAAAACTCATCAAAAAGCGATTTTTTTCTCAAAGTCATGCGGCGGCCGTTTCGGAATTGGCTAGCAGTAAAGACGCTCTGATATAAAACGGCGCTCTTTTTTTTTCGCGTCTCTCGGAGCCATCATCTACTTAACTATTCGAAATACGCGAAAACAAAAAATAGCAAACCACATCTACACACTCTAAGTTTTCTAACAGCGCAATCAGTTTTAAAAAGTATTAAAAATGATAGAACCTTTTCAAAACAATTATTTTCGAAACTTTGATTTCGTTCCCCCCCACCCCCGTTTTTTGAAGATCACATCCGCCGAACTATTCCAAATACGGAAAAAAAAACATAAAACACTCACTTAACAATCGTAAAAATTATGTCTTTGTTATCAAAAAATAATAATAATAACCCTTTGAAAAACAATATTTACTGAGAGCAGACGTTTTGCCAAAACGTTTAAAAATCTACATCGGACTCGTAAATCAAAACACAAAGAAAAAACGATCTCAGTACTTTCAGCTTTAAAAAGTCTTCGTTTTCAAATTCTATTACTATTAACCCTTTCAAAAAATATTGTTTCTGAAAATCATTCTTGCAATTTACGTCTTTTTTTTGCAGTGTTTAACATTCTACATCCATCAATTTTAATCGAAATATGAAATATAGTACACCCTTAATCTGCGCACAAATTACTTTAATCTCTTGAGACCTGAAGTTAACTAATGCTGTAAATACACATTATTTGCTTTTCCACAACCAAAATGATACCATATATGACAGAAAGAGTCTTTTTCTTGAAATTGATACTTTAGAGGACTGGTAATTTAGGTTCACAAATATGAATCTAAAACTACAAGCCCCTTTAAAATAGCAATTCTATTATTAATAATCTAAATTTACGCAATAACAAATTAAAGGGATTTCAACAAGTGAATGATCAACAAATTCTCAATTTATTAATTTAAAGGGTATAAGTTAATAATTATGCAAATTTCTTACTTTCTTGGCCACAATGTCTTGAAGCCATTTAGAAACTCAAATGAGAATAACATGTATTTTATAAGGAAATAAGCGTCAGTACTGCCTTGTATTAAATTTGTTTTGAAGCAAAAATCATTCAGCTATATACAAATAAAGTAAAAATGTAAAAAATGAAACAGTTTAGTTTTTATGAGAAAAAAATAGACGTCCATATTTCTGTATCTCAGGTCTGAAGAGGTTAAAACCAAGTCTTCGGTTTCAAAAAATGTCAGTATTAACCCTTTCAAAAAAATTCATTTCCGAAACTCACTTTCGCGACTTTCATTTTTATGCATACTTTAAATTCCTCATCCGGTTTGGAAATTTAAAAAAAATCACACTCATTGAATAAACATACAATTAACTTTACCATTAAAAGGACGTCTTTGGTTTTAAAAATATTAACTCTTTGAAAAAAATTCATGATAGGCACATTTTGAATAAAAAATTAAGCTTAATTGTATTCATTCGCTCTGAAATTTTAATACAATAAACTAAAATTTTAAATAATGCTCGAGTATAAATTTGCAAAAGAAAGTATGAGATTTAGGGATAAAATAATCAATTTGAAAATATAAAAATTCCCTTAGGGATAACATTAAAACATTAGTATCCGTACATTATTTCCATTTCGACCGATTTCGACCATTTTCGACCTAAATATCAAATTTTAACACGAGTGTTTTACACGGTCATCGGATACGTAGTTTATATAACGTACAAAAATCTCGAAACTTTTGGACAATTTTAAGTAGTTTAAAAAAAAAATTAAATCAGTTCGATGTTTACCTTTGCGTATGCTGTAGTTAAGAGCTTTAAAAAAATACTTTCTGTTTTTTTTAGTTCAAAAAAGTGTTTTATTTTATGAAACATATACTTCAATTTCGTCCTATGTTTCCTTTCGTCCTATGTTTTGGGGACCTTTCGAAGGGGCTCATATGATAATGGGAAGTTGAGTATTTTTGTAGCAAGGAAATTTTTTCGAGAATGCTTCCTCGGTTGGTTGGTTGGTTGCATATTGTTTCGTAGAAGAAATTAAATAAACCAAGGTAGGACTCTGATCGCTTGTTTAGATCGCGAATGCGCAAGTGTTCTTTGCTGGATCTCCATTATAGACGCACATTCCACTGTATAGAAGATTATTATCACGGGCCCGGGGTTATTAGAGTCTAGAACAATTTTAACAGGTGGATCATGTAAGTTTTCATCCCTAAACAAAGATATACATATGATATAATAGATATATATTATATTATATAATACACATACATACATATATATTACGCTATCGTACGTGGCACAGAAATCGCGATTATTTGTTCATTTTTAAATGGCAACACCCGAATGAAACGCGGCTGATTGGTTATTGTGTAAAGGTCCTTTGGCCGGATTTAGGCCGAGGTAAATCGGGTTTATTTACGTTTCGCTCTTTCGCTGCAATTATGGAGCTTCAAAATATCATTAGAATTGCCCGTTAAAGATCTCGGTGAATGCTTGAAAGTGAAGAAGAAACCGAATTGAGAAGAGAAAATCGAAATAGATTGGATCGAGAACTCCGTCTAACACAGAGCATAAGCGATCGCCAAAATAGGCTTAATAACCGTCGCATGCACGAACGCGTTGCTCCTGAAATCCAAATTACTGATTTAAACGTTCCGGAGCATAACTGTGGGACTTTGAGTGATACGTGCAATTTCTGCCAAGAGTTTTCTTACAGAAATCGCGATTATTTGTTAATTGTTTAATGGCAATAATGATGTTTTATAAAATGCATCACCTTAGCTTGCCATATATCAAGCCTGGAACTTATATCAATATGCCATGTAGGTTCAACCGTAAGAAATTCCCTGACCGTTTAATTTTTTAAACTTAACTGTTATACTTTTGAAATTTTAGCTCTTATTTGATTTTTTTTACAAATTTTTAGTATAACTAAATATTATTCAGTCTTTTTTTATGAAGTCCACTCCACTATTTATTTTTCAATGACATTCTGTCCGGGCAACGCCGAGCGGGTCAGCTAGTAATTATATATACGTCAGAAATATTAATTTTATTACGATGTAGGACCCCCAAAAAATAACACTGAAAATGATCAGACGCTTTCTTAACATTTTGACATTATATTAAATTTTACAACAATTCAGCAATTATAGATAAAATGCTTTTTGTAATTCATTTCAAACAAATTATTTTTTTCCATTTGATGTAAGTTTCAAATAAATTGTTCCTCTTGCCATAGCTTTAATCAGGGTAGTTGCTAAATTCGAAATCCCAACAGGAGACAAAAAGTAACCACAGAAAAAAAGAAATTGAAAGACACCTCTTCGTAAACAAATAAAGAAATCCATAACAATGGAATTATCAGAAAATATTTAACAAATCTTTATTTATTCTTCCTCTATTTGGAAAAAAAAATCTGGTCAGTTTTAATAACAAATTGAATGTTCATTTTTCTGCTTCTATGTGAGAACCTTTGTCAGTTTTTTAATGTATAAATCAGGGTAACAATAGTAAATCTTATGCTAACAAGCATAATAAAGTTAAATTATGGATAACAAATTTAAAATAATAGGCACATTTGTCCATTCTCAGGAATGTAATTTTATATACGCGCTTCTGAAAAAGAAATGAAGCTTCGTAAAGTAAGTGCCTACGAAGGAGAAAATAAATCAATACAATTTACAACTTTCAGTTTCCGCGATATTCAGTTTCCAATTTCCTCGATAATTATTTTTTTTACATAACACATCCTTCCACTAAACTTTTCAATTAATAGAGCATCTTCTAACTATCGTGTCGCGTCGCGTCGTTATGAACGGAGACAAACCGAGATCATTAACAAAATGTTTGGAAATTTTATAAATGAAGAAAGCTTCATGGAACTGCAAGTGCGATAAGGTGATAGAAGAAGAAAATTTAGAAAATTTTTGTCAATGATCTCTCGTCGTTTCTGTTCATATGCAGGGCTTGCAAAGAACATGCTAGAACTCATCTATTCATCCTTCTCAGTAAAATCTCAGTCGAGTGCATTTAGGGTACCAATAACAGAATGAATAAACGAACAAGAACGAAATAGATTATGGAACACTTTCTAACGCTTCCAAAATAACTTTACACATCATTATCGTTTAATAAGCTGAAAAACAACACCTAAGTGCGAACAATTTGGAAAACGCATAACATATTTAAAAACGTAATTTCAGGAAATTCCAACATATATTTCCAACACATACAATATTCGGAAAAATATCCGAATACTTTTATTCAGCCCTGTGTATGATCTATAGATTTGTATATATACTACATAGGATGCTAAATTTTAGTTTAGTTAGGAAACGCGTAGCACAGTTTAAAATTCTTCTTCTGGAGTTTCTGTCAATAAACGGAAATGTGTTCGCGAACTTGTGCCGCCCTCTGTATGAAATACAGAATTTATACACACCAAGTAATAGACAAAAAACTAGTTAAATTTAAAATCGCGTTCAGTAACTTAAAACGCACTTCCAGGAATTATTGTTAACAGACAGAGAATTCTTTTGTGTGTCCCTGTAAATGAACGATGACTGCTATACACAATATTCTATAGTAAGCCTCTTGTAATATATATAAATTTCAATGCGTTTAAAACAGTGAAACATTATTTAACTTAACCGCAAACGATTTTTCTGCATAGACGTAATGTAACGGAATTCTTTTGACTGTCCCTGTAAAGTAACTATGAGTGCTATGCACACCCTATTCCATATTAAGCTTCTTGTAATGCACCTTAGTGATATATATCAATTACAACGTATTTGAAATTGTGTAACATCATTAAAATAAACCGCAAATGATTTTCCCCCATAGACCGTAATGTAACGAAATTTTTTAAATATCCCTGTAAAAAAACTATAAGTGCTACACACTTCAGTTGAAATAGGGAACATGCTATAGATAACGATAATAACATATAAAAATTGCAGCGCAATCTGAGCATATTTACGGCAGTTAGAGCACGGCCAGACGGCCAGACAAACCGAAGTCATAAACACTTTTCAACTAGGTTGGAAAGTGTTAAAAATGAATTAAAAAAATAAAAAGCTACCCCAAATTTCCACTGAAAAGTTATCGATCATCATAGTCCTTTTACTTCCTACAAACTACTTAACTAAATGTGAATAGTGATTGTTTATATTATGCCAAGAATAAAAGTGAAAGAAAGTTTGTCCTCACTATACACGTTTCTTCACGGGCCACTCTCATTCTACTGCAGTAAAAGCCCACCTCATCGTCGTTTAAGAAATAAGAAAAAAAATCTAAAACAAACACGCGACTTCACTACTCATTTTGTAAGAACTTCTCATTCACTTCTGACAATAAAGCTATTTTCTGTATGTTTGCAAATAACTCTATCAACTGCCTCTTGAAAAAATTATTCTTTAAATCCCCATGTTTCGATTGAAAATATCTCGTTTGGAGAAATGGTTTGATCGTATGATTCTAGATATTCTTATTACAAACGACACACGATAATAAGAAAATTGGATTTCTTTTCACGCTGCCAAATTCTTTGTTGTGAATTAATAACGAAGTAGTTCTTGGACCGGAAAGCGTTGGTTGGGAGCATCTTTTGCAGACCGGGACTTTCGTTTAAAGTGGAATCAGACCCACTACACACGTCCATGACTGATTGGAATTTTAACCCTCCACCTCTTATCCAGCAACAAGCGCCCTAATTAATAGATATGCAGGTGGGTTGTACCGGAAACGAAGAGTCGTTATCGTCTTTATTTTAAAGATTCATTTATCCATATTCGTATTAACCTGATATTTTGATCGAAACAAATGAAACTGAAGAGCCAAAGTTAGAACTACTTATATGGAAATAAATGTATAATAAAACATTTAGTAGAATTTACGCTAAATGACAAGATGCATGTTTAAGTTAGATTATTTATTGGAGATTTAAGGAAGGATGATTTTCTCATAACTATAGTTAGTTAAAAGTAACCAATATTCGTAAATAATTGACGTGTACAGCAAAATTATTGTTATAAACAGCGTAATTTAAATTCAAATATAGTTATAACTGAAATACTAATTAAAGATGTATGGAATATGTCACGTTGCCTTATATGCCCACAAACGCACTCGTACGCAAACCAGAAGCATACATTGAACCTACCGTTGATCTAACTCTGGTAAAAAAAAACTTAGTTAACTCATTAGACATAGACGTAATATACCTTCAAGTTCGAAAATAATTTCATGCAGTAGGGGAAAACATGCAAGTTTCTTCATATATTTGTATATATACGACATAAATACATATAATTCTTTCAAACCCCCATTCCATATGACCAGGGCTTGCAGATAACTATTAGATAGATTTCGTAAGATATACTACCTATTACATTCTCCCTTACGTTGGAATTTTTGAAAAATGTTTGCAGATCTACGCCGATCATGACCTTTAGAACCCAAAACCACCCCCAGTTCAAAACTTTATCTATCTATATAACTTTTTATGGACACAATAACTACCATAATTTTGCACAAATCTCTTCCAATCTGATACATAAAATCAAAGGGCAGAAAATCTCGATCAAGTTCGTTAATGGGCAAAATAAGACCAAGGGGGTTGAAAAGGGGAGAGGTTAGGGTTAGTTTAGGGGAGAACTTTAAAAAGTTATTATTACATCCAGGAAAGGGGCCAAAAATTTTTGTATGACAGATTTTTGATATAATTAAATATAATTAAAAATAGACTCAAGGGGTGAAAAAAATAGGGGTTTAAGAAGAAACAAATTCAAATCTTCATTAATTCACAAATTATCCAATCCACTTAAATTTAATATAAATTATTTTAATATTTTCTACAACTTTTATATTGACAAGTTTTTGATAGGACCAACTCTTACAGCAAAAATAAATAAATAAATAACCCCCCCCCCCCAAAAAAAAGGGGGGGGGAGGTTGTAGAAGGAAAAAATCACATCTCCGTTAATCCGCCACTAAGGCAGTAAAAAAGTATAATTGGTGTGATGAAAATTTTTGACAACCCTCAGAGATGCTGTATATAGGTTTGCATTATTAAACGCGCGTGTGTATCAGTAAAAAGAACGTCAGAATTTTAAAATATAGTGTGTTGTTCATTCAATGAAACAATCATTTATCTCTAATCTTGATTTAGTTTTTGTTGGTGAAATTTAGTAGTTAGCTTCAAAATCTACCTGTGCCTGTAGGCCGAGTCGATGGGTATTTTTTTAAATAACTATATTCAAAACTGATTTCCATGAAATAGCACGAAACTTAAACATTTTGTAGAGGAGAAGATAAAAAATTTAATCAGTTGAAGGTAATCAATTATGAATTATATTTAAAATAAAACTTTAATATGAACAAAATTCACAAGCTCTCCCAGTACAAAAAAATAGTTATAAATTACACTTGCAATTTCTTTTTGCTTTACCTCTACCTACTTCCACGCAACCAGATTTTATCTTCAGATAAATCAATTTAAAAAGCATGTTTAAAAACAGTTTTTCTGCTAATTAAAAATGTTTATTTCATTAATTTTAAAATTAAATCTTTGTTTACAGACCTAATTTTTTTCAATATAAATCTAATAGTTATTTTTTTAATTCTGGAAAACTGATTGCGTCATAAGCTGTGTGTGTGAATTTCAGAGAGACGGCCATAACAAAACTTTTTAGTAATATAAAAAGGTAAAAAGCTTTTATAATCATCAAATTGAATTTGAAAGTTTTCGAAAATTTTCAGGGACATAAAGTGAAGCCATTTTTTGATTTCCTAATAAAATATACTCTGTTTCATTTCACGTAGCAGTACCACTAGCTTTCACGTACCACTAGTCGGAGTTTTGTGTGACAGTACTGGTACGCGTACCATAGTTTGGGAACCCCTGCCTTAAAAGATTAAGAACTTCCATAATAAAACGCATTATTTAAAATTCTGTTTTGGACTCCAGTTCATTTTGGGCGATATCTCTTAATCATCCAGGCCTCATATATGGCAGAAATCTTTCTTTCTTACGCAATTTCCAATAGCATTTAAATTATGTCAATCCAAACAGAGGTGTTTTTATTTTTTCACTTTTCTCAAAATGCTTGCGCGATAAGATTAAATTAGTAGTTCGTGTTCTGGTAAGTTTTCATTAATGTAAAATAAGTGCAACCTTTAAATTTATTTGATCCGTAAAACACTTCCAAACAAATAACAATCGTTTTTAAACAAATAACATTCATTACAATTCATTTTCTGTTAGAGTTTAAATTTGAAATTAAAACGATTTCACAGCACTTAGTGTAAATTTGGAAATTAAATTAACAAACAAATTGACGTAGCTCTAAGAGACGATTTAAGTAGATTTTGTTAAATCGGATTTACTTGCGTTGTCTTTAGAAAAATTAATTGTAATCGGAAGATGATTAGCTATGTTTTTTTTCCTGCAATAAAAGTTTTGTACTTACTTTCTTTATAATTAGGCGTCTTTTAATTCATAGTAAAATATATATGTATAAATTCAGATACAATTTCCGAATGAAATATTTTATCAGAATAAAGCAGGAAAAGGTGGTCCAACGCACTTGATCGATTATTGATCATAGAGAGTAATGTAACCGAATTCAATTTGGGTACCTGTAAAAAACATATAAATACTATATCCTCCATATGCTACAGAAAGAATCTTTTAGTGAACCACGGTAATGCCCATCAATTTCATTATCTTCGAAATGGTAATTAAAATACACTGCTAATGATTTTTCCCCATAAGCCATACTGTAACAGAATTGTTGTGTGCTTCCCTGTAAACAAATGATACATGCTATGAACTTCATATTTCGCACGAAGAATGTTGCATTGCATTTGAATAATGCATATCCATTTCATGATGTTTGAAATAGATTAACTTTATTAACATACACTGCAAACGATTTTTCCCCGTAGACCATAATGTAACTGAATTCTTTTGTGTGTCCCTACAAACGAACTATAAATGCTACACACTCCATTTACAATAGTAAATATGCTAAACATTCATAACATATGTGATAATATAAGTTATTTACGTCAGTTTGAGCCCGGATAGAAGGACAGGCAAGCTCAAATTAAACAGTTTTCAACAATGAGGGTGTTCGCAGACTGTTCAGACGATTTTCATAGTACTTAGATAATTATCTTACATAAAATATGTGTTTTAAATGTTGAATTTTATATCCCTTATTTTGAGCTACCTTTCCACCCAGTAATTTCTTAACGGATTTTTTAGTTTTGAAAGATGTATTTTGGCCCATTCCTCTTGAACAGCTTTCCAAAGTCCATGTAGGTCAAAGGTTCGATAACGCGCTTTTTTAAAAAGTCCAAAAACTCAAGAATCCACGGCTGATACATGAATAGATTTAGCAGGTATATCAGTGAAGGATATAGTGCTGATATCCGTTTCTCGTCCCATTTTGTCCAAGAAATTAACAGGGGATTGTGATGTGTGGTTTCTTGCTTTCTCTTCATGCAGTTGAATAGATTGATGGCACTGGGGGTGAAGAGATGCTATTTCATATTTGAAGATTGGGTTTATTGGGGGTAATGCTAAAATAGGTTTATGATAGTGTGTGGAGTTGATCTTAATATTCGTCTCCATTCTCTTTATTTTAATTTACCGTTATATGCAAAGCCAGCAACAAACATAAATCCTTTGCTAAAAGTTTCTTTACATACATTGAACACCACGTTTTAAGATTTTTTCAAAACATATGGTATATATTTCCATATGCTACATGTATATTTAACTATCACTTAAATAAAAATTTACCTTGGCCGCAAAATATTATCTTTGAAAAAGGTTAATCGTTATAGACAAATATCATTATAGACAGAATTTTTTGTATTTGGAATTTGGTATAAGGTATTTTATTGTAAAAACTGTATTTTGTGATTAAAATAATACAGAAGTTTCCATAAAATATGTCTACATGAATCTATATTTCTATAAACAGAGATATAAGTAACCAGATGTCCGTTGCTTGAATTTTATACCATGGTTTTTTTCAATAAAAAAGATATTTATCAGCAATGCTTTAACCGAAAATTTCCATAAATAATGCTTTTGTAAAAAAGCAAAGCACACAGCTAAACATTCCAAGCTCTCTTCATTTACTCATAGTTAATTTTTCGCGTACACACTTTTTTCTCTTTAATAAATGTCAAATAGTTTCAGAAACATTTCAAAATAAATATACTTAACATTATTTAAATTCAGCAAATAAATCACCATTGGTTCTTTTCTAACAAATAACAAAAATGTTTAGCTCTGTTTACACAATAAATGTTGTTTCTGAAAGATTAATAGATTTCTACGTTTCATTTATATTTTGTTACAAACTCTTGTACACATCAAAAACTCATTTATTGCATTTCCTCCTCTTAATTAGCGTCTGTATAATTAATTAAATAAAAAATAGCATGTTCCGTCGATTGTTTTGTTACTGTCCGTACATGCACGAAAAAGAAAAAAAAATTCTTCACGGAATTTATCCCTAATTTTGAAATTAATGTTTTGAGATTTGGTTGTTTTAAAAACATGTCATAAAATTATTAATATTATGTTAAATATAGATGAGAATCAAGGACAGATTTATATTTAAAAAACTCTGAAAATGATTTTATTTGATTAGAATTTGTACGTTTTGAAAGTATGACTACCCTATAATTATTTTTTAGAAATCTTAATTGGATGAAAAGGAACTGTTTTTTAATATAGAATTTATAAAATGTGGTAATGCAGTATATTATTTAGGAAAGAGAAAAACAATTGATAGAAATAAAAGTTACAATTAATGCAATTAAAAATTTACTTTATTAAACTTTTATATTATCCTACTAATATTCCAACACAGCGTGTATTTAATGTATATAATATATATTAAAGGGAAATTTGACATAATATAACTGTAGGATTTTTTTTAAATTATTATAATCTTACAATTGCTTAACTGTTCACTTGACTTATAAATATATATGACTATATCTCTTCGATTTAACTTTAAACAACCTTTATTACTTACTCAAACAAACAGTACACTTAATACACATAAATACTTTAACATCTTCGTAAACATAAATAAGAATTCACCTAGAATTTTACTTTACACATATCGCAACCTCATATTGATGTACAAACTATAGAACACCGTGTTTTCCTTCATTTCGCATTAACCTTCATATTTGAAGAGCCTCATAATCTTCCGATACAGTGTATCTACTCATTGGATAAACTCCTAAACTTACGCTAGTTATAATTAAATATGTATCAGGCGTTCAATGTAACAAATGATTAAAAATCTTTAAAACGTTTTATATCAAAATTGGATTTTTTTTAATTTCTGGCACGACATTTCTCTGAACTACTTCATAATTTTGTATGAAATTTAACATGTTTTAGATTATATATATGTTTCGAGACAACCTAAGTTTTTGGTTTAACAACAAAAGATTTATGCATGGACAATCTCTAAATGTTTTCGGAATCCTATTGTAAAAAAGTCAATTTTGCTAAACAATATACAAATTTAGGTTCGAAATGTGCCACAGAGTCTGAAGTATGCTAAAGTAATTTTTTCTGTTAAAATTAACTCTTTGTGTCACCGTGTTGTATATAGGCTACATTCCCAAAAGTCAAAGTGACTCATACAATGGGCTTAAAAAGGCGATTTTATTGATTGCTACTATCATCAAAACACATCAGTTTTTTCATAAAATTCTCAAAATACGGCAATACTAAGTTAATTTTTCATACTAAAATTTTATTTATTATTTGAGTAGTTTCCCATCGTTATTGCTAAAACAAACTCGGTAAATTTTGTAAAATTAAAAAGGCTGGAGATGTCCAAAACACATTTTTTACAAAAGTAAATTCGTATACTTTACAATTGTGTATTAGAAAATATGACAATATTTATGATAATTATGTAATTTGTTGTTTATTGCAAATATGAAAAAGTACCTTTTACTAGTCATTTTTTTTATGTTTTAAATTTTTTAATTATTTTTTACATATTTAAATTATTGTATTTTAACATCTGAGTACATATTTTTCAAATCGGAGTTGCTGCGTCACAAAGGGTTAAGACGAGGCTAACGAAAAATACAGGCTACCGCGGTGCATTCCACTTATCTTTTTTTACAGACCGCTAGAGTGACGTGATGCTCTTTTCGTACACCTTCATTGGTGGATTCGAGCATCACGTGACTCTGGCGGTCTGTAAAAAAAAGATACGCGTAAAGCACCGCGGTAGCCTTTCTTTTTCGTTAGCCTCGGGGTTAAGATATTTTGAGGAATCAAACGCGAATAGAATTATATCGCTTTTCTCAAAAAAAGTAAATATTCGTTTTCAACTGTCAAACACAGATACTAATTTTGCTCTAAACACTATAAAGATATATATTTATAAAATATCTTTTTTTCTCTAACTACAAGAAAATGTTATTTAATAAATTCAAATTATAAAGTGTTGAAAATTATACTTTTTTTTTGTATTTTTTCGACTTTTATCTAACCCCTTAACCGCCCTAATTGAGATTTAAATTATTTAACATTTTGATACTTCAAACAATATTCGACAGTATTATGATATAAATGATACCGATAAAAAATTATTTCATTTTTCAATATCCTAGCAGCAAATAAAAATATGAAACCTTAAATGCGATGTAGAAGAAAAATTGGACTGATGCCACACACATGTATCTGGGAGATGTCTTTATCATTGTTTTACGGAAGAATTTATTTTTGAATTTCTTGCTATAAAAGCAGATTCCTCAAATTTTCCATTGAAAATTGATGATATATTTAAGCCACTTAACCCAGTTGTATCACACAGAAAAATGGGAAGTACGTCCATGTCTCGAAAATATTTTTGATTTATATGTAAATGAAAATGTTTCAAACACGTATAAAATGGTACTACAGTTATTTTTTAACGTACAATGTTTTTTTAAAAATAAACCACAATTATCTATATATTTAAAACAGATTGCATATTCTGTCAAATTTCCAACAATATTCGGCTCAATACGCATGCGTCAAAAAAAATTTCCGCCAATGAGGTGAGGGCTATTTCCTGTCTAGAGACGTATTTGGGACTGTTTACGAAAGATGATTCATAAAGTCAATCGTTCTACGGCGTAGGCAACAAGTTTAGCTTACAATTATCAGGTACTTTTTCATTTTATCTTTATTTATTTTGGTTTGTTTAGTTCATGAACATATAAACATATATCTATTTCTATGTACATGATTCAGTTCTTTGGATATCTCTTAATTCTTTTTGCTAGCGAAATTATTTAGTGCGCGTAATGTAATTGTTGCTTGCTTTAGATAAATTCTTGCGTATTTTTTGCTACTGAGTACTATTTTGCTTATGAGTTTTTATAAGTATTTTTTTTCTTTTTTTATTCAAGAGGTTTATTTTCATTTGGAAAAACAGAAATTTCATTTTTTGAATATAATATTTCAGATGTTTTAATAGTTAACATTCGGCTGTTTGAAAATGAGTTGCCACTTTCTGTTGTTGTCTATTGATAGACGATGTTAGAGAATCAATGTATAAAATACTCTGCATGTACTCGCCCAATACTAAATATAGCCCTAAATAACAAATGGAGTCCTTAAATAACCCAGACTGCAGATATATTTCCAGAAAAAAAGAACTGATCGTACTATAAATAGTTTCCATCCAGTATAATTTAGCAAACATTATATAGTGAATCCAAAGAATTCAACAAACCAGAATAAATCATGATAAAATGAAAAAGTACCATATATTTATTGTAATCCAAACTTCCAAAACACCACTCACTCGTGGGGGGGGGGGGGAGATTGTAAATTTAGTAATTTGGTGGCACAAAAATTACACGAAATTTTCAACTGATCATGTGAAGAAAAATGGAAAATTTTTCAGTTTGCTGCGGGGAGAAAAATTGCAAAATTCGACCAGCAGTCGCATGGTAAAAACTCACCAGCAGGGACAAATTTAGAAACTTGCTGTGTCGCCAATCTATATATTTAAAATGTAAGGCATTTTTTGTACGCAATAATTTTGAGATATTTACTATATTTTTCATGATCGATTGACAAAATCTGCCATTTATTTCCATGATTCCTTGACAAAATTAGCTTTTTTTCTTGCAATTGTTTGATGAATTTCATGATTTTTCTGCTGTTGACTGACAAATTTAGCGATTTATTAACTGAGACAATTTGCCGAATTTGCTGATTTCTTTCCCGAGACCATTTGATGAATGTCCCGATTTCATTTGACAAATTTTGCTATTTATTTCACAATCATTTGATGAATTTTGCAATTTTTTTTATCAAGTATTTGTAAATTTGTTACTGGCCAGTAGTGTTTAAAAAGATGTCGAGTAAAAAAATCCATTTACTACCAATGTTAGATAGTACATTAGCGTATCTTTTGTTGGTGGTGTGCTGATAAGTAGAAAGAGCTTCGGATGAGGTTAGGTTCTGTGAGTGCATCTGCCAGTCCCCAGCTTGGATTTGGAATTGAGTGGGTTTTTTTATGAATATTTTTCTGTGGTTCCATCATTAAATACTATTTCTCTCATTAAAAATGTATTGTTTACAGTTCTTAAATTTAACTTTATTAAATGCGCATTTTGGGAGGAATAAATGTCAGATAATCACAATCGTATATTATTAATATGTGTTCCGTCAGTAAATGGAAACCTCTCTTAATGTGTTTGCGTTGACATGCATACAGATACGTATAGAGTTCATAAACAACATGGTATCAAAATAAAATATTGTGAAATTTATTGATTAGTTGCAGGAAAATATCTTGAAATTCAACAATCGTTCGGTATGAATTTTATTTTGATGGTACTATCAAGTTATTTGCCGTCATGTTTTGACGAATCCCCAAAGAATAAAACAAACCAGTTCAAAATATGCATTCATATGCATTAGATGCTTTACCAGCGCATTTTGATGATTTTGTCATGATAGTGTGAATGAATGAGATTCTTAAAATCTGCACATTGTTTCAGATGTAAACAATGAAACTTACAATTAAGATATAAGTGTAAAATTTCAGTTTTTAAAATTTTTTTATATCATTCTGTACACATTTTAATATGTAACTAGATGTAACCCGTCAAAATTTGACGGCAAACAACTTGATAGTACCAAAAAAATAAAATTTATAGCTGCTTTAAAATGTTTTAAATTTTTGCAGAATAATTCAAATAAATAAAACATTCACCCTGAATTAAAGCTAGGTTGGGGACAGGCTGGCTGAGTAGTGAATGCAGAATACACTACACACTTTTCCATCTGTTGATCTGATAACCCTTTTGTCATTATAGTGTATCTAAATACAGTATTTGTGATATAGGTCAAAATTAGCAGTCGCCAGTCAGCGAGTAATACTCAAAATTGGCTGTTGACTTTATTGTCACCTAAAGATAAAAATCAGTCGCCACTTGGAGATAAAACTTGAAAAACTGGCGATTAAAAATATAGAAAAAACCGGCCAAATGCAGGATTTTCTGACTTTCTTTTTTCCCTTCGCGTTTTTCTGCATCCGTTCGACAAAATTCATTATTTTTCCTCACCCGATCAATGAAATTATGGATTTTTCCGCAAGTTTGTATAGATGTTTGTGTGTGTGCTGTTTTTAATAAAGACAGTTGCATTTTCCATGAACCTTTCACAAAATTCACATTTTTTGCGCAATCCTTTAACAAATTTTGCATTTTCTTAGTGATCCTTTAACGAAATTCACATTTTTTCCGCATCTTTTTGTTGAGATTCACACTTAGTTTTGAGAAAGATCATCGACACCTAGGTATTTATACACAATACAACAAATAAAATAAATACCTTCAAAATATAGATAAAAATTAACTTTTTTACTCACTGGACACTGGCTAGTAGATGGATTTTTGTACTCGCCAGTGTTTTTCAGCACTGGCCAATAACAAATTTACAAATACTTGATAAAAAATTTGAGAAATTTGTCAAATGGTGTCGGAAAAGAAATCGCGACATTTGTCAAATGGTCTCGGGAAAGAAATCAGGCATTGCATGAAAAAAAATAATTTTGTCTAACTGTCGTGAAAAAATTCGTCAAATAGGTTCGGGGGGAAAAAAATCACAAAATTCGTCAAATGATCTCGGGAGAAAAATAGTGAAATTTGTCTAACAATCGCCGAACAGAATTGCAAAAATCGTCGAACGGCAGCAGAAATAAAGGGTGAAATTTGTCAAACATTAGCGGAAAGAAAGTGCGCAATTTGTTCGTTCATGGCAAAAATCGTGAAATTCGTTAATCGATAGTCGATAAATCGTGAAATTTGTCAATCGATAGCGGAAAAATCGCGAAATTCATCAATCGATAGTGGAAAAATCGCAAAATTCATCAACTGGTTTCGGGGGAAAAAAATTTCGAATATCGTGGAATGGCTTCGAGAAAAAAAATCACAATCCGTCAATTTCGGGGAAAAAATCGTGAAATTCGCCAAATGGTTTCAAAATTTGTCGAACGACAGCGGAGAAAAAATCTTTTTCCATTCAATCATCGCAATTGGTGAGTGTGACTATTATGTTTGACCAGTGGTGGCAATAAAGTCCATCGCCAAATTTTCAGTATTACTCGCCGATTGGCGAGTGCTAATTTTATCCTATACTTCAAAACCTTTTTGATCATCACATCAGCGTGCAGGACAATTTTTTTACGGGAGACCATTTGATGAATTTCGTTATTTTTCCGTTATCGATTGACCTACTTTACTGCTATCGATTGTTTAATTTTATAATTTATCGACTATTGATTAGCGAATTTCATGATTTTTTCCATGAACGTTTGACGAATTACGCAAAAAAATTAAGAATATCGTCAAATTGTCTCGGGTAAAGAAAATGTTAATATTGTCAAATGCCTTCGAGAAAAAAGTTGCAAGTTGAAAGGCCTGTGACCGTTTTTTCATGTTATGCATCTTTGGGGTCCATCTCCCCCCCCCCCAAGTGGGACACTTTTCTAAATTTTGCACACACCCCTCATGTGATATATCGCTGGAAAATTCTTTGACCGCTTATTATTGTTATGCATCTTCGGGGTCCATCCCTCCACTTCCCCCCCAAGGGGGGCACTTTTCTAAATTTTGTTGACACCCCTCATGTCAACAAAACATGTCAAACATATATTGTTGGAAAGGTCTGTGACCGCTTAATCATATTATGCATCTCCGATGTCCATCTCCCCACTTTGCCCCCCCCCCCCCCCAAAGGATACTTTCTAAATTTTGCACAAAACCCTCATGTTATATATCATTGTAAAGGTATGTGACCACTTAATCATATTATGCATCTCCCGTGTCCATCCCCCCACTTTGACCCCCAAGGGGTACTTTTCAAAATTTTGCCTACACCCCCCATATTACATATCATTGGAAAGGTCTTTGACCGCTTATTCATGTTATGCATCTCCGGGTTCCATCCCGCCACTTTGCCCTCAAGGGAGTGTGCATGATTTATCGCTGTTGTACCATGGTTTTCCATTTACTGGCAGAATAGCGCTAAATGTGTCAGATGAAAGAAATTCTGTGAGTGCATGTGCCAGTGAAACTTAGCTTATTGCTGTTCTCCAATCTAGCTTCAATTTAAGGTGGCTTTTTATTTATTTGAATTATTCTGCAAAAGTTTCAAACATTTTAAAGCAGCTATGAATTTTATTTTTATGGTACTATCAAGTTGTTTGCCGTCAAATTTTGACGGGTTCCATCTAGTTGTCAATTATATCGCATTAGGATTTCATTGATCTATGTTGACAAAATATGTGGCATATGGAAAAAGAAACTTCAGAAATTTGCTTGATTCAATAAAAACAATAATATTTGGATTTAGAGTACTAATTGCACTAGCCTGCAAATTGAAAAATAATTTTCAGCACAGAAGCCGAAATAATTTAATTTTAAGATTTGTTGAGTTAGAATGTGAAAATAACGCTGTTTCCCTTCATCACGCATATTATTTATTTTAGCTTAGGGGGCTGTTTCCATATTGTAATTGTAACAAATTTTTCACATCATATTTGGAATCTTCGGTAAATTTTACAGTGAAATACCAAACGGGAAGTCTATCCATTAAGTAGTTTTGGAATTATGCAAATGAAATGTTTGTAACTCCCGATTCCTTTTTAATAGTTGCAAAATAAACTGCAATGCTGGATGGCTTTTTAGTATAACCCCAAAAATACTTGGAATGAATTGTGATTTTGGTATGAGTTCTATTTTTAGATTGAGTTGTAATTTTAGAATCGCAAATATCGAAATCAATCTCTGTCAAATTTTTATAGATTACAATACATTTTTTTTTCGAATATTAACTTCATAATTTATATATTTTAAGTTATGTAACTAGAAAACGTCATGTGATAGAGCACTTCTAATTACGTTTTCTCTTTCACCGTTAAAAATAATATATAACACACAGATTGACTGATCAGTTCCTAAAATCTTGTAGACTAAGTTATTTCTCGCAAAATGATGATGCTTGAAGTGATGGGCGTATATTTAAGGTATAGTCGAATGCTGAGAATCACATAATAGCTTCTCGACAAAAAACTAGTGATTTCTCTAGCTAAAGTGAAAGGAAAACGTCGGAAGGAAATCAGATTAATGCTACTTGGTAGTTTTTGCGTATGTAAATTATTTTTTTTCCTGTTGGAAAGATTCAACACTAAGCAAACGTTCCAAACAATATTTCTGGTAAAGACAGTGTTCCAAGTATCGGTAGTTAAAAATTCATATTTTTTTTATGCTTTATATATATTTTTACTCATTATAAAGAAATTTGATTCCGCTTTGATTCCCATTATAAAAGATTCTCTGAGTTTAGTACATTAGTTTTGAAAGCTTTGCATTTGCAAAATCGAAATTTACAGGTTCATGTCTAATAATATTATTAATGGGGAGCTTTGGTGAAATGAATTTTGCTTCATTCTTACAGAAATTATTTATAAGGATTTTATATCAATATGTATGACTACTGGGGATGGGGTTGACCCCTTACCCTATACATACTTCGGCTATGATAAGAAATTGCGCATGACTTTGGGAGAATACACTAAGTCACGCTTAAAAACTAATATGAAATAGGTAATGAAGAAAACATTTTATTATATTAACTAGGTTTTACTAGTTCCTTGTTCTGGTTGTCACCTTAATCAACAAATGGGTTTGTCTAAATTTGCATAACACCACACTCGAATAATAAATCATGAATGTGAAACGATAAAAGAAAAAACAAATATTAATGTATAACACAAATGAAATATACAGTGTGATTCATAAATATCGACACAATAGGCTATCTCCTTAAATATTGCCCCTAGGCACATACTTCCAATTGGAAAGTTTCATAAAAAAAGGTGCAAAATTTGATGAAATAAGTTGCAACTCCATGGGGGGTATATTTGAGAAAATACAAAAATTAAGTTTTTATACGGCCCCCGTAGAACAAATTTTCCAATTACGAATTTTTTCCTTATCCATTCCTGAATTAAACAAAAAAAATTCCATCTTCATATCTACAGAACTCAGAGAGATATATCAGATTTAATAATTCGTGTGGTTTCAAGGGATCAGACACAAATTGAAATGAGTGTAATTCAAGAAACAAAGTTACTGTAAGGTGTCCGGGAAACATTTATTATTTATTTATTTATTTATTTATTGAGTTAGAATTTTGATTTTTTTTTGTAATGGTTAACCATAAAATTTTTAAGCAAATTCACATCATAAGACTTCTTACAAAAATTTAAAAAAAATATTTTTTAAAAAATTCAGAGTAATTTAAAATTGTTATAATTCGAAATATTATATGTCAAATTGAATTTTTTTAATTTAATTAAACAGAAATATATAAGTTTTAATTTTGATTCAGCATTTAAAAAATATATTAATTAAAAAAATTTAAAATAGCAATTAAAAAAAAAGACGCAACTTATTTTAAACAAATATATTTTCAAAAGTGAATATATTTTTTTTAATTTGCAGAATTAAAATTTAAGTAAAATATTAAAAAATGATATGGTCCAAGTTTGAACCATTTATCTTTAACGGTTATTGACTTATATCAATTTAAAGATGAGAAATGCTGAAAAAAACCTATGATGCAGAAAAATGCATTTAAAGTTTTAAATAAAGATTCGCTCCTAATAGAGCGTTTAAATGCTTTTTAAAAGCTTCCAGGTGAATAAGTAACTCCTTCCTGTAGCTTCAATTTTTCACAAATTCTTCTTTCTTTACTCTTTAAATGTGTCAGTTGATTTAAACTTTTCTAACATGTCGATTTCGAGTTTTTTCATAGTTTTATCCCTGACATCTTCATATTTTTGCCCTTAAAAGTGCAATTACGCGAGGCGTAAAAGTTGCCTCTAATTACGGGTGTTAAAACCATTTTCATAGGCGATGCACTTAATTTTATTTAATTCATTATCTATACAGGTGTCTGTGCATATTTTAGATTTCTGCACAGGTCGAAATATGTACAAAAAAATTCTCATTTTTCTTAAGATACAATTAAGATTATTTTAAAGAATACCACATACATATTTATAAGAAAATTTTACAGTATATTTTAGATTATTATGTGTTCGCATGACAAAAACATAGCTGCCAAACCTCCCACTTATCCTCCGTAATATGTAGATTAATTTAAACAAGTTAACCACTTTAAAACAATAAAATTTATTTAATGTATATTTGACTTATTTAATTTAAGGGTTTTGTTGTTAAGGGTTTTAAAGGTATTGTTGAATTTATTCAATCGAATTTCTTAAAAGAGTTTCTGGTTCAAACGTATTAAACCTGAGTCAAATAAACACACTTATAACGGAAGATTAGTGGGAGCTTGGCATCTATTAAAAAAAAATACGCAATCAATACGTTAATGATTATGTATACTCTTAGACTGTTACATTCAAATAACGATTTATTTTTGAAAAACAATGTCGTTTGGAATAAATGAAAAATAGGTTTAAAAACATCATAGTTTTTGAAGCTGTATAGTAAAAAGTAGATGTTTGAAAATATTTCTGAGTAATTTATTAAAATATATTTCCAATGGTTTCGTTGAAAGAAGTTTCATTATCGCTATTACTATTTTTACAGCACTTATTGCCTGTCCGACACGTTCTAAGAAAAATAAATATAGGGGCCGGCACGGCCCAGCCAGCGGGTCGTTCCGGTAATGGGCCTGGCGCCAAGCTCGGGCTCATGAAGACCTCTAGCATATTTCTCAAGCAAGTTTAACGCAAAAATCTATACGCTGTTACTTTATATCTAAAAGTTAAAGCACTGTCTTAGATCGATTTTTAATAATGTGTAAATTTATGGTCGATCCCTAACATGCATTTCAAATGAACTGATATCGCTTCGCTCAGAAGTATGCTTAAGTGGTGTAAGTCACGAATTTTGGATTTTAATATCTCTGTGAATTTTGCAGATATCAAGATGGATTTTTTTTTGTTTAATTCAGGAATGGATAAGGAAAAATTTCCTAATTGGAAATTTTATCCTACGGGGACCGTATAAAAATTTAATTTCTGTATTTTCTCAAATAGACCCCCCATGGAGTTGCAAATTATCTCATCAAATTTTGCACTTTTTTATGAAACTTTGCAATTGGAAGTATGTGCCTAGGGGCAATATTTAAGGAGATAGCTTATTGTTTCGATATTTATGAATCACACTGTATATGGGTTTCGTCCTTTTAGGCTTCTGTTACTTAATATAGAACTCTTCTAAATCGAGTTACACTGAATTAATGAAAGTCAAATGCAGACATAATTTATATTCGTGAAGAAAACAAAATATTTCGCTAAAATAGGCACTGCTCAGAATTCTCGAACTGGGATTTGACGAAGGAATGGTATTAATGAAATTAGTGTATTCCGTTTAAACTATTCTATTACGTAACTAACTCGCTGATTAAGAGTACCAAAACCCGTTCTTTCTAGGGCACTAACTTATTAATAACACGTGTCTAAGTAATAGCTTCACCGCAATATACATAAATTGAATTAACCTATCTACTTTCAGATTAACGCGTTTGATTTCGAATACATAATCCACAGTGTCTGCAAATCAGGATAGAAATATCTTAACCCGGCTGTTTGCATTCATTTCAAATTCAGAAAATAGGTTTCACTCGCATATTTGATAAACAAGGAGTGAGAATTAATTCCTATATGCTTGTACATATCCAGTTAATCAGCGAATTAAATTTTACATTTTCAGAGAGTTATGCAACTTGAATGAACATAAGTTACTCTAGTAATTCGGATTTTATTTATTCACGCAGAAACAAAATTGAGTGTTTATAAACTGGTTATACTCATGATAGCATGTATGAACAATCAGTTCGATAGCGTCCACATTGGATGGATTCATTAAATGATATCGATGGTAGAGATGATAATATTTCGCTTAATAATAAAAAACATTGTAAATAAAGTTCTTCATTGAAATTTAGCTAATTATTCATGTTATTATTTTGTGTAATAAAATTTAAAAATAAAGTCAAATAACATTATTTTTACCTAAGCACACTTCGCTGGAAGAGCGTAACATTATTTATACATTTTTACCATTGACAAATTTGTCAAATAGAAGAGATGCAATTTTTATGAATGTTACTGTTATTCTTGCTTTTATGACTCAGTTATAAGCATAAACGGTTATTAACATGAACATTGTGTACTTATCAGTATTATTTATACCATTATGTTATAAAAATCTCAGTAATGTGTAATGTTTTTCATTAGTATTTTTTACTGAAAGATGCCGTGACATAAGTAGTATGTGAAGTACACAGCGCCATAACTAGACAGTTGCAACAAGTGCACCGCACAAGTGCAACAAGTGCACCAGACAGGGCCCTCTTGGAAGGGGCCTCTAAAATGTTTATCAAGAGATTTAAAAATTTTTAATTTTTCCGCCTTCTACTGCGCGGTTTGGTGATTAGATTTTGTCTTAATAGACACGAGATATCCATGTTCACCACCATGAACATTCGAATGAATGGCAAAACTGACTGATATTTTCAAAGCGCCTATGTTAACTAACAGTTACTGTATGAATACGACCAACGTAGTCACTATACTCGGACTTGTGTTATCGCGTATATGTGTTTACGAACTGCCATTTTTTTTTGTTTCGTTTTAATCTCCATCAGCGAAATTGTTAGGAATATGGAAAAATGGAAGCTATATTCTTAAAGTTCGCATTTTAACGTCTCAAAACCTGCAATCAGTTCGAAAAAGTACAGTTGGTAACACTTTCAAAAGATTTTTATCAAAAAGGGTTGTTTTCGCGGTAAACATTTCAAACCTTTTTCCAACGCCCCCTCAAGGTGAAAATGTTAAGGTAACAGTAAACAAAAAAATATTCTCTTAAAGTTGAAGCCTTCTTCAAATCGTTGGTGTTATCGGTTTTCAAAAGTATGAATTTTAATCTTTTCACAAAATTTGCAAACGCACGTTACTTTGCTCCTCCCGGAGACGATATTTTGTCTGTGCTCAAAGTCTCTAAACGTCCGTATTTCGACATAATCTTTTTAGAGCATCTTGGCAGACTTTAAAATGCATCTACTACAAAAATTTCGAAACATGCGGACCAGTCGAAGTATTTAAAAAATAATAAAATCTAAGAACATTTCGACGAAAAGCTAAAAAGCGGTGTGTTTAGGCACAATATCGCTCGGCTTTGGCTCACGTTTTTAATACTAAATATGCTTAGTTTTTCACGAAATTTCATATAGGGTTTGAATACACTTATATTTATAGCCTATGAAAATTTTAGACAATTTGGATGAAGAGAACTGTTTGCTTTTACGTTAAAAGGAACAGACGCAAAAAAGGGAAAATAAAACATATCTCTTTTACAAATACATATTAATATTTTTTCCAGAATTTTAAACACAAGCTGCAAAACCATTAGATTTATAAACATTAAACAATACAAAGAGTTCGGATAGCGAAAACTATATATTTTTAACTACTGAATGAGCACAAATAAAACAAAAATGGTCTTCTTAGTATCACTTTTACCATTAAATATCGATATTGTTTCGCAAATTTTTAAAGATGGCTAAGGAAAAATCATGTTTTTATTCCTAAAAATTTCGAAAAATTTGAACTATAACGAGTTTTTATTTTACATCTAAATGACAGTACACCTTCCCCCCTCCCTTTTTTCGGCATACTTAAAAATTACGCACCGAGTCTGAAAATCTATATTAACAATTTGAAAAAAAATTCTTTTCCGAAGGAAATCTTTGTTGAATTATGTTTTTTGCACGCAATTGCCCATAGAATTAACATTACGCACATTTGGATTTTAAAATAGCACAAAATTTTCACACGGACTTTGGGAAATTTATTTATATCCCGTATAAAAATATCGAAAGGTTCAAACAAAGTGCGTGCTTCAAAATAGTTAAAATCTGGTCTACAGACATATACAAAATGAAATAATATAGGGTGGGTGCACCAGTAATTGACCACTTAAATATAAAAATTGCAGAAAACAAAACTGAATGGGTATACATTCTGCCTTTAGTTGTTATAGAACATATCTAACATCCAAATAAGTGTTTTTTACCAGTTATAATTGCAGTTATAGATGTCCGAGGGAAAATTAGAAATATTTTTACAGTTATATTTTTATTAGTTTGTGAATTATTTTTTTTAAATGTTTTCTGACTTTTGTATCCACCAGATACGTGTTTTTTAGCTGCAGTTTTAAATAAGAACATCATATTTTGATTTTACACCGAAAAAGAAGTGGTCAATTACTGTTCCAATCTCATTTTCTAACTAATACTGTAAATAATTTAAATTCTAGAAAATAAACTGAAAAAATGTTTCCGGAATACAAATCCTCATACTTTAATTAGTATATAGGGAAGATTGGAGAAAAAATGTCCCAATAATTTTGTTAGAAAAAGAAAATAACTTGAAAAAATTTCCACTAAATGGTCAATTACTGGCACACTCATCATATTTAAATGAGGACAATACTAGAAATGAAATCATATCAAGAATTAAGAGAGCAATGTGCTACACCATTTTATTCGACTGCACCCCTGATATTATGAAAAAAGAGCAAATGACAGATGATAAGATATGTCCATGTTGCCTGTAATGGAAAGTTAATTATTGAAGAAAGCTGCTTCAATTTTATTCAGTCAAATAAAAAAAACGGAAGACGGTTTATCGATTGAAAATTTAAATAAACTAAAAGTTGTTTAATTGGATATTCAGGACTGCCAAGGGCCAATGATTTACATGCTTTTTGGAAATTAATAATTTAGCAATATCTGTAATTCGTGCAGCTCATAATCTACATTTATCTGCTGCCCACTCTGCATCGACAACTCAAGAAATAATTACTTTATTTGGTACTGTGAGGAAATTATTTGTTTTTTTCTCGTCCTCAGCAAACACGTTGGGACATTTTAATGAAGTTCCTAATATTATCACTTAAACGCTTTCTGATACAAGATGGTCATCAAAAGTCAGTGCAATGAAGGCGCTGTATTTACAATTACATGAAGTTATGGAAGTACTGCAAACGGTTTTTTAAATACGGAAGCTGCATCGACTGCAAAAAGTTTAATTTTGCAAATTAATTATAGCTTTAGCTGCACTCTATGTATATGGAATAAAATTCTACAATTCATAGATCGAACAAATAAAGCATTACAACAGAAAGATTTGTCAATAGAATGTGAAGCAAAATTAATTGCTCTACTACATAGTACATTACAAGGGCTTCGACAGACAAGTTTTGGACAAAATTTCCAGGAAGTACAAGCTTTGTCTGAAGAAATGGGCATAGAGAAGCTGCGTTGAATTCAAAGAGTTTGATTTTGCAAATTAATTGTAGATTTAGCTGCACCCTTTCTATATGGAATCTGCAAAATCAAACTTTTTGCATTCAATTCCGGGATTTTTAATAAACGAAATAGAAGAGTTAAGAGAGTGCAAATATATGAAGAAATTAACCTGACAGCCGAAAAATTATTTAAAATACAAATTTACAGTGTTCTTGACACTATATTGTCGCAAATAGATGGGCGTCATAAAAAATGAAACTATCGGCGACGATATTTGCTTTCTCTATGGCTCGACTTTACAATACATGAGTGTTGCTGATTTTAAAAAATCGGCTGTAGATCTCGCTATCAAAATCGGCTTCAGATCTCGCTATCAAAATCGGCAAAGATGTAAAAATGTATGACTTCCCATATGAAATTGAAAATTTGAAGTAACGACTCTTACACAAAATATGGAAACTCAAGCTTCGCTTAATATTCTACAGACCCTTCATGATTTTGGTTTAATTGAGCCTTACACAAATACCAATGTCGAAAACTAACGGTCTTCAAATATTTCTGACCCTTCATGCGAGAGATGTTTTAGAATGTTTAAATTTATAAAAAAATATTTAAATCAACTATTGGATTAATACACTATTCAGTAAAATACAGTATCCTTAAATATATAATTTATGATGATTTAATTAGTAAATTAATTTGTTGAAATGAAAGCGGGGAAAGTGCAATTAAAATAAACCTTATTAAAATCTATTGTATTATGTTTGGTTTATTATTTTTCCAAATCTAATTAATTAAGGGACCTGAAAGCAAATTCTTGCACAGGTTACAGGAAAGGCTAGTTACGGCGCTGGCTGCAACCATGCAATGGTAAAACATTTACCATGATTTGGTACTTTACATGAACCATGAAATGATACTGAACCTCAATATTGTTTTAGGTTAGAAAATATTAATTATTAATATGGTGAAATAACTTGTAAAATGTTGAAATAATAAGATGTAAAATATTGAATTATAAAATGGAAAAGTATGGAAGAATAAATTGGTATTGAAGTAGCTACTTTTTCATGTTTGCAAACAAGGGCTCATAAGACCTAGTCATCTGTTTAAAGGGGAATCTAACACACTGCAAACACCGAAGCCTAAACCGGGTTATGAACTTCAAACCTCCTGAATTATAGCCTGCGTTTTATACACAAGACAAGCAATCAGATATTCTTGTGCTATTAAGCAGCATATTGAGAGTGCAAAGAGCTATGTTTCTGGCTGGCTGCTGAATTTTAACAGCATAGTTTTAATAATACCGCAACTGGATTGTCACTCAGATAGGAAGACTATCACAATTTCTGTACAAAATTTGCTGCAAAAAAGTAAATAAATAAAAATAAAAATTCAAATCTCATACCTACTTTTACACATTTCTATATAAAGAATATATTTAAGTTGTCAGTTTAGATTACAATTAAATTTTTTATAGATGCCTTTTAGGAATTAAATTTGGTGACGGTAGAGGAAATTACAATGCGTCCCTTCTTATCATTATTGACCTCTTAGGTTGTTAGAGGTACATTTACTATTACAAAAATGTTTAAAATGTTCTTTTTGAGCGAATAAGAAGCCATTTATGCCAAAAAAATATTTTTTAATGTTACGAAATTTAATTTTTTATACGATTCCTGAGCTGTAGTTAGAAAACATTATTTATAAAGTAGCGAGCAAAAGAGTAAGCATTCCATTCTTCTACTACAAAACTAGTTGTGATACTTTGAATTTTATAAATTCTCGGCGTTTTTTGGCACAAAATCCTCATTTTCTCGCGTTTAATGCCTGCAGAAATCTCTAACGGTTTAGGAATTAGTTAACCACCGATTTAGGATTTATCTATTGGTTAACTACAAAAATGGAAACCTGTATATTCACTGATATAGAAAACACACTTGGAGTGGTTGATCAAAAGTTGATAATTCTCGGTACTGATCCATACAATGAATAAATGTCTAACAAGTTCCAATGCTTTTATACTTTTCTCGCAACTCTTATGTCACGGTATTTTAGATAAGAGTCCTAACAGTTAATTTATATATACACTTGAGCTATCTGTTTTTAAGACATATGACTGAGCACTCATAAGCTATCTATACCTGGTATACTTTTCTAAATTTGTAAAACAATAATAATGATGGGAATTTCCTTTTTCTCACGTAAAAGCAGATTTGTAATGAGAATTCAACTTAAATTTGGATGCATCTTATTATACAAATATATATAAGAAATCCTCTTATTATTTACGAAAATTGTGCACATTTCATACACATTTCATACACATTACATATCATAAATACGCAGATCAAATAAACTGTGCAAACTCAGACATTTTAATAAAAAACAAGAAAAAATATTTTTTACATGGTATTTTACATTAAAATAATATTTTAATGTAAAATCTTCTGGTTTAAACGCAATTTCTTTCATGCTTGGTTTATATGCAGGAAATTGTGGTACAGCAACTTTAAAATTTGAAATATTACATTTTAAAGGGAGTTTCAAATAGTTCAAATATTAATGTACGAAATATATAAATAAACCAAAAATCATTTCCGGAGCCGAAAGCTTTGTTTAAACAACGAAGTTATATTTTAGGAGAAACGGTATAGAGTATTCAATTTATAGCAAATTATAAATTATCTGGAGACGGAAAATATACTGGCAAAGAACACTCACAAAATGTCACACGCCAATTTTAACGAAATTTTGTAGATAGTTAACCCCTTGAAGGGCAGTTTTTTGGACCACTTAATTTTAATCCCTAAATACCCCATTAGTACCAGAATTTTCGTTTAAAAATTTTACTTTTAATAAGTTTACTTACATTAAAATCAGTCATTTCAGTATTTTACGAATAGAAGTATTTTGCCCCTGAAAGGGTTAAAGGGTTAAAGGGTATTATGATATATACCACCACAAATTTATATCTGCACTCGTTACTTTGGGGTAGATATATTGGGGTTCAAAAATGCCATACGAAAGCAAGCTTGAAGAAAGAAGTACACTTTCATTGTTATCAATCCTGTTTATTCCTGCTGAAAGTTTATTTTATTGAAATGTATATTGTTTATTATCATAAACACATTATACTATACATATTACATTATATACATTAGTTATTATTATGAAAATAACATGTTAGGTAAACTATTTGGTTCAACGGTTCACAAAAAATAGGAACGCCTACTCCTTATACGTATAGCAAATGTGAGGGTCTTGATAAAAATGCACAAAATAAAATAAATTTATACTGGGAGCAACGAATGAATAAAGAGTGGCGGTAAACAGATAAACACACTGTTCAGTTACATAAATCATTGACTGTGAAAAAAGAGTGATTTTTTTTAATGGTTCATAATCCTAAAGATAACCAAAACAGTACCAGTTTTTTGGTACTGTAACGAAAACTGGTTGTGAATAAATGAATGTAGCTTGATGATTCGTTCCAGTCATGGGACAGTCTGAGTAACTGCTCAGTGTTCTGAGCAACATTTCTAAAATTCATCCAAAATTACCAAATTTACGCTTTGAACTGCGGTTTGTACCATAAGACTCCATAATCACCATAAGTGTGGGTTCCTTAAGCACCATAAATATATTTTCTAGTAAGAAAAAAAATTGAAATTTATTGAAAAAGATTTTGCCACAAATATTTCGACCATTTGCAAATTTTTAAGTATATACTGCTCTCAGATACGTCAATTTGTTAAATTGTTACGAGTTGGTGAAATGTGAATGAACTTACGGGATTCCTTGAGCTACTTTGTTTGGTTTGCCAAAAGAAATTCAACATTTGACAATTTTTACGATGTAAACTGCTTTGAGATAAAACGATTTATTTAATTTTCCTGATTTCCAAATTTTAACTTATTTTGAATCTTCTTAAACTATTGTTTTTTTACTGCGACAGAAAATCTTTAATAAGCCTTATGGTGCAAACGGTATTCCGATACAATAATTTGTTATAAAATAATTAATAAATACTTTTTCAAATGTGAATGGACATTTGGGCACCCTGTATATATAAGGAGTGAAGAAGTATGTAATGTGAATATTTTCGTAAGTATTACATATATATATATATTTTTTTAAACATAGCAGAAATGCTAAGAATGATTGTCATTTTTTCTATCCAACATGTTTTTGAATGAAATTTTTGAACCCCAAAATACCTGCACCAAACTAACTATTGCAGCTACAATTTGGTGTAGGTGTATATATAGGCACACTTCACCTATTTTCAAAATTTCGTTAGAATGGTGTGTCGCACTTCGTTAATGTTCTTCGTGAATTAAATTTCATTTTTTATATAGAATAATTACAGATTACGAATGCAGTTTCGAGAAACATTAATTATATGCTCTTATATGAGGTAGTATTACCGAAACGATTCTTTTAAGATGTTTCAGATTCTTTGATGCTTAAACTGTTTTTTCCTGGCCGGATAACTAGTCTCTGCTAAACTCACCTGATGATGGGATGAAGTGATTAATTGCTCTCGAAACTATAGCCAGGATCATCATTATAATAGAGAAAAAAAGAAGATTTACAGTATAATCCATTTCTAATTAACTTTTAATACGAGTAGTAAATCCTGAAAATGATAAGTATATTTTCTGTTCAAAAAGTGAAAGTTTGATTATTAATTATCAATATGAATGCGATATTTACTGATAATGGCATTATCCAGTAAACAAGGTAATGCAAACATTGTTATTTAAGGTAAAAATATTAAATAATATCAATAGACTTTGTTTCTTTCCTAAAATATAATTCTACTTATTTTGACATTAAACATACAGTTAATAACAAAAATTTGAACACCTATCACGAAATGTCTGATACAATTAGGATTCCGCTTTGAAGATATCAAGTGAACTGTTGAATTAAATTTATGATTTTAATTAATATCTGAAGATGTTATCCTTAAATAAGTTCAAGTAGGTGAGTCACAATATATATTTATGTAAGGACATCAATATTAATCCAAGAATATATTGACATAGATTTCATTGTTGATTATTATTCAAACGATTTAAAAAAATTGAGATGTAGTACGGTTTAAACAGCAATGAAATATAAAAATAGCGGAAGCAATTTTAATTATAGAGCTCCTTTAAACAATGCATGTTTTCAGCCTTGTAATTAAATTTAAATCAATTTAAATAGTTTTAAATCTACATTTAAAAAATATGAATTAAACGACGATTTATTTTTTTAATTTCATGTTTTCATTTTCAGACATCAATACCTTGATTAAATACTAAAAGGGAAATATTTACATGCATTTTTCGGGAAACTGACACGTAAAGCAAATACTTAGAACTCAAGGATATTTTACTTTAAACGATTTATAAAAATGCTTAAAACTATTTGTTTTCACTCATTCTTAAATAATCGTATGTCGGTTCGAAAAGGAAAACTGAAGTCATTAAACTTTTATCCGTGTAATATATTAAGATAATTTTTTCGAGACAGTTATCAACCTGACATTTTCGGTGAATAGCTAAAATGTTCCTGTCTTTGGCATTGTATTTCAAATTTAATTAGGCCGATTTTCCATGTCACGAAAAAAATTGCAATTGCATTCTGATAAAGCTATGAAATTTTGAAAAATACTTTAAAAATGATACCTTAGGATTTAAATTAAGGATATTTTAAACCATTAATTTCATATATGGAAAATTATTTAATTTACACACTTTTGATTTTAATCGAGAAAAACTGTCAATAGCTTGTCAGAGACAAAATATTATTTTACAATATTTGAAAATCAATGAAAAGAATGCTTTTACAGACTTGATAAATCAAAATTAAAAAAATAATGCTTTTGTCAATGATTCGTATTTTCTATTTCTATAAGCTTTCAAGTAATTCTAGAAGCGTATTTTTAAAAAATACGGTAAGGCGCATCCAATTTATAAGATGCACAGTGTACTTTATTTGTAGCTGGAATAATAGAATAAATAAAAACACTAACACGTTGAAGCTCAGTCTAATAAATTTCGAAGAAGGAAAGTTTCAAAGCCTTTAAAATTTCGTATTTTCTTACCTTGGGAAAACTCTTCACCTGAGAACTTTTCTATCCTTGAAAATACTCGAGCTAATGCGAGATTCATTTCGGAAAGGGAAAAGGACTTTTATTTTAAAGAGAAACGAGAATAATAAGGAAAACAGTATTTCAGTTTCATGTCTGATGTACTTCACCAGGATTTTTCAACGAGTAGTCATCACTCGGAAGTTTAAGACGCCAGACCATTGAAAATAATGGGTTACACACTTTGGATGAAGGAAAGATTCAGAGAGATTTATCCATTGAATGAGGCATTGATAACGAAAACAAAAACCGTGAACAATTTTAAATTATTTTTTAATGAAGGGGAAACCAATTGGTGAAAAAAACAAACTATACAAATTGATATAATGATGTTATTTTAATGCATTGATGAATAGCGTTTCCGCTCTGTTTATATTAAAGAATAAGCTTTTATAATAGAAAAAAGATTGTTTTCAATTTAAAAATTTTATGTTTTATCGCAGAGCTCGATTTGTTCCAGTAATCGTAAATTCTTAATGTATTTCGTTATTCTTTAAAAAAAATTAATTAGTTTGGAACGTTGTGGCATTTTTATTATCATTAGCTTTCATATTAAGATAGGAATTATGTTTACAATAAAATATCCACAGAAGAAATCTCTTCATAAATAATACCTTAAATTATCAGATTGAAAACGTATAAATAATCATACTGAATTTAAAAAACAAAATATATCACTGAAGTCAGTCAGGATAGAATGAATTACAATGTAAGTATTGTTTTTAAGCACAATTCATATTTCATCACTGGTTTAAGTATCTTTATTAACTCCCAGAGGATTTCAATATAGATTCATGCAAAAGAACAATTCAGTTAGCAGTCCTGCTAGAATTTGAAAATAAAGATTTCATCATCATAGGCATGACAGGATTTTTTAGACTGGAAGAATAAAAATTCCACTAAGAAAGTACTAAAATATCTCTAGATACCGCCGTTTTTGTAAAACCAATAATACAGGCTCTTTAAAAAATGTTTACGCTAACTGGCATGATGGGATTTACCTGACAGACTTAACTCATTTGAAATAATGACTGAAACCCGAGTGAGCTTTGAGCGAAGGCAATTTACACTAAAATGTTACTGGAAGTTCTTAAACGTAATATGCAGATTCTGAATCTGTTATACAAAATAACTATGACATTCCCAAGGTGTTTAATAATAAATACACTTTGTTCGCATAAAATTTTAAATATATACTTGGTAAACAAATGTAACGAGATATCAGGTCTGAAGAAAGCAGGGGTTTTAACAAAAATGATCATCCATAAACAGATTTTTTTAAAACTTCTGCAGCTTATCGCGCCAAATTCTAGCACCCAATCTACTGAAAAGTAGATGCTTCCTGGAAAAATATCTCTACTGGTTATGATTAACAGTTAAAATGAAATTTGTAATATTTTGCATTCAAATAAATTGTCTTTATAAATTTAATTAGTAAATTTATGATTGATGCCCGAAAATATATACCTCTGAAGTCGAAGAAATTTCAAAGTATGATAAAAGTAAAGATTTAATATTAAGAAACTCCACTTTTTCAGACGTAATCTGTACGTATTAATGAAGATAATTTCACTTATGGAGAAAATTTCACTGCGATTTTATTAGCAAACATTAAGCAAATTTACTAAAATAAACGGAATCCAGCCTTTTTTTTTCAATTGGCCTCCATTTTGTCAATTTTGAACTTTTTTCCATAAACTTTGGTTTAGTAACTTGTACTTGTTCAGACGGTACAGATAAGCAGGAACAGAGATAAAGTATCGGCCAGCAGACGATGTATACGTCGCGCACGACTAGATGCGAAAGGATGCTGTGGGATTAAAATGGATCGATGAAATATCGATATATATATATATTTCAACGCAGAAGAAAATTTCTCACAAAAAAGTTATTCTTTAATAAATGTTAGACAAAATCATCAGAAAAATATAAAAATATGCCGTTGAAAGTGGAATACCCCCTTAAATATAGCCGAATATGAAGTTTTCAAAAAAAGAGGGTTAAACAAGAAATAAAATATAAATGAAACAGAAAATAAAATGCCGAAGAGGCGCCATTTATTTAGTACAATTTAAATAATATTTGTAATTAAATTTTGTGTAAAAATATAGAGAATTGACAATAACAACTCCCCCTCCCCCCGCAATCTGAACAAGACGATGGGAATGAGTTAGAAATAAATAAAAAATGCGCTTTATTGTATAGAGATATACATTAATATTTTTTTACATATGTGATATATGTGACACACTTTCTTATTTTATAACAATTTTCTCAATTAATAACTAAGTTCGATAAAAGAGTTAAAACTTCTTTATACTTTTTATACACATTAACATGGTTTGCAAATTCATATAGTTTCAAAAGTTTGGCAAAACAGTGTTTTAATTTATTTTCCTCTCCCATAACAGGTGTCATTCCTATATATTATTTTCTTGCAGATTTTTAATTGAAATTTAGACGATATTGTACATGCAAATTTTAAAGTATTCTCACTCAAATTTCTTATTATTTAAAAAAATTCAGACAACAATTTAATTTACATTTTTAAAAAATGTAAAAAATGTTAACTTAACTACACTTTAAAATAAGTACATGAAGATTGCAAAATAAAATATATTAAACATTTTTTCGATGATGAAATTAAATAACTGGAAATCACAACAATACAAAAAAGTAGTGAAAATGTTTATATTAGGTAGCTTTCATTACCAAAAGCTACCTATTGCAGCCGTTCGGTGGAAAGCAATTCCAAACAATTTTGGTATATTTTCACCAATCATAACCCCTCAGACCCTCCCTCCGTTCAAATGTTGATTCATATACAATATATCTGATATATGTCATGCTGTAACGCTCTAATTTATGAGCCGATTCGGATGGGACTGTGTATGTGTATAGGACATACACTGTAAAAAATTTGCAGCAGAATAACCGGTCATCCGACCGTTTTTATAAAATACGGTTACATAACCGTAATTTAACAGTATTCTGACCCTAATATGAGCAATATTATGGTCCAAATAGCGTTAAATTACGGTTATATATGGTTAAGTACGGTCATTCGACCGTTTTCAAAAAACGGTCGAGTGGCCGGTTACTTTGCTGCAATTTTTTTTACAGTGTACCAAGGTCTCGCCTGAGTTCGTTGGCCAGCTTGATCCGCCATCTTGTTTCAAAATGGCGGCCAGTTAAAAAAATTTGAATTTTCAAAAATTCCAAAAGATGTACAAAAAATTATAAATTGAAAAAATTGTTTATCTTATGTGTTCGAACGTGATACAAAGATTCTGAAACATTTTTTGTTTTGGCTATATCTTAAAAATTGGCTGATATATGGAAGTTTGAAATTCTAGAGTGGCTGGGATTTTGAAACAATCTGATATCTGTTATGCTGTAACTCTCGTATTTATGAACACATATCAATGTGACTGACCATTTTTTTTTCAAAATGGCGGACAATCAAATTTTTATTTTTTTTAAAATTCAACAAGATCTATAAAATATTATAAATTAGAAAAGTTGTTTCCGCTAAATGTTAAATCGTGATAGAACGATTCCGAAACTTTTTTTGTTTCGGATTTATCTTTAAAAAGTGGCTGAGAACTGGCAGTTTGAAATTCTAGGGTGGCTAACATTTTGAAACAATCTGATTTTTGTTATGCTGTAAGTCTAATGGTTAAATTCGCATTCAAATTCAGTATTAAAGAAAACCGGGATTGAATCTTCTATAATCGGGTTCCAAGCATTTTAGCCTTCGGTGTTTGGGTAAAATGAGTTTAATTTTTAAAAACATGGACTATGAAAGCTACCTTTTCCTCCCAGTACACTTACCTTAGCAGTACCGGAAGGACTTTTTAAAATTCAGTATGCATTGGAAATTCAATGACGTGCATTTGGCGAGCACTAGTCTCCTTCGCTAAATCACATGGCACCAAATAGGCTTTGGCGATAAAAACTGGAGAATTTATTATTATTTTCTTTACATATTTTCAATTGCGATTCCGCAGCTAAACTTTACTGATATTAGGGACATATAGAGAATTATCAGATTTTTTTTTCAACATATTCTACGTATTCCCTTAAGGAGACCTTCCTTTGGAGTTAAATATAAACTAGAGAAAAGTTTTTTATCCTATCTGTATGTAAATAAATATATTTATTCTATTCATTTAGGTTCACTTAAAACTTGGAACACATCCCATATTTTTAAACATCCCATATTACCGAGAGACTTCATGTACTACATGTTTACTTTCGAGGCGATACGGTAACAGTAAAACAGACGGTAATGAAAAAAAAAATCATGTTCAGAAAATTTATACTGATGATTCATACGATCCAAATCAAGAAGAAATAATTTTAAAAATCCCCATGTTTCTATCTTTTTTGGTTTATACTTTTTACGCATAAGAGCAACTCATAGAAATAAGTTCAAACCAAGATAAATGTTACAGCGCGTAAGCTGATTTAATTAAGGCAAGGTGAATAGTGCGCTACTACTTGCACTACACTATAACGACATTCGTTAAATAAAGGTAGGTAATTATTCGGCGTTATTTGAGGAAGTACACATTATTATATACCTTAATTTACGGATCAAACAAACATATTTAAACCTAGAATTTTTATTTAATATTTGGAGTCAAATAAGTACCGCGTTCGTATAAGTTACATTTTTTAAAATAAATGTTTAAGACTAAACTTGTTTGTTTGAGCCTCAGATCACACGACGGAATTTACGGTAAAAGCTATAAAAATGAAGAAGTCAAAGAAAAAAATGCTATTTGTAAAACTGAACTATAAGTTTTAAACAACAGAATAAAACTACTTTCAAAACTGTAAATAACTTCACGCTCCATAGTTTTTTCCACAAACTCAGAAACTATTTCAAATATTTAAATTTTACATATATATTGCGAATTTGATATTTTGGTTACTTAGTTTCTCTCTCTCTTTATAAGATTTCGGTAGTGTTATTAAAGAAAATGTATAATAATTTTATTTATTTATTTTTTAATCTAATAAATATTTTTAATATATAGATTAAGTTTAACAAATTATAAGCTTTGTCAAAATAAAGCAATACAAAATAAAATATTTTATAACAAACATTTCACGCAATTTTCCAATTTTGTGTTAATTTTTTGAATGTTACGGAGTTTTTATTGTACCATAACAATTTAAAAAACAATGTTTCTAATTTACTAACATAAATTTCAGTTTAAATTATGCTTTACAGCTAGCAAGGGCACTTTAAATACTACTAGAGTTTTAATGAAACTCCCATTAATAATGCTATACATTGCCTAAAAAATCTTTGTAAAATAAAAGACCTTTGAGGTTTTGATTAGTCAAGGTAACATTGTTACATAACAAAACTAACTAGCATTACGCATCTTTTTTTATATATAAAAATTCCTTCTATGGTGTCAGTGTTGTTGTAAAAACGCATTATTTCTTTAAATCTTATTGTCAGAGACAATAGAAGTTAAGTTACATCATTTATTTTAATCTATCTTGAAAAACAGATAGACTGCGATTTGTCATTTATTTTGTTTTTCATTTTCGTGAGGGTAGAGAAAGTAGTGTTGTTTATAATCATTATATAACGTGACTAAGTTAATAACGCTTAAGTGTATCTAGGGAGAAAACATAAAGTAATCTTCATTAGTTCATGTTGAAAAATGTTAAGAGTTACTCCGAGGATGTTTTTCTAGTTATTTTAAATATGAAATCATTTTTCAATCGTTTCTTTCCTTGTTTCCGTAATAGGAAGTGAGTTTTAGCGTATATAAAAAAAATATTAGAACGTGCTAATTTTTGTAAGAACAGCCAGACAAAAATTCGAATAAAAAAACGTAAAATATTCTTATTATATAATTAAATTGTATATTGCATGTAAAGTACCATTTTTATTGGAATATAAAGCTATTTCTCAAAACACCCTATAAATGTTCAAACTTAATTTTGTTTCTGAATCCTATGTCCTGTCATATAAGATGAGTATTCGATTTTTTAAAATAACTTTCAAATATTATCCACAGGAAAATGTTTTCAACAATTTAAAAAAAAAATTCTTTATCATTTTTGGTACAGAAAACTGTTTTGTTTAACGTAAAAGCTAATATTTTCAAAATTACTCAAATATGAACATCATACGCAGCAAAATTCTTTTTAAAATTCATTTCCAGCAGACTAAAACATATTCGTCAATATGTGCATTGAAACTACTAAAAATGCGGCAATTAAATACCGCAATACGCACCATTAATGTGACATAATTCACAGCATTGTTTTTTTTTACTTTGATTCTTAAAACTTGCTTCAAATCTGTAAATCCTCATAAAAATTGAAGTTTCACCGATTTCATAAAAATTGAAGTTTCACTTTAATGTATTTGGATAAATCAATGAAAAAACGTACACCTGTAATCATTTTTAGGTGCGTTCGTAATTATATAAATACGTATCACCTATAGCCGTCGTCTGGTCTGTCCGCATATAAGAGCGCAAAAACTACCCAACCGAATGGTTTGAAATTTAATATATAGAATCGTTGCAGAATTTTGTCGAGTCTTTCAAATTTAATGAAAATCGAATCAAAACTTAAAAAGATATTAATAAACGAATTCTTCCTATCATACGTAATTAATATCATAGGTACAATCAGGTTGGTGGATTGTTTGGCAAGGCATACAATAGAACTGCGACAATATTGACTTCAATCATGGCCTTTAAGAAGACTGAAATGTCCCTTGTAACACACACATTTTCAAGGATATTGATTTCATGCCAAGTAATAATACTGAGGAGCCTTTAAACAGAAACGATTCTAATGATGCTTGATATGGTGTTCTTTTTCAGGCTTCATCAATTTCTCCTAAAGTGCCAGGTCAGGATCTTTCTTCCACTAATGATTTGAATCCTAATACCAGTATAACATACTCAAAACTTCGTGTTACCTAACGACATCTCACCTGTGCCTTCACGACCTGTTTCCTATTCGTCATCAAGATCAGGTAAAGCCTCACATATTACATCATCTCCTTACAAGAGGATGTTAAGCCAAAAAAGGATGACAAAATTGACAAAGAAGAAAGAGAAGGCTAAGAAAAAACTAGCAGTAAGTGTTCCCACCAATGAAGAAAGACCATCGACATCTAAAATATTAATTTCAGGAAAATCTGCAGCAAACAAAATCGTATTTCAAGAGGTCGAGAAGAAAATGAGCCGGGAAAGACGCCGAAAAGGTATTCATATTGAATCATTTGATGATAGTCTTGATGAGGATCGACTCAGACTCTGACATGGACCCGGAATTGTTCAGTGAAACAGAAGAAGACGCCCCCTTTGTGCATCGAAATTCTCTGATGAGAAAAGTGGGCTAGATGCACCCAGTATATAAGGTTTATTTTATATTTGAGATAAATACTTTTTCTGATTAAATATACCAGTCTAATAAATTTATTTTATGTGAAAGGTGTGTCGTTTTATTTTAATACCCTGAAATCGTGATTTGCTTTCACATTTTTGATGTGGATTCCCAGTGTATACCATATTAAGAACCCCTTTCGCTGAAACCTGCAAATGACACACCACAATTTTTTTTCTTAAACTGTATTCATTTTTTAACAAACTTGACCGCAGAATCTTATAGGGAGAAAATGGATCTACAACTGGTAATTTTTTGATCAGAAAAGAGCATTTGAAAATAATCAAACATTTACATCAACAAAAAGTGGTTCATATTTGTGCACTTTACCCTATACTTAACGTTATTTAAATTTAGCAAATAAATCACCATTGGCACTTTTCTAACAAATAAAAAAAAAGGGTTTAGCTTTTTTTACACAATAAATGTAGTTTCCGAAAGATTAATAGATTTTCACGTTTCATTTATAATTTGTTATCAATTTTTGTACACATCAAAAGCTAATTTATTGCATTTCCTTCTCTTAACTAGTGTCTGTATAATTAATTAAATAGAAAATAAAATGCAAAAAGCTTTACAAAATTTCTCTAACTTTTTGATTTAAATTTTGAGATTTGATAGTTTTTTTATATTTTGCCTCCCATGACATAAAACTATGAATATTATATTAAATATAGACGAGAATCAAGAATAGATCTTTATTAAAAAACTCTGAAAATGATTTTAGCGTTTTAAAAGTGTGACAACCACATAATATATTTTTTAGAAATCTTAATTGGATGAAAAGTTGTTTTTTTATATACAATTTATAAAATGTGGTAATATAAAAAGCACATATTTAGTGCATATAATACACATTAAAGGGAAATTTGACATAATAGAATTGTTGCCTAAGTCATGAAACTCTTCGAAAGACTTAAGGAGTAACAGGACCGTCATAACTTCAAGCAATACGATTTTTCAAAAAAAAAAAAAAAAGGAGCGATATTTTCTAAAAATAAAAATAAAAATATTAAAAATTCATAAAATTACGCTAGTTATGATTAAACATGTATCATGCGTTCACTGTAAAATATGATTAAAATTCTTTAAAACGATTTACATAAAAATTTGATTTTTTCTTATTTCTGGCCTGGAATTTCACTCTGAACTGCTTAATATTTCTGTAGGAAATTTTAATATGCGGAACATTATATCTAAGTTTGAAGACAACCAAAGTTTTTTTTAACAACAACATTTTATACATGGACAAGCTCTAAATTTAGTTGGAACCATAATGAAATTTCAATTTTACTAAACAATATACAAATTTAGGATCTAAAAGTGCCAGAGTGTCTAAAGTATGCTGATAAATTAGAAGTTTCTATTTAAGATATTTTGAGGACACAAATACTTCTATATCGCTTTTCTCAACAAAAAGTAACTTCACTTTGTTTTCAATTCTCAAACACAGATAAGTTATTTTTGTTCTGAACACTTTAAAAGATATATATTTCTAAAATATACTTTTTTCTATCTACAAGAAAATATGGTTTACAGTGTAAACTATTCACAATATAAAGTATACTTTTTTGTATTTTTTCGACTTTTATCTGACCCCTTAATTGAGCTACCATAATACAGGATGAATCATCAAGCATCTTGATGCCCACATAGACCAATCAGCGATTGTTGCCCAAGCGGCGTGGTCTATCGTTCTTCTCCTATGGGTAATTGTGAGTCAGACTGGATTGTAGGAGCCTTACCCTTTAAAACCGCCCTAATTGAGATTTACTTAATTTTTAGCACTTTGATTCTTTAAACAACATTCCCCAGTATTATGTTATAAATGATACTGATGAAAAATGGTTTCATTTCTCAATATCCTTGCAGTAAATAAAAATATGAAATAAAAACATATGTGTTGTAAAAGGAAAATTGGACTCGTGCCAACTGTGAGATGCCTTCATCATTGTTTTACCGGAGAATTTATTTTTGAATTTCTTGCTATAAAAGCAGATGCCACAAATTTCACATTGAAAATTGATGATATATTTAAATCACTTAAGCCAGTTGTACCACACGGTAGATGGGAAACACGTCCATGTCTCCAAAATATTTTTTATGTACATGTAAATGAAAATGTTTCAAAACGTATAAAAATGGTTCTAGAGTTATTTCTTAATGGTTAATGTTTTTAAAACGATGCACAATTGTCAATTATATCGCAATAGGGTATCATTGATCTATGTTGAAAAAATGTGGTGCATATGAAGAAAGAAACTTCAGAAATGTACATGATTAAAAAATATAATAATCAATAATATTCGTATGAAAACTACTAATTACATAAGTCGACAAATTGAAAAATAATTTTTGACACAGAAACTGCAGTAACAGAAGTTCGAGTCTTGTCGACGCTGAATGAGAAAATAGTTCTGTTTTGTTTTAACACGCATTATGTTTTTTAGCTTAGGGGACAGACTTCATTTTTTAAGTGTAACAAACTTTGAAAATTTCAATACAAACACAAACTTTTTACATCCTATTTGGATTCTTCGATAAATTTTACCTTAGCATACCAAACAGGACATCATTCCATGAAATAGTTTTGGAAATATGCACATGACATGTTTGAGATTCCATATTCCTTTTTAATAACTGCAAAACACTGCAATGCTGAATATTTTTTAAGCATAATTTAAAAATTACTGGGAATGAATTACAATTTTCAGATGAGCTGTAATTTTGAAATGAGTTGTAATTTTGGATTCGCATAGTTTTATAAATCGGCTTCATATTTCAATCTTCTAGAAATCGATTACGGAGTAAACTAACAAGGAGATCGCCAAACATGATGCGCACAGATTTTGATGATTTTAAAGTATGTTGTAGGTATCTTACCCCTAACTATTCAGGTCAAAGGTTTCCTTCAAATGGGCTTTAGTTTTCAAGAAATTTCGGATTAAAAATCAGCATGCATTTCAAATACCCATTACTTCGCGCTCTTAGACAAGGTCTCCGTGGTGCAGTGGTAACGTTCCCGATTTGAAAGCCGGAGATGGGTGTTCTGTCCTCTTGCATGGCTTTTACCTTTTTTAACAAATTTTATATATTTATCGCGTAATAAGTTTTATGCAGAATTATGAATTCTGCATCTTTGAACTTTTTAAAATTTTTCTAATAAATTCCATTTACATTTTCGAATATTTCGGGAAAATTTATAGTTTTTGCGCCATTTTTATTCTAATATTTCTTTTGACGAAAATCCAAACTAATTTATGTCTTGATATCTCGTCTTTTTAAAATGATTATTGTTTACATTTATGTATATTTACTTATTTATTTATCGGATTTATGAAATAATGCATTTCTTTTATTTGCATTTTCTATTTAAAAAAATTTAAATGATTAAAAAAACAAACAAAATAATATATAATTTTATTATTTGATTTGTTTTAAATATATTGAAATATGTTAACTGCTGAATTACTAAAATATTTATCATCACCGACATCGACATTTTTAGTTTATTAAATATGGAAATAATTGTGTGATACCTATCGAAAAAATATTCTAAACAAATTCCGCATTAAAAATCGCCTTTAAATAATTGTTTTAACATTATTGGAAGAATGTATAAATTAGCATATTATATATTCTTTAAATAAAATTGTGATAACTATATTAAAAAATGCATTAAATTTGAAAAAGAAATTATTTCAAACGTGGTAATAGTCTGCAAAGGAAGCTGCGCGAAATGGATAAAAAGAAAATTTTATTTATTCTGATATTGCCGTAAAAGTCATTGCAGACGATTTTTTTTTCAGATATTTTTTATATGCATTGTAATTTACAAACAATTTTTTATTTCTAGTTGAATTTTTCTGCATGGCATCGACTTGTTAGACTAAAAAAAAAAAAAATATTTGTAATATATTATTTTTTATTTGTGCAAATCAAAAATGATGTTGAGTTTGAACTTTACAGTTAAATGTATTTAAATAACATATATATATAACTGGCTAAAACTTGGATATAGGCGTTATTGCTTTAATATTTGATTACTCCTTTTAAGATATGTTGTTGGAATTAATTAGCTTGGAATTTCGTGAATAGAAATAATAATTTCAAAACTGCACAAAAAAGAAAAAAAAAATGTAAATTTTCACGAAATATTCGAAAATGTAAATGGAATTTATTAGGAAAATATCAAAAAGTTCAAAGATGCAGAATTCATAATTCTGCATAAAACTTATAACGCGACAAATATATAAAACTTGTTAAAAAAAAGGTAAAAGTCACGCAAGAGGACAGAACACCCACCTCCGGTTCTCAAATCGCGAATGCTACCTCGGCACCACGGAGACCTTGTTCAAGATTGCGTAGTAGGGTATTTGATATGCATGCTGAACTTTAACCCGAAATTTCTCGAAAACAAAAGCCCATTTGAAGGAAACCTTTGACCTGAATAGTTAGGGGTATGATGCCTACAACATACTTTAAAATCATCAAAATCTGTGCGCATCATGTTTGGCGGTCTCCTTGTAAGTAGCATGGTGATTAGCACGTCGCACTACGACGCTACAGGTCTCGGGTTCGATTCCGGGCTGCGGACTGAGCAAGGTTCACTCAACCTTTCATTCATTTGGGGTCGATAAAATTCGTGCCCAGCATGCTTGGTAACTAAACACTGAGGGTTGGATTAAATTAAATGATATAATGGTAATTATATAAAGAATTCGCGAAGTGCGGCGTTTCGCGTGATGGTCCTTCCTACGCACCTTATATACCGAGAAACATGCGGAAGCCAGGTAGAAAGGGAAAAAATTCTGAAAATTGAAACTGGACAAATTTAAAAGGAAAAATGAACATATTAAACACATGGGAATGCTGGAAGTGTTGGGCCCGGAGCTCTGAAGCTTCAAGCTCTATGTTTATTGGATTTTTTAAATGTTTTCCTGTTATATATGCAGTTATTAGAATCACAATTTTTCGTTATAAGATATAAAATAATGCATCGTAAGATAAACCTATGAGAAAATATAGGATTGCTCATTAAATAACACCTGAAAAAATTAGGTTTTTATTTAATACGAGAAAGTTAACGTTCTCATTTTTAAAGACGATAAACTTTGATAATCTTTGTTGAACAAAACTTTCAAAGTGGAACTTCCTCTTAAAAATACTTAAAATTTAAGGACACGATTTTTACAAACGATGTATGACGTCATCGAACGCCTTCTACCATATTGTGAAAACCTCATATTCATAATTATAGTATGTTAATTATAATTCTGTGTTTAAATTTGTATGTAGGTTAACATAGGATTTTGCAATTGGAGAAAAGTTTAATACTCCACTGCCCTAATTAGAAATATAGTTCCAACGTCAAAATGTTTTAAACTTCAGCATATGAAGATCCATTTACATCAAAACAGTTATCTGTTAAAAAGTTACAAAATTTAAATTATACAGTCCCAAAGTCCTATAAGTTAAATTTAGAAAAACATTCTAGATACTCTAACAACTAAAATAGTAAAAATTCCACTCTTCTACGACTAAAACGTATCGAGTTTTGTTAATGTGAATTTTATAAGTTTCGACGTTTTCTAGCACTAAAAAACAAGTTTTTAAAAACATTAAAAATTCCTAAAAGTCAAACTACTAAAACTCAGTACGTTTTGACTTTACAAAAATTGAAATTCTACCGTTTTACTTGATATAGTATGGAGAGAGTTTTTCTAAATATAACTGATAAGACTCAAGGGTCGTATAGAATTTTTAATTTCTTAACTTGAAAACATTTTTTGGCGTAAATGGATTTTCATATGATAAAAAACATTTGAAACATTTTTTATTGGAAATATACATCTAAAGCTAAATGTTTAAGTATTAGTTATTAGTCAACAATAAAATGGGACATAACTTGTATGTGGAATTAGTATAGCAGATTGTTTTATTTAATTTTCGGCATATTTATTATCTTTCATATCAAAAGCAATTTTGAAAAAAAAAATCCCATCATGTGCAGAACGTAGCAACCTGCATTTATTGTTGCTATTCAAAAAGAATTTCCATTTTCTGTTCAGATATAGAGTGCGTCCACTACAGTCTTGGACTGATACTAACTTTAACATGGCAACAGCTAAAATTATAATAATCGTGGGTAAATTTAGTGAAGTAGCTATGGTATGCGGTGATAGCCCCGTTTACAATGCCACCTAGCAGTCATCTGTGGAATACACTTTCCCCAATTTAATATACAATTATGTTTTACTTAAAAAAAAAAATTCGCGACGAGTGTCATGTACTCTTCTTTTCACTTTTTCAGCTCCAGTTATTCCAAAAAGAATATTTTATATTATTTAATCGCTCAAATTCCGGTATTAAATAGGGCATCCGGTATTAAATAGGGCAAGAATTTCTGTACGAAATTACTGGTGTCCAATTTAAAGATTTTGTGCACCTTATAATGCACATATACGTGTCGCTCGTCACGCAATGTAAGTAATATGTAATGTAGTGTAATATTTTGTATCCAATCACAAACATAAATATGCCATTAACTCCATGCAAAAGTGTGGCACTATAAGGCATATTCACTAATAAAACTTATACTGTACACTAAATAATGTGTATTTTAAAAGGAAAATCAAGTTACATTAGTTACAAGTAATCAATCATTGTGTTCGCTATCCGGCCACACGAAGAGTAAATGATGCATTATGCAGCAAGAGAACAATTCTAATGAATCAACATAGCTTTGTAAAGCTGATTTCTATGACCCCTAATTTGTTCTGCAGTTTAAAAAAAAAATATGGTCAAATTTTCAAAAAAATAAAAAAACACTTGTTTAAATATGAATAGAGAATAGGGAATAATATCATATATTCTAATACGAGCAAATCTTGCGTGTGGTTATATATATATATATATGCAAATTTTATCTTAAAAACGACTCTAACGATTTTGACGAAATTTTGTATCCTACCGTTTTGGGGCAACAGAAAACCATTGTGCTAGGTCGGTAACGTGTTCGAGAAAATTCGATTAGTGGGCCATTTTGGGTCATCAAGGGTCAGGGTCAAGCTAATTCTATCTAAAAATGGTTCAAACGATTTTGACTAAGTTTTGTATCTTACCATTTTCGGGCACGAGAAGACTGGGTCACATGTTCGAGAACTTTCGATTAGTGGGTCATTTTTGGGTCTACCCGGGTCAAGTTGATTTTATCTAAAAAACGGCTCTAATGATTTTCATTAAATTCTGTATCCTATGAGTCATTTTTGGGTCACTGTGGGTCAAGCTAATTTTATCTAAAAAACGGGTCAGACTATTTACACTAAATTTTGCATCCTATGGTTTTCGGGCATGAGAAGACTGTTGAGCTAGGTCACGTGTTCGAGAAAATTCAAATAGTGGGTCATTTTGGTCAAGGGTCATTATGGGTCAAGCTATTTTATCTTGAAAACGGCTCAGACTATTTAGACTAATCTTTACCTGCTATGGTTTTTGAGCACGAGAAGACTGTTGGGCTAGGTCACATTTTCGAGAAAATTCAATTAGTGGGTCAATAGGTCAAGCCATTTTATCTTAAAAACGGCTCAGACATTTAGACTAAATTTTGCCTCCTATGGTTTTTGGGCACGAGAAGACTGTTGGGCTAGGTCACATGTTTGATAAAATTTGATTAGTGGGTCATTTTGGTCATGCGTCACGATATTTGAACTCAAAGCTAATTTTGACCGAGCATAGCTCGGTCTTCCCTGCTCGTGGGTATACTTATTTCTGAAATAGGAAACAAACTATGTAAAATGGTAAACAAAAGTAAAATGTTTCTTGCGGTGTTTTCTTTAATTGTGCTATGTAACGCCACGGTCTGAAAAATATAGAGGAATACTAGACACAGAGGATAAAAACTGAGTGTAGAGCTTAAAATGCGTAAACATGGATATTTTTGCAAATATTTTTCTTGGTTAAGACTGCGAAATCAATGTCGTCCTGGTTGCCAGATATTATAGATACGACACTGATTCTACGCCAGATGTCATTTAACCCTTTTACTTTCATGTCGTATTTTGAGTACATCATGACTTTATTGTATCCTGTCGTACATCCAGTATATCCTTTATCATTCGTAACGGAACTTTTTTTTGTTTTATCCTGCGTGAAATACCTCTTATCTTGAACGTGGTAGTGTTTTGAAGACTTGTTAATGTATATGAATGAAACGGTCTGGGGGTGAAGGATTTCATTAATCGTGTAGCAGATTCCAACCAACCACTAAACACTAGCGAAATTCCATCTCTACTTCTCCAATCAAACTAATTTTTTCATGGCCCCATAGCTGAGTAAGTCTGTGCTAAAGACATTATAATGCCGATTTATTCTGATCTACTATTTCAATTTTGGAATAAATCCGATCTTGTAACACTTGAGCAAATGATAGGGTGCGAGAGGCTTTATATTGCCGTTAAGAAAATTGCCTTCCAAAAAAATATCGTCGCCTTATTTAATCACAGGCAATTGTTACAAACTGAGCAACAAAATAAGTGGAAAAGAATTAATGACATGCACCTAGAGTCTGCTCCGGGTGGTCCCGAATAAGCCCCTTGAGTGGTGAAGATGACACGACGACAGGGGAAGGTAAACGGACAAACCGCATCCTTCATGTGGTAGACGGGAGATAACGAGATTGCTCCGTAGCCGGTGGTGGGTCACGTTCCATAGGTGTCCGGGCCACCCCTACTCTAGGGCTGGTTCTCGGCTTCAGGAGGTTACTTGGTCTTATGCTGTTCCAACGGTTGAGTTGCTACTCCCTTAGGACAGACGCGGTCATAAACAGCACCTCTTAGGTCTATCAAACTTGTGCGGACTAGAACTGGGGAGTGACTCGAGGACAAACTAATGTGTAGGACCGTTTCCAAAATTATCCAAGACGTTACGTAGGCGAGGACGGACTCTGCAGACAAGGAAAGCTCATGGTTCCGCAGTGACGTCTGGTCAGTGCGTAAGGCGGCATGCAGCAATCCTCGGTACTGAGAGGCATCGGAACGTAGATAATCAAGTAAGGGTTGAGGCCAGGCCAAAGCCAGGTCTTAAGTTTCACCGTTTATTATCATTCATCCCTTGCGGCTCCATCTGTAGCAGGAGTAGTTTAGCGTCGCCATCGAGGTCCGATCAAGAAGGTATGGACGCCTTATTTGACAGGACAGGTTCGTGTCCATGCGGATCCACTGTCGTGGTTCGATGCTCATGACACGTATTGCCCAGCAGGGAGGGTTCTCCCCCTCCCGGACGGATTGGCTAAGAGGAAACGGACCGGAGGCTCGTCAATTAATTGATGGCATCTAGACCGAAGTCGGACCTAGGGTCGAAAACCTGTCCAGCGTATCTTTGCGCAGTCGAAGCTTGCTGCGCCCGACGGTTGGATGAGCAGCAGTCTGATAACTAACGTTCACGCGGCGAATCTCTGATCGGGAGCATTTCTTTAGCACTGTAGAGGCACGTTGCACGACCTTTGGGACCGATCCGATATTGGTGTCTAAATATAACTTACAATACACTAACTTATTTTAGTGTGTTTTTGTGTGCGGCTCGACTCGACCCGTGGACCGAGGCTCAAGCTGGAACGTGTCTATGCGTTCAGGGATGGAATTTTCGTCAGCCTCCCGGGCTAGCATGAGGTACCTACTTTTCATCGCCGCCGACAAACAAGTCGTATCCTTTGTAGGATCACTGTGATCGAAAGCAGCGGTAATACAAAAGTGGTCGGGAGACTTCATCATAAGGTCTAGGTCCCGGTGCCCGTTTGGGTTTCCGGCTCCAAAGCTGCCGGGTGAATCCGGCTTTCTCCCATGTGTGACGTGGTGGTATCTCAAGAGTATCATTGGTGGTATCATTCCACCACAAATCGCAACGACATCTGTCGTCAATTATTGGAGTACAGAGATCTCAGGTGGCGATACTTCACTTGGCAGAAGGGCCTTTCTGTGGGTCTTCTCGGGTAAACATAGCGTCACCTGAAGTATCACGCGCATGAATTCACGAAAACCTAGAACCGGCGATGAATTACGTCCGCTTAAGGCGGTTTAGCTAAGTTTTACACCCTGCGCGTATCTTTCCGCATACAGGGAAGCCTGTCGTTATAACTTGCATCACACCCGACTATCGGTGATACTATCCATATGCAACGACCGACAGTTGATCGGCCGTAGCGTGTAGTGTCATTTCACTACAGGGGCAAGAACGCTATTTTCTTATTAGAAAAACTCCTAACTGTTTTATAATTTTTAATGTAGTATGGAAAAATAAAACTCATAATTACTTCAATTTCAATGTTGAAATTAATTGATAGGTGGTCAGTCATGCTAGCTAACGTTGACAAATCATTTCGCTACAATAGGACACTTTGCAGTAACGTCCTGACACTGTAACACAATAATAGTATTATTTATCTTATTATAGTAGTATCTTCGTAATACACTGCTCAAACAATTAAAGGATATTGCAGTTTTAGGTGGATTTTGTATCTGGGAAACTTTTTAGCTGATTGATACATGGTCGACAGACATCGTAGGTTATATGAGAATAAATTACACATGTTTGGCAGAAAAAAATGCATTTTATTGCGCATTTGTGTACAAAAGGAAACAAACACAATTTGTGCATATGAGAAAAAAAGAATAAGAAAAGGTGTTTTCTTCAAAAAAAATCATTTTCAGTAGGGGGTATGTTTCCAGGGGCGGCCAGCAACGTTGAACACCTTTGAGGCATGGACTCAATGAGGCTATTAATGACGAGTTTGGGTATTCTGCCCCACTCTTCCAGAAGAGCTCTTTCCAGTTCTTGGAGAGTTTGTGGGGGTTGTTGGCGGCCAGAAACTCGTCTTCCTAGAGCGTCCCAAACGTGCTCGATTGGATTCATGTCTGGAGAACACGCTGGCCATTCCATTCGAACGATTCCTTCCTCGAAAAGGAAATCCTCCACCAGGTTTGCACGATGCGGCCTGCAGTTATCGTCCATTAAAATGAAGTTACCTCCGATTGCTGCAGCGTAAGGGACTACAATAGGTCTGAGGATCTCATCCCTATATCGGCGACCAGTCAGAGCTCCATCTCGAATGATGTAGAGGTCAGTGCGCCCGTCAATGGAGATGACACCATACACCAACACTCCTCCACCGCCAAATCTGACACTTTTGTGCACGAACGCAGGATTATTCCTACTGCCACGGTCCCTCCAGATGAAAATACGCCTATTATCCGGATGCACAGAAAAACGGGACTCGTCAGAAAACAGAATATTGCTCCATTCATTTCTCCTCCAGTTGACATGCTCGGTTGCCCACTCCCTGCGGTCGCGACGATGCCTTGATGTTAATCTAACACATACCATCGGTCGGCGAGCATACAGACCTACAGCATGGAGCCGGTTTCGGACAGTCTGAGTTGAAATCGTGGTGCCTGTAGCCGAGCGAAGGTGTTGTTGTAGAAGAGTAGCGTTCACGTTTCCGTGTCTCCGAGCTGTTAACGCTAAATACCGATCTTCATTGGGCGTTGTTGCCCGTCTACGACCTTGCCCTGGTCTTCGGCCTGCACATCCACTCTCCAAAAAACGGTTCCAGATCCTGGAAATGACACTTTGTGACACTCCAATGGCTTGCGCTACTTCGGCTTGAGTTTGGCCCCCTTCTAACCTACCAACAATTCTCCAAGCTTCTGAATCTGTCAAATGACTTCGCTGAGACATCGTACTCATCGAAACAAAGCAATCACTGAATGCCGATCATCCTTGTCTTCATTCTCTTTTATCCAGTTGAAAGTCAAATTTCATTCGCTGCCGCTGAAGCGACGTTTTTGACGTCGAACTCAAAATTTGCATACTCCACAGTTTGAAAACCAGAAAAATTTGCATTTGGGATTCTCTTCTTCTATTTTCGGCAAAAAAAATTTCGTTTATATCTTTATTTTATATAAAACTACAAATATCCTTTAATTGTTTTGAGCAGTGTATAAGAGTTGCTTTCACATCAGACAAAATGGTCCATTTAAATACATAACTTACTTCGGAAGCTCAGTTATTATATGACCAAAACTGGCGTATATAATAAAATTTTCTTATTTAAATACATACTTAAATAGTGTAAAAATAACAGTAGCTGGCCATTTATAGAAGAAAAGAAACGGGATTACTAATGCAAAAAAAAAAAAAAAAAACATACATTTCTTTGCTGTTGGCTTTTGATTTCTAAAAGGATTCTGTATTTGGAAAATTATATTTCATTTGGAATCAAAAATAAAGAATTTATAAAGCATTTAATATCATTGTGTCTGACTACAGATTTTGGAACACTTACTCTATACATACTTCGGCAATGATAATAAATTGCACATGGCATTGGTAGAATTCACTATGTCACGATTAAAAACTAACTAATATGACATAGGTAATAACAGTAGATTTTAGGTATTATTTTAATTAGGTTTCGCTAGTTCGTTGTTCTGTCACAGTAATCAACAATTTTTCTTACCTAAGTTAGCTTGACACTACACTCAAAAAATTGATTGACTAATCATAAATCATAAAAGTAAAATGAAAAAAGAAAACATACAATTTATTGAGTTTTTTTTTAATATAATGACAACTACAATTAAATATATATTAGTTTCAGTCTTTTTAGGCTCAGTTACCTTAACAATCAGAAATGCGAACTTACCTAAATCGAGTTATGCTAAATTAATGAAATTCAAATGTATTTCTGCAAACATAATTCGTGAAGCAAACGAAATCTTTCACTAAAATAGGCACTGCTCAAACTTCCCCTTTCGGATTTGACGAAGGAATGACATTAATATATTTCGTTTAAGTTATTCTATTACATAACAAACTCGCTGATTAACAATTCCAAAAACCGTTCTTTCTAGGAAATTAATTTAATAATAACTCGTGTCTAATTAATAGCTTCACAGCAATGTAAATAAATTTAATTAACCTATCTACTTTCAGATTAACGAGTTTGATTTCGAATACATAATCCACAGTGTCTGCAAATCAGGATGGATATATCTTAACCCTACTGTTTGCATTCATTTCAAATTCAGAGCATAGGTTTCACTCGCATATTTGATAAACAAGGAATGAGAATTAATTCCTATATGCTGGTACATATCCAGTTAATTGGCGAATTAAATTTTACATTTTCAGACAGCTATGCAAATTGAATGAACGCTTAAATTACCCTAGTAATTCGAATTTTATTTATTCACGCAGAAACAAAATTGGATGTCTATAAACTGGTTATACACATGATTGCATGTGTTAGCAATCAGTTCGATGGTTTCCACATTGGATGGATTCCTTAAATGATATCGATGGTAGAGATGATTATGTTTCTCTTAATAACAAAAGACATTGTAAATAAAGTTCTATATTGAAATTTAGCTAATTATTCACGTTATTATTTTGTGTAATAAAATTTAAAAATAAAGTCAAATAACAATATTTTTATCTGAGTACACATAGTTAGACGAGAGCTGTTTGACAAATGTTCTGACAAATGTTTCAAACAACTGACAAATGTTTCAAACAGAAATACAATTGAATACATTAAGTAGCAAGGAAAACAGTAAAACTTCCCTTCTTTTACTTCAAACCTAGTTATGATACTTTAACTTTTATGAATTCTCGGCGTTTCTTAGCACAAAATACTCATTAGTATTTTGTACCAAAAAACTAATTTTCTCGCGTTTAATACCTCCAGAAGTCTCTGACGGTTTAGGAATTAGTTAACTAACGATTTGAAATTTAGCTATTGGTCAACTATAAGAAGGGACACCCCGTATATTCACTGATATATAATATCACACTTGGGGTGGTTAATCAAAAGTCGACAATTCTCGTTACTGATTCATACAATGAATAAAAGTTTAACTAGTTCCAACGTTTTTAATACTTTTCTCGCATTCTTATGTCACGGGTATTTCAGATAAGATCCCTAACAGATAATAATACATATTTAGACTTGAGCTATCTGTTTTTAAGATGAATGACTGAACACTCATAAGCTATCTAAACCTGGTATGCTTTTATCAATCTGTTAAAGAATAATAATGATGATGGGAATTTCCTTTTTTTTCTTGTAAAAGCATATGAGCAGGAAAGACCGAAACGTGCCCGAAACCCATTGAATATAAAATTTAGTCAAAATAGTCTGCGCCGTTTTTCAGATAAAATTAGCTTGACCCAAAAATGACCCACTAATCGGATTTTCTCGAGCATCTGACCTAGCCCAATGATTTTCTCGTGCCCAAAAACCGTAGGACACAAAATTTAGTTCTAATCGTCTGAGCCGTTTTAAAAATAAAAATTGCTTGACCCATAATGACCCATGACTAAAATCACCCACTAATTGAAATTTCTAGAACATGTGACCTAGCCCAATAGTCTTCTCGTTCCCTAAAACTATAGCACACAAAATTCAGTTAAATCTTCTGAGCCCTTTTTTTAATATAAAAATAGCTTGACCCATGACCAAAATGACACACTAATAGAATTTTCTCAAACATGTGATCAAGCCCAACAGTCTTCTCGTGCCCGAAAACCATAGGATGCAAAATTTAGTATAAATAGTCTGAGGGGTTTTTTAGATAAAATTATCTTGACCCACAGTGACCCAAAAATGACCCACTAATTAAATTTTCTCGGACATGTGACCTAGCCCAACGATTTTCTCGTACCCGAAACTCGTAGGATACAAAATTTAATCAAAATCGTTAGAGCCGGTTTTTAGATAAAATTAACTTGACCCACGTTGACCCAAAAATGACCAACTAATCGAAAGTTCTCGAACATGTGACCCAGCCCAATAGTTTTCTCGTGTCCGAATATGGTAGGATACAAAATTTAGTCAAATCGTTTGAATCGTTTTTTAGTTTGACCCTGACCCATGGGTAGCAAAATTGACCCACTAATCGAATTTTCTCGACCATGTGACCTAGCCCAATGATTTTCTGGTGTCCCAAAACGGTAGGATACAAAATTTCGTCAAAATCGTTAGAGCCGTTTTAAAGATAAAATTTGCATATATAATCACACACACACACGATTTTCTCGTATCAGAATATATGATTTGTAAAGAGAATTCAAATTAAATTTGGATGCATCTCATTATGAAAAGATATATAAGATTTTTTTAAATTATTTATGGAATGTTGCAAAATTCTCATTCAATTGCTGCAACTTATGACTCACAAGTGTACATGTTATGTAATTTGTTAGGTTGATTCTAAAAGTATGCAATTTTATATACACATTGTTTCTTATAAGTGAATCCATTTTTAATAATATTTCTAATTTAGAATACTGTTATTTCCGACGTATAATCTGCAGATAAAATACAATGGGCAAACCCAGACATTTTAATTAAAAACAAAATACATATTTTAACGTAGTACAGATTAACATACTATATTAATACAAAATATTCTGGTTCAAAACCGATTTCTTTGATGCATTTTTTATACACTGGAAATTATGGTACAATTTGAAAATTTGAAAAATTACATATAATATGGAGTTTGAAATAGCTCAAATATTAATGTACTAAATACATATATAAACCAAATCAATGCCGGAGCAGAATGTTCTGTTTAAACAACGAAGTTATATTTTAGGAGAAATGGTATCGAGTAGTCAATTTATAGCAAATGATAAATTATCTGGAGACAGAACTCTCACGAAATGTCTCACGCTGAAGGTAACGGAATTTTGCAGATAGGTAAAGGGTAGTAAGATAAACACCTCTACAAAATCATATCTGCTCTAGTTACTTAGGGGCATATATTTTGCGGTTCAAAAAGCTATACGAAAGCACTTTTAAAGAAAGTTATTATCATTTCTGTTTATTCCAGGAGAAAAGTTTATTTTTTGTAATGTACATTGCTTATTATATCATATACATTTTACTATACATATTATATTAATTACATTGTACTATACATATAATATTGTATACATTAGTTATTATTACGATATAACATCTTAGGTAAACTAGTATTTGGTTCAACGGTTCGCAAAATAAATAGGAACACCTAGCTCTCATATGTGTAGCAAATGCGATGGTCTTGATAGAAATGCACAAAATAAAATAATTTATACCGGGAGCACAGAATACGTAAATACTGACGATAAACGGATAAACACACTGTTCAATTACATAAATCATTGACTGTGAAACAAAAACCTTATTTTGGAATAATCATCTTCTCGTACTGTAACGAAAACTGGTTGTGAATAAATGAATGTAGCTTGATGATTCGTTCCAGTTATGCAATTGCACAGAGTGTCCGCTAAATGTGTTCACATTTCAAAAATTCCTGAAAAGTACCAAATTTAGGCATCGAACTGCGGTTTGTACAATAAGACACAATAAGAACCATAATTGCCGAATGTTTTGTAGTAAAATATAAAATAGTTCAAATTTATTGAACAATATTTTGCTAAAATATATGGATCATTTGCCAAGTGTTAGGGTATGCATCGCACTCAGATACGGCTATTTGTTAAATTGTTATGAGTTCTTGATATGTGAATGGACTATTGGGATTTCTTGAAATATTTTGTATGGTTTGTACTTTTCTTTTGTACAAAAAATTGTACTTTTGAGAAGTCTTACGGCGTAAACTGCTTTTAGAATGATGTCTTAGAATGGTGTGCGGAATTTTGTGATTGTTCCTTGTGAATTAATTTTTCTGTTTTTTATAGAATGACTACAAGTCAAGAATGTAGTTTCGAGAAAAAATTATTATCTGCTCTGATATAATATGATTTTTGCAAAGAGTAGAAAAAGATGTTTCAGATTATTGGATGCCACTTCCCTTTCCATACATTAAAGAATCTAATACTTGCTTGAACTGTTTTATCCTTGCCCGGATAACTAGTCTCTGCTTAAGTCACCTGATAATGTGAGCAGATGATTATTTGCTCTCGAAACTGTAGTCGTGATCATCATTATATGGAGAAAACTGATTTACACTATAATAAGATTGACACTATAATCACTATAAAAGATTTACACTATAATCAATTTAATTAATTTTTGAAATAATAGTAGTAAATGCTGAAAATGATAAATATATTTTCTGTTCAAGAAGTGAAAGTTCGATTATTAATTGTCAATATGTATGACATATTTACTGATACTGGCATTATCAAGAATAAAAAGCAACAAAAACATTGTTATTTAAATATATATATATATATATATATATATATATCATTAAATGATATCAATATACTTTGTTTCTTTCATAAAATATAATTCTATTTATTTTTGAATCGCCTTGACATTAAACATATAGTAAATAACAAAAATTTGAACACCTATCACGAAATTTCTTACACAAATAGGGTCCGTTTTGAAGATATCAAGTGAACTGTTGAATTAAATTTACGATTTTAATTAATATCTGAAGATCATATCCTTTAGACTCTATCCCTTATACTCTATCCCTAGAGTATTTTAAATTTAACTAGACTCATTTTCCATTTCACGAAAAACATTGATATTGCATTCAGATAAAGCTAGGAAATTTGAAAAATATTTTTAAAATGATACCTTAGGATTTAAATTAAGGATATTTTAACCATTAATTTCTTATATGGAATTTTTTTTAATTTACACACTATAATTTTAATCGAGAAAAACTGTCAATAGCTTGTCAGAGACAGAATATTATTTTACAATATTTGAAAATCAATGAAAAGAATGCTTTTATAGATATATAAATACACTTATAATTTATTTATTTATTTTGATAAATCAAAATTAAAAAAATAATGTTATTTTCAATGATTCGTATTTTGTATTTTTATAAACTTTCAAGTAATTCTAGAAGCGTATTTAAAGGAAAATACGGCAAGACGCATCCAATTTATAAGATGCGCAGTGTACTTTATCTATAGCTGGAATAATGGAATAAAAAGAAGTTGAAGCTCAGTCTAATAAATTTCGAAAAAGGAATAAAAGTTTCAAAACCTTTAAAATTTTGTATTTTCTTACCATGGGAAAACTCTTCACCTGAAAACTTTTCTATCCTTGAAAATACTCAAGCTAATGCGAGATTATTTCGGAAAGGAAAAAGGACTTTATTATTTTCGTTTCACTTTAAAAAAAAAAGAAAATTACATTTCAATTTCAAGTCTGATGTACTTCTCCAGGATTTTTCACCGAGTAGTCATCACTCGGAAGTTTAACACGCCAGTGCAATGAAAATAATGGGTTTGAATGTGGTCCATACTTTGGATGTGGGAAAGATTCTTAGAGATTTATCCATTGAATGAGGCATTGATAACGAAAACAACATCCGCGAACAATTAAAACTTATTTTTTAACGAAGCAGGAGAAAACAATTGGTGAAAACACGAAACTGTACAAATTGATGTAATGATGTTATTTCAATGCATTTATGAAAAGAGTATCCGCTCTGTTTAAAGATTATGTTCAATTAGGGGAAGGCCGGGCAAAGTGGTCACCCAATATAATGACGTCACCAGAGCGCTGGCATTGCGTGGTCTGTGGTCAAACTATTTCGTTTGATGGTAGTGAATAACCAGACAATCGTTGAAAAATGTGAGTAGAAGGAAAAAGACAGTTCAACCCCAGCAAGCTAAATTCTAAGTGGTGGAGGTGGGACCTGAAGTGAGCCTGGCAGTGGAAGTGGAAGTGGGAGCGGAAGTGTAATGGGCTAAGGGACAGGAAGTGATCCCGGAAGTAAGACAGGAAGTTTAACCGGAAAGGAAGTGGGATTAGGAAGTAGGGGAGGGCTTTTTTTATGGGGTCTTCTAGAAGAGGTGAACTTAAAGGGTAGGGGGGCTTAATTTTTTTTGCTGGAAAATAAAGGGAGATGAAAGGATTGTGCCGACCTATAGGTGAAATGAGATTTAAGCAAATTAAAACGAAAATCCACGTAATTTTTTAAAGTTTGTAAATAATAGATCTTAATGAAATAATAGGTGCTTTGATGTAATACGAATTCTACCATAAAATGGAAATAATATTAGCAGAATACCAACAGCGGTTTTAGTCGAGTGGAGCTGAGTTGTAGGAATCCTGCTATAAAAATAATATTAGCAGAATGTTGAAAATATTTTTTTTCCATAAAAGTTTCTTATGGTTGGTGGAAAATGTAATTGTAAGTGTTTAAAAGTAGATGACGTGTATGTGAGGTATCATTTGTGAACATGACTTCGAGAGAGGAAGTATTGAGTGTTGTGTGTCTCTATATAACAATTTGCATTGTTTATTCGTTGATTTATGTGTTTACTGGTAGTAAAAAATTTAAAGTGGATTTTATACTGAATCTAAATGAAACGGGAAATTCATCTGTTTCGATATGATGTGATTCAATATTAACGTATCACGTAATAAAATTTCATGTTGTAATGAAGGCGATTTATCCGATTCCAAGTCACGCAGCAAGTTTTGGTGGTGTAAATGTCCTGTGTCGTGCTGCCAAAGGCAAAGTCAAGAAGAAGACAATACAGAAATGGTTAAGCGGAGACGACTCGTACACGCTTCACAAACCAGTTCGAAGACATTTTCCGACGAATCGAGTGATTGTGTATTCGATGGATCAACAATGGCAGACCGATCTGGTGGATCTTATCAGTTTACAAAAGTACAATCAAGGGTTTCGTTACCTACTTACGTGTATAGACATTCTCTCTATATATGCGTGGGTGCTTCCCTTAAAAACGAAACGAGGAGAAGAAGTTGCGAAAGCGTTTAAAATTATTTTTGTAACAAGAAAACCCAATTCGCTTCAATCAGATGCTGGTTAAGGAACTTAAGAACCAGCTCTTACAAAGATTATTAAAACAAGAAGGCGTTCGATTTTTTATGACGCATAATAATTCGAAAGTTTCGGTCGTTGAACGCTTTAACCGTACCTTGAAAACTAAAATGGGAAAATATTTTACCCACAACCATACTTCTATCGTTATATCGATGTGTTAGACTCATTAGAGGATAGTTATAATCATACCTATCATTCGAGTATCAAGAGAACCCCGGCAGAAGTGACACCCGAGAACGAAAGCGATGTCTGGTTTACTTTCTATGGGGACTTGGAAAATGTGAAAAGAAAACCTTGTGTGTTTCAACCGGGTGATGTGGTGCGGGTTTCAAAACACAAACTGACCTTTGAAAAAGGATACGAAACCAATTGGACGGAAGAACTGTTTATAGTGACAGAGTGTGTCAGAAGAAATCCTCCTGTCTATCGAATTAAGGATTTGATGGACGAACCCATCCAAGGCCCCTTTTATCCCCAAGAACTTCAAAAAGTCCAAATGAAAGACAATTGAAAAGATTTTAGAGAAACGTACCCATAAAGGCCCAGTGGAATATCATGTGAAATATAAAGGGTATTCAAATAAATTTAATCAATGGATTCCCTCGTCTGATTTATCTTCCTTATAAGGGAGTGCAAGAAGGTTGAAAGCGCATTTAGCAACATGTCGTTCTATTTGACATTACCCTCGGACAGTTCTATGAATTATTTTCCCGAGAATAAAATTTCACATTTTATTACTCGATTACCTGCCCCTATCGAAGAGGAGAATGGGAAGTTGGTCTCGTGGAATTTATTTACCCGCATACCTGGTATAATGTGAATAGTATGACCAATCAGATTGGATTTGACTTGAAGCGGTAGACGCATCCCCCCAGGATTTTATGAGACGGTACCTGATATTTTGAAAGCCATCTCTATTAAAGACATTGGAAAAAACATTTCGTTAACCTATAATAACGTTACGAAGAGAGTGACTATCAACGTGCGAGAAAAGGCTAAAGTGATTTTGGAAAACGGTCTGGCACAGATGTTGGGATTCGAACCGTCTGAAATTGAATCCTTAGATGGGAATGTAGAACAAACTGTTACAAGTTCGTATGTAGCAGATCCGTGTGCTCATTATAGAGTGTTGATAATTTATTTGGATATTGTGGACCCGCAAATTGTCGACGTGTTAGCGCCCCTGTTACGAATCGTGAATGTAACTGAAAAAAACAGAGAATTCATTTGTGCGACCTTTGATCGTCCGCATTACATGTCAATCAGTCGAAAATCATTCGACTCTTTAGAAATTGTTATAAGGACGCACCTGGGCGAATTAACGTCATTTGAGCATGGGCGATCGTACGTGAAACTTCACTTTCGACAAAAATATCTCTCGTGATGTTGGTTCCCTACCAGTGTTGTGTGAAATCTTTTGAAGATTATTATACGCAGCAGTTGGAGCATGGTTTAAACTATTACCAAGGCGCCCCTTTACAAAGAGGTTATGGATTCGGCAGATTATTTCGGTCTCTTTTTCGTGCTACAGTAAACCCCTTTTTAAGTCGGGGGCGAAAGCTGTAGGAAAACAATTGTTTCATACAGGTGTAGATGTACTCAACGACCTATCCCGCGGCGAGAACATTAAAATAGCTGCCGAACGACGATTTAAAGAAGCTGGAAAAAACGTAACAGATAAAGCGGCTACGAAAGTGAAAACGATGATTGGTTCCGGTCGCCAATATAAAAAGAGAAAGCGACCCGCTAAAGTAGTCACTCAACACAAAGTCAAGAGAGCGAAAGTACACGATATTTTCGGCTAAAGATGACTGGACTTATTCACAGAGATTCTCCTGCCTGTGCGAAATCGGAATTGGACCTCTTTTTAATCCCACCCACGCAAACGGCTATTGAAAAAGGATATTACGTTGAATATCACCCTCTCGCTAATATTCGCGTACACCTGTAGAATTTCTTATCTCAGGAACCGGTGAAGTTTACTCGGATTTAGCTGCTTCTTACATTCATGTGAAAGCGAAAATTGTGAAAGCCTACGGAACGGATCTACCTGCCGGTGAACCGGTTGTATTTATCAATAATTCTTTAGATTCAGTTTTTCAACAAGTGGATGTGAGTGCCAACGACAGTTGCATCTCCTCTTCTAATAATACCTATCCCTTTCGTGGATACCTCGAATCGTTTGTGAACTATAGTTAAGATGCTAAAAAAACTTTGTTGAGCTGCAAGTGTTTTTACAAAGACGAGAATTTAGCAACATCGGATCCCACTAGCAACGCAAACCCTGGACTCAAGAAACGCTATGAACTGACGCAGAACAGTGAAACATTGGATATGATTGGTCCTTTGCATTGTGATATTTTTCAACAAAATCGACTGTTACTGAATATGGTGGATTTTAAAATTAAAATGACCCGAAGCAAACCCGAGTTTTGTTTCATGGTGAAGAAAGATGCCGCTCGACCCTTCCACGACTATAAAGTGATTTTAGAACATGCCTCTCTTTTCATTCGGAAAGTGAAAGTCAGCCCTGGTGTGTTATTGGGTCATGCCAAGGCCTTGGAAAAAACAACTGCGAAATATCCCATCGATCGAGTTCTATGCAAGACTTATTCCATATCGACCGGTAGTAAGTCGTTTATGCAAGATAATGTCTTTTTAGGAACCATGCCGAAACGTATTATTATTGGACTTTTAGATAACAGTGCTTATACGGGACAATATGATTTAAATATCTTTTACTTTCACCATCACAACGTCAACTTTTTAAGTGTTTATGTGGACGGACAACCTGTACCGAGCAAGCCTTTGGAATTGGATTTCAAGAATAACAATTATATAAGAGCTTATCATCGTCTATTCTCTGGTTTTCATCAAGACGCTGGGAATTATTTAACAAGTGAAGACTTTGCTAACGGACATACCTTATACGTATTCGATTTAAGTCCCGATTTATGTGACGGACCTCATTTAAATTTTCAACAACAAGGCAATTTACGCATCGAAAATAAGTTTGCCGAAGCCTTAGAAAAAACAACGACTGTGTTAATTTATGCTGAATTTGAAAACATTATCGAAATTAGCAAATCACGTCACGTGATCTGCGACTTTCCCAACTAAATGAATTCACTGCAAATTGAGAAGATTCTCACAGAAGACCCTGTTACTCGAAATTATTTTTTGGGTGTGTTTCCAAGTGATCAACTGCCTAGAAGAATCGAGAACTATCCTGCCTGTTTTATTTGCAATGTGGACGAGTTTACAGAACCCGGAAGCCATTGGGTAGCCTTTTTTAGGTCTTTGGCTCGTCGAGTGGAATTTTTGAATCATTCGGAAACAAGCCTACCTTTTTTAAGGACCTATAGCGAACTATGTACATAGTTTTTCACGAGTCAAATTTAATCCGCTTGTTTTACAAACCCACGTGACTGCCATCTTCGGGCAATATTGTATCTTTTATCTTTATTCTCGATGTAGAGGTAAAACATTGAAACAATTTTTATCCTATTTTGTCACAGAAGATCCGTCGAATGACCAACGAATTTATAATTTTGTAGCCAAACGTTTTGGCATCTATGCTCATTTTTATCAATAAATGTAAACTGTAAACCCCTGTGTCTGTGATTATTTAAAGAGTGTTATAATTAGTGTCTGTGTATTAACGATGGATTTTCCACGCTTACAACACCCTTGTACGATGCTTTTAGCCGATCCCACGCGGGTCGGTAAAAGTTGATTTTTACGTCATTTGTTAGCAGAAAGTATGTTGAACCCGCCTCCCGACAAAGTCATCTGGTTTTACTGAATTCATCAAAAGCTCTTTGCCGAAATAGAAAACGTAACTTCTGTGGAATGTTTCCCAGCGGATTACGCAAGTATTTAGGGACCGATTCACTAATTATTTTAGATGATTTAATGGCGTAATGCGATGACGACGAACGACTCACCTATCTTTATACAAAGGGAAGTCACCATTTAAATATTAGTGCATTATTTATCATTCAAAATCTGTTTCACAAAGGTAGAAACGAGAGGTGTTTCACTCAACAGTCAATATTTATTTCTGTTTAAAAATCGTCCTGACATGAGTCAAATTATTCATTTAGGTCGGCAGTTATACCCAAATCAAAGTAAATTTTTCCAAGAAGTTTTTGAAGACGCCACTAAAAAACCGTTCTCTTATTTACACGTGGATTTAATAAATGAAACGGTTCAGCACATGCGCTTAAGAACACAAATCTTAACCGGACAAACGCAATATGTGTATACCCCGAAAAAGGTTTAAAAAGAAAAACATTTACATCTTAATTCAGTTGCGATCATGACAGTGACGAAGAAACAACGTCGCGACTTGGAATTGATTCATACATGTCCAAAAGCTTTACGTCGACAACATTTAAAAAAAATACATTCTCGATCGGTAAAAGCTATCTGCGAATGTACGTTGAATGTGTTGAACGGAAATATACCTTTATCCAAGTATCAGAAAAAGACTTTAAAGAAATATAAAACTGCACTTAGAAAAATTAGTATAAAGAAAGATCCCCTGTTTCAAAAAAAGAAACTCATTATTCAAAACGGAGGATTTTTAACTATTTTAATCCCAGCTGCCTTGAGTGTGTTAACGGGACTTATCAATGGAATTCGCCACTAAATATGTACTCGTGCCAGAAGAAGAGTTACCTCGAAATGTGCCTACTAAAAAGCAAATGACAGCGTTTGATGCAGCCATGTCTAAAATACTCAACAGTGCACGACCCGATTATGAAAAAGTACAAATGTACTACGAACTGTTAAAACGGAAAATGAATTTGCAAGAATTTAATGTTCCTTGGAGATCAAAGCTATTTGAGGAAGATGAACCTCACAAGACGGAAACTATTCAAACGAAACGTCGCAAGACGGAACCTGAAGAAGAACCTACTGAGACGAAACCGGTTAAGACGGAGTATGCTAAATTAGATTCCCCTCACAAGACGGAAACATCCCAAGAGACTGCTTACGACGAATTTGTGATAAATTCAGTACCCGAACACATGAAAAAACATGCTAGTAATTTACTCAAGTTTCTGAAATCGAGCAAGATGAAATGGGACCCGGCTGGAAATATTATGTATGATGGAAACACCCTGGAAAATGCGAATTTGGCTGAACTGTTTCATCTCATTTTTAATGTCAGCAAGAAGCTACCTGTGAAACCACCAACAGAATTTTTAAGTGCTCTTCGTGAAATGGGAGTACCCTCCAACACGATAAAAATAAATATTTATCATTTGATGTTTTAAAGGACAAACCTAAAAATGTATCACCTCGAATGAATTTTGTAAAACCCAAAAATAGATCTGTTACGAAACCTAATGTATTACTGAAACCTACCTGGTCAACTTTATTTTAATAAAACTGAATATAAATGTATCCCTTTTTGTGTTTTCTGCAACGAGTTTACATAAAAACAAATAAACATAAGAAAATTTGACACTTACCCCCAAAAACACGCCCACTTCGGTTGTTAATCTTCACACAACTAACTTTTCAACGTTATTTTTAGTAGGGGGCGCTACCATCGCCGCTAGAGGCGCTAGCAATCTTCCGATGTGTGACGTCATTTCCGGTTTTAGATAAAAGTAAACTTTAAATATACTCCCTCTGTTATTCTTACTTCACTTTTTATTACTAGCAGTTGACCGTTTCTTGTTGGGTGACGTCATTACATGTTTGTCTAAACTTGCCCAGACTTGTTTTTTCTGTGGCACGCCAAATTAGGTGAATCATTGTTTTGTTTACTTTTCTTGTTTGCAGATGTCCAATGTTCACAAATCCTTAGCATAGCCTGAATAGACTTTACTAGAAAATATTAACTTAAACTTGTTTAAAATAGATTTTAATTATATTCTATTTTTTCTCTTATATTTATAAAGTTATTTTCATGATGTAAATAGACCAAAATTGAACATATTTTTTAATTTAACCAGCTTAATTTTAAACAATATAAAAAATTAGTATTTATTACACTATGTTTAAAATAGATTGAATCCCATTCTTATTTTCTTTTATATTTGTAAAGTTATTTTCACGACATAAACAGGGCAAAATTTAACAGATTTATAAATTTTCTTCTATTCCAACACTCACGAAACAAGAAATTGTCTCAAAATACTAGTTATGTTTAAACGAATCTATTAAACTTTGCAATGTGCATGTTATCAAAAATGACAATTACAATCATCCCATATTAGCTCATTAAACAGAAACGACACTTTCTTCACAAATTGATAAGAATTATACAATAAAAAGTAATGGTTATCACATTCGACATAAATTAATATTTCTAAAAGAAGCAATTTGTGAATTTAAACTAAAAAAAAGATTTTAAAATGTTATGAATATTTAATTAAGGTTTTAAATTAATATTTCTAAAAGTTGCAATTTGTGAATTTAAACTAAAAACAAAAAAGAAATAGATTTTAAAATGCTAAGAATATTTAATTAAGGTTTTAAATTAATATTTTTAAAAGAAGCAATTTGTGAATTTAAACAAAAAAATAGATTTTAAAATGTTAAGTATATTTAATTAAGGTTTTAAAATAATATTTCTAAAAGATGCAATTTGTGAATTTAAACAAAAAAATAGATTTTAAAATGCTAAGAATATTTAATTAAGGTTTTAAATTAATATTTCTAAAAGATGCAATTTATGAATTTAAAAAAAAAAAAGATTTTAAAATGTTAAGAATATTTAATTAAGGTTTTAAATTAATATTTCTAAAAGATGCAATTTGTTTAAACGTGTATCAGTTTGGTTTATGAAAACTAAATCTGTTTCCTTTTAAACATAAAGCTTCATTCTATGTTTACAGCGGTTTTAAGGAAAACTACCTTTAGTCTATATCGAAACGAGATATGACAATCATTCAAATTAAAACATGAAATACTATGGTGTAATTTAGTCTGAAACAAGTCACCGTTCGTATTACCGAAACAGAATTTGTCAATTATTTAAATTAAAGCATGAAATATTAGGATGCCATTTAGTCTGAAACAAGTCACCGTTCGCATTACCGAAACAGAATTTGTCAATTATTTAAATTGAAACATGAAATACTACGATGCCATTTAGTCTGAAACAAGTCACCGTTCGAATTATCGAAACGGGATATGACAATCATTCAAATTAAAGCATGAAATACTATGGCGTCATTTAGTCTGAAACAGGAAACATAACACTTTGCAAGGTCTTCTTTAAAAGATAACCTAAGACTACCTTAAGTCTATAATACAAGTTATCTCAATTATTTAACTTATTCTACTATATTTTAAAACGAGACTGTAACTACTTTATTGTGATATACACCGAAATACTCAGGAAACTACAACCATAACATTACGACAATATCTTATTATGTGAACATGATAACAAGTCTTTTGTTATAATACATATTTAAGACGACAATATGTCGAACTTTTGGTTAATGGTATAAACATGACATAACTTTACATAGATAATCTGTAAAATCAAGATTTTAGACCATATCTACAATTTCCCGTGAAATTAAATACCTGTTGTGTCGTCACTAAAACCTAATCTAGGATATGTTAATAAACATCGATGTTAGCCCAATGAAAAGTAATTTTCAAATCGGTAGTTATATATTGGTCGAAAATGTAATCAGTTTTATTTTAAAGATAAATTTAGACTGTAAGTTTTAAACACAAGTCGGTTAGTGTTAAAAATAATTTGTGTGTGTGTTAGTTGAATAAGTCACATATTGCCTAAAAATATACCGAAGATGAATCACGAACAAGTTTTAGATGTAAGTTTAAATTACATAAATAATAATTATTTATGTATATCTATTTTCTCAAGACTTAAAGTGTTTGACTATTTCTTAGTTAAACAATTTCTATGATTGCTTTTAATAATTCTTAAGTGAAAAATCTTATATTATTTTACCGAATTTTTGATAATTGCAAATATTTACAGTAACTATGCTTTTAACAGTAAAACAATTTCTCTTATTTAAATCTATTTTCCTCGAGACTTAAAGTGCTAGACTATTTCTTAGTTAATCAATTTCTAGTGAAAAATCTTATGTTATTTTACCGAATTTTTAATATTTATAGTAAAACTATTTCTCTTATTTAAAGTGTGCGTAACTATTTTCTGAAAATTTTTGTCTATTTTTATCAAGACTAAACTTACACATATCTATTTTTCTTAGTTAATCTATTTCTAGTGAAAAATATTATCTTATTTTACCGAAAATTTAATATTTACAGTAAAACTATTTCTCTTATTTAAAGTATACATAACTATTTTCTCAAAATTTTTGTCATTTTTTATCAAGACTTAACTTACACATATCTATTTCTAGTGACAAATCTTATCTTATTTTACCAAATTTTTAATATTTACAGTAAAACTATTTCTCTCATTTAAAGTGTGCATAACTATTTTCTCAAACTTTTTGTCTATTTTTTTTTCTCAAACCTTATGTCTATTTTTATAAAGACTTAACATGTCTATTTTTCCTTTATACTTGCATTTTTAAAAGTTATGTATGTCTATTTTTAAAAAAAATGTTCTTTTTATAAGTTATGTACATTTATTTTCTCAAAACTTACCTTACTTTTATTAGTTATGTACATTATTTTCTTATACTAAAATTTTTAGGTAATTAAAATTATTTAGAATAATTATTCGTTTAAAACCATTTGTATACAAACAGTTAAAATTTTAAAGTTAAAGCTTTACTTAATTAAAAAAATGTATTAGTTTAAATTATTCCACTTATTTTTAAGTGTTAAAATTATTCTTCGAAAGAAAAGTTTAAATTTTTATTTATAAATGTTTTGTTTTATAATTTTTAGGAAGATTTCGAAAACGCGCAACAATTTGGTGCGGAATATTATGAGGTATACATTAATAAGATAAAAAAAATTCTAACTTAATTTTAACCTTATTCTAACCCAAGTAAAAAAATAAATTCTTATTTATTTTAGATGAATGAAAATGAGAATCATGGTATTGAGGATGATGATGAGATACAAATTATTAATGAGATAATCCCCCATCCACAACTGGAGGAAATTAAGACAAAATAGGGTGCAGCCCGGCCCGTTATTGTTACAGGCGGTTAGACATTTTGTAAATGATAACAGAAGAATACCTAATCCAAATCAGGTACAAAAAAAAACTTTTCATTTCTCTAAAAAAACTTTTAATTATTTTTTAGACATGTACGTGTTGTTTGGACAGCGGTGTAGATTGGGAATCACCTTGTGGCCACAGTTTTCATGAAGACTGCATCATTTCGTGGGGAAGTAGACATTTAAAGCGATGTTCATTTAACGGATGTGGTGGAAGATTCGTAAACGACGAAATCATTAATCACATTTATCCCTCACCAACTATTGAAATATGCAATTACTGCAAACGAACGCAACCACAGTCACAAATACGGTCATTCGGATGCGGACACAAATTTCACGTAAATTGTGTCTGGTTCACCCAAATCAGACCAAAATTTACATGTCCAAACTGTAGGACTAAGTTCACACCAATTGCTATTGTGTAAAAATTTAAATTTGAAAATTAAATATTTTTTTTATTTTATATTTCTACTTTATTTTTAATATAAAACTATCACATAATTTTACAGGTATTATTTTCTTTTACAGGTAAATTATAGGTAAATTTCATGTTAAACTCTAAACAGTTATGTCGACGAGTGCGAAAGGTTGCACATATTATTTACAAACTTAAAAAAAAAAAATTTTCTTTTACAGGTATTATTTTCTTTTACAGGTGAATTATAAGTAAATTTCATGTTAAACTCTGAACAGTTAGGTCGACGAGTACGAAAGGTTGCACATATTATTTACAAACGTAAAAAAAAAAAATATTTTTTCTTTTACAGGTATTATTTTCTTTTACAGGTGAATTATAAGTAAATTTCATGTTAAACTCTGAACAGTTATGTCGACGAGTGCGAAAGGTTGCACATATTATTTACAAACTTAAAAAAATATTTTCTTTTACAGGTATTATTTTCTTTTACAGGTGAATTATAAGTAAAGTTCATGTTAAACTCTGAACAGTTATGTCGACGAGTGCGAAAGGTTGCACATATTATTTACAAACTTTAAAAAAAAAATATTTCAACATTCTGCTAATATTATTTTTTATAGCAGGATTCCTAAAACTCAACTCCACTCGACTAAAACCACTGTTGGTATTCTGCTAATATTATTTCCATTTTATGGTAGAATTCGTATTACATCAAATCACCTATTATTTCATTAAGATATATTATTTACAAACTTTAAAAAATTACGCGGATTTTCGTTTTAATTTTCTTAAATCTCATTTCACCTATAAGTCGGCACAATCCTTTCATCTCCCTTTATTTTCCAGCAAAAAAAATTAAGCCCCCCTACCCTTTAAGTTCACCTCTTCTAGAAGACCCCATAAAAAAAGCCCTCCCCTACTTCCTTATCCCACTTCCTTTCCGGTTAAACTTCCTGTCTTACATCCGGGATCACTTCCTGTCCCTTAGCCCATTACACTTCTGCTCCCACTGCCGCTCCCACTCACAGGCTCACTTCCGGTCCCACCTCCACGACTTAGCATTTAGCCTGCTGGGGTTGAACCGTCTTTTTCCTTCTACTAATGTGGTTCCATGCTTCATAATTTTAGAGCGGGTTTTCCAGTTTTTGAAGTTTGTGATGTAAGGTAAGTTACTTATATTACATACAATTAACAATAACCTGTTGTACTTGCATTTATTTATTGAATGTGTAAAGAAAGAGCATGTTTTCAGCTTCACATTGGTGTGTAAGTGATCGCTGACTGTTCATTAGTTTCCACTGTAGAGCATATTATATGTCATGGCTCCCAAACGGGCAAAGTGGTCAGGGTTGTGGCCATTGATAGTATCAAGTGATGAAGGTTGCATCAGGTGCAATGTTTGCCACCTCTGAGCTCATGTTCACTTCGCGAAGAAAATGACGTGGAGTTCATTTGCGAAAAATGCAGTGTTTGATTTTGATTTATAATTTTTATATGGGTTTGTCAACTCTTATTTTATATTCATACCATTTTCCATCTTTCATTATGTTTCATACGATTTGCTATGACAATAAAAATGTTCTAATCATTTAAATAGTGTTTTCAATATTTTTACACCTGTAGGGCAAAGTGGCCATGGAGTGATAACTTTTCCCGAGCTAGACGGGCAAAATGGCCATCTTGATCTTTTTTGAAAAAAAAAACAAATTCTTACTTCTACTTTATAATTTCGCAAAAATACCCTTTCACTTCTAAGTAGTCACTCTAGTTGAATGCAAATTCTCAGTTATGTATATGTATTTTAAGGGGTAACAAAAAATCACCAAACCTTAAGGTGACCACTTTGCGCGGCCTTCCCCTAATATAAAAAAAATTGTTTTCAATTTAACAATTGTACGTTTTAGAGCAAAGTCAGATTTATTTCAGCAATAGTTAATTCTTAATGTATTTCGTTATTCATGCGTTAAAACGTTTATATAATTATTTTGAAACATTGCGACATGTTTTTATTATCAATACTTTTCATATTAAACGGATCCGTGGGTAGAAACTTCCTTTTATTTATTTATAGCCATTTTTAATGAATATTTTTCTTAAAATGTATATTTCTATAAATATTAATTTTCAGATAAAACAGGTTTTGAAAACTTTGAAATTTATTTTAATTAAAATTTTTAATTTTAAACTCATTTAATTTTTTTATGTAACACGTGAACAACTTACCCCATTTTGATGGCTTTTTTCACTATTGTGTGTAGAAAAGGTTCCTTGTCAATTTGTCTTCAAGGTTCATAACATAATACTTACAATAATATATACTAAATTTAGTTAATAATAATTTATATTATAATAAAATTAAAAGTAAAAAAAAAAGATTTTTGAGAGTCATTTTTATTTTGATGAATACTATTTCAAAATTTTCACATGAAATTAAAAATCCCGAATACAATACATTAAAACATAGCATAAATACTCTGTACAAAATTTCATACTTATATCTTCGAAGAAACGATATCTTTTTAAACCCGAAAATTATGAAAAATTTCATATTGAAATAAATGGACTTAAAGTTTTAGTTCAGGGCGGGAAAAGTCTGAAAGTACATCACAAAAATTGTTATTTCTACAGGTGTCGAAATCGTGCTGCCTCGTAGAAATACGCGGTTTGTCATATTTAATTTATTTAACTCTGTAGTATTTTATTAACGAAAAACAAAAAATGCATTTTTAGACCTCTGCACCCTATTAAGATAGGAATTAAGCTTACAGTAAAATATCTGTAAAATAAATGTATTCAATTAATATAATAAATTATCAGGTAGAAAATGTATAAATATTTATATTGAATTTGCAAAATAAAATATAACACTCAAGTCAATTCGGATAAATTTCTTTACAATATAAGAAGTTTTTATAGTACAATTCATACTTCGTTATTATTTTTAAGTGTCTTTATTAACTCTCAGAGCAATTTAATGTAGATTCATGCAAAATAATAAATTCTTTTGCAGTGGTTACGTTCAGAAAGAATTTTAACAAAGATTTCATAGTTCTTCTATAGCCTTTTGTGACTGGAATTCCGCTATGAAAGCACTAAAATAACTCTAGCAACTACTGTTTTTGTAAAACTGATAACACAGGGTGTGTAAAAAGAAGTATAAGCCGGTCACTTCTGAGTGGGGCCCAAATAAACTCTGCAGCGTACTGTCGTGACTTCCCTTGGGGACCAGAAATTGCATTTTACATGCAAACAAAGAAATTTAAATAAAATACTTTATTTTAAATTATACGAAAATAACTAAATAATATATATATATATATATATAAAAGCACGTAAATAAATATTTCGTGACATTAATAATATTTTTCCCATAATCCCTCTGACAAAATACTACTGGCCCTGTGCGTATTTATATAAGATGAGCGGAGAGCTTTCAGACGAAATAAATAAAAATGGGATTGCCGAAGATAAATGGCGATCATTGTAAATTGGTACTGTCACGCCCATAAATTATTAATGAAGTGATCAAAATAACGGGGTCCTGTGTATTTCTCAGCCAAACATAATGCAGCGATCACTATAACGTAGTTCAGTTATTTTGCGTGTATAAATCATTAAAATGAAATAATTTTAACATTCAGTTTCACGCTTGTAATCTGACCATACGGTAATCACCATAAGGCACCTTTGTGCATTCCCTAGCCCATAAATATGGCAATGGATATTTAAATCGCTACTTTTTACTTTCAAAAAATGTTTTTTGAAAAAAGGTGGAAGTGTAATATTTTGTTTAAAATTTTAAATCCGATCGCTAAAAGACGAAATCGGAAAAAAATTATAAAATGGGAAATTCAAAAATATATTCCTTGGAAAAAAATGTCACACAAAATATATAACAATAAATCAGCAATAGTCCTATTTTTCGTCTAATCTTCCGCAATCAGGTTCACAGCCAGTGTTGCCCACAAACTCGCTAGCTCTAAAATCGCTGGTAAATACATGATTAACTACTTTTTTTTGTAGATTTGTAAAGCGGAGTTTCACATTCTTTCTTAAAACTGCTGCTGAGATATGGCACAATTACCTAAAACTTTCAGCACACAGTGTGACCCCCTTGATGTATTATTATCTAAAATTACTGAAATACATATTTAACTATTTTTTAGTACATATGTTATCCTAAATTTCACGCTCCTACCTATTACTGAGATATGACGAAATGACATAAAAAATTCGACCCCAACTTAATCCCCCCTTAGAGGCTGAATTTCTAAAATCGCGGAAATACATATTTAACTATTTTTTAGTAGATTTGTTATCCTGAATCTGTGATTTCAAGTTCCTTACTAAAAATGCTGCTGCGGTATGGGGAACATTCGAAATTACCTAAGATTTTCGACCCCCATTTAGTCCTCTGAATGGGTGAATTTCTAAAATAGCTGTGTTTAATTATTTTTATAGAAGATTTGTTATCCTGAATTTCCCGCTCTTATCCAAAACTACTGATGAGATATGGTGAAAAGGTGAAACCGTCGAAAATTATCGACCCCCCCCCCCCATTTAACACCTTTAGTAGTTGAATTTCTAAAATCGCCAAAAAAAATGTTTAACTATTCTTAAGTAGATTTGTTATCTCGAAATTAACGCTCCTACCTAAAACTTCTATTGAAAAATGGCAAAATGACATAAACAATCGACCCACTATTTCAACCCCCTTTAGTGGCCGAATTTCTAAAATTACTGACATACTTTTTTAACAATTTTTTTAATTAGATTTGTTATCCTGAATTTCACGCTCTTTTCTAAAACTGATGATGAAATATGTTTAAAAGGTGAAATCACCGAAAATTTTCAATCCTTCATTTAACCCTCTTTGTAGTTGAATTTCTAAAATCGCCTGAAATGCATGTTTAACTATTCTTTAGTAGATTTGTTATCGCGAATTTCACGCTCCTAACAATAACTTCTACTAAGGTATGGCAAAAAGGCGTAAAATATTCGATCCCCATTTAACCCCCCCCCCCCCCTTAGTGTCTGAATTTCTAAAATAGCTGAAATACGTGTTTAACTATTTTTTTAGTAGATTTGTTATCCTGAGTTTCATGATTCTGCCTACAATTTCTACTGAGATATGGTAAAATGACCTAAAATATTTGACCTACTATTTAACCCCCTTAGTTGCTGAATTTATAAAATTGCTGAAATATGTGTTTAATTATTTTATCTATATTTGTTATCTATATTTTTTGTAGATTTGTTATCCCGAATTCCAAGCTCCTAAATAAAAATGCTGCTGAGATATGGCGAACAGGCAAAATGATCTAAAACTTTCGACCCTTCCATTTAACCCACTTAATGTAGAAATTTCTAAAATCGCTGAAATATGTGTTTAATTATTTTTATAGTAGATTTGTTATCCTGAATTTCACGTTCCTATCTAAAACTGCTGCTGAGATATTGCGAAAACGTGAAATGACTAAAAATTTTCGACCTCCTATTTAACCCCCTTAGTGGTTGAATTTTTAACATCGCTGAAATATGTGTTTAACTAACTTTTAGTACATTTGTTATCCTGAATTTCACGCTTTTAACTAAAACTGTTGTTGAGATATGGCGAAAAGGCAAAATTACCTAAAACATTAAACCCCAGATTTAACCCCCTTAGTGGTGGAATTTCTAAAATCGCTGAAATACGTGTTTAATTATTTTTTTAGTAGATTTGTTATCTTGAATTTCACGGTCTTACGTAAAACTGCTGTTTACTAAATTTACTACTAATATTTAGTAGAATTGTTATCCCGAATTTCATGCTCCTACTTAAAACTCCTGCTAAGATATGCCGAAAAGACGAAATTATCTAAAACTTTCGAACCCCATTTAACCCCACTTAGGTTTTGAATTTTCAAAAATCATTTCTTAGTGGGTGACTACATTGTGTAAAGAACATATCTTCCAAATTTCATTGTTCTAGGACAAACGGCTGAGGCCCGGCGTTGATTATGAGAAAATCAAGCTACTCTTTTATAAGTGTAGATTTATTTTTTAGCTGGCATGTTCTTTTTTTTTACCTTTCTGGCTTAACAAACTTGAAATGTTTAATGAAACCAGACTAAGCTTAGAGCAAATGCAATTTACCTTAAAATGTTACTGGGAATCCGAAAATGTAGCTGATGTGCAGAAATAGTTTAGGAGAGAGTTTGAAAACAGATCCTCTACAAGCTTTGCAGTTTCTAGAATTAGAGGTGGGTCTGTGGCATATGGAACTGTTCCAGATGTTCACAAGCAAAGTTCCGCAAATAAATGTTAGGTTGGTAGATTGGTTATTCCATGTTAAGTGGACTAAATTTGGAAATGGTCTATGCTTGACCACCTAAAATTTTAATGTAATCGCTACAGGCCGAAGCCTGAAATGGACATCTGCAAACTCTCAGAGTCAGAAGTAGTATAGATGGGGCAAAAGAGGTGCTTCATTATTTCACTATCGCAGGAAAAGTAATCAAATCACCGACTTTTTCACATTACTGCTCATGATACAAGAAATCTTCAATATTGCAAATTATATGCAATTACAAGAAATTCACGTTAACCTCTTGAGACCTGAAGGTGAAATAACACTACAAATACACATTCATCGCTTTTGCACACAAAAAATGACAACATAGTTGATAGAAATAACCCCTTTTCTGAAATTGATACATTAGGAGACTGGTAATTTAGGTTCCCAAATATGCATCTAAAATTACTAGCCCCTTTAAAATATCAACTTAATTATCAATAACCTAAATTCACGTTAGTTAAAAAATCATAGAAATTTCTTATTTTCTTGGCAACACTGTTAAAGGCCTTCGCAAACTCAGATGAAAATAACATTTATTTTATGAGGAAATAAGCATCGGTGTTGTCATTTATTGGGTTTGTTTCAAGGCAAAAAACATTCAGCTGTACAGAAGTAAAAAAAAATTCTAACAATTTAGTTTTTTTGAGGAAAATAATAGGAGGTTCACATTTCTGTACCGCAGGTCTCAAGATGTTTTGGCTCTATATGTTTAAAGAGTAGATGCTCTATGTGTCCACCATCTTCAGCAACGTATATAACAGCATGTTAGTGAATGCATATTGTTGCCAATAATGTATACACTGAGCATACTTAACTTTAATTTCTTATTAAAATAAATTGTATCTTACGTACGTGTGTTATTAAAAAATTTACATCTCCCTTATAATGCCACTTATTTACAAGCGATTAGTAAAGTATCGGTGATTGCCAATCGGTGTACCAGTCGGTGATTGGTTATCGAAAATATAACAATTCAGATAACATTCTAATAAATATATCTTTACATGTAAGACGTAATTTCATACTAAATCAAATTTTGCCACTAGGAATGCTTCAGTCACTCTTAAATGATAGTGCATAGTCGTTATACAATGTGTAGACGTTCCAAAAATCTGGCTTTATGCTTTCAAGAGATATTTGAGTGTACTAGGTGTTTTAAACCTTCCTTTTTTAACTTATACGGAAAAGGCCCGAAATGAAAGAAAAGTCTTCTTAAAATGAAATAAATATGCTATACTTGAAAAAAATAATAAAGGTATAAAAACTCTTTAATGAAAACACAGACTAGTTTCGTACACAACATAACAATGACAATGATAACGATGTGTAACGATAAATACACTATTGTCAAATAAAATTTGAAATATGTACTTGATAAAAACTTATCATTCATAAACACGATTTATATTACTTTATTTTTAAAGTTATACAGTACCTCGCGCCAAATTCTAGCACCGAAAACTGGACTCTTGTGAAAAATTAAAAAATCCTCAATTATTTCTCTATTGGTTACGATTCTCGCAAAGTGCAGCTTATAATAGGTTGCAATCAAATATTTTATTAAAATTGTTATTTTAATTAGTAAATTCATTCAAATAATTTATTAAAATTGTTATTTTAATTAGTAAGTTTAGGATTTATGCACGAAACAAAATATACCTCTGAAGTCGATAAAATTTCAAGTTATGATACAGGTAAAGATTTAATATTAAGAAACTCCACTTTTTCATACATAATCTGTACGTATTAATGAAAAGAATTACACTTATGAAGAAAATTTCACTGCAAATTTATTAGCAAAAATTATGGAAATTTCTGGACGCTTAAATTTTCAAAAATAAACAGAACATATTTTTTTTTCAAATAGTCGCAATTTTGCAAATTTTCAACTTTTTTCCATAAAAGTTGGTTTTTAGGTTTCGCGGAATTCAACACACCTTAATAATGGGGAAGTTGCACTCACTCTAGATTATGCATTCTTTTATGTTTAATTGATGAAGATGACTTTAAATTCCTCAAAACTTAACTCGGAAACGCAAAAATAATTTTAAATAACTACTTATAGGAGTTTTAAACTTCGTTAAAAGCAAAACTAAATCACGTGATCTGAAAACGCGACGGAATTGGTTTGACGTCACTACACATGAAACGCGGATTCTGCTTAGAGTCGAGTTCGTGCAGGCTGTTTTACATTGCTTTCTATTTATTATAAAGACGCATTTACACAAAAACTAAAATTGAAGTCAAAAGATTATTTTAACATATCTAAATATAATGCACTATTAATTTATACATTTGCATTAATATTCATTTAGAAAAGTGCTCAAGTTGTTCGGATTAGAAATATACAAAATTATGTTTTCGGAAATATGTGCATATTTTTCAAATTTACTTTTAGGGCAGAAAAACTGCATTTCATGTGGGTAAAAATGAGGACACTAAAGCTAAAAGGCACGTATATTTTTTACTTACTCTGATTTATTTAAACGGAAAAATAATGATAGTTTTATTACAAAAGAAATCGTAAGTAAAATCGCATTTATATAGTTCTTAAAATGCATTATTTTCTCAATTCATTTTAATGCTTAATAATTCGTTTTGATATGAATATAATTTCGTGGTATGCAGGTTATATTAAGGATAAAAATTATAATTATGAGAAAACGAAATTTTAAGCAATAATGCAGAAAACAAAAACTTCTTTATTTAATACTGATTTATTGAATAAAACCTTTAAAATGACTAATGACAATAATAATTGTGTATTCAGCGATCAGAAAAACAATTACTACAACATACGTTAGTAAATTTATCACTATCGTCTTTTATTTTCTCTTTTTATGTGCTTACTTAAAAATAAGTATTAAAGTAAAAATATATTTTTAAAATACACATCTTTCATAAGCATCCAATATTTGTCTTGATAATCACGCCTCAATGATTGAAATTCATGATTTTCCCCAAAAAATGTCCAATATAAATACTATGATTTGGCGTGGCCACCGAACCCGATGATGGAAAATCCACCACTTATTTTTTATTATTTTTTTTGCGTTTGGTAGAAAATGCGAGCTACTAAATTTATTAAAATAAATGTATAATATTTGCTTTATTTCTGTTTAAGGTATGGAAAGAGGAAAGAAAAAATAAAATAAAAGAATTATTTAAACTATATTTTTAGTATTTCTAAATTAATTTAGCAACGTATAATCATAATTCAATTAATATGAAGCTTTCAATTTATTAAAACGTATTTTTTTAAAGATATTACACTCTATAGCTTTTATTTATTATTTTCTACTTTTTAGTATGTAAAATATTTGCATCTGCACAGCCATTTAGCCTTTTTTGGCGACTGTAGTTTAATGCATAATAAATCCACTATTGTTGTAAGTTGCATACAATTGTAACCACAAATAATATTTTTCGATTTATCAACTGTGGCGGGTTAACGGAAAAACGTGTTAAAATTAATGTATGAATTTATAATTAAGTTCTAAAAACATTCATCGGAAACACACCTTTGCACATAATTTTTATATTTCTTAATTTATCAGAAAGTGAGTAAACAATCGTTTACAAGATTCCATCATTATATACAAAAACCAAGTTGAGTTAAATAAAAAATTGTACAAATAATTTAATTACCGTTTTATTATTATTTACTTATATATATATTATACTTATATATATAAAGATATAAACATATATTATCATTCCAGGTTCATTCTTTGTTTGAACAATGCATTATTATCTTAAGGGAAGGGCCTTATTTTAAGAAATATTATGCAATAATATCACAAAATTTATAAACAAGAACCTGAATATAACAGTTATTTCAAATTCACAAAATTATAATTAGTTTTTTCACAAATATTAAATACTTCTCACAATTTCACAAAAACAGAAGCCTTCCTGTGAGAAAAGTCGTACGTATAATTTTTGAAATGGATGCAGTACTTTTTGTTTGTTTGAAATATAGTTTCTCAGAATGTCCTATTTTAGATTAATCAGGTTCAAAAAAATGTATATCATTCTTTTCCTCACTCCTCTATCTTTCGTAAAAAATAAAAATAATGAAAATATTTGAATATCTTGTTAAAGAAATCAGTATCTTAATTTTGAAATTAAGCATTATACTGTACAAAGCTTTTTAAAAAAAAGAGCAAGATGTGTTAAGAATTCGTATATTTTGTTGAAGTAGAGCCCGCTCTTTTTACTTTTGAAAACAGTCATCTCATTACACGTAAACTTTTTATAGTGACATATAAAGATATAAACATATATTATCATTCCAGGTTCATTCTTTGTTTGAACAATGCATTATTATCTTAAGGGAAGGGCATTATTTTAAGAAATATTATGCTATAATATCACAAAATTTATAAACAAGAACCTGAATATAACAGTTATTTCAAATTCACAAAATTATAATTAGTTTTTTCACAAATATTAAATACTTCTCACAATTTCACAAAAACAGAACCCTTCCTGTGAGAAAAGTCTGAATAGACACCTGGAAACTGTTTTTGAAAAAATATTAAACTTTTCTCGTCTATATTTATATAAAAAATCTGTAAAGCTGTCTTAAAGCTACCTCAGCACATTTCGCTCCTTATAATAACTCTTTTCAAAGATTGAAAACTGTTTATTTAACACTTGAAGAGATAAAACATATAGTGAAATCAAGCCAAATTCTTAATTGAAGTATAAAATATATACAGTGTGATTCATAAATATCGAAACAATAAGCTATTTCTTTAAATATTGCTCCTAGGCACATACTTCCAATTGCAAATTTTCATTAAAAAAGGTGCAAAATTTGATGAGATAAGTTGCAACTCCATGAGGGGTCTATTTGAGAAAATACAAAAATTAACTTTTTATACGGCCCCCGTAGGATAAAATTTCCAATTAGGAAATTATTCCTTATCCAGTCCTGAGAAACAAAAAAAAATCCATCTTTATATCTGCAAAATTCACAGAGATATTAAAATCCAAAATTCGTGACTTACACCACTTAAGCATACCTCTGAGAGACGCGATATCAGTTCATTTGCAATGCAAGTTAGGGATCGACCATATATTTACACATTATTAAAAGTCGATCTAAGACAATGCCTTAACTTTTAGATATAAAATAATAGCGTATAGATTTTTACGTTAAACTTGCTTGAGAAGTATGCTAGAGGTCTGCATGAGACCGAGATTGGCCCGAAGGTCATAATCGGCACGACCTGCTGGCCGCACCGTGCCGGCGCATGTCTTTATTGTTCTTAGGACATGTCGGGGAGGCAATAAGTTTTATAAAAATAGTAATAGCGATAATGAAACTTCTGTTAACGGAATCATTGGAAATATATTTTATAAATTACACAGAAATATTTTCAAAAATCTTTTTTTTTTTTTGTTATACAGCTTCAAAAGTTATGATGTTTTTAAACCTATTTTTCATTTATTCCAAACGACATTGTTTTTTAAAATAAATCTTTATTCGAATGCAACAGTCTAATAGTACAAATAATCATTAACGTTGCTATTGCGTATTTTTTTAATAGATGCCAAGCTTCTACTAATCTTCCGTTATAAGTGTGTTTATTTGACCCAAGTTCAATTCGTTCGAACCAGAAACTCTTTTAAGAAATTCAATTAAATGTAGTAATGATTCGACTTAACACATTTAAATTAAATAAGTCAGAGATTCATTAAACAATTTTCTAGTTTAAAAGTGGTTAACTGGTTCAAATTAATGTACATATTACGGAGGATTAGTGGGAGGTTTGACAGCTATGTTTTTGTCATGCGAAAATATAGTAATCTAAAATACACTGTAAAATTTTCTTATAAATATGTATGTAGTATTCTTTAAAATAATCTTAATTGTATCTTAAGATAAATGGGAATTTTTTGTACAAATTTCGGCTTGTTCAGAAATCTAAAATATACACAGACACCTGTCTAGATAATGAATTAAATAAAATTAAGTGCATCGCCCATGAAAATGGTTTTCTTTCGCATCATATCAATAAACCCGACATGAAACATAAAGTGCATAAAAAAATTATATCTCTAATAAACTTAAATTTTGTAAATTTCGCTGTATATCAGATTTGTATGAGAGACTAGGGTATGCGTTAAACAAATTTGATATCTGTACCCGAGAGCCAAACTAACGTAATCAAAAATTGAAGCTACAGGAAGGAGTTACTTATTCACCTGGAAGCTTTTAAAAAGCACTTAAACGTTCTATTAGGACCCAATCTTTGTTTAAAACTTTAAATGCATTTTTCGGCATCATAAGTTTTTTTCAGCATTTCTCATCTTTAAATTTATATAAGTCATTAACCGCTATAAATGGTTCAAACTTGTAACATATCTTTTTCAAATATTTTACTTAAATTTTAATTCGGTAAATTTGAAAAAAAAAATTATTCACTTTTGATAATATGATTTGTTTAAAATAAGTTGAACCTTTTTTTTTAAATTGCTATTTAAAATATTTTTTTTAATTAATATTTTTCAAAATGCTGAATGAAAATTAAAACTTATATATTTCTGTTTAATTAAAGGGAAAAAATTCATTTCGACAAATAATATTTCGAGTTATAACAATTTTAAATTACTCTGAATTTTTTGAAAAAAAAAAAATTATTTTTTATTTTGTAAGAAGTTTTATGATGTGATTCTGTTTACAAATTATATGGCTAATCATCACAAAATATTTAAAATTCTAACTCTATAAATAAATATATAAATAAATAAAATGTTTCCCGGACACCTTACAGTAACATAGTTTCTTGAATTACACGCATTTCAATTTGTGTCTGATCCCTTGAAACCTCACGAATTATTAAAACGGACATATCTCCCTGAGTTTTGCAGATATCAAGATGGATTTTTTTTGTTTAATTCAGGAATGGATAAGGAAAAATATCCTAATTGGAAATTTTATCCTACGGGGGCCGTATAAAAATTTAATTTTTGTATTTTCTCAAATAGACCTCCCATGGAGTTGCAACTTATCTCATCAAATTTTGCACCTTTTTTAGGAAACTTTGCAATTGGAAGTATGTGTCTAGAAGAAATATTTAAAGAGATAGCCTATTGTTTCGATATTTATGAATCACACTGTATACAAAAACCCTTTTACAAGTTGACATCACCCTCCCTAATGAAATAAATCCTATTTGTACCAGTTTATTTTATATTGCGCAATAATAATATAAAAAAATAAAAGTATATATTATTCTATAAAATACAATAATGTAGTACGAGTAGTACTTTATTTCTACATCGAGATCTAGAAATGAAAATTCTTAGAAACGAGATTGAATAAAAATCTCACCTGGAATTTACAGTATTATTTAATCATTACAGCAATTTACGATACTTTTGATTTGATATACTAACAATTTTTAAGAAAAGAAAGAAATCATTCAGCGTAACGAAACCCATCTCCATGGAAAAGAATACGGAGAAATACAGCAAGGGTTTGTTTACAATGCAGTGGCCTAAGAACTGCTTTCGTCACGTGAAGCGGCTTTTTCCCGCCAAGACAAAAACTGCGTTTTAAAAGTTAATTTAATGATATATACAAGTTTCAAATATATGTAAAAATGGTATCAAAATGTTCGTATTTTTACACTCTATCAGATGCAAATTAAACTGAAAAACTTGCAATTTCCCCATTGTACATGTTCATATGTTTCAGATAAGCAGGAGTAAATGATGTCCTGCAAATGATGTACGTCGCGCACGTCTAGATACGACAGGACGCTGTGTGCATAAAATGGCAGCATTTTTGAAAAATGCATACATATATATATATATATATATATATATATATTTCAATGTAGAAGAAAAATTATCAGGAAAAATCGAAGTTGTTATTTTTTGTTCAATATGAGAAAAACATTCATTATAAACATAAAAAATATATGGTTTAAAATAGAATACCCTCCTTAAATTTACTCAACCATGAACATTTTAGAAAACTTTGAAATGGGGGGTGAAACAAGAATAGCATATCGGTCAAATCGGAAATAAAAATTTGTGTCGAAGAAAAGCCATTTATTTAAGATGATTTAAATAATATTTTAAATTACATTTTCTGTAAAAATGAACAGAATTGACAATATCAGTTCTGCCGTAATCTGTACATGATTTTAAAAAGAGAAGGAAGGGTTATCATAAATAATGGAGTAAAAAATATAAACAATACTTTTTCTTCTAGAAGAAGCACATATCAAAATCTTGAAAAATCCTTCATTGACATATATGTGACTTCCTACCCCCCTCTTTTTTCATTAGTACTTCATAACAATTTTTAGAATCAATAACTACGCTTGATATAAGAGTTTAAAAATCCAAAATTTCTTCATATTCTTGATACACATTAACATGGTTTGCATATTCATATCCTTTTAAAATTTCACAAAATAGTGCTTCAATTTAGTTTTCTCTTCCGTAATATTTGTCAGTCCTATATATGTGTCCTATATATATATATATATTTAAATATATATGGGAAGGCCAATTCCTTTTTACTAGGACATGTGTAGTTTATTTACGATTTGCGAACACTACTCTCGGATAAAGACTCTCTACAGGCCGCCTAATTGCTGGAGGCGTGGCTAAAGAGCCAGCAGCCGAAATGAATTTTTGGCGCGTGGAACTGGAGATGAGCGTAGTGAAAAAAGATGTTCTTTTAAAACGTAGACTAACGACGTAAAATTACGAATTATATTTTAAGCCGTTTATGTAACGGAATGTATATATATTTGTAAACATCTGTGTTTAATTATAATACGTATAATTAATTCATTCAAGTGTTACTTCGTTTAACCCTTTCAGGGGCAAGCACTTGTGCTCCTGTAACATTGAATTCCCACCGGAATTTAGGAAAGAATTTAGTTCAAAATAAGAATAAGCAATTTTTAAACTTTTTCTCGTCAAAGTTAAAACAGCAAAATTTATTTAAAAGTTTCTGGTTTGAATCGGATTAAAATTAGGTGGTATATAATATATACCACCGCCCCTCAAAGGATTAATTCCGAATTGCATGCCCTGATCTTATAACCGCATAGCATGCACAGTCACGTCATTGTGACGTCACTGTGAGTCACATACGTCACGTCACGTCACATCTGTGACCTAAATTCCACCACTTTGTAACGTCACACTGCGATCAAAATGTGAACACCTTGTAGATCTTAAAAAAACTTAAAATAAACTTTAGAACATCTTATGGCATCAAGAAAATTACTTTTTGACAGCTTTAAAAATTTTGTAACGTTGCAATGACGTCACTGCAAGTTACGTAAGTCACTCCACACCTGTGACCAAAATACCAACACCTTGTGACTTCACGGTGTGATCGGAAAGTGAATTTGAAAAAAACTCATAAAATATAGAATCTAATTATGTCATGTGTCTAACTCATTAATAAAACCATTGTCACACATTATTTAAATAAATTGAGTATTTCCAAAATAAAATGATAAATAAATATCTCTCTCTCTATATATATATATGAGCCTGATAACTTTTTTACAATTTTCATTACCATTTTCAAGAAATTTATCAAAATATAGTATATAATACACAGGTAAAAATCCTTAAATAGAAATTTAGTAACATATGAAAGTTTCGGCGGAAAGTAATTCAGAAATAGATCTCCCATTCTAATAAAATTCTTAGCAATTTAGAGGTTTGTTAATATTTTAAATACAAACATTTTAATTTTTTTCTACTGCCGCATGGAACTCATTTGCTAATTTTGTAATACTGAAAATATTTCTTTAAAAATCTCCAATATTTAATTATTTTGAGGGGCCACTCAACCAAATCATCAGCTTTCTGATAAAAAAAAGAGGGCACCATTTTTGCGAGTTCGATACCAACACGGTCTGGTCGGGGTGACCGTCCATCGCTTTCAAGATTTTCCTTGTACGGTATAATTAAGGTGGTTCCATTAGACTCATTTTTAAATGCAAAGGCATAAAATGGTCAGGACTGGCTATGAAAGCAATGTGGAATCGAAATGAGTTTTTCCCTTTTTGATAACTAAATTACTTATCGAGTTATAAGCAATTCGTGTCACATGACGACCGGTTTTTCTCCTTTCTTTCACTGTCACGTCAGGTATTCGGTTCAAAACGCCGACATTGACATTCTTATCCGAAAGATCTTCTGTTTTTATCAAAAATGAAAAACGTTTTTATATTACATAGTTTTGAATAAAAACACTAGCCAATATCATGAGTTTCCGAACAAAAATGAATTAAAAATATGTCATAAAGTATATGTCACTTCTATAGCAATTTATCCAAAACTGTCCAGTGCTTAGTAAGATATCACCTCTATTAAATATATTGCTTTTTTTAATCAGTGTAAAAAATGAAATATTCGTATTTAGGAAATTTAATTGCAATTTTTATATTTATACCGAAATTACTTTAACCCTCTAAGCGTGTAGAACGTAATATTCCGTTCACTAAGCTCCAGGTTTCACTGCAATATATGCAATGTTTAAGATAATATAATTCTATAGATTTAATGAATTTTCAAAACATTGAAGAATGATTAATACTCTCATGGGTTACATTCCTATTTGTAATTAAGTTTTATTTATAATGCTGAAAGAATCATACTTTTTTAGCATTTAAAACAAAATGCAGAGAAAACAGCATTACAATTTTACCCTTTTTCAAAACGCTCAGAGGGTTAAAAAGCCTATTAAATCAATTTTTATTTAGAATTGAATACAAAACTCTCTCATATAAAAATAGAATATTATAGCATCATTAGAAATTAATTTGTCAGCCATATAAGTTATAAAGCATTTTAAATATCTATTTTTAAATTATTTTCTTTATATATCATTTGCGGTAAGCTGGAAACAACCGCTAGTTTCTACTTTGTGGTTAAACAATACTACGCAGATCTTAATTGCGCATATTGAAAACAGACTATTTTTGTCATTCCAAGTTCGCATTAGAATGTATTGTGTTCTTTTAAGTTTGTGGATTTATACCGTGTAAGTAAATTAACGTTTTAAAGTGAACTATCTCCATTTTAAAGTGAACCATCCATTTTAACCTCCCCCTGTGTCTAGCTGGGTGCATTCATAAGGGATTGATGATATTCGACATCTCAGGTTTATGAACACACCTCTGCTGGAACACTTTGAAAATTAATGTAGTGGATTTTATAGTGTATTTTTTAATGAAAGGGAAGCAGAGAAGTACCATTAAAATGTAACTCCTAGAACTAGTGGTTTTACCTATAGATCAGCAGGTAAATTTTAATGTTTTCGCAGTTTTGTTAGTAGTACATGTTTAGTAATAGTACATTTAATAGTGCATTATTTAAAAGTTAAGATGTTTAAATCTTCTTTAAAAAATCACTTGTATTAAATTTTGTCTTTAATGTTTTAAATCGTTTTAAATAGACAGTTTGGAAAAAAGCTTAAAGTATTTACTAACAATATGTATTATAAATGTAAAGTGTTATTTATAATGAGGAATTTATTTCTATTTTGCGTTTCTTAGTTCAATTTTCATAGTTATTCATTATAATTAAAAACATTGCAATTTTTAAAACTATCAATATTTGATTTATAATTTGAAAGTTTCGTTGCTAGTGGAGGTTTCGAGAAATAATTTTCTGGTACATATGAAATAATTGTGACAATTTAACGCATTTAAAATGTATTTGTCAAAATATGTCAATATTAAGTGCACAAAAATAATGAATATTGATGAAACAATAAAATAACTATTCAGTTAAAGTATTTTTTCCAGTTGTGTTATCGAATTTTTTTACAGTAAAAATTTATATTTAAGTTCTGCATTTAGTATTCTATCAAAAACTATAAATGAAATAATTTGTAAAGAAAAAATATATAATTTTTCTAGCGTTTATGATCTTAAGTTTTATATTTCATTTGCATGGAAAAATGTTTTACTGCTTGAAAAAATGTTTATTATTTAATAATATCGCACAATAGATATATCTATTATTTAAATGGATTCCTAATATAAATTTTTCACAATGCTTATTTTAAAATGTCTACTTATATTTTCATTAAAGCTGTTTTCAAATCCAAAATAGCTAATTTCTGATACATTTCTAAATTCATTCTTATTCGGAAACACATGAAATTGGCAGGTGTTCTTATTCATTGTATATGTAATCGAATGGCATTTTACATTTTTCGGTAACGGCAGAAGATATTTAAAAAAACACTGTCAAAGTCAGCATTTTGAACCGAATTTCCGATGCGGCAGCGTGAGAAATGGGAAAAACGTGACCGAAATTGCTCCTAATTTAATAAGTATTTCATTTATCTAAAAATGGAAAACGCTATTCATTCCAAATCGCTTTAATCATCAGGCATGCAAGCGCCATGCGTTAAAAAATGTGTTCATAAATGTGTCAGAAAATTTCGCGATATCGCGCGAAGGGAAATATGGCAAAGTGTACACATTTCAAGACTTCAATACTTAACAGCAAAATAGCATAGTTTTAATTATTGTCAATATTTTTGGTGGTTACATAAAACAAATGGAAGTAGTAGTTAATTTAAAAAGTTGTTATTTACATAATAGAATTTCGTATTATTGAAATATTTACTTTTATTATAATTTTTAATGGATTCATCTACTATTTTTATTTTAATATGTGTTTTTTACATTTATAATTTTCTTGCTTAACACTACATACTCAATTCTAAAAGAAATTCAATTCTGATGAAAAACTATTTTAATATGAATGAATTATTATAAATGGCATTTTTCTATATAAACGATAATATATATATATACAACCTGATTATAGACTACTTTTCAATAAATTTACTATAAATTTTCTATGTATTAAATTACTGACATATTTTCTTTGATTTCGGGTTTCGGACCCAGATGAATAGCGTTTTGACAGTTGTCGATTTGTCATGAATTTCGGTTGGGTTATACGTCAAAGGAATTTTTTTTCGGGTTAGAGTTGGATTGCGATTGACTTGAAATATAATTTAAAGGTTCAAGTCCTGTACAACTGAACTCGTGCAGGATTCTGGATCCGAACCGATACGTGCCGTGTCACTTTCTGATAAAATCTGGTTGCTCAGTCGTATGCAGGATTCTATTCCAAACTAGAATTGAATACAAAAAATACACCCCGACCCGGATAAGATAGTGTTCACAAAAATCAAGTTCCCCGTCACCTAATCCAAAACTAATCTGTAGCCAAAAAATCTGCCGATTCGAACTTTCCGGATAGTATTCCGGTGAAATCTGATCACCCAACCCAATGCAGAATCGTCTCAAATGTCTCAAACCTTTAGCTAAAAAAATGATACTGTCCGAACTTTCTGGATCTCATCTGGGTAAAATCTGGCTACTCAAGCCGATGTAGAATCGTCATAAACCTATAACAAAAGAAAAAATATATACCGATCCAAATTTCCGGATTTGGGTAAAATCTGGTCAGCTGACCCGATGCAGAGTCGTCACAAATGTCACAAACTTGTAAAAACAAAAAAATGCCGAACCAAACTTTCCGGCTTTGATTCGGGTAAAACATGTTCACCGGAACAGATGCAGAGACTTCACAAATGTCACAAACCTGTAAAAAAAAGTCAGTCTGAGCTATCCGGATCAGGTTCAGGTAAAAACTGGTCAACCCACTCGGTGTAATTCCGAAATTCAAATGTCACATTTTCCACATTGAAGTCACACATTGACTTCACAAATTAGTCACAGTGTGAGGTCACAGAAAGGCTTGAAAACGGCCATAACGACCTCACATTAACGTCACCGTGACTTCACATCCACGTCACGTGACGTTACATCAACGTTCACAAAGTCATAATGTGCGTCACAGTGATATTGCCGTGACGTCACGGTGTTTTACGGGTAATAATGGTGTCAGAAGTAGGATGAAAGAGATGACGATGCCCACCCACGAAGTGGTATTATAAACTTGATGATATCGCCGAATTTGTAGCAAAATAAAAATTTGCAAAGTTCTTCACTCAAGCCGGATATTGTTCTTAACGGTAAGTCCATTGTAATATATTTTATATTTTATAATGAAGCTGGTAGACATCTCCGACCAGGAGCTTGCATTTAAAAATGAACGAACTAATAGAATTAAATTGTTACACAAAATCTTATTCGACGCTGAAGGTGATCGATCTAATAGGAAAAGAATGCGTGATTTCGCTGGTTTCGGTTTTGAAACGGACAGCTCCGAGTTCAAAAATAAAGGAACTTAAAGTTCAAGCAGATTTTTTTAAAATGATTTGATTACCGTTTGTAATCTACTTTGTACTTTTAATGAAGGATCTTTAACTGATCTCACAACCCGATTAGTTACATATTTATCCGATCTAAGTTTACTACAAGCCAATATTCAAAATGACAGTGAAACCGACTCGGAACCCGAAATGCCTTCACATAATAATACGTTAATTAATAATACTTCAATAACACCGAATCATCCAATTTTGATAAAAACAAACAACTTCCAGTTCAAAGTTTTTTGGCATCTACTATTAATTTTAGTGATATTGAAAGTGTTATACTTCCATTTGATGGTAGTTCTTTTCAAGATATAAAAGCTTGGTTAATCAGTTTTGACGATATCGCTAGCATGTTTGATTTATCTGAATTCCATAAGTTTATTTTTGCTAAAAGATCCCTACGAAGAAAATCCCAGTTATTGGTACAAACAAAATTTTATGTAAATTTGTATGACAAACTGAAACACACGTAATTCTGCCGAGTTGCATGATTTATTGAATAAACGAAAATTACAAGAAAATGAATCACTTGAAGAATATTTTCTTATTACGATGCAGTTGTTTTCGGGTGGTAACATCGAGGATTACGCATTAATGCAACATATTATTAATGGTATACCCGACCCTGTCTTTAGAAAATCAATCTTATATAGATGTCAATCTATTGTAGAATTCAAACAAAAATTAAAGATCTATGAAAAGTTAAGGTTGGAGTATGAAAATGCAAGGTCTCATAATCACGAAGGTGCTAAGCCTAAAATTAAACCCGAAACTGAAGTTAAGAATAAATTTAGGCCTGTAAAACAAATATTCGTTGTTACAATTGTGGCGGGAATAACCATAAGATATTAACTGTGTTAATACTAAGCCCCCCCCTTCTTTTTCGTTGTAACAGTTATGGCCATAAATCATTCCAATGTAAATCGAAAGATACGAATGTTTGAAACGGTCAACCGCAAGTTAACACAATTACATCCCAAGATTTGATTCTTAAAGAAATAAAGCTTTAATCTTTGCAGTTAACCTCCGTCATAGATACAGGCAGTGAAAAAACTCTTTTAAAAAGTAGCATTTATGATAATTTGAAGAACATTGTGGAATTAAAACCTACGAGTATCGCTTTGACCGGCTTAGGAAAAACTTCAATTAAGCCAGCAGGTTATTTTAATTCAGAAATTGAAATTGATAATTCAAAATTTAAAGTTGACATTTTTGTCGCTAATGACAATTCAATTAATTTTGATTTATATGTTGGTACTGATGTTATCCATCAAGGCACTTTAATAGTTTCTGGAAACGAAGTAAACTAGTCGTTGGGGGCCACCGTAATACTTACCCATCATGGATATGCATAATATAAAAAATGTGAAAATTACTTATAAAATGCATTGTAATTAATTAATTGCAATTGAATAAAATCGTGGCTTGATGACGTCATAAACTTTAAAGGCTCGATTACTGAGTTGCTTAAAAGAAACATCCGTAACACTCAAAAAACAATAATCCTATTAACTAGCGGTTTATTGCATCTGATTAAGCGTCTCATTTCCATTTAAAATATATCTTTGAATTGAAATTTGATTGAAATACAGGGTCATGAAAAATCTAAGAGTGTGGAAAATAGGATTACAAATATCTCGGCAACTCATTATCCGATCGACTTCATGCTTTATGCAAAATTTATGTTTTTTTATTGTCTTTTATATTCACTCCTTAAAATAAACAATTTCAAGAATTTTTATATACCTTTTATCAGAACAAATATTTCGAGAGTACGAAAAAAATAGTTCAGGATAATCGAGGTTACTGAAATTCAATAAGCATCTTCCCATTATTACATACTAAGTACATACCAAATGTCAAGTCTCTATCTCAATATTTTAGGGAGTTAGAGCGTTTACAGACACACAGACGGACGGCAATTTTTTTTTTCTCAAAATATGTTTTTCGGAATCTCCAGTGTCTGAAAAGGGTAAATCCGTCAAAAAAATTTTTTCGATTTTCAAAACGATTACAAGACTTACCGTATACTACGCATGATGGGTAAGTAAAATGTGTAAAACGAAATTTGAGTCTTTTTAGTTAATATGGTAAATTTTCTAGATGAGCTTAAAATTGATTTAAATCACATTACTGACAAAGAGTTGCGATCAGAATTATCTTCTTTATTTGAAAACAATGTGCCTACAAAATCAAAAATAGTAGATGTTAAAATGAAAATTAACTTAACCGACGAGATTCCAATTTGTTCTTCCCCTCGAAGATTACCTCCGTGTGAAAAAAAATAACAGAAACCCAAATTGAGGAGTAGCTACCTCAGGGAATCATTCGAAAAAGTTCTAATTTTTAGTCGCCGGTTGTGTTGGTTAAGAAAAAAAGCAACTCAATGAGACTTTGTATTGATTACAGACGTCTTAACAAGAAGACAGTGCGTGAACATTTCCCATTACCAATAATAGATGATGTTATAGATCAATTACATTCTGCTGAGGTATTTACAACAATAGATTTAACAAGAACAAAAACCCATGCATCAAGCATAGATTATGTAACTCTTTCCAACGCTTCCAAAATAATTTTACAAATCATTACCGTTTAATAAGCTGGAAAATAACATCTAAGTAAACAATTTGGAAAACGCATAACATATTTAAAAACGTAATTTCAGGAATTTCCAACATATATTTCCAACATATACAATATTCGGAAAAATATCCGAATACTTTTATTCAGCCCTATATATGATCTATAGATTTGTATATATACTACATAGGATGCGAAATTTTAGTTTAGTTAGGAAACGCGTAGCACAGTTTAAAATTATCCTTCTGGAGTTTCTGTCAATAAACGGAAATGTGTTCGCTAACTTTTGTGCTGTCCTGTATCTGATCTACAGAATATATACACACTAAGTAATAGACAAAAAGTGAGTTAAATTTAAAATCGCGTTCAGCAACTCAAAACTCACTTCCATGAATTATTGTTAACAGAGAGTAGAGAATTCTTTTGTGTGTCCCTGTAAATGAACGATGACTGCTATACACACAATATTCTGTAGTAAGCCTCTTGTAATGCACCTTAGGGATATATGTAAATTTCACTGCGTTTAAAATAGTGATACATTATTTAATTAAACCGCAAACGATTTTTCTCCGTAGACGTAATGTAACGGAATTCTTTTGACTGTTTACATTAAAGTAACTATAAGTGCTATGCACACCATATTCCATATTAAGCTTCTTGTAATGCACCTTCGTGATATATATCAAGTACAATGTGTTTGAAATTGTGCAACATCATTAAAATAAACCGCAAATGATTTTGATCGTAATGTAACGGAATTCTTTTGAGTGTCCCTGTAAAAAAAACTATGAGTGCTACACACTTCAGTTGAAATAGGGAACATGCTATAAATAACGACAATATTATAAAAATTGCAAGGCAATCCGGACATATTTACGGGAGTGAGAGCACGGACAGACGGCAGACGGCCAGACAAACCGAAGTCATAAACACTTTTCAACTAGGTTGGAAAGTGTTAAAAAACGGTTTTTTCATGTTGATGTTGAAGAGAGCTCCCGGAAATATACCTCTTTCATCATCCATGAAGGACAGCACGAATTTTTTAAAGTGTCCATTCGGACTGATCAATAGTCCTAGTGTATTTCAAAAACATATTTATAATGTATTTCTAAACCTATTAAAAGATCACAAATTAGTTATTTATATGGATGACCTAATAATACCTGTCGAAAACGAAGCTGAAGGTTCGAAAAAAAATATAACTTGTTCTTCAAACTTCTTCGGAGTACGGACTAGAAAAGTGCAACTTCTTAAAAGTGCAACTTTTCGAAGTATAAAATTGATTTTTTTGGGGTATAGAATCATAAATGGTAAATTGTGTCCCTTCCCGCTTAAAACAAAAGCAGTAATAAATTTTCCTGAACCAAAGTGTACCAAAGATATTCAGAGTTATTTGGAATTAACGGGATACTTTCGAAAGTTTATAAGAATTTAATCGGTTATAGCTAAACTGTTGAGTGACCTGTTAAAAAAATTGAAAATTTCGGTTTGATATAGAAGAAAGGAAATCTTTTAATGAACTCTCAAGAGCATTTTGCCATCAGAACGAGTACTCTCAATTTACAATCCCAAAAGCGCGACCGGAATCCATTGTGATGTCAGTATTGATGGCTATGGGGCTGTATTAATGCAACAATCTCCAGTAGACAATCAATTTCATCCCGTTTATTTCACCAGTAAAAAACCCGAAGATACACGAAAGTGTACTAGCTATGAATTAGAGGTCTTGGCTGTAATAGAACTTTGAAAACCTTTTAAAAATTTAGAGTGTATGTATTGGGTATTCCATTTAAAATTATAACTGACTGCAATGCGTTTAAAATGACTATGAATAATAAAGAAATGAGTACAAAAATAGTGAGATGGGCGATAATTTTATCTGATTTCGATTATACTATTGAGCATAGACACGGTACTGGTATGAGACATGTTCATGGATTAAGCAGATACCGTATTTGTATGGTAATCCAAGATAGCTTTATTTTAAAAATTACCCAATCTCAAGAAACTAATGAGCATATTAAAAACATAAAATAAATTCAGAAAGCAAAATCTTATGATGATGATTATTTAGTTAAAAATTATGTTCTTTAAAAGTGTGTTAATGGTAATGATTTGTTAGTTGTCCCAGAGGAAATGTAAATAAATATAATTAAAGACGCTCACGAAAAAGGTCATTACGCAGTCGCACGAACGGAAAAGAATTTAGAGAATGATTTTTACATCCCCAAAGATAAACAAAAAATTGAGGTCCATAGCAAATTGTGTTCCCTGTATTGTAATTAAACAAAAATCTAGTAAATTCCGGGGGTTTGCTACAGCCGGTAGAAAAAGAAGAAATTTCGCTACATACTTACCACGTTGATCACTTAGGTCCATTAGAGAGCACGAATAAAAATTACAAGTCATTGACGCTTTCACAAAATTTGTTTGGTTGTATCCCGCAAAATCGTCTGATGCTGCAGAAGTAATTTCAAAATTAGAAATCCAAAAAACTGTTTTTTGAAGTCCATTTCGCATAATTTTGAATAAAGGTCCTGCCTTTACCTATTAAGCTTTGGAAGGTTATTGTGTCAGATAAAACATTCAACACACCCGATTATCACAGGGTTACTAAGGTCTAACGGTCAGGTCGAACGTTTAAATTATGTTATAAAGCTGTCCTGTGCAAATTATCTGTAGATAATCCAACGAAGTGGTATACCATATAAGTGATTTCCAACAAGTGATAAATTCGACCTTTCAAAGAAGTATTAACACAACCCCTTTTTATTTACTATTTGGTACTAAAATTAAATTAAAAATAATATTAAAATTACTGATATCTTGAACGCTGAATCACCATCCGAATTTATCAACAATCGTGAAGAGTTGAGAAAAGACGCTAAACAACAAATTTTAAAAGTCCAAGAAGAGAACCGTAAAACTTATCATCTCAGACAAAAAAAGCCTAACAAATTTAAACTCAATGATATGGTTGCTATAAAACGCACACTACAAGATCCAGGTTTGAAGTTAAAACCAAAATATTTAGGTGCTTACAAAGTTATAAAAGTAAAAAATAATGTCACCTACGATGTGAAGAAAGTTGGATTTACCAAAGGTCCAATGGTCACAAGTACTTGCACCGAGTACACGAAGCTTGACATCGTTAAAAAAAGAATTTAGTCGATTATGACATCACCCGACTACGACACACTCACCGGACTATCACACGAAATTATACGAAATTAATTCCGAATAAATGAGAATTCGTTAATTTAAAAAAATTGAAGAGAAAAGACGTCAAGATGACCGAATATGGCAAGGCTAATTCCTTTCGACTAGGTCATGCGTAGTTTACTTACGATTTGCAAACACTACTAACGAATAAAGACTCTCTACAGACCGCCTGAATGCTGGAGGCGTGGCTATAGAGCCAGCAGCCGAAATGAAGTGATACGATTAATAAGAGAGCCTGTGAAAGAATGTTCTTTTAAGACGCAGACGAACGAGGTAGAATTACGAATTATGTTTTGAGCCGTACCGTTTTCAGAAATGCAGAAGGACATTCCAAGTAAATGTCCACATGGTGTTAAAACACGAGGTCAAATTCAAGGTCAATATTTCGTTTAATTAAAGGTGCGTTAAGAGAAATTGACCAGCGTAGCGGGCGTAGCTTGCTAGTTCAGTATTGTTTTTTTCGAGTTAGACTTGGCTGAAAAAATCTCAACGATAAAAGCCGTGGGTGGCCAATCTATATTCTGCCGTAAGGTAGACTTTTTCCCGCTTTATTTTTCAAATATTTCGAGTAATCGCTTTAAGGTGATCTTCCTTTTGAGTGGAAGATACACGAGAGAATATTTTTAAACCTACCTGTATGTAAATAAATATAATTTTCTATTTATTTGAGTTTACTTAAAACCGGGAACTAATAGTTTAAATATTCAATATTATCGAGAGACTTCATGTACTGCTTGGTCAGCTTTACTTTATGAGGAGAGACGGTAGTAGTAAAACAGACTTTAACAGAAAAAAATACATGTTGAGAAACTTCATACAGATGATTCATACAATCAAATTATATAATTTGAAAATTTCTCGTGCTACTACACTTTCTTTAGTTTAGAAAAGAAAGCAAGAAATAAACTCATAGAAATAAAACCAAATCAAGATAAATGTTACAATGTAATTATTCGGCGTTATTTGAGTAAGTACAAATCCTGATATACTTTAATTTCTGGCGTATAACCCACGTATCAAACAAACATTTTTAGACACTGAAATTTTATTTAATAATTCAAGTGAAATGAGTAACGCGTTCGTATAAATTACGTTTTATTAATTAAAATTTTTGGATCTAAACATGTTTGTTTTACACAAGATTAATTTTAACACAATTATTCAAATTGGTAAAGAAATCATACGAGTTGTAATTTTCCAACTGGACAAAAAATGTCCGGGCCAGGATTCGAACCTGGGATCTCTTGGCTGAAACCGCCACGCTCTACCAACTGAGCTATCCCGGTTGAATCTGGAGGGCATAATTCATCTAGTCAACCCTATTGATCAACGCATCTGGTCCGATATTTTAATCAGCTCAACAGAATAGATCGCAGGTAATGGAATTCCAGTAAACGCTGGATACGATTACTTGAATTCCATTACCTGCGATCTATTCTGTTGAGCTGATTAAAATATCAGATCAGATGCGTTGACCAATAGGGTTGACAGGATGAATTATGCCCTCCAGATTCGACCGGGATAGCTCAGTTGGTAGACCGTGGCGGCTTCAGCCAAGAGATCCCAGGTTCGAATCCTGGCTCGGACATTTTTCGTCCAGTTGGTAAATTACAAGTCGTATGTTTGTTTTAGCCGTGGATCGTATACCGGAAATTAAGGTAAGGGCTATACAAATGAAGAAACTGGGGAGGAATAAAATCTGACTGGAAAATCGTACCTAAAAGTTCTAAAACACTATAAAACTAATTTCACGACAATAAATGACTTCAAGCTTCATAGCTTTTGACACAAAGTGAGAAAATACTCCAAGTATTTAAATTTTACACATGAATGATTAACATGATATTTTGATTTCTTAGTTTCCCTTTTTTTTACTTTCTTCTATTTTTACAACAAGAAAGTATTGGATTCATGAAACTTTTCGACCTCAGATTTTCGACGGATTTATACGGTTTAGAAGGTCCTGAACACGATTTGACTGTTTTTAGAAAATGTCTGTCTGTGATTCTGTGACTCTTTTTGTCTGTATGTGACAAAAATTATGAGAGTTCTCTATCTCAAAAACTAATACACTGATTTTCATCAAATTTTCTAATATAAATTACAGTTTAAATTTTGTTTTAATAAAAGCATCGGAACTTTAAATGATACTAAAATTGTAGTGAAACTATCATTAATAATGATAAACATAGCTTGAAAAATGTTTGTTAAAAAAGAAGACTAACCTAAAAATTTGCTCTGCTACGCAGAGTTAAGGTGGCGTTATGGAAAATCAAACTAACACTACTTATCTTTTTATATCAATTCATTCTATGATGGTAGTACTGTTGAAAAAACGAAATTTGTCTTCCCTAACGCATCAGCACATTTTTCATATTCATTTTATTTTTAGAGAAAGAAAAGTATTTTTTCCCCTTTCCTTGCAAACGCAGATCAATGAAAAATATATTATGCATTATTTCTTTGACTCTTATCGTCAGAGACAATAGAAGTGAAGCTACGTCATTTATTTTAATCTGTGTTTAAAAAAAATAGACTGAGATTTGTCAGTTATTTTTTCCGTGGCGATAGAGAAAGCCGTGTTGTTCATAATCATTGTATAACGTGACTAAGTTAATAATGCTTAAGTGTATCTAGGGAGAAAAAAATAAAATAATCTTCATTAGTTCATACTCAAAAATGTTACCAGGAAATCCGAGATGATTTTTGCTGTTATTTCTAATATGAAATCATTTTTCAATCTTTTCTTTCCCCTTTTTCTGTAATAGGAAGTGAACAAAAACTATTCAAACGTGGTAGTCTTTTTTTTTTTTTTTTTTAATAAGAGCAAGACAATGATTCGGCCTGAAACAAATAGAAACTATTCAATGAAATAGTGTTATAGAATTAAATTGTAGATTTTATGTAAATTACTATTTTTTTTTTGTTATTCAGTTCAATATAAATAACTATTTTTAAAAATCAATGAACATTGTGGTTACCACTTAGGCGTAAGATGACTTTCCTAAAATTAAGTGCTAATTTTCTTTACCGTCCCTGTTCCCCTGGTGCGTTATAAGCCCTTTAGAGGCTTGGGCGCGATGGTCGGAAGCGTGCCGCGGGCTACCCCCGAGGGCGGCTGGCGGCGCAGGATAGTTTTACCGTCCCTGTTCTATTTCACTATTAAATGGATGGTAAGGGTCTCACAGGGATAGTACAGTGTTAATGATTAATGCAGAACAAGACTATGTTTAATCATAGCAACAAGAACAAGAAAGTTTAAAACTGGAAGTTTAAAAATACTATTTCATTTAGTTAAATTCACAACATTTTTATTCCTGAAAGTTAAAATTAAGGGAGAATAGCTCATATATATATATATATATATATTTAATACTCTTGATTAAAATCCAGACTATGTTGTACCTGTTGATTCTTAAGAGCTTACATCAGTCATGCGAAAAAACGCGCAAGCTAATGTTAAGTCTATGGGAAGGTTCTTGCGCCATTTCTCGCTCTCATTTTAATATTTTTAAATGATTTTTTTTGCATTGGATAGCTTATACTTTTTCGATTTTGGTTCCAGTTATTTTATATAAGGATACTTTCACTTTCCAAAATTGAAAATGTCCTCTTATAAAAGAACTGCAACCAAAATCAAAAAAGTAAAAACTAACAACGTTAGAGATCGACCTCAGCTATCCTATGCAAAAAACAAAAAAATCATTTAAAAATATTAAAATGTGAGCGAGAAATCGCGCAAGAACTTTCCCATAGATTTAACATTAGCTTGAGCGTTTCTTCGCATGACTAGCGTAGGCTCTTAAGTATTCTCCATCAAATTCTATTATTTAAAAAAAATCCAGATAACGATTTATTTTTCCCGATGAAACGAAGGCAAAAAATGTTAACTTGACTAGAGTTTCAAATAAGTAATCGCAACTTTCAAAATAAAATATACTAAACGTCCTTTCAATGAGGAAACTAAATAACTGAAATACACATAACTTGCATGTTTAACCTTGGTATAAAAAAGCAGTAAACTATTTTATTGCTTCAATTTTCAATTCACTATGCATTGCAAATGCATTTTTCAAGCACCAGTCTGTTATGCCAAATCCCGTGCCACCAAATCAGTTTGGCTATAAAAACACGAGAATTGATTTTTTTAAAGATTTTCTGTTGAGATTCCGCTGCTAAATTTTACTAATCTCATATTAGGTACATATGGAGAATCATCAGCCTACTTTTCAATATATTAAATGCGCTTTAAGGAGATAACTTTTGAGTGAATGATACATGCGAGAAAAGATTTTAATCTGAGCTGTATGTAAAAAAATATATTTATTCTATTTATTTAGATTAACTGAAAACCGGGAACTTGGCATGCAAATAGTTTAAACATTTAATATTATCAAGAGACTTCCTCTACTGCTTGGTCAATTTTACTTTATGAAGCGAGACGGTAGCAGTAAAACAGACGTTAATGAAAAAAATACACGTTGAGGGGCTTCATACTGATGATTCATACGACCAAATTGTATATTTTGAAAAGTTCTCGTGTTACTACCCTTTTGCTTACGGGGGGATTACCGTAATCCCAAGAAAAATAACATTGAGAAATACGGGGTTGGGATTGCCGTCATCCCGAAAATTTCCACCCAAAGATGGAGTGCAGGAAATCCGTAATAGCGTTTGGCTCAACAGGCCTCTCACTGCGTATCAGAGAAGGGAAATTCTGTAGGGCAGATATTAGTTATAGGGAAATACAGGGAAAACGTATCCAGTAAAGGAAGTAAACATTCTTTTATTGAAGCCTTTTAATTATTATCAATTTGATTATACATTCTGGCACACGAATTGAAGCTGTTTCTACCCAATTTTCACAAAATTAGTGGAAGATAATTCTTGTCTGTGACATGATAGAGAATAGATTATTTTCAGTAAATTGTTTTAGTATTTTAGTGTCGCGGATTTTGAGTAAGTTTTTGTACTTAGAATATTAACCGTTTATTGCATTTTTATTTTTATTTTTATCGACAATAGTACATTAGATATCTTAAAATAATATACGTAACTTTATTTATTGAACTAAAAAATGAAATTATTATATATATTATATATATTACTATGTAATACAAATGTATTTAATTTTGTAACATTTTTAAGTATAAATTTAATCAATCCAAAATTAAATATTTTTGCACAGTAGAAAAGACTGATTATGAAACGGTTAATTTTATGCTCACACACAACTTAATAACCATGTTTTATATTCTACGCATGCAATTGAACTTTGTCGGTTTCAGAATTATATTAATAATTAATCAAACTCTAACGATATTTACAAATATTCCGTAATCATCTAATTCGAAAAAAAAGCAATAGCTTTTATGCAGAAAATAATACAAGTTACATTTATTAAACATATGATTATAAAAAAATATATATAAATTACGTACGAATGAAAGTCCTAAGCATTTTTCTGGTATGTTCAAAGAGGCAATAGCTGTTCCTAAATCCTATCAGAAATACATATATCCTAATATATCCTAAACATAAATATGTATATATTCAATGTGCAAATTACTTTTTTTTTCTAAAATAATAATCTACCTGATCAAGAAATTTTACAATGAAATATTACATTTTACCATGAATTTTAATTCCCCTTCCCCTCCTCAAGTATGAGTTAGTTATAAATCACTCAAGTGCTACTGGATTTAACCTTCATTGATTTGTTTTCACTCAAGTATGAGTAAAATAGAGATCACTCAATCATGAGTTGCTTAAAAACAACTCGTTCACTCGAGTTGTTTCAACTCTTCATGAGAATCTCACTTTCAAATCGTGAGATGGGTGGATTTCGGCTCAACTTGAGTTATTTTGGCTCTTTCGTTTTAAGAGAGTGGTAAAATTGAAAAACTTTAAACTGATTGTAAAATTAATCATCAAGTTCTAAAAAACACAATGAAATCAATTTCACAACGATAAATAACTTTAGGCTCCATAGCTTTTTCGGCAAAGTGCTAATCTTCATCAAGTCTTTAAATTTTATAAATGGAGGGCCAACATGATAGTTTGATTACTTAGATTCTCTCATTTTTATTTCATTAAGATTTCGGTAGTACAGTTAATAAAAAAATGTACAATAATTTTTATTTCTTCTTTTTTTAATCTAACAGATATATATTTTTAACGTGGTTTATTTACTTTATAAATTACAATCTAGATCAAAATAACGTGATACAAATTTAATTATTTTATACCAAATATTTCATGCAAAATTTATACAAATTTTGTCATAATTCTTTGAATGTTATGGAACTTTTGTTGCACCTTAACATATTTAAAACCAGTGTTTCTAATTTTATAACATAAATTTCAGTTTAAATTATGTTTTTACGAGTAGCATGGGACAATAAATGCAATTAGAAATTTAGTGAAACTCCCATCAAGAATACTAAACATTACCTGAAAATTGTTTGTAAAAAGAATTACCTTTGAAATTCTGATTAGTTAAGGTAACATTGTAACACAAGAAGCAACCTAGCATTACGTATCATTTTATATAAATCCATTCTGTTATGGCACTACTGTTGAAAATACGCATTTGTCTTCCCTCACGCATTATCACATTTTTCTTTTTCATATTTCCCGTGTAGGAAGAAAAAATCCTTTCCTTGCAAACGCAGATCAATGAGAAAGATATTATGCATTATTTCTTTGACTTTTATCGCCAGAGACAACAGAAGTGAAACTACATCGTTTATTTTAATCTATCTTGAAAAACAGATAGACTGCGATTTGTCATTTTTTTTCGTGAGGGTATAGAAAGTCGTGTTGTTTATAATCATTATATTACGTGACTTTAATAACGCTTAAGTATATCTTTAGAGAGAAAAAATAAAGTAATCTTCATTAGTTCATCTTGAAAAATGTTACGAGTTACTCCGAGAATGTTTTTTCTAGTTATTTTAAATAGGAAATAATTTTTCAATCTTTTCTTTCCTTGTTTCTGTTATAGGAAGCGGGTTTCACCGTAAAAAAATTATTACAACGTGATATTTTTTAAGAACAGCCAGACAAAGATTTGGATTTTTAAAAAATGTAAAATATTGTTATTATATAATTAAATTGTATACTGCATGTAAATTACCATTTTTATGGGAAATATAAAGCTATTTCTCAAAACACCATATAAATGGATTAATTTTGACACAATTATTCAAATTGGTAAAGAAATCATAAGAGTTGTGATTTTCCAACTGGACGATAAATGTCCGGGTAAGGATTCGAACCTGGGATCTCTTGGATGAAGCTGCCATGTTCTACCAACTGAGCCATTCCGGTCGAATTTTGAGGACCTAATTCATCCAGTTAACCTTACTGATCATAGAATCTTCGTCTGATATCTGAATCAGCTCAACAGAATAAATCGCAGGTAATTTGGAATTCCAGTAAACGCTGGATACCTGCTTACACTATATTTAATGTCGTGCAATCACGTATCCAGCGTTTACCGGAGTACCATATAAATGTTCAACATTCATTTTGGTACTAAATCCTATTTCATTTCATATAAGATGAGTATTTGATTTTTTAAATAACTTTTATCCCCAGAAAAATGTGTTCAACAATTTAGGAAATTTTCTGTATCAATTTTGATACAGTAAACAGGATGAAATATTGGATGAATTTTTTTTTTTCATACAAAAGCTGATATTTTCAAAATTACTTACAAAATGAACGTCAAACGCAGCACAATTCTTTTTTTTTAATTAATTTCCAGCAAATACATATTAGTCAATATGCGCATTAAAGCTACTAAAAATACAGCTATTATATTCCACAATACGCATCATTAATACGACGTAATTCGAAACGTTTTTAAAACTTTGATTCTTAAAAAGTTTTTTAAATCTGAAATTCTGAATGGTGGTTTCACTGAATGGTGTTTATACCATTTAAATATTTTGGATAGATAATAATAAAAACATACGTCTGAAATCATTTATAATGCCATAAATATTGCATGGTTTATAAAAACATAATAAAAATGAAAAAAATACGTAGTTGAAATGGTCACATTAAACACTACGAGCAGGGAAGACCGGGCTACGCTCGGTCAATATTTGCTATGAGTTCAAATATCACGAAATATATTTCAATTTGCTCCAAGTATTGCTTTGTCATTGGTAATCTTGAAAGTCAATTTTCCAGAATATTGTCGCCAATATTTCTCTAAATTTGGCGAAATGATGACAACTTTCCGGCTTTAAAAATAGCTTGACCCATAATGACCCATAGAAGGTTTCGAAAGTTTTCGGACATGGGACATAGCCCAATAGTCTTCTCGTTCCCTAAAACTGTAGGATGCAAAATTTATTTCAAATCGTCTCAACCGTTTTAAGACAAAAGCAGCTTGACCCATAATGACCCATGTCCAAAATGACCCACTAACCGAATTTTCTCGAACGCGTGACCCAGCCCAACAGTCTTCTCGTGTCCGAAAACCGTATGATTCAAAATTTAGTCTAAATAGTCCAAGCCGTTTTTTAGATAAAATTAACTTGACCCATAGTGACCCAAAACTGACTCCCCCTAATCGAATTTTCTCGGACAAGTAACCTAGCCCAATGATTTTTACGTGCCCGAAACTCGTAGAATACAAAATTCAGTCACTATCATTAGAGCCGTTTTTAGATATAATTAGCTTGACCCGTAATGACCCCAAAATGACCCACTCATTGAATTTTCTCGGACATGGGACCTAGCCCAATTCTTTTCTCGTAATCCAAAATGGTAGTATACAAAATTTAATCAAAATCATTTGAGCCCGTTTTTAGATAAATTAGCCCGTGGGGCCCAAAATGACCCAATAATCGAATTTTCCCGAACATGGGACCTAGCCCAATTGATTTCTCGTGCCCGAAAATGGTATTATATAAAATTTCGTAAAAATCGTTAGAGCCTTTTTTAACATAAAATTTGCATATATATATACACTATATTGCCAAAGGTGATTTGTCACTTGCGATTTTAGACGTTTTGTTAATTATCTAGAAAAATACATGAGGAATTAACCTGAAACTGCAGGTGTGTAAACAGTATAGTATAGCTTATATATTTCCGTGAATATTTTTTTCTGAAACCCCATAGGGGACTGTCAACAAATTAAAAAAGAACGAATATCTTTTGGATTAGCCTCTAAAACCTAATGTAGCAAAAGCGTTCAAACTTGAGATTATTAATAAGTGGTTTATTGTAATATACTGTGTTAATTTTTATGAAGATAGCATGTATACTCGAAGAGAAATTAAGGTTTTTATAAAAACCCAACCCAAATTTCACAAATTTTTTTGCTTATAATTTGCAGAGTTCTTAATATAAAAAAAAGTTATTTTGAGAAAATATGTCAAACAACATTGTACATAATACTCTGCAATCGGAATAGAAAAAAAAATTGGATTAAAAATGAGCTGGTTTACTAAAAAATGTTTCACTGCGCTTGCGCGAATGCAAACAAAATATAATATGCATAATGTGTTAGCTAAGTATATAGAGCAACTTTTGTGAAAGTCTCAAAATCATAGCTTGAAAATTCTGAAAATTATCGTCGTTAGAATAAGCTCGAAATCCGTTGTTCCCAAAAAGAAGCAAAAATATGAAGGATTGTATCAAATATCTGTTGATTAGTGCCAAGATAGCGTACACAATATTGCACGTACTACTATATTTGGATACAACCCCTCATCTTTTTGCTTCCTTTTGGGAACAACGGATTTCGAGCTTCTTCTATCGACGATAATTTTCAGAATTTTCAAGCTATGATTTTGAGACTTGCACAAAAGTTGCTCTATATACTTAGCTAATATTTTATGTATATTATATTTTGATTGCATTCGCGCATGCGCAGTGAAACATTTTTTAGTAAACCTGCTCATTTTTCATCCAATTTTTATTATTTTTTATTTCCGATTGCAGAGTATTATGTACAATGTTGTTTGACATATTTTCTCAAAATAACTTTTTTTTATATTAAGAACTCTGCAAATTATAAGCAAAAAACTTGGCGAAATTTGAGTCGGTTGTTATAAAAACCTTAATTTCTCTTCGAATATTCATGATATTCTCATAAAAATTAACACAGTATATTACAATAAACCACTTATTAATAATCTCGAGTTTGAACAATTTTGCTACATTAGTTTTTACAGGGTAATCCAAAAGATATTCGTTCTTTTTCAATTTGTTGACAGTCCCCTATGGGGTTTCGTGAAAAAATCTTCGCGGAAATATATAACCTATACTATACTGTTTACACACCTGCAGTTTCAGGTTAATTCCTCATGTATTTTTCTAGATAGTTAACAAAACGTCTGAAATCGCAAGTGACCAATCACCTTTGGCAATATAGTGAATATACACACACACACAAGATTTGCTCGTATTATAATACATAATTTGTTAATTTAATTAAATCACTTGAATTAGTTCTCAGGATTTGAAAATTAAAAATTTACATCATTTCATATTTTTACACTTTCCAACATATAGTTGAAAAGTGTTTATGAATTCGGTTTGTCTGAAAGCCGTCTGTTTGTACTCCAACTCTCGTAAATATACTCCGATTGTTATGAAATTATTATGTGTTTTTGATGTTTACTATATAATGTTCGGTATTGAAAATGAATTATTTAGAATGGTTGTTTGCAGGTACACACAAGATAATTCCATTAAATTGGGGTCTATGGGAAAAAATTGTTTGTGGTGCATTTTACTGATGTTACGATACTTCAATCATAATGAAATCGATATGCATCACTGAGGTGGATACAAAATTGCTTTCTCAGGAGTATAGAATAAGTAGCATTTATAGTTCGTTTACAGGGACGCACAAAAGAATTCCATTACATAATAATCAATTGGAAAAAATAGTTTGTGATGCATTTTATTGATGTTATGATACTTCAAACATAATGAAATATAAGATTACTGAGGTACCCTACAACATGTTTTCTACAAATTAAGGAGTGCGTAACATTTATTTTGATTTCCAGATACGCACAAAATAATTCGTATACAGAACGGACTATGGTAAATTTCATTGCATGAAAAAATCAGATTTCTTAATAATATTCTATTAGTGTTGGCAAGTGTTTCATAATCCCTGCGTAATGCATGTTTTTTCGTTCTTGTTAATATTTTGTGTCGCTGTTTAAAAGTTCTACCTTCTTTTTTATCAGTGATAATTATAAGTATACTGCATAAAATATTTATGTACTTAACACATGAGAATCCAGTTAAATAATTTCTCACCCACTTCACATTTCATCATCGACAGCTATAGCCATAAAAATGATTAGTTAGAGTAAAGTTCTATACTATTTTCCATTGAACACCTTAAATTGCCTTCTAGCGTCTAAGTCAGGAGTTACCATAACATCTAAAAAAACATACGATTTAAGTGAAAACTACAACTTGTCAGATTGCTATCAATTTAGTTCTAAAAGACCATAGAATAAGGAATACCGATTACTATTTCCACGTAAAAGACCGTTAGCGCACATAAATGCTAAGAAATTTACGTGCATAAAGCTTTGCGTCTTCGCGATTTACAAACTGTTTATGTTTAAAACAATAAGCTTAGGTGGTCATCTTCATACTGAAATTGTACCAGACTCTTACGAACATCTAATTTTGACAGAATATTTGACTTCTGCGGTAAAATTTACCTTAGAATACCAAACGGAAAACAATTCGGTCAAGTAGTTTAAATTTATGAAGATTTGAATTTCGGAACTCCTAATGTTACAATTATTTGTCGTTGCAAAACAGATTTCAATGAGGTTCGTTTTCATAGGATAACCCGAAACGCACTTAGCGGAATAAGGTGATATTTCGGATTCGTATATTGGAAAAGACTAGAAATCGATTCTTTATGTTTTTAAAATATTTTTTTAATTAAATTTTAAAAACAATGTGGATCGTAACGTATAAAGTTTTTTACTGAAATTAATTTATCGCAGCTTCAAATATGCGAATCCAAAATTACGGCTTATTCATTTAAATAGTTCTTGAGTTATGCTTTAAAAAAGAACTACCCTCGTTACAATCTGTTTTGCAATAATTCATCCACTTACACTCAAAAGCGAAATCTGGGTTTCCGTGGTAGTCATACCCATACTTGTTTTGCAATAATTACAAATTAGATTAACATTAAGAGTTTCAAACTTTAAAACACATAACTCCTAAAACTACGTGACCGATTTACTTTCAATTTCGTATCTTAAGGTAAAATGCACAAAAAATAAACTAATTATGATCTCAACATTAGGCGTTTGTATGGACAATTTCAGATTTTGGTGAAATTTCAATATAAAGACGACCTCCTAAGCTTATTTTTAACTTGAAGGAAAACAACTGGCAGTCGAGAGGCTGTTTTTTATGACAGTTTGGAGATTAAGATTAGCCAACGGTACATTTAGCGTCGGTGTTTAATCCTTTTTCTCTTAGCCCAAATACATATCTAGACTTTATATTTACTCTCGCAATGCGCATTATGGTCCATACCAAGTGACGCGCTTGCAAAAGCATTCGTTATACGTCGTAAAAAGTCGTTCAATGTTGTCGAGGGCTCATACATCAGCTCTCAGAATTTTTATCATAAGAAGAACTCCATTGTAATGAGATCCAATAAAAGTTGGGGCATTCTGTGAAACCACCATAGTCAATGATACCACCACAACCAATATTACTCGAATGTTTAGGCCATGTACCTCAGTACGTTTTCTGAATGGTCTGAAAGGCGCCGTCCTGTTGAAATCAAACTTTCCGAATTTCAGAAAAAAGTCGATCAATACGTACTGTTGAAGCTCTAAGTATCGGTCTCCCATTAACATACACTAGTAAAACAGATCCTTACACATAAAACGGCGGGACGTTTGTACGAGCAAAACATATAAATGCATTTTCATTCAAAAAACTGAAGAAATTTGACGTAATTTTTCACTGATGTTTTTAGGATACCTGAAGCACGAAACATAAATGGACTACCGCATCATATGACGGAATGGTTGGTTGGTTGATTGATTTTATGGCGGCCAATTATCTACTCAAGGGATATAGGTCCTAGGGGGAGAGCCCTCCGTTGGGGTCTTTCTAAGGGATCCTAACCCGTATTTACGACAAGGTTCGAAGAAAACTACGGAAAACTCCGAACGGTTAGGTCGACGAGCGCGACAGGGGTTTGAATCCAGCACCTTCCGTCTACCAACTTTGAGAGCAGAACCACTCAGCCACTGGTGGGGCATGACGGAATGGCAGATCAAGTGCAGTGTCTTGCATCGCTACAATAGTGACTGTTGAAGCCATTACACACCTCTTACAGGAGTTATATAGATGGTTGATAATTTCTGATGGGAAGCTAATTCACACGTCTTACGTTCGTGCTCCAATTAATAGATCTTTAGACACGATTGCAGATGGTCCCATACATACTTGATAGGGATAGATTCCTTAAGCTATCTATGCATGAAACAATTTGGACATGGCGACATCAGAACTGATCAACCCGAGCCGTATGCGGTAAGGAGATTTTCTGCTGCAGAATTATTCTTACAAGACCAAGCAGAAAATTGTAAGTCTTAAACATATAGCGTTCCCTCGTCAATGTGCCAGGGAGCACAACCAGGGCAAACAGAATTTCATAATCAATGGCTCCTCTGATTATAATGTCATACTTAGAGATTCAACAGTACGTATCTCTCTTCAACAGTACGATCAACAGTACGTATTGATCGACCTTTTTCTGAACTGCGGAATGTTTGATTCCATTCGCCTTTCTGACCATTCAGAAATCGTACATTGATAATCGATTTAAGAGTAAAACTGTGTGCAAAATCCTTTACATATATTTATTCCAAAACATCCTTCGGAAATTCCGTTTAATGTATATAAGACACCCTAATTAACTCCGTTCAGAAGTTAGTCATTTTTTGGATATACTATTTATTTATTCGGGGAATTCTATTTTTAACTCAAACATGTATACATATTTTTTTAATCTTTCGTGAAATGCCGGAAGCTTTGAGGAAATATGTCTAAATCTTGACTAATGATAAATCTATTTTGCAAATTTTTCCAAGCTATACACTTTATTTTTTAAATAAGCGTAAAAAATGGAATATTTTCAAATTATCCACTTTCTTTTACGCAAATAGCTGAAATACAAATCATAATAATTTAACGTAATATCATTTTATGTCCACATAAAAGTATTGATTTTTTTTTATCTTGTAACTAGTCACCAACAAATCATTGCGTCATATGCAGGAAACATTTTTCATGAATAAAAGACATTTAACGCATTGATATCTACAGATAAATTTCCTTACGAGATGGCATATAGTAGTGAGATAAAGATAATTCCTTTATCACGAAAGATAATTTATTTTTGTAAAAATGGGATTAGTACTGTTATTTTTTTGAAATTTCTCAAATGGTTATTATCTCATTAAAGATCACTTTTTTCATTTCAAACTGCTTCATCGCATGCAACGGTTTAAAGAAATAATATATTCACTATTATAGTTTAGCAAAACCTATTTAATATTGTTGTCATTTTTAAACTTCTTTAATATTTCACTAGTTTTTTGTTGTTACTTGGATTAAAGCATATATTCACGAAATTTTGCAACGTTCTTAATTGATACGAAGATTTATTTTTAATTGATTAAACAGAAAGTAAAGATTAAAATTTTATTCACAATATTTTTATTGAAAGGAGACAAATTAGGATTATTATTAGTATTTACATTAGAAACATACAGTGTAGATATTTGGATTTAGTCTTATTAATTCTGGCTATATTATTAAAAATTGCAATAAATTTATATCGCTTAAACAGCTAAAGTAGATTTATCTGCCATTCACTAGGTGACAAAACTAAGCATTTAGTTATATTTAATTACAGTTATTAGTCAATGTGTATTATGATCGATATAGGGAATATTTTTCTTAAATTGAAAAATAGCATCTTGAAAGCTGCTTTAATGGAAGAACTTCATTCTCAATACGTATTTTCCTCTATATAATCCCTATTTGCGTTCATTATATAATTAAGTGTCCGCCTGTTATGATTTTGCAGCATGTTGTTATTAAGAAGAAATAACTATATAGAAGAAGAAACTTAGATTCAGATAAAAACTGTTAATTTTTTTGGGGGGGGTCTTCCTTTAATATAGAATGAACGTTTCCAATTAATGTACAATATCAAATAAAAAAAAATACTAATAAAAACGTGTATTATGAAATCAATAGACTATAAGAATGACTTTTAACGTTGACTTTGTTTTCTTTATCAGTTATGCTGAATAATTATACCTAAACGTGACATGCCTTTAAAAAGTAATGTAAAAAGTAATGCCTTATGTAAGTTGTAATAAAATATTTCTCAATTTTTGGGAATTCATTCTTTGACACTCGTTTTTATAACTATTAAATAACTTTTCTATTGATATATGTTAATATATACTGAAATTTATGTTCATCGTGGTAGTTTGCTTATTTAAAATATGTATCTTAATGGAAAACAAAGTATTTAGCGGGTTTTCGTTAATGATTTTAAGAAATCACTATTAATTTGCATCAACTTTTTTTAGTGATATTCATTGCAATTAATTAAATTTAACACAACATAGCTACATTCATAACGTAATAAACAAAAAAAAAGTTAAACTTAATGTCAGATAAAAGAATCTACAATTCTTTTTAAATAGTAAATATGTGGTATTATATTTCATCATTCGTAAAAAAAAAAAAAAAAAAAAAAAAAAAAACGCTTTTTTATATGGAATGTCCACGTAGAAACATTGTTTATTAATTTTTAACCTTTTGAACTAAAAAAAAAAAAAAAAAAATCTAACAGCATAAAAAATTGTCTAACTGAAAAAATATGTGAAATAAATATTATTAAACTACAAATACGGAAATTATTAGAAAAAACTCAAAAACTTGAAACTTTCTTAAAAATTAAAGTGTTCTAACTTAAAAGAATAAATAAAAAATAATTTTATTTTGGAAAAAGCTAAAGATATATAGAGGAAACTTTGGGTATTAAGGAATACCATTTACGTCTGAAGCAATATCACAGCTCGATATTGTTTAAAAGACGAAAACTGAATACAATTACAAAATTCAACTCATCTTACTAATTCAATGTGATTAGTTAATTGTAGACAAAAATCATTTTACGGAATTTCATGGCATGCAAACAAATAATAATGAAAAACTTTTTTGGAGGGTATTATGAGATAGTCGGGAAGCATGGAAGAGGGGTAAAGAAGGAAGGAAACGAACAGAATTTAACAAAAAAAAAAAAAAAAACAGATGTGATGATATTAAAAAAGCATGATCAAAATAGAGTGTCTAGGAAGTCAGCCAATATACTTCAATTCATACTTCAGATTTGCACCAATCACAAATATAGGGATCTATATTTGCGCCACCCTAATCATGGAGTATTACGAGATATTTGTATTCCATGTAATCCGACACCACCAGTTTGGGGAAAAATTAATCTATATTTATGGGTGTGAATCGCGAGCTAAAAAACGAGTATTACATCATAAACAGTTAGTTTATCGGTGTACATTATGCTTAATTTCAATGCACAAATATTATTTCTAATAATGAATAAAAAATGTTGAAAAATTTTCTCCTGAAACTTTTCAAAGACGAAAAACAAATATTTATTCACACAACGCGCCCTGACGCCGATCGACTAACTACGCGTTCTGGGGGCATTCTGGAATTGTTCTTAAGTAGTTTACGATATTGCCGCATGGTGGCAGCACTTTACCAAACAGAAACCTTGGTATTCCATATTATACGACTATTCCATAACACCCGAAGATCCTCTATGTATATCTATTTACATTCTTGACATAAAATACATTTTATAATGTGTAATGAATAAAAAAATTACCTTCTCTTTTAACCATCATGTCAGGATTTTTCGCAAATCGTAAATTTCAAGGTTAAAAAATAGCGAAAAATCTCATACTATAAAATAGATGCAAGACTTTTTTTATTCAGTTTAATTTTATTTAATTCAATATTTTTTTCAAATTTTTGGCATTACTGGGTTTCGTACAGCTAAACAGCTCAGGGGTCCGATAAGGTTGAGAGGGGAGGGAGGGATCAATTTTAACTTTGAGCTTTTTAACTTTGAAATTTGCGATTCAGAGCTAAAAAATACATAATAATCAATTTTCAAAAGATAAAAAACATGTCACAACCCAAATTTTGGAAGACAGTGTAATCTAACAGCATTTTAAAATCTGTATCATTTTGTAAGGAAATGAGGCTGTTGTTTTTCATCCTTTTATTTAACAAAAATTCTGTTACTTTTATCCTCTTATATGTTCAGTACAAATTGTATATTTTGCATTAATATGTCAGAATGATTATAGATTTCATATTTATATTAGATTGCAATGTTAATTTTGCTTTCAACTATTTTTTTTGGTATATCTGACGATTACTTATATCTCTACTACATTTGTGAATGACCCCTATTTCGTAACAAAAAATATACTCCAACTTTAAACAGCTATTACTCGGTCAGTTTTAATGTTAGGTTAATGGAACTTTTTTTATCTTACTTGTTAGTGTCACAGTAAATTTTAACTAAATATCACTTATAGGACCGGGGGACCGTATAAAAATTTAAATTTCGTAATTATTTTAATAAATACTTTTCTTGACCCAAATCGCTTTAAAAATAATTCTTTACCTTATTTAAACCATTTTTGTAATTGGAAGTACGCATATAGGACCAACGATTGAGAAAAAATAGGTCGGTCAGGTTATACGTGGACACCCTGTATATATAAACAATAATTATGTAGTAGAAATCTTCTAATTACGACGTCGAAAAGATTGAAACTGGAAGATGTATATCTGATAACAATCCAGAAGAATAAGTTGAAGATAAAATGTTTATATTGGTAAAACAATTATGCTACATACGGACGTAACAAGTGTGCCAAGAGCTGGTTGGATCATTATTTTTTAATGATTCTTCGAGAAGCCGTTAAAATAAGCCAAGAAATTTTATCTTGATGATAACGGCAGGCTCAGCAAAGTTTTGAACAGAAATATCTCGACCAATCAAATTTTATTGGTCCTATGTCGCCATTCTCTTATTCATAAAAAGGTTCATTTAATCAATTAGTTTAGTTAAATGCATATCTTTTGAAAATAATAAAATTTCTTATATCTGTTGCATTCATTAAATCATGTTTCACATTTTTTTATGAAATAATACTACTGTTTCATCATTAATAAATAGTACTAACCTTCTTTAAACGCATGTATTTGGATATGTTTTGTGCTTATAAATTAATATTTAAAATTATATTTCCTCTATTTATATGCATGATTGTTTTTCTAACTTACCTTTATTATTACTATTATGAAATATATTGCATTTGGCAGAGAGAAACGCAGAAATAACACTCGTGTCGTAAAATGTACAGCGAGTGCCACCTCGTTCGAAAAAACGTCTTGCGTTCTCTGAAAGTTTAATCGGAAATAATATGCCATACGCATCAGCCATATTGTTGTACCAGATTTTACGATATGCTAACCTATGATTGTTAAAAAACATGAAAAATAAGCGCTATAAGTAGTTCATAATTTTAGAAATCATACGTGATTTTGACATTGACATTCATAGCATCAATGTCATGAGACATTTGTTATAATCGGTTTGACAATTTCGATTATAAAAACAGAAATCTGACTTTTGAAGTATTTTTACTAGCTCAACACATTTCATTCCAGTGTACGTTTTACAATGAAAAACATTCAAATACTGAATCGAAGAAATATAATTTAATGAGCGATTTCAAAAACTACATAAGTCGGAGTTTTAAGATTTTTCAGGAATCAATAAAAACTGTTCTTCACACAAATAATATATTTTAAAATTTTTACTATGCTCACACTATTTCTTATAATTTTAAACACTTTCCAACCTAGTTGAAAAGTGTTTATGACTTCGGTGTGTCTGCCGTTTGGCCGTCTGGGCGTTTGGCCGTGCTCTAACTCCCGTAAATATGCTCGGATTGCACTGAAATTTTTATATGTTAATATAGTTATCTATTTACTACAATCCCTATTTCAACTGAAGTGTGTAGTACTTATAGCTTTTTTACAGGGACAGTCAAAAGTATTCCGTTACATTACAGTCAATGGAAAATAATCGTTTCAAGTGCATTTTGATGACGCTACGTCATTTAAAACATAATGAAATAGATATATAATTATGAAGCGCATTAAAACATGCTTTTTGTAGAGTATGGGGTGCAAAGCACTTATTATTTATTTACAGGGTCAAACAAAAGAATTCTGTTACACGTCGTTCTATGGGGAATAATCGTTTGCAGTGCAATTTAGTCATATTTCAAACATAATGAAAATTATATGCATTATTGAGGTGCACTATAAATTGCTCTCTTGTGTGCATTGCGTTTATTTACAGGGACACACAAAATATATTGGTTATAGTCAGGGTTGGGTTTTTGACGTCAAAAACTAGTTTTTGACATGACAGTGGTAAAAACCGTTTATCCCGTCAAAAACCTATCATTTTCAATTGTCCTCCAATTTATGGTGTAAGGTAGCATAGATAAGGTTTCTAGATTGATTTTACCTTGTTGTTCTTGTTGTTATTATTATTTACAATTACATTTGTTAAATCTATTTAAAAGAAGATCATTTCCTAATATGGGAAAGATTTAAAAATACAAGATTAAAATAAAAGAACAATATTTGTCATAATCTTCACTAATATAGATTCTACTAACTACAATTAACATTAATATTAAATAATAATAAAATGTTATTATAATTATTAAATAACATTCAATATACATTTTTAATAAAGTACATTAAAATTATTTTAGAGATGCAAAAATGCTGTTACATTGTATAACAATATATGTTAAGCATAGACTGGCGGTGAATAAATTTGAATATTCTTCGATATAATATTTTAAACTGCATATTTTATGTATTCATAAATGCAATTGTGGTGATTTTCATTTGCACTTCAATAAGTAGAATCTTAGTTTTGTTTTCAACAATGTAATAAATACTACCAAAATTATACACATTGTTTAATCTATTACTTATAGGTTACAGGATTTCTTCAAAAAATCGAATTTTTTTAGACTTTGCTAAACAGCTTAAGATATTGTAGAGATCTTCTAACAGAGATGTACACGTATTATTCTAATGCAATTCTTTTTTGTTTTTCTTGGATGGATAAACATACTTTAGAGTCTTTTTGATACTGAATATTTTATGTAAAACAACTTAATATTAAAGATAGAATGGAAAAAAAATATGTAAAAATAAACTACTAAAAAATGGGTTTTTGACAGTTTTTGACAAGGAGGTTTCTGACATGACGGTAAAAACCGTCATGCGTCAAAAACTTGCCAACCCTGGTTATAGTACATGAGCGATATTCACAGTATACCTGTGATAAGTGCGTTTTCAACTTTGGTTTGCGTCTTTAAGTTTAACTAAATTTTTTCGTTGTACGTGGGTGTGTATAAAATCGGTTCATCATATACAGGGCCACACAAGGAAATTCGTAAGTGTATACTGTGGGAATGAATTGCTTAAGGGTAGTTTTTAATTGTGTTTACGAATTTTCCTGCTGAACTTTATTTAGTAGACTAATAGAAGTTTGTGGTATATAAATAAATTCATATAAAGGGCTACAAAGATACATTGTCGTTTACGCTTGGTAATTGCTGTGAGTGAGTATTAAGTTGCCTTTTAGCTTAATAGGTGGTGTATACAAAAGTCTTCAGATAATATACAGGGCTGTATAAAAGATTTTGAGTGCATTTCCATCGATTGGCGAAAATCGCTAAATATGAATATTCTAACTGAACTAAATTTTATCATACTATATACACACATCTATTTATCATATACAGGGCTGCAAAAAATAATTCGACTACTTTTTCTACACTGGAAGGTAATTTCGAAAACTGTATTTTTCAATGTGTTACATGTTTTCTGAACTGTTTACTTACATATCTTCTTTCACCTTATTTAACGGTTAATTTTCGTTACAGTTTTCTGGATGCGTTGGAAAGTGTTTCATAATCTATGCTTGACGTATGATTTTTCGTTCTTGTTAAATATGTTTGGAAAATTATCAGTTACTTATTCTATAAAAATTAAAAGAAAAAACTTTACAAAACCTTCGGACTTATCGTTTTTTTTGCATTTTGCAGTCAATGTGACTTAGTGGTAAACAAAGGGTACACAAAGATATTTATTATTCACATTTTGATTAGATATTTGGCAAAATAGACATTACTCATTTACGTTTGCATCTTAACACTTAATTACTCGCGCAATTTTATACAGCAATACTTACCCGTAGGATGTATTTTGTACATCATACATTTCTAAAATTCTATGACAATAAATTAATGTTTTATAAGATTAATCTTAAGCCAAACACAATTACTATGTAGTAAAATATTGTACAAAAAGGAGCTAAACATAGGCAGTTGTGACAATATTTTCGAACAATGCACATTTGTAACATGCGGATTTAAATTTGACACATCCAATGGCGTAGAAAATACTCCCGCGCGAGTCATTAAGGGTTAAGGATTGGAAATAAGGGATAGAGATGCAAAATATTACGGATTTTTAACACTACTGTTTCTGAATACTATTCACCCTATTAAATCGCAGAATTCTGCGATTAAATAATGCGCAAATTACTATTCGAAAATTATTTAAAATAATTAATTAAAATTAATTAAAATTTTAATATCGAAAATTATTACTATTCGAAAATATTCAGATTAAAATGGTATTTAAAATTTGTAATCCTTGGCACCTATTTATTAAGGCACATAGTCATACTCATCATCGTGTTCGATCACATTTTCTTCTTGTTCTATTGTTAATCATTCGAATATATCTTCGTATTATCATTGATTGGTGATGAATTTGCAAAATACGACAATTTTGAATGTAATCCTTGTCTACACATCTGAGCCTACCTTCAAGGATACCTTTGCAAGAAAAAAATGAAATTCGAAAAAAAAGTGGACTTGAAAGTATATAAGTGTCGTATAGTGGGCGCAAAATTTTTGAGTTTGGACACCAGTATTTTTGCACAGAAAGATTAGCCTTATCTATTCTCAAAATTTCAGCAACGGAATAATGCAAAAAAAGTTTGTGAAAAAGGGTGATGCCAAAACAATAATCAGAAACAAGGCATTTTGATGTTAAAATGGGTTGTCGCGAATAGGGTGTCATTTATTCGTTAAAAGTTAAATAAATCACCTATTCACCTACAGTTTTTCATGGATCCCTTTTTTGTGGAAAATTAACCAGTGTTGTACCACATAATTCCCTACCTAGGTCCATGGTCTTAGGTAAATAAATTATTTTGCTAATATAAAATATAGTTAAATTATATGTTTTAAAAACGTCATGTTCACCTTCAAATTTAAATGAAATATATAATAGTCCATCCTTGCATTGAATGAATTCTTAAATAGCGCTAGTAACCTTGATCCAAACATACAGTTCACCTTAGAAATCGAACAAAGAGGATCGTTACCATTATTAGACGTAGAGTTGGTAAGAAACAATGCAACATTGAAAATAGTTAGGAAAGTTTAGAGAAAAGCATGCAATTCAAATAATACAATATTATACAATAGCAATGTTCCATTGAAATACAAATCTGCAGCTTACAAGTTTTATATAAAAAGAGTCATCGAATTCTGTACGAAAGATTACCTGCAATAAGAAGAATTACTCACTATTAAGGGTTTTCTCCCTCATCGTATTAATAAATTAATTTTCAACATCGAGCATAAAGGGTCAGTTAACAGTAGCATTAAAAATAAAAAATAATCTTAAAAATAATCTCAAATTTTACAGTTTCAATTACGTACCTGAATTATTTGAAAGAATTAGATATGCATTACAGAAATATGATATCAACGTAATCGCAAAACCATTTAGGATCTTGTGCACAGGAAAATAGACCCAATCCCTAACGACGAAACTTCAGGCGTATATATGATACCTTTTACAGATAAATTAAATGGGAAAAAACTGAATTACATAGGAATGACATCTAAGAAATTTAAAAACAGACTCAAAGAACATATCGCAGACATAAAGTTTACTAAACCCTCAACAGCTCTATCAAGATTAAGCCAAAAACAAGACATCGACTTCATTAAAGCAAGAATCATAGCCCGCACTTCAAATTATTACGCATCAATTATCAGAGAATCTTTAGAAATTTTAACTCAAGGCAATAACACATGCAATAATATGCTCTATACAGTATATCCAGGATCTGGTATAGTGCACTAAATATCTCTGGCAATTTTGGAATTTAACTATAATATCCCCCCACCCTTCCTCCCACTTTCCTACTCCCCTCCTTTGAAATATACTCGTCTCTGGCTATTTAACCAACGAACATTCATGACTTTTCACATTTTCCGAGATTCCTCTGACGATGGTTGTTTGAAGCAGTTGAAAGCGCTCGGGTTTTTACGTTTAAAAATCTTTTGTATATTTGCACCTTTTTAGCAAAATAAATGTTATTATTAATTCAATTATTTTGTTCCTCAATTTTATTTCATTTCAAAGATCTCAATATTAATGGGTGAGAACATAGCAATCTTTGCTAATATAACATTTTCATATATTAAAGCTTTATTTATGCATTTAATTTATAAATGGATGTCGCTAATGGAATATAGCTAAATGTTTTAATATTAATATATTTTAATATCAAAACATTTAGCTCATTATAAATATCTAATATTTCTGATTTTTTTTTATCTTTATAAAGCATTTTAAAATAATTTACAAATTGTAAAAACAAAAGAATTGTTGAAAGTTCAGAAAAGTTAGTGCCCACAGCTTATTTTTGGAACATATTCAAATTGTCATAATTTTTTATAATAATATTTTTGGAATAAGCTTTTTAAAAATTCTAATAATGTAGAATAACTTATGAGAATAAAAATATTCTCATTTTATGTATACAGTTTACATGCTAGAATTTTTAAAATTTTTTGCAATTTAAAATTAATTCCTATATGGTAGGTTAAGGATATGTTATTTTTCCGCATTAAGCAAATAATTTAAAACACATTATACATCATTGGATTTTTGACTCGTGTATTATCCGATGTTGATTGTTTCATTTATAAAACTTTAATTTAGGTTTCTTGTTTATTATACAGAGTAAATTCAGAATTTCAGAGAATGGCCCTATGTACAACAACAACCGGAACTAGTTTCATACGTGTTCCGGTACCTATGGCATAGTTTCAAGAAAACTATTTTATTTACCATAATGTCCAATTTTAAGTATATATGATACTTTCAAGAAGAGGTAACAACGCTAATCATGAGTGCTCATAAATTTAAAAGTCGTGAGTTGCTCAGTCTCTCCGCATTAAACAAAACCTGGCCCTAGGTACAAAGGTCTCCCTTAATCTAATCTTCCATTGCCCACGGAGGTGTACAGTCCAAGTTCATATAGCACGCCGTAAATTATACAGAGTGATTAAAAAATTTAAACAAACTGTAAAATGACGAAGAGTATGCTACAACAAACATTTTTTTGCATAGGTAACTTGAGTCTCTCAAAAATACAGGGTGACACATGTGAATCCGAACATAACTACTGTTCGTACTTTTAACAAAAATTAATATATTTTAAAGTCATTTTCAACGTGCATACCTTTCTTTGCCTAAAATGCAATGAAGTTATGAAAAGTGTTGTAAATGTACAGTATTTCGTTAAGTGACGTCCTGTATATTATCACATTTATTCAGAAATGGGGTTCGTCTAGTTCAACGATACTTTAATGCAGACGTTTCCCACTTAAACCATTTCTCATTACATTCCAGAGGTAAAAAAATACGTCTCTTGAAAAAAAATTTAAACTATCTTCATCACTGTTAAATTTATGAACAAAAATCACAGTTTGAATAGGAGTGACACACCCTGTATTTCTGACTGTATAAATGGATTGCGACTTTAAGTTTCTCATAATTTTTTTTCAGTGTGCACTAGTACTGCCTCTTAACCCTATAAATGTTTTGCCCGTATTTTTCCGTTTCCCAAAAACAACTTAAATCAGCTCTAGACAATTTGTTTTAACAAAATTGTACTTTAAGATATATGTAAAATAAAGAGATATGAAGTGTATTTTTTTAGACCACTGACCAGGCCTCTACCTGCCAGGATTTTGCCTAGCTTAACGGGTTGATACCTGGCAAAGAGGCGAGGATTCGCCTGCTCTCCGCTTGATGAAAATGTGTTTGTTAAATCAATAGGCCGACGTGGCTTCAGTGCGTCTTGTTGCTTTAATTGCTTATTCTTAGTTGACCGGTTGCTAATTGATTTTGGATGAGACTGTTCAGCACTGCGCAGTGTATCGAAGTCATGCCGGACGGATGTGACATGCTGGGATAATTACTATTTCCTCGCTGCATCGCTTATCCATACATCATGCCATCGCCACTCGAGTTGGTCTCGTAATTTAGAACCTTGATCTGGTGACGAGAGCTTCACCTGACTAGGCACCCCCAGAGGTGTAATTCACAGGTAACTTGGAGGACTTTACACCCACGACGGATTTTACATGCACCGGGCGCCATTAGCGTACATGATCGCCGCATATGAAATGGAATGGGGTTAGACATTTTATAACACTTTTACAACTAGGTGCTACTTTTAGATTTTAAGTACTATTACTTTAGTTGGCTGTTTGTCTTAATTTACCTATAGTTCTACCCTACGATAATTTTAACTGAAACTAAATATTCTAGAGTTGCTTATTCATACAGGGGGGACATTATATTCATAATTTACTAAATTAAGACCATCGGCTATATATTTTCTATATATAATTTAATATCTATAATTTATTTAACTCAGATAAATATAAATATGGGAGGAGAGGGACAAATGGTTATGTACTAACTAAATATATTTAGTGGTATAATGTTTATAACTAGCACTAACTTAGCTTTGGAGGTGCTGAAAAGCTTTAATTTAAGATACAAATTGCTACTAAAAACTGCTTAACTAATAGGTACTAAAAATTAGAGGGATACTAAAGTTACTTGACAGTTTACAAGTGGTTGAACTTCAATTTTATTCCTTAACTACAAACTTTAATTTATTTCTAATGCTAAAAAAAATACTACAACTACCTTTATTATATATTAGTACCTTCAGTTATTCTATATCTACAGACATTCTTATTTAGGATATCGCTGGTGTTTTCATCTCCTTTCGTGCGACATTGCCGGTAACTTGTTTACAGTGTTTGATTTTTGACGTTTATATTGGCTTGTCTCTATTATGGTGGTTTGTCATGGTCATCGCCACGTTTGTGGGCTAGTCTCTCTTTTGCATTTCTTTACTTTCTGTTAGGGTTTTTTGCCACTTTTATAGGCTCGACCCTGTTGGGCTATGTTCGTCATTGTCTTTATCTTGTTGTCACTATTTTGGGTCATATTGCGAATTTTTCGCTGTTTTTTTGTCACTTTCGGTAATTTGTCACATTGCGACTTTTGTCGCTGGTAGGTGTCACTATCTTTGTAGTTGCACATTGTTGCATTTTATCACTTGTATTTTTTTTTTACTTTTCTTACCTTGCTTCATTGCACTGTGGTATCTATAATTTTTTATTACTTCGTGAATGCGCTTAATGCGATCAGTCCATTGAATCCTAATGGCTGTTATCACTACTGGACTTTGTGAGCAACTTAGCTGGTTAGCTATTTGAAAACTTGGCGTAATAATGGGGTGGGGTTTATTCCATGGCCGTTAGTCCGTCTTTTGTCTATGAGACTGAATCGCTAGTTGAGGCACACTTTATATATGAATGCTTTTTAGTTGCGGGTGTGCATTTCGCTTTTCACCTCTTGCTTTGTTGGCACTCATTGGCTCTTTTTGTTGTTTTACTCTTCACCTTTTTAGTAATTTTACAGTCCTTCATAGACGACTTCCACTCCTCACTAGCACTAAAAAAAACGATTTTTTGGCATATCAAAGAGGTTCCCTTCCAACTTTTTTTATTATTAAAATATACTTACCAAAGGGGAGCTTTTGGGGTGGGTAATGCAAGTCAGGAATCTCGGTGCTGGGAAGGTGTGTTAGTGTGATATATGATCGCTATTTTCTATTAACCATCTGATCACTGCTCTTCCTTTTCTTTGTACATGTATATTCTTCGCTAGTTGGTTATGCCATAGTTTTTGGTTTTTTGTGTGATGTGCATCAGATGGAGCAATTGAGTTAATGGGCAGGATGTGAGATAGTGTTTGGGGGTTCCCAATTCCCCGCATGAGCAATTTGGTTGTTCTTTACGCGTGAATCTCTGTAGGTAGGCCGGGGATGCTCCGTGACTTGTGTATATTTGACTTAGTAGATTGCAGCTGATGATTCGGCGATAGTCTACTTTTTGGAAGTATTCATATGTCCTCCTGCTCGTGTCCCCATAATCCCACTCGAACTGTCATTGCTTGGTTGTTAGTTCTTTTAATTTTCTTTATAGGTGTGATATTGGTCTCTCTAAGTGATATGGGATTTCTTTTGTTTGGTTTTCTGCTGCCTTTTTCGCTAATTCGTCGCATTCTCGTTCCCGTGGATGCCCACATGTGCTTTTACCCAGCTCATTTTGAATTTTTGATTTGAATCTTTTGCTGTTTTTTGTATGCTATCTATTAGTTTTGTTACATGGAATGGTTTGTCGAGTGATTGTATGAAGTGTATTTTAGATACGAACGGGGACAGAAAATTTAAATTATTTTAAGTTTTACAAATATTTTTATGAAAATGCAGGAAAGCCCTCAGACGCTCAGAGGGATTGTTCAATCATTTTTAAATCGCCCTGAATTGATAAGAACCGTTTCCAGCCCATAATTCAGAAGATAAAGAATATTTGTGGAAGAAATTTTACTGATGGAATAGGATTGCACTATGCTATTTAGCGTCTTAAAATACATATTGTTATCATTTATAGGTTCCGCGATGCTGTATTGCAAAACAAGTAGATTTTAGCAGGCAGATATTAGAAGATAATCAAAGCCTGTCATCACATCTTGAATTATATAGGTAACAAAATCAGACTTTGATCCAAATTTTTGGTGATATAATAATAAGATTATTACGAAACAATTACTGTGTTTAAATTTGGAGGATACAAAAATAAAAAAATTGATTTTGGAACTCTCTGATAACTTAATACCAAATAATGCCTATGCAATAAAAATAGTATGAAGTATCCGGTATACTTAAAATCTTAAAATTTAGCACATAGATAGCGTTTAGTGTGTAACCTAAGGGTAACTTTTTTTAGTTCACTTTGAAAACTCGAAAGTGTCTGTTCGTTTTCCTATTGGCTACATTGCATTTCAGAGCTTCCAAACATTGATAATGATGACCTTGAAACTTTGAAGAAAACAGGGATTTTTCGCTAGATATTTTGTGATGTAAGACAGAGATAAACATATCTCAACGTACTAAAATTTGCACATTTATCTTGTATACAGATATACATAATTTCAAACATCACAAATTTTGCATCATTCACTCTCCTAATTCAATGTATGTAATCAAAACTTACAGACTAATTCCATCATTATAATGAAATTTAAATTCGGTATTTAGAGAAAATGTGTTTATGTAACCGAAAGGGAAAATCCAAAATAAAATTTCCTTTAATTCAATTTTAAAATTCGAATGTGAACTCCTATGCGTTTTATTATAGATTTCTTGAACATCATCGACTTCTACCAATATTTATTTTCTGGTAACTTCAAAGATAATTGATATTTTGAGAGGAAATATTATTACTGAAAGCGATAGTCAGACGTAGAACTTCAAAAATTGTCGATTTTGCCTTAATGTCCTTTGCCTTTGCCTAATTGCCTTAATGATCATTTAATGCCATTTAGATGATATACATTATTTGTAGTTGAAAGTTTAATAATTTATTTAGATTATCATTATCCCATAGCATTCCGAATTTCATATATTTATTTATCTTCTACAGGGAATGAAATATAAAATTACGAACATCATTTAATTCGATATTCATTGACTAATCAAAAATTCCATAATAAATTCATTAGACTAATAAGATTAAAATTTCCTACACGGCGAGTTTAAATGAAGGTAAAATAAAAATAAAACAAATATTTATTAGCAGACAATTTTAAATTTGAAGTTAACTTAACCAATTGTTATAGATACTCATGTAACTCGGATGATAATTGACACTCTGATTTGGAATTTGAATATGCAATAAAATCATTAATATTAGACAGCCTCGTAATTATCATACATTTATCTTTTATAATTTCCGTGATATAAAGTTTTAATAAACTTTGATTATCAGATGATAATGGACAGATACTCTTATGATAACTGACAGTTTGATCTGGAATTTGACTATGTAACAAAATTATTATTATTAGACATTATCACACATTTATCTTTTATAATTTCCGAGATACAAAATTTTAAAATTCTTTGATTTTATTTCTGAATGACCTTTCACATAATCAGTAATCAAATTTAGTATATGTGTAAATTAGAATGTAGTTGGCAATACATAAGATATCACTAACTCCAAGTAACCCCACTAACTCCGTTATGCCTTCACATTGCATACAAAGGTAAGTCTCTTGAAATTTTCTTAAAACATCCAAGTTTATTACACCAATCCTTTGCTCTGGATCACATATTTTCTTTAAAATATCTTTATTTCTGTACCGTAAAACTTGACATCTGCTATATAGTTAGAATTTTGTATCATAATAATGGAAAATTTTTAACATTGATTGAGTTATTAATTCTGAAATTTATTAAATCTGATTGCGCTTCTAAACGACAAATCATTAATCGATGACCCGATTTCACAGTTATCTTATCTTCTCTCTTTGCTCCTCCATACTCTGAAATTAAAATTCGGAGTGTGAAAAAAAATCTCATTTTAGTCTATATACTAGCATATTTAATATTTACGTTGGTGAAGCGTATAATTTATTGAAATAATACTGTAGAAGGAAAATAGAAATTAAATAGATAAAGCTTTTTATGCTTTGGATAAAAGGGACAATATAAATAGAAAGATCAATATGCCTGAACGTTTCAATTTGATTTTTTTTCCGATATTAGTTCAAATCTAATTAGATTAATTCGAATACGAGCATTATTCGTTAAATTAGCAATCACCATAATCTGTATCGTAGTGCAACTGAAAATAAAGGAGAGAATTTGCCTCGAGAAAATAATGGGCGAAAAATAAAGATGAAAAAATGTGCATGGAAGAGTTTTTTACATATTTTACAGATAAAATAAATAGCAGAAACAATAGTAAAATCAAATGAAAACATTCATGTGAAAAAGTCCTCTTAGGAACATTTTCTTAACAAATCATACATGAAATATATGATAAAATTCCAGTCTTGCACTGAACTCTGAATCTAGTATTTAATAAACGTTGCACAGTGTGGTATTTAGCCCCAAAACCTGGCCAAAATTATTTTATACCTCTAAAAGCTACACATCTACGTTTTTATTAGCTCACAGGCTATCAAAGCCTGAGAGCTAATGTTCCCGTCGGTTTTGTATGCACGTACGTATGTACGTATGTATGTACGTAAAGCGATAACTCTTGATAGAAATAACCATTTTGCTTCAAATTTTGTTTATAGGTCCATTGTGATAAGGATCTTCTCTGATTAGTTTTGGGGGTTCATTGGTTAAGTATAAAGGGGGAACGGGGGGCTAACTCCCCCTTAATTTAGATAAATGAGTTTTTCATGCAGAATTATCCAATTTTCTTCAAATTTTGTATATATATTCATCGTAATAAAGCACTTCTCTGGTTAGTTTTGCGGGTTCACTGGTTAAATATAAAGGGGGGAATGGGGGGCTGATCCCCCTTAATATAAAGTCGATTTCCTTATTTTTCGAGAGGCAAGAGTATAATATACAATTAGTGTGATATCAATGTCCTCAGTTTAACTGGGCAGTTTTCTTTTTTATTTGAATTGTAGAGTGAAAACGGTAAAATAAAGTCTTATTTATAAATAAATGGAAGCATTTATCCATCAGTTTCATCACTATTACTGTCTTTAAGAATATTAACATTTGTAATATCACTTTCTGATAACAGATGTAAAACTTCAGAAGATAAGGGCTTTCTTTTCTAGTTTGTGTTGCATTTCATGCCAGTTATAAGGGGGTTAGAAGTTAAAAGAAGCCTATTCAGGACATCAATGTACAGGCCACTTGCGAAAACTTTCTTCTGTGGTTTAATTTAAATGACCTAATATGTTTATTGCGAGTTTCTGCAGCCTCTTCAGATAGTTGGCCTATTGGCAGAATAGTTTTTTTTTTATAACGTCTGCTCCATGACGAAGTACCTTGTGCATTGTAGGGGACATGGGATAAAAACCATATAGCGACACATACAGTTCAGCTATCTCTTAGAAATATTTTTCAAATTCTTCTGTATTAATTTTGTATTAGTATTGTTTTCTTCAAATATTGTCCTTGGTATTATGAGTAGCTACCCATTTTTGTTTGAACTGATTTTTAATAGCGGAGAGCTTTTGCTTCATCTCAGCTATTCTTGGATCACCTTCAGAATAATTTCTCAAGAATTCTTGCTCCATAAATTGATGCTTTCCATCAAATGTTGACTCATTTGAGCATTGCATGATGCTATACAACTCATTTCGAGTCATAGATCTCATTTCAGAAGGCTCTGTTACCAAAATAAATAAAAAAATAAATAGCAGTAACTTATATAAAAAATTTTAGGAACCAACAAAAAAATTCGTTAAAAATAGGGGGGGGCGGTTTCGGGCGGCTGATTTTTTTTATAATTGTCTTGTTTACTAAGTACTGCATATTACACAATAGTTTTCATCGCTTAAATATGTTTAAAAATATAACAAAATCCTTTCTAAATATTATAAATATTTATTTATGCCACTATTAACTATACCTAAGTTGTCGACCACATAGACAAAAAATCCGCAGGATATTCATTAGGTAAATGTAGTGTGTATAAAGTATATACCCGGTTCAGAATAATCCATCACAACAACAACCACTAAATTGTTTAGACACAAAACTACAAGAGATTTTAAAGCAGTAAAATCTGAGCGCATCGTAAAATCAGAGGATAACTGGAAGCGAACGGCAACTTCGGACTGATCGCGTGGCGCGCTGTGTTGTGCTACACTGTAAAAAAAATCTGTAGTACTACTAGAAAATCTCTAGGCAACTGGGATTCCGTAAACTTTTCTAGTAACCAACACAGCTTCTTCTTAAGTAAGATTATTGCATTAAACTTAGTAAACAACACATAGACTTCCTTAGTGAACCTACTAAGAAATCGTTTGCAGCCATTACAGGTGCTTTTTTAGTAATGTATACTAAGAAATGGTTAGTAGTATTACAGATACTTCTTTTGTATCTTCACTAAGAAACGGTTAGTAGTATTACAGATACTTCTCTTGTATCTTCACTAAGGAATGGTTAGTAGTATTACAGATACTTCACTTGTATCTTTACAAAGAAATTGTTAGTAGCCGTTACAGGTTCTTTTTTAGTTTGTTTACAAAGAAATTGTTAGTAGTATTACAGATACTTCTCTTGTAGATTCACCAAAAATTGTTAGTAGGTGTTACAAGTGCTTTTTCAGTATGTATAGTAAGAAATGGTTAGTACTATTACAGATATTTCTCTTGTATCTTTGCTAAGAAAATATGTGTAACCATTGCAGGTGTTTTTCTTGTATGTTTACTAAGAGACTTTAGTAGAAATACAAAAACTTCTTTTGTATGTTCACTTTCACAATGTTAGAATATTTATAAGAAAACATCTGTAACACTACTAAGAAACTGTAGTAATGTTACAGGTACTTTTCTCATAATTTACACTAGAGTTTTAAATGGGATAGCATTTTATCTTTCATCCAAATATTCTGCAGCAACTTCTGAATGTCTTTCGTAATATTTTATGCTACAAAATTATAATATATATATATATATATAATTATATAGTAAAATATAATGTAATTAATTATAATATATATAATATCAATTACAATTATAAACATTAAAATTTTTTATACCAAATACAGAGGCATTCTTTAAATATAACTTCCATTTGAGTTTTTTATCCCTGTTAATTTTTTATTTTATAATATAAAGATCTAATTCTTTAATAAGTGCATCTGTATTTAGTATATAACTATTTTAATGCTAATAATTATATTTATACTAAATTATTTTTCTAGCATAATATATTATATAAAGACAAAGAAATATTTGGCTTACTTTATTTCTTATTCTTTTAAACTGCTCTAATTAGCATTCTCAAACTATCTATTGAAAATTAAAATTATATACCATTTAAAAAAAAAGTGTACATTCATCTAGATTACCTGAAATATTTCTTCAAGTGTAACTTGACACTTAAAAACTAGACAAGACATTCATGTTAAATATAAACTGGAGACTTTTTCAAATAACCTATTTTCTTCTTTTCAAACACAATTTAATAAGTTTTTTCAAGCTAGAAGACGCTGTCTTGCTTCACTGACTGCAAATCCCAGCAACACAATACAGAACGCAAAACTAACACAACTTTTGAATGCATAAAATGTGTTCATAATGTGTTTCGTGGTGTTCTCGTATGGTAAAATAAATTCTTCATTGAAGTTTCAATAAACCATCTGTATTTTTTGATTTTGTAATTTGTAAAATTTACAAATTGTTAAAGCATTGAAGAATCAATTAACCCTACGAAATTGTGTATATAAGCATTTAAGGTGGTTCTCAATTGACCTACTCAACAATGTGAAATTTAACAGTTTTAGTTTTTCCACACAAAAAATATAAGTACTATATTAGGCAGATAAAATTTCTTTCTTTCTTAATATGCTTTAACATGCCAGTATAGGCAACAGATAATGGAAATGATGAGCGGCAACACAAACTAAAGAAAGAGTGGTACTTTTCGGTTATCCGGGCGCCAGTCATATATAAATATATATGTATATACATACATACATACATACATGTATGTATATATACATGTATGTATATATACATGTAAATGCTATTATATGTGTATATATATATATATATATCACTCGCACCCGGCTAACCGAAAAGTGTCAGATGTAGGTTTCATCTTAGTGTGTTTTAGAACACAATAAATATACACAGTTCATATTTGTAACAACTTGGTTAAATATTATTAAATAAGACAGATACAAAATACAGCATACATGCTTGCAGGTTACATTCAGATCAACAGTTCAGGTTATACGTTAAAGTTACAGTTTACACAGTTACAGACAAATATATATTTATGCAGTTAATCAAACAGTTACAATAATATCATGACATCCCCCCTTTTAAGCTATTTCATTATACAACATAGTCATTTAAATATGTAGGCATTCTACGAAAACGACTACTACATCTTAGATTGCTGTTTACATGAGTATTCTGTGGAGAATCTGAAGATACATTGGAATCAGTTTCAGGAATACTTATTATTTCATAATTTGGGTCTATTGTTTTTAATGACAATGATTTTCTTATATGTTTTCTATTACGTCTAAGAATTTTCCCAGATTGACCCCTAACGTAATAAGATCTTGGATGAGATTTGTCTATTTTAACAATTTCAGCTGGTTCCCAAGTTTTGTTTTTAAAGTTTAAAATCCTAACATTCTCTTGTTCTATAAGCTGAGGTAATGGATGTGCTGATTTGTCATAATAGTTCTTTTGAATAGCTTTCCTCTTAACTAGTTTTTCTCGAATGTTATTAAACAATTCTGCATTGAGTAATTTATTTGTGATCGGTAATTTTGTTTTTAGTCTACGATTAAACATCAGTTGAGCTGGAGATAACTCAAGGCCTGAAATGGGTGTGTTTCTATACTCCATTAATCCCACAAAATAGTCTTTATTACTTTCCTTAGCTTTTCTCATAATGCATTTTACAATTCCCACAGCCCTTTCAACCATCCCATTACTTGGAGAATAATGAGGACTACTAAATGCATAGTTAAAATCCCAATCTTTTGCAAATTTAATATAATTAGAGCCATTAAATGGAACATTGTCAGATATTACAGTATTCGGGACACCAAACCTAGAAAAAATTGATTTTAGTTTACATATTACATCATCCGCTGACTTATTTTCAAGCTCGCAAACTTCTATCCATTTTGAGTAATAATCCATAAGAATTAGATAATTAACATTACCAAACTCCATTATATCAACCCCTACCTTTTCAAATGGTCTATATGGAACTATATGAGGTTTCATAGGTTCTTTGCTATTAGCCCTTCTAAATTTTTCACAAATTTCACAATTAAAAACAACTTTCTCTATATCTGAATTCATTCCTGGCCAATACATTAAGTCCCTAGCCCTTTTCTTGCACTTTTCTATCCCAAAGTGTGCTTCATGAATTAAATCTAACATACTTTTTCTCAAACTATGAGGAATAACTATATTTTCATTAAGAAATAACAACCCATCATTACTGTGAAGATCATTTTTAAATTTATAATATGTTTTCACATTGTTATTTACATTTTTATAAGATTTAGGCCAGCCTTCCTTGATGTAATTTAAGACAATTTTCAATTCTGGGTCTGATTCAGTTTCTTTCTTAAATTGGGCAATTCTGCCTTCACTCATAGGTAAGTATTTAGAAATGGTATGTACAATATTTAACATTTCTGGGTCATCTGTAACAGTTACATCTTTCAAACAGGGAATGCACGTGATAAAGTATCAGACAGAAACATTTGTTTACCTGGTACATACGTTACTTCAAACTCATACTTAAGTAATTTTAGAAGCAATCTTTGCATTCTTGAGGATATTTTATGCATAGGTTTTTTTTACAATTGACATTAGAGGTCTGTGGTCACTTTGAATGATGACTTTTCGACCATAAACAAAATTATGATATTTTTCAAAAGAAAAGACTATGGCCAATAATTCTTTTTCTATTTGCGCATAGTTTTTCTCGCTGTTAGTTAAAGTGCGTGACAAAAAAGATACAGGTTGGTCTTTTTGGATTAAACATGATCCCAGGCCATCTTTTGAACTGTCACACTGTATTACTATTTCATCTTTTGAACTGAAAACTTTCAAAACTGGGGCTCTGGTTAACAGTTCTTTAATTTTACTAAATGATTCTTCCTGTTCCCTCCCCCAATTAAATTCTACATTTTCATGAATTGTCTCCCTTAATGGAGCAGTAATTTTCGATACATTGGGTATAAACTTTGACAAGAAATTTATCATACCTAACAACCTCCTAACTTCAGTTTTTGATTTTGGTGTTGGCATGTCAACAATTCCTCTGATGTGACTAGGGTCAGCTTTAATACCAGATTTAGAAATAATTTGGCCTACATATTTTACTTCCGGTACTCTATACTGTAATTTATCAGGGTTAAATTTGATATTTAATGACCTAGCTCTTTCAAGAACTTTCGACTTAATTAAATCATGTGTGGCCTCATCAGTTCCTGCAATAATGATATCATCAAAGTAAATCTCAACACCGTCAATATCCCCAAACAGCTTTTGATTTCTCTTTTGAAATATTTCGGGTGCTGATGAAATTCCGAATGGCATTTTGTTAAATTTATACCTGCCAAATGGTGTGTTAAATGCACAAATTTCACTACTAATTTCATCCAATGGAACATGCCAAAATCCATCTTTTAAATCGACTACAGAAAATATTCTTTTACCTTCTAATCTACTTATTATGTCATCTGCAGAAGGAATTTGATAGTGTTCCCTTTTTATTACTTTATTTAAATCCCTTGGATCCAAACACAATCTGAGACTCCCATTAGGTTTTTCGACAACTAAACTTTGTACCCAATCAGTTGGTTTGTTTACTTTGGATACAATTCCCTCTTTCTCTAATTTATTTAATGTGTCTTTTAATTTTGGCTGTAATGCCTGAGGAACACGCCTAGGAGGGTGAATAACTGGTATCGCATTATCTTTTAACGTGATATGATATGGTTCATCTGGAAATTCTCCAGTACCAGTGAATACATCTTTATATTGTGCTATCAACCCATCTTTACTTAAATTATTTCCCTCTATTTCATTTATTTGTTGAATTAATTTCAACTCAGAACATGCTTTTAATCCTAATATTGGTTTCGATACAATATTTACAACATAAAATAACAGTGGCACATTATTACATTTCCCAGTAGAACAATTTATCATTAAAGTGCCTTTTGGCCTTATTTTAAAATAACCAAATGTCATTAATGTTACTTTAGTTTCTTTAAACTTTGGTTTAATTTTAGCATCATTTAAAACATGCAATGGTAAAATATTCACTTCAGCACAAGTATCAAGTTTGAATTCAACATCAAAATACTTATTTTCTAGAAACAGTTTAACATTTTTATACCAAGTTTCACTTACCGTTTCAATATTCCTAATTTCTACAGAACTAACTGTGCTTGAAGTTCATATTGTTCTTATTTTCAAATGGTTTCATAGTTATAGTGTCACTAAAGTTAAGTTCATTTTCAGGTTTAACTACAGTCACTGAGTCAACAAAAATATGTGATTCACTTAGTTCATTTTCCGGAGCACTGACTTGATGTACCTTCTTCGGATTCTGAGGGCATTTTATGGCAAAATGATTCTTCTGTTTACATCTTGAACAGTATTTTCCGAATGCTGGACATTCCCGAGGCTTGTGTGTTCTACCGCACTTCTTGCACTCGTATTCTGATGACTGTTGCTTTGGTTTGCTCTTCTTCCACTGTTTCCTCACACTGTGTACTTCACTTTCGTCATTCATACTTCTGATCTGTTCCCGACTCGATTCTGCTGCACGTACAATTTCCACTGCTTTTTCTACTGACAGTGATGACTCGCGAAGCAAACGTTCTTTCAGACCGTTGTCACGAATTCCGAGGACAATCCTATCTCGAATTAGCCCATCTTCTTGATCAGCGAACTCGCACGTTGACGCTAACGTTTTCAGTTGAGTCACATAACTCTCGATGTTTTGGCCTTCTTGTTGGACACACGAGAAAAATTTATATCGTTCATAAACGACATTCTGACGAGGTAGACAATACTCTTCAAACTTTTTTATCACTTCGGTGAATTTTTCTTTGTTTTCAGGTGTATCGAATTTGAACGTATTGTATATCTCTAATTCCTTCGCTCCCAAGGAGATTCAACAGGATTGCAATTTTGACTTTTTCTGGACGCCCATCTTTCTCGGTAGCTAACATGTAGTTTTCTAACTCTTGCCGCCATCTCCTCCATTTTTCTTTTACATTTCCTGTGCAGAATTTCAGCGGGCCAGGTGGTCTAAAAGCATCCATGTCGTAACTCGACTAAGAAACGTGGATCAGCAACGATAATCTTTTATCATCGTTTCAGTCCTGACACCATGTCAGATGTAGGTTTCATCTTAGTGTGTTTTAGAACACAATAAATATACACAGTTCATATTTATAACAACTTGGTTAAATATTATTAAATAAGACAGATACAAAATACAGCATACATGCTTGCAGGTTACATTCAGATCAACAGTTCAGGTTATACCGTTAAAGTTACAGTTTACACAGTTACAGACAAATATATATTTATGCAGTTAATCAAACAGTTACAATAATATCATGACATACCAAAATATTATTAAAGTAATAATATTGCTTGCAAATGAAAATTACTGAGTAGACGGTTGAAGGTATATAAGTCTGTATCAATTTATGTACTGGGTGTCAAAATATATTGTTTCCAGACCGAAGACATTAAACGGGTTTTCTGAGAAATGCTGAATTTGGTTTGGGGTAAATTTAAGTACTCCAAAAGTTTTAAACATATACTTATGAACAGTTTTTTTTTTTACATTTATATATGTATATATATATATATATATATATATATATATATATATATATATATATATATATATATATATATATATATATATATATATATAGAAGCACTATGAATTAAATGTTGAAATGTATGCTGAATGTTTTTGAGTTTTTAGGTAGCAAAAAAGAAATTGTACGAAAATTTAGCTTTTTTTAGACAAAAATTGGCAAATTTCATTCAGATTTTTCAAAACTTATAGTTCATTCCATAGTAAAAGTGTCAGACCTCCATGACACATTCAAAAGAAATTGAAATTTACTTAGTATAACTGAATGCAAAATAATTATTTTCATGTAAACATCAAATTTTTACACGGTTACTCCTCAAAATTGCCAATTTTATAAATAATAATAGAAATAATCGTGAATTTAACAGTTTTTGTGTTAGATTTCGCACACAAAAAATATAAATAAACTATATTAGGCGGATACTATTTCTTGCATTACAAAAATATGCTTCAACATACCAGTATAGACGACAGATAATGGAAATGATGGGTGGCACAACACAAATTAAAAACATCAACACAAACAACTAAAGAAATTTTATTAAAATAATATTATTGCTTGCAAATGAAAATTACTGAGTAGAAGGTTGAAGATATATAAGTCTGTATCAATTTATGTACTGGGTGTGAAAATATATTGTTTTCAGACCAAAGACATTAAACAGGTTTTTTGAGAAACGTTGAATTTGGTTCGGGAGTAAATTTCAGTACTTCAAAAGTTTTACACATATTCTTATGAAGAGTTTTTTTTTTTTTTTTATGTAGAGGCATTATGAATTAAATGTTGAAATGTATGCAAAATGTTTTTGAGTTTTTAGACAGTTAAAAAGAAAATACATAAAAATTGAACTTTTTCAGACAAAAATTGGCAAATTTCTTTCTTTTTTTTCAAAACTTACAGTTGATTGAATAGTATAAGTGTCAGAACTACGTGGCACTCAAAATAAATAAAAATATATTTAGTATAACCGAGCACAAAATCATTACTTTTAATGTAAACATCAAATTTCTGTATCATTATTCCTCAAAATTGCCAGATTTATAAATAATAATAGAAATAATCCTGAATTTAAGAGTTTTAGTGTTAGATTTTGCACACAAAAAATATAAATAAACTATATGAGGCAGATACTATTTCTTGCATTACAAAAATGTGCTTTAACATGCCAGTATAGACGACAGATAATGGAAATGATGGGCGGCGCACAACACAAATTAAAAACATCCAACACAAACAGCTAAAGAAATTTTATTAAAGTAATAATATTGCTTGGAAATGAAAATTACTGAGTAGAAGGTTGAATGTATATAAGTCTGTATCAATTTATGTACTGGGTGTAAAAATATATTGTTTCCAGACCAAAGACATTAAACGTTTTTTTGAAAAACGCTGAATTTGGTTTGGAAGTAAATTTCAGTACTTCAGAAGTTTAACACATATTCTTATAAAGAGTGTTTTTTTTAATATCATGTAGAGGCACTATGAATTAAATGTATGTTGAATGTTTGTGAATTTTTAGACAGTTAAATAGAAAATGTATGAAAATTGTGCTTTTTCAGACAAAAATTGGCAAATTTCTTTCTTTTTTTTCAAAACTTACAGTTCATTGAATAGCAAGTGTCAGAACTACATGGCATTCAAAAGAAATTAAAATATACTTAGTATAGCTAAACACAAAATCATTACTTTTAATGTAAACATTAAATTTCTGTATGGGTATTCCTCAAAATTGCCAATTTTATAAATAATAATAGAAATAATTGTGAATTTAACAGTTTTAGTGTTAGATTTTGCACACAAAATGTATAAATAAACTATATGAGGCAGATACTATTTCTTGCATTACAAAAATGTGCTTTAACATGCCAGTATAGACGACAGATAATGGAAATGATGGGCGGCACACAACACAAATTAAAAACATCCAACACAAACAGCTAAAGAAATTTTATTAAAGTAATAATATTGCTTGGAAATGAAAATTACCGAGCAGAAGGTTGAAGGTATATAAGTCTGTATCAATTTATGTATTGGGTGTGAAAATATATTGTTTCCAGACCAAAGATATTAAACGGGTTTTTTGAGAAACGCTGAATTTGGTTTGGGAGTAAATTTCAGTACTTCAAAAGTTTAACACATATTCTTATGAAGATATTTTTTTTTAACATTTTTTTTTTAATATAATGTAGAGGCACTATCAATAAAATGTATGCTGAATGTTTTTGAGTTTTTAGACAGTTAAATAGAAAATGTATAAAATTGTGTTTTTTTCATTCATATTTTTCAAAATTTATAGTTCAATGCATAGTAAAAGTGCCAGACTACATGACATTCAAAAGAAATTCAAATACACTTAGTATAACAGAGTGCAAAATCATTACTTTTAATGTAAACATCAAATTTCTGTATGGTTATTTCTCAAAATTACCAATTTTATAAATAATAATAGAAATAATCATGAATTTAACAGTTTTAGTGTTAGATTTTGCACACAAAAAATATAAATATTATATTAGGCGCAGGGTTGGCATGTTTTTGTCATGTGACTGTTTTAACTATGGTTTAAACCGTCATGTCAAAAACTTAATTTTAATAAAACAGTGTCCAGCAAGTTATTTAGCGGGGTTAGATAGACTTTAATCTATAAATTCTGAATAAAACTGCATAAATAACATTAAAACTACACAAATACATTCTTGCAGTAGCTTAGCCAATATCTATAATCTAGGATGGGTTTTATCTTTTATTCATAAAAATTATAAAAAAATCAATAAATTCATTTTTTTATGTGTGTACAAAAACAGGTTTTCTATTGTTTCGGGAGATGCTTAACCCCTAAAGCTTCCCCTTCGCTATGCCACTGCATTTTTGAGACATCCTATTTGTAGAGGATATGGTAAAATACAAACAGAATGTAGCATGACAATTTTTTGAATAAAAAATAATTCTTATTTAATAAATAATTTTATTGTTAATGCATGCTTTTAATTACTTTCAGTAAAGATGAACAGTTAATAAATCCTTAATTATTTGTAGTAATTAAGATTATGTAGGTTTAATCCAATATTCTGCAGAGGTAAATTGTTTAGATTTATATATGGCTAGAAGCAGAAAGTATTTCACCATAAGTGTTAAATCTTGAGTGTGTTTATTTTCTCCAAGGTAGAGCAAATTCAAAGATACTTCCCTACTAGAAACCATTTTTTCAGCTGGTAGACGGGAGGTGCTGGGTTCGATCCCAATCGCGCCCGTCGGCCTAATCGTTCGGAGTTTTCGTGGTTTTCTTCGAGCCGTGGATTTATCCATGCGTAAATACGGGTTAGGTTCCCTTAGAAAGACCCCCACGAAGGGCACTCCCCCCGGGCCTATATCCCAAGTGTAGATAATTGGCCGTCAATAATCAACCCAACCCAACCCATTTTTTCAGAATAGGCGGTTAACCTTGAGAACCACCTTGACCAGTTGACATGAAAATCTCATATGGAACTGTCTTTCTTCTTTATTTCCACTCCGTTTCGACCGTGGGGAGAAAGATTTCTGAGGGTGATGTTGCTCTACGAATTTTGTAAAATGACTCGGTTTTCACTAGGATTATATATATATCAATGAACATATATCATGGTATATATCCGAAATTTAATTTCAAAATATCATTAGGTTTCATAATATCATTAGGTTTCATATTTTAAATATTTTCATATATTTGATATTTATTTTCAAAATATCATATCATTCTTTAAGATATCGTTTATATTTTCATTCAAAACATGTGTAAATGAATTTTTCAACTTTTATTGACTATGTATAGATAAAGAATTCCTCTGTCAGTATTACTACCCCCCCCCCCCCCGAAAAAATATTTTCTAAGCTTTATGTTGTTTAAAGATAATTTTTTAAATGTAGAACCAACAGCGGTGGTATATTTTATATACCACTTATTTTAATCCTCAAATGCCACTACGGTTTTATAATGTACGTGAGGAAAAGATATTACTTATTTTCAAATTTGTCCGGAAATTCTGGTATCATTCAATCATTTCAACATTCTATCAACAGAAGTTCCTTATCCCCAGAAGTGTTAAGGCTACTTTATGACATGTGAATAACGCGTTATCATGTGATACGATTCGCTTATAACTTGATAAATAATTTATTTATCAAAAAAGGGAAAACCTATTTCGATTCCGAATCTCTTCCATAGTTAGGCCTGCCAATTTTATGCATTTTCGTTTAAAAATGAGTCTCAAATTGTGTCAGAAAGTTTCGCGTTGTCGAGCATGGCATTTGAGAACCACCTTAAGTGAAAATAGTGGTAACTGAAGGCATCGACTTTTTTCCCCAGAATCCTGTTTTTGTGAAATTGAACAGCTTTTTATATTTGTGAAAATCTAGTCATAATTTTATGAATTCGAAATGATTGTTTTATCCAGGTTCTTGTTTATACATTTTTAAGAAGATATATGGATGTAAAATACATATATTTTCTTTATATGTGTAAAAATGACAGGTCAGATTTTACTTTTAAATGATTAATTTGTGAAATGTTCAGTTTAAAGATGGAAAAAGTTTGTGAAAAACCTATTTTTAGACAAAGAATTTTGTGAAGGGTCCTGTTTAAGGGAATTAGTTTTGTGAAGGGTCCTGTTTTAGGGAAAATAGTTTTGTGAAGGGTCCTTTAAAGGACCCAATTTTTTCCTAAACAGATCCCTGAGAACAATACATTTTTTAAATATAAATATGTATTAAAGGTGTTTTCATTTTTTACTGCTTAAAAATTTTAATATTTGATACATTAATGGAGTTATTTTTAAATAGAAATGAATGAAACATGCAGGCATTATTGTTTAAGCACTAAAGAATTAAAATCGTTTTTTTTTCCTTAAAAATGTGATAGATTTTGAATTGTAGATGACTGCTTTATCAAGACAATATTTCCATGATTGTCGAGTCTCGAAAATCGGCTTGAAATGCGAACTTTGAAAAAAAATTCTGCAAGATTCTTTGCATTTATAAAAAAAAAAAAAATGGGAAACTCTGATTTCTTGGTTTCCGGATAAAATATGCATATTTTCTATATTTACGAATATTTATGTTTATATTATGTTTATTATATTATTTTTACGAAATTTCATGCACTTGTGAAAGAAAATGAATTCGCGCATACATCAGAAAATAGTCAATTTGGATATGAGCTATAAAAACTGCTAAGGAAGACATGTGATTCTCCCCCCCCCTTCCCAAAAAAAAGTGCATAACCAAGATACATAACCAATAACCTCTATTTATTATGTTAATTGAAATCTGTATAAAAGTTCTTATTTTCATGGGAAAACAAAAACTGTCCTGTTATTTGAAATAACTAATTTTAAATTATCTTAAATACCGTTTCCTTAGTCAAAAGTTCTTTTTACATGTAGTTCTATTTGTGCTATAGTGGTGTATACATTTCTTAATCTTCAACACTACACCAATGTTATTCCAAATTTATTACATTTGCACTATACATTTCTACACTTAAAAAAAAAAGTTTTTGTATTGAGAAATCGATTAATTTACTAAAACAAATCACCTTAGTTTTTTCTTTAGAACATGGAAATGCTACATTGTTATATTATTACGTTTAACTAATAATGCTTATTAGGGTTGAACGTTTACCGTAGAAAAAATTGGCAGCAAAATATTTTATACCACTATTTGTACATCATTTGCAATTGGAATCTACCACAAAGTTTACTGTTTGGAAATAGTGCTGTTAAAAGTTTTGGTAATATTTCTTTTTCGACAAACGTTCAATCCTACTGATTATATTAACTTTATTATATATAGGTTTGTTATATACTACTTTTCTTTTAATCTTACTATTTAAATTACCCCTTTTTTTATTTTAATTGTGTTGTGGCCCGCCGAACGTTTCAAATATATGTTTGCGTCCCTCGAGAAGAAAAAGTTCAGTATGTCTGCTCTAAATGATGGGTAAGATCCGCCCCTGTCTCAAATACAGTGTGAAAAAAGATGACCAACTAGGAAATCTACACTCGAGTACAATAGATACGGCCTAAGGGAACGGGGAGAAACGAAGATGTCAATGAAGGGTAACCGCCAGCCTTCGTGAAAACCACTATAGTACAAAGCAGTATTGTTAGAACATCCAGTTTTCCAGCATCTTAAATTTGAAAAACATGAACCATGAACAAGAATTCAAAATCAACAACAACTTCTAGCTCTTCGGAAGAGCAAAATTCATCAAAGTAATTGTAGCCGTTCAGGTTTCGCAAGGCATCGCCAGCTTGCATGCTCATTTATATACAAAATGAATTGAAATTAACAAAATTCAAAAAACATATACAACATTATGTGTGACCAAATAAATCAAAACTGAAATATCTGAGAGAATTTTTGAAAACATTTAAATTAAACAGATCAGTGATTTTTGCATTCTTGTTCATGGTTTTTCAAATTTAAGATGTTTTTTAACATATTCAAGCACCTGCATTTCATAAATTTTCATCTTGAATTAAAAAAAATATATTGTTTGTGTGCTCATAAGAGCTGCTTAGAGCCTGGTGCACATAAATCACCTTTTATAAATTAATATATATATATATATATATATATATTTAAATATAAGGATATAAGGTGTAGTTTTATAGTTTTTACATGCATCGCTTTCTTAAACGCATTCACACCACATGTTTATATACACTTTAAAACACAATGTTATGCATTTGGAGCAGATAACATGATGCATATTTTGACATCAGGGATTTCAAACTTACAATGTTTCTGGTTTAATTCATAATTTCTTGATGAAATATATTAGCTTTTCCAATCTTTTTTGTTAATACAGTAGATCTTTATAACGCAAACCTAAAAACATGAGTTTGTGCATTATATAGAATTTTGCGCTTATATAGATCACATTTTACACATCATTAAATTTAGCTTGTAAAACATGGCCGTATGTGTACATTGGTATGTGTGAAACATACCAAAATACATTGGAGTATCTTTATATTGCATTCTTTACTACCAGGAGTTATATATTATAATTTTTTGCATAATATAGATCATTCCACACATTGTTATTTTTACTTTATAAAGATTGTCCAAACATAGCTATATCAAATTATAGCAATTTTTTCAGTAATTAGCTCTGAATTAAGGAGATAAAGTTAAATTAATGTATCAGATTTAGTCACCTAGAGAATAGCAACTATTTATAATGTAAGAATTCAGGTGTTTCTTAACTGAAAATTCATTGTTTACATCTGAGAAGTTGTGTGGTATATGGAGAATTGCGTTATAAAGATCTAATGTAACTGATATTGGTTAGGAGACATGGCGGTTTGTGTTATGCAGTTGTATAGGGACTTTCGGTTATGAGGCTGTGTAATGTCATCAATATCTTATACTTTCCCATATCTCTAGTACTTACCAGATAAATTTTCAGCCTTCCCACTTTAAAAAAAACTTGTACTTTGTTTTTATATTTAAGCCAATAAAAATTCAGACTAACTCACTATATTTCCACATAAGAAATTGATGTCCTTCAGAGCAGATAATGCACATTTTTAATTTTATAAAAATAAAAACTATAAGTGCGTTAAAATGGCGTATTACTAACATTTAAATGTGCTTGAAGTTAAAACGTGTATTACAATATAGACATCTCAATTTCAAGAAGAAATAAATAATAATATACTATGATACCACTTTCTGCATGATGCTTTCAGTGTGACATTAAACAGACTCTAAACAAACGTCTGCTATGAATTATTTCTTATTTCATTTGTATTTTACATCTGCATGTTATAGCTAAGTGTTTTAATACTTAAGCAATGGTAAAATTTCTACGATTTATATTAATGAAATGAAGCATAGCAATCGTTTTTTTAGAGACAGTTCAAAAGCTTCATTTCATGACTGATGTCACAACTGAAAGCAAAGAGATTTTTCACAGATTATCTTTTTCATGGAGAACGATTTTCTCCGAATTTTTCCAATTTTGAATCGAGATTTTCTTTGATTCATGGGCATGAAAGCACAGAGCTCCGTTATTGTGATCACTGTATTATTGCAGTTTTATTTATTCTACCCAGAAAGCTTCCAAGGTTAACTCAGGCAAATGTGGGTTTTTCTGATAGTACTGTTATGATTGATATGTCATATGTTGAAAAATAAAAAAAGGTTCCACAAATGAATTTATAATAAAACATTTTAATGTGGATTTCATTCACCATCTCCCAAATCTACCATTCACACTGAAACAGAATTCAGATGTATGTCTGTAATGTATAACGGTTTGTATTTTAATTTTTGGAGGTTACTATATTTTATGCAGGATAAATGTTATCATACATGAATGTCATCAAATCTATACTTTCCATTATCTTTTTAGTACTTACCTGATAAACTTTCAGCAATCCCACTTTAAAGAAAATAATTCTAGCAGTTACATCTAATAGTGGCAAAAATCCGTAATGCTTTCTAGGAACATTACATGCATATAGCATGTTTTCATTCATTGGCAGCAGGCTAGCTGGCCTTAGTTTATTTTAATCTCACTTTTCTTTTAAGGTGTATTGAGTGGTACTCAGAAGAAATTAAACAGACAAATTTTGATGTCTCCCCCCCACTTCTACTCAACAGATATCTTATGAGTACAAGGCAATAATAACAAAATAACATTTTTAATATTATCTGCTATATCTGTGCTCCTTTTAATTAATTTAATTTTTACTTTTCTGCCAAATTTTAATCTTAACTCTCTGACTGACCATTAAAATTACAGGATATTTTTTTAGGGTAAAACAATAATCCCCCGCCCCCTCCTATTCTTTTTTTGTTCAGAATTCTAAGAAAATAACATGGGATCCAATTTTAATCCATCAATCCACGGTATATACAATATTTAACTAAAATAATGTATTTTTAAACTGCAATTCATCTGTATATTTGTATATTGCAATCAGTAAAGAAAATTACATATTTTAATTGATATTGTTGTTTTTTGTTTGTTTTTTTTGGGGGGGGGACAGGGGGTTAAAATAAATACTTCATTGAAGTTTCAATTAACCATCTGCAATTTTTGATTTTGTAATTTGTAGAATTTACAAATTGTTAAAATGAAATATTAATTAGCACTGAAGAATCAATTAACCCTACGAAATTGTGTATATAAGCATTTACGGTGTTTCTCAATTGACCTACTCAACAATGTAAAACTTTTTGACACAATTTCTGACTCATTTTTTAAATGCAGAGGCATAAAATTGGCAGGTCTGACTATTGAAGCAATTTGGAATCGAAATGAGTTTTCGATCTTTTGATAAATAAATTACTTATCGAGTTTTATAAGCGATTCGTATTATGTGACAACATATTTTTTTCCTTTCTCGCGGCGGGAATTCAGTTCAAAATACTGACTTTGAAAGTTTTTTTGAAAGATCTATTGCCTTACTAAAATATGGAAAGAGTGTTTCAATTAAATAGTTTCTGAATAAGAACACTTGCCACTTTAGTGTATTTCCGAACAAAAATGAATAATGTGTCAGGAAGTAGCTCCTTTGGATATGAGAACAGCCATAAAAGTTGAAAACCTATGTTTAGATATAAAGTTTGAGATTAACAAAAGAATATTTTTAAGTACATACCTCCTCCCACCCAGTATGAAATAGAAGATTGAGAAGCAACAACAACACAATATATAACAAAAATATTTTTTTTCATTCAAAATAAAACATTTATTAAATCAAAAATTGTATAATAATAATTAATTATGACAAAGGAACAAATCTGACTTATTTTTTTTAATTTAAGATTGTTAGTTGAAAATGTTCTAACCATATATATATATATATATATATATATATATAACCACATTCCATATAGTAGATAATCTTTAAGTTATTGCATTATATTATTTATTTAAAAATTCTCTGAACAATGATTTGTTAAAATATAGAATTTTGTTTTTGTTTTTTACTTTTAAATAGAAATTCTACTGTAAATAATAATATTAATAGTTAAACTTGTACAGCATCAGATTACCATTATGAAAAATTCTGTTTTTCAAGTAAAAGAAAATTAGTATTATATAAACAAAGTATATATTTATATGATCATTTTGAAGCTTTTTGTTACTTTGAATAACATTCATAATCTTTAGTTTTAATTTTTAATTTAATTGTTTACGTATCAAATACATGTGTAAATTTTGAATCATTGCAGTTAAAGTTCTTATTATTGTTTCTTAGTTTCTGCCAGTTTTTGCCACTTACTGACAGAAACTAGTTTCTGCCATGCCGGTTTTAACCACCCCGGCAGAAACTTGCCAGCCCTAGGCGGCATCGAATTTGGCGAGGTGATAAAGGATTTTTTCTTCCTACTGGTTTGTTTCTTACATTTCTTCCATGCCTACTGTGGTTTGTTCTGAAAATTGAGTTGGTTTTTGAGGTTATTAGATTGGATTGGTTGGTTTATTGTGTCGTATAGTCCGATTTGTTGAAATACGTTTGTAGAATGGGTTTTGTGTTTGACGTTTTGTCGTAGAAGGATAATTCCTATGAAATATTAAAAAAAAAAAAAGGAAATATGACAAATAAAGGTAAGTGAATTTTTGTTGATTTTATTTGATAAGATGTATTTTATGCACTCTAGAGATTGCTGTAAACTGATTTTTGTGCACACATACATAAATTAATAAATTACTGACCGCTGCTTGAATGAATTTCATGCATTCTAGAGATTGCTGCACAGCGAGTTTCATGCATCCAAGGATTTTTTCTCGGTTAATGTATGCGAAGCGTACATATAAAAGTTACTAACCGCTGATTGAATGAGTTTCGTGCATTCAAAAAATCAGGAATATCGAGATTCTTCCCAATCATAAGTGCTTTGTGGCAGAGAACTCGCTACTTACACAGATCCTATGACAATTTCTTTCACGAAGTAAACATTGATTTTATTCCGTTTTGTGACAATTTACAAAGTTTAAACAAGAAGGAAAAAATAGCTAAAGATTTGTAAAAATCAAAATATCCGGAGGAAAATATTACTAAAAGTTTGTAAAAATTGAAAAATCATGAAGAAAAGCTTGCCAAAACTTTGTGAATAGTCGCAAAATAAAATAAAATCAATGTTTATTTTGTGAAAAATCTTGCCATAGGAAGCACGAGTTCTGATTGGTTTGAATTTGAAAGTTGCCGATTTTTTGGTTGGCGTAAAAAAAAAATTGCCAAATCGTGTGTCTCACTTATTTTAGGATTTTGCCGAACTGAATTTACAGTAATATGTATCTAAACTTCACTGTTTCTATAAGCCATACTCTTTTTTTTTCAAGTACTGAGCTTTTTTTATTTCTAGAAGACCATAGTTTTTCTTCTCCCCCCCCCCCCCAGTTTTTGAACAAAGTAAAATACGACGTTTTGCATCGAAGGTGTAACCATTATCGAAAACACCATATTCTTTATTCTTAACTGACCTGGATTGCTTTTGATTTATTCAATAGCTTTTAATAACATGTATAAACTAACAATATATAATTTTACAGGTAAATAAAGAAAAAAAATAGGGCTTTACTTCTATAACCAAGCCGGTTGGTGCCAACTTGGCATGGGATCACTTTTTACCCCAAGGCTTTCGATCCAAAATTATGAGTATTTGCCAGATTACACACTTCTTCTAGCTCTGCTTTCATTTCTGGACTGGTTCACACTAATTTGGCACAAGATAACTATCTGCATCGAGGTTGAAAATCCAAAATTAAGTGCATTTGCCGCATTACACATTACGTACTTTAGGGCGGGATTGTGGGATTCGTGCCGAAAATTTTAAAATCCCGCCCAAAAAAAGATCTTGGGCAGGAGCCTCCCGCCCAAAAAATTTCACCATTTTCGGAGATTTTCAGCACCATTTTCGGCAACCGAACGATAAATTTCGTGATTTTATTTTTCCGCAACGGATCGACGAAGTTTTCGTTTTTTACGCGACTGATCGACGAAGTTTTCGTTTTTTACGCGACTGATCGATGAACTTTTCGTTTTTTAAGCGACTGGTCGACGAACTTTTCGTTTTTTAAGCTACTGGTCGACGAACTTTTCGTTTTTTAAGCAACTGGTCGACGAACTTTTCGTTTTTTAAGCGACTGGTAGACGAACTTTTCGTTTTTTCAGCGACTGGTCGACGAACTTTTTGTTTTTTTTTCCGCGACAGATCAACGAACTTGACGTTTTGTCCGTGACAGATCGACGAAGTTTGCGGGTTTTTCCGCGACAGATCGACGAAGTTTGCAGTCTTTCCGCGACTGGTCGACGAACTTTTCGTTTTTTAAGGGACTGGTCGACGAACTTCGCGTTTTTCAAACGACTAATCAACGAACTTTGCGTTTTTTCCGTGACTGATCGACGAACTTTGCGTTTTTTTGGCGACAGATCGATGAACTTTGCGTTTTTTTCGCGATTGACTAACACATTTTGAGTTTTTCCACGATCAATCGACGAACTTTGCGTTTTTCCCGCGATCGATCGACGAACTTTGCATTTTTAAGCGACTGATCGACGAACCTTTTGTTTTTTAAACGACTGATCAATGAACTTTGCGTTTTTTCCGTGACTGATCGACGAATTTTGTGTTTTTTCCACGATTGACCGACGAATTTTGCGTTTTTTCCACGATTGACCGACGAACTTTGCATTTTTTCTCGATTGACCGACGAACTTTGCATTTTTTCTCGATTGACCGACGAACTATGCGTTTTTTAAACGACTGATCAACGAACTTTGCATTTTTTCCGCGATTGACTGACGAACTTTGCGTTTTTTCCGCGATTGATCGACGAACTTTGCGTTTTTTTCCACGATCGATCGGCAAAATTTGCATTTTTTCCGCAGTCTATCGACAAAATTCGTGTTTTTCCCGCTATTGATCGACGAACTGTGCGTTTTTCTGCGATCGATTGGCGAAATTTGCTTTTTTTCCACGGTCTATCGACAAAATTCGTGTTTTTTCCGCGATCGATCGAAGAAATTCGCTTAATCTCTCCTTTTTGTTTCTTTTGACAGATTGACAAATATCGTTAATTTTTTTTTACCTGTGTCTGACTGACAAATTTAGATTTTCTTCTCTGCGTTCGACTGATGAATTTCACAATTTATCCCTGCGACCGACTGATGAATTTCACAATATTTTTCCGCAACTGATTGACGAATTTCGCAATATTTCCTGATGAGCAACCAACGAACTTCATGTTTTTTTTCCCTTGACTGAATGACGAACTTTGCGAATTTTTCCGTAACCGATTGGTGAATTATTCGGTTTCTTCTGGTGACAGATTGATGAAATTCACTATTTTTTTTCTCGCACCTCACTGAAAAATTTCAAGTTTTTTTTCGCAAATGTCTGACGAATTTCGTGTTATTTTCTTGCGACCGATTAACAAACTTCACCATTTTTTCCCGCGACTGATCGACGAATTTAGCGATTTTTTTTATGAACATAGACATAGATAAGGACTTCTAATAAAATAGTCTTTTGAATAAGAAAATTGTTTCTCGAAAAATGTGTAAAATACAATGTCTGTGTAGAACAGTTGTATCAGTTCATCTACCTCTTCAAATCATCTGCTTGACAGCCATCGTCTGGTAGGTATAATAGATTTATTATATGGTAGGGGAAGTGGTTGTATCTTGGGTCAGCATATTATTTTCTTTTTTAATAACAGGTGGCAGATCAAAACTACATCCTAAATATTCATTTTAACACTAAATGGCACTGTAGGTTGGTTTTGTTCTCATAGCTCATGTAGATGCTGAGTAGAGAGACAACAAAGGATTTTACCAACCAAAAGTAAATTTTTATGTGTTCATGCTTGCATTCTATGTGTTATAGTGAAAAGGGTTTTTACAAGATAGCTAAAAAGAAATAGCAGGCAAGTAGTACATTTTTTGTTCTTTATTTATCAAACATCTATGTTTTTAAAAGTTAATTTTTTAAAACAGTTATCCTTTGTTTAAGCTTTCAATACTTGATGTTGTATCTTGGGTCACTAAATTGTGTTGTACCTTGGGTCATTCAAATGAACAAATTTTAAAATACAAAAAATATTTGAACAGTTAATACTCATTAGAAAATCATAATTATATCTACTTACTATCGCATTGTTATCATATGTACAGGTATGCACAGGAGTATGGGGGATTAGGTTGTGGGTCCTGTACTTCCTCTATTGAATTTTTTGAAATCAAAACTAAGCATTTTTGCACTTAAAAATATATTATATTAATCTTAATTATAAGCTTATCCCCTCTCCATAGATATTTTCTGTGTAGGCTTATCACTTATCAAATATGTGTGTAGGCTACCAGACCACTGTTACCATATATTTTATAATGGGTATATTTTAATAACCTTAAGAATGTATTTTTATTTTGTCTTTAGAACAGTTTTTGAAAAAATTCCTATAGCCCTAAAGCTTTCACAAGCTGAAATTATGTTACTTTAAGATAGTAATAGCTTATATAGGTAGCCTACCTATCATTGCACAAAAACATGTCATTTTTATTTCCTTTATCCAGTAGCAGCAGAATGTATTTTTCTACGGGGAAGAGGGTTGGACAGGCCCTTATTATCAAATGGGCAATTTGGGATTTTGCCCAGGGGCACAACCTAGAAAAAAGGCTTCACGTGGAAGAAAACGTGGAAAAACTAGAATATTAACAGACACGCCAGAGAAGAGAAAAATAGAACAGAGCAAAAAGAAGTATCAACCAGTCATAAAAAAAATCATTGTATCAAGTTCTGATGAAGACGATTTTGATATAGCTTTTGCAGATTCCAGTAATGCTGATGAAACCTTGATTAAAATTACTGAATATAGAAAAGGAGATGAAGACATAGAAGATACATCAGCAGGAAGTTTTGTTTTAACTAAATTAGTAGGGAAGAAAAGTGTTTCATATTTTGATGCACAAGAAGGTAAATTGGAAGTAAAATATTACAAGCATTGTGGTGATACAAATTTATTCTAAAAAAAGATGTTTATATCACTGATATTGATAACAGAGAGAAAACTGCCTGCACCAATTACTACCGGACAATCTGAACGACAAGCTTATCAAATTTCTTTTCAAGTGGATTTCAGTGCATATAACATTTGTTAAATGAAATATGCTTAAAATTTATGACTCAAAACATTTATTTCAGAACCCTTTAATGATAATCTTCATTTAGTAGTATACTTCTTGGTATTCTGTATTGTGTGAAATACAGTTGTTTTTACATTTCATCGATTTTTTTACTTTGACCCAAGGTACAACACCTACTGACCCTAGGTACAACACTATGTTGTACCTAGGGTCACTTTCCAATCCTGTATTTTATTATTTTTTACACCGTTATTTTTGGAATTATCTTTAAATGAAAGGTAGTGTTAAATACACAAATGTATAGGTAATAATTAAAAAAAACAAAAACAAAATCGGAGTTAAATTGAATTTTTTAAAAATTTACAAACAAAAATGACCCAAGGTACAACCATTTCCCTTATTTATTCGCATTGTTGTTTGTAGGTGGCGTTACCTTAGCACAGTTGTACACTGGCTGCCATGAAGTCCCAAAGTCGCAAATCGATATTAACATTATTTCGTTAGAAATCCTTCTCTATTTCTGTTCATGCGTAAGACGAATTTCATTATCTTATTCCCTCAACCAATTGACTAAATTCACATTTTTTTTGAACAACAAATAGACTTATTTAAAGATTTTTTTTCCTGTGACCGAAAAGAGGGAAAAGAACAAAAAAGGGCAGTAAGAGCCACCGGTCACTACACCCTGTTAAATTGGCCTACAGTCAGCACTTAACAAAAATGAGATTAGAAGAGCTGCAAATATCTTATTACTTTTACTCCTTAAGGTAAAGGAGTAAACCTTTTTAACCCTTGTGAAAAAGGCTTCAGCATCCCTCAATCAAATAAAATCTAAATTGAGAAATTTATTTAACAACCAAATTGTTAAGGGTCCCTAACACATTTAATGGAACTTGAAAAATACACTGCATATATAAAACTTAACTTTCTTCCCTTTCTTATAATAAAAATAAACATTTTACATAATCATTCTCAGTTGACTTAATTTTTTCAATGGTATTTTTTCATGTCTGCATTCATGTAATTCTTTAAATAGCACGTAAAATAATAGTGGGGTTTAAAGATTTTTTTTTCTCCCTCCCAAACATTACAACTCCCCTCCATTTAAAAATGTTGGTAAGGAGACTCCCCTCCTTGGAAAAATTGAATTTCAAGCCCTGTACTTTTGGCTCGGCATTAGTTACCAGGGAAATTGGCATATGATCACTTTCTGCACCGAAACCGTTGATAAAAAAATACATACATTTGCCAAATTACATGTTACATTGGTTGTTAGATTATACATTTATTGCCAAGCTTGGTGAAACGATCCAGAAGTAGAATTAAACCCAAAAATAGAATATCCATTCATGAAATTTTAAGAAAACTTAGTAATATTATATTGAAAGTTACTAAAATAAGCCCTTTAAGTCGCCAAACTTATGTTTATCTGTTTGCGTGAGTGTAAAGCATCTGTTCCCAAAATTCAATAAACTTACCTTTCCATAAAAAAATATATAAATTTACTTTTTTATTTAACTTGGTGAAAATTTGGTTATTAAAATGGAATACTTTTGTATGTAGACCATTATTCTTCTCAAGAACACATGTATTTTTTTTTTTTTTTTTTTTTTTTTTTTTACTGCATTGAAATTTTATTCTCATTATACGTTTTCATGCACTTTCTTGTGGAAGACCCACTGAAACATCTGCATATCATTTCCTCCTAAAGTTGAAGCGTTGGCATAATGATGGAACACTGTTAATCCAGTTCAAATATTAACTAGAGATGGGCAAGCTAATAATAGTAACACAGGAGATGTATAGGGAAGGGTTGATTCCAATTTGCTGAGACGTACAATCAGGAAGCCACATTTTTTATATATGTTCGCAACGCTTTTTGCCAGTAATCAAATTAGTTTGATATTTCATACTTTAAGAAAGGCACAATCAAATTTGTTTAATATTTCGTCTTCACGGGCAGCAGTTTTCAATTTTAAAATCAAAATACCGAATACCGTTCGGAGAGCAGCTCCGCACTTACGGTTTGTTTTCAACGGATACTGCGAGCCTGTTGTAATACACTTATATAAAATGTTTTATAATTACTTAATTTTCATATTGAAATCTGATGTTTAAAGAGTAAAAATAATTTTAGATTTCTTATTCCAATAAAGTTTCTTTTTTTTTCATATGCAATATATTGGACAGTAATCTTGTGACGTCATAGCAAGTAAAATGCGTCATGATCGTTTGTTTACGCTTTACATTCACGAAGGTTTTTTCGCTATCTCTCTTTTAGTCACGTTATTTTATTGTCACACTTATGAGCTCATAAAACAAATTAATGAAAACGAATATATATTCTTTCATTATTTAATAATTAATTAATGAAAAATTTGATAAAAGTCTGATTTGCAAAATTTAAATGACAAATTTTCTGAATACTAAAAATTAACATTAAAATCAAGAAATAAAAGCATATTTAAGTAAAATAAGTTTATTTTACATAATTTATAAACAAACCTCAGTTTAAATACTTGAAATTTCACTCATTTTTATAGACATTGGCTATAACTTAATTTATTTAAACGTTATATTTCTAATAAATTCGATAATTAACACAAAAGTAATCTACAATTGAATGAATATTCCGGAAACTCATTTTGTCACCCATTCTCAAACACCTGTTAATGCAATAAAACAGATTGAAAACACATCTGGACACTCAAGCGTTTATAATGTGCTGTATTATGAGTAAAATATGTTTCGGGGATTTGCAGTGTGGCGTTGGACTGACTCTGACTTTGATTCGTTACGGTTACGGAAGTGAAAGGACAGAGAAAAACGCATGCGCAATAAGCATTCAGTTACAGGTATTTTCTTTGTAAAATTACTAGCAGCGATTGATTACAGATGATTTCCTAGTAAATGCTACAATATCTGTAATGATACTAAGTATTTTTTAGTAAAATCACATATTTTTTTTTACAGTGTAGCGCATTGCACGTTTTGCCTTTGGATGCAGTAACTATTAAACTTTTTGAGCAATAATATACAGGGTAGGAAAACGATTTTAAAAGAATCATTTTTGGCCATGTTTTGGGACTAAATACCACACTGTGCGTTGAGGGGGGTGCGTTTAAAACATTTACTCACGTTTCAATTTGGCGTCCTTATTATACAAATAATATACACAATTTTGTATGCTGTATCACATAACGCTATTATACGTCGTTTCATTCTGGACTCGATTACAAAATATCAACCATAATATTATGTATTAATTTAATTTTAAGTTTTGAAAAAATCATGCAAAGTTCGAACTTGAATAACACACGAATAGTTTTCACCTAATTTAAATATTACGCATTTGATTTAAAAGAAATTTATTTACTAAAAAAGTCCGATTTTAATGGTAAGCTGTAATGTTTTACCTCCTAATATCAATAAGCCTTTTGTGAACGACATCGTTTGACGACATGCCAATTTTTAACACTTTCCAACCTAGTTGAAAAGTGTTTATGACTTCGGTTTGTTAACACTTTCCAACCTAGTTGAAAAGTGTTTATGACTTCGGTTTGTCTGGCCGTCTGGCCGTCTGGCCGTCTGGCCGTCTGCCGTCTGCCGTCTGTCCGTGCTCTAACTCCCGTAAATATGCTCGGATTGCCCTGCAATTTTTATATGTTATAATCATTATCTATAGCATGTTCCCTATTTCAACGGAAGTATGTAGCACTTATAGTTTTTTTACAGGGACACTCAAAAGAATTCCGTTACATAGCGGTCTATGGGGAAAAATCATTTGCGGTTTATTTAAATAATGTTTCACTATTTTAAACGCATTGAAATTTATATATATCACTAAGGTGCATTAGAAGAAGCTTAATATGGAATAGGGTGTGCATAGCACTTATACTTACTTTACAGGGACAGTCAAAAGAATTCCGTTACATTACGTCTATGGAGAAAAATCGTCTGCGCTTTATTTAAACAATGTTTCCCTATTTTAAACGCATTGAAATTTATATAAGGTTCATTACAAGAGACTTACTACAGAATATTGTGTGTATAGCAGTCATCGTTCATTTACAGGGACACACAAAAGAATTCTCTACTGTATGTTAACAATAATTCCTGGAAGTGCGTTTTAAGTTACTAAACGCGATTTTAATTTTAAATCGCTTTTTGTCTATTACGTGGTGTGTATAAATTCTGTAGATCCTATACAGGGAAGCACAAAAGTTCGGGAACACATTTCCGTATTATTTTACTCCAGACGGAGAATTTTAAACTGTGCTACGTGTTTCCTAACTGAACTAAAATTTAGCATCCTATGTAGTATATATACAAATCTATAGATCCTATACAGGGCTGAATAAAAGTATTTGGATTACTTAGATGTTATCTTTTAGCTTATTGAAGAGTATGATTCGTAAAATTATTTTGGAAGCGTTGGAAAGTGTTACATAATCTATGCTTGACGCATGATTTTTCGTTCTTGTTTAACTTAACTTTTAAAATATCGTTTATTTTACACCTCGGAAATGAAAGTGCTTCCGTGAGCTTTAATCAAAATATTTAATTTATGAAGGAAAATGCGTGATTAGAAAAATTAAGTAATTTCTAAAGTATTACATGAGCGTCTATTTTCCAATAAGAAAGTAATTATATTCGATTAAGCACTATTTTTTCCATTATTATTGCCATACTATATTAATCATATTCTAGAATTAAAATGATAAAAGTCAGACTTGTAAACATTTTTTACGTTGATAATGCATAAAAACTATTTTGTATTGCGGGTAAATATATACATACCAAAAGAGAAAATCATCCGGAAAGCTATTTTTATTGTTCAATCATTTGCTTTGTATTATTTACCCACACAACAAAATTTTCCTCTGCGTAACTTTCTTTATTTTAAATTTCCCAAATCATCTCTAGAATTCCCTATGTTACGAAGAAAATAAATGTAAAGTGCTGTGCATTTTAGTCATCTATCAAATTATTTACCGAGTAGAAAATTCGTGATTTATTGTTAAAGTTTGAATATGTCTGTTTACATTACGTGAAAATAAAGTTAGCAAAAAAGCCATTTTTTATCTTGACATTAGGTAATAAGGAAAATGTTTTAATTTACATGTCTAAATTTTCCATTATCTTGTGTCAGCTTATTTTTTTACTTCGATTATTTGTCAAGTTTTAGGTACCTTTAGATGAAGATAGATTGCAAAAATGCTTGACATATTGAATACTAAAAGAGCTTGTTTTAGAAACGTTGGAAGCATATAGGATGAACGATTATTAGTTTTGCTTCACATAAATGACAATGAAATACTTTCAGTTAGCGTATAACATACTAAATGTAATTTATTCAAGCTATGTTTAGTTTATATAATGACAAAACATTCAAAGTGCATGCATTGAAATATATTTCCAAACTAGATTCAAACTGGTTTAATAGGAAGTTCATAATAAGATTATTTTTTGAATTTATATAGGTTTTATTGAAATCTTTCAGCAGCATCGAAAAATATTTGTGCGATTAGCAATGGAAACTTTTTCAATTGTCACAATACCTAAAAACAGAGTTCATTCTATTAAACAATGCACAATTTAGTATTAGATATCCTCTCAGCAGGTTTAATTAATTTTGATTAAGAAAAATACATGGTGTCCCATCAAGATCGCCCAAACTCTGCACAGAGAGATTCCTCGCTTGAAACATAAAAAAATACCTAGAACTGTACCTCAACCACCCATAGTTTTCGAGAAAAATGCATAAAAATTATGTCGTCATATCCGGTGCAATAAAAAACTTTAATTTAACACAAACATGAACATAGATACATTCATGAATGGAATCAATTACTACCATGCAAAGATTAACAGCAGTTACTAGATGCATCCTTTTAAATACTATTCAAACGTTGGTTTGACGTTAGTCCACGGCTCGCGCATGCATGCCTCGATATGCGCAGTGGATATATTTTGCATCGTCGTCTGCAAACATATGCAAATACCGATGTTGGTGTTTCCAATAAAGTTTCGTTTTCTTGCACCGGATATGACGTCATACTTTTCTTTCACGTTTTTCTCGAAAACTAAGGATCATAGAGGTATAGTTCTCCGGGCATTTTTCATGTACTCTAAGCGAGGAAAATGGCTGTGCAGAGTTCGGGCAGTCTAGATGGGTCACCCTATATACAAGAGCATTGAACATCATCGTAAAGTTTGTGTCACACGATCTGATGTATATGCTACTGTCTATGACTTGCTTCCAGCAGTTCTTTCCCGTTGCAAGTAGTGTTATTTTCAAGGATGAACGAAATCCGTCAATGTTAGCAATGAGCGGAACATTTGGCGAGTAACTGCAGCAAATGTGTTTTGAAATGTAATCTATATCCCGATAACAATCTTTAGAGTGCTCTGATGGGTGCAAGTCCAGCTGATATCTAGTCATTAGAGATACATAGAACCATAAGTTACGAGATTTAAAACATGACACGGTGTGTTTTCCACCGTTTTTCAATTGAACAACCTACGTATAAAGAAAAATCTGATATTGCTTATAATAGGATAGTATGTTAGAAAGCAATTTGAGATATAACATTTCATTATAAATAAACCATACTTATAAAATAATATTTCTATAAATACTTAAGAAATGACATGATATGATCTATAATTCCTCCCCAGTTTCTTCTACATAAACCAGTACATACCTACCATAAATACCTACATAAACCAGTAGCTACTATGCTAGGTAATGGTTTGAAGTGAGAGTTTAATTCCTAGTAAACATTTGCCTGTTCAATCTTGCGAGACTTCAGCGGGCTGACTCTATAAAGTTTTCAGGTGGTTTTCTTACACAAAAACAAACATTATTCCCTAGTAAGGAAACCAATTATGGGTATATTAAAACCCAATAATGCGCCAAAATTACATTAATTGTAAATAGTTCCAATGAAATAAGAATATTGGTTGAATATTTATTTAATACTGAAATAATTTGCAATGGAATTGTACTATAACTGACATATTTGCATTACACTGAAAATATTGGCACTGAAATAGCGAAACGTTTCTCGCCAATATTAGTGAATTGTAAATACTCCAATATCGAGGCAATATTTTATGCCAATATTATCAGTATCGCTCAAGATATAGCCAATAAAAACAATATTAAACAATATTCTTTTGTTACTACGGATGCCATTTTCGTTTTAAAAATCTGCCGTGATACTATCCTATGATAATACAACGATAAAAGACCAATTCCCAATAACTTTACTCTATTTTGGGTAGCTGGCTGCAGTTTCATATCAGTAGCATTGGATCTCATTACAATATATTTGCCACTTTCTCAAGCCTTTCCTAATACACCTATTCCGTGCTTCTTAAAAGAACATTAGAAATATATTTTAAATATAATATTTGTAGTTTTTTTTTTTTAAGTATAGATAGTCTATTAAATTATTTTTTAGTAGCGCCAAATTTCGAAATAATTGTTAATAACTTTATATTTACATGGTAATCTAGGAGACAAATTAAACGTTTTTGACAACGGTAACATAGGGTGCAAATATATAGACATTAATGAAGTAAAAAGTGGTCTTGAAAACAAAGCAGTGCACTGCTGCATCTAAAACTTTATTTATTAATATGTTAATTATTTATTATCTGCCAAATAAAATTGAGGATTAATTATTTATATATTAAAAAATCATCGTTAATCCACCGTTAATGTAAAGAATAGTTGATTGAATTCACCTGTGACAAATAAGGAAAGGCGTCAACGGACTAGGAAGAATAAAATAAGATTCAAAATTGCTTAACTACTGAATATTTTACAATATTCAATCACTTAACTTAAATTGTAATAAATTATAATCTTGTAATCATTATTAAAATAATTATAGTCTTGTAATAATTTTAAAAATGGAAAAAAATGACGGATTTACACGTTTCTGACACTGGAGATTCCGAAAAACATCTTTAGAAAAAAAAAATTGCCGTCTGTCTGTGTGTGTGTGTGCTTGTAAACGCTCTGTCTCCCGAACAAATTGCGATAGAGACTTGAAATTTGATATGTACTTAGAACGTAGTAATGAGAAGTAGCTTTTTGAATTTCAGTAACCTCGATAATCCGGAACTATTTTCTTCGGACTCTCGAAATGTTCGTTCTGATAAAAAGTATATAAAAATTTTCGAAATTGTTTATTTTAAGAAGTGAATATTAGAAACAATAAAAAACATAAATTTTGCATAAAAAATGAAGTTGATCGGATAATTAGTTAACGAGATATTTGTAATCCTATTTTCCACAATCTTCGACTTTTCATGGCCTTGTATTTCATTCAAATTTCAATTCAAAGACATATTTTAATTGAAAATGAAACGCTTAATCCGACGCAGTAAATCGTTAGTTAATAGGATTATCATTTGTGGAGTTATAAGGATGTTTCTTTTACGCAATTCAGTAATAGAGCATTTAAAGTTTATAACGTTATCAAGCCAGGATTACATTCGAATTGCAATGCATTTTATAAATAGTTTACACATGTTTTATTTTCTTACTTTATATTATGTATATCCATTATGTGTAAGCTCTACGGTAGCCCCCAACGACTAGTTTTAACGTGTACTAAAAAGGAAAAAAGTACCTTTTTTAAAAAGAAATAAATTAAATTGAGTGATTTTTTATCAGTTTATTTTTTTAAAAATGAAATGGAAATACAATTTTAAATCTAGGTTCCTGGCAAGAAATAAATCGATAAACATTTTCCTAAGGATCGAACCCACATCCATTTAGCCCCTGCGCGGAACTGAAAGGTGGCGAATTTACAAAACATGCTACGGTTCAACCAAAGAACAGCTTATTTCTGAAGCAATCGATTGCATTTACGTGATCACATACGTCATGACATTTACGTACCCTAATTGGACATATATTTTTGCGTTCGGATGGGTGCAGAAGCAAATATTAAATATTTTTTTACAGAATAGTGTACTGTCACTGGAAATACGTCGCACAACCTAAAATTAGGTCAATTGTAGTACAGGAAATGTGTTAAAATCCGATTTCAAAATTTCAGTCGCACAAAGTTAAATAAAAGCTTGTAATAATTAAGAAGCGGTATTTAAGAAAACAGTGAACAAACTATAAGATAAAGAAATGTAATTTATGGATTGTATCAAACATTTTTTTAAAGTACATTTCAAAAGGCGAAATGTGTTGCTGCCGAAAATAAAATAAGACCATTAGAAAATCAAAAGTTTCTAATGGTTGTAATGAACAAAACAGAGTAAAAAAGTGAAGAATTTTCACTCACAAACTGTTTTGTTTAAACGTTGAATTTGAATTTCTGGTTCGTAAATAGGAACTATTGTACTAAATCTATTTTTAATTGTGATACAATAATTTAATTACATTAACCATTATATTATTAGGATGTTTTAGGTTGACTTCTTTGGAAATCGACCTATTGTTGTCAAATGTTTTTCATACAGTAAGTATATTATATATATATACTAGTTGACCCGCCCGGCGTTGTCCGAGCCCATGTAATAAACTTAAATCTCTTAAAATCGGAACTCTGGCCACGGTCTACGATGGCTTTGGCTAGAGGAGAGTGTCCTTCAGAAAATGACTAATTAGGAGGCCCACTATGCATGCATAAAAATCCGGCATGCTCGTACGCTCTAGAAAATCTTTTATTTCCCCCTACCACCGCCAGGGGAGCATTCTGTTCTAAACAAACCTCTTTCCGAACGAACTTCTGAGACAGGTCCCCGCTGCCTACGTTACTGTATAGTAGGCGCACTACGAAATTGAGCTGGTTTCGAGAAGATTGGAACATCATTAGCCCAGTTATTGCAATAAGGCACAGTTAGAGAAAATAACCTTGAGTGAGGCTAGAGGAGAGTGTCCTTCAGAAAATGACTAATTAGGAGGCCCACTATGCATGCATAAAAATTCGTTCGTTTTGTTAAGCTAGGAACTTAATTACAAAGTTGGATTAAACTCTTATTTGTAAATAGTGGTAACCGCTACTCATAAATTTAATTTAATGTTATAAGGGTGACTATTAAGTTAATTATAATGTTTGGAATCACTTGCGTTGAAATCGGAAAGATAGTTGCTGATATATAGAAATGGGGCATAGTTAGAGAAAAACCTTGAAGGACGGTCCGGGGAGGGAGGGTTGTTCAAGTACCCTTCAGCAAATGACTAATTAAGAGGTGCACTATGCACCTTTCGAAATTCGTTCATTTGCTTAAATACAAATTTGGCTTACCCAATTATTCGGAAATAGTGGTAACCGCTACTCATAAATTTAGTTTAATGTTATAAAGAGTGACATTTAAGTTAATTATAATGTTTGGAATCACTTGCGTTGAAATCGGAAAAATAGTTGCTGAGATATGGAAATGGAGCATAGTTAGAGAAAAAAGGAAACGGAGCATAGTTAGAGAAAAAACCTTGAAGGACGGGCCGTAGGGGGTTGGGAGGGGGGATGTTCAAGGGCTCTTCAGCAAATGACTAATTAAGAAGACCACTATGCATCTTTCAAAATTCGTTCGTTTGCTTAAGCTAGGAACGTAATTACAAATTTGGCTTAAACTATTATTCGGAAATAGTGGTAACCGCTACTCATAAATTTAGTTTAATGTTATAAAGATATAAAGAGTGACTATTAGGTTAATTATAATGTTTGGAACCACTTGCGTTGAAATCGGGAAAAATAGTTGCTGAGATATGGAAACGGAGCTTAGTTAGATAAAAAACCTTGAAGGAGGTCCCAGGGGGGGGGGGAGGGGATTTTCAAGAGCCCTTCAGCAAATGACTAATTAGGAGGACCACTATGCATCTTTCAAAATTCGTTCGCTTCCTTAAGCTTTGATTTTAATTACAAATGTGGCTTAAACTGTTTTTCGTAAATAATGGTAACCGCTACTCATAAATTTAGTTTAATGTTATAAAGGGTGACTATTAAATTAATTGTAATGTTTGAAATCACTTGCGTTGAAATCGGAAAGATAGTTGCTGAGATATGGAAACTGAGCAGAGTTAGAGAAAAAAACCTTGAAGGACGGACCGGGAGGGGGGAGGGGGTTGTTCAAGTGGCCTTCAGCAAATAACTAATTAGGAGGATCACAATACATCTTTAATGATTGATTCATTTGGTTAAGCTAGGAACTTAATTTGAAATTTGGCTTACACTATTATTCGGAAATTCTGGTAACTAATTACTATAAATACACCTTGAAGCTTAAATGTAATTAGACCCTTGCCCCTTTTCATTCCCGCAAATATAAAAAAAGAATCTGTTAAATAAAGTTTTCTGTATTAGCAATCTCCATCATAATAATAAATGTCATGTAAAAAAACCCCGACTAATTGTCATGAAGAAAAATGTGCCGGGAAAATATTTCAATCTGTGGGACGTATGTGTAATTTGTCATGTACAGGTGGCGCGACATTCACATGGCTCCTCTACGCTGATAACTTCAATCCATATTGACAGTATTTAGTTAGAAATCCTTATTTATGCATCGCTACTCTGGTTTATTTAATTACTTCTGTGATGAATCGATGCAACCAACCAGTGTACCAACCAACCCAAGAAAATAAAAGCGTATTTTTAATGAGAGTTCTTTGTGCATTTTAATTAATATTTCAGAAAGTAATTAAAATATTAAAATTCTGACGCTCAGGTATACCAGGAGAGGGTTTGGACTACCTAAATCTAAATTTAGAGACTTCTAGGTGCGCTAAATTTTCTTAGCCATCGCAGACAGACACACACACACACACACACACACACACACACACACACACACACACACACACACACACACACACACACACACACACAGAGCGAAACTTTCTTTTATTAGTATAGATAATGTACATTTGTCATCATTATAACGGCCGAAATAGTGAACTAATTTAAACGTAATTTGGAAATCTTCCCAGTATCTTGGAGGAGTTCGGTAATCAAAAATGTAGCTGTTATAATTCGTTTACACAAAAGTTTTCGATAACATTTATTAAATGGTTTCAGCGTCAAAAATATATTTTAGGGTCATTTTTAAAATAGAATTTCTACAAATGTTTAAAATTTATAATACAACTTCCTCTGATCCATTCTATTACATTTGGTAAGAAAATTACCCTTCTCGTCAAAACAGTGAACTTAGAATAAAAATCAATTTGTACCGTTTGTATTATATATTTTGTGTGTACCTTAAAAAATCCTACTCTTTCGACTGAGTCGCGACGATTTATCTTCTATTTAAACGTTATGTAGAAATGAGACGCAAATATATATATTTAAATTTTGTTTAAATATTTTTTATTTACTTTAATCATTATTTTATTACGATGTTTTCCATGTTTTAACTTTTTACTGAAATGAGATACTTAACTTAATAATGACAATAAAATGGTATACACATGTTTTTTTTTTATAATTAACTGTAATCTATCTTATTTGAATAAATTATTTTCTTATACACATAACATATTTAAAAAACTTAAAATTATGCTGAATTAAATTCTTATAACCCCAAAATAAAAAATAATACTCCTATTTTAAAAACTATTATAGTATAAAACTAAATATTACAGCCGTACTTTTCCGGCTATAATTTACTTCACAGATTATGTCAATAAAGATGTACTATTTTATTTAAAATAACTGTTACTATACAGGACACGTAACTAAATCCATAATTCGATAACATCGAAAATTTACATTTATATCTATCTTGATGACCTAGTTAAGTATTATTACGAAAACTACTTACAAATGGAATCTTTAAAATATATAACGAATATATGCATATTAATTACTATGGGAATATTTATGACTGTTTTAAAAATACATATAATGAATATATTGTCTATACAAAGATTTAAGGGGACATGGGAGTTTTTCGGAGTGAAAAATAAGCATGTGTGCACATTTTTTACGTCTAGGAAGGTGTAGAAATAGGAAGATTTTTGCATTAAAATACATGTTTTAAACTTTCAAAAAATTGATTATTATTTTTTAGTAAAATAAAATATGCCTTTTGAACTTGCTTTCTCTGGATGTTTCGTATCGTGTAGTGTTCCTCAGTACCAGAACCAATGGAACCAAATACAAGTTGAAGTACACATAATTATTCAATTATTATTTTCTGAGCTAAGATTTTTAGAATTGGTGACTTTAAGAAATTGGCGTGCTCTAAAACTTAATGTATCAGTTTACAACGAAAAGAATGATTTTGCTTTGTTTATAAAAATCGAATAACTATATAAATAAAGCATCATTTAATTATTAGTGAAATATATAAATTTTCATTTAAAAAAGACAAGGAAATTGGCCATATTTTGCCAGGATATTTCTGGCAACAATTGAAAAACATACTGTTTTAAAAAAAAATAGCGTTTAAAGTATCTTTTTAATCATTGTTTACTTTGAGAAACCCCGATACATTTTTAGACTCGCATCATTCGAAGAATTTCTTTGTGTATTTTTTTTTTAACTGCGAAGAAAATATTGCTTTTTAAAAAAATGGATTTTTGGAAGATTTAACAGTTTTATTCCCCATTAAATTCATAATAACGTTAACATGAAACAAAAAAAAATAATTGCTGAAAGAAAGTTAGAGATTGAAGAGGCAATAAAAAAAATAAGAAAGAAGGAAAAATAAAATCTTTATATCTATTAACAAAAACAAACTAGAATTTTATATTTCATTTTGCGTTTCAATAGTCACGAGATAAACCTTACGGAAACAGTATAATAAATTATAACACCTTGTAATAATACATTTCTTTAAAATACTGAAAGGTGTAAATTAACAACATAATATACAGTAAAATAACTTTTATTAGGTTGTTGACATGTTTCGGCTCACTCCGAGCCATTTTCAAAAACTAATTTGTTTTTGAAAATGGCTCGGAGTGAGCCGAAATAATTCTTTTGTAATAAAGTTAGTGTTAAAGAATTGTTAATTGCAATAAAGAATTGTTACTTGAATTTGTCAAAGAATAGCAGACAAAAATGCAAATTTTGTCAAGGAATCACGAAAAAAACATAAATTTTGTCAAATAATCGTGAACTTCGTGAGGACCCGAAATCCGGAGAATTCCAAAACTCGCAAAGCCTTTGGTCCCGAGGATTCCAGATAATAGGTCCTGTACTGTATTTATGATGGAAGCCAAATTTCAAAATCCGCCGCTAGATGGCGCCAATATACTGAATCGATCACCTCAAATCCTCCGTACAAAGGAAATCACTGCTATTTCTGTAAAAAAAGTGCTTACAGCAAAAAATGTTTACAGAAATGTTGATATACATGTTTTATATGAAATAGTTTTTGAAGCTTTTAAACAAAATTAAAATATTTAAAAGCTTTAATATGCTTTTACAAATGTTTTAACAGCAGAATTGGATGTAGCATAGGTTTTTCATTAAGCTTAACATGGCGTTTAACTATGGTCGATTCGCAGACCAGAGTGCCGTTACAGACACTTTCTTGCCTTCGGATTTTATTATAAGTAGATAATTTGTTTATTATATATTATATTACGATTTATGCATTATAGATGGTAGGAACTAGTACTGAAATATGGGTACTTTTCCTGTACTAATGTTACGTGGGATCCTAATTAGTTTCTTTCCATACTAAAGGTCAGGTAAATTATAGGCTTGCTGTATAAATAAATATAATAAACATAAAAAGGCTTATCGAATATTATATTAGCACTTATGTTCTACAGATGATGCTAAAAAAATATCTTAACGCTAATTGAAAATAAAATTCTTGTCATAAGGGTTAAACTTTTTTGCAAATCATTAAAGTCACGCAAGATTTGTCTATTTCACTTACCTACTGAAAGCAAGTTAAAGCGCATTGTCAATTGGAGGTAAAAATACTTCTTTGGTCTCCTGTTTCATTTGGCTTGCTTTTTAGAATCAAATATTGCTGCAAAGTAAAGACTTGCTCTCCTGAGGCATTTCCTTTATCTCGATGAAAGCAAACATCCAATGATTAACTTTATCGTAAATAAATACTTTTCTAAAAATACGAATAATAGTTTCTAAATAAGGAAGAAGGCAATATTACATTTACATTGCATTGTCTTAAAAAATAATATAAACAAAAAATTATTAAAATGATTTTTGAAAACGAAACTAAACTAAAATATATATGTTCACCAGTTTGGATAGTTGATGATATCCCGTTTTCTTTATTATTTTTCTTTTCACAAAAATGAAGAAATTTAGTTGAAATCATTACAGAAACTTCATTAAAAATTACCATATAGTTAATATCCCGACAACTACTTTGAATTCCAAAATTTCGAGAATAATTATGATATTTTTGGATCCATGCGAATATCCGACGTTAGTTTTATCACTCAATGATCCGTACTCTCGGAATTGCAGTTGTAAAAAATAAACACAGTCATGTTTTAATATAACATGTTTTATATTATAAGTACATTTATAATAAAAAACATTGCTACATTTAAAAAAGGAAATATATTAACACTAATGGAAAAAAATTCCCTGTAATAAGGGAAATGTTAAATGTTTTTGCAAATCAGTAAAGTCACGTAGGACCTAGTTATTTCCTTTACCTACCTAAAGCAAATTATAGAGCGTTGTGAGCTTGCGGTAAAAGTGCTTCTTCCGTCTCAGGTTTCATTTGTTTTGCTTGCGAGAATCAAATATTGATGCAAAGTAAAGACGTTCTCTCCTGACTCATTTCCTTTATCTCGGTGAAAGCAAACATCCAAAGAATACTCTTTATCATAAATAAATAACTTTTGTAACTTTTCAAAATAAGAAAGGATAGTTTCTAAATAAGGAAAAAGGCAATATCTTTATTTTATACTGAATTAATGCTTACAGGGAAATTTTTTATATGGAAAATGCATACTTATTGTCATATTTTTTGGCGTTTTGAACTAAGTCGATTTTACATAAAACTTACAATTTAGATTTTTTTACGTACAAAAAAAGAAATGTGTTTCATATCTTTCTTCTGTTCTATGTTTAATTTTACAATTCACAAAACGTGCGCAAAAGATTGTTAAAAGGAAAAATTTCATGCTAATCTACAGGTATTTTTCGAATGTAGTGGTTAACAGCAAATTGCCAGTTAGAGAACATTTCTCAGTACAAAAACAATGTTGGGAAAATATTATTTGTATTGGCAATATCTCGGTTAAAATTGTCAATATTGTATGAAATATTGCCTCTACATTAAGTTTTTCATTTTGACCAAGTTTAGTGTAATAATAGCAAGGAACATTTCACCCTTTTATTGCCAATATTTCCCTTATAAATGTGATATTTTGTAATATCGGGATCTTGTTGCAAATATTTTCAATATAAAGCCAATATTGGAATTTAATTTCCGATGTAAAACTAACATTTAACTGATACTGATATTTCAATATTTCCAAAGCATACAGCATTGCTGCAATATCGGGCTCCAATATAACTAATATTGGTTTGTTATAAAGGATGATTTTATATGCCACGTGCGACATAGATTCGTTAAAACTTTAAAAAATCATTAAAAAAGAACAAATGATGCTAAAAAAATTGCGGTTTGCAGGAATAGGATTAGAAGAAGATTGATTTTTTTAATTCCAAATATTACGGATAGATGACGTTGGCATTCATAATATGAAACAGATGTATGCAAATTAGGTTTGTAGTAAAAGACACCGTTTCTTCAAACCGTTTGACAAGGTTTGGTATTCCAGTACATGAAATGGGCCTTTTTCTAGTCTTGAGTGTTTTTGCCGTGCGAGCTGGTTTCCTATTCACAGCTTAACCAACAACGCTTGATCTGGTAACGATAGCATACTGCTGACATCGAAACAAGAATATGTGCATCGATGTACTTTATTGACAGCCTGAATTCAACAAATCTGCTACATATTGTGCATGCCATTGCCATCTCTAGGTAATGTTTTGGACTACAACTCTTTTTGTTACTAAAACAGTCCGATCTCCCTCTAATCCCATTTGTGCGAACCGCAATTTTTTAGCATCATTTGTTACTCTTTAATGATAACAAATGTATGGCGCAACTGGTATTTAGTGATACAATATAGATATTTTCTTTAAATGTCGATCATTTAATTATTTAATAATATCCTAAATATAAAATACGATCTGATAAATATAAACTGCAAAAATTTTCCTATAAGCATTGAAAAAGTTGCGAGTAATAATTTTTCATTCGATATTCATTCATTAAGTATCGATGTATTTTATTCACAGCCTGAACAGAAGAAAAATAATGCAAAAAAACAATTTCCTAGATACAGTATAGTGACGTCTGTTTACATAGTTGAGCAACATAGTTGGCAGTTCTGGGCTGTGGAAATACACAACAGAGTCCATGAATGTCTATTATAGAAGTATTGTACAGAGTAATTCACTATTAACAAAGTGTAAAATATTATGTAGCAAGTATTGAAATACTTGCAATCAGTCAAAAATACAGGATAGCTCACTTCAATCCGAAACCTGATTATTTTAACAGTAATGAAGATTTTTAGGGAAATTTGCTTGAGACTTCTATTACTTTCAGAAAATTATTGAAATTGTATTGTCATTCGGTTAGTGAAATCTTATACCATGTCATCTACATTCAAATTATTATGCAGTGCTCTTGATAGGCGGATGGTAGTGACACTTCTTATGACACTATTAACTTTCGCACAAAGGAAGATATGTCTGTCGCAAATATTTTTTAAATATCTTCATTGCTGTTTTGAATAGAAATCCAGGTTCCCTTTTTTACTTTCTTCTATCTATCATAGAAGAAAGTATTGGAATCGAAATTTTTTCGACTTCCGGTTTTTGACGGATTTACACGTTTTAGGGGTCAGAGATTCCGAAAAACATGTTTTTACAAAATGTCTGTCTGTCCGTCCGTCCGTATTCATTGTACCATCTAAAAGTGTATGAAGTTATGCTTCAAATTAAACCACATTTTTTTTTCTAGGTTTTTGGCTATGGCAAGCAGGTTCTATCAGAATTTGGGGATATTTCGACGAAAGGGGGCGCTGTGATCGATATTTTTGTTCCATTTTCACTATTGTACCATCTAAAAGTGTATGAAGTTATGCTTCAAATTGAACCACATTTTTTTTCTAGGTTTTTGGCTATGGCAAGCAGGTTCTATCAGAATTTGGGGATATTTCGACAAAAGGGGGCTCTGTGATCGATATTTTTGTTCCATTTTCACTATTGTACCATCTAAAAGTGTATGAAGTTATGCTTCAAATTGAACCACATTTTTTTTCTAGATTTTTGGCTATGGCAAGCAGGTTCTATCAGAATTTGGGGATATTTCGACGAAAGGGGGCGCTGTGATCGATATTTTTGTTCCATTTTCACTATTGTATCATCGAAAAGTGTATAAAGTTATACTTCAAATTGAACCACATTTTTTTTCTATGTTTTTGGCTATGGAAAGCAGGTTCTATTAGAATTTGGGGATATTTCGACGAAAGGGGGCGCTGTGTTAGCCATTTAAAGATTTCAAATTCAAAAAATGTGCAAATTCAAATAAATTAGAAATCCTAGAACTTTTTTATGTTAAATGTTCGGCCTTGATCCGGAGAATCCGGAGCAATTTTTGTTTTGCCTCTATCTTGAAAAATAGCTGAGATATAGCTGTTTGAAATTTTAGGGTGGCTGACATTTTCAAACAAGACGGCGGAATTTCATCTATAAACGGGTTTAATTTATGAGTTTTAGTTAACATGATTTCGGCAAATTTTCTTTCATTGTTGTAACGATTCATCCTATTACATGCTTATCACTATATATTTATATTCGCCAACGTCAAATTCTCGCCAAACTTGGCGACAGTTGGCGGAATTTCACCAAATTTGGCGACCAATATAAGTTACCATAAATGAAACCAACTTGGCTGTAGAGGACTAATTTGGCGATATCCTCATTCAAATTCAATTCTGTTCCTGTCGGTTCAGGCCAGAAGGACTTTTCGTAGTTTAGTATACATCGGTTGTTCGCATCCCTGTAACCCGACGATTCGCATGCAGCTGACGTACAACAGAATGACGAAAAATATTGATTTTATTGGCGATGTGATAGCGAATTTTGAAGTATTAACATGACTGAGATAGAAGAAAGTTTTGGACCACCTCTTCAAATTTGTAATTTGGTGCTAAAACTCTTTATACAAGGTGTCACAAAAGATTCAAATGTGCTTTATTTTTTACTTGGAGATTTATAGGCAAACTAATTGCAAAAATGTTCAAAATAAGGTAGGAAGTAAGATTATGCTAATGAAATAGTCCTTCCTTTTTTTAAAAAAAAGTTACACTCTTAAAGCTATTTTACGCCCTCAATAGACAAAAATTGGTCAATTCCTATGTTTTTCCTTCCGCTGCAACAGGATCATTACAAAAAACTGCATATCTGTTTCTTTAAAATTGAAGGCGTTGCGCTTAATTGAAAACTGACCATTGTCAACGGGGACCCTATATCAAATTAGATATGTCAATCTGTGAAATGTTTCAAGGAAAAAGAAAAGAAAACGGGCAATAATACATATGTAGCTGACATTAAACAAAAGATGATCTATGTTTTAAACAATGTTAATAGCAAAGTCCTGAAACATACATACAAAAAAGTTACTAGAACAGTTCAGTAATATATTGAAGTAGCGAGAAACTTTCGGAGAATTCTTTCTGAATTGCTTTTTTTTTATTGAAGGTTTCTTTGATTTGAAACTACATTTGTCTCTCTACATAAAACTTTCTTTGTGTAGCGATTCGTTTAGATGTATTTTTTAACATATTTTTTCACACTTGTTAACATATTATTGATCTAAATAACGCCTTCGTGAATTTATACAGGGCCCCTTTCTTCACTGATGAAATAGGATTTTAAATGTTACGCAAAAAGGATGCAAGATAGCTTTCTTCCTTCACTATAATTCACTTCTTTTTTAAGATACAGGTATGCAGCTTCTTGTAATGCGAAAGAAAAAAATCTTCTAATTGACAAATTTTGTCTAGGGGATTGTAAAATATTTAAAATGTGGAACTTTTTGAAAATTAACGGCAGAATTATTTAAGTAACATAATCTTCCTTCCTACCTTATTTTGAACATTTTTGAAGTTTACATTACCTACTTATCTGATTCACTCTTGTTCCTAGCAACTCTTTCTTAGTACAATTCACAAATGTAATTATCCTTGAAATAGGATTTTCATTTATTGCATCTATAATGCAAGTTTTAACACAACTGTGCCAAGATTTTTTAAATGAATTTCGTATATTAAACTTTTTTCCCTTAAAATGAATTAATAAACGGTATTGCTGAATATTTTTGTCAGTAGTTTCAGAGGTTGATCATTGACTGTCTTAGCTTTGAATTGACTCTAAAAAATTATGTGGTGGTGAGTAATGTGTAGGACAAAAGGAGAATAATATGGATATAATCTTTTACACAAAAAACTTATAATGCCACATCTTAACTTAAGATAGAAAAATCATACGTCACGCATAGATTATGAAATACTTTCCAACACTTCCAGAATACTTTAACGAAACTTTACGATTAATAAGGTGTAAGTTGATGTCTACATAAACAATTTGGGAAACGCATAAAAATTTTGAAAAAATAATTTCAGCAATTACAATCAATAACCGGAAAAATATTCGAAGTGTAGCTCTGTATATGACCTATACATTCGTATATATACCACATAGTATGCTAAAATTTAGTTCAGTTAGGAAACGCATAACACTTTTCAAACATTTCTATTCAGCAATTTCCGTCAATAAAGCGAAATGGATTCGATATCTTTCGTGATACCCTGTATAGGATCTACAGCATTTATACAGATCAAATAATATGTAAAAAATTAGTTAAATTTAAAAAAGCGTACCACAACAGAAAACGCACTTCCAGCAATACTTCTTCTTAGACAGTACTGTAACCGAAACCTTTTGGGTGTCCATGTAAATGAATGATGAATTCTATAACCACAATAATCTATAATAAGCATCTTGTAATGCTCCTCAGTCCTATATATCATTTTCAATATGTTTAAAATTGTGTAACATCATTAAAATTAACCGCAAATGATTTTTCCCCATAGACCGTAATATAACGGAATTCTTTTGAGTATCCCTGTAAAAAAGCTATAGGCGCTACACACTTCATGTTCAATACCGAACATGCCATAATAAACCTCAATAACATATATTAATTGCATGACAATCCGAATATATTTACACGTGTTAGAGCACAGACAGACAGACATACTGAATTCATAAACACTTTTCAACTTTGTTGGAAAGTGTTAAAAAGGAAATTTATTCCGTCTTTTGGTTACTGGTAACATTTAAAGCGTAGAATTATTTTCTTTGAATAGCACATCGAATTCGTCTTTAAAAATATTTTTTATAACTTTAATCAAAAATGTTAATCCATATTAGACACATTTATTTAACTGAACTTGGTTCATGTATGTAAAGGTAGAACTATGTGATCGATTTTTCACTCATTTCCTTCTCATATGTTGAAGTAAGCACAATAGTGTGCACCCGATGACAATGCGATATTTTAGAATTTTCGGAGCTTAATTATCAAATTATAAATTAGTTTTAATTAAATTTTCATGATATGTTGAGAAAACAATTTAGGAATACGAGATAGTTTAATTAACTTTCAGCCATGATTATTTTAAATCGATTACCACGTGACTCAAAATAAAATATTCGTTACAATAATCTGAAGTAACATCTGCAGTCTTTTCTTTTACTGAAGTAATTTAAGAAGAAACTCATCAATAATAACTTTGATCCGTCATTTTTGAAATTTTAATACACGTGGTACTCGAACTTTGAAACTTTTAATTTTGATTTTTTTTTATACGCATGGAATGCGACGTCCTGTAAGAAAGGTGAATTTTCATTTACAGAATATGAATTTAAAAATCTACGTATTTTTACTTTTAAATACGCTAATAAAAGCTAATTTAAAATTTTGTTTAGAACACCTTCATGAATTTTCATACTAAATTTCATTTATGTTTATAAAAGTTCTTTTTAAATTTTCTAAAAAATACTTACCACTGTCACCTTTTAACATTGTAATCTTAGTTTTCAACAATGTAAGTATATATCAGCTATGTAATGGTTTATTTATTACTTAAATTTAAAATGGCAAAATTCAAATGTTATATTGCCCAATGAAGCAATGTATTGAAATTAGCATACTCTTTAAAATTTGTTCTTTAAATCTGTGCGTGGTGCATTTTTTTAAAATTCCGTATTCTTAAAATAAAAAAATGACCACTTACTTGATTTCGAACACATACATTGTTATTACACTATAACCTGTTTTCAGCAGAATCCTCTAAATTTCCAAAAATAAAATTCAAATTTGACATCATCTCTCGAAACAAGACAACAGCGAAAACTTTAGCTTAACCATTCCAAGGGCAAAGTACTTCTATTCGCAAAATACTGAAATGATTGTATGACACCAGAATTTATAAACAAATTTGAATATAGATCGAAGCTTTTCTTCACATACTTAATAAAAGGAAAACTTTTTTTTCCGCAATTCTAGTGCAATGTGGCATTAAGGAATTGCAATTAAGTGGTCAAAAATGTACCACCACCCTTCAAGGGGTTAAAGATCGTAAAGTTTCTCAAGGAAAGTTAATTTCAGGTAATTTGTTCTTTTTTCTAATTTGGTGAAAATTTTGAGGAAAATCTGTAAGAGAAAAATGATACCATTTTAATTTTTAAAGGAGGTGGGAGATAAGCATTCATTTTTCTACACTCGATAGGGTCAAAATTTTTCTTTTTCAAAGATCTGTTTGTTTTAATATCTAGAAAGCATATGTATTGATTTTTGTATGAATGCTTAAATATGCGATATAAAATAAGAAACCTTGGTTTATTTAGCACATTTTATTGTATTTCAATAAATATTAAATTCATTTTTTCAAATATGAATAGATCATGACGGAATCGTACTTTTTTATAGGTTAATAATGGATAATAAAGTAAAGCATTAAAAAAACTACAATCGTCGTATGAGCGCTTCATTAGAAAAAAGTCCTTCCGGCTTGTACCAGGAGGAAAAGGTAGCCATTTTCCATAGAATTTGAAACAGATATATCTCAGCTGTTTTTTATGATAAAGCCAAAAAATATATGATCCGGAATCCTTTTATCATGATAAAACAGTTAATGGAAAAAACTTTTTTAATTTATAATTTTATTATACATCATTTTGATTTTTTAAAAAAATTAAATTTTTTAACTGGCCGCCATTCTGAAACAAGATAGCGCATGATGCTGGCCAAGGAACTCTGTCGAGACTTTGGTATGTTCTGTACACATGATCAGTCATATTCATAATGGTTTATAAACACGAGAGTAACATATAAATACGAGAGCATAACAAAAATCAGGTTGTTTCAAATGTCAACCCTTTTAAAAATTTCAAACTGCCATATCTCAGCCATTTTTAAGATAAAACCAAACCAAAAAATGCTCCGGAATTCTTGTATCAGAGTCTAACACTTAACGGAAACAGTTTTTCCAATTTATAATTTTTTTGTTCATCTTTTTGAATTTTTAAAAAATTTTAGAATTTTTAACTGGCCGCCATTCTGAAACAAGATGGCGGATGAAACTGACCAACGAACTCGGTCGAGACCTTGGTAGGTCCTATACACATACTCAGTCACATCCAAATCGGTTCATAAATAAGAGAGTTCCAGCATGACAAATGTCAGATATATATATATATATATATATATATATATACAGGGTGAATCTAAACTCTTAGGCAAAACTTTAAGGGGTGATAGTACACATCAAGACAAACAATATTAAATAGGAAATTAAGGGTCCCAAACGTCTTTAGGCGCCATTACAGTTTAGGGTCCAAAATTTCAAATAATCATAAAAAACAGAAAAATTGGTCGATTCGTTTGTGGTTTTCGCTAAAACATTTCTTTATGTCAGTATTTTCTTAAAAATAAATTTTAAAGAAAAAGTTTTAAAAAATGTCGATAGAGGGCGCTTTAGACTTTGGAGTAACAAACAACTATTTTGTACCGTTATTTTTTGTATCTGATTAAATGCTTTCAAAAGCTTAGACTTAAACTTAAATTTTGAGCTCAAAATCTGAATCGTTGGGAGTGATTAAGTAGCGCAAACTGAACTGTGTTCAGGAGTTGAAATTTGAACCCCCGCCTGAACACAGTTCAGTTGTTCCCGAACTTGGTGTCGTAGACCAGGCAGAAACTACTACCCCCTACACGTAAAATAAACAATAGAGGGATGACAAAATTAAATAAAAAAATTATTTTAAAAATAAATTTTAAAGATAAAGATTAAAAATGCCGATAGAGGGCGCTTTAGACTTTGGAGTAATGAACAACTTTTTTTTTACCGTCGACTCAGACGAGGACATGGTTGCGAGGATTGCCGTCGTAGCAGGCGATATCCGGGAGAAGCCCGGGGTATTCACAAATGTCTGCAACTCCCTCCGCCGGCGTGTGAGGCCTGCATCGTTGCTGGTGGGCACTCTTTCGAGCAGTTTCTGTGATTCCTCACGCACATCATGCGTGTACCATTTCCTACATGTCAACCTTCATTCATATTGCGCACTACATGCATACATCAAATTGTTTCTTTTTATTTTGCGCGGAGAAATAACTCATGTCTGTTATGAATAAATTTTCTACTTAATTTTGTTATTACTCTATTGTTTATTTTACGTCTAGGGCGTAGTAGTTTCTGCCTGGATTAATTTTAACACAATTATTCAAATTGGTAAAGAAATCATATGAGTTGTAATTTTCCAACTGCACGAAAAATGTCCGGACCAGGATTCAAACCTGGGATCTCTTGTCTGAAGCTGCCATGCTCTACATACTCTGAGCTATCCCGGTTGAATCTGGAGGGCATGAACTGTTTGAATTATGCCTTCCAGATTCAACCGGGATAGCTCAGTTGGTAGAGCATGGCAGCTTCAGCCAAAAGATCCCAGGTTCGAATCCTTGCTCGAATATTTTTCGTCCAGTTGGAAAATTACAACTCATATCGTTTCTGCCTGGTCTACGACACCAAGATCGGGAATAACTGAACTGTGTTCAAGAGTAGCGGGGGAGGGAGGTGTTTCAAATTTCAACTCCTGCACGCAGTTCAGTTTGTGCTACTTAACCACTCCCAGCGATTCAGATTTTGAGCTCAAAATTTAAGTTTAAGTCCAAGCTTTTGAAAGCATTTAATGAAATACAAAAAATAACAGTAACAAATAGTTTTTCGTTACTCCAAACGTACTCAACATTTTTTTAACTTTATCTTTAAAATTTATTTTTAAGAAAATACTGACATAAAGAATAGTTTTAGCGAAAACCGCAAACGAATCGACCAATTTTTCCGTTTTTTATAATCATTTGAAAGTTTGGACCCTAAACTTTCATGGTGCCTATCTCCTTCGGAAGGCGTTTGGGACCCTTAGTTTCCTATTTAATATTGTTTGTCTTGATGTGTACTATCAACACTTACATTTTTGCCCAAGAGTTTAGATTCACCCTGTATATATATAAATCAAAATTTGAACGGAGTTTGGTTTTGGGGTCTGGGGGTCATGATCGGTGAAAATATACCAACATTTTCTGGAATTGCTTTCCTCCGAATGGCTGCAATAGGTAGTTTTTTGTATTGAAAGCTACCTAAAAATGATATTTTAAAATATATTCTAATATGAGAAATAAAGCTATCTCTCTGATCTTGTATCACACATTTAAAGTTTTTAATAGCAAAAAAAAAAAAAAAAAAAAAAAAAAAAAAAAAAAAAAAAAAAAATCAGATAAGCAGCCAATATACATCTTAAATTACATTAAAACAATCTGAGGAAAAAGAAAGAAATCCTAGAATCTATCGTGGCACAAAAAGTAATGCTTTTAACTTATGATTAATGCTTATATTAATATTTTTTCATATGTTCTTACGCATACAGTCAAAAAATATTCCATTTTTTTATTCTGTCTTTAACAAAACTATTTTTTTTTTACAAATGCCTTTTTAATTTTTTGAAAAATGAGCTATTTCTATTTATGACCATAGAAGCATTAAACCAAAGTGATTTAAAATTAAATAACCATAACACTTTTTTCACAATCTTCAGCTTAAGAAGGTTTACCTTTTTTTAAGCAAATAAAGTAAATCAGACATGTTCTGTTGAAATTAAATAAAGTGATTACTGTAAGTATTACTGTGTTATTGCTTCACTACAGAAAACTCTTCTTCACGAATCGCCTTTTAATGTTTGCTCATTTGTAAAGCGCATTTACAAATACTGGTTTTTTTACAACGTTTTCTTCAAAGCCATTGAAAATATGTATTAAAAGAGTAAATTACACATTAATGAGGCATTTATTTCTTAAAGCAAATAAAAGACATTTATAACTTCACTAAAAGAAAATTGTTTGCAAGTTGTTTTTGTTTAATCATTGGATACTCAACAATAAAAATAATTTTATTCTCACTTCATTTTTTTTTTCTCATAGAGATAAAATACTTGTAGTTAAAGTCAATATAAACGGCATACAAATGTTGTTGATGAGGAGTGAGCACATTTAAATTATCTGCGTAAGATTTCTTTTGCGATTTTATAATTATCACAGTATAAGTAAGGAAAGAACAATTTCAATTATTTTCCATTCACAAAAGAAAGTTTTTTTAACATTTAATTGATCCGGTTTTAGTATTTTTGAAGTATTAAGATATTTATTGTATTTACATGTAAAACAAAAATAAATATATCTGTATTCCTTATAGTATGACAAGTGAAATAAAGCGATTTCTACTTCAATAATTATTTGTTGCAAGTACAGTGCTCTATTATGATAAATGGCGCTATCCAAAATCATAAGTAAAATTTATGTAAATCATTATTTTGCGTCATATTATCTACTTGCATACATTTCCCTTTGTTTGGATACTATGACGCAAAATAATCATACATACATATTACATAAATTTTACTTATGATTTTGGATAGCGTGGCACAAAAGATAAATCAATTTATTGAAATAAATACATTTCAATACATAATATAGGCTCAGTGAAAGTAATGTATTTAACAGTGTATTCAAAAATAAAAAGTATTGTTTGTATGTGTAAATATACTTTAGAAGACAAACGAAAAATAATTTAAATTGAATTTTAAAACAATCCTACTAAATTCACGTCAAGGTGTCACTCAAATTTTGATATCATTTCTTTTAAAACCCATATTTTGAATTCCTGAGAGATCTGAATGAAAAAGCATCAGCGAATAAATTATATGTTTTTTCATGTTAAGATAATAATTGCACCTGTGAATATAAATAAAACTAAAAAGAAAATGATGATTTAAAAAAATATTATTAACATTGCGTCATTCAAATTTGATATCATTGCTTTTAAGACCCATATTTAAAATTCTTAGAGCCAAAAGAAAGTGCTGCGTCACAACTTTTAACCCGTTAAGGGTTTTTGTACTTATATCATTACTTTTTTGTGGTTATGGATGAAAATGACAATTAGTCGAAAGTAAGCATAGGGTAAATTAATCATTAGAATAAAGTTTTAAAGAAATGCTAAAAAAGACCCCTAGGACCCCAATAAAAATATGAGGGTGGTAGCCCGAAGAGAGGAGTCCAAGGCTCAACTTTAAAGTTATAAAGCGAGAGAGTGACACAATTAAAAGGATGAAAATGCATGGCAAAACCCGTTTGCTCCATCTTCCTCCGTCAGAGGGCGCAATCTTTTCTATACAAACATAGCTGAAAATTTTCAGGCTGTCGATTCCGAGTCAAATGAGCCATACCTCGTCGTGTTCGGTCCCATAGAACCCGATATAGGAAAGCGCTCCATGGGGGGTGGTACTTGGAACTGAAATAGATATATCCTGTCGATGTCATCAAACAGCATTGTGATGGGACCCATAGAACTAGAGTTAGCTGCAAAATTCGTTAGTTCCATCTTCCACCACTAGAGGGCGCATTCTGTTCTATACAAACATAGCTGAAACCTTTGAGGCTGTCGATTTTGAGTCGAATGAGCCATACCTCGTCGTGATTGGGCCAATAGAACCCAAGATAGGAAAGCGCCCCCCTGGTGGTGAATTTTGGAACTAAAATCGATATATCCTGTCGATGTCGAGTCGAATGAATTAAACTGCATTGTGATCGGACCCATAGATTTTGAATTGAGTTAGCTGCAAAATCCGTTAGTTCCATCTTCCACCACCAGGGGGGCGCACTCTGTTCTATACAGACATAAATGAAATCTTTGAGGCTGTCGATTTCAAGTCGAATGAGCCTTAAAGGGTTGTGATCGGGCACATAGAACCCGAGATAGCAAAGCGCCCCCTGGTGGCGAAACTTGGAATAAAAATCGATATATCCTATCGATGTCGAGCCGAATGAATTAAACTACATTAGATACCAATTGGTCTCGGAAAGAAATTGCAAATTTCGTCATTTGGCAGCGTAAAAATCAGGAAGTTTGTTGATTAATGTGTAAAAATCATGAATTTCATTGATCGGCACAGAAAAAACATTAATTTTGTCGATAGGGGGAGAAAAGATCATAAATTTCGTCGAACAGACGGGTAAAAATCATGAATTTCATTTATCAGCGCATAAAAATCGCAAATTTCATCAAACAGTCACATAAAAATCAAAAAATCCGTTGATCGGGCATGAAAAAATCATTAATTTCATCAAGTTTGCACATAAAAATCACAAATTTCGTCAAACGGGTGCATAAAAATAAAGAATTTCGTCGATCGGGTGATTAAAAAAAAATTCGTCAATCCGGGACATAAAAAATATGAATTTTGTCGATCAGGTGCGTAAAAATCATGAATTTTGTAGAATGGGTGCGTAAAAATCACATATTCGTCAAGTGGACGCGTAAAAATCACTAATTTTGTTAAATGGGTAACATAATTTAACATAAAAATTATTAATTTCATCGATCAGGGACAGAAAAAACAAATTTCTACAATCGGGCACATAAAAATCATAAATTTCATCCATCGGATGCCGAAAAATCATTAATTTCATAGATCAGGTGCGGAAAAATCATTAATTTCAGCGATTGGGTGAGAGAAAAATCAAGAATTTTGTCAAACGGACATGGAAAAAACGCGAAGGGAAAAAAGAAAATCTGAAAATCCTGCATTAGGCCGGTTTTTTCCACATTTTTAACCGCCAGTTTTATCGCCGAGTGCTTAATTCATTAAAGCCTCACTCACTGATACATGTATAAATGTTTCTCGCCCATAATTAAAAAAAAATTAATTAAAAAAAATCACAGAATACAGCAACCTCAAAAATATATGAAACTTGTTACAGCAGCTATGAGCTATCATTAACATATGTGTATGCACATTTCATCCTCTTGAAAACAACAACAAAAAAACATAACTGGATACAGCAACTTTTTCATATAGCGATATATAAAATAAATGAAATTCATTAAAGCAGCGATTACTAACACATATATCAGGGAATTTTTCGTGAAAAATAGCAGTATTTTCTTACAGGAAAACTCACTTTATGCGATTCCATAACACGACTCTTTCTATAGGTAAAAAGTAGTTGCCTACATATCATCTGAAAGCTGCATTTATTAAAATTAGTGGCTATTGCTTGAGTTTCATCTATGCAATTTATACAGTGTGATTCATAAATATCCTTAAATATTGCCCGTAGGCACATACTTCCAATTGCAAAGTTTTATAAAAAATTGATGAGATAAGTTGCAACTCCACGGGGGTCTATTTGAGAGAATACAAAAATTTAATTAGGATAAAATTCCATTCCTAAGTTAAACAAAAAAAAATCCATGTTGATATCTGCAAAACTCAGAGAGATATGTCCGTTTTAATAATTCGTGAGGTTTCGAGGGATCAGACACAAATTGAAATTCGTGTAATTCAAGAAAAAATGTTACTGTAAGGTGTCCGGGAAATATTAATTTTTTATTTATTTATTTATTTATTTATAGAGTTAGAATTTTGAAATTGTTTGTGATGGTTCACCATATAATTTGTTTAATGAATCTTTGACTTATTTAATTTAAAGGTTTTAAGTCGAATTTATTCAATTAAATTTCTTAAAAGAGTTTCTGGTTCAAACGTATTAAACCTAGGTAAAATAAACACACCTATAACGGAAGATTACTGGGAACTTGGTATCTATAAAAAAAATACGCAATAGAACCGTTAATGATTATTTATACTCTTAGACCAGCGGTTCCCAACCTTTTATCTTTCCCGTACCCCTTTCTTAGGCTTTTCATTTAGAATTACCCCCTTTTCTCATAAACACGCTCCTCTTCACCTACACAACGCAGATATGTTTGTTTTTGTTAAATCATTAAAATACTCTTATCAGAGCTAAAAAAATCGACTCAAGTTACATTGACATTTCCAAACTTTTATTTTTTATATTGCATTTTAAAGTGAATTTTACTTTTTATAATATTAGCTTAACATCAAAGCAAACATTTAAAAAAAATAATTCGCTATGAAAGATTATAACAGTATTGCTGTCAAGTAACTGACAAGTAGCCAAAAATGGCTTTTAATACTATCAAGGGGATCCTTGGACTTTTTTCATGAAGCTGAGTTTTTTTTTAAATCAGGTTCAAACGAAGACAGGTATAATATCAAATCAAGAGCAGCTTCAAGTTTAATACACGCATCCTTAATATATGCATAAGACGGAAATGCTCTTTTGACAAGCTCTGTATTTGTGAAGGATAACAAGTATCTTAATAGTACTTTTTACTGAGTTTTTGGTTCTCTTCAATTTTCGCGAAAATTCGGGAAAACAAAAGTAATCATGCTATATGATTAGAGGAAGACGAAGGTAGCGACATTGAATTATTATCAAAGAATTACTAGATATAATGAGGCTTTTTCCACATTTTAAGAGTAACATATTAGAGTTACGCATGAGACACTTCGTAATCCAAAACTATCAACTTTGTTTATGCGTTTTCAGTTGAACTATTTTTGTGATTTTCGCCATTACCTATATTATTTTCACGTACCCCCAACACACCCGTTACGTACTCCTAGAAGTATGCGTATCCCAGGTTGGGAACCACTGTCTTAGACTATTTCATTTGAATAAAGATTTATTTTTTAAAAACAATGTCGTTTGGAATAAATGAAAAATAGGTTTAAAAACATAACTTTTGAAGCTGTCTAACAAAAAGCAGATTTTTGAAAATATTTCTGCGTAATTTATTAAAATATATTTCTAATGATTCCGTTAACAGAAGTTTCATTATCGCTATTACTATTTTTACAAAATTTATTGTCTGCCCGACACGTTATAATAACAATAAAGACACGGGCCTGTACGGCACGGCCCAGCCAGCGGGCCGCGCCAGTTACGGCCTGGCACCAAGAACGGGCTCATGCGGGCCTCTAGCACATTTCTCAAGCAAGTTTAACGCAAAAATCTAGACGCTGTTATTTTATATCTAAAATTTAAGGCATTGTCTTAGATCGACTTTTAATAATGTGTAAATATATGGTCGATCCCTAACTTGCATTGCAAATGAACTAATATCGCGTCTCTCAGAGGTATGCTTAAGTGGTGTAAGTCACGAATTTTGGATTTTAATATCTCTGTGAATTTTGCAGATATCAAGATGGATTTTTTTTTTGTTTAATTCAGAAATGGATAAGGAAAAATTTCCTAATTGGAAATTTTATCCTACGGGGGCCGTATAAAAATTAAATTTTTGCATTTTCTTAAATAGACCCCCCCCATGGAGTTGCAACTTATCTCATCAAATTTTGCCCCTTTTTTTAGGGTTTCGTTCATCTCACGAAACCCTATTGCTTCCGCGTCGTTGTCTGTCTGTCACAGAGCCATTCTAGAAAACTATGTAACTTACAGAGTTGAAACTTTGTGTATAAATCAGAATGTCAGCTGTGAAGAGCTGAAAATATTAAAATTTGAAAAATTCGCATTATTTTAATAAATATAGATAAAAAACCTAAATTCTAACAAACTTTTATTATTAAATTTAAACATTTTTGTTATAGCAGATGCCAAAAATTAAAAATCCACATGAAATTCTTTCTACAATAATTAATTTTCAATCAGACGATTTTCACGTGAAAAGTGAAAATGAAATAAAAAGTTTCACCAATTGAAAAAAAGATAAATATGAAATAAAATTGATTGACGTCATAGTAGTAATAAAGCGGAAAATTTCTAAGATTTATCAATAATACAAGGAGTATGAGTATTTATGTATACAAAGCAGGTTAATATCACGTCATAGAGAATTAAAAAGAGAATCTGACGTCATATTGGAAGTTTAACGAATTTTTCAAATGTATTTGAGAATAATACAATGTGAGTATGAATATGAGTAATAAAGAGTAGTAAATATGAGTTTGAGAAACATATTGAATCGTTATAAAAATCCGATTATGGAAATATTCGCATATTTTAATAATTTGAAGGTGTACAACATGTTTAATTTTGAAATTATTGTTTTAAATATCGCATTTAGTCCACATGACAGATTATTAAGACAGAATATAACAGCGGATATTTAGATATTAAAAAAAAAACGAAAAAATAGACCGGTAAATTTTTACTTTAAAAAAACATGACTTTTTTTTTTTTTTTTTTTTTTTTTCTGAAGGAAATTTATTTGGATTTATTAAAGAAAGGATAAAGTGTTTTGAAAGGAATATTAAACGAAACCCTTTGAGCGATAATAGATCACGCTTACCCACTTGTAATGAAACTTTGCAATTGGAAGTATGTGCCTAGGAGCAATATTTAAAGAAATAGCCTATTGTTTCGATATTTAGGAATCGCACTGTATACATTGCATTATTTTTTATGTTTGTGATTTTTTTTTTGTATCATTGTTGTGATAAGAGAATTTAAACAACTGCAAAAATAATTCATTACTACAGAGGGTTGGATTTTAACTGGCATATATACACATTTCATGACATAATCTGAGACTTTTTTAGTAATATTAAATTCCTTAAGTACATTTTATTCAGGATTAATAACAAATAAAATATTGTGGATGGTTTTAATTAGAAAATAAATAAATTTGTATTAGAAAAATGAGTAATGTTACAGATAAAATTTTTGTTATAATATGGTTGTGTAATTTTATGTATAAACAATTATTAGAGTATTTAAAAATCAAAATAGAAAACTATATCCAATTATATATTAGATAATCTTTAAGTTATTGCATTGTATTATTTATTTAAAAATACCCTGAAAAGTAATTCGTTAAAATATCATAGAATTTTTTGTATATTTTTTAAAAACTTTTAAATAGAAATTTAACTGTAAACAATAATATTAATAGTTAAACTTATACAGCATCAGATTACCATTAGGAAAATTTCCGTTTTTCAAGTGAAAGAAAATTAGTAATACATAAACTAAGTATATTTATATGATCATTATTACATTTTTTTCTACTCTGAATAACTTTTTTTTTTCAGGTAAATTTCACTCGGATTTTTTTTTTTTTTAAGAAGAGCAATATGAAACTGGAAATAACGGATATTATTTAATCAACAATAATATTAGCTACTTGTACTGGTCCAGAACCAAGTACAAGTAGCTACGTTCATTATCTATCACTCTTTTTTTTGTATTTGTCCTGAATCAAGAGCGTACCGTTATAAAAGATTAAATAAAGTAAAACACTCTTCCTAGTGCACTCTTTGCTTTATTTACTTTGAAACTTAAAAATTTATTTTTTCTTACTTTATTATACACTGCTCAATAAAATTAAAGGATATTGACAATTTTCTCCGAAAAATTTATATAATCTTAATTTCTGTTAAGAAACTGGAAGGAAAAAGATGAAAATGCAAATTACGCGTGGGTGACATCGAATGAAATCTGGTTTTCAGATTATTCAAAGAAAAAAAGAAACGAAATGATCTGACACCGAAGTCATAACAAAAGTATTTACACGAAACATAAGTCTGGGGAATTATTGGACGCTTAGAAGCGAGCCAAACACAAGTCATAATTGTGGAAGGAATAGAAGTATTACAAAGTGTGATTTTCAGAATCAAGAAACGTTAGGGTGTCTCTATAAGTGAGTGTCGACATACGTATGCTCAGACTGAATGTTTTGTTCAAAATATGGCAACCTACATTTCAGATTTTGGCGATACTGGCCGGTATGATTTTAATTACCCAATGAGATAAGAAAATAAATTAGTTTTGCAATAATGGCACGCTCCCTTGTTTAAATTTTAAGGCAGGTTAAGTTTACTTGATTAAGTTTGTGGCAGGATTTACTTGTGTAAGTGTTAGTTATTTTAAAGTAATTTAAAATTGTGGTATTTTTTATAAAGCATATGCTTTGATATATTTTTCAACGGCCATAATGTCAAGTACCAGGTCGTTCAGTAGAGCAAAGAGAGATCTGAGGTTCAGGTTTAAATTAAAACAAGTGTATCATATATTCTAATACGAGCAAATCTTGTGTGTGGTTATAGTATATCTATGCAAAATTTATTTTAAAAACGGCTAACGATTGTGACGAAATTTTGTATCCTACCGTTTTGGGGCACCAGAAAAACATTGGGCTAGGTCATGTGTTCGAGAAAATTCGATTAGTGGGTCATTTTGGGTCAGGGTCAAGCTAATTCTTTCTAAAAAACGGTTCAAACGATTTTGACTAAATTTTGTTTCTTATCATTTTCGGGCACGAGAAGACTATTGGGCTGTGTCACATGTTCGAGAACTTTCGATTACCCGCATAGCATGCACAGTCACAGTGACGTCATTGTGACGTCACTGTGAGTCACGTACGTCACGTCACATCTGTGACCAAAATGACACCACTTTGTAACGTCACACTGTGACCAAAATGTGAACGTCTTGAAGATCTAAAGAAAACTTAAAATAAACTTTAGAACATCTTATGGCATGAAGAAAATTACTTTATGACAGCTTTAAAAAATTTTGTGACGTTGCAATGATGTCACTGCAAGTCACATAAGTCACATAAAACCTATGACCAAAATGCCAACACTCTGTGACTTCACAGTGTGATCGGAGAGTGAATTTGGAAAAAAACTCATAAAATATAGAATTTAATTATGTCATGTACCTAAATCATTAATAAAAACATTGTCACACATTATTTAAATATATTGTATTTCCAAAATAAAATAATAAATAAATATCTGTCTACATATATGAGGCAGATATTTTTTTACAAATTTCATTACCATTTTCATGAAATTTAACAAAATATACTATATAATACACAGGTAAAAATCCTTAAATAGAAATTTAGTAACGTAGGAAAGTTTTGGCGGAAAGTAATTCAGAAATAGATCTCCCATTCTAATAAAACTGTTAGCAATTTAGAAATTTGTTAGCATTTTAAATACAAACATTTAATTTTTTTTTCTACTACCGCATGGAACTCATTTGCTAATTTTGTGATACTAAAAATATTTCTTTAAAAATCTCCAATCTTTAATTATTTTAAGGGGCCACTCAACCCAATCATCAGCTTTCTGTTTAAAAAGTGAGGACACTATTTTTGCGAGTTCGACACCAACACGATCTGCTCGGGGTGACCGTCGAACGCGTTCAAGATTTTCCTTGTACTGAATAATTAAGGTAGTTCTCAACTGACCTGCTCAACAACGCGAAGCTTTCTGACCTAATTTCTGACTCATTTTTAAACGCAAGGGCATAAAATGGGCAGGACTGACTATGGAAGCAGTTTGGAATCGAAATGAGTTTTCCATTTTTTGATAAATAAATTACTTATCGAGTTATAAGCAATTCGTGTCACGTGACGACTAGTTTTTCACTTTTCTTTCACTGTTACCTCGGGTATTTGGTTCAAAACGCTGACTTTGACATTATTTTCTTTTAGATCTTCTGCTTTTACTAAAAAATGGAAAATGTCTTTCAATTACATAGTTTCTGAATAAAAACACCAGCCAATTTCATGCGTTTCCGAACAAAAGCGAATTGAAAATATGTCATAAAGTATATGTCATTCCTATAGCAATTTATCGCAAAACTGGTCAGTGCTTAATAACATATCACCTCTGTTAAATATATTGCTCTTTTCAATAGAGTGTAAAAAATGAAAAATTCGTATTTAGGAAATCTGATTGCAGAATAGTATTTATATTTATGTCGTAATTATTTTATAAAGACTATTAAATCAATTTTTATTTAAAATTTATGTTTACTTTGGACGCCTAAAGCAACGGCAACTGATTAAAAGATATATAAAAATATAAATTTTTACAGCTTATTTCTAAGAATACTAAACTCTCTCATATAAAAATACTATATTATAGCTTCATTAGAAGTTATTTGCCAGCCATATAAACTATAAAGCATTTGAAATGTCTTTATTTAAATGTTTTCTTTCTATTCTTTTTCTGGAAACACCTGCTAGATGTTACTTCGTGGTAAACAACACTGCGCAGATCATGATCGCAGATATTGAGGTCAGACGATTATTTTCATTCCAAAAGTTCGGCGGATTAGAGTGTGTTGTGTTCTTTTAAGTTTGTGGAATTATATTGTGGAATTTATACCGTGTAAGTAAATTAACGTTTTAAAGTGAATCATCCATTTTAACCTCTCACTGTGTCTAGCTGGGTCCGTTCATAAAGTCTGCGTGATATTTGATATCTCAGATCTATGAACACACCTCTGCTGGACCACTTTGAAAATTAAAGTAGTGGATTTGAGTCTCATTTTTTAATGAAAAGGAAGCAGTCAACGACTATTAAAACTTAATCCCTAGAACTGGTGGTTTTACTTATAGATTAGCAGGTAACTTTTAATGTCTTCGCAGTTTTGTTAATAGTGCATATTTAGTAATGGTACATTTAATAGTGCATCATTTAAAAGTTAAGATGTTTAAATCTTCTTTAAAAAATCACTTGTATTAAATTTTGTCTTTAATGTTTTAAATCGTTTTAAATAGACAGTTTGGAAAAAAGCTTAAAGTATTTACTAACAATATATATTATAAATGTGAAGTGTTATTTATAATGAGGAATTTATTTCTATTTTGCGTTTATTAGTTCAATTTTCATAGTTATTCATTATAATTAAAACAACTGCATGTTTCAAAACTATCAATATTTAATTAACAATTTTTAAGTTTCGTTGCTAGTGGAGGTTTCGAGAAATAGTCTTCTGGTACATTTGAAATAATTCGGACAATTTAACGCATTTAAAATGTATTTGTCAAAACATGTCAATATTAGGTGCACAAAAATAATGAATATTGATGAAACAATAAAATAACTATTCAGTTAAAGTAATTTTTCCAGTTGTGTTATCGAATTTCTTTACAGTAAAAATTTATATTTAAGTTCTGCATTTAGTATTCTATCAAAAACTATAAATGAAATAATTTGTAAAGAAAAAAAATATATATATATATTTTTTTTTTTGCGTTTATGATCCTAAGTTTTAAATTTCATTTGCTTCGAAAAATGTTTTATTGCTTGATACAATGTTTATCATTTAATAATATCGCACAATAGGTACATCTATTATTTAAATGGATTCGTAATATAAATTAACGCTATTCATTCCAAATTGCTTTAATAAACAGGCATGCAAGTGACATACGTTTGAAAATTTGTTCATAAATGTTTTAGAAAGTTTCGTGATACTCAATGAGGGGAAATATGGCAAAGTATACACATTTAAAGACTTTTACTTACTTAAAGACACTTACAAAGACTTAACAGCGAAATAGCATAGTTTTAATTATTGTCAATATTTTTAGTGGTTACATAAAACAAATGGAAGTAGAAGTTAATTTAAAAAGTTGTTTTTTTGCAAAATAGAATTTCATATTATTGGAATATTTACTTTTATTATATTTTTTAATGGATTCATCTTTTTTTTATACATATTAGTATGCGTTTTTTACATTTATAATTTTCTTGCTTAACGGCTTCATTATTCGGTTTCCCAATCAGATGCAAAATTTCAAATTGAATACGAGTTGCATCAATAAAAATTATTGTCGATCCAATCCTTATCGTCGATCTTATCCGGATTTGATAAAATCTTGTTATCCGAATCTATGCGAAATCATTTATCAGGTTGGGTCGGGTTGTGAACCTACAGATTTTGTTGTCGTTGTTGTTGTTGTTGTTGGTTTAGGTTAAGAATGCGGGTTGAATCAAAATATAATTTCAGTCAACCATCATTCATTTTCAAGTAGACATTCAATCATGTTCAAGATGTATATCCCCGGATTCGTGCATGACTGTAGATCCGAGCCGACATCAGAAATTGTGTCGTAACACAATTTCTGATAAAATCTGGTTACTCGGTCGTATGCAAGATTCTATTCCGAACAAGACTTGCAGTAAAAACATTATACCCGACTCGGGTCAAATCAATTTCACGAAAACCAGGTCACCCGATCACTAATCAAAAGCTATTCTGTAGCCAAACAAATCCAAAAAGATCAATTCGAACTTTCTGGATTGGATTCGGGTAAAATCTGGCCACTCGACCTGTTGCAGTGTCGTCACAAACGTCACAAACTTGTAGCATAAAAAATGTCGATCCGAACAATCCGGATAGGATTCGGGTAAAATCTGGTCACCTTATCCGATGCAGATTCGTCACATTTTTCACATTGAAGTCGCACGGTGACTTCACAAATTAGTGACATTGTGAGGTCACAGAAAGCCTTGAAAACGGCCATAACGACTTCACATTCAGGTCACAGTGACTTCACATCGACGTCACTTGACGTCACGACGACGGTCACAAAGTCACATCATTGGGAAGTCACCGTGACGTCACAATGCCTTACGCGTAGTGGGTCATTTTTGGGTCTACCCGGGTCAAGTTAATTTTATCTACAAAAACGGCCCTAACGATTTTGATTAAATTTGATTAAATTTTTCAGCTGAAGCAGGAAAAATTATATATTAATATTCGCTAGTCTCAAATTCTCGTCAAGCATAGCGACACTTGGCAAAATATCACCAAATTTGGCAACAAAAAATCTTCATGAATGAAATCAACTTGGCTATAGCTGACTAATTCGACGAAAGTTTCATTCAAATTCAGTATTGATTAAAACTAGGAATTAATTTTCTATAATCTGTTTCCTTGCATTTAGCTTCGTGTTTTCCAGTAAAATTACCTAAATTCTTAATATAGAGAAATAGGGCAGATGCCTTTTTCTTCCGGTACAGGCCGAAAGGAATTTTTTTAGCTCAAGCCGGAATATTTTCCATTTACCCCTCATTTTTTCTTTCATGGGATTTCTTTAACAAGCTTTTCAGATTTCTTGCTAAATGTCCCGGGTAAAAGCTAGAAATGATTCTATTATTAAAAAAGACAGTGTAAAAAGTATAAAGAATCATTTTTAAAAATAAATTTTAAATAGCACTAATAAGAAAATATTTTTTCTCAGAAAGAATAAAAATTGTACTTCTTGATATGGACAGATGACTAAAAATAAATACTTGGGTAGCTCAGAAAACATTAAACTGCAGAATTAGCTGATTAGCGGGATACAAATTCTTATAAGAGGTTACTTAGTAACAATTTGTTCATAACTCGGCCAGGCTAATATATATATCTGTGTATGTGTGTATTTATTTAATTTAATAAAAGCAGGAGGTTTCCAAGTATGGCCGTTTCGTTTTTTTTAAATCAAACATAATACGAACCGGAAAAGAAAAACTTTTTTTTGGTTTCTATGTGGTTCTTAATTAACTTCGTTTATTTTATAAAATTTTTAGGGTTTTTTTTTTTTTTTTTACTTGAAAAAACTAGGACGCTTGGCGGCTAAGTAATGCGTATGATGTTTGTTATGTTTCAATTTAGTGTAATTTATTCTGAAAATTATCTTTTATTTATATTCGTTTACTGATAAACAGCTTCAGAAATATTTATAATTAATAAAAACCTCACTGTATAATTGTTTTTAGTTTTTTATCAATGTTATTAACAGGGTCTCATAAGAAAATGATGGATTTTTAAACGTTCTTAAGCAGATACATTTTTATTATTCGTTATCTTGCTGAAGCTATACAATAGTCTAGATTGTATTGAGTTACTAATTAATTGCCAGAATTTTTAATTAATAAGGACTTCACGTTGCACATATAAATATTCATCAAACATTTGCTTCCAACGTAAATTTCGTTTAATTAAATACGAGTTTAAAACTACATATATAAACAAACCTCGACGTTTCGGTTATTCTTTATAACGATCATCAGGAGAAAACTTTCATAAATATGAACAGCAAAAAAAATTAAATATATGTTACATGATTAAGTCCAATGTTCTATCTGACAGGACGCTAAAATAACGGAATTTACAACAACAAATTCAAAAAACCCAGGTGGCGCCCTCTATGAATCAGCAATGTAACTGGAACTCATGTTCAACGAAATTAAAGTTCCTTCAAAATGCATTTCCATATAGCCGGAACAGAAAATGATGAGATATCGTTAAAAATTTCGTGTTTTCTTAATGAAATTTCTATAGATTCACGGATGTAGGCTTTAAAGGGATTATTTTGTCGGGAAATAACTTTAAGGCTGTCAAAATCAATAAACCTAATCTGTCCATTTGCAAAAGTCCTTGATAAGGCAGTGGACAGTTTATTGTATTTCAAATCACTCGTGTTCTTTAAGTCTCTCTACGATGCGACGTTTTGTCATACCAATATATGCAGAATTTGTACCATCGGTCAATTCAAATGGAATTTCATAAACCCCAGAGAAACAAGTGGCTGATAATGGGTCTATGCTTCTATTCAACAAATTAAACAAAGTTTTTGAATTGGATGCTACCAGTTGTATGTTATATTTCTTGAAAACTCTCTTTAATCTTTCAAAGAGAATGGGGATATATGAAATTTTTCTATAAATAGAACTAACTTTAGGCGAAGCAACTACTGTCACCCTGTATTTATCAATTAATTTACGAACAATGTGCGGTTTATATCCATGTTTCATACCTACATTAATAATATAATTAAGTTCTTCTGCTAAGAATTCTCCTGAACAAACCAAAAATGCCCGACGTACAAACGACCTAAATTTGTAAATTCCGTTATTTTAGCGTCCTGTCAGATAGAACATTGAACTTAATCATGTAACATATATTTAATTTTTTTGCTGTTCATATTTATGAAAGTTTTCCCCTGATGATGGTTACAAAGAATAACCGAAACGTCGAGGTTTGTTTATATATGTAGTTTTAAACTCATATTTAATTAAACGAAATTTACGTTGGAAGCAAATGTTTGATGAGTATTTAATTGCCAGAAAATTGCGTTGAAAAGTAAAATGTATTTACAATTTCTTTAATTCTCAACGTATTTTTCGGATAATTATTGCCTTGTCTGTCCCGATTCTATTTCAGAAAACACTATTAACAAATCCTTTAAACAGTAAATTTTCATTATTCTTATTGGCATAAAATATAAAATGTAAATGTATTAACTAAAATTAGTTTTGTAATTAAAATAAAAATATTAAAAGATATATTTTAATATATATATATTTTTTCGATTAATATTTACAAATGTATTAAAAAAGAACAAAAGAAAATGAAGATGTTTATTATTTTCAAATGACACTTAACAGTTACATGATTTTAAAGGATTTTCTGTGCGAGTAAAATATATTGCAATTTCTTTTTCAAATAAGTATTAAACTATCTTTGATGCAGCAAATAGGAGAAATCAAAAGTTTAATGGATTTTTATATTTTTAATTTAAAAAAACCGCTTATATTTACTTTATATCTCTTATATCAAGTTCATTTCGAAAGTCTAATAAAAAATTATTTTAAATCTTTAATATAAAAAAGAAAAAGATTCGAAGACATCAGCTTATTTAAAGACTAATTCCACCCGTTGTTATTTCTTTTGCTCGTTATATATTTATTTCCGTATTGTAGCATCTAAGAGTCATTCTGATTTCAACAAATAGAAGATTATATAGAAGATAAAAAGAGACTAAAAAGAGAAGTATTTTTACGAAAAAAAAATGCATAAAAGAAAAGATACATTCCAAAAGATAATACATAATCTTAGACATTTGCCGGTTCAGTTATATTTAGCGGATTATAGAAGATACTTTTTTATAATTGTTAATATTTATTAATAAATGATGCTAAAAAGCTTGGATCATGCATTTTTATGTCGATAGGATAGAATTGTGAACAAAGAAATTGAAAATAAATTTGAATCACAGGGACATTTTTAATTTATTGTAGAATTGTGCAATTTAAATATTTCTAAAAGTGTTAAATGAGACTGTAAAACATTCGACTTAATTTTTTAAATAGTTTTTTTTTTCAGAATTGTACAAAACTAAGCTCTGATTCAATGGTAAAAACTTGTATTTACGTGCTGGCATTATTCAGTTTCATACATCAAGCATATGCAAAAGAGATTGATCAAATTATATTTCAAAATCATGAGGATAAGTGTGGGACTCAATGTGCTAAATCACTTTCGTGAAAGCAACTTACCGAAAACACGCGTGAAATTATCATTTTTTTTACTATAATAGTTCATGTATATTTACTACTATAGGATCAATTAGTCAAGATCATAACATCCAAGAAAAATTATTGTTGATCAAACAAAATTGCTGTTGGAGTATATTTAAACAGAAAATTTTGCTGAGCCAAACAAATTTCCGTTGGATCAATAACATTTCTGCTCGATCACTGTAACGAAGAATTATTTCTTTGGATCTACAAAATTTTCTGTTTAAATATGGAAAAATTGTAATTTTTATGGATCTAACAGTATTTTGTGTTGGATCAAAAATACGTTTTTCTCCGTGGACAAAAATCCCAGTAATATCGTCGACATGCTGGGAATGCTTGTTTTTACAAATTCGTAGGATTTTTTCGCAAACGCAGCCCAAAAGTATATGATCTGTTGCATATAGTAAGTGTGAATGTAAATGCACTCTCAAAACGGCAGAGGATTTCTGATAAGAAGTTTTCAGAAAAAAGTAGCTAGATCAGTAACAAATTAATTATAACTGAAGTGATAATGCTTTTTCTCCATTTATATTATTTTAAAAGACGTGGAACAGGTTAGAAAGATAATCATCACATGAAGTCTATTCATTAATCAAATAAAAATAATTAATCGCATTAATCTGCCAAACAATACCTTTAATTGTTGCCCTAATCTTTCTCACTATAGTTATGAGAAAATAAAATTTTAAACTGCTTAATATCTAAAGATAATTTCGTAAAATAACACAAAAACTCTAATGTCAAAGAAATTGAAGAAAAAATGCATAAGTAGCTAGAGCGGTTGTCGCTCGCTCTCAAGCCAATCGGATGTTGTCCGTCAATTGCCATCCCACTTCTATACCGGTAATTGAGGGTGCTAGAGCAAGAAAGTGCTGAGCCAGATTTTTAAAATTCTGTGATATATCAGTCTGATATTTAGATCAACACTCATCAAGATATATAATAAACTTTTTTTGCCAATGTCTAAGTAACATTTGAAATATTCTGAATAACAGTACTTTAATTATATAAATATTACGTTTTTTTGTAAATTATCTATCTTCATTGGGGCAAAAACGTCTGGGACAAAAAATAAACCTGGGATATATGCTGCCACTAAGTGACATTAGAAACAAATATGTAGGATAATATAATTTACAATAAGAAGCAACAGATTACAGTGTTAGATTTTTTTCATAAAAATTTGGCTTGGCACTTTGTTGCCCCACCCCCCACATATCTTTGAGGACGGACACGTCGTATAAAAATGGCTATATCCGTACATCCATTGGTGCGTTTAGATGTTAAGAATTTCGTTTCATCTCCAACAATAATAAAGAAGGAAGTTTGTGTGTCTGTCTGTCTGTTTCTCCGTTGTGTTCTGCAGAGACCGCTACACACAGAGCTACAAAATTTGGTGGAAAGGTACCTCTATGCATTTAGTTTTAAACCCCGAAGCCAGATTTTGGAATTTTTGAATAGATTTTTTTTAATTTAATTTTTAATGCGATTTTTAGTGTTTTTTCACGTTTCGCTGCGATTTTTCTACATTCGTAACTGGAATCCGGTCCAAATCTTCCAGACCAATATAGAAATTTTATCCTCTTTTCAATAAAGTTTATGCGAAATTCGTACAGCGATTTTTGAATTTTTAGAGAAATTTTTTCCTTCGACACAAAGTAATTTTGCCAGAATGCTTAATTGGTTCGGTGGTTGCGTTTCCATTTCAGCCTCAGATATGAACAGAATAATCAATTTTTTTTCTCTTGTTAGCTTGGAGAAAGTTGATAATTATTTACAGATAAAACATCATGATTTTAAAAATGCGATTTTTAGTGTTTTTTGACGTTTCTCTGCGATTTACCCACATTAGTAACCGGAATCCGGTTCCGATCTTTTAGCCCAATATAGTAAATTTTATCCTCTGTTCAATAAAGTTGCTGCGAAATTCGTACAGTGATTTTTGAATTTTGGCAATTTTTTTACTTCAACACTAAGTAATTTTGCCCAAATTCGTGATTGCTTCAGTGGTTTCTTCCATTTCAGCCTCAGATACGCTCAGAATAGTCATTTTTTTTACTCTTTTTAGCTTGGAGAAAGTTGATAATTCTTTACAGATAAAAAAATCATAATTTTAAAAAGGAAGGGCGGATTATTTTTTACCTCGATATTTTTATTAGATTTTTTCTTTTAATTTAATTTTTTATGCGTTTTTTAACATTTTTTCATGTTTTGCAGCGTTTTTTGTTTCAAATGATGTCACAAATTGCCCACTACAAGTCAAACACCATTGGACAGCAGTTGTGATTGGTAGCTGAGAGAATTGTAGGCACAGCTGGAAATCAACAAGGCAGTTGAAATTGCAATCAGCTGACGACCTTTTCATATGCCAATCACAACAGCGAGTTGTGAATTTTTGCGATTTGTTTTATGCGATTTTTAGAGTTTTCTCATCTATACGTCATTTATGTATTTGGTTTCAGAAATTAACAACGGTAACTTACTGTTTTTGTATGTAAAAAAAAAGCATTTCATTTCTGTTTAGAAAGTTAATGATAATTCCTAATTTTTTAACGTCGTTGGTTAAATTCTGTGAGGAGGGGGGGGATAAGTGTTCGTTGTAGTTTAAATATCGCGTTAATGCTCAGATCGAAACTACCTCCTTCCTCCCCTTCCTTCAAAATCAGAACTATTTAATTATTAATCGGATTCAAACGAAACATTTCTCAGGTCCCTAGATACTAGATAAAGCTCGGTATCATTTTTTCAGCCTTTGGTTACCACTATTTCTGTACATTAATGACCAGGGAGGGGTATATTCCAGGGTTCTATGGGCCCAATTTCAATGAGAATTTGTTCATTCAACTTAACACGAAGTAAATAAGGTATATATAACTAATTAAGATACAGACTTAGCACCACCTGGCGGTAGAAAATGGTACTAAAAGATTTTGCAACGCGTGCGGTGTCACGCCTGATATACGGTGTCATAGGCAGCAGGGACACGTGCCGGAGTTTTGATCGCAAAGAGTTTTATTTAGAACTGAGTGCACCCCTAGCGGTGGGAAGTGAAACTAAACAATTTTGCATTTAAAATTTGCCCGATTCAAACAAAAGGCCCGATTTCAACGACAATTGATTTATTCAACTTAACATGAACTATTTAAGATATAGATTACTAATTAAGACATAGATTTGGCTCCCCCTGGCGGTGGAAAGTGGAACTAAAAGATTTTCTGCGCTTGCACAGAAAACAATTACTTCGATAAGTTTACACAAGCAGCGGGGACACGTGCCGGAGTTTTGTTCGGAAAGAGGTTTATTTAGAGCAGAGTGCACCCCTGGCGGTGGACAATGTAACTAAAAGATTTTGCATCAAATCAAAATCTTTAATGTAAATCACAGTGTAATTATTTAATGTATTAAAAAATGTATTTAACAGTAGATATTACTGGCTGTTATTTCTAAAAAGCTACAAACACACACATACAAAATAATATGACCTTTTACGAAGAGCGCACTTTATTACTATCTAAGAAATCGCCGTATATTGTTTTCAATGTTCTTTTTATATTATAAAAAAATTCAATGCAGTTTCACAGGTTCTTTATAGGTCGAAAATGAGCTTTTCAGTAGTAATATTTTACCAAATTGTCTGCAATAAAATTTAATGTATGTCATTTAGACAAATCGGACAAGATTTTTCTAAACTATTCATAAAATTATTCTGGAAACTATTGCGGCAAAAAAGTACGGTTTTACATGTTAGGGAACAGATAAAGTAATTTTTTCCATTGAACTTTGAATATTATAAATGCTTAGAAGTTAAAAATATATAAAATGGTACATACAAAAAACGTGTTTAGGTTTTAAATAACGAAGTTAATAATATAATAATATGATTATATGACTGGGCGTTTTGGACTTTCATTTGAAATGAAAAAGTTACAGAAAGATGATACTTTTAACAGTACATCCGATATGGTTTGTTTTATGTATTTACTTAAAACTAATATTTCGCTACTCTTAACAACAAATATTTCTTATTTCAAATAACTAAACATATTACTGTCTGAATCACAATTATGAAAAAGTTAAAAAATTTAATTTATTTCAGATGTTTAAAATGACTAACAAAATACCCAAATATATCATACAATAAAAACAATTTTTGTAAACATTTCAGACTCTAAACGAGCCCTTCATCAGTACAATGCCAATCGAAAACCAAAGTTGTTGCTGAATATATACTCACGGTCAAAATATACACTTAAATCAATAAAACACAATGAAGCATACGTCAGAGTAGAACCGAATATTCAGGTGAAACAGTACAAACTTTGTTAGGGTGGGAACTATAATCGCGTAAACCAGCCTTCAAGAAATGACTACATTTAATATTGTTGCAATTGGATTTAATTACTTTGATATTTACGAAATATGGGGTGTTGTCAGTATCTAAAAAATTGTGAACAAGTTTCGATTGTAGTTTTTCAGATTTGTAAGAGCGTGTATGTTTAAAAAGGCGGATATTCCATGTTCGACAAGTTTCACCGGGTTCACACAGTTACAATTTTTACAGAGGATACTATAAACTATACCAGTTTTCTGTAAGGGGGATTTATAGGTTTGGTAAAGATAACACATGTTTCATAACATTTTGAGGTTTAAAAACTCTACTAATATTACTTGATTTAGATATTTTTTCTGACAGATGTTTAATATGGAATGGAGACCTAATTAGTAGGTCTTTTATGTTTTATAGAGGATGATACATAATGCTCTCTGAAACAATTATTTTTGAGAAATGTATAGGGTAACCATTATGTTTTAAATCTGTAAATATTTTTTCTTTCTCTAATTGAAGGGCTGTGTCAGTGCAATATTTCTTTGATCTATGAACTGAGGTTTTTACAAGAGCGATTTTATGTGAAACAGGATTTTTCGGAAATAAAATTCAAGCACTCACCAGAAAATGATGCCTTAAGGTATACAGACTTTAAAATTTCTTGACAGGTAACCTTCTGTATTCTTTTGCCTACATCAGTCCTGTGAAAAAACGCGCAAGCTAATGTTCAGTCTATGAGAAGGTTCTTGGCAAATTTCTCGCTCGCATTTTAATATTTTTAAATGATGTTGTTTACATTGGATAGCTGAGATCAATTTCTAACGTTGTTAGTTTTTATTTTTTCGATTTTGGTTCCTGTTTTTTATATAAGGATACTTTTACTTTCAGAACAGATTCCAATCAGTTCCAAAATTGAAAATATCCACTTATTAGAGAACTTTAACCAAATTAAAAAAAGTAAAAACTAACAACATTAGAGATCGACATCAGCTATCCTCTGCAAAAAAAATCAGTTAAAAATATTAAAATACGAGCGAGAAAAATGCCAAGAACCTTCTCATAGACTTAACATTAGCCTACGCGTTTTTTCGCATGTTTGATGTAGGCTATTAAGATATCAATGAAATAGATTGATCTTTGAGTTTCAAATTCAACTGTGAACTGGATTGCCGGACAATTGGAGTTAGCATTTTCCAAAATTTCATTTAAATTAGCCTTTTTGGCAATACCGATTTGTTTATTCCGATCATTGCTTTCAAGTGATTATTGAAAATTTGAGAAAGAAGAAAGTTTCATTTTTCAAATATTTATCATGAAATTTATATTTTTCTTTCATTTTTCTGATTACTATAAACTGTAGAAAATAAAACCGTTATTGGAAAAATTTATAGCTGAAGAATGACAAATTTAAACTTACGTCAAAAAAGCTTCATCCAATGAGTGAGAATGATCAATCGTATTTATTTTCGCAACCTTCTTTTTTCATGAGGAGATAATGTTTTAACACGTCCATCAACCTTTAAAAAGATTGAAAACTTTTATCAGCACTTTTATAAACTTCGGATACGTAATAATTAAGCAAATGAAAATGTTTATTGTGTTACAGAAAATCATGATGGTTCTAAAAAGAATTCTACGAATGTAACTCATGTCGTACGACTCGTTTCACCAAGCGTCTCGTACATACTTTTCAACCCTTCACCCATGATCATTTTAAATAGAAATATGTACTTCATTTAATTCCAAAACTTTTGGGATTAAATAAGACTACAAATTTATTAATCAAAATTACTGATGTAAAAAATTAAGAATAGCACAAACCTTGTATGTCACGTATAAACCACGCTCGTTGCGAAGGTTTAAAGTCACATCTATGCATAATAAATATTAATTCATATGATAATAGCACAACTCCTGTGTCTGTCCTAAAGAGATACGGGACTGACCGCTTTGCGTTTCATATTTCAGTAGACAATTTTACCTCAAAATTCATTTTTTCGAATGAAACAGCTTAAAAGTTACATTTTTAGAAAGATAGTTAAAAAATTTTAATTTTTGAGAGATGAAATTCCTTCTAAAATGTATATATTTGGAGTTATCGGTATTCAAAATTTCATTCCAAACATAAAAACCGCAGCAAAAAGAATTGCAATGGTTATAAATTTTTCGTTCTGAAAACTATGGTGAACAATACGAACTTCATCGCCTGCAAATAATAGAATCAGAAAAGACCTTTGACGATATCTTCCTAAGAGCCAATGAAATTAGTTTTAGTAGTAAAGTTTTAGACAACTGGATTTTTTGCAAATTGATTTTTGAAACGGAAATGGAAAAACAGGGAATTATATCACAAATGGTTGTTAAAAGTGCTAGAATTGGAATCCATGTTGGAAATTATTGTAAGGAAAATAATGGTTTTCGAAATTTTTAACTCTGCTGAAAATCTTGCTGTCTAAGGCTATTAATTTGATTAGACACGCGTTCTTAGTGAAAGTAGGCAAGGAATTTTTTCATACTTGCGAGTTTTGTATATAAAATGAAAAATTATATATTTCTTTTCGTTTAAAGCATTTCGTGAATGTACTTTTTAACGAATTCATTTTTGTTTAAAGCATAGGTTGAGTGTTATGAAAATGTATTGTTTCTGCTTCCTCAATTTAATTTAGTTTCTCATCACATGACGTAATAAGATTCCGCTTTAATTTTTGATAATAATACGATGGAATGCCGAGATTGTATTGTAACCGGCATTTTGAGAACAACTCTCAAACGAAATCAAGTGCGTTTGTCATTAACAGAATTCTGCACGTTCTTCTTTTTAATATCTGTGCTTGCGCAATCTTATTTTTAAATCTGTAAGGATTTCTAAAAGAATCGGTTTTACCGATGCAAGGAAAAATTGCAGAGTTCATTTCATTTACATATCTAGAATTAACGGATGATAAATCAAAAATTCCTTTTTATAAGGAACATATTATGTCATAATATATATATATATATATATGTATATATATATATATGTATATATATATATATCACCTGGGTGAACTCTGGCAAATGTAGGGGTGTGGACGTTTTTTGCAGAAGCGATTTCTTACGGATATTCTTCATGTGATTTCAACAGAAATCAATTTTGAATTACTCTATTTTGGTATATTTCATTATGATAGGGATTAAATGACAACAAATTCTCGAGAATTCTTGATTCGACTAAATCTTTATTTAATTCTAACATGAACATTCATTTTGCATTAATAAATAAACATTAAGACAACAGTTTTACTTCTAATGAACAAACAATTAAGTTTCAGGTATCAATGGATTAAGAATGTCATGTGGAATTACATTGTACTACTTTTACATATGTATTTGTAATAATTTATAATATCCATAAATTCACAAGCCATGAAACCACAGCAGGTTGTTTATGAAGAAAGAAGCACGGGTGGCCTGGTTTTCGTGACGTTGGGAATAGAGTTGCAGACAACAATTTAAAAAACTTTTATGACCCCTGACGATCACAATGGCAGTATATATTCTATTGTCGGGTTTATAGGGATTTACTACCGGAGCTGGAAAAATGACAGCATCAATTTATTGCAGTCTGCAGTTTCCTGAACTATCCGAAGAGCAGGTTCGGGAGAAGGAGAAATTAACGGAAACAAGAAAATACAAAGAACGACCAATGGAGGTTTTTCATATCGGTACAAAAACTCATAAAATCTTGAAAACCACGAAAATTCGTCGAAGTGGACTCTTGTGCGGGTGTGCCTTACCCACTAATGATTACTGTTAAACAATAATGCTAAATACGTGCATATTTGGGTGAGTTTTTTTTTGTAATTTTTTTAAGAGAGAAATCCATAGAGGAGGGATTTATAAGTAGAGTGCGGATTCCATTGTTCCTCCCGCAAAAAGTTGAAGAATTAATCTTCCCGCTTTCATTACCAAAAGGGTGTCGTTTTTTTGGTGGTAATCCCTTTAATGGAAACTTTCTGTTTCCGTTCTCGCAATAAAAGAAACGTAGATCTAGAAACGACACTGAAACTTTACTAGAAAAGCAAGCTGTCACGTTGATAAGTAATATACAGGTTTAACATTTTATTTCAACTAGTCTGAGAGTATTTTTGAGTCAAATACACACCCAATCGAAAAATAAAATTGAAGTAAACAATTTATCTTTTATAATAATTTAATTTATATTCAATGCATTTTCTATTTTACTCTATGACTTGTAATTTCAAAATTCTCCAATGGGTAAGACCGATTTTTTACCTTTAAAGAGGTCCTGGCACAAGAATGGTTCTGAGGCCCTAATTTATTTTACAAAAGAACCAGGGTGGAAAATATAGTTTTAACTACTGGTGGCAATATTTTTGCTGCTCTAATTTTTTTATTCAAATGATATTAAAGGCCCTGAACCGGATACTTATCTATGGTCTAGAAGCGCAAGCTGCAGAAATTTCTCCTTGAGAAAAATGCCTGAATTCATCACTGATTTCATGAATTATAAGAATATTAATTTTATATCTTACATTTTAAGGTGATAAATTTCACTGAATATTTTAGAAATATAGAATAAAATATTTTAGGAAAATGTAAAATAGGATGAAACACTTTTCTTTTAAGGTTATTCTGAGATCCAAAATGGATACTTTTCAACACATTCCTGAAATAATTTTTATTATTTAATACATTAAATTCAGCAGGCATTCTTTTAAAAATAAGAAATAGAGTATTTCCCATTTTTCTCAATAACGGGAAATATTTTTTCAAAAAAGTGCAGCCAAAGTTGGCAATTTGCAATGGTTATTTACACATGGTAAATAAGGGTAAGTTCATTATCAGTGATGATGAGCTCCTTTTCTCCTGGAGAAAAATGCTAAAATTTAATACTCATAGAATTATTAGAACTGAAGCTTTAATACATTTATAGAAAAAAGCTATTCAATCCCAAAGTTCTAATAATATTGAATAATTTTCATCCGCATGCCCCATAACAGTTTCAGATAATTTAATTTAAATATAAAATAAACAAGTTTTATTCTATAAATGAAACATATTTTAGAAAGCTTGTTTTTAAAGGCTGAGAGTTGTAAATACTTTGCAACGAACTACAAATAAATTATAATAATAAAAATGTTACGTTTATAATTTAAAATAAAACCTTAAAAAAGGAATTATCACTCAAATGTAGCTTGTCTATCCTAAAAACATTGATCTAGTTATGCTCAAAGAATTTTCCTGTTTTTTTCATTTGAAATGCATTTAGATGTTTTATATAATTGTAACGAAAAGCTACAACAGGCAACATCTAAATTTTTAGTGAATACTAAAATTACTTATGCTCACGATCTTATATCACGATCAACGGAAACAGGTGAAATAAACATGTCTCGGTAGCAGCGCGGGAATTCCAATAACAGTTGGAAAAAAAGGTTTGGCACGCTATTCTTCCCACAGTCAAGTGGAAGGGGAGATTTTTGATTTAAAAAGAGGTTACTAGTCCGCGGTCTATTTATATCAGATGTCTATGGATAATTCACATAATTCATTACATCCCACTGTAGTTTGCTGTACTCTCCTTGAAGTTTAACAAAGTTAGTCAACGTAGTGATGTAAGAAGAGATAGAATATTATCACGCGACATCGCATACAGGAACTAAGTTTTACCAATGTGGTAAGAACCACGACTGAGGATTGAAGTCCGGAAATAGATTTTGTCAACAGACATTGTTATGATGAATTCAAGAATCTTAAATAATATATATTAAAATTGGCTCATAGAAAAAAATATTCTCGATACAAAAATTCAATTGTTCATCGTTTTTATTTAAATTTTTCATTATATGACTAAGTGCACGACTATGCGCCGTACATGATGGATTCTTACTATATTACTCTGCACCTGATCCGAGGTAAACTTCTACTCTACTGTATATCCTATTTATGAATTATGATATATAATTGTCATAGGATTGTGTTTGCTTTCCACGGTCCGAGTAAATTAAAATATGTTTTTTTTTACACTACAAAGTTATGTTAAATGCAAATATTGTATAATTTTAACTTAAATTATAAAATTAACTTGATAAATAAATGTATCCGAAAGGAATTATCTTAAATAATATATATTAAAATTGGCTCGTAGGAAAAAATATTCTCGAAACAGGAATTCAATTGTTCATCGTTTTTATTTAAATTTTTCATTATATGACTAAGTGCACGGCTATGCGCCTTACAGAATGGATTCTTACTATATTACTCTGCACTTGATCCGAGGTAAACTTCCACTCTACTGTATATCCTATTTATGAATTATGATATATAATTGTCATAGGATTGTGTTTGCTTTCCACGGTCCGAGTAAATTAAAATATGTTTTTTTTTTACACTACAAAGTTATGTTAAATGCAAATATTGTATAATTTTAACTTAAATTATAAAATTAACTTGATAAATAAATGTATCCGAAAGGAATTATCTTAAATAATATATATTAAAATTGGCTCGTAGGAAAAAATATTCTCGAAACAGGAATTCAATTGTTCATCGTTTTTATTTAAATTTTTCATTATATGACTAAGTGCACGGCTATGCGCCTTACAGAATGGATTCTTACTATATTACTCTGCACTTGATCCGAGGTAAACTTCCACTCTACTGTATATCCTATTTATGAATTATGATATATAATTGTCATAGGATTGTGTTTGCTTTCCACGGTCCGAGTAAATTAAAATATGTTTTTTTTTACACTACAAAGTTATGTTAAATGCAAATATTGTATAATTTTAACTTAAATTATAAAATTAACTTGATAAATAAATGTATCCGAAAGGAATTATCTTAAATAATATATATTAAAATTGGCTCGTAGGAAAAAATATTCTCGAAACAGGAATTCAATTGTTCATCGTTTTTATTTAAATTTTTCATTATATGACTAAGTGCACGGCTATGCGCCTTACAGAATGGATTCTTACTATATTACTCTGCACTTGATCCGAGGTAAACTTCCACTCTACTGTATATCCTATTTATGAATTATGATATATAATTGTCATAGGATTGTGTTTGCTTTCCACGGTCCGAGTAAATTAAAATATGTTTTTTTTTACACTACAAAGTTATGTTAAATGCAAATATTGTATAATTTTAACTTAAATTATAAAATTAACTTGATAAATAAATGTATCCGAAAGGAATTATCTTAAATAATATATATTAAAATTGGCTCGTAGGAAAAAATATTCTCGAAACAGGAATTCAATTGTTCATCGTTTTTATTTAAATTTTTCATTATATGACTAAGTGCACGGCTATGCGCCTTACAGAATGGATTCTTACTATATTACTCTGCACTTGATCCGAGGTAAACTTCCACTCTACTGTATATCCTATTTATGAATTATGATATATAATTGTCATAGGATTGTGTTTGCTTTCCACGGTCCGAGTAAATTAAAATGTTTTTTTTTACACTACAAAGTTATGTTAAATGCAAATATTGTATAATTTTAACTTAAATTATAAAATTAACTTGATAAATAAATGTATCCGAAAGGAATTATCTTAAATAATATATATTAAAATTGGCTCGTAGGAAAAAATATTCTCGAAACAGGAATTCAATTGTTCATCGTTTTTATTTAAATTTTTCATTATATGACTAAGTGCACGGCTATGCGCCTTACAGAATGGATTCTTACTATATTACTCTGCACTTGATCCGAGGTAAACTTCCACTCTACTGTATATCCTATTTATGAATTATGATATATAATTGTCATAGGATTGTGTTTGCTTTCCACGGTCCGAGTAAATTAAAATATGTTTTTTTTTACACTACAAAGTTATGTTAAATGCAAATATTGTATAATTTTAACTTAAATTATAAAATTAACTTGATAAATAAATGTATCCGAAAGGAATTATCTTAAATAATATATATTAAAATTGGCTCGTAGGAAAAAATATTCTCGAAACAGGAATTCATTTGTTCATCGTTTTTATTTAAATTTTTCATTATATGACTAAGTGCACGGCTATGCGCCTTACAGAATGGATTCTTACTATATTACTCTGCACTTGATCCGAGGTAAACTTCCACTCTACTGTATATCCTATTTATGAATTATGATATATATTTGTCATAGGATTGTGTTTGCTTTCCACGGTCCCTGGAAATTAAAATATAATGTTTTTTATTTTAATTACAAAGTTATGTTAAATGCAAATATTGTATAATTTTAACTTAAATTATAAAATTAACTTGATAAATAAATGTATCCGAAAGGAATTATCTTAAATAATATATATTAAAATTGGCTCGTAGGAAAAAATATTCTCGAAACAGGAATTCAATTGTTCATCGTTTTTATTTAAATTTTTCATTATATGACTAAGTGCACGGCTATGCGCCTTACAGAATGGATTCTTACTATATTACTCTGCACTTGATCCGAGGTAAACTTCCACTCTACTGTATATCCTATTTATGAATTATGATATATAATTGTCATAGGATTGTGTTTGCTTTCCACGGTCCGAGTAAATTAAAATATGTTTTTTTTACACTACAAAGTTATGTTAAATGCAAATATTGTATAATTTTAACTTAAATTATAAAATTAACTTGATAAATAAATGTATCCGAAAGGAATTATCTTAAATAATATATATTAAAATTGGCTCGTAGGAAAAAATATTCTCGAAACAGGAATTCAATTGTTCATCGTTTTTATTTAAATTTTTCATTATATGACTAAGTGCACGGCTATGCGCCTTACAGAATGGATTCTTACTATATTACTCTGCACTTGATCCGAGGTAAACTTCCACTCTACTGTATATCCTATTTATGAATTATGATATATAATTGTCATAGGATTGTGTTTGCTTTCCACGGTCCGAGTAAATTAAAATATGTTTTTTTTTACACTACAAAGTTATGTTAAATGCAAATATTGTATAATTTTAACTTAAATTATAAAATTAACTTGATAAATAAATGTATCCGAAAGGAATTATCTTAAATAATATATATTAAAATTGGCTCGTAGGAAAAAATATTCTCGAAACAGGAATTCAATTGTTCATCGTTTTTATTTAAATTTTTCATTATATGACTAAGTGCACGGCTATGCGCCTTACAGAATGGATTCTTACTATATTACTCTGCACTTGATCCGAGGTAAACTTCCACTCTACTGTATATCCTATTTATGAATTATGATATATAATTGTCATAGGATTGTGTTTGCTTTCCACGGTCCGAGTAAATTAAAATATGTTTTTTTTTTACACTACAAAGTTATGTTAAATGCAAATATTGTATAATTTTAACTTAAATTATAAAATTAACTTGATAAATAAATGTATCCGAAAGGAATTATCTTAAATAATATATATTAAAATTGGCTCGTAGGAAAAAATATTCTCGAAACAGGAATTCAATTGTTCATCGTTTTTATTTAAATTTTTCATTATATGACTAAGTGCACGGCTATGCGCCTTACAGAATGGATTCTTACTATATTACTCTGCACTTGATCCGAGGTAAACTTCCACTCTATGTATATCCTATTTATGAATTATGATATATAATTGTCATAGGATTGTGTTTGCTTTCCACGGTCCGAGTAAATTAAAATATGTTTTTTTTTACACTACAGAGTTATGTTAAATGCAAATATTGTATAATTTTAACTTAAATTATAAAATTAACTTGATAAATAAATGTATCCGAAAGGAATTATCTTAAATAATATATATTAAAATTGGCTCGTAGGAAAAAATATTCTCGAAACAGGAATTCAATTGTTCATCGTTTTTATTTAAATTTTTCATTATATGACTAAGTGCACGGCTATGCGCCTTACAGAATGGATTCTTACTATATTACTCTGCACTTGATCCGAGGTAAACTTCCACTCTACTGTATATCCTATTTATGAATTATGATATATAATTGTCATAGGATTGTGTTTGCTTTCCACGGTCCGAGTAAATTAAAATATTTTTTTTTTACACTACAAAGTTATGTTAAATGCAAATATTGTATAATTTTAACTTAAATTATAAAATTAACTTGATAAATAAATGTATCCGAAAGGAATTATCTTAAATAATATATATTAAAATTGGCTCGTAGGAAAAAATATTCTCGAAACAGGAATTCAATTGTTCATCGTTTTTATTTAAATTTTTCATTATATGACTAAGTGCACGGCTATGCGCCTTACAGAATGGATTCTTACTATATTACTCTGCACTTGATCCGAGGTAAACTTCCACTCTACTGTATATCCTATTTATGAATTATGATATATAATTGTCATAGGATTGTGTTTGCTTTCCACGGTCCGAGTAAATTAAAATATGTTTTTTTTTTACACTACAAAGTTATGTTAAATGCAAATATTGTATAATTTTAACTTAAATTATAAAATTAACTTGATAAATAAATGTATCCGAAAGGAATTATCTTAAATAATATATATTAAAATTGGCTCGTAGGAAAAAATATTCTCGAAACAGGAATTCATTTGTTCATCGTTTTTATTTAAATTTTTCATTATATGACTAAGTGCACGGCTATGCGCCTTACAGAATGGATTCTTACTATATTACTCTGCACTTGATCCGAGGTAAACTTCCACTCTACTGTATATCCTATTTATGAATTATGATATATAATTGTCATAGGATTGTGTTTGCTTTCCACGGTCCGAGTAAATTAAAATATGTTTTTTTTTACACTACAAAGTTATGTTAAATGCAAATATTGTATAATTTTAACTTAAATTATAAAATTAACTTGATAAATAAATGTATCCGAAAGGAATTATCTTAAATAATATATATTAAAATTGGCTCGTAGGAAAAAATATTCTCGAAACAGGAATTCATTTGTTCATCGTTTTTATTTAAATTTTTCATTATATGACTAAGTGCACGGCTATGCGCCTTACAGAATGGATTCTTACTATATTACTCTGCACTTGATCCGAGGTAAACTTCCACTCTACTGTATATCCTATTTATGAATTATGATATATATTTGTCATAGGATTGTGTTTGCTTTCCACGGTCCCTGGAAATTAAAATATAATGTTTTTTATTTTAATTACAAAGTTATGTTAAATGCAAATATTGTATAATTTTAACTTAAAAATAACTTAATAAATATATGTATCCGAAGCGAATTATGTTGGAATAAAACAGATATTAATGATGTTCCTAACTACGACAAATAAATTAATTCTGAAATAGCTACTAGTAGTAACACTTTGTCAATTTAAGATATGCTTACTTATCGTGTATTTGCATACATTATTTTTGATTTATGTGTCTTTTGTAAATAAATCTGTATTTCAATTATTTCATTAGTCAGTTTTACTTGATGACATAAATTGTATTTTATTATTTAGTCTACCACCTAGTGCATGCTTTAGTTACAGCTTTCAAAAGATCTTTTCTTTCACCACCAATTACTCAACTCAATTAATGGGTATTCAGGTTTTGTTAATTAATGCAATTATCTAGATGTATATTTTTATTCTTTAATTTTATGTGAGCAATTGACAACACTGTATCTAAGCTACTAACGATGATACAGAGCAACTCTTCTGTACGATCACATTCATATTTGTTAACTATATTGGTAGATAATGATTTATTGGGGATTGGGGGTGATTAGTACTAGCAAATATAGGTATCATATTCACTTAAAATAATGATAAGTCAAAGATTTTCAATGTAATGTTTGGCATATTTGTATTTTTTCCCCCAACAGTGAAATTGAATAGTCAAATTAAGGTCAATAGTTATCAAATATATAAATAAAAATGCTATGTGAAACATTGAACTAATTAATAACTTAAAAATTTGACACGCATTTTTAAAATTTTGCTTATTTATTTTAGAATTGGACTGAGTGTAAACAACTCAATATGACTTGTAGATTATCCAAAGTAGAGCTCCATTTATACGCAAGTATATTTATTAATAACATCAAATTTTGCAGAGTTTTCAGAAAGTCCTTTTTCTTATAAAGGCACCCCTGCAGGTAATATTCGCGTTTTCGTGATTTTATTTAGTATAGAAAGTTTGGAGACTCTCACAGAAAATTTATTGGGGGCATGAATAAATTTTATTTTATTTACATTGCGAAATATTTATTTACGTGCTTTGTTATATTTCTATTAGTTAATTTCGTCCAGGACCACCAAAGTATAAGCTAATCCTGCTATACGCTGTCGAAAACAGTAGGGCCCCCTAACTGACCGTCTAGATTGGCGAATCTCGACTAGCACGGAGGAAGATAGTGTCTTTCTCCGTGTCGACTAGTATGGATAGTAATGAACATATCACTCCCTCTTTCGGTGGCAAAAACTTGTTTTAAAATGTGTATCTGCATCTTTGTTATAAAATTTTTAGTACATTAAATGAGAAAATAATTCATTAAGTCAATTTGTTTGTTGAACGACAGTTAGTTTAATTCTTTGCTTTCTAACTATAAAAAAATGTCTCATTCTACAGTATTATTGCACATTCTGAAGTATTAAGAGGCCATATAATCATTTTACCTAGCTTTACATATTTTTGCTAGATTCAAGCCCGGTTAGAAATTGTTTTTAGGAATTCGTTACGTTATTTTCACTAACACACACACATAAATAGATAGTATATATATCTTACAATCCCTTCGCAACACAGGAGCATTTTTTTTGTAATTTTAAATTAAAGAAAAAATGTATAAGGAAGATTATAGTTTGATTTTTCACCAGAAGGAGTACAGTTCTCAAAATAAAACTAATATTACTTGATATTAATTAAATTTAGATAACATCATTATAAAATAGCCTGCTTACTTTTGAATAATATTAAAATGAAAACTGCTATATAGCATTTGAAATGAAGTTATTATAAAATAATTCATAACCATTACAAAAATATAATTGACATTAACGTGTAACGCATTGTAAATTGAGTTTAGTACATTTTAAAAGTTTAATTAATTAGTATGCATTGCAGCAAGATTTAGTAACTTTTTATGAAATGCAATTGGGATGAACTTATAACGCATTACAAATAAATTAAATTACATTTTGGAATGCGTAGTTTTGAATTGTAATCTTATAAGCTAATCGATTAATTTGTGACTTGCTGTAATTTTATGATTAACTGTAATTATGGACTTCTGTCATTTTATTTCTTCATAAATGTTATTTCTTGGTTATATCTGTAATTTGGTGGCATTCTGTTACGGATTTTGAGAGTCAGAAAATTTGAAACTGAAAATTTAAGGAATTTTTTAGATCAAATTTACAAAATTTGTATAGAATTTGAAACATCAATACTTTAAAAAATATTATTAATGAAAAATTTTCAGTAAATTTTATTCAGAAATATCATATTTTGCTGTAGTTATTTGCATCCCAAAAAGGAAATAAAAATCATTTATTCTTATAAATACATTATGTTATAAAAGACTTTCAAGTATACCGTTGTTATTAACAGACAAATTTTTATTTAAAATAACTTTCAGTAAACATTTTGAAAAATGCATTTCTTCTCGCATTATTGACCAATTTCGCGAATCTTATTCAAGGGAGAATTGATAAATGGAACAAATGACGTGAAAAGTAAATGAGTTCTTTTGTGGATTGAAGGTGAATTTGATTTAAACGTAGAAGAATCGTGAGATTTAGTTAAAGAAAACTTTATTGTTTTGGGAGTTGAAATTATTTTATATGCGGCAACAAAACTTTGTTATATTGAAATGGTTATTCTCGTGACATTCCTAATAAAATAGTAGCGTAAAAAGCTTTATTTAGCTAAATAAAAATATAAAAAATATGGTATGACGATGCTCATATTTTCTTAGGATAATTTAATTTAAAAGTAATATTTTCTATATTTAGATATATTAAATTATTGTGGGCTAAATTATTTTCTAAATTAGTTCATTATTTGCCCATTTTATCCTTTATTCAAAATGCTATTTTCTTTTATCGTAAAGTTAATTTTTATATCCGTTAAATGCATTACAGTATTCATATTTAAGCTTACAAACTGCTCTTTGTGGTTTTCTTAGATCTGGGAATAGTTTCCACAGTGATCCTTTATGCTTTGTTTAGAAAGTAATGCATATCTATCTAAATTTCCATCTGCTGGTTCATGAGATAATAATTAAAGTATATACACTATGGGGATAGTAAAACTACATTCTCATCGCGCCCGTGCTGTCCTCGCAGACATTTCATTGGGTTACTGCCTCTTGTCACTTTATTGTGTTGCCAATTCTGGTAAACTTTTGGCGTGCGCGTCGTTCAAAATTTCATATGGTTTTCTCCCTAACCGCTGTGTCTTAACTCCGAGCTTTCGCTTGTAACACATTTTGGTTTGCGTTGTAACTGGTATGAAAAAGTACTCAGATCAACTCTGTCTCTCGACCTAAAAGCATTTATATATTGAGATAAATAACGGAAACTACCCCTCGTTTTATTTAAATAAAGATTTTTCCATGGATCGACTTTTCTTCATTGCTTTCTGTTTATACATCCGCAGGACTAGAACGCTGCGGTTACTGCATTTTCAACGCATGTTAATATTTACGTTTCACTGACCTTTATGATCTTGAATACTTATCAAGTCAGCAAGAATCTAGTACATTCAGAACAATATATTTACTATTTCCAGATCCAAATAAAATCTCTTTTATACATGGATGAAAAGCAAAATAAATTAGCTTTATTTGCGAGTTACACAAACTTTATTGAGATAAATTACTTTTTACTATAAAAATAGCCGGAATATATCTTGCAGGGCAATGAACTCTTTAACCCTCTGTATTTGTAAGACCTGTGTCACTGCATAGGTATTTAAAGGTGTTCCAACTCTAAGGTAAAATGTGACTTGCACATAAAAAGTTGTATAACTGATCATCCATCACTTGTGTTTATAACTTTTTGATGTAATCTGAATTCTGAACATATAAGCTTTTGATCCATCGTGTTTTTTGAAGCATTATGCAGCCTGCACTACTTTATAGAAGAAAAAAATTATTAATCAGGCTTGTTGTTTTATTGCTATTTCAACTAAAATTGTTACTGCTAGCAAATGAACGAAAAAAAATATTTTTAACATTATTTGCTTTTAAAATTTTCACTACTCGTGTCACATGTTGAAAACTCTTATTCTCTTATCACAAATATGCAACACTTTATCACTTTACCATAACCGGTTGCCCTATACATATATTTGTTGAATTATAATACATCAGTGTATTTTTAGTCTAAAAATAGCATTTTTCAGTTTTTTAAATACGACTGAACTGCTCAGTTTGGTAGTGCAATTTTTGAAATAATATAATGCAGTTAGCTAAATATTTTAGCTAACTTTATCCAATTTATGCAATATAAGATATGGATTTGTATAGCGTTGCAAAGAATACGGCGTCATGAAATGTGTCAAATTTATAAGGCATGTGCAACAAAAATATTTCTTCTATATGTCACTGCCACATACGCTTTATAGCTTGTAAAGCTATTTATTTTCTCTTAATATGAATGCTCTGATTACATTTCATCAACATTAATCGGAATCGTTATTCTAGTAAACGGACATATATAACCTAGGTTCAGGGAGAACGAATTTTTCCCATTACATTCTGACAGCGATAGTATTAAACAACTTAATATAAGTAATTGAAAAAAGAGCAGTAGTTTAATTAAACCTTTGATTACGGTCCAGAACTGGTGACTCTTTATATTCAATCTTCCACATTTTAGAAAAAAAGTGGTAGATTTCTCTTGAAAATATCCAAGTATAAGTTTAGTTGTATGGTAGAGATTATTTTTTAAAAAGTAGTACGAATAGAATGAACAAATAGTCCACAGGGACGCATATGTCCCAAAACGTAGTCAAGAGGTAAATTTGTATAAACTTATGTTTGGTCAATTAAAAGCTCAATTTTGGAAAACTAAAGTCGTAAGAATATTCAAAACTGTAAAGATTTTTTTCATGTCCATTTCGTTATTTCAAAGAACAAATTGTGAAGTTCACCGTCAGTGTAGAAGACCAATTGCTTCGTGGGAAGTTTATAAGGTAAAAATAAAATGTGTATATCACTATACTTGCATAAGATGTACAAGATTACCATCAAAGCCTGTGTAAGATAAGTTAAACAGAATTATCATACAATAAATATTATCTAAAAGAAGAAGAATTAGAAACAGTGCATCGTTCACCTATATACTGAGAATATAGATTATTTATGCAAAATAGATTATAATTAAAGATTTTATTGATATTACTCAGTCCTGCTCATATCACCAACAATAAAGATTTTAAAATCAACGCCACCATTTCAATTTTAGACGTACATGTCTCATGTAGAAAAGTAAGAAAGCATACAAGACCCGAGACTTAAGATTTTTTTTCTGTAACTAATTTATATGACTAAAGATATCTTTAAAAATGGCAAATATCATTTTTCTGTTTTTAACTTATCGTTTCTGTGTAAAAAATCACGTTATTACCCGAATAATATCACATTAAAAATAAAACTCCTCTATTCAGTCACATTGATACTTTAACTGTACAGTGATTTCTTTTTTCAAAATGATGAATTATGAGTTTGCTCGAACAGTTACACTGAAACCGTTTAGCCTGTTTGAGACATGGTATCATAATATTATGCCAGGGATTTCATTGACTATGACTTTGTTATTAAGTCTGACAATGTCGTAAAAATAATTTCATTATTTTTAAAGTTACGAACGAAAATCCGTTTTCAGATGCGAGTGAGGCACACTGTATTTTAGATTGAATAAACAGACAACGATTCTACTTTTAAATCATAGATTTCAATCACTCGAAATTCATTGTACTTACCCTGTTGATCTATGCAACTTATACACAACACGTGGTATGCAAAAATTGAGTTTCACTTAAAACGGATACTATGACTGAAAACGAACTTCGAGTAATTTTCGCTAAAATACAGTACTGTGTCTCGGTAAATGAATGATAAATGCTATGAACATCATTATCTACAGTGATCATGCTGGTATCATCCTACTATCATCCTGCAGTAGGCCTGAGTCATGTATATCAATTACATTTAAAATAATGTAACAAATAACAAGTTGGAAATTGTACGTCAAACGTTACAAACGAGGTGCGTTCGTACGCACGTTTTAGAATTAAATTCATGATATCCCGTGCGTAGAACGGGTTAAACAGCTAGTTAAGTATATATTTTATGACACTGTTCATACAAATATCTTAACTAGTTATATAAATATTCAGATATATATGTATCAGCTAGTTATATAAATATTCAGATCTTGATGATTTTTAATTCTGTGAAATGAATTATATCGTCTGCAGATTAATTTCTGTCATAAAATAAGTGTCTCGGTCGCTTGACGATTTAACATCCATCGGAAGCTTCTCTAACAAGAAAGCACCGATTTAAAAAAAAAAATTCAAATTTCTTAATAAATATTTTTATTAAAATCTCCTAAAGTTTTGATTCGATTTTAATAAAATTTGAAATGTCTCGACAAAATTCTGCAAAGATAATATATTTTAAATTGCAAACCATTTGGTTGGGTAGTTTTTGCGTTGTTATATGCGGACAGACAGACAGACGGACGGACAGACAGACGGACGGACAGACGGACGGACCAAACGACGACTATATGTGCTACGTATTTATATAATTACGAACGCACCTAAAAAACAACAACTCTGCAAAGCCTTTTTCCTCATGGAGCATTATGTAACAAAATTCTTTTGTGTGACCTTGCAAATAAATGATAAAAGTGTTCACTGCATATTCTACAGAAAATATGTTTTAATTCACCTCGGAAATTCACATTAATTTCATTATGTCTGTAAAACTTTATTAAAATACATCACAAAAGATATTTCCCCATATATCAAAAAGCAACGGAGTCATTTGAGTACTTCTGTAAAAGAACTATAGATGCTACATATCATATTTTATAGTAAGAACCTTGTAATGAACTTTGGTGTTGTATATCAATTTCAATATGCTTGAAATAGTGTAATATCATTAAAATACACAGCAAACGATTTTTCCCCATAGACCATAATGTAACGGATTTCTTTTCAGTGCCCCTGTAAATGAACTATATGAGCTACACAGTTCATTTTCGATACCAAACATGCCATGGTAAATCTCAATTACCATGAATTACTTGCATTACAATCTGAGTATATTTACGCGAGTTAGAGCACGGCCACAATACAGACGGAGAGACAAATCGAATTCATAAACATTTTCAAATTATATGCGAAAGTGTTAAAAAGAAAAAAACACAGACTATAGTAATGGGCAATTCTCGAGAATTCAACATTCGATGAAAATCGCCATGGTATAAAATAACAAGGGTGGTGCGGACGGTGCCCCTGCACCAAGCGCCATCAGTTAGAATAAGCACTGACGAGCTTAATCGGCGCAGACACGATTCATTGCTCATACATCTACGATCGGCAGAAAAAGTAACAAGGTGTTTTGTTCCAGGTGCCAAATAGAGCTGTTGCGGTGTTGAAAATAGCTATCAATAAAGATAACAATCGATTCCCAAATTTCACTATCAATATTTTCTACAATTGATTGCCACACTGATAAGCTAAACACACTAACTGCACAATTTAGCGGTGAATAAGTAGATTAATTCCGCATTATCTGTTTCACATCACCTCTTGAAACGCTGAAGATCTTGTTTAAAGTTCGAAAAAGAGCCGACGATAGTCCAAACGCTCAAGGGAAGCTTCCTACAGGTCGGAAATGGGAGCTGAAGAGACTATAGAAACCAATACGGAAAATTGGCACAGAGAACCAGAACTAAAATCGTGGTTTGGGGAGGGTGGAGACAACATACCAAGACGAATGGTCTACGTTGTGTGAGGATTGGACCCATAGAACCTGAAAAATCGGAAAAAGAAGAAATGACTATGCAGAAGCGGCCACACTGTAGATGGGGTAAAATGCTTAAAAAATTTTCAAAATGATCTGATCTTCTCTAAAATTATATTGAAGGTAAAGAAACATAAAAAAAAAGCCTAGCAATGTTGAAAGAAAGGGTGGTGTAGGCGATAGCGGACATGGGGGGGGGGGATGTTAAAAAATTCCTGCTTCTACCATAAATAAATATCAGAGAGATTCAAGCTTAATAGTGGGCATGCGTCAGTGGTCCATGAGGACAATAAGGTAAAAGCATATTTCAAGAGCCACTAGAAGGAGTTCAAAACGCTGAAAAACTGCCTATAAAGGGAAAACTGAAGTTAAAAACCACCATAGCATGGAAACTAAAGTGCCTAGGGCCCAAATAACCCTAGAACAAGTCTTGATCTAATAGTTCAGAGTTAGACGATAGCATGTATATCAATTTTGTGGATATATTATAGGTACTGAGACTGTGTCTAAAGCGAAAAATAGCAATAATTCGAGAAAGAGCCCACCTAGGCTAAAAACGGAAATGGGGATGAGAAGGGGGAAATAAGTAGCTAGGGGACCCAAAGATAGGACCGGGGGATGAGGGGCAGGCTAAAATACCGCAAATGCATATAAAGAGGCCCACGGGGAAGGGTGCTCCTATGCTAAGGCAGAAATATAGCATGTATTATGTTACGTAAATGAAAATCTGGTATACGGTGGACAGTAAATGTCCTAGCAATGAGAGATAGATTCCATCTTGAAGTCTCTAAAGCGGAACCATGGTCCGAAGACCCTCCTCATATACTAGCAAGCACCTTCATGGAGAGGGAAGGTACTATTATATAAGTAAGATGGAATTGTAAATTGGATATGGCAACAGGTGCACGATTGTTGAGCTGCTGTCTATCGATCTCAACATATCGTTCATCTTTATTTACTTCAAATCATCACTGTCGATAGTTCGAAAGCGGAATTATCGATCTATTCCAAACACTACAGCCAGGAAATAAATAAGAGAGATAGATTGAGATCGATAGACATAAGATAATTTGGCAGGAAACTGGCTGTAGTGACGGTGATAGATCGATAATTCAGGAATTTTCCATACAAGGCTACTTAACTTGGTTTACTGTATATTTTATATGATTTTATAAGAAATTGTCATTAAATTTATTTGTTATCTAAATTTAAAAATTTCGCTATATATTTTCTTCTATTAGATTCAATATGATTTAACTTTCCCAATTTAAAAAATTCATCATTGTACATTATACGTACACACACACATACACATACACTCTAAGCTTAAGAAGTTCTAATCGTATATATTATTTCTGTTGTCAATATCCCTTTTTCTAAGAAAATACAAAACGCAGAACGATAAATGAGATGCCATATGAAAGGATTTTGAACAGGCTGCTGACAGAGTACATTTAGATTTTTTTTAAACATGTTTTTCGATTAAAAATTGCTGTTAAATAAAAATTAAATCGACATTGTTTTCATAAATGAAATGAAAGGTTTTCTCAAATCAGTGTTGCCACAAAAATAAAATACTGCAGTATCGGATGACGTTATCCTCTAATGCTATTAAAATAAGATTGTTAATTTATTTCTTGCGCGTATTTTAAAAAAAAAATATCGAGCTTTTAATCGGGTTTTTATTTGATTTCTTTGTTTAACCATGGCTGTATATATGCGTACTGTATCGAAGCACCAGTTGATTACTTAATTTAAGGATTATCTTCCAATTAGATATGCATTTCATTAGGATTTACAAAAATTGTAAGTATTTATTTTTAAATATTTCATTAAGCTGTTAATACGCCAGCGAAGTCTGACGTCACTTTAATGGCTGCCGGACCCTAAAGCTTGGACATCCCACTTTTAATTCCATAATCTTGCAAAAAAATGGTGTACCAAATATTGATTTATGTATTTAAGACATTTTTGGAAAATCTGAGGAAATGCTTTCATATGAATTCACTAAACATCTTATTCAATGTTTCAATTTTTTTTTATAATTCGTTTTTTTTTCAGTATAGGGGTCTTGGCAACCTAGAGAAATGACCTTGGCGAGAGAAGAAAATTTGGCAACAAATTTTCTGCCAAACTCCCATTTTCTTATATACAAGCAATCATCATATATATGATTTCTGTTATCAACATCCCTTTTTCTATTCACATACAAAACATACAATGATGAATGAGGTATCATGCGAAAAGTTTTTGACATAGTACACTCACATTTCGTTAAAACTCGTTTTTTTTTATCGGTTAATTAAAAATTAGTGCTACAACGTGCCAGGAAATAATCTTAAAGATTGTAGTGCGAAAGCTTCGCACAGGTCCTTCTGGTATTTCATATAATTGCTGATAATTTAGAAATTGTAATAATAAAAAAAAGTTGCTGCCTTAAAAATACGGAATTACAGTAAAACCCCGGTTATCCGAAAAGCAGGGGACCAAAGGATTTTCGGTTAACCGGGATTCCATAGGAATTTTCGGATAAGGCTCTGCATCAGTAAGATTTGAAATTTCCCCCTGCCATGTTAAACCAATGGTCGCGGATTCCATTCGTATTTGTCGAATATCTCATTAGGAAATTAATATTTTTGATTTATTTTTTTAGTATTATCTTCTTAAAGGACGTCTCTTATTTTCTGTGTTGCCAAATATTTCTAAATTATATATATTTTTTTTTAATTTGGTGCTAAAGTCTTAAGAAGTCAGCGAGATGTGAATAACACTAAATAACTCCAAACCTATTTGGTGTTTTAAAAACTGGAAAACACTGAAATAAAGTGCATGTTCTCATCTATTCATATAAATAAAAAAAATTCGTTTAAGTTTATTTAAACTCTAGATATTAGACAAATAAGCTGAAAATTGCTGAAAATTTCATCCCCCCGCTAAGCAATAAATCAAGGCAAGAGGAGACCACAGTTGACCTTTGACATCACACAGGTCGAAAGTGAAGGGTTGAGAAGAACAGTATGCTACAGCAGAAATTAGTGAGTCTTTATAACTTGTGGGGTTGAGTTTGTTGGGGGTAGAGAATGGGGATTCATTCAGTATGCTATTTAATTGTAACTACTAAAAGGAACATTTTTATTGATGTAACAAATTAAATATATTTTTAAAATAAAGATAAAAAATACAGAACGTATCTTTGCATAGTAAAAATAATGTTTGAATAAAGAATTTATCAGATTATAAATTATTTATAATGTATTTATAATTTTAAATATTTTACAACAATTTAATACAAATTATAATTTATTATACTTATATGTTACTGTACATCGATATAAAAATCTATATTATGCTTGTATACTCAGGGACGATTTTCTGGGTATACAGTCGCTTGATGCTGCAGTATAAATTTGAAATAGTGTATTTAGTTATACGGAATTAAAATATATTTTAGGCTTTCTAAATAAATCATTCCTGTGTAATTTTTCTTGTCAAATATATTGCTAGTATTTTCCTATTATGATAATAAAAGAAATACATAATTAAATGAAAGATTATTGGAAATTTATAAAACAATTATAGCAAAACAACAGGGAAAATCTGGCGTTTACAGTTATACAATACTTTTGTAAGGAAAGTATGAAAAGAAAGTTGCGAAAAGTTACAAATTGTAGGAAAAGGTGTGGTTTTAAAATTTTCTTTAAAAGATTTTCAACTAAATAGTTTTATCACAAGAATAGTGTTTTTGCTTGATTAAACCATAAAACTTCATAAAACCATTTAATAATATCAGTAAAAACTTTATCTTAAAAATTTACAATGGTGCATTCTGTTTGCAAATTTTAATTACCTTAAAATTTTTACTTTTATTAGCCCAAACAGAAAGAGACATATATATTTTTGTCCATTCAGATGAAATTTCGTTATTTTTTGTCTCTTATTCTTTCTTTTAACCATGATGGTTTTAATCCTGGTTTGAAAAACAATTTAAAATACTATTTACAAACATTATGCAAGTTTGTTCTTTAAAAGTAGCAGCGTAACTTCGGTTGTGTCAACGAAACTTAATATAATATTGGGGCTTAGCCATAAAAAGTATGCACATGATCTCTGCAATAGTATATTTGATTTTTAATAAATCCCGGTTACAAAGAGAGAGGAATTTGATTTCCAATATAGTAAACCAGCAAAAGTTTGGTACATGGTCTGTCCGTTTTCTGCTAGCTTTAATAAATTTTTATTTATTTTATAAAGTTTTGCTCTATTCTAAAAAATATTTCTACAGATCTAATAAAGCATTTTAGTTATAAAATTATCTATAATAAGCGTTATCTGTACCTTTGGAATGCATCTATTATACTTTTGATTTTACTCAGGACTGGATTTATCCTGCTGATCACATTCAGTTTCGTCAGAAAAAGTTTATTTTCTTTCATCTATCTTGACAACCCATTCTCTCGTTATTTTTTCAGTATTATCAGTAAAAGTAATAGTAAAGTAAGTAGAAAAAATGTACATTTTTATATGGAAACCGATTTATATTTTAAAATGTGTTCTGCATCAAATTAAGCAGTTTTACATTTAAATTCTTTTAAAATTCTGCTTCTTTAAAGTAAACTGAACAGAGACTTGAATGATATATGGAAAAATTATCTGATCTTTAGCAGGCGTGCAGCAATGATTTTCATACGATAGTATGTGTTAAAAACTAGGAAATGAAATTCCTTTGGAATGTGTGGAAGAATTAGTGCATTCTGCAATGCATTACCAATTATTTTAATTACAAAATTGAGAATTAAATTAAGACATTATTCCCTTTCAAAATGATTATATGAACATGAAAAAAAATAACACTTATTATCGCGAAAAGAGAAAGAGAGAATGCGAAAAAATGAAAAACACAGGGACAACTTAAAAGTCAGTGACAGGGTGATGTACTGCCCATCTCGTCGATGAACCTTCCGTGTATTATATTTACCGTGACTAAATCCATCTCACATGAGATGAGACTGGACCTCCCTTGCCCTCAATCCCCCTTACTGCGTTGACAGCCGAAGAAAGACATGGCCATATTTGGAAAGGGGGAATGAAAATGCAGGCCAAGAACAGAAATCCGGAAAAAAAAGTTACTGAAAAAGAGCCTTAAAACCGGGAGGATTCCTATATTTACTCTACCAGATGGCACTCACTACTCACCCCTCTCACTCCCGCTCAGTCAGGTAACGCGTTCGTGCCTGTAGCTGCAGCTAGAGCTCCCATAATAGCCTTTTAGGAGCCTTAGATGCAGTAACAGCAAGAGACCGTATTCTATGCGATTTCCTCTTCCTGTTTACACGTGTTTTAATTTCCTCCTAAATTTATTTATGATGAGCAATACTTTAACATTTTGATTACAGGGTTGGGACTATGTCGTCCAAGAGACTATTTCTTTAGTCTAACATTTTTTTAATACCAATACATGCCATACACTTATACCAAGATAATTTCAACAGAAAATTACCACAAAGAAGTTCTTTTGTAAATTGTGGTAAGAGTGAATATAAAAATATTCCCAGTCCAAGCCCATAATCAAAAGGTTAAAGCGCAAACGGGTTTGTATAAGCATGAAGACCTCAACGCGTTGAAAAGAGTTGATAATGTCACTTCAGTATTTTGAAGTGCAGGAAGATGCAACAACAGCATCAGATGTAGTGTTGTTTAAAAGGTAGCGTGATAAGGCAGCATTTAGGCAATGCAAAGTTGAAAAACAAAACACAAATTATTTTCTAAAGAAATGAAGTGTTGTATGTGTTTATGCAATAGAATGCCTGCATTTACGCAATGTCCATATAAGTAAGTTGACTCTTTAATTATTTCATAAACAACATGCTTGTATAAAAAAGAGTTTTAAGGTGTTTCGGTTAAGTGAATCTTCGGATAACCAGGATTCGGATAATCAGGGTTCTACTGCATTTCCTTTCCTAAATCTTTTTTTATTAGTCATTTGTTTTTCACTATATAATCATAAATAGTAAATATGCTAGTTATAGTCTGTGCAGAGTCTTTTACAGAGTTGCGTCCTATTGTACCGTGTTCTGACTACATCGTAGAATTTCTTTTTTATGTCAAGTGGTAGGACCGAAACTAGGTTTTATTTCACCCTAGGCAAGCGGGAAATTAAGCACCCTCTCCCTCCTTTACAAAATAATTTTGTAAGTTTTTAAGTTAAGTAATTTTTTTAGTTTTCGATCCGTTGCATTTTTTATACAGGGTGATTTTTTTTAAAGTTGTGAAAGCAAAAACCCTATAACGAAAGAACCACTGATTCAAGTGACCGGAAATTTCACCAGTATGCTCCCAAAGCAATGGGAATTTTTTAGGCATGGTTAAAAAAAAGTAAAAATCTCACCGACAGATGGCGCTGTATATGCAGTAAAGTCGGGGCGGGAGCTTGTGCAAGACACACGCACAGTGGATTCTCTTCACTCTGTTGTGGAACATGCGGTTTCACGTTTCCAACTCGTAGCTGAAAACATTGGACAGCACACTGAAAAACGTATGCGTTAGTTGCGCAGTTCTGTACGAATGTTTTACTCCATATTTTTATTTCGTTCTTTTTCTGCAGGTGTTTGCAAGTTCCTTTTCCCAATTACTGCATTCTGTATATCAAAAACATACAGAATGCAGTAATTGGGAAAAGAAACTGCAAAAACCTGCATAAACAGAACGAAATAAAAATATGGAGTAAAACATTCGTACAGAACTACGCAACTAACGCATACGATGTTCAGTGTGCTGTCCAATTTTTTCAGCTACGATTTGGAAACGTGAAACTGCATGTTCCACAACAGAGTGAAGAGTATACACTGTGCGTGTGCCTTGCACAAGCTCCTCTCCCGACTTTACTGCATATACAGAGCCATCTGTCGGTGAGATTTTGAGTTTTTTTTTACTATGCCTAAAAAATTCCCATTGCTTTGGGAGCATACTGGTGAAATTTCCGGTCATTTGGATCAGTGGTTCTTTCGTTATAGGGTTTTACTTTCACAACTTAAAAAAAATCACCCTGTATATGAAATAATTACTAGAAGGTATATTATACGTAATATTTTTAAGTTGGTTTCTTTAAAATTCGACTTATTGCAAGCCTTTTGTTTATATGTATACTAGCTGACCCGCCCGGCGTTGCCCGAGCCCTTGTAATAAACTTAAATCTCTAAAAAACGGAACTCTGGCCACGGTCTAAGATGGCTTCGGAACCGTATACCCAGCATGCTCGTACGCTCTAGAAAATCATTTATTTCCCCCTACCACCGCCAGGGGAGCATTCTGTTCTAAACAAACCTCTTTCCGAACGAACTTCTGAGACAGGTCCCCGCTGCCTACGTTACTGTATAGTAGGCGCACTACAAAATTGAGCTCGTTTCGAGAAGATTAGAACATTATTAGGCCTGCAATAAGGCACAGTTAGAGAAAATAACCTTCAGTGAGGTGCCGGGGGCAGGGGATGTTCGAGTGTCCTTCAAAAAATGACTAATTAGAAGGCCCACTATGTATGCATAAAAATTCGTTCGTTTTGTTAAGCTAGGAACTTAATTACAAAGTTGGCTTAAACTCTTATTTGTAAATAGTGGTAACCGCTACTCATAAATTTAATTTAATGTTATAAAGGGTGACTATTAAGTTAAATATAATGTTTGGAATCACTTGCGTTGAAATCGGAAAGATAATTGCTGATATATAGAAACGGGGCATAGTTAGAGAAAATCCTTGAAGGAGGGGTCAAGGGGGGAGGGTTGTTCAAGTACCCTTCAGCAAATGACCAATTAAGAGAAGCACTATGCATCTTTCGAAATTCGTTCGTTTGTTTAAGCTAGGAACTTAATTACAAATTTGGCTTACCCAATTATTCGGAAATAGTGATAACCGCTACTCATAAATTTAGTTTAATGTTATAAAGAGTGACTATTAAGTTAATTATAATGTTTGGAATAACTTGCGTTGAAATCGGAAAGATAGTTGTTGAGATATGGGAACGGATCATAGTTAGAGAAAAATCCTTGCAAGAGGTGCCGTAGGGGGGAGGGGAGGGGGGGTGTTCAAGTGCCCTTCAGAAAATGACTAATTAGGAGGACCACTATGCATCTTTCAAAATTCGTTCGTTTGCTTAAGCTTTGAACTTAATTACAAATTTGGCTTACACAATCGTTCGGAAATAGTGGTAACCGCTACTCATCAATTTAGTTTAATGTTATAAAGAGTGACAATTAAGTTAATTATAATGTTTGGAATCACTTGCGCTGAAATCGGAAAAATAGTTGCTGAGATATGGAAACGGAGCAGAGTTAGAGAATAAAGGAAACTGAGCATAGTTTGAGAAAAAACCTTGATGGAGGTGCCGTAGGGGGTTGGGATGGGGGATGTTCAAGGGCTCTTCAGCAAATGACTAATTAAGAAGACCACTATGCATCTTTCAAAATTCGTTCGTTTGCTTAAGCTTTGAACTTAATTATAATGTTTGGAATCACTTGGGTTGAAATCGGAAAGATAGTTGCTGAGATATGAAAACGGAGCATAGTTAGAGAAAAAACCTTGAAGGAGGTCCCGGGGGGGGGGGGTGGAGGGGATGTTCAAGTGTCCTTCAGTAAATGACTAATTAGGAGGACCACTATGCATCTTTCAAAATTCGTTCGTTTCCTTAAACTTTGAATTTAATTACAAATTTGGCTTAAACTGTTATTCGTAAATATTGATAACCGCTACTCATAAATTTTGCTTAATGTTATAAAAGGTGACTATTAAATTAATTATAATGTTTGAAATCACTTACGTTGAAATCGGAAAGATAGTTGCTGAGATATGGAAACTGAGCAGAGTTAGAGAAAAAAACCTTGAAGGACGGACCGGGAGGGGGAGGGGGTTGTTCAAGTGGCCTTCAGCAAATAACTAATTAGGAGGATCACAATACATCTTTAATGATTGATTCATTTGGTTAAGCTAGGAACTTAATTTGAAATTTGGCTTACACTATTATTCGGAAATTCTGGTAACTGCTTTCTAGAAATACACCTTGAAGCTTAAATGTAATTAGACCCTTGCCCCTCTTCAATCCCGAAAAAAAAAAAAAAAGAATCTTCTGTATTAACAATTTCCATCATAATAATAAATGTCATGTAAAAAAAAAAAAAAAAAAACTCGACTAATTGTCATGAAGAAAAATGTGCCTGGAAAATATTTCAATCAACGGGACGTATGTGTTATTTGTCATGTACAGGTGGCGCGACATTCGCATGGCTCCTCTACGCTGATAACTTCAATCCATATTGACACTATTTTGTTAGAAAATCTTATTTATGCATCGCTACTCTGGTTTATTTAATTACTTCTGTGAAGAATCGATGCAAAAAACCAGTGAACCAACCAACCCAAGAGAATAAAAGCGTATTTTTGATGTAAGTTCTTTGTGAATATTAATTAATATTTCAGTAAATAATTGAAATATTAAAATTCTGAGGCTCAGGTGCACTTGGCCAGACCTTGAGCTATCCACACCTAAATTTCCAGACTTCTAGGTGGGCTAGATTTTGCTAGCCATCGCTAAGAGACACACACACAGACAGACACACAGAGCGAAACTTTCTTTTATTAGTATAGATATAATACAGTATTGTCATCACTATAACGTCTGAAATAGTGATCTTTTTCGAACCCAATTGGGAGAGTAAATGGGTCGAGCAGTATCTTGGATGAATTATTTAATTGAGTATGTTGATGTTACAGTCATTTTATAGGGACACAAACAAAAGAAACAAAAAGGCTATCACGATAGCATCCAAAATATGGAACTAAATCAAACATAATTGGGACAGTGTATTGACATTGAATGTATCCTGGATGATTTCTTTAATGAAGTATTGTTTTGGTTCCCTATGTAAACTGGCCCTGTTCAAAGCAAAGAGTAGAAAATCAATTATTGCGTCATTTGTTCTTTCTACCGAAATATGAATTAAATCTGTTTTTGGCACCTCGCTCTGTACTGGTGACCAGGGCACATGATCCGCTTGCTACGGCCTAATTTCGGAACTATGAAAGGGGCTTTTGAACAAACAATAATGAGACTTAAAGCTTATATTTTCCGAAAAAGGTCAAATATTTTTTACCTTCCAAGATTTACCGTTTCAGTTTTCTGTTTCTTTGAATTAAAATTTGCTTTTAGTCACAAACATAGGTACATTATGGAAGTTCCGGGATATATAAAAATGCACTTGGATAGGGTCAATATATTTTTTTATTTCATCACACTTACAAAAAAAAATCATTAGCAGCGCTAGGCGATTAAAAGATTCAGAGGAAAATTTTATTCTATTTTGTGCTGACTGATATTGAAGTATTATCAATAAAGTCTGAAAGTGGCATGATTAGAATTTCGAATATAACTACTATAAAATTTAGTACCTTACTTATTTTAAATAAAATGTTAAAAAAATGAGAACCGATGTGCAATAGATTTTTTTCCAGCAATTTAAAATTTTGTGTTGTAGGAAGGTGGGGGAGTGGCAAAAATGTGCCTACCAAAGTCACTTCAGATATATATTCACTAGATTCAATTATGTGAATAGAAATAGAATTGTTTACAAGTTGATATTATTTTCATTCCGATTATGACTAACTGACCCTCCCGGCGTTGACCGAACCCGTGTAATAAACTTAAATCTCTAAAAAAAAATGAAACGCTGTCCACGGTCTCCGATGGCTTCGGTACTGTATGCCGGTCATGATCGTACGATCCGGAAATTTTTGATTTCCCCCTTCCACTGCCAAGGGCGCATTCTGTTCTAAACAATCCTCTTTCCGAACGAACTTCTGTCTACGGCGCTGTGTAGTAGACGTGCTACAAAATTGAGCTGGTTTGGACAAGATGGTAACATTATTAGCCGAGTTATTGAAATAAGGCACAGTTAGAGAAAATCACATCGAGGGAGGTACCGGGGGGGGGAGGGGATGTTTAAGTACCGTTCAGCAAATGATTAATTAGGAGGACCACTGTGCATCATTAAAAATTCGTTCCTTTAGTTAAGCTAGGAAATTAATTACAAATTTGGCTTAAACTATTATTCGGAATTAGTGGTACCACTACTCATAAATTTAGTTTAATGTTATACACGGTGACTATTAAGTTAATTGTAATGTTTGGGATCAGTTGCGTTGAAATCGGAAAGATAGTTGCTGAGATATGGAAACGGGACATAGTTAGAGAAAAAACCTTAGAGGAGGGATCGGGGGGGGGACGGATGTTCAAGCGCCCTTCAGCAAATAACTAATTAGGAGGATCACTATACATCTTTAAAGATTGATTTATTTGGTTAAACTAGGAACTTAATTTGAAATTTGGCTTTGACTATAATTCGGAAATACTGGTAACTGCATACTAGAAATACTCCTCGAAGCTATGAATGGTGATTTTTACGATAAATCAGCAAAAATGAAACTGGTTTGGAGAAGTTCCGAACATTATTACTTGAGATTTAAAATAGCGGTATTCTCTATATAAAACAACAATTAAATGCTATGGGTGAAGCTAAAAATGTTAAAATTGTTAATGTAATTAGTTCTCTTGAAATGAGAGCAATAGAATTGGATTTATTATTAAGGGGGGGGGAGCAATTAAGGAAAGCGTCGACGCCAGGTGGCGCGCGGTCAAGTAAAATAAATGCGATATTTAATAAAAAATTATTTACCCTAATCCCCCTCCAAAATTGATAATCTCTATCAAAAAAACCTTAATCCCAGCTAATTATGATGAAGAAAATCGTGTGCAAGTGGTGCTACATTAGCATGGCTCTACGCCAGTAATTGCAATCCACATTTACACCATTTTGTTAGAAGTCCTTATCTGTGCATCCCTATTCTAGTTTATTTAATTTGTTCTGTGAAGACTCTGTACAACCAACCAACCGAAGAAAAAAGGTGTATTTTTTATGAGAGTTCTTTGCGGATTTTAATTAATCTTGCAGTAAATAATTAAAATATTTAAATTCTGAGTCTCAGGTGCACCAAGGAAAACAAAGGAAAACAAGGAATACAAAGGTCTTGGACTACCTAAATCTAAATGTTCAGACTTCTAGGTGGGCTAGATTTTGCTAGCCATCGCAGACAGACAAACAAACACTCACACACAGCGCGAAACTTTTTGTTATTAGTACAGATTACAGTTTCAGTCTCATAAGAAAGTAATTCGATTGTATTTCTATTTATAACTGCAAGGAAATTTCTTCAACACTTAATTGGCGAAATCAGTTTTTGGACAGTCATCAGTTTAGGGTTGATTTCCGCCTTCTAGAATATTCGTGATATTTTCTTTAATTTTCATCCAAGATCTTCTGCTCCTTAAAATTTCCAAACAAGTATTTGGGGACTTCAATAGTTGTCAAGCCATCAAGACATTGCAAAATACGTCGCTAAAGTCATAATACAGGGTGTTTTTTTTTTTAAACTGACACTATTCAGAGCCGTCTGTAGCTCGTTCTAATAACTGGATTGACACAAAATTTTGTGAATGGACTAAGAAAACCATGGGAAAAAAGATTCCAACAAAAAAAAAATTAGTTCCAATCACCCCCGATAGGGGGAAATGTGGCGCTGTGGTCATTTATGCAACTGAGAATTAGCATAAAATACGGGCAAAAAGTGAAAATGCAAATTTTTACTTACGCAAGCGACAGTAGCGCCAATAGTTTAAGTTATAAATGCATGCGAAAAACACCGAGAAACAATTTCAGCTCAGGTTGAAAATGAATCTCACGTTACCGCAGCGCGCGTTACTTGTGAAGTTCTTATATTGTAACTAGTACAATGCACCAGCCGCTCTTCGTTTACTTAGAACACGCCATAAACTGCGCAAAGGACCTTTATCCGTTAATGTATTGAAAGCAATGATTCTGAAATTCGAAGAAACAGGCTCGCTAGCAATTCGGTAAGGCAGAGGACGTAAACCGGTGGCAGAAAAAGTGATAATGGATGTTTCAACTGCAATCAACGAAAGGGAAAGTGTAAATGATGAATAAAACGTGGCATTTTATCCAAATTATTAATTTTGTCTGTTTCTGATGGGTTTTTTTCAATGTACAGCGCCACATTTCCCTCTATCGGCGGTGATTGGAACTAATTTTTTTTTGTTGGAATCTTTTTTCCCATGGTTTTCTTAGTCCATTCACAAAATTTTGTGTCAATCCAGTTATTAGAACGAGCTACAGACGGCTCTGAATAATGTCAGTTAAAAAAAAAAACACCCTGTATATATTATAAAACAAAAACATGTCAGTGAGTAATGCTGAAATCGTAATGTCGGTGGCAAAACCTAACCAATAGATATTAATTTTACTGCAAATTTCTAAACATCGCATAATTTAAATTTTTAAATCGTCGAATAGGGTTTGTTTGGAAACTGTATTTCAACTTAATGATTTGTGGGTATTTTCAAGCATGATTTTTTTTTAATTCAACTGTATTGCCCCTTAGCCCGATTATAAAATATTATTCCGCTTCCACTTAAAATAATATAAACAGTTCAGCATTTACTTCCTGTTAATATTCCATAACGAAAGAGAAAAATTCATCAATAAATAAATAAAATAATAGTATAAATAAAACACAAATTTTTGAGACATATAATCAAACTACGCGGTAAAAAGCACTGAAATTATCAGAATTCTAAAGGCTGTCGTAAATAACGGAATCTATGGAGTTTTCCCCAGTTATTAACTCCTGACATGCGCCTAATACAAAAGTAACGCTTTTAATAAATTTCAAAACAATATTTTATTGATATTTTTAATATAGAAATGCTTTTTTGGTGTAGTTAGTGGGCAATCTATCAAATTTATTAAATATAAAAAATGGTTTTCACTTATGCTCTTTAAGCTAGGAAGGATCACCTTGTTATACGGTGTGCCCGTTAAAGTCCGTTGTCACCCCAATAATTTCGAAATGGCAAGAGCTAGAATCATAAAAGTGGGGTCTAGGTATAGCAAAATATCCATGAACTACGCAAGGAAACCGCTTACAGCCCCACCTGGTGGCTAAATTTTGAGTTAGCGTTCTTATTTAAAAAACGGTAAGAGATAAGGGAAAAAAGTCAATTACAAAGTTGTTCAGCATCATCGATTTAATAAGAGAAGATACCTTCCGTAAACTAATGGTATAAGTAGAAGGCGTAAAATGCATATTTATTTGGTTCGAAACTCCCAAAATAACGCGACATAATGTGGAAGAAATGAGAAAAGGTCACACTCCAAAGATTTAATTTGCAGTAGACATACAGTACTCATCTTTATATAAATAAATCTTAATATCACTTACCGTGAAAAAGTACTTTTTTCCAATTTGTATAAATGGTGGGGATACATGAAAACTCCTCCACCAACATTGCAGGAACTTCGAAACCATATTACGAATGCTTGTGCCAGCGTGTCACCTGTCATGTTGTACAATGTGCAGCAGGAATTTCAATCCCGTGTTCAGATATGTATTGTTGCTGAAGGACACCATTTTGAGTATCACAGATAGATGAGTCTCATTTCCGATAAGTGCAGTTTTGTACAATGCGATCAAACACGTGAGCGCTTTGTGTTTTTCATTAGTATCACTTTTGTGAGCAAGATGGTTTTTGTAATAAATTGATGACGCTGAACAACTTTGTAATTGACTTGTTCCCCGTATCTCGTAACGTTTTTGAAATAAGAACGCTAACTCCAAATTTAGCCACCGAGTGGCACTGTAAGTGGTTTTCTTGCGTAGCGCATGGCAACTTTACTATACCTAGACCCGACTTTTATGTCTATAGCTCTGGAATTATTGGGGTGACAACGGACTTTAGCGGGCACACTGTATATAATTGCACAGTATATCAGCTTCGCCGTCCATTATTCAATATAATCAAAGCCACATACATTCTGTTGTTCAGATTTTCATCGCTGTATTTTTCTTATAATGTTATCCGAGTAAATACGTGACACTGTCATAATTGCAAACTTTAAAAATAATGGTAAGCGCATCAAGAATTTTTCAAAAAAACTGTTTTTTAAAACAAAATGGGTAAGCTCTTCAAACATTTTTTACAACGACTTCAGCATAATGCTAGGTTCTGTCAATTTCTTTTAATTTGAAAGACCTCAAACTACAATCGCTAATTTAAACGTTTCTAAAAATAATTACTAAAACATTAACTGCTAAGATATATTTAAATTCGATTGAATAAAACAAATAAAACTATCTATTCTTTGAAAGATAATTAAAAAGTGATCTAAATGAAATAGTGAATAAGCTTTTTCTTTCCAAATACATTTTCTGGAATTTAAACACTTAATAATTCAGGAGGCCCAGTTACTTCTAGTTGGTGACGTAATTGCTTAAAAATTGCGAGGTTCATAAAATATTTACCACGCTTTTTAGAAAGATCCCTTTCAGTTTTAAAGTTTCAATTAATTTTATTTATTTTCATATCAAGTTATTATTCCATGAAAGCATTCCATTTTAGCTAATGAGAATGTATAGTGTCGTTATATAGTATTTAAGGTTTCTTAAACACATTATCTGGGATATTAAAAATGTAGTGCTGATTTTCATGTTTCATATTAAAGGAAAAAAAAGTTTCATAGCAGTAAAAAATAATATTGTTAAAAAAATATATTGATTACGGACTTACAAACACTCTAGAATGTATGATTCCATAAGCTGGTTTAATTTTTAATGATTCTATGCACACCTTTTTAGAGATTCTTTTAAGATATTAATAGCAAGTAAGTCCTTTTCTTTTTATTATCAAACTTGAATTTTTAACGTAGAATAATCTGCGAGAAATTTAATAATAAATGAGTTTCACAATTTTAGTTTATTTCTTTTCCTGTCTATTAAATGTCAAATGAAAGAAGATAATTCTTTCAATAATCTAAAAAATATGTCGTAGCAATGAATTGTTTCCTGTTTATTAAAGTTATTTATGACTACTAAAATTTTGCATTATAGTTTTACGAAGTTTGAATAATTGTAAATCTAACAAATAAGGATCGATTTATCCCAATAGAAAACACGTATTGAGACAAAATATTATAGAAATATTGGCTTTGGACTAAAAATATTGACAATGAAATGGCCAAATATTTCCAGCCAATATTGTTATAATATTGGTAATATGTAATCAGACCGATGTTGGGGCAATATAATTGCCAATATAGCCAGTATCGCTATTAAAAACAATATGGAGCATTGTTTTACTACTACGGTAATTTCTGATTTTTGGTAAAATATTTAAAACCAATTATAAATTTATTTAAGATTTGAGAAAAGTGAATAACCTTTCTTTTATTGGAAGATCGTTTAAGTCGCATGATATTAAATTAATCAGGCATTTATGTGTAACATCTTGTAAATACCTCGCAAATCATAAGCAATGCATACATCATTTTGTAGACATGAGATGTTGTTTTTCTGTGCTCAATGATCTTACTCTAAAATCCCTGTGCAGTTGAAATTATTTTAAACTTTTGAACATTTCACTCAAATTTCACTTGGGTATATAGGTTATAGAATCTTTTATATTCATTTGGATTTATATTTTTGGATTCGTTGGTTCTAGGACTAAAGCAAAAAATTTTTTTATTGATCCCTATATACTATATTCTGTAAAAGAATTTTCGTCTTACACAATGCCGTGAATTAAAATTACGATTGCAGAATTATTCGCGCCAAATACTATTCCATGCTGCAAGCACTCCGCATGTGCATGTGTCTACTTATCATACGGCAAGTCATCTCATGGATTTTTTGGCTCACTTTGTATGCGCCATGCGATGATATTGCATGCTATATGAAAGGTTTCCACAGATAGAAGCTTCAAACTACAATTATTTTAGACCTTTCTTTACCAGAGTAGCGGTATCTTTTTTGTTCATGCAACAAACTTAAAGTCTTTGCTCTCTAATGTAGAAGGGGGAGGAAGTAAGATATTGATTTAATTAAAGATAGGAAAAAATAATTAACAAAATAGAAGTCATTTCGTTGTGTTTAGGATAAATATAACGAAGCAGAAAAAAAACAGGAATTATATACATTATTAATTTGATTGTTAGATGTAAAATATGAATATTATTTCCTGAATTCCCGATTTTGTAATTAAATTCTAGAATTTTGAGTAAAATCGATTTTTTCAACTATAACATTTTTTAAATGTGTTCGCTTATTTTCAGTGCGAGAGTTTGTTTTAAGTAAATTTGAGAGTTAAGTTATTTGAGAAACTTTGTCTTACTTTTATTGTCTTACTTTTTAAATTCGAAAGCATTATTTTTGTTTGCTACTTTTGATTAAAATAGATTTGTTTTAATTAACTGATATATATATATATATATATATATATATAATTATCTGTTTGCTTAGAATTTATTTAAGTGCGAAAACGGGTGCGATAACTTTAAAAAAGAAATTGCAAATAATTTTAAATGAATGAAAAAAAATGTTACTTTTTTTAAATTTGAAAGCACTATTTTTATTTTATTTTCTTGTTTTTAAATAAATTCGAATTTTTAATTTATTCAATTTTTAGTTCCTCATTTTAAAAATAAATTTGAACTTGGGTATTAATAGAGCCAATACGCATGTGTGTAGGGAATAAACGGAATTGTTCCCCCTTCTTCAGACTTTCGGGAAGCATTCAAGAAAAAAGCATGTTTTCTAGAAGTACGAGAATTACTGGTTGAAAAATGAGGAAGAACTTAGAGTAGAAAGACAAGTTTTGCTGACTAATACTCTGGAAAAACTATTTCGTTCATTCGGAAAGAAAAAACAACTTTACAAATACATTATTAAATCACAAAGATTTATTATTTTATCATTTTTTTTAAGATAGTGGAATGCTTTTCGGAATCGTGGGTATCTCGGAAAAAATTATATTTTCGTAAACAGTCTTTCTACATTATGAAAATATGTCCAATTTTCAGTGTATGGAGATGACTGCAAAACTTTTTTCGTATGTGAAAAAAAAAACAATGCTTTCTTTTGTGTGGTTCTGAAATAATTTGGTGATCGAAAGAGAAATTTATGCTCGCAATATATGTGTCGGGGGGGGGGGGGGTGTCTGTACATGCGTACTGTCTACCTGACTGTAGATGTGTATTTAAATAATGGTAAATTTCTTAATGTAATATTCTTATGTTATAAATTATAATATAACTTTTATACTATAAATAAATTTATTGTTAAACTTTATTTATATAATAAATGTTCTAAATTTATTATCATATCCTTTCTTATTTTTCCAAAGCCAAACTCACAGCAGAAAGTATATAGTTATATTTATTGTAAAGAAACTTTAAAGACCTGATTTAATATGCCTCAAAATTGTATCGTTAACTTAAGAAATTCCATTTAAAACTGAGATAGAAAGATATTTTAACACCTTAAAGAGCAATTATCTAATGCAAATAATTTTTATCTAATCTTCAAGAGAAAAGAATTTACCTTTTACTGTGGTAATTAGGAGGTATGTCTAAACGTTTGTAAAGAAGTATTTTAATTATAAACATAAATTATAATTATAGGAATTAGTAAAACATTGCAACTCTTTTTTACAAAATGGTAAAGTAACCCTAGTAAAATAAAGAATTATTTAAATACCATTTCCTTAGTTTACATGCATATTATTTCCATATTTATAAATTTATAACACTAGAATTTTTAGGATTTTCATTTAATACGTTAGATTATTATTAATCGTGTGAAATAGTCAAATGCAACATAAATTTTAAATTTTGTTACACCACAGCGTAAATAAAGTGAAATATTTCCTTATCTACGAAAATGAATTCTAAATACGAATAAAATACAGTATAACCTCTTCCAAGTGAATCACGATTCCCAAAAACATTCTATTATCTCCAGAATCCTAAGAAAACAATAGATTTTCGAGATTTAAAGAAGCATTTAGAAAAGCAAAGTTTCTTTTGCAGCCGGTAATATTAAGAAATTTTTTATAGTAACTATAGGATAGTATTAATCAGTTTTCTAAAGCCGGAATATAGATATTTCGGGTGCTATCAATTCTCAAGCCAACATTTTCATTTACAACAAATATGTTTGACACACAAACATGCTAAATTAGCAGCATTAACATTATTTTGTTACGCTTTTATTTAAGAATTCAGTTACTTAGCTGAAAAGTTTACATGCGTATTGACAGTATTAAAAAGATTATGTTGCTGTTCGAGAAAAATAATTAATACACTGCAAAAGCTACTGTGGAATGCTTCCGAAATGTACAGGCAGCAAAAAAAACTTAGCTCTTTCTAAATTCTTCTTTAAATCTCAAAAATATTTTCGTTTTTGAGCTTTGTGAAAATAAAGCAACTCTTTTCGGAGTCGGGGGTAATTTAAAAAAAAATGTCACATTATATTTTCGTTCTTAGCTATATTGTATTTTTGTAGAATTCGAAACAGTTTTTTCCAGTGCAACCTTTCAATTGATGAAGTAACATGACGCAAAAAGACAGGCTTAACGCAAGAATGACTAAGATCGATTATTGGTGGAAATGCATTTTAAAATTTATCTAATTTTGTGTGTATAGGTGGTGTGCATAAATTCTATAGATCATATACGGTTACACAAAAGAAGTCTCACACATTACCGGATATCAAAGCAATTCCTGAAAATGGATTTTTACTGCGTTATGAGCTTTTTTAAGTTGCTTATTTAGATATCGCATTACATTCTATCAAAATAATAAATTTCTTAGTAATATTCAATTAGTGTTGGAAAGTCTTTCATAATCTATGCCGTGTGCATGATTTTTCTTTCTTGTTAAAAACATCAAGCTAGACTTATTTCTTTAAATGCATGAAATATTCCCAATTGCGAACATTTGTTTGTATAAGGTGTAACTAATTTTATTGTCTAAATAATTTTTTTTGTTATTTTCCATAACATGCCTTATTGAAACAGTCGTTTGCCTAAAATTTCATTACTCATTTAGTTAACTACGCTGTCATTTATACACTGCTAGGCTGTAATTTACAAAGCTTTAATAGAAGATACAATAGATTTTTAAACAACGAAACTTTGAGCATTATCTGCTTGACTACAAAAAATTTCCAAATCCGCGAACCTGCAAAGTTAAACGAATCGTGTTGAATGATTTCTGTATAAATTGAAAGATTAAATTATCATTGTTCTATGACAGAGAATAAAATCAAATAGTAAATGATATAACAAGTCTGTAAACAATAGGAAAAATATTCAAATCCTTAAATTTGCACGGCTCTGGAAACTTATTTAACATATGCTCATTGCTAAAATGAATCGAAAAGTTCATAAAATATCAAAATGTTAAAAAGAGCGATATCACACATTCTATTTTGTGTTAAATCTAATTTGAAACCAAATTGTTAGACAGATATAAAACATTTCGTAAATTTAAATACCTTCACATAGTTTGGATAATCCCGTTAACACCTATTCCAAAATTGTGAGCGTCCCGTGCAATCCCTGCGCCCATACATCACCGTCTGTTTTACTTTAGTATTCAGTCGCTCGTATTTTTTAGCAGTCGCTTTGCATTTCGTAGCATTACTTCGCATTTTGCGCCTCTTCTATAAGTACGGCTGAATGCGAAGGAGTTTTTCTGCTACCGCGATGTTTCATTTTTGGAAACAATTTTTTTTTCTGCCAAATGTGTGGCGCTACATAATTGATAATTTTTTTTTTATAATATTTTGTGTGGAAATCTATTTTTGGGGGAATCTATGTTGGCATAGCTCTAATGTTTTATATAAAGCACTAGTTAACCCGCCGGGCATTGCCAGGGCTCGAGATAGTCACAATCTGTTCTATATGAATATGACTGAAATCTGTAAGGCTATCGAAATCAAGTCGAATGAAGCAAACCCTATCGTATTCGGGCTCATAGAACCCGAGATCGAAAAGCGCACCCTGGCGGTTGAAAGTGCATCTAAAATATTTAAGGCTATAGGTATCAAGTCGAATGAGCCAAACCCCGTCGTAATCGGGCCCATAGAACCAGAGATACTCCTGTATTTCCACCTTCCACCGCTAGGGGACGCAATCTGTTCTGAAAGAGACTTTTCAGAACACTCGACCTAATTTTTAGTAGATAAGTTTTCTAGTAGAAATGAAATTTAACCACGGGTAAACAGTGACAAAATAGTGGAAATCGCGAAAGTGGGTTACGTAAACGATCGGTTTCGAAAGGGTTAATGTAGATATTTTTTTTTAATCCAACGGTGCGTTGTGAATAAAAGGAACGTGTCTATGATCTGGAGTCTACTGTTTGTCCGTATTCGCATTTCCCGAGTCGATGCCGATTTAAACCAGGGCCGAAAAACGAAAATCGCATGAGTGAGTTTTGGAAAGGATTTTTTTTTTTTCGGAGGGTAAAAATTAAATTTTTTCAAAACGGATACCGGATTTTAAAAAGCAAAAGGATGTAGATTAGGCGCGGTATTTTTAGTTTTTCGTGTCTTGTTTATAAACGGCGATTCAAATTTTTAAAGATAGGAGAAATAATTAAAAATTCGAAATTGACTTACGGTAAAAAACGTTTTTGAAAGGGTTGGCATCATTTTTTTTCTAAACTAAAGGTTTTTGCCTAAACCCAATAGAACGTAGATGTCTTTAGGTGTGTTTGTTTTTTGTTTCGTTTTATTAGAGACCCGATTCCAGATTTTATATACCGCAGAAAATCGGAATTGGCAAAAGCGAGTTCTGCGCGCGAAATTTTTTCGAAGTGTTAATATTCCTATTTTTCAAAAACAAATACAAATGTCAAAAAAAATGTAGATATTGTCTGGTATTATTAGATTTTCGTACCTTGCTCTGAAGCGCGGATGCAAATTTTTAAAAATCGCCGAAATCGCAAAAATCGCGAAACGGTATACAGAAAATATACTTTTTGAAGGGTTAAGTTTCGTATTTTTTAAAAGCGAAAGGTAGCTTAGAGAAGGGCAAAATCAGCTCTCCGTATCTTTTGTAGTCAGGTGGATGCATGGCTCAGAATACGTGAGAAATATAAAAAACATAAATTCGATGCTTCTTGATTATTTTTTTGAAAGGGTTAAATGTAATTTTTTTTCGAAGCAACCGAATTGTTTGAGACATAAAAGTACCATCTTTGAGTATATGTAGACGGTTTTTTCGTAATTCCAGCCGTTCACCCATGGCGAATTTAGAAAAACATGAAAAGAAACGGGTAGACTCGTGCTTTGTTTCTTCTATTCCCGGAGGTACGGCTAAAGGGCTTCTGAGCATGCGCGCGCGGATTTCGGAAGAGTGATTTTTTTAGTTGTGATCTTTGATAAGTTTGTAATTAATAACTACTCTAATTTTCAAAATATTAAAATTCTGAGGCACGGATGCATCAGGAGAGGGTTTGGACTACCTAAATCTAAATTTCCAGGCTTCTAGATGGGCTAGATTTTCCTAGCCATCACCAACAGACACACGCACAGAGCGAAACTTTATTTTATTAATATAGATAACGATTTTATAGTTTCATACAATATGTTGTTACTCCTACAAAATATGACTGTGAATGTCGTTTTGTTCTTATGAGTTCAATATTAATTTTAGCCACTTAAGTATAAGATGTCATTTTTTCAGTTTTAAATAAAAGACGGAAAAGCTAAAAGTTATGTAAACTGTTTTTTAACCTGGGAATACTTCCATTGCGTTTAACCCTCTAAGCGGGTGGAACGTAATATTCCGTTCACTAAGCTCCAGGTTTCACTGCAATATATGCAATGTTTAAGATAATATGTAGATAGATTTAATGAATTTTCAAAACATTGAAGAATGATTAATACTCTCAAGGGTTACATTCATATTTGTAATTAAGTTTTATTTATAATGCTGAAAAAATCATTTTTTGAGCATTTAAAACAAAATGCAGTGAAAACAACATTACAATTTTACCCTTTTTCAAAACGCTCAGAGGGTTAACTCTGCTCTAGTTTAGTTTAAATCTGCTATCATCTATTATGGCCAGAACAGTGCTTATACCACTGTTATACTGACCGTCATTCTAAAGATTAAAAGACTATGATGTTGAACAAGCTTTATGTAAGTAGTTCATCTCCTTCCTGCATATAATGGTTCCTGTCCCTGCCTTATTTAAGTGGTTCCTTTTACTGATGAAATTTATAGATGTGAATAAGATGCTATTTTATGGAATATCGAGAAGTGGCTTTTTTCGGATATCGACGAATGTTTCCGTGTCAATTAGAAACATATCGGTCTTATTAGAAACTTTGGTATTTATCATTCAAAGGTAGAAAAATATCTTTATACTATCCGTGAAGTGGATTAAGGTACGGATTCTCGTTCTATGGTGTCTATGTAAGACATTTATAAACTCTTGCTGCGATTTCAATTATTTATTTGATCTTAGAATTTAATAGTAAACGAGAAAATAAAAAATACAACTAAGAAATATTTTATTTTGAAATTGTTATACTTTTTAAAATGATTATATTAATTAATGTGTTTCTTTAAGTAGTTAATTAATCCAGTTTATATTTGTAATAATGGGTGACATTAAGTTTTTAACCCCATATAATCCATGTCCATAAAAGTGTCAATATGGACCGTGGTTGCTGGGGATTTATAGAAGTCACTGAAAAACCGCCTGAGGATAGTGTAAAATAGAAAGAAAAGCGTGAATATAATTTACGCCGTGGCAGGGCATTTAGTTCCATATATTTAATTTTATACACAAATCTTAGACAACTTACTTCCATAAAACACTTATGCTGAGAGAGCCTGGAAGATCCTGGAGGACCAGGCCCTGACTATCGCACGGGCACGCGGGGCCCATGCCCTGGGCACGAAATTTCAGAAGGACACGAACATTTTCATAAGTTCATCTAAATTTCCATTAAAAAAATCATAATTGTGCCAACGTTTTTATTTCTTTTAGAACTTTGTTTGCACTCAGGATCAGTTTGGTTTTATCATTTAATATCAATAACATCATTAATAAGTAGACTTCTGATCATTATTTTCTAGTAATTGGTGTAGTGTATTTATCAAGTCATTCAATTTTATCATATTGCACATTTATTTGAAAAGTGACACAACCGAAAAAATGTGATATTTGAGATATTAATACGATAAAATGACTAAAACACATCTCAATCTATGTTTAAAAGCACATTTCAATAAATAATAGAAAAAATATTTTATTTTCATTCCTGGAATCATTTTTTAATCTTCTGGAAAATGTAATTTTTTTAGTTGACACTTTTCGAATAAGCGTGCAATATGTAAAAAAAAACGAGTATCAGTATATCAACCAATATAAGGGGGCACGAAAAATTGAAAGTGCCCTGGGCACAAAAACGTGCTAGTCGGGACTTATGGAGGACAATTATGGTTCTAAAACTACAGCTGCTGTAATTTCTCACCTGATAGTTTTTCGTTGCCAGCTATTTAGAGGTAGACAGGATTGGTCAATTTGCAGCCAGACTCCGTACAATTATTGAACAATTGAGGGAACAGGGACAATGATTAGAAGACCTGTATCAGGGTTTCTAGCTAATTCGCTTTTTAGCTAATTCGCTTTAATTGCAATTTAGACAAAACAAATGTATTTAAATCTAAAATTGACATAGCTAGAGGAAAATTGTAAAACAGTATAGTAGGAGAAGCAGTAAAGATAGATCTACCTCCTTAATACGAGATGTTTTTTACAAGTGTAAAAAGAAGGGTCACATTGCTCTTATTTTCGGTAAAAAACCACTAGAGAGATAAAAGATAGGCATTGCAATACACCAAATACCAATTTTGCTATTGACACACTTGAATATAATAAAACCTCTGCCAAAGTAAAAGAATGGCTTTTTGATACTGCGGCATCAATCCACTTTTGTAATGATCGGGAGTTTTTCTCCACATATGACAGTCCGTGGAACTGATAAATGACGCTAAATACCCAAAACTGGATATTGGAATCGTGGAGATGTTTTTTTATAATAAGGGAAAACTACAATATTTGACACTTAAAAACGTAATGGACACGTAAAAGTTCAGACATAACTTAATCTCAGGTCAGACCCCTGAAAACATTGGAACACCTTTTTAATGTAAAAATGGCCGCTTAACTGTGTCCTGAAGAAATGCAAAAAAAAATAAATACTAACAGTTGTATTATTTTATAAGCAGAAATATCCAAACGCAAAAGATAAAAAGGTATTTACAGCAGACACTCAAAAATGTTAAAGGAATCTAAAAGACTGGCATCATATAGTCTGTCATATTTAGGGCTTCACAAATGCGGTCGCCAGGTCGCCACTGGCGACCAACTTTTTTAACCTGGCGACTAAGTTATTTAATCTGACTCTTTTTTTCCCTTTACAAAAAATTAACTAAGAAATGAGCACAATTGTCTCTCCAACACCCCTACTCGTGCGGGCAACAAGCAGTGATCTCTCTCTTCTCTTCCATTTCAGGGCACATAAAACGCCATTCATTTCCGCTCTAGTCCGTTAGCATGTGACGTGATTCGATTGTGGGGAGAAGGGAGAAGTTTCAATAAGAAATATTGTCAATCCAACCTATGTGGCATCTAAAAATTGGTTGCAATGATAAAAAAGGCTTATGCTTTTTTGTAAGTTTCAAATCAGATTTTTGTTTTCAGAATTAAAACTCATTAATCTATCGCATTCATTTTAAAGAATACTAACATATATGTGAATATAAATAGTTCATTTGAAGTAAATATATAAAATTTCAAGAATAATTATTTTTAACAAAAATAATATGTATTTTCAAAATATTTCTTCTCCGATTAAAATGCTTGGTGCCTCGCGGCTGTGTGCACGACACACGTTGTTCGGCGTCAAACTGTCTTGGAGAAAAATGTCTGGTACTGGGTTTTTACTAAAGAGTATTTTATAATTACATTGTTTCAATTATTATCTGCAGTAAATGGAAATAAAAAACAATCATAGATTACAATTCAGAAGGGTAAGGTATTTTTTTTTATTTATTTATTCTTAAATTCTTATGATAAATCGTTGGATCAAAATAAACCTCAGCCAGCTGCTGATCCCGATTATGTAATCCGAGCGCGGGAAAATATTTTTCTTTTCTTTTCTTTTTAGCAATGCAAATTACGAGTTATTAGCTTTCGAGTTTGCGAACGTCACATGTTTAATTAAATTTCTTGTAAGATGTCTCATTATAGATGCTGCAAAGTTACAAAACATTAAGAAATAAACTTGAAATTATATTCAACATAAAAAAAATTAAACTTTTATTTTTAATTTAGCAAAACTAAGAAAAATCAACAAATGCAAATTTTAAAATAATAAAATCATAATTGACTGAATTCGATAGGCTAAATAGGCAAAAATCTTTTTCCGGCTTCACTATTTATCGATGCCCTAAAATATCAGATATAGATTTTGCAGCACTCAACTATTCGGACATTTGAAGCATTTCCCGAACATGCCGGTTAATTCAGAATTTACTATATCCCCCCCTTTTTTTGTTATATCATTTTGATAAGTTCCCTTAGAAAACTTAGTTTTATCTTTTTTAATTATGTAACTAATGTAACTAATAATTCGAAACTATGTTTGTAATTATTTTTTCTCACTTAATTCATAGAAAACTTTTGTGCTTTTTGAAAATCAATAACGGGGAGTGGGTGTGGGGGGGGGGGTATTAAAAAACTGGTGACTAGAATTTATACAAGGCTACCAGATTTTTTAAAATTTGGAAAGCCCTGGTCGGTCATATTAATACGAAATGCATTTTGAACACAAGTAAAAACGGAGCTTTTCATGGTCTGCCAAATTTTAAGAAAATTACAACTCTACTTGAGAACATTGTAAGGTCGCTGAAGTCAATAGGGTAACAAGCTGTAGCAACCTCCTCAAATTGTTCTAATGTTTGTAGTGCTATACCGATCAAATCAAAATACAGAGCTAAGTATTTTTTAACCTTTAGAGATAGCAATTCTATGAAAGTATTCTTTTATCCACTTAAAGTGTTTCATAACTTCAAACGGTTCAAAAAGAAGGGTGGGAAGATATCTAAATTGAAATATAGTATATCTAAGACCTGACAACTGCATAGTGTATGTCAATAAGACCTTTATCAAGTACCTTTAAGATTAAGAGATATGTCACAAAAGCAGTATCGTGTGTATCTTGGGGCAAAATGGCACTGTGGAAAATTTTAATGACACGGTCGTAAACGATGTAAAAGCCCTTTTACGTGACAGTAAACTAAGCTAAAGTGCAAGCATTATTTTTTCCGTAACTGTAGTCAAATGAAAACTCCGTTTGAGCTATGTAGAGGAAGAAAACTATCAGTAAACCACCTAAAAGCCCCTGGTAAGTGCATTGTATGTTGGAAAGCCCAAACTACTCAAGAACAAATTTTCGATGGGAGCTCAAAAAATGTATAATCAGAATCATGATCGGATACGCACTTTTCAGTGTAGTTTGTCGTATATTGTCGAAGAACTATATATCGAAGAACTATAGACACTATAAACGTCACTTTTCAGAGAGAAGGGCACAGGAGATCGTACTGGACCCAAAACAAAATGCCTGTAGTTGATCTGATTAATCTGAATAAGATTCTGATGTAGAACGGAATAAAGAGATTAAACCAGAACAAGATTCAAAAGAAGAAATGAGAACAAAAGATATGAGCAGTATTCCCACTCGAACTCATACACCCGGTACTAAATAATAAACAGTATCAGCATCAAAAGACCCCTAAATCGGCAGTAGAACCCAAAGCGAAGGCCAGTCAAAATGACACCAAACCCTATCAGACAGAAAAACCCGCCATCGGACGGAAAGAAACGCTACGCTAAGAAAGGAGACAAGAAACCAGCTGCCACCTGTCAACGTCTAGGGGTTGTCCGAAAATGCAATCGTCGCAAGAGCAGGCCGCAATAGTGAACAACGATGACAGCATCCACGACACCAATGCAAAACAGAGACTGCCTTCAGGGAGGACAAGGAGAAGATCACCAGAACTTTTCTTACACAAAAGGGACAACCCTGTAAAACCTTCGACGGTCACCGCGTCCGAATCACGTCGCGATGACAGATTCGGACTACTTTGGTTGCGACCAACAAGGTGCAGCAGTGCCCCGTCCCTAGGGGGACTTTTCTCCTGGTCACCTTCCACACTCAAGTGGCCAGGATGGCAACACAGAGAAGGATGGAAACTCCGATCGTTGGCCCCATAGTGAGTGGCAGAGTTCAAATATGAAACACGCAAGAAAACACTCTATACCCGGTATGTCTAAACAAGTAATTTTTAGGCCTGGATCTTCTAATCCCGAGTGCGAACGTCTTGCAGTAACTCGAAACGTAGAAACAATACATGATATACATATATTATCGTATAGGGTAAACCAGGATAATTTGGTGCTTCATTTTCAATTATTATCATAATCTCATTTTATGGTGCGAACCTTTAAAAAATTTTATAAGTACTTACACATGTGTACTGAGCATTAAATATATATCTATTATGTAAATACCACATTTCCAAGAAGAAAAATATTTTCTGGAATCTATCAAAAACTGTCAAAATGACCACCTTCCAAAGTTTCAATCTCTCTCTACTTACCTGAAGCCACAGAAAAAGTGAGATGATGCACGTATGAATAAAAATTTGAACTGGCATGTTGAAAGTATTGCATTAAGTATTAAATTTGTATTAAGTATTGCATTAAGTATTACATTTGTATTAAGTATTGTATTAAAATATTGATAATAAATATTAATTTCTTCTTTCAGCATCTTTGAAAATGACACAGGAAAAAAAAATTTAGTGCTGGCGCTAAATTGACCCGCATAAAAAAAGACCGGGGTAATTTGATGCCACTGTATTTTACTGAAAAATTGATTTAATTTTACTGTAGTTTTATCATGTTTTCTGATTATCACTAAATTATTAATCATTCTCAGAAGTATACAGCTGTCTACTTTATTCCAGATTGAGTCAGATAAGAATTAGTCTACCGAAATGTATAAGACCTGAGACTTAAACATGTGTTTAAAAATTTTTACGCTATTATATAGCGTACATACAACGCAACGGTTGGAAAAAGTTATTTTTTTTATAAAGGCCTATTATTCATAAGACTGTTTAATAGCTAAAATATCATTATTTGCATTCTAAAAGGTTTCACGCTAGCCTATATCATTAAGTGGGGTTCATTTTGTTGCCTTTGTGTAATACAACAATGTCTGTAACTATTTCTTCAGAAATTGTTTGAAAAATTTTCTATTATTCGGAAAGTATATAAAATATCACAGTATGCTTTCTAAAATGTTTCCCTCCATGTTATTGAGCTGTAGTAAAACCTTCTGGTTATCATTTATGCTTTTACTGCCGTTTTAAATTTTTATTTCAACTAACCATGTTGTATTAATTTTTTATGGTTAATTAATTTGAATGTGCATCTTTTAAAGAGCTTAAAACATCATGAATTTTAACAGAACCTTTCAAATTCATGTAATTGCTATTTCAAACTGTTTCTATAAAAAACATATGCTTTGAAAGAACTCACAGCGCTCTCATATGTTATGAGATTTAAAAATTTCAGTGTTCTAAATAGCACATTTTAAAAAAAAGTTACAGAATGGCATGCACCTTATTACCTCAAAAAATACGATTGTTGGTGCGTCAGTACTTAAAAGTGTGACACCAAATTACCTCTGAGGGGTAATTTGTTATTTTCTGTTTTTTTAATAGCTCTAACTTACTAAGTAGGGGAGACCGGGGCAAGATGACTATGTTAACAATTCTTTTTGTTTATTAATTTATTTTGAAGTAATAGTAAAATTAATTTTCTTTGTAGTATTAAATACATTACCATTTAATTTTTCAAATAAAAAAAAATAAAGGATAATTTTATTTTTTCATAACAAATCGTCATCTTGCCCCAGTACTGGGGCAAGATGACTTTGGCCTTAGGGCAAGATGACAACACTGAAAAAGATTAAACATATTTTATCTTCTGAATATGTTACATGGTTTGACAAATGATAACTGTGTTTTTACATCTTACAAAGTATCAAACTAAGCATAATGCATTGATTTTAACGTAATTTTGGAGTGTTTAGTTGTGCAGCTAACAATAGTCACAAATAAAAATGCCATTTTCATAATTGGAACATTCCTCATGCCACCACTCTTGGCATTTACAGCACTGGATCCATTCTTCTGTTGGTGGGTCACAATGCCGGAAGTTGGCCTTAAACGCTTTTTGAATTTTTTGGGAGAAGGGGGGACCAGCGGGGGAGGGGGGAGGTCTTGACCCCGTCGAACGGTACTCTCCTCGTACCGATCGGACGCTTGGAAGTGGAGATACGGACACCGATACGGTTTTTCTCTCGGAAGGCTAGGGGGGGGGGGCGCTTAGCGGATGGCAAAAAAGTCTTCCTCTGGTCGCCCCCTTTCGAACGACACCTCCCTCGATCCCATGCGCCCCTTAGCCCCAGAGGAGATAGAAGCGCAAGGTCGTGCGAACAAACACACAGCCAAACAAGCGTTTACAGGATTTAAATAGAATGGACAACATAGTTTAATAAATTCCGAAACACAGGGCCAGATGACGAGCTCGTCATCTTGCCCCGGACTGCCTTTTTAAAAATATTCGTTTTCATTGCCATGAAGGAAGGCGATTAATTGACATTTATTCATGGTAATAGGTAGTATTTAAACTAAGTTACTCATAAATATTAAAGAGAAACGATATATCTTACCTGTATCTGCAGCAGAGCTTATTTACACATGCATAAAAGTTATAACGTGGCGGCGGAAAACAATCAAAGCTTCACAACTGACACAAAAATGGCGATTTCAGCGTCTCTATAGTATTGTTTAACGAACGGCCGATAGGAGAGCCAGTAGTGTCCGGTTGATTCTGCCACCTAGCGGAAAACGGAAAAATTAAGACATTCGTCATCTTGCCCCACTCTTCATCTTGCCCCGGTCTCCCCTACTGACTAAAATCCCTTCTTTCTTTATGAATTTAGACCTGTACTTTTTTAAAGTTTAGTTAAAAAAATTTAAGCACCAAATTACACCACATTACCTTAATTCGCTACCTATTGTTAAATAAAATGACTAGATACTTCTTTTATGATTTCGTTACAGTTAAATCTTTGATATTAATTGATAGTGAAAAATATCAATAATATTTAATCAGTAATACAACATGCAATTAGTTTGAAGACATATAATCTGTAACAGAGTTATTGAAGTGACTTTCAGATAAAAAAAAATACTTTCTTATCGTAACTTCCAAATGAAACACCATACATACAGTAAATGTTCTCAGCAAACTCTCCAAACAAAGCATCACTGAAAAGTTTAAAATCTAGGAAGCACAAGTTTCGTTTTAAAAGCGTTTTTGTTTCATTGTGTACACTCTCTCACTGTGTACGACTCTCCAAATATTATAAATGAATGCATATATTTACAGCAATGGACAGAGTACATATATATAAATATATAAAAGTTTTCCATCTGCAATGTGTCAATATTTATGAATTAAATGTATAATCTAAAATTCTTATATTTGGTATAATCAGAAAATAAGTTTGATTTAAAAAATTTTACGATTCCTGAATATCATGATATATTACTTTATTTTAACGCAAATGAAAAAAGTTGAGCAAAAGAATTTACGAAAAGCGTATTTTCTTAAAAGCATTTAGAACATTTTAGAATGGCGTTAATCAATAACATTTATTTTTACAAAAAGCATGGCCAAACACAAACTACATGAAAATATTATCTTTCAAGGAGACGTTTGAAAATTAAATAAGAAAATAACCTCTCTGACGAACATCCATTAAAATATTTAACATAATATTTTTATACTAAAAAGCATAAACTTAACGAGATAAATTATGTATTTTTAATGCTCATTTATTTAACCTGGATATTGCTAAGTGAAACGCGAGAAATTTAATCTATTTTACGTTTTAAATTTTTGAAGACTTTTATGTATTCTTCTTGTTTCTAATTTTATTTCACTAATGTTCGGATTATTTTGTACAATATTTTACTGGTGAAACTGTAGAGGAAGAGGTGACATTTTTGTTTATTATGGAGAGAACAGCTGTCAAGTTTCTTAAAACCTACCCTTTTTTAATAGCATGAGACAGAATATTAAAACGAAAATTATGTTTATTTTTATGAAATTTGAATTCAACATTAAGGAATTTAATTTCAAAAGCTTTATTCGCTGTACAGTGATACCTTATTCAATCAGAAATTATTTTTAGTGCAAGTGAGAAAATGTTTTCTGAAATAATGTATTTTTTACAAAGTGATCAATAAATGAAAATAAAGTTTATATATTTAAAATGGAAAAATACGAAAAATCCTGCTGTAGAAATACCTCTATTACTTTTTACATAATTGAAAATTTATGCAATCTTAAATAACTAACTTCTTCAAAAAATTTTCTTCCCTGAAATGAAAATTGGACTCATTAAAAAATAAAGATATCGAATAAGCAAACAGAAGGAAAAACAAACAGAAAAAAATAGTTCAATAAAATTTATGGAACACAAATATATATATATATATATATATATATATATATATATATATATATATATATATATATATATATATATATATATTGCATTTTTCTGCATATAATGTAATAAAAATATGTTATAATGCATGGTATGTTAATTTACTTATTCTCACAATCTCTTAATTTGATTGTACATTTTAAATGTTACGTAAAACATTATTTTCGATAATAATGCATCCTAGCTGCTCTAGTGTGTTTCATTCGGTTCTGGAGTCAATGATGGAAAGTTTTTGCCACTGACAACTTGTAATTCACATTCAGAAGTTCATTTGTAATCTTCATATTATGTATGCTTAAACGGAATAATATTCTCGTAGTTCTGGAATTCTGTCAGTCAATCAAATGAAATCTGCGACAGTAATAATCTTGATACGTAATATGTTATACCTGTTATGATTCTGGCTATTTTGACGGGTATACTGTCAGAAGTAAAACTTCAAACAAATAGATAAACATTTTTTAGTTAACACATTCCAAAAATTAATAAATTTCATTTTCCGTGGAATATCTTTGTAAATTAAATGCAGTACTTCCTGTTTCAAACCAGAAATTATTCAAATATTCTATTACTTTTCTTGTTTTTATGTGGTACAGAATTGATTCTGTTTAAACAAAAGTATCATCCTAACAAAATTTCTGTATAATATATTTTGTTTCATTTAAACACTGAATGCCTCTCACTAATCGAAATAAAAATTGCTATACAGAAATGCAGGTAAGATAGAATTTGGTAGTTTCTTTTTTAATAAAAGAAATAGGTAAGTTGCCAACACAAGGATCTTAATATAAATACAAGATAAAAATCGTACGTTTCATGAATGTATTATGAAACATTTTAAATATTCGTCGTTACTAAATCCATGTTAGCAAAAGAAATCCTTCTATAAGGGGTTCCTCGGACTTCACGTCCTACACATCTTGAAAACGATATTCAAAATATGAAGGCCCTCGCTATTACGGGCCCATGTAAGCTCAGAAACTGGTAATCACTATAACGAAGTCTTTAATTGTAACAGAAACTGTGTGCTTCACGCACATAACTAGTTCATCTGTCAATCACAACAGCATTCATTACACATAGTCATGGCCATGCCTGAACTTACTTGTTTACGCAGACTCGGACAGTGATTTATGCAGAATCAGGCCTTAAGAAAACGTAAATCTGCTGCAACACCATATAATAAAACAAGAAATGACAATCATGCTTATAACGTAGATTATGGAATACTTTCCAACACATTGAGCATATTGTAACAAAACTCCACCGTATAATAAGGTGAAAGAGAATATCTAATTAAATAATTTAGAAAACGCACAACACATTTGAATATCCAATTTCAGCAATTACCATCAACAGTCGGAAAAGAATCCGAATTCATTTGTACAGTCCTGTATATGATCTATAGGCTTGCATACATTATATAGTATACTAAAATTTATTTAAATAAGAAACGTTGAAAATTTCCCTTTAGCAATTTCGTCAATAAACGAAAATGCACTCGATTTCTTTTGTACAAACCTGTGCATGATCTACACTATATTTCCAAAGGTGACCGGTCACTTGCGATTTTAGACGATTAGTTAACTATCTAGAAAAATGCATGAGGAATTAACCTGAAACTGCAGGTGTGTAAACCTTATAATATAGGTTATATATTTCCGAGAAGATTTTTTCACGAAACCCCATACGGGACTGTCAACAAATTGAAAAAGAACGAATATCTTTTGAATAACCCTGTAAAAACTAATGTAGAAAAATCGTTCAAACGCGAGATTATTAATAAGTGGCTTATTGTGATATACTGTGTTCATTTTTATGAGGATAGCATGTATACTCGTAGAGAAATTAAGGTTTTTATAAAAACAGTCCCAAATTTCGCCTACTATTTTGCTTATAATTTTCAGAGTTCTTAATATAAAAAAAATGTTATTTTCAGAAAATATGACAAACAACATTGTACATAATACTCTGCAATCAGAATTAAAAAATAATAAAAATTGGATGAAAAATGAGCAGGTTTAGTAAAAAACATTTTACTGCACATGCGCGAACGCAATCAAAATATAATGTGCATAATGTATTAGCTAAGTATAAAGAGCAACTTTTGTGAAAGTCTCAAAATCATAGCTTGAAATATCTGAAAATTATCATCGATAGAATAAGCTCGAAATCATGTATCTGTTGATTAGTGCCAAGATAGCGTACACAATATTGCACGTACTACAATATTTGGATACATCCCCTCATATTTTTGCTTCCTTTTGGGAACAACTGATTTCGAGCTTATTCTATCGACGATAATTTTCAGAATTTTCAAGCTATGATTTTGAGACTTTCACAAAAGTTGCTCTATATACAACCTGTGGCCAGAACGTTCGGTGAATGAATTTTTATTTCAAATACAGTATTGTACAGCATCAAATACAATTTACTGTCTTTCAAAATAATCTCCATGGATGGTAATGCACTGTTGAGAACGAGTATATAAGTCCTGGAAATTCCTGTAAAACAGTTCTTTCGGAATGGCGTTCAGCTCGGCCGTCACGTTGCGTTGATTGTCGGTGATATCCATAAATCTCTTTCCTTCAGGGCAAAATTTGGAGTTTGGCACGACAAAGTTTGAAGTGGCGGAGTCCGTCGTCGCGTAAAAAACCAAGGTACGGTCAGAAAAATCCCGCATAAAGACAATGCTCATCGCATTCTTCAACTCTAAGGGTCTCATTCACAAAGAATTCCTCCCTGAGAGTACCACATTGAATGCTGTTGCCTACGCTGATATTCTGAAGCGTTTACTGCAACGGATCTGTTGCGTTCGCCCTGAGTACGCCACGCAAGGCTCCTGGACTCTTCTCCGTGATAATGCCCGGCCACACACCGCCTTGGTTGTACGGAAGTTCCTGGCCGCGAATGGAGTTGTGACACTTGATCACCCCGTTATTCACCAGATTTGGCACCTGCAGACTTCTTCCTCTTCCCCAGATTGAAGTCAGCCCTGAAGGGAAAGAGATTTACGGACATCACCGACATTCAACGCAACGTGACGGCCGAGCTGAACGTCATTCCGAAAGAACTGTCTTACAGTAGTTTCCAGATATTATATACTCGTTCTCAACAGTGCATTACCATCCATGGAGATTATTTTGAAGGACAGTAAATTGTATTTGATGCTGTAGAATACTGTATTTGAAATAAAAATTCATTCACCGAACTTTCTGGCCACAGGTTGTACTTAGCTAATCCATTATGCATATTATATTTTGATTGCATTCGCGCATGCGCAGTGAAACATTTTTAGTAAACCTGCTTATTTTTCATCCAATTTTTAATATTTTTTAATTCTGATTGCAGAGTATTATGTACAATGTTGTTTATCATATTTTCTAAAAAGAACTTTTTTTTATATTAAGAACTCGGTAAATTATAAGCAAAAAACTAGGCAAAATTTGGGACTGTTTTTACACAAACCTTAATTTCTCTACGAGTACACATGCTATCCTTATAAAAATAAACACAGTATATTACAATAAGCCACTTATTAATAATCTCGAGTTTGAATGCCTTTGCTACATTAGTTTTTACAGGATTATCCAAAAGATATTCGCTCTTTTTCAATTTGTTGAGAGTCTCCTATGGGGTTTCGTGAAAAAATCTTCGCGGAAATATATAGTCTATACTATACTGTTTACACACCTGCAGTTTCAGGTTAATTCCTCATGTATGTTTCTAGATATTTAACAAAACGTCTATATTCGCAAGTGACCGGTCACCTTTGGCAATATAGTGTATAGAATTTTTACATACCAAGAAATATTCCAAACATTAGTTAAATTTGTGTCCTTGTAAATGAACGATAAATGCTATGCACTCTATATTCTACAGTACTCTTGTAGTAAAACTTACTAATGTATATCAATATGTTTGAAATAGTGTAACAGTATTAAAATACACTGTAAACAATTTTTTCCTTACACCATAAAGTAACAGAATTCTTTTGAGTGTCCCTGAAATGAGCTATAACTGCCACAGAGTTCATTTTTAATTCCGAACTATTAAAACCAATTAATTCCATGGTAAACCTTAAAAACGTATATTACTTACATGGCAATCAGAGTATATTTACGCAAGTTAAGAGCACGACCAGCAGACAGACGGAGAGACAAATTTAATTTATAAACACTTTTAAACTATGTTGGAATGTCTTAAAAAGAAAGAAAATACAGACTGTAGTGTTGACAGTTTCTCGAAAATTGAACAACTGACAAAAATCGCTATTGTATGAAATAACTATCGATAAAGAATATAATCGATACCCAAATTCTCATATCCAGAAGTTTTACAATCGACTAACACTCCAATAAGTTAAAAACAGTTATTGCAAAACTTAGCTATCAATAAGTCGATTAGTTTCTCATTAACTGTTTCACATCACCTCTTGAAACATTGGAGATCTTCTTTACGGTTCCAACATGAGCAGAGGATAGTCAAAATGCTCAAGGGTTGCTTCAAACATTGAAGACAATATAAAAGACAGTACAGCAAATTGCAGCGCTCCCTGGAAGAGATAACCAGAAATAAAACGGGGGTGAGATGGGCGAATTGAAGACGAATTGTCCAAGCTGTGTGAGGATTGGACCCTTAGAATTAAAATATCGAATAAATAATTGAGTATGCACCAGCGGCACTTAGTGGATGGGGAAAAATGCTCATAAAACATTTAAAATTATTGGAACACTCCTCATATCGGATAGTTCGATAGAGGAATTATCGATCTATTCCCGTCACTGCTGCCAGAAAATAAAGAAGAACGATACATTGAGATTGATAGAGATAAGCTAATTTTGCAGAAAACTGTCTGTAGTGACGATGATAGATCAACAATTGCGCTATCGAAGATCACAATGACGATTTAAAAATATAAAGATCAGCGATATTTTGAGATTGATAGACAGCAGCTCAAAACTCATGTGCCTGTTGCCATTTCCAACATAAAATTCCATCTTACTTAATATAACTCTACCTTTCCTCTAAATGGTGGTGCTCGTTATTGTGTGAGGATGGTCTGCGGATCCCGTGTCGCCTTTATTGACTTCAAGGACGAGTGTATGTATCATTTCTAGGAATTCTGCTGTCCATATACCAGCTTTTAATGTAAGTAATATACTATATTTTACACAGTCACAATGGAAGTATGCAGTTGTGCTTTAGCATAGGGGCGCAATTCTCCGTCTGGTTCATTGTGGTTATTTGAGATATTTTTGCCTCCCTAGGTCCTTTTTTGGATCCCGTAATTCGACCTCTTTCGCAATTTAGCCTATGAGCTTCGTTCTTCAGTTATTGCTGTTTTCCGCTTTAGACAGTATCTTAGTATCTACAATACTTATACACACAAATTTGATCTTCATGCTATCTCACGTCTTAATCTGAGGTTTCCGGTGGGTCTTCCGCACTTTTGTTTACATGTTACGGGGATTTTTAACTTTAGCTTTTCCGTTGTAGGCAGTTTTTCGGTCTTTTCAACACCTTCCAGTGGCCTCTGAAACATGTTTTTAGCTTTTTGCCCATATGAGCTACTGACGCATGTCCAATAATAAGCTTCAATCTCTCAGATATTTATTTAAGGTAGAAACAGTCATTTTTTACATTTCATCCCCCAAGCTCTCCATGGCCTCCCCTACCCATTCTTTTATCATTTCAAGGCTTATTATTACTTTCCTTAATTTCTATAATTTTAGTGAAGTTTAGATTATTTTAAACGTTTTTCGAGCTTACATGTTATCGCAAGTCTTAATCCGAGGTTACCGTTGGGTCCTCGGCCCTTTAGTTTCCGTGCTATGATGATTTTTAACATTTAGTCCAGTCAAATTGTGCTCAAAAAGTGCTTGAAGTGGAAAATTCTGGTGTAATTGTTTTTAGTGGCTTATTTTATGTTTTTGGGGGTGCTGAATACGAATCTGAAGTTTTCCAACAAAATTTCGTTCGGCAAATTTGTTTTTGTTACAAAAAACCTGTAAAAACACGGACTTTTTTCGTTTTTTTCAAAATAACTCCAAAATTGTACATTTTGCGTGAAAGTCGGCAGTATATGAGTTAAAGAGAATAAAATTTCCTACATTTTATGTATTGAAAGATTTTTTCTATGATCAATGGTTTAGCCGTGAGAGTACCGCAAAAATGCGTTTTAAAAACAAAAACTGTAAAAAAACGGGAATTACGGCACTGTATGTCGATGTAACATGGAAACAAACCATTTAACGCAAATATTAACCATCATTTATATTAAAGATTATATGATTGATTATATTTTATGCATTTAAAGTAGGGGGAAAGTGCGGTTCCGGCACCAGTGGAAGTTGGGAGCAGTGGAGCAGCTCCACCTACTTTCATGAGTCAAAGTTGCTCCTCCAGCGGGGAGTTCTTACTCTAAGAGGTGATAACATTTTCTAAAAAGAGGTAAAATTAGGTAAAGGAAGTAAAACTAGGCAAAATCGTCGAAAAACAGTACTTTTCGGAAAATAGCAAAAAACACATTTTTTTACAGCCTTTCTGTTCATAAGGCCTAAAAATAAACATATACATAGTATACATTATACTAGGCTTTAAAAAAATAGATAAAATTCTCTACAATATATGTGCAAGTAATTTTCTTGGACCTTGAATAATTATGAAAAAAGCAATGACGAATGCACGAAGTAGTCATCCACCTCCTTATTAAAGGCATATAACTTATATGCATCATTATACATGTGTACAGATATGTAAAACGTTGATGTTAGTTTATATAGGTACAAAAAATGATAAATGATTCACGATTGATTAGTATGTAAACTGTTTAATGTTAAATAATATAGTAAAATAGGTAGTTATGTATTTATACAATATTAATTAATAATTATTATGGACATTGAAAGGAACTTGTCAGTCAAACCGAGTCCTCTTGGCCAATGGTTTCATGTTTCCTGAGGGTATGCCTTCTAGGTCTTCTACACCTATAAAAAAGAAATTAGTTATATAATAGCTATTTACGCATACGGCGCGAAAAGCCGTTTTTGTCCCGAGGATCGAAACTTATGCTCCGGAGAAGAACTGGTGTGTATAATATTTTTTTAAACGGTGGAATTAATTATAACTAAGTTAAGATTCATACAGCATTTTATCATAACATTATTTTTACCTCTTTTTAATATCAGCCCTCTTTTACAGCTCATTTCAGGAATCGGTCACTTTTGGACCCCAAATCAGGGAGCAAAAAAGCTAGTATACTACGTATCAGGGTTTGAAAAAATAATTAATGACATAGTTTTAATTGTCTAAAAACTAAATAGTTATGCACAGTGTATTGGGATACATATTTTGATCACACCAAATTAAAAATGAATGAAAAAATAAATGTGAAATGGAATGATTTATGTATAATTACCTTCAAGTACTTCAGGGTATTCCGGGTCATCCTCGTTTTCTTCTATTTCAATATTATGCATGTTATTACAACTGCTCTCGCAGTTTAGACACATATTAGAGCAGCTGAGGCCTGCTTTTTTACATCCACAGTTTTTACGGCATGTCTTCTTGCATTTGCAAGAAATGAGTTTTAGAACGGTTTGAGGTGCTGGTGGCTCTAGCGTGATTATTGGCTCTAGACCATCTTTGGTGCTTTTCCAACCCCATTGTTCAGGATTTTTTTCATTGACAAGCCATTCCTGAACTTTAAAATACACCCTTAAAGAATGTTGTTTAGCTGCAGCCTCCGTAGGAGGTAGGGACGCCAAATGGGTTGATGGCTTATATGCAGACTTAAGGTAGCATAGATACCTCAATTTGTTTAATGACGTGGTTTCCTTGTCAGATAATTTGTACAAGGAAGTCAAAAAACGATTGCCAGCATCAGTAATTCCATCAGCATCTGCCATAGGGTCTTTAAAAATTTCAATGGCTTTAATTAATGCCGGGTTTCTTTTGAGAGTCTGAAGAAACCTCATTTTTCCTACTTTGAAAAAGGCTAGTATTATAGGAAGTAGTATCACAACCACTCATGGCATGTAAAAATAATATGTTGTCAGCAACCGATTGTTCAAGTTTGCAGTCAGGAGAAAAAATGAGTGGTGAAACTGTCCCTTTGCCTGGCTTTAAAAAATATACATTTGAATGTATGCCCCTACAGAGACCAATCATTTAATTTGCGTTCATCTTGAGCTTATCAGCACTTTAATATTTCCTTTTTTGGACAGCATTATAAACAGTTCTTTTAAAAGCATATTGCTTTTAAAAAAATCTATATTTCAGTAAATATCTTTTTAAAATGGCGAAAATCTGTTGCATATTTGCCTGCAAGGAAACTGCCATTTCAGAAATTTCTAGAATGCCGGGGGGGGGCGGGAGGAAAAACATACAAATATTTAAATGTTAAGTTTTGAATTAAAAATATTGTTTGTGTGTCTGAAGAGGATTCATTATTATATTTATGTAATTGTTCAATGGATTTTTTTAAAGTGTTTATAGCTATTTTCCAAACATTACTGTTTTTCGACGATTTTAGATAGTTTTATCTCCTGCACCAAATTTTACCCCCTTTTTCAAAATTTTATATTCTCAGAGTACTAGCTCTCCGGAGGAGGAGCACCTTTGACTCTTGAGAGGAGGTGGAGATACTCCACTGCTCAAAACTTCCACTGGTGCCAGATCCACACTTTTCCCCTACCTTAAATGCATAAAATATAGTCAATAATATAATCTTTAGTATCACTGATGGTTAATATTTGCGTTAAATGGTTTGTTTCCATGTTACATCGACATACAATGCCGTAATTCCCGTTTTTTTACAGTTTTTGTTTTTAATACCCATTTTTGAGGCACTCTCACGGCTAAACCATTGATCATAGAAAAAACTTTCAATACATAAAATGTAGGAAATTTTATTCTGTTTAACTCACATATTGCTGACTTTCACGCAAAATGCACAATTTTGGAGTTATTTTGAAAGAAACGAAAAAAGTCTGTGTTTTTACAGGTTTTTTGTAAAAAAAAAAAAACAAATTTGCCGAACGAAATTTTGTTGGAAAACTTCCGATTCGTATTCAGCACCCCAAAAAACATAAAATAAGCCACTAAAAACAATTACACCAGAATTTTCCGCCTCAAACTACAATTTGACTGGGCTAATTATCTTTTCCGTTGTAGGCTGTTTTTAAGTCTTTTCAACCCCTTCCAGCGGCCATGCTTCAACGCATGTCCAAGCTTCAATCTGTCAGATATTTATTGAAGTTAGAAACCGACATTTGTTTTACATTTTATCCCCCTATGCTCTCCCCCACCCGTTCTTTTGTTATTTCAAGGCTTAGTTTAACTTTTATATAATTTTACGGATTTTTTATATAATTTTACGGATTTTACGGAATTTTTAAGTTCGGATCATTTTACACGTTTTTCGAAAATTGTGCTCCATCCAATACGTGGTGCTGCTGCATAGGGGATATTTTTTCTTTATTCCATATCTCAGGAACTATGGGTCCGAACCTCACATAACTTAGACCATTCATCTTGGTTACACCCCAACCACCATTTTAGTTCAGATTTCCTCCACCAGAGGTGCTGGAATTTCCTGTATTGTCTTCAACTTCTATTTTCTACTTCGTTTTGGGGGGATGAAACATTTTGTCCACACTCGTTCTCTGCTTGGAACCTTAGAAAAGATTTCCAATATTTCAAGAGGTGATGTGAAACAGAGGCTTAATTGTTTTATTGCCATTCTTGATCGGATATCTCATAAGAATGGCAATTTATAGACTGGAGACATCGATAAAAAATGATACTATCGATAAAAAGGAGTTGTCCATACTGTCGATAAAACCTACCGTTATCGCCCATCACTGACAGACAGAATATATACAATAACATTATATTGATATTTTTTTAACTAAAATTATTCTTGTTAATTTTCTATTTTAATAACCAAATTCTAGGAATCGTATAAATTGCTGATCTTGGAAGATGTGTATATATATTTTTTTTATTTCTGGAAACACCAAATCGTAGGTTAATCATATTAATTGTAATCTATTTCTTTTCATATGCGCTTATAGAAAACGTACTTTATTCTACTTCTATGAGCATTTTTAATTACCTTCTATAAACCTCCTCAGCATATTAAAATCTTGTTATTATTTACTGTTCTGCGAATTCTTACGAAGAAAGAACGGTAAGCTAAACTTGGAAACTGGCATGTTGATGCGCCATACTATATAAGTGATGATAAATAATATTCTCTAAATCTATATATATAAAAGCCGTTCTTGGTATGTATGTATGTTCCTTATACAAATCTACAATTTTTATCCGATTTGAACGAAACTTGATGTACATACGTTTTAGAACACGAGTAAAATTACTGTCAACATTAAAAATTCTCAGATCATTCTTTTACATTTTTTTCAAACATCTCCCATAGTTTATCATTGCAGAAAACTTTTTTTTTCTCAATTTCTAATGCAATAATTCTTTCCTGTTGTCACACTCTAAAAATGGCACAAAAATTTAAAAACAAATGATAACACATTTATTTTCTTTTTATAAGCCAATAAAAATTCAGAATCACACGCTATATTTTTTAATTTCCGAAATTGAAGTGATTCTAAGAAGAAAATGCGCACTTTGTTTCTATCTAAATAGAAAACGATAACTTTAAAAGCATTAAAATGATGTAGTACCTCAATTTAAATTTATTTGTAGTTAACACATCCACTATAATACAGATGTTTCAATTTCAAGAAAACAATTCAGTAAAAAGTAAAAAAAAAGAGCTAGGTATGACGTCATATTCTATTAAAGGTTTTCGTTTTGATGCCAAACTGAGTCTAAGTAATCGTCTGCTATGCTTTATTCCTACTTCGGTTGTATATTACAGCTGTATATTATAGCTATGCGTTATATTGCTAAGTGTTTTATTGATTTAGGAGCAGTGGTAACATTTTTCATTGATTTATATTAAACAGATAGTCATTTCTTTTGTCTTTCAACAAAAACTTCAGGACTAAAATTACATATAAAGTTGACACGAATTTCATATAATTATTATAGATTTAATTTTTGTTAATGAAAATTTATGTTTCAATTTTAAAATGTTTTATTATCAGTGAAAAGTCTTGATTTTCCGAAATTAATGTTTATTATTATCAATAAAGTAAAGGCTTACTCACAATTACGTTCAAGCCACACGAAATAATTTTTTTAAATGTTACTGCAATGGCTGGGTTATGCAATTTAGATCCAACTTAAAAGTAAATATTAAGATACTCCGTAATGTCATTTTTACTAACTCAATGTTTCCATTACTTTATTTTATTTTTGCTGTTAAAATTATCAGCAAGCTATTTAATGAATCTGGCAATTTTTCAGTTTTATAGTTTTTTTAGGATAATAAAAAAAATGAAATGTTTTCTTTGGTGATATTGATTTTGGTGTAATTAATAAGTGATATTAAAACATTTAAAACTATAAAATTAATATATTTTGAGCACTCCTAATATTATATGAGGATTCCAAATTTTCTTTCTTTATCTTTTTAATTTTTAATTCAATTTGGCAATTTAGTTATGGAATATTACACGTAAACCAAAAAATGCTGTAATATTTACATTGTTTTAAGAGCAAACCAGTTAATATTTTGTAATGGAGTCGCCCGCAGATTTAAAAATATCCATTCTTGGAAATTACTTTGAAATTCATAATAATCAGTAAATTGAGATACGCTTTTCAAACAAATAACATTGAAAGTACATTTTTTGTAATTCGTCCGCATAAAATTTGAATGGACTACGTTTAGAAGTACATGTCTTTACTTTATAAAGATCAAATAAGGTAATATTTCGTAATTGGATTGGACACAGATTAAAAAATATACATGCTTTAAAATTACTTTTAAATCCATAAAAAATCAGTAATTTGATATAAACTTTTCAAACTACATTTGAAAGTGCATTTTTTCTCTTAATTGACAGTTTAAAAAATGAAATTATGAGATATTTAGTAGTTACAAAAATACAGTACAAACAAAATTTAATGGTTAGGTCGTTTCTACCGTCAATATGATGTGGACATTACTCACGGATATGTTTTTGTTTTATAATATAGATAGATGCCATATGAAAGCTAATTTCACAAAATGTTACGACATTAGGTTGATTTTTTTTCATTGTCAGGAAAATCGTATATTTTTCTATTGTATGCGCAAATAAAACGTGCATTCTGATTTATAAAGCTGGGAAATTTTACTATGGTTGAGTCAAAGTAACGCTATTTTTTCTAATTGTCTTTTTTATCGATATATGGTTGAGAATGCACAAAGATCCGTCATTATTATTGTCGTATTATTATATTTCAATTTGTGTTAGCCCGGGCAAAACCGGGTGGTTCTGCTAGTAAAATTCTAAAATAAGACGGCATTCTAACGAAAGAAATATTACATATATTGTAATATTGATTGGTTTTTTTTTATTTCAATAACGTTTACTGTTTTAACTTGCTTTCTACTTATTTTGTAGAAGAAAATTAAAAAGTAATCGAAAAAATGAATAAAATAATTCAAATGAAGTAACCAATTGTTTTGACTGATTGTAAAAGGATCTACTGAAATCAATTCAATTCTAGGGTTAATGAATCCTTATCCGGATTGCATTTTCAAAATTGCATAACTAGTCAAATTTCCATCTGCATGAAAACAAAATAGAAAAAGAATGCTTGAGAATCTTACACAGAATACTTTTATTTGGAAAATCGTCAGCATACATTTTATTATTCCACTTCCATCATCGATTTCAATTTATTTCCTTTTTTTTAATTAAGTCAAACCTTTATCTGATGAATGTATGACGTTTTGTGTTTTCAGATGTTTAAATTATATATTTTTTAATTATAGGTCAAGTCAAATGCTAAGCCTGTGCGTAATGAATATATACCCTTCTTTGACATCATTATACCCTTCTTTGACAACAATAAGAAATTTTAAGCTTAATATTTTCATAGGAATTCTCGTTTTTATATCTGAAGATTTTTATTCTGTAGGATAAATTATTTTTTAGTCATTTTTATACAGTAATTTAATCCTTTGAGCCCGACAATAGTTAAATTATATAAATTATGATTTTTCCAAAATTACTGGTGTTGCAAGAATACTAAAAATGGCTTTTTAAAATTGGCCATTATTATCACTCAAATTGGCAAGGGATAAAATTCCTTCGTGTACTTGTAATAGCAACATTTTATGTACATATATAAATTTATTTCTGCGTACTGAATTAGATTTAAAAATAGTTGAAGTAAAACGTTAAATGAAAAAAAATTAAAAACTAACTGTACTTCTATATAGCGATATTTTTGCACTTAAAAATCACATATTAATGTCTGCTGTAGGTTGTATACTATATCTCGTTTCTAAATTTTTTCATTCTTTTAAGAATTTTATATATAGTGAAAAAAAAAACTACGTAAATTAATCACCATCGACTCAAACATTTTCTGATTTTCTTAAAGAAGAAGACAACTTGTATGGTCCTGTAAAAAAGAATCATTCCCTAATAACTCTGCCAAAAATCATCGTATAAAATGTGACTAGCACCTCCATCTACTAATTAATGCTATACTTACATTTTGCTTAGTGGTAGACTGCATATAGATTGTTCCAAACGTAAACATTTTCAATACCAACAACTAAAATTTATATAAATTTGGATTTTTTGATGAATTTTACTTTTCGATATTAAACGGAAAGTCATTCGGTCAAGTAGTTTATGAATTATACAGGTTGAAAGTTTGGAACTCCTAATTTTAATTTTATTATTAATACTGCAAAACAGATTGCGATGCGGCTAGTTCTTTAAGCATAATTTAAAAACGGCTTTGTTAAGTAATTTTAGGTAATTTTTGGATTCGCATATATGAAAATACTTGAAAACGATTTTTGTTACAAAAATATATAACACGTTACAATTCATATTTTGTTTTCGAAATTTTATTTCGAAAATACTACAGTATGAAATAATTTAAAAATTTCATAGGGTATAATTCATTTTTTAAACGATTTCTAGAAACTTTAAATATGCGTATCCAAAATTACAGCTCATTAGGCCAAGTATTTTTTAAACTTTGTTTAAAAAACTACCCGCATTGCAATCTATTTCGCACTGGTTATTAATAATGAATTTAAGATTAGGAGTTCCAAACTTTAAATCTGCATAATTCCTAAATTATTTCCCCGAATGTTTTCCCGCTTGCTATCCGAAGGTAAAATTTTCTAAATAATACAAATATGATGCTCAAGTTTGGTGTTCGTGTACAAAATTTCAATGTTTGTTAAAATTTCTATATGTAAATTAAGCAAAATTTAATTATATCAATAATTATTAGACTTTATTACTAATGGATAGGTACAACTCACATTTTTATATGAGGATTTGCGGGTGGTTACTTTTTCCCTCCAGGACTGCAAATTAAATGATCTTCTGAAGCTACCAAATTTACAAAAGCCATATTCAGTGTTCTTTTCTGTCAACTTAGACAGGTTAACAACATACTGGGGTGAAGAACTTATTGTATATTTTATACAATTCTATAAAAAAATATCATTCAATTTATTCATAATCTAAATTTTTAAATTTCGCAATGTTTTATCGTCCGTTAAATTCAATATGATTTAGCTTTCCCAATAAATAAAAATCATTGTAGTACATTATACACACACAATCTGAGCTTAAGAAGTTCTAATATTTTGCGTAAAATTCCAGATAATTTTAAAATGGTAATAACAAAATACAATACAAATACATATAAGGCTCCTGTATGAAAAATACGGAATTATTTCCTTTCCAATATGTTTTTCTTTTATTTAGTTCTTGTTTTTGACCATATATTTATAATTAGTAAATATGCTAGCCATATTGAATGCAGTGTTTTTGGCAGTATTGCGTCCTGTTGTGCCGCTTTCAGACAGCATCATAGCTTTTTTTGTGAGCGGCATTATAATTTTTTTATGGGAAGGGGGTTGTGGAAGAGAAAATAATGCCAATTAAAGCTTATATTTTCTGAAAAATTTCTAACGTTTTTTCTCTTGCATGATTGGCTTGTTTAGTTGTCTGTTTGGTTGAATTAAAATTTGTGCTTAGTTACAGACTAGGTACATTAAACAAGTTCCGGAAAAAATATAAAATGCAGTTGGATAGGCCAATACATGTTTTATTTTATTACATTTAAAAAATCATAGTAGCAGAACGAGCTTTAGAACAACATTTCAGAGTAATACTGAAAGCCACAGAGCAATATTTTATTATATTTTGTGCTGACTTATATTGCAGTATTATAAATAAAGTTTGAGAATGACATGTTTAGAATTTAGACAATACTGCTATAAAATTTATTCCTCTACTTATGTTGAATAAATGTTGAAACAAAAAAATTGAGAGTCGATGTGTAACAGAATATTTTTATTGTTCATTTTCAATTATAGAACTGCCAAAAGTTTCGAATTTTCAATTGTAAGAAGGTGGAGAGAGTGCCATGGACGAAAGGAGAAGCAAAACATCACGCCGTTATCTTAATTGATAGTTCTAACTTGACAGCCAAACAGATTTTCTACTCTCTAATTCGCTGCAAATTTTCCACAGAGCACAGTGTCCATTCTTGCCCATAACCTGCAAGGAAATTTCATCAAGATCTAAAGAGTATAATCAATTTTTTGGACAGTCACCAGTTTATGATGATTTCCAGATATACTATCGATATTTCCTTTAATTTTCATCCTATAGCTTCTGGTTCTCGAAACTTCCAAACCCGTATTTGGTGACTTAAATAGTCGCCAAGTCATCAGGACATTGCGAAGTACTTTGGTAAGTTTATAACATATATAATAAATTAAAAACATGTCAGTGAGTAACGCTGAAGTCATATTGACGATGACATCACCCAAGAAATACATTTTGCTTTTACTGCACGTTTTTAGCTTCTAAACATCGCACAATTTCAAATTTTACACCGTCGCATAAACGGAAAAATGTTCTTTCAAAAGCAGTTTGTTTAAAAACTGCATGTCAAACTAATGTATGTTTTTTCAAGCATGATTTTTTAAAATCTCTCTATTGCATGCAGCCTGAATACAAAATATTATTCTGCTTACACTTATAACAATAAACGTAGACCATCATTTGCTTCCAGATAACGAAAGAAAAACTTCATCAGTAAATAAATAAAATAATAATAGAAATAAAACACAAATTTAAAATACATGTAATCAAACTAGGTGCTAAAACCACTTAAATCATCAAAATACAAAAGGCTGCCGTAAGTTGCAAAATCTATGGCAATTTCTCCGGCTAATAACTCGCGACATGCGGCTAATACGAAAGTATCGTTTTAATAAATTTCAAAACTTTATTATAATATATTATTGCTAATTTTAATCTAAAATTGCTTCTTTGGTGCTGTTAGTGGGGAATCTAAAAAATATATTAACCCTTTCAGGGGCAAGGTACTAAAATGATGAAATGATTGAATCACATTTAGAATTTACAAACAAATTTATTTGAAAATAAGTAAAAGCTTTTCTCCTAGTACTTAATAAAATTAATTTTTCATTCCAAAATTCTGGTGTCAATTTGGCCTTTAGGGATTAAAATGAAATTGTCCAAAAATGAAGGAACTAAATGAAAAAAAACTATTAGAGTTTTCAAATAAATAAAATTTTTTCACGTATCTTCTGTAAGCCAGGGAGCCTGGGTTGGATCCCCTAATAATATCTAATAGCACAGTATATCAGCTTTGTCGTCCATTATTGAATATAATCAATGTTCTATTGTTCAGATTTCCATTGCTGTATTTTTCTCATAATGTTGTTTGAGGAAATTCGTAACACTGTCATAATTGCAAACTTTAAAAATTTCTTTTCAAAAATGGGTAAGTGCTTCAAGAATGTTTTACAAAAACTGCTCAGCATAAAGCTAGATTCTGTATATTTCTTGTATTTTTAAAGAATTGAAACTACAAAACGCAATTTTAAACGTTCTTTATAAACCAATTATTAAAACATTAACTGATGGGATATTATCATTTCGATCAATTAAAAGAATATATTCTTTGAAAGCTAATTAAAAAGTGATCTTCGTGAATTAGTGAATACTTTTTTATTCATACATTTTTCGAAATTTACACACTTAATAATTCAACTTCCAGTTGGTGACGCAATTGCTTATAAATTACATAAGATATTTACCATGCTTTTTAGATAGTTCCATTTCAGTTTTAATAAATTTTATCAATTAATTCAATTAATGTTATTTACTTTCGTATCAACTTATTATTATTAACTTATTGCGTAAAGCATTCCATTTTAGTTAATAAGATTATATAGTGTCATTATAGAGTATTTAATGCTTCTTAAAACATTATCGGGGTAATTAAAAAAATTAATGCTATTTTTCATGTTTCATATTAAAAAAAAATAATAAAAGGTTCATCGCAGTAAAAAATGATATATATATATATATATATATATATTGAGAGATAAATTATTTTATGCTTTGTCAAAAAAAATTTGATCAATGTGATAAAAACACGCTAGAATGAATAATTCAATAAGCTGATTATTTTTTAATGAAGTTATGCACACCAATTTAGAGATACTCTTAAGTTATTAATAGCATGTATGTACTTTTCTTTTTATTAACGAACTTGAATTTTTATTGTAGAATAATCTATGATACATTTAATGATAATAAATTAAAATTGTGAAATTAATATACTTTTTTTTTTCTCATAAGTGTCAAATGGAAGAAGTTATTTCATTCATTATACTAAAATATGTCATAGCAATGAATTGTTTCCTGTTCTTTTAACTGATTTATGAAAACAAAATTTATATAGTTTTACAAAGTTTGAATAATTGTATGTCTAATAATAAAGGATGGGTTTATCTTAATAGCAAACACGTAATGAGACAAAATATTATAGAAATATTGACTTTAGACTAGAAATATTACAAATATATATGCAAATTTTTTCCTGCCAGAACTGTTGCAATATTGTCAATATGTAACCAGTGTTGGGGCAATATTTCATGTTAATATAGCCAGTATCACCAATGAAAACAGCATGGAATATTGCTTTACTTCTTAGGTAATTTTTGATTGTAAGTAAAATATTTTAATCAGTAATAAATTTATTTAACACTAGTTGACACGCCCAGCGTTGCTCGGTCCCGTGATAATAAAATTAAACAAATCTAAAGTTTGTATGATTTTATATCTTTAACCCGATTTTGTATAAAATTATTTATTTAAAAGTGCTTTGCACGGTGACTGAAAATCGCTTATTTCCCACTTTCCACCGATACGAGCGCATTCTGATAAAAACTAACCCCCGCACTAAAACACGTGTTCCCGCAGCTTGCAGCACCGTATAGTAGGCATGCAGCGCACGCGCTGCTAACTCTTTTAGTTCCCCATTCCGATGGCAAGATGGCATTTTTGATACGATGTTTAATGAGATTATAATTAATATGTTGGGTAATTATAAAAATATTAAAATTCTGAGACTCAGGTGCACATGACCAGACCTTGGACTATCCACACATAAATTTTCAGACTTCTAAGTGAGCTAGATTTTGCTAGCTTTTTCCAACACACACACACAGAGCGAAACTTTATTTTATTAGTATAGATTTGTGAAAAGTGAATAACCTTTCTTTTATTGGAGCATCGTTTAAGGTACATAATATTAAATTTGTCCGTCATTTATGTGTATTCTATTGTATTTAAAGTGTAAATCATAAGCAGTACAAACATCATCTTGAAGACATGAAATGTTGCTTTTTTGTGCATAATGATCTTATTCTGTATGCTTTGCAATTAAAATTACTTTAAAATTTTTAAACATTTCACTAAAATTTCATTTGAGAATATATTAAAGGTTGCAGATTAAATCTTTTATCTTATATTCATTTCGAAATTTATAGTGAAAGTACTCTTACTAAATGAAACTTCTTAATCCCTGTAATGTATTTTCTGTAAAGGAATTTTCATATTACACAATGCTATTGCATTTAAATTACGATTGCATACTTATTCATGATAAACACTATTGGTTTCACGTCTATCTTTCTCTATTTTGCATTTCAAATTCCATGCTGAAACCGCTCATGTAAAGTCGTTTGAAAAATGTACAGTTCCTACTAACTCTATTCATCAAATGGCATGCAATGTCATCGCGTAGTGTTTTTGGGCCACTTTGTATCGGCGATATAACATGGAACTTTTGCTGTTATTTACCATGTCGTCAGTGCTTATTAGTATAACGGAGCATAGCAAACGGGATCAGTCATAGATGAAAAAACTACGTAGTAAATCCAGGAGAAAGAAGAAGCACATAGTTAGAAGCAACATCTGTTTATTTTTCGACGAGGCATTATCGATAGTTAAAGAAGCAAAGGGGAGGTACCTACAAAAACGAAGACAAAGTTTTTTTACAGCACTTCTGGTCAAGTCAAACGGCCGAAGTGATAATGTTTTTAAAAGTTACATGTACGGGTGTTGGCGCGGAAAGCATGATAAAATCGCCAGTACTTGGCGAGAGAGTTTTTGGAGACTGCGGACGGAAGCGTATGGTAAAAAACGATAAAAGCTAGATTCTGTCTATGATAATGCATTCATTTGAGAATGGGGGGAAGGGTTGTAAAGATTCTTTCATGGAGACAGAAAATGAAAAAGAAAAGAAAATAATTTTGGGATTGGCGTTTGATTTTGCTAAAAGACAGCTGCAATTAACGGTTACATATGACTCTAATCTAATAACAGGGTGTGAAAGATATGAGCTTGCATATTACCGTTTACATGTGAGCGAGAGATATTTTGATTAATTCTTTTGAGAGCGGATGAGAAGTGCAAATGTTTGCATAAAGAATATCGGTTATACGTTACATTACTTTAATAAGTAGAGCACAGCTGCTTATATATTTTGTCTAATTTTTAAGACAGATGCACTTTTGATTTCATGAGAAGAAAACGGTTGAATTAGAAATATGTGAACATTTGTAACTTATTTTTAGCATAACCGCAAAGTTAAGGACAGAGAGGTTTCTGATGTATGCGAGTGACTTGCATTTTAGAATGAAGAAAGTAGATTCGTTATCTAAATTAAATCAGAAATAGGTTTTAGTTAGCATATTGAATTTTTTTTTTTGGGGGGGGGGGGGGAATTACAGACATTAAAAATCTATAAACTATAATTGTTTATTATTTTTAATTATTTATAATTATTTATTTATTTTGGGGGGGAATGAATAAATCTTTATGAATTTTTTTTTTTTTTATCTCTATTTTTTTGGGGGGGGAGGAGAAGCATGCAATCAATACATGTATGCTAGATGTTGGAAGAGGAATGGAAAAGCTTATGTTAACTTGTTAAAATTTTGAGGGGGGGGGGGTTTGAACTGAAAGCAAGATATATGACAAACGTCTTTGTCATATATATCACCCCATTGACCAGAAAAGCTGTACTGTTTACAGTACAGTTTTAAAAAAATATACAGGGTGATTCATAAAAGATGGGCAGAACTTTAAGGGGTTATAGTACACTTAAAGACAAATAATATTAAATAGGAGACTAAGGGTCCCAGACGTATTCCCAAGGAGATAGGGGGCATTAAAGTTTAGGGTCCGAAATTTCAAATGATTATAAAACATGGAAAAATTGGTCGATTCGTTTGCGGTTTTTGCAAAAAATTTTCTTTATGCCAGTATTTTCTTGAAATAAAATTTTAAAGTTCAATTTCAAAAAATGCCGATAGGGGGCGCTTTAGACTTTGGAGTAACAAACAACTATTTTTTAACGTTATTTTTTGTATTTCTTTAAATGATTTCGAAAGCTTAGACTTAAACTTAAATTTTGATCTAAAAATCTGAGTCCTAACGAGTAGTTAAGTAGCGTAAACTGAAATTTGAAATTTGAAACCCTTCTCCCCCCAGAACAAAAATCAGTTATTCCCGATCTTTGTGTCGTAGATTAGGCTCTAACTACTGCCGCGTTTTGCTAAAATTATTCTTTATGTCAGTATTTTCTTGAAAATAAATTTTAAAGAAAATTTTCAAAAAATTCCGATAGAGGGCGCTTTAGACTTTGGAGTAACGAACAACTATTTTATACCGTTATTTTTTGTGTCTCATTAAATGCTTTCTAAAGCTTAGACTTAAACTTAAATTTTCAGCTCAAAATCTGAATCGCTGAGCGTGGTTCAGTAGCGAGGGGAGGGGGTTCAAATTTCAACTTCTGAACATAGTTCAGTTTGCACTACTTAACCATGCCCAACGATTCTGTGCTGTGATACGAGGCAAAAATACAACTTTCGTCAAGGACTGCATAGTCGGAATTCACTCATAAAGGCACTGGCACAGTTGGAAACGTCGCTCATGCAAACGTTAAAGCTCCATTCCTGACGCTAGTCACCGGGTGAAGAAGGAAACAGAAAGTATGCAAATGTCAAATGGGGAAGAAGAAGAACACGTATGCAAAATTTCGACACGATTCAGGCATAAAAACCACTGAACGGTGAGTCAAGTGTAAGTCGCTGTAGTAATGAATCGGAAGATGGTGCCCTTCACGAATAAGGAAAAGGCTGAGATGCATTTAATTTACGGAGCGGCAGATGGAAATGGTGCAGAGGCACAACGAATGTACGGAGAGCGATTTCCTAACAGGCGGTTGCATAACCGCAAAACTTTCGAGCGCTTGCACAGACAGTTGTGTGAGACGGGATCATTTCTCGCTTCCCGATCGAATGCAGGTCGTGCAAAAAAGGACGAATCAGTAGTTGTTGCAGAAGCCATTCTGGATGTAGTAGCGGCGCAGCCAAGTACAAGTACACGAACAGTGGCTAGCCAGGTGGATACCTCACAGTCCACGACTTGGAGGGTACTGAAGGATGAACATTTGCTCCCGTTTCATGTGCAACGAGTCCAGAAACTGTCTCCAGGGGATTATCCAAATCGTATTGAATTCGCCCGCTGGTTTCTGCAGCAGAACGCGCTAAATCCACATTTTGGACGAACTGTGCTTTTCACCGATGAATGTACCTTCACACGTGAAGGTACATTTAACACACACAATGCACATGTATGGGCGGATGTCAATCCACATGCTACGTATCCACATGCTCATCAGAGACGCTTTTCCATCAATGTTTGGGCAGGAATCCTCGGAGACCACCTAATCGGACCGTACCTTCTTCCTGAACGCCTCAACGGTAAAACATACCTCACATTTCTGCAACATGTGCTGCCAGACCTGTTAAACGTTGTTCCTCCACGCATCCGGCGGGTCATGTGGTTCCAGCACGATGGAGCGCCAGCCCATTACGTACGAGACGTCCGCAACTATCTGGACATCACATTTCCGAACAGATGGATTGGTCGAGGTGGTCCTGTTGCTTGGCCTGCTCGCTCGCCAGATCTTTCACCCCTCGATTTCTTTTTTTGGGGACGATTGAAGGCTCTTATGTATGAGACACCCATTGAATCCCCCGAGGAACTGGTCGCCAGACTTTCCGCAGCTATAGGGGAAGTGCTCGAAAAGCCTGATGTTTTCGCGAATGTTCGCCGTTCCATTCGTCGCCGTTGTTCTGCGTGCATAACCTCTGGTGGTCACAATTTTGAACATTTATTGTGATTACATGTTAATAAATATGCTTTGGTAACATAATCCTAATTTGTGTCTTTTTACCTCGTATCACAGCACACAATGTGTGGACATGGTAAACTGAACTGTGCTCAGGAGTAGAAATTTCAAACCCCTCTCCCCAGAAACTTAACCACGTCTAACGATTCAGATTTTGGGCTGAAAATTTAAGTCTAAGCTTTAGAAAGCATTTAATGAGACACAAAAAATAACGGTATAAAATAGTTGTTCGTTACTCCAAAGTCTAAAGCGCCCTCTATCGGAATTTTTTGAAAATTTTCTTTAAAATTTATTTTCAAGAAAATACTGACATAAAGAATAATTTTAGCAAAACGCGGCAGTAGTTAGAGCCTAATCTACGACACAAAGATCGGGAATAACTGATTTTTGTTCTGGGGGGAGAAGGGTTTCAAATTTCAAATTTCAGTTTACGCTACTTAACTACTCGTTAGGACTCAGATTTTTAGATCAAAATTTAAGTTTAAGTCTAAGCTTTCGAAATCATTTAAAGAAATACAAAAAATAACGTTAAAAAATAGTTGTTTGTTACTCCAAAGTCTAAAGCGCCCCCTATCGGCATTTTTTGAAATTGAACTTTAAAATTTTATTTCAAGAAAATACTGGCATAAAGAAATTTTTTGCAAAAACCGCAAACGAATCGACCAATTTTTCCATGTTTTATAATCATTTGAAATTTCGGACCCTAAACTTTAATGCCCCCTATCTCCTTGGGAATACGTCTGGGACCCTTAGTCTCCTATTTAATATTATTTGTCTTTAAGTGTACTATAACCCCTTAAAGTTCTGCCCATCTTTTATGAATCACCCTGTATACAATACAATTATACTCTCCCCAAGCTTAAAATAATACATACATAATATAAAACAAAATACTTGTAAAATTATATGAGTTGCAACAGTATAAAGGATTTTGTTACCTCAATAGTCTGTAACGTCAGTCAATAAAATATAAAACATAGTGCACTACCTTCGAAGATTTTTTTTTTAATATCTTCGTCCTTTTATTTTCTGTTTTGTTCTTTTTCTTTCTGTCTGGTACCAGCTTTAAAAGTTACTATTTAACTAGACATGTCTAATGATAACTGAGCACAAAACAGTACTCATTTTCTCAATTTTGTTGCACTTAAATACTATAATTACTACTTAAGTATAATATGAAACACAAATGAAAACAATTAAAAAATAAACACAAATAACACATAACATAAACATATATCCTTAAAAATTAACTTGAATTATATGAAAAAGTGAAAATGGATTAACTCAAGTGTAGTGTAATGAAAAGTTGTTTGAAAAAGTTTTAAAATTCGTGCAAGCACAGGACGGTAAAAAAAAGAGGTGCATGTGGCACGCCCATAAAAAGGGACCGCCCTTAATCTTGTCAATGCATGACAAGTGTGATGTCTCAGGCTTAGGGCCTTACGACCTAGGTGAGGAGGGCAGTGATGAGAGTCCACATCATTACAACATGAACTCCCTGCTCCCCAATGAAGATCGCACTGATCCCCACACAGGAGCACGATTCGGGAACACATCTACTTTTGGGAAAAGGGAATATTGTGAATTAGTAAACTAAATCACAATTGTCTCTCTAAACACAATCTGGTGAGGGGTGGTAACCTAAGGGCAAAAAATTTAGAACGGTACCACTAGCCTGAAGGGGAAGAATTAGTAAAAATAAAAAAAAACAGATACAAGTGTATCTTATGCAAATCCTAATGTATTGACAGTCCTAGAGTGTTGAGAGACCTAAAATATGTCATAATCGGGTATGATGAAGTGAAACTGTACAAGTCATGTAAGTAAATGCTTTAAGTTTGTTTAAGAGAACTTTTTTTTTTATTTATTTAAAAGACCTTATTTATTTAAAATATTTGCAAGGTTGTATTCAGTGTGAGTGAAAGTTTAAAGTGTGAGAGAAAAAAAAATGTGAAAAGATTATATTTATCTACTGTTTATAAAATTGAATGAAAAATTAAAAGAAAGGTGTGACCCGATACAAGATATTGTGTAAAAATGGTCTTCACAAGAAGACATGGACCAGTCGTGAAGTCAGGTGAAGACAAGTTATGCACAGTATACGTAGAATCCTGGCCAGGGATAAAACACTTAGTATCAGATCATATTAAAAATTTAAAAGTTTTTTTTTTTAAAGTTTATTATTATTATTATTTTTTTTTAAATGTTACAAATTATCTTTTTCTTAAATTGTAGCGAGGGGCGAGAATGGTGTTAGAAGAATTATTATCTATAACATGACTTGCAGGATCACATAAATGTCCATATCGAGGTGGTGCTAGAAGAAGTCTATCAATATGTACCCTAAATGCAGTATCATCATGAGCATATAATCTTTTAATTGAAAATGAAACAGGAGAGTGTTTAAATGTTACAATATATGGACCGGTATATTTAGGTTTAAATTTGTCGACTGATTTTAAATAAACAATATCTTTTAAACATATATTTCTTAATTTAGCTTTTCGACTGTGAATTTTGTAACGTCTATCTTGAGCAGTCTTAATGTTGTTATATGCTTTGTCATATATTTTGTTTAAGTCATCTAGTAATTTATAAACTTCAACATGTTTATCTAGAAATGCTTGGTTGGTACTATGATCATATGTGTCAAAAATTAATGAAAGTTCACGACCAAAGTGAAGTAAGTTAGGTGAAAATAGTGTAGAAGAGTGTGTCGAACCATTATAAAGTGACTTATGAATAAACAGAGCATTTTCAAAAGAGTATCCTTCTTGTAGTAATGTGGTAACAGAATATTTAATAGACTTGTTAATCCGCTCGGCAATACTGTTAGATTGTGGGTGCGAGACCGAACTGTGATGTATTTTTATACCAAGAGCATCATTAAATGCATTATAAATATGAGAAGTATATTGTGGGCCTAAATCTGACAAAATACAGACGGGTCTCCCATAGGTAGTTATATAACTAAATAAGCATTTTACAACCTTGGGTGCAGAAGTATCAGTGAGAGGATAGAGTTCAATGTGTCTTGAGAAGTGATCGGTTACAGTTAAAACATGTTTATTGTTTGAGAAAGGACCAAGTAAATCTGTACTGACTGTATGACCAGGATATCTTGGTGTGTATGTAGGTTGAAGAGGTGCGGGTGGAGTGTTATGGTGTTTGGCCTGTAAACATTTGACACATGAAGCTACAAAGTTGAGTGTATCTACATAGATGCCTTTCCAAAAATATTCGGATGAAAGAAATTCATAAGTTTTGGCCATACCAAAGTGTGACAGATGGGATATAGTTAAAACTTTACTTTTAAGTGAATCAGGGACTACAATGTGGTATGAGAAAGTATTATTTATGATATCTTCCTTTTTGAACATTAATATTTTAGAATCAGGGTGTATGAAGTAATTCGGGAATTTTGAAGAAGGTCCATTATGTAATATATGATCATAAATACTAGCTAAGGTAGGGTCTTTTTGTTGTTCAGTGCAAAAAGTTTGATTTGATATCTCCAATAATGGGTCTCGTTTTGTTCGTTCACCTGAGATGAGAAAATTAACATGACAATTGTTGTTATTAACAGATTTACAAATATCAGGTGTTTCATGATCGACTATTGGAAGTGGTTGAGGATCATGGATAAGGTTAGGATTGGTTAGTAAATTTTCTTGGTTGTTGTCAAAATTACAGCGAGAAAAATAATCTGCTAAAACATTTGAAGATCCTGGGATGTGTTCAAAATCATATGAATATTCTGAAAGGTCAATTAGCCAACGGGTGGTTATGTCTGCTGGGTTTGTAGTCTTTTTGTATTTTTTTAGAGGTTTGCTATCTGACAAGATTAGGAATTTTCTGTTGTATAAGTAATATTTGAATGCAATAACAGATTTGTAAATTGCCATGAGTTCTAGTTTTAAAGCAGGATATTTTTTTTCAGAGGAATTTAAGGATTTAGAAAAGTATGCTACAGGTAGCAGATTTCCATTATGTTCTTGCATTAAAACGCCAGAGATGGCAATGTTAGATGCATCTGTATTCAAATAAAAATTCTTATTCCAATCTGGTAACCTAACCATGGGTGAACCGAAGAAAATTTTCTGTATTGTTTTAAGTATGTCCTGATGTTTTTCTGTCCAGATGAATTTAGTTTTAGGAGTAGTTAAATCAATAAGCGGTTGCACTAGTTTGTTAAATGTTGGAATTAATGATTTATAGAAAGTTATCAAACCAATAAGCCTTTTTAGTTGTCGTTTTGTAGTTGGTGTAGGAAATAAAGTTATTTTTACAATGTTGGAATGGATTGGTGAAACACAATGATTTTCTATTTCAAAACCTAAGTAGTTGACTTTTGTTTGATGAAAATTGCATTTATTAGGTGAAAGAGTGAGATTGTACTTGGAAAGGAGGTTAAAAATTTTGTCGAGTTTAGAACACATTTCATCAAAAGAATTTGCACCTATGATAAAGTCATCTTGATACGTATACACACCTTGTAGGTGTAGTTCGTCAATTAAAGAGTCCATTAGAGCTTGAAAGATTGAGGCACTTGTCTTTAAACCAAAGACAAGTCTGCGGTAGGAAAAAGATCCAAACATGGTGGTAAAAGTTAGTTGATTGTGAAATTTTTCTGGTAAGTTAATTTGATGGTATGCTTGATGAAAGTCGAGTGTTGTAAAGAATGTGTAAGAAGAGAGATTAGCGATGATGTTTTGAATTTTTGGTAGTGGGTAAGATGATCCTTGTATTACAGTGTTTAACATTCGAAGGTCAAGTGCGAGGCGAAATTTTTGTCTACCAGTACCATCTGGTTTTTTTCTAACAAGTAACATAGGACAAGACCATTCGGAGCAATGTCTTTGTATAATTCCAGCTTCAAGTAATTGATTAATTTGATCTAATGCATCTTTTTGTAATGCCTGAGGTATTGGAAAAGGAAGTGTTTTTATAGGATAGTCATTAATGAATTTCAAATCTGGAATAATTTTATCTGTATGCCCAAGTGTATTTAGAGATTTTGAAAATACAGGGTAATATTTGAGTAACATTTCTTTTAGAATTTCAGTCTCATTGGATGGTAAGTGTTCAAGATTGAAATCAGTTGCAGATAAGTCTTCTTTTCTTTTTTTGAGAATGTCTTTAGAAGCCTGAATGAGGTTTAAAAATTGTTGATCTGAGTTGTCTTGACTAATTTTATCTGGGGAGTACTCAATTATTTCCTCGACCTCAAAAAGTTGACCTATTTTAGCTTTTTTTTTGAAGGTGAATGGGATTATCAGAATTGTTTTTAACCGAAATCAGGAAAAATGTATATTGTTGTGGAATTTTTCTTTTTCGCTTTGGATTTTTTGATTTTATTATAGCATCAAATCCTATTAAGTTGTCAACGGGTGAATTGTATTGAAATAAATAATCTTTGTCTGTGCTAATAGTATCTGTGAAAACTGAAATCCATTTTTGTTCCTGAGGGTTTAAGGAAACTCTACGAGTCAAAGCTACTATTTGATTTTTGAAGGAGGTGGGTTGTGTACTACATTGATTTATCTCAGAAGATGGAGTAGTTTGTTTGTTTACCAAAGGAATCGATAAAGTGTTGTCAATATGGATAAGGTTTTTGACAGTGTTTACAACAATATTGAATCGTTTGATGAAATCATAGCCAATAATACCTTGGAAACTAGATGAATCTGGTATGTCTACGATATAGAAGTGATGGTTGAAGTTTTTGTGCTGTAATTTAATGGAGGTTCTAATACATGCGGAAAAATCTACATCAGAATTGACTGTTTTGATGACAACGCCAGTTGATAATCTCTTATATTTTAAAATTGTTTTTAATTCATCAAATAAAGACTGTGATAGTAATGAAATAGTACTTCCTGTATCGCAAAGTAGAGTAATATCTTTTTTTGCAATTGAGGCCTTTACAAGGGGGAGTGATGTTGAGTCTTTAATGACATTGTAAATAATTTTTGTAGTAGTGTCATCATATTGTTCTGTGTTTGTTTGTGTCGTTTCATGCTTAGAAATTTTTACAATATCACATGTTTGTGTGCTTACAGAGTTTACTAGTCTATTAAGTGAAATTTTTGGTAAGGACGGATCTGGGAAAAAACTGGCTGATGTGTAATCAGTAGGGGGGTGAGGTGCAAAGCCATCAGCAAAATTACACCTCTGACTTAGTTTTCCTGTTGTCGATTGTTGTTGTTGTGAAATTGTCCTCGTCTTTGTGTATTTAAGCGTTTCCATTTGAAACAATCTTGCGCTTCGTGGCCACTTTTGAAACATAGCTGGCAAGTAGTGCGATGAAATTTGTTGTAAGATTTATGTGGAGAGTGACGTTTGTAAAAATTGCGATTTTGAAATTTCCGTTTGTTGTGCATGCCAGCAAATTTAGTTTTGTAAGTTGCCGCGTCTTCTTTAATTTCTGGTTGTGTTTGGGTATTTACAGAAAGGGCGTTTATTTTCTCGGTTAGCTGCTTCAGCTGGTCGGCAAATATTGAATCAGTTGGGAAGGGGTGGGGTAAGCATGCAAAATTTTTTCTCCGTACAAAATATCTTGTAGCGCCTGGGCCCTCAAAACTGCGGGTTGGTACTCTGTAATTCCTTCCTCTTGTATTTTAATTCGTAAATTGGATGGAATGGTTTCCAGGAATTTCATGTACTTAATTTTGTCACGCGCATTGGCGTCTTGAATGTCCGAATAAACTGTTGCAGCCAGAACATTAAGCCTATGGGCAAAGTTCTTAATGGTTTCTGCGGGTAAGAGCGTTAAGTTTGCAAGTTCGACTGCTACCTGTGATTTGCTAGGAGGGGAAAAAAATTAGAAAATTCTTCTTCAATAACATTTATGTCATTTGAGATTAATAAATCAGGGTTCTGTGTTAAATATTTTAATGCAGGACCAGTTAATTTACTTTTCAGTAAAGCAATTGTTGCTTGCGGGCTGTATTTATTTATTTGACTAACAGACCGTACTTGGTCGAAAAAGAATTTGAGTGATTCATGATCACCGTTGAAATCAGGTAGATTAATTGGTATTTGCCGAGAAGCCATGGTGGCCAAAAATACAGTTAACTAAACTACTGAAATTCAAGGAAACACTGCATGCACAATAAAATAACTAAAAAAATATATCAATATATTCTAGCAGATAATAAATATAACATGAAAGAAAAAAAAGTAAACTGGATTTATATCATAATAAATAATAATGACTGATCACTGTTTCTTTTTAGCGTATAGATCCCTAACGCTCGATTTTAATTCATTTTTAAAAAGAAACAGCGATGAATGAGAGAAAAAATAGAGGAAACAAAAAAAATATATATATCCTTTTTTTTATAACTTTAAAATCAATTTGTATAGCAAAAATTACTGTGCATAGATCTTACCTGGGGTTTATCAACACAAGTATAAAAGTAAAGATTTATGCAAATTATTTAAATTGTTAAGAATGAAACTTAACATTTCTTTTATTCATTTAAAAAAATGAAACCAATATTGCAAGACAATTTCAGTTATTTTTTTTAAACTGGTTTACTAAAAATTAAAAACTCAGATTAATATTTGTATCCAAAACACCTTAAAAAAACAATCTTGCTTTAAATATTCATAAAAAAAATCATATTTTACAACTAAAAAAAAATGCAAGATAAAATAATCATATTTATACCATATTTGATGTGAAAGTTCAAAAATTAAATTAACTTAAATTTCAACCTGTATATTTAATTAAGAAGGTTTTGGTAGAAGGCAAACACAAAAAGAATATAACTAAAACTCTGTTATTAAATATATTCTTTTAAGAATAGAAATGCAATAATTTAACCAAATAAAATTCACTACTGACTGGTAGAGAAAAAAAATTAATTATATTACAAGAGAAGTATGAAGGTTGAAATGTGCACTTTAATCAAAGCCAAAGTTTATTTTTTTGTTTAAAGAAAAAAAAAAATTTTTTTACTGTGAGTGAGAGAAAGTTACAATATACTAACATTCTATTCATCCTTCATACTTATTAATTTAAAAACCATGGACCACAAAGAAATATTCATTATCGCGCCGATAATTTAAAGAAAAAAAATAATGCCATGTAAAATCACAATGAGTGATTGAATATTTTGTAATTATCTCACTCTTGTAAGTGAAGTATTGAAGGTTTTTTTGTACACACTTGAGACACTGCAGACACCACGACCACTCGTTTTCTTTTTTTTAATTTCACTTAGCACAGCACTAGACGATAAATCGAGAAAAACACTTAGCACGTGTTACTTATATAAATTTTATGAAGTGTATAGATTGAATCACAATTATCGGGAGTGGTGCACACGTAAATGGTGGGCTGCATAGAAAGAAAAACACATGATTGCACTTATGAAGTTGCACGGGAAAGTAAAACACACGGTTGCACTTATGAAGTTGCACGGGAAAGAAAAACACACGATTGCACTTATGAAGTTGCACGGCAAGGCAACAGTATCACATACAAAACACAATCACGAATCGAGCACGGCCAGTTGATGATCAGGGTAGGCAGCTGGTGTTGAGCGTTGAAACCATCTCTTAGGGCACAGCTGGACAGGAGGATGACTTTTAGAGAGGGGGGCAGCACTTCCAGAAAGAGCAGGTTGTCAGCAGAGATGAGGGGGTGGAGAAGGACTCCCATAGAAAAGCGATCCAGCATGGCAGGTGGGGGGGGGGCTGTGATGACGAGTTCCAACTGAAGCGAGGCCGGAGTCAGGTACATCGCGTTGCGAAGAGATGGGGGGGTGACGCGCAATCTGGAATCAGCGAAGCAGAGCGGTTGCAGAGTTAAACTTCCAGAGGCAGTTCAGAGAAGTTGTATTTAAAGTTCCACATAGTTGCAGTTGAAGGAAATATGCCTCTTATAATTATTGTACCTCGGTACCTCCCCTTATTGGAAGAAAAATTGAATCTCTTAGTTCGAGCGAAACCGGCGGAAGCACCAGTATTTATAACATGGAACTTTTGCTGTTATTTACCATGTCGTCAGTGCTTATTAGTATAACGGAGCATAGCAAACGGGATCAGTCATAGATGAAAAAAATACGTAGTAAATCCAGGAGAAAGAAGAAGCGCATAGTTAGAAGCAACATCTGTTTATTTTTCGACGAGGCATTATCGATAGTTAAAGAAGCAAAGGGGAGGTACCTACAAAAACGAAGACAAAGTTTTTTTACAGCACTTCTGGTCAAGTCAAACGGCCGAAGTGATAATGTTTTTAAAAGTTACATGTACGGGTGTTGGCGCGGAAAGCATGATAAAATCGCCAGTACTTGGCGAGAGAGTTTTTGGAGACTGCGGACGGAAGCGTATGGGAAAAAACGATAAAAGCTAGATTCTGTCTATGATAATGCATTCATTTGAGAATGGGGGGAAGGGTTGTAAAGATTCTTTCATGGAGACAGAAAAGGAAAAAGAAAAGAAAATAATTTTGGGATTGGCGTTTGATTTTGCTAAAAGACAGCTGCAATTAACGGTTACATATGACTCTAATCTAATAACAGGGTGTGAAAGATATGAGCTTGCATATTACCGTTTACATGTGAGCGAGAGATATTTTGATTAATTCTTTTGAGAGCGAATGAGAAGTGCAAATGTTTGCATAAAGAATATCGGTTATACGTTACATTACTTTAATAAGTAGAGCACAGCTGCTTATATATTTTGTCTAATTTTTAAGACAGATGCACTTTTGATTTCATGAGAAGAAAACGGTTGAATTAGAAATATGTGAACATTTGTAACTTATTTTTAGCATAACCGCAAAGTTAAGGACAGAGAGGTTTCTGATGTATGCGAGTGACTTGCATTTTAGAATGGAGAAAGTAGATTCGTTATCTAAATTAAATCAGAAATAGGTTTTAGTTAGCATATTGAATTTTGGGGGGGGGGAATTACAGACATTAAAAATCTATAAACTATAATTGTTTATTATTTTTAATTATTTATAATTATTTATTTATTTGGGGGGGGATGAATAAATCTTTATGAATTTATTTATTTTTTTATCCCTATTTTGGGGGGGGGGGAGGAGAAGCATGCAATCAATACATGTATGCTAGATGTTGGAAGAGGAATGGAAAAGCTTATGTTAACTTGTTAAAATTTTGAGGGGGGGGGTTGAACTGAAAGCAAGATATATGACAAACGTCTTTGTCATAGGCGATGCGATGACATTGCATGTCATATGGAAGGTTTGCACATGTAGAAGCTTAAAAACACAGTAGAGATGTAAATCTATCTTTGACAGAGTAGCGGTAACATTTCGGAAAAAAATCAGTGATTTTTTTCATGCAACAAATTTAAAGTCGCTGCATCTTAAAATAACCTTTATATCGCTCCTTTTCCTGTAAAAAAAAACAAACAAAAAAAAACAGAATTCTTTTTTTGCCACTAAATCTGTACAGCAACAGAAAATTTCTGTAACATAGCACAATTAATTTGCACTGGAGATCATCTCTACCCTCTGACGTCGACAAGGTCAGTTTAGAGACCTGTTATCATTGGCACCGCAAGTCCCCACGATGCTACGATATATGATATTTTCTAGGAAAAGTAAAGGCTCCTAGCGTGAAATATCCACTGTGTTCGTGTTGTGCAATGTATATAAGCACGAGTGAACACAAGAGACTGTTCATCTAGTGGATGAATATTAATACTATAAAGAATTCTTTAATAAAAGTCATAGTTAAATCCATTCAGAACACACGAAATAAATAAACAACTATAAATAACATACATTGTGACAAGAGAAATATCCTCTTATGACTGCATTAATGGAGTCATTTTGTGAATATGCAAAAGGATTTGTTTGGATTTGACTAAAAATAGCACGGTCCTTTTTTTTTTCTTTTAAATATCTACCAATGTTTTTCCTAAATATAGCAATATGTATGAAGCAAAATTTTCTATTTGATAAAAACTTTATTTAAGCAATACAATTTATTTAGTTATTTTTCTTTTGTAATTCATGATTTACTTAAACTATTAGTAATATTTTAAAATTCATGATTTATTTATGCGCATTAGAATTGATATAATTCCGTTAATAGTTGGAGATTAACCTATAATAAACAAATGATCAAGAAATAAATTTATGATCTAAGATTAGTTTATAAATCTTGAATTTTCACACGATAGGTAGATCATTTAATATATTTACCCTTTTTTATCACTAAAAGTTTAATAGTACTTTATATGCATTGTTACACATTTAGATTGAGTTTTTGAAAATAATTTTGGCATAATGTGACGTAAGATACCCATTTTAGTAAAAAAGTTTTAAAAAACACGAAGTTGCTGAATTAATCTATATACTTATAGATAATTGAAATATTCGTTTAATATTAATCGGAATATTATTTATTAAATCTGATCGCTATTCATATATATATTTTATAATTTATCCCATTTACTACTATTTATTATTCTATTTAATCTGAAGTGATTGATATTTTGATTAATCGTTCAGTATGCTGTGATTTTGAAGAAATTGCTCTTATTTTTTTAGTACAGTCTTAGTGTTAACTTGATGGTTAATTTAAATTTTGTAAACTTTACTTGATCTATTTAATGAAATGAGAATTGGAGCAACGGTTCTGAATTACTTAGAAAATGACTTTTAGCTTTGATAATTCTCTTATAGAGTTAATAAAGTTTAATTTTCTTTATAATTTTGATTTCAATTATATTAATATATTATTCTTATTTAGTTGATTGTCATTTGTTATACACTTAAGGAAAAAAACATTGTATATTTAAAAGAAAAACAAACTTATTTTGTTACTTTAGTTGAAATAAAATGTTTTCTTTTGATGGTGATATTTATTTAAATTTTAGTGGCCCTTTCTTTTTTTTTTCCACTTTTGGCCATAGTTGCCAATTTTTACGCTTCTACGTTTCCACTTTTTTCGAACAAAGATAGTCTCCTCTCAGAATTTTTTCGATTAAATAAAACAAATATTTTTATTTGAAAGGAGTGGTAACAGCGTAAAAATGGATAGGTATTATTTACATAACTAACCAGCATCACCATTTAACGCGATCAATTTTCTTAAATTATAGATAAATAAATAAATAATAAAGCTTCTGCTTCAATTACAAATTACATTCATCAATATATTTATGTTTTTTTTATTAATAAAATTTTTATGGGGGGGGGGGGGATTACCTGGTATCGTATATATATTTTTTAATTCTATGCAAAAAAAGTTTAACAAATCTTCTTTCAATTCTTTCAATTTATAATGCGTTTATTTTACAAAATATATATTGTAAATGCAACTGTTGGAATATTTTATTGCGAATAAGTTATTTAAATTAATATTGAGACAGTGGAGGAGAATTGGTTATAAAAATAAATGTATATAATTATTAATATAATTAATATTAATATCTATAATTAACAAAACGATTAGTAAACAGAAAATTGTGTGCCTAGCATAGCCTACGCGATTATTCTATGAAATAGCATATATCAACCGCCTACAGGAATCGGCTGTGCAGCTACAGGTTCTGTCCGTTCGGAAACTTCCATTTGCCTACAGGAAATGTCTGTATGACTTACGTGATTCTGTCGTCTGGTAACGCATTATTTCGCCAACAGATATTTTCTGTCAACTATTTGCTGCCAGAATTTTCTGTTGTTTTACAGGATTTTTTTTTACAGTGCATCGGTGCGAGCTACGCCCGCTCAGATCAAACGAACCTTTAATTCTAGCCATTTTTTACTTCTATCCAGATTAAATTCATATTTTCACTTTATTATAGGATACAATTTGCATTCTTCCAACTTGAACGTAATCACGGCAGTAGCAAAATTAACCGGAGTTAAGTTCTGCCAGTTTCTGAAAAAAGTGTCTAAAAATCATCGCCGAAAGCGAAAAAAAAAATAGCAGGGAACAAAATTTACTACAGTGGGTTAAAAAATGTAAACATGATACCTGGTACAAAAGTAAAATAAATCGCTGCGGCAATTAAAACTCTTGGGATTCCATGCATCCGCACTATGCGTACTATCTACCTGACTATGTGTATTTAAATAATGGTAATTTCCAAAAACATTCTTATGTTATAAATTTTCTTTAAGTTTCATACTGTAATTAAGTTTATTCTAAAACTTAATATGTTTTAAAAATGTTCCTAATTTATTTAATCATATTTTATTATATTCTCAAAAGCAAACTCAAAATAGAACAAATACCGTTATATTTATTGTAAAGAAAATGTAAAGACCGATTTAATATGCCTCAAAGTTACATCATTATCTTAAGAAATCTCATTTAAAACTGAAGTAGAAAATCTTTCAACACCTTCAAGAGCAATTATCCAATGCAAATAACTTTTATCTAATCTTCGAACAAAAATAATTTAGGGAAATTTATCTCAAGAAACATTGTTTTATGTATGCAGTAAACATATTTAAAACATACCTGTTATTGTTGTAATTAGCATGATATCGTAAATAAACGTTTATAAAGAACTATTTTAATAATAAAAATATAATATAATTATAGGAATCAGTAAAACATTACAACTGTTCGTGACAAAATAATAAATTAACTTTTATGAAATAAAGATTTTTTTTAAACACCAGTTTTTTAGTTTGCATGCTTGTTCTTTCCATATTTATAAATTTATTACTAGAATTTCTAGAATTTTCATTTAATCCGTTAAATTATTATTCATCTTATGAAATAGTCAAATGCAGAATACTTTTCAAAATTATTGGCAGCAAAAAGGACTTAATGTTTATAAATGCTTCTTTAAATATCGAAAATCTATTCGTTTTTAGGGTTATGTACTTAAAAAGTAAAAACGGAACCATTATAAGATCATTCCTGTGTCTGTCCGTCCATCTGTCATCATCTATTTTTCTCGTAAACTATGGGGCGTGGAAAGTTCAAACTTGGGAAAGTTATAAAGCCCTTTTACCCACATACTTTCAGATTATTAGCGATTCACAAATATGTTTAGGGAAAAATTAGGGGGCTAATTAAGTTACTTGAAAAAAAATTTCTTTTGTGTAACATGTGGGGCATCGAAAGAAAGATCTCGTAATATCGAACTCAAAAATATGTTTGTTTTAATTTTAGGTATTATATTTTCAAAGATGTCGTCGAAAATGCACTGCAAAAATAAGTTTTCCACCTCTATTTCCAAATCAACTGAAACTAAAATTATGAAAAAATTAGGGGTAGTAGGAGTTTATTTAAACCTTGCAGGAAAATTATAGCGGTTTTCCTAGGTAACATAATTTTTGAGCATTTTTCTGTTATACACAAACTTTACTTTTCCAGTGGTCAGCGGGGGGAGTTCACGGGCGCTCGACGTATCTATCGACGCAGAATCAACCAAAGATATTTTATAATTATTTTCGAAAAAATTGTCGGTAATTAGTCAAGATATTAAATTACTTAAAAAACTTACTTTTAGATATCGTTCGAAAGTTCTTGCAAACTCAAAAATATATTTGTTTTAATTTTAGGTATTATATTTTCAGCTATATTTTCGAAAGTATACTGGAAAAATATGTCTCCCCTCTTGTTTCTGAATCTACTGAAACTAAAATTATGAAAAAATTCGGGGTAGTAGAATTTATTAATTAATAAATAGTAATTAATACATTTACTCTACAGAATACTTTGAGCGCGAGTTATATTCGTACTTGATCGATTTATTTAAACTTTTTGAAGATAAAGGAACTCTTTCCGAAATCGGGGGTAATTCGGAAGAGTCCATAAAAGAACTCCGGGGTTTTGAAAAATTGTATCGAGTAAACTGTATGAGTTAGGTCAAATCAGTTAGTTTAGAAGAAACCAGTAATTCATCAAATTTTATCCACACCAGTTTAAGTTTTTTTTTTTTTCAACACTAGATAGCGCTGCGCGTCATTGACCTTGAAGTAACATAGCAGACGCTCATTCTATCATTTCATTGAGTTAATGCAGTGCGATGGCGACGCCACAACAACTGTTCAGTGTGTTATCTGGCTTATAGAAACTGTATCTGTTACCATTTTACAGCGGAACTTTCGGCGCTAGTACGGTGATAATGCGCCTACGGACAAAACCATTCGTCAGTGGCTACGTGCGTTTAAAGAAACGAGAAGTGTGTTAAATCAAACGTCGCCTGGTAAGCCACGAGTGTCAGAAGAGAACGTCCATAGAATCGGTACTTCATGTGAACGAAGCCCGAAAAAATCGTTGAGACGGCGGGCGCAGTCGAAGAAGTTTCGGCGGAGAGGTGGAATACTGTTTGTATGTGCACCGTGCCATAAACGGGGCACACATTGAAATCTACTAAATGGTAAAATTCTTGATATATTTACCTTTAAGTACACATATATAACATTAACCTAATTTTGTGATTCAATTAAAAAAATTTACTTCAAAACCTCGGAGTTTTTATGGACACCCTGTATTATATTTTACGGTTCGAATTAGAGCAAACGCAACTGTTATTATTATTATAATACCTTAAATTCTTCCAATAACGTAAATTATTTTAAGGTATCCGAATACCTTCGGAGGGCCTTTTTTAAAATTATTTTAAAATATGACTTTTTTTTGCATTGTATATCATGATGTGATTAAAAAAGTAAAATAAAACAGAAAAAGTTATACAATTCAAATTATTTTTTTATATTTTGGGGAAAAAATAAGCAAAAAACAGCGAAAATAATCACTTCCGCAAAACATCATAACTCAATTTTAAATCAAGATATTTTTATTTTGTAAGCATTATTATAATTATTAAACCTTTTTCTGGGGAATGAACTACTCTCATATTTGTGAGTCAAATATTTAAAACTATATAGAAAGTTAATCAGGGATGAAGCAAAAATTACTAAAAATTTATTGCAAATTTGAAACTTTATCAATAATTAAAAAAAAAACTAATACACTTACTGTTACGAGTGTAGTTCATTCCCTTTATTGCACTTTTCAAAGCATACAAAAAAAATTTGAATGAGATTCATGCATAATTTTTTCCGTTATGATGTTTTGCGTAAACATAAAATGTTAAAAAATTGATTTTCAGAAAACGCAAAAACAAAATTTAATTCAAAATCTTACCTTTATTTTGAAAATCAAACCATAATATGTTACTCAATTTATACACTATATTATCTATTTTGTTTAAAACAATTACTGTTTTTCTTTTTCAAATTCTTTTAAAATTTTCTCTGCTTCTTTACTTTTGGGTTTACATAGCATTGAAACACGTGCTGACTTCCGGTGAGCAGAACGATACTTCCGGTTTCAAAATACTGATACTTAGTAATTTAAAAAAGGCAATAACTTGACTTCTAAATAAGATATAAACAAAATTCAAACAGATTTGGAAAGATAAAGAGTCCTGCTATTATATTACACCAAAATCCAAAAATCGCTATTTTGGCCGAAAATCAGCTTTTAAAGGTGTTCGGATACCTTAAGTATATCTACTGATTTTTGGAATAATATATCGCTTTTCAAGTTTATGTGAATTATTGCACTGTGAAAAATTGTAAAAGAATCCATTAACATACTTTCTTTGTAAAAACACCATACTATCTTTTTACTACGAATGCTATTTTTTATATGAATGAAATATTCCCAATTACAAACATTTGTTTGCAAAAGTTGTAACTAATTTTGTTTCCTAAAACTTTGTGTTATTTCCAGAACGTTCCTTAATAAAACATTCTTTTGCCTAAAATATTATGACTCATTTAGTTGAATAGGCTGTCATTTACAATGTGTTTGACATTGTTGTAACATAGTTGATTAACCTTAAGTCTTTCTAAATTCCTGCATTATCAGCAAATTTCAAAAGAAGTTATAATAGATTGTTAAACAACGAAATTTTGAACATTGTCTGTTTTACTAAAAAAAAATCTGAACTCCACGAACATGAAAAGTTAAACGATTGGTGTTGAATGAACTCAGAACCACTGTATAAATTGAAAGATTAAATTATCATTGTTCTATGACAGAGGATAAAATTAAATAGTAAATGATATAATACGTCTGTAAACAATAGGGAAAATATTAAAAACTTTAAATTTCATAGTTAGTCTTGAAGGACTCTGCAAACCTATTTAACCTTGTTAAAATGGATAGAAAAAGTAATAAATATTAAAAAAAAGTGATATGACATGTTAGCTTCTATTAAATCTAATTTGAACTATTTATTGAAACCAAGTTGTTAGACACATATAAAAGATTTCGTAAATTATAATATCTTCACATAGTTTGGATATTCCTGTCACGATTTATTTCCGAATTGTAAGCAAACACCTCTGTGACCACCCATCACCGGCTGTTACTTTAGTTTTCATTCGCATAAATTCTTTCGCAGTCTCTTGCATTTTATAGCATTACCTCGCATTTTTTGCCGCTTTTAAGTACGGCTGCATGTGAAGACGTTTTTCTACTACTGTAATGTGTTATTTTTGCGACTAATTTTTTCCCGCCAATTGTGTAGTGTTACATAATTGATAAAAACATCTATGCATTGTGTAGAAATGTGTTTTTTTAGGAATCTATAATTTCTTATAAAAATCCTGAAGATTTTACAGTTTCATACAATATGTTGTTACTCCTACAGAATATGATTGTGAACTTAGAACTGTTTTTATGAGTTCAACATTTAATTTTAGCTTCTTAAATAAACGTCTTTTTTTATTATTATAAATAAAATATTTAAAAAGATACAATTTGTGTTATATTGTTTCTTAAGCTGGTATGATTTTCCATTGCGTTTAAATCTGCTCTGTTTCTAGTTTAAGTCTCCTATTACATATTATAACTGTATTACAATTTTGAAACAATAGAGGAAACAGGGACAACCTTTACAAGACTTTTATCAGGTTTTCCAGCTAATTTGCTTTTTGCCCGAATAATTCACTAGTATTGTTCATAATATTTATCTCTATACTGAGTTGTATTTTCAATTCAATACCTTACTTAATAAACTACTTTTAAAGGAAAGCTGTTTGCAACCATGAAGTTTAGATAAATGTAGGGGTAAAAATGTAAAATAATATAATAGAAGTTGCATTACAGATAGATCTACTCCCTAAATACGAAATGTTTGTTAGAAGTGTAAAAAGTGGAGTCACATTGCTTCTATTTACGGTACAAAACCCAATAGAGATGAAGAGAGGCTTTGTCACTGAAACACTTGAAGGCAATGAAACCTCTGTCAAAGTACAGGAATAGTCTTCATATTGTGTTATCAATACATTTTATTAAAGATCGGCGGTTTTTCTCCACATACCAAGAGTCCGTGGGACCGACATGTCTGTAGCGTTAAATGTCCTGTTCTGGGTATTGGAACAGTGGAGATGCTCTTTTATGATAAATGAAAACTATAATATTTGACAGTTAAACCTTTAATTGGCGGCGGTCACAAATGTAACTACTTAAGTTTAATTCCAAACTGGCACACGAAACCCGAGTATATTAATAAAATTTTGCTTTTATAATGAACATGGACGAAAGCAAGTATTTCTTTTTTAAGAAATTCGTTTGCAGATTCTGGTGGTAATCAATCACTTCCTTTTTTCGGACATAATTACTCCGCGCCTGAAAGGATTAAAACGTAATGCACAGATCTAAGCTTAAACGTAACTTAATGTCAGTTCAGGCCCTTGAAAACATTGGAAAACATTTTTTATGTAAAAATGACCGTTTAACTTTGTCCTCCGGAAATTAAAAAATATCCTGGCCAAAACTAAACATTTCTTTATTTGTAAGCTGAAATATCACAACGCAAGAAATAAAAAAGCATTTACAAGAGATACTCAAATATGTTAACGGAACATGTGTGTTTGTATAGCGGACATTAAATGTTCATTTCGTCGGTATTGGAACAGTAGGGATGTTCTTTAAGGATAATTGAGAACGACAATATTTGACACTTATAAACGTAATGCATACGTTTAAGCTCAGACGTAACTTAATAGCAGGTCTAGTCCTTGAGAACATTGAAACATCTTTTCCATCTAGGAATGGCCGCTTAATTTAGTTCTCAAGAAAGGGAAGAAAAATCTTCACGATCATAAAATGTAAAAATTGTTTTATTCGTAAGCTGAAATATCCAAACGCAAGAGACAAAATGTCATCTACAGCATAAACTAAAAAATATTAAGGGAATATAAAAGATTATTAATACGAAGTACATTTAAAACATAAGTAAAAACAAAGCTGTTAACGGTCTTCCAAATTTTAAATAAAAAGTCATGTATACTTTTAAAGATTGTAAGGTCGCTAATTCCCGAAGAGTCATTCAAGTAAATAGGTAAAACACACTCGCCAAGTCCCTCGAATTAATACATTCCAATAACGATCAAATCAGATGCAGGAGATTTATTACTATTCATAGATTACTATTCATAGATTACTTTTCTAAGAAAATATTAGTTTACCCACTTAAACAGAAAATTAATGTTTTAGAAAACTTCAAACGGTTCCAAAGTTAAAAGATAAGATAGTAAATGTAAGATCTGGCAATGGACTTGAGTATGTCAATGAGACCCTTACCAAGTACCTAGAAGATTAGGAGATACGCTTCAAATGCACTAACATGCACTAACGAACACACTAACATGTACCCGCCCCTAGGGGGTTCAGCTGGTCACCTTTCACACTCAGGTGGCCGGGTTGGGAACACAGAGAAGGATGAGAAAACCCTTCGTTGGCCACATAGTGAGTAACTGCGCTCAAATTTGGAATATTCTATACCAGGTACGCCCAAGCAAGTACTTTTTACGCATATATTTTCTAACCCCCAGTGGGAACGTCTAGCAGTAAAATGAAAGGAAGAAACAATACATGATATTTAGTAGTGTATAATTAGTTTGAAGATATATGTAGCAGAGTTAGATGAGTGACTTTGTGACAGAAAAAGTATTTTCTGATGTAAGATTACTAATTCACTAATGTTCGGATTATTTTGTACAATATTTGACCGGTGAAACTATAGAGAAATTCGTTTTTTTAGGGAACTTTTTCTTCTTAATGCAAGAGATAGAACATCGAAAGAAAAATTAGGTTAAGTTTTATGAAATTTGAATTCGACATTAAAGAACTTCCATTCTGAAGCATTTTATGAAACCTTATTTATTCAGATATTGTGTTTAGTGCAAGTGAGAAAAATTGTTTCTGAAATAATGTTAATTTTTACAAAATTAATCGATAAATGAAAATATAGTTTATATATTTAAAATAGAAAACTGCGGAAAATCATGCTGTAAATTAAAAAAAAATGCTTCTATTGCTTGTAAAATAATTTGAACTATAAATATACGCAATCTCAAATAACTAACGTTTTGATAATTTTTACTTCCTTGAAATGAAAAACGGATTCATTATAAATTGAAAATAATTAATCTACAAAGAATAGGAATGGGAATAATGAGACGGAAAAACAAACTGAAAAATATAGTTTTATAAAATTTATTTAACACTAATAATAAATATAGATATATTTTGCATCCGTAATTAACATTCACAAATTCATTTGTAATCTTCATATAAGCTTAAACGGAATAATATTCTCGTAAATCTGGAATTCCGTCAGTCAATCAAATGAAAATTCTGTTATACCTCTTATGATTCTGGCCATTTTGACGTGTATACAGGCAGAAGTAAAACATTAAACAACTAGAGAAACAGCATTTTATAGTTAACATAGTCCAAAAATAGATGCCCAAAGTCTCCTATCAAGATGCTGTACAATCGATTGTCAAATTTATCAGCTAAAAATATTAATTGTAAAAGTTAGGGATAGGAGGAGTAGTTTCTGATTAACGGATTCACATCAACTCTTAAAACATTTGAAATCTTGTTTAAGGTTCCAAGATTACTCGAAGATAGCCAAAATGCTCAATGAAATCTTCAGCGACCGAAATCAAATCGAAAATGAGAGATGAAGACAATATAAAAAACAGTACAGGAAATAGTAGTGCTCCCTTGCCGAGAGGATCAAAAATAAAATGGTACTGAAATGGGTGGAGGGGGGGGGGGGGCAGAAACGAAGTCAAATGGTACCAGTTGTTAGAATAGCGGAACCACAGAACCCGATGTATCAAATAAAGAAATGAGTATGCAGCAGCGGTGCATAGTGGATTGGAATAAATGCTCAAAACACATTTAAAATGATAGAATCTTCAATAAAATTATACAGAAATTAAAGAAATTTAAAAGAAGCCTAGCAAAGAGAAAAGGAAGAGTGGGGATAGCCATGGGGGACATACAGGGGTGATAATAATGAAAATGCCTGTTTCAGCATTAAATAAATATCTGAGAGATTCAAGCTTAATAGTGATCATGCGTCGGTGGCCCATCGAGGCAAAATATTAAACATTTCGGGGGCCACTGGAAGGGTTGAAAAGGCTGAAAAAAACTGCTGAAAACCGAAAAGCTGAAGTTAAAAATTACCATAGGATGGAAACTAAATAGTCGAGGACCCAACGGTAACCTCAGATTAAGAGTTACAATAGCATGGTTAACAAGTTTGTGAATATACACTCTAAAAACGAAATTTTCAAAACTGAGCAAAAAACACTGAAATCTGAGTATGTCGCGTAGTGAAAATGGCTCTGAATCAAAATGACTCAAGTTTGAAACATGTATATACTCATTTCTGAAAACATGCACACACTCAAGAATAACACATCACGTGCTCTTATTCGAATATGCCCATGTTTCAAAAATGAGTATGAACAGACTTTCTATGTTTGAAAAGGAGTTTAAACTGATTGTAATTTATGTTTCAATATTCTGAGTATTTCTGGTATTGAAAGCATTGGGTCGTCCTACTTGAAAGAAAATAAAAACATTTACTCCGATTTGAAAGTGTCATTTTTCTTAGTGTTGAAGTCTCTAAAGGTGATCCGAGATCCCAAAACACTCATTAGACACTAGAATTAGTCTTTAACCCGTCGGAACACGCGCTGGGATAAAATCTACTCCAACTCACAAATATTACTTAAAAATGTGCGAAAATCGTTCGTGATCATTCTGAGCTTTATAGTACCTCTCAAGCTGAAATATATCAAGATATTATGGATTTTACATTCTTTTGTTATAAAAATGTCACGTGGGAGGAAATTTACCCCACGCGTGTTATAACGTAACCCATAATGATAGGAAAATGTTAATGCAAATGCTTATGCAATGCAAATAATAATATAATTGTTCTTTTAAACGTTAACAACTCTTGCACATACAGTTTCTATATATCAGTTATATATTTTTTATATTTTCATGGCTGAATTTAGATTGTAAAAGCTTTATATGTAATGATATGCAGGAAAAAAATCTTAGTGCTAGATTTTTTTTTACTTTAAATATAAAAGAACTTCTTATTTTAAGTTAAATTATGTTCTTTATTTACAGTTTATTTCATAATATAAATTTTTGTTTATAATCAAATTCGGAGGAAATTGACACAAGAAAACCCATTGGGGTAAAATTTATCCCGCGCGTGTAGTAACGTAATGGAAAGGGACGCGTGTGCTGACGGGTTAAATGCATTATTTTCGATAATGATGTATTCTAGCTGCTCTAGTGTGTTTCATTCGGTTGAGGAGCAGGATTGCCAGATTAGACTTTTTTTATTTCAAAAACTTCGAATTCTTACCGGAAATTCTGAAAGAAGAATTTTTACTTTAAGTAATCACGAAATGTCTGTCATTAAATAAGGAAAAGAATACTGTTGGGAATTTCTGGTATGAATTCGAAATTTCGAAATTTAAAAAAAGCCAAACTGGCAATTCTTTTAAGGAGTAGATGATGGAAAGTTTTTACCACTAATAGCTTGTAACTCACATTCAAAATTTCATTTGTAATCTTCAAAGCTTAAACGGAATAGTATTCTCGTAGTTCTGGCATTCCGTCAGTCAATCAAATGAAATCTGTGACAGTAATAATCGTGATATGTAATATCACGAACAAAACATAACTGTGAAAAAAAGAAGCCAAGTTCTGTTAAAAAAAGGGGGGGGGGGGGAATAAAAGCAGACCAAGAAAAGAAGTGATATGCAAGTGGGTGCCAAGTTCAAATAAAATTCATTCAAACTTACCTACTGAAGTAATATAGCATTGTTTAAATAGTTTAAAAATAAAAATTATTGATAGCATATTAATAATAAATCTAGAACTTGGCAAGTTTTTATCTAAGAGTCATTTATCTTTATTAATGACATTATTATATCAAAACTTGTTATTGCATGTTTGGTGGCCTTAATTTCAGCGTATTGAGGCTCTTGAAAGGGGTGGAGTCTCTAGAGGGATGACCAAGGACAAGCGTAAGTGTATCTGTCTCTTTGTCAGGCCTTAGTCTGTAGTGAGGTTCCTGGGAGTGGGGGTCGTTAGAGTGATAATCAAAGACGAGCGGAAGTGTATCTCTGTGTTTATTTGTTTATCAAATCTTTAACACGAGTCATTTTTTATAATAACAATATTAAACATTATTATAATCACAGTGTTATTAATATTATCATCAACATTTTATTAAGACATGAAAATGATAGGCATAATATTTATCAAAAACTTGCCAAGTTCTAGATTTATTATTAATATGCTATCAATAATTTTTATTTTTAAACAATTTACACAATGCTACAATACTTCAGTAGGTAAGTTTGAGTGAATTGGCACCCATTTACATATCACTCCTTTTATTTTATTTATTTTTATTTATGTACAGAACTTGGCTCTATTTTTTCACAGTTATGTTTTTGTTAGATATCATTACTTTTTGTACAGATACAATATACTTACACTTTACTTAATGGTTTTTAATGCGTTTACAAGTGACTATTTTATTCACCAGGCAACATTCCATTTAATTTAAATTTCCTACAACAAAATATTTAGCTGTCAATTTGCGGCAGAAATCTGTATTTTAAGAATGCTGCATTTAATATTTGTTTTGAAATGAAATGTATTACAAATAATATAATAGAATCACTTGTTAACTTTAAATTAAAGTCTAATGATTTAAGTAATAAAAACATAACACGAAATGTTTAAAAATAACTTTTAATGTCGATAGAGCGAATGAAACATATGTAATCTACATCTTCAGATCTAAATGATAAATAAAATATTCTCGCATAGTTTTTTGAAAATGGTAAACATAAACCACGAGATCGAATGTCCAATGCAAGCAGTTGCTTAAATTGGTCAAACTGGAAAACGTGAAAAGTATTATTTATTTTTATTGCTTTTTTCAATTTGTAGATCATCGCGTGCCAAATTTTAGGTATTTCAAAAGAAGCGGCGTCGTTGCAAATGTTATCTTTTCTCAAATATATTTCTATTATTCACGGATAATGGATGAGAAATAAGCTCTTGATCAAAAAATTATTTTACAATTCTTGAAATCAACCAAGAGCTTATTTCCCTTCCATTATCCGTGAATCAATAGAAATATATTTGCGAAAAGATAACTTTTGCAACAAAGCCGTTTCTTTTAAATTACCTAAAATTTGGCACGCGATGATCTACAAATTGAAAAAGCAATAAAAATAAAAATAAATAATAATTTTTACGTTTTCCAGTTTGACAAATTTAAGCACCTGCTTGCATTGGGCATGCGATCTCGTGGTTTATGTTTACCAATTTCAAAAAACTATGTCAGAATATTTTATTTATCATTTAGATCTGAAGATGTCACCAATAGAGCGAATGAAACATATGTAGTCTACATTGAAAGGAATTTTTAAACATTTTATGTTATGTTTTTATCATTTAAAGCATTTAATTAGACTTTAATTTAACGAAATGTATTAATTCGAAATTTTTATTATTTCTGAAATAACAATAATCATATTGACACAATTTTATGTTTTACCATTACAGACTCATTAACATATAAATCAACAGTCCGATTCATATTTAAACATAAAATGACGAAGATATCCAAATAATATCAAACAAATAGTATAAAATTTAGACAATCACTAACAAGAAAATCCGGCTGACTTTTAGCCCTTACTAATGTAGGTTTTTAGTCTGGTGAATAAAAGTATTGGCTATAATTAGCTATAATTAATAAAACTATAATTAAAAACAAAATGCTAATGCACCTTTTACTTAATTATAACATTTATTTGACACACAGCATACAAACTTGAAAGTAAACAGACAGTAATTATTAAAATTCGAATTCGTCCACCGAAACTACAGCATAGCAAGAATTTGCATCTTCAAAACCCTCCGTATCCCACAGTTTGAAAGTTCGTGTCACTATCGAAAGACATCGAAATGATACTTGTTAGTCCTCTGCAAGCCTTATCTTTATACTCAGCGGCAATCGGTAGAGTGCCTTTATCCGCAGTGGAAATCGATAGAGTACCCGTAGCACTGGCGTTGAGTGTCCGAGACACCGCAAGGTTGTCCACAGCTAAACTGCCACACATCCGTGATCAATATTAATTTGAATCATAGGTGTTACTCTCTTTTGTTTACATTTTTAATTCTGGGATTAGATGAATTTCAACTGCGGATGTTTCGAAATGTATGCGTATTCGATATATGTGTTCTCTCAAGATGTTTGTGTTTTTTCACAATGTGTCTAAAAAGGTAAATTTTATGCATCAGTAATTCTCTTAAAATTAATAAATTCTCTTAAATTAGCCAAAAATGGCTGATAATCAAGTGATTTTGCTGCAAGTTCCCGGATTCAACATTTATCGCTTTTTTTGTCAAATTAAAATTTCAGTGATAAAATTATCGATTATCAGACATTTTCAAATATTATTATCTCGTAAACTAATTATGCGTTATTTATAAAATTTTGGATTCTAGATAATTAAGGAGACCTTACTACACATCTAAAAATACAAGTCCGTAGGTCAAATTGATTTTCAGTAGTGGAGTGTCGAAATTTGGCGAAAACAGCTCGAAATGGTTCGTATAATATAACACAATAGTATGTCAGACGATCTAGGCTGACACACTGCCGTGTGTCTAGATACCTGCTATGATTCTGGCTATTTTAGCATGTATACTGTCAGAAAAAAACTTCAAACAACTAGATAAACAGCATTTTTTAGTTTACATATTTAAAAAAATTAATAAATTTCATAATAAACAGAGGAAAGTATTTTCAACTAGGTAAATTATATTCAATGGTTGGAGTATCATAGTTGAGATTTACCTAAACTATGATACTCCAATCATTAAATAAAATAATTTTCATTTTCCGTGGACGATCTTTGTAAATTAGATGACTAACTTTCTCTTTCGGACCAGACCTTTTTCAAAATGTTAAAATTTTTTCAAAATCTATTATGTTTCTTGTTTTTATGTAGTACATATTTGATTCTGTTTAATGAAAACTACCATCCTACCAGAATTTCTCTATAGTACTTTTTGCTTTATTTAAATAACGAATGTCTCATTAAATTTAATAAAAAGTGCTATACAAAAATTCAGGTAGGACGGAATTTTATAGATGTATTTGAATTTTAAAAAATGAGTAAGTTGTCAAGAAAAGGATCTTAATACGAATATAAAACAAAAATCATGCGTTTGACGAATTTATTTAAATATTCGTCTTTACTAAATCCATTTTAGTGCAACAAACCCACTGCTGTAAATTATCCTCCGCACTTCACTCCCTACAGATCGTTAAAATGATATTCAAAATATGAAGGTCCTCTCTATTACGTGACCAAAATATTACGAGGCTCTTAAACTGATAATCACTGTAACTGTGCGCTTCCCTCACATAACTCGTTAATATGCCCATCACTAAAACGACATTCATTCACACAGTCAAGGTCATGCCTGAACTTACTTGTTTATGCAGAATCAAGCATTAAAAAACCAAAAATTTGCTGCGAAACCCTATAATAAAACAAGAAAGGAAAATCATGCTCATAGCACAGATTATAGAACACTTTCCAGCACATTCAGAATACTGTACAAAAACTTCACCCTATAATAAAGTGAAAGATGATATCCAAATAACAATTTTGAAAACGCTTAACGCATTTGAATGTCCAGTTTCAGCAATTACCATCCATAGTGGGAAAAGAATCCAAATTCTCTTGTGCAGTCCTGTGTAGGATCCATAGACTTTTATATATATAATACATAGTATACTAAAATTTAGTTAGTTAGAAAACGCATAACATAGTTAAAAATTGCTCTTCAGCAATTTCGTCAAGAAACGCAAATTCACTCCAATTCCTTTGGGCACACCTGTATATGATCTATAGAATTTTAACTTACCAAGTAATTTGCAGAACATTTAAACACTCACACCAAAACTGAAAACGCACTTCCAGCAATTGCTGCTCATAGACGTTACTCAAACATAATTCTTTTTTGTGTTCTTGTAAATGAACGATAAATGCTATGCATATGCATATTCTACAGTACTTTTGAAGTACACTTCAGTGATGCATATCAATATGTTTGAATTACGCAACATCATTAAAATACACTGCAAACATTTTTTCCCTTGCACCATAAAGTAACGGGATTCATTTACACAGTTCATTTGCAATACCGAACATACCTTGGTAAAATACAATAACTTATATAGGTTACATGTGTATTGAGTACCGAGTATATTTACGCGAGTTAGAACACGGCCAGCAAACAGACGGAGAGACAAATTTAATTTATAAAAACTTTTCAACTATGTTGGAAAGTGTTTAAAAGAATGCACACATAGACTGTAGTGATGGACGGGTCTCGAAAATTAAACAATCGATAAAAGTCGCCATTGTATAAAATAACTATCGATAAACATAAGAATCTATACCCACATTTTCCTGTCTCGATGTTCTACAATCAATTGTCACACCAATAAGCTAAAAACAGTATTTGCAAAAGTTAGCGATCAATAATTTGACTAGTTCGCATTAACTGTTTCACATCACCTCTTGAAAGATTGGAGATCTTGTTTAAGGTTCCAATATGAGCCGAGAATAGCCAAAATGCTCAAGGAAATCTTCATCCACCGAAAACAAGTCGAAACTTGCAGCTGAAGACAATCTAAAATACAGTAGAGTAAATTGCCTGGCAGAGCAAACCAGAAACAAAATGGTGGTGGGATGTGTTAGGTGAACAAACCAAGACGAATGGTCTAAACGGTATGACATGTTTAGAATGTACTGCTTTAGTATCCTACTTCGATTCAAGTGCTTAAATAAATGGTGACACAAAACAAAATGAGATTCGATACGTAACAGAATAGTTTTTATTGTTTATTTTCAATTATATAACTGCCAAATTTTCGCATTTTTAGTTGGATGAAGGTGGTCGGGGGAGGAGGTGTTAGGGGTTATTGAAGAAAGGAAAAACAAAACACGCCATCATATTAATTTATAGCTCTAACTTGACAGCCAAACAGCCTTTTCTTTCTCTCTATAATCTGTTCAGGGAAAGGACATAACGAAAGTAAACAAACGGGTTGCAGAAAAAGGAGCCACACATTTGGCACAAATCCCTAGGTTGGCGAATTTTATTTTTTATTTGGATTTGAAAAACCAGAAGCTCAAACACTTCAGACAGTCTGTTTGGCGCTTCTGGCCAAGCGTCAGGTTTAAGCATCGCCAAACCTCATGTGCATTTGTTTACTTCTGTTATCTTTTTTCAGCGAATGGAGTATAATTTGATGCAAAATTTCCACAGTGCACCGCTCCATTCTCGCACATAACCTGCAAAGACAGAATTTTCTTCAAGACTTAATCGATAAAATCAATTTTCTGGACAGTTACCAGTTTAGGACGACTTCCAGAATATTCTCGATATATTTTTTTAATATTCACCTGATAACTTCTGGTTCTCGCAATTTCCAAACAAGTATTTGGCGACTTCAATAGTCACCAAGTCATCAAGACATTGCAAAATACGTTGCCAAGATCCTAATATATAATAAATCAAAAGCATTTTAGTGAGTAATGCAGAAGTCATATTGAAGGGGGCAACACCTAACCAATAAATTTTGCTTTTACTGCAAGTTTTTTAACTTCTAAACATTACACAATTTCAATTTTTACACCATCGAATAAAGGGAACATTTTTTCTTTCAAATGCAATTTGTTTAAAAATTGCATGTAAAACTAATAATTATGTTTCTTTCATGATTTTTCATTTCTAGCATGGTTTTTTAAAATATCTCTATTGCATGCAGCCCGATTACGAAATATTATCTCGCTTGCACTTATAAAAATCATCATTTGCTTCCAGATAATATTCCATAACGAAATAAAAACTTCATCAATAAATAAATAAAATAATAATAAAAATACAACACAAATTTAAAAAAGCATGTCATCGAACTATATCCTCAATCCACTAAAATTATCCAAATACAGAAGGCAGCTGTAAGTAGCGAAATCAATGGAGATTTCTTCGGCTATTAACTCTTGACATGCGGCTAATACAAAAATATCGCTTTTTATAAATTTCAAAACTTTATTTGAATATATTATTCATAATTTTCATCTAAAAATGCTTTTCTGGTGTTGTTAGTGTCCAATCTAAAAATGAAAAAAAAATCTATTTGCATTTTTAATTAAAACAATTTTTTCACTTATATCCTGTAACGCAAGAAGCCCGGGTTGAAACACCTAGTAATATAAAATAGCACAGTATATCAGATTTTGTCGTCCATTATTGAATATAATCAATATTATTTTGTTCAGATTTAATGTTGTTTGGGAAATTTGTAACACTGCCATAATTGTGAACTTTTTAATAAAAATGGGTAAGCACTTCAAGAATGCTTTACAATGATTTCTGAATAAAACTAGATACTGTAGATACCTTGTATTTTTAAGGAGTTGAAACTATAAGCGTAATTTTAAACGTTTTTAACCCGAGAGCAATCGCGCCGGGTATGACATACCCAGGGAGCGTGCAATTTTTACAATTGCCATCGTTATTTTTCGAAAAGTAATCAATTTACTTTATCACAGAATTTGTAACAATCGTCTCCGACTAAATAAGGTGACGATTATTATTTGTATTTATTGGTGACAAAGTAAAAACATTCATACCCGGAGTATGCGCGATTTATCCCGCTTACTAATCCCAATTCTCTCACTTACTCCCACAGACTTCTCCCGCTTCTTGATTATTATTAAAACAATAACTGCTAGGATATTTATTATTTTGATGAAATAAAACTTTCTATTATTTGAATGATAATTAAAAACTGATCTCCATGATCTAGTGAATATTGTTTTTTCCTTTTCAAACACATTTTCATGAAATTTAAACATTTAATATTTCAGGAGGTTGAGTTACTTCCAGTTGGGGACGTAATTGCTTAAAATTCCGAGATTCATAAAATACGTGTTTACCATGCTTTTTAGAAAGTTCCATTTCAGTTTTAAACATTACATTCATTTTATTTATTTCCGTATCAAAATTTTATTCCATGAAATCATTCCATTTTAGCTAATAATATTATATAGTGTCATTATATAGTACTGAAAGTTTCTTAAGAACATTATCGGAGTAATTAAGAAATGTACTGCTGTTTTTGATGTTTCATATTAAAGAAAAAAATAAAACTTTCAGCGCAGTAAAAAAAAAAAAAAAAAATTGTGAGAAATTATTTTATACTTTGTCAAAAAATATTGATCACTGACTTAAAAACACGCTAGAATGAATGTTCAATAAGCTGGATTAATTTTTAATGATGCTATGCACACCTTTTTAGAGATACTCTTTAGTTATTAATAGCATGCAAGTCCTTTTCTTTTTATTAACGAACTTGAATTTTTATTAAAGAATAATATATGATACATTTAATGATAAATTAATTTCACAATTTTAAATTTATTACTTTTTTTTCTCTCTTAAGTGTCAAATGGAAAACTTTAATTCATTCATTATGCTAACAAAATGTCGTAGCAATGAATTTTTTTTAAAGTGATTTATAACTACAGTAATTTTATTTAGTTTTACGAAGTTTGAAAAATTGTATATCTGATAAATAAGGATAGATTTATCCTAATAGCAAACACGTATTGAGACAATATTATAGAAATATTGGCTTTAGACTAGAAATATTGACAATGAAATGGCCAAATATTTCTGGCAATATTGCCCATATGTAATCGCCCCATTTTTGGAAAAATATTACACGCCAATAAAGCCTGTTTCGCCAATGAAAACAGTATGGACCATTGTTTTTTTTTACTAAAGTAATTTCTGATTTTCAGTAAAATATTTAAACCAGCAATAAATTTATTGAATATTTGCGAAAAACCTTTCATTTACTAGAGAATCGGTTTAAGGAGCATGACATTAAATTTGTATCCTCCTGTAATTAACGTGTAAATCATAAGCAGTACATTTATCAGTTTCAAGACGTGAGATTTTTTTTGCATAATAATCTTATTCCCGTACTCTTTGGAATTCAAATTATTTTAATCTTTTTAAATATTTCACTTAAATTTCATTTGAGAATATATTAAAAGGTCGCAGATTAAATATTTTGTTGTATATTTATTTCTAACTTTCTAGGTGCGATGATATTGCATGCCATATGAAAGGTTTCCTCGTATAGAAACTTCAAAATACAGTAGCGATTTTAAACCTTTCATTGCCAGAATAGCGGTAACTTTTTTGTTCATACTGTAACATATATTGGCAACAGCTTGAAGTGAGTTAAGCTGGTTGAAGTTGGCGTTGGATAAACAATGAGTGTAAGATGCTCGGAGCTAGTAAAGTTACTATGATGAATGATAGTCTTAATTATTTATAATTAATTACATGCGTAAACATGGCGTATATATGTATATTGGTTCTAAGCATCTGATAAGAGATGGAATTTTGTCGGCCACCACAAGGGCTAAGTTTTGACGGCAACGTGGCAGAGAATTGGCGACGATTTAAACAGTTGTTTGAAATATGGTTAAAAGCATCAGGTAACGATCAGAAGGATTCTGGTGTAAGGCTTTCTTTGTTTCTGAGCGCTTCAGGGGAAGAAGCAGTAGAAACGTTTAATACTTTGAATCTAACCAGCGAAGATCAAGCTATGAAGAGCTATGAAGTTGTAATTAAACAGTTTGAAATGTATACGACGCCCAAGAAAAACATTATAGTGGCGCGATTCCTCTTCATCAATAGAAATCAGCAAGAAGGAGAAGTTTTTGATGCATTTGTGACGTACCTAAAGATACTTGTAAAATCGTGCGAATTCGGAGACCAGTCGGGTTCTGTTGTTAGAGATCGGAATGTTTTAGGTGTGGTCGATGTAAGCCTTCATGTGAGAATGCTTCGGGAGACTGATCTCAGTTTATCTAAAGCCCTAGGGATCGGGGAAGTAGCTGAATTAAGTAAACAGAGAGGTCAGACGGTGCAGGGTCAAAGTGTCGATATCCTACAAAAAGACGCTCCGAAACCATGTTGGCCGACAGCCATGAAATCGAAAAATTCAGCTAGCGACACTCTTAGGGGGGACACAGAAAGTCCTACTTCTAGTGGCTATTATTTCTTTTGTAAAGACTGCAATCGTAAGCATCGGAAGAACCAGTGCCTAGCGTACGGTAAAAGATGCTGCAAGTGCAATCGAGTTAATCATTTCGCCAACTCTTGTAAATTCAAGTCGGTTCAGGAAGTGAAATTTAACACTGAAGCCAGTGACTCTGAAGGAGATTTTTTTGTTAACTCTGTGAATGTGCCCAGTGTTAGGTCAATTCATTTTGCATCCACGCTAAGAGAATTGACAAAACATTTACTGTCAATGATACATCAGTGATATTCAAATTGGATACTGGAGCAGAAGTAAACATACTACCCCTAAGTGTTTTTTAAAAAGTAAACTCAGATATTGAGTTAAAAAAGTGTGAGATTATTTTGAAAGCCTTTGGAGGCTCTAAACTTAAACCTTTAGGGTCTGTATTATTACCTTGCATAGCTGATGGTTTGGAATATATGATAGAATTTCTAGTGTTAACAAACAATGTACGTTCATTGTTAGGTCTTGAAACAAGTGCTAAATTACAGTTAATTCAATTTGTGAATAATGTAGAAAGACCAAATAAAGGTAAGTTAGATCTTTATATCAGTGTACCATTTCCTAAAGAGCCGTTCATTCAAATTTATTTAGAAGTATTTGAAGGTCTAGGCAAATTTAATGGGACTTGAACAAACGTATGAAAAGATCAGAGAAACCCGGTTGTAAGACCACCACGTAGGATACTATTAAGCTTAAGACCTAAACTTGAAATAAAATTAAAAGATCTTGAAAGCCAAGGTATCATTGCGAAAGTAGATAAACTTACAAGTTGGGTTAGCACCTTGTAATGGTACATTAAGAATTTGACTCGATCTTCAGGATCTTAATAAAGCAATTAACAGGGACACATGTTTTGATTCCTACAATTGAAGAAATTTTACCTAAATTATGCAATAAATCAGTCTATTCTGTGCTAGATCTTAAGTATGGGTTCTTTCAACTTACTTTAGATGAAAAGACCAGTGATTTGTGTACATTTAGTACACCCATGGGGTGTTATAAATTTCTTAGGTTACCAATGGGAATATCCTCTGCACCAGAAAATTTTCAAAAGCGTAACTAGTAAAATTTTGGTGACATACCTGGTGTATTAGTGTATTCTGATGATCTCCTTACTGCTAGTTCATTAGAAGAACATGATGGAATTTTATCCAAAGTAATTTCACCGTAATTCAATATAGGATTGCTGAAGTTAAGTATTTGGATCATTTGTTTAATGCTTCGGGTATGCGGCCTGATTTTGACCGTGTTAAAACTATTACTGAGTTAAAGGAGCCCAGAAACAAACTTGAGTTGCCGCGTGTCTTAAAGATGCTTAATTATCTTAGAAAGTTTGTACCAAAACTTTCTGATAAAACTGCGTCATTAAAAGAGCTTTTGAAACAAAATGTTGAGTGGCAATGGTTAGAGTTGCACAATAAAGCAGTTACAAACTTAAAAAAAAAATTATTTCCAACGCGCCTGTGTTAGGAATATTTGATAGTAACAAGCCAATAACTATTCAAGCGGATAGTTCAAAAGATGGGTTAGGATGTTTTTTACAAAATGGTCAATTCATTTCGTAACTTAACAAATGCCGAAAGAAATTATGCACAAATTCAGAAAGAATTTAAGTATATTGTGCCCCGCAAAGAAGATTCATTATTATATTTATGGCAGGGAGGTTGAAGTCCTTACAGATCATAAACCATTGGTCTCTATTAGGAGCAAAAACATATGCAATGTATTATCAAACAGATTAAAAAGAATAAAAATTATGCTTTTAAAATATCACTTAAATCTTAGGTATCTTTCAGAAAATTTTTTGTACATAGCTGATTTGTTGCACGTTCATTTTTGGGTATACAAGTAGGTGGGGAGAGCACTGAAACGATTGAATTTGTTCACACACTGACAAAACAATTACAGATGTCACAGTCTAAAACTGAAATAATTTGGGGATGCTACATGAAGGGCTAAGGGGGTTAAAATTGGTGCAGAGATATTGGTAAATGGGTTGGCCTACTGGTGCTGATCAGCTTCCTCTTGAGGCCCGATATTTTTTCAAACTTAAATAGAACGATAAAGTCATGCGTCAACCATAGATTATGAAACACTTTCCGACACAGCCAGAAAAATTTAACTAAACTTCACCGTTAAATAAGGTGAAAGACGATATGTAAGTAACCAGTTTTAGAAAACATATAACGCATTGAAAAATACAGTTTTCGAAATTACCTTCCAGTGTCAAAAAAGCAATCGAATTATTTTGTGCAGCCCTGTATAGGATCAATAGATGTTAATATATAGCACGATAAAATGTAGTTCGGTTATAATATTCACATTTAGCAATTTTCGCCAATCGATGGAAATGCACTTGAATCTTTTGTACAGCCCTGTATATTATCTGAAGGCTTTTGTACACACCACATATTAAGCTAAAAGGTAACTTAAAACTCACTCGCAGCAATTACCAACCGTAAACGACAATGTATCTTTTTCTTTGCGTAGACCTGTATATGAATTTATTTATATTCCACAAATTTCTATTAGTCTACTAAATATAGTTCAGCAGGAAAATGCGTAACACAATTAAAAACTACCCTTAAGCAATTCACTCCTAAAGTTTGTAATACTAACGAATTCCCTTGCGTAGCCCTGTATATGATCAACAGAGTTTAAAAACACACACGTACTATGAAAAAAATTAGTTAAACAAAAAAACGCAAACCAAAGTTGAAAACGCACTTATCACACATAGACTGTAAATTTTGCACATCTACTGTAACCGATATCTTTTGTGCATTCCTGTAAATAAACACAATGCACACCACACTTTCAAGAGAGCAATTTATATTGCAACTCAGTAATGCAAATAATTTTCATTATGTTTGAAATAGCGAAAAATAACTAAATTACACTGCAAACGATTTTTCCCCATAGAACAATGTGTAACAGAATTCTTTTGTTGTACCCTGTAAATGAATAATAAATGCTTTGCACGCCATATTCTACAAAAAGCATGTTTTAATACGCTTCATAATTATATATCAATTACATCATGTTTTAAATGACGTAGCATCATCAAAACGCACTTGAAACGATTATTTCCCATTGACATGTAACGGAATACTTTTGACTGTCCCTGTAAAAAAACTATAAGTGCTACAGACTTCAGTTGAAATAGGATACATGCTATAGTATACGACAATAACAAACAAATTTCAGGGCTCTCGAGTATATTTACGCGAGTTAGAGCACGAACAGACGGCCAGAGAAATCGAAGTCATAAGCACTTTTCAACTAGGTTGGAAAGTGTTAAAAATGACTTGACCGTTGAAAATGGCTTGGTATTTCTAGACAGTAGAGTTGTAGCGTCAACATCTTTGAGAAAAAGTATGTTATTGCATAAAGCATACTGTGGGATTGAGAAATACAAGACTAGAGCCAGACAAGTAACGGTTTGACCTGGAATTAATGATGATATTAAAAAATTATTTCTATGTGTTTAGTTTGCGATAGGTACCGACTTCAAACAATTAAAGAACCGTTAATTGTTCATGAGATTCCAAGTTTGCTATATGAGAAAATTGGTGTTGATATTTGCGAGTATGGTGGAAAAAACCATCTGGTGGTAGGTTGCTATTTAACAAAATGGCTGGACATTGTTCTAATAAATAACAAAAAAGCTTTAGAAGTAATTAACAAGTTAAAAGCCATTTTCACAACACATTGCATTCTCAAAACTGTGAATTGTGATAATGTACCTTTTGGTAGCTGGAAAATGGAAAAAAATTTTGCTAAAGAATGGGGTTTTGAAATCAACACCAGAATTCCTCGTTATCCAAAATCTAATGGGTTTGCTGAGAAAATGGTAGGCATTGCAAAAAGCATATTGCGAAAATCTGAAAAACTTTATGATGCATTACTTGAATACAGATGTACTCCAATTTCAAGTATAAATCTATCACCCAATCATATACTTTTTAGTAGAAATTTAAGAACAAAGTTACCTATTGCACAGGCAGAATTAAAACCCAGAATAAAGAATACATTTAAAGAGAAATTACTTGGTAAACAAAAACAAGCTAAATTTTATTATGACAGACATGTTCAAGTAAAATCTGATTTCAATCCAGAGGATAAAGTAATATTGAGGGTAGGAAATTTATGGGAACCAGCTGCAATAGTTAAATACTCAACACTTAGGTCGTATTGGGTTAAAACTAAAACAGAATTATTAGACGTAATAAATTTCATATACGAAAAACTAATAATCAAAATAATAGTGTTTACAGACTATTCTGATTTGTGTAATAATGTTCAACATGGTAAAAGTGTAGCGGATAGAATAGAAACTGATCCTCACCATCAGAGCAATACCAATAATGATAATGACTTCTGTGTATAGAAGAAGTCATATTATATAGAAGTTAAGTATATAGAAGTATAAAACTTCCTCCAACGTACAGTGTTTATGTAACGTAATGTAATGTAATATTAGTTTTTTTATGTAATGTAATTATATTATTTTCCTCCAACAGAGGAAGATGTAACATATATTGGCAACAGCGTGTGATTGAACTGAAGTGAGTTAAACTGGTTGAAGCTGGCGTTGGATAAACAACGTGTGTAAGATGCTAAGTGCTAGTAAGGTTACTATGATGAAGGATTGTCTTAATTATTTTTAATTAATTACATACACAATGAAACACATACAACAAACTTCAAGTCACTGCTCCTTAAAATAACCCATGCCGTATCTATTGCTCATCAGAAATCACACTTGCTACACGGATCTTCATCTTGTCCATACGTAGCAGAATCTACACCGCTTGACAATTGCTAAGGAACAGACATTTTTCGTCCATCAATGATATACATAGTTTAAAGAAATGAAACTTACTACATATTTAACAGAGGTCCTTATGCATCTTTATTATGCAAAACGATACATATATTATCACATGGCAAAGCAAGAGGTGCAAAAGAACAAAATCTGCTTTTTACAGCATTTTTCAACAGCCCAAAAACTGAACATATATGATCCGGTGCGTATGAGGTATAACTTCATTCGACACTGATGCACATTTTGAATGTGTTTGTGCTTGCTGTCCACTAAACAGTTGAGGAGACCTTGGCGAATTATGTATCATTCGCTTCACAGGCGATTTTCAGTTCCTGAAGGATTGAAAGAGAATTCGGTATCTGAGCAATACGTTTACCGAGTGCATCCTAGGCGTTTTCTATAAGATTTATGTCCGGTGAATAAAAAAGCCATGTCATTCTCTCAATATCGTACCCTGCTAGTGTGAGGAAACTTTAGCTGTTTTATATAGGCGCGCATTGTTAGTCCATAGTTAGTTTCTGTTCATGGATAGGCGCACAACGGGAGAGATGTTATAAGCCTGAAAATGGCACTTCAATAAATTGTATCTTTTTCAAATATGTGTAGCAGAATTCTACCATTATGCCCGATACCTGCTCACACGATCATTCTTTGGTCATAGTTATCACTTTCCTGGCATTCTGGTGATGGGAATGAATCCCTCTCTCTTTCCGCACTAGTTTGTGCCCAGAATTACTGTTTATGGTGTAGAAGGATTCATGAAAGATTCTGATCCACTCTTTCTTATTCCAAAAAACATACTCCTTACGACGAAGTAAACTTTCCCTATGATGTTGTGCTAATAGTGTAATGCATGTGACAAACTTCTGCGCATCAAATCCAACATTTTTATATCAATGAGAAATGATTGTTACAGCAAACAAAGTAGCAGTAGGAACTATCAAGGTGCACTCAAGGTCTGAACTCTCATTTATGTTTCTCTTGACCACCAGGAAGACATATCGATGATCTTGTGGTGTAGTGTTCCTACCACGCCATCCAAAAAGCCTTCTTGTAGCACTTCTACATCCAGAGGTCTATTTAAACCACAAGATCACTCTCTATTTAAGCCACACTCTTCGACACGTCTCTTGCTTGGTTAACTTGAGTGACACTTTGCCCTACCATCAGACATCCAATTGCTCAACCATGATCGTACACAACCAAATGTTGTCTTACAGGCATTTAACAACCAATAACTGTCGTTCAAAAACGAAATTTATAGCTATATCTTCAGAAACCGACAGTGCGGCTTACCTCTCAAATGTTACTAATTACAATTTCAAAATAAGTAAACCATGTGGATGCACTTCCTTTAATATAGAGAAGACACCTTGCCACACAACGTCCTCTACGGTTGTTTTTTCTGCGAATGTGCTGCTTAATGAAACGCAATTTTACACAAATTCGTTGTTCTTCAGCATTTGTTAAGCAGTGCATAACACGCTATTTAAAACATTACCTTCTTGGCCATCCTAGAAACGAACCATTTTTTTCAATTTTCTTTGGTTTATCAATTTACAGTGTTAATGTTATTTAGTACATAAGTAAAATTTTGAAGGAATAACTTTGCATATCTATATTCAAAATTTCTTGAAATCGATTCATGAAAAAATATATAGGTTATTAGCGGAGTTTCGCAAGCTTCGGTGGTCAGTTAATCTCAAACGAACCTCTAAATAAACGAACCTATGGTTGGGAATCCACTGATTTCGGCAGCATACACCCGTGTGAGTTACGCCTGCTCGGGTCTCTAACCAAACGAACTCCGAACCGAATTATAACCATTTTATACTTCGATCTTGAATAATTGCAAATTTTTCAGCATCGCCATTCACTTTATTATAGGAACTAATTTGACATTCTTCGCACTTGAATTTGATCACGGCAGCAGCAAATTTTACGGGAGTTACGTTCTCTCCGCTTCTGAAAATAAAATGTCAAAAAATCTTCGAAAAAAGCAAAAAAAATTAAAAATCTTATAAAAATTCGGAAAAGATAAAAAATAGTAGAGAATAAAATTTACTATAGCGGGCTAAACAGTTGAAACCAGTTTCCTGGTACAAGTCAAAATGTCGCCGCGGAACGTGTTAAAACTATTGGGTTGTCCTGTACATGCGTACTGTCTACATGACTGTACATGTGTATTTAAATAATGGTAACTTCCAAACTTTCGTATGTTATAAATTATAATTTAATTTTTATAATCTAATTAGCAAGCTACGCCCGCAACGCTGGTCAATTTCTCTTAACGAACCTTTAATCAAAAAAAAATATTGACATTTCATAATTCACTTTTATATTTTAACAGAATAATAAGGATACTGTAATTTGTGACTCGTGCTATAGCCAATATACACGTCAGGACACGTCGCCCTTATCATTATCTTTTTACGCGTGACGGTTTCGCTATGGTACTCTATGGTGAAAATTGGTAATTTTAGAAATTCAATAGTTGAAAAATCGCAGAATCATTAGATCATTTTTCTTTAGAATGTGTTCTTAGAGCGCATTTAGATCTTATAAATAACAATCATGCCGAACTTGAAGTTTCTATCTCCTTCAGCATCGCAAAAATCGCAATTTTAGAACGTTTTTCGCTTCTGCACCCCCTCGGGGTAGTGGCACCGACATAAAATATAGCCTATGTTGGAGCAGGGATTGTCACCATCCATTTGCCACCATCACTTTTGAAATCGCTTTAGTAGTTTTAGAGATTCCATACAAATTGTAATTTAGAATGTTTTTAGAAAATTTTTTGCTTATTTCAGCCTTTTAAATTTCGAATTTTTTTAGACTTTGTTCTTATAGAGCATTTAAATCTTGTAAGTAACGACCATACAAAATGTCAAGTTCCTAACTCCTTCATTATTGAAAATATCATAATTTTGGAACGTTTTTCGCTCCTGCACCCTCTGCGGGCAGTGGCACCGACAAAAAAATTTAGCATATGTTGGAGCAGGGACTGTCACCATCCATTTGCCACCATCACTTTTGAAATCGGTTCTGTAGTTTAAGAGATTCTATAGAAATTGTAATTTAGAATGTTTTTAGAACGCTTCTTCCTCATCTCACCCTTTTAAATTGCGAATGTTTTTATAATTTGTTCTTAGAGAGTATTTACATCTTATAAGTAACTACCATACCAAATTTGATACTTCTATCTCCTTCAGTACACAAAAAATCGAAATTTTAGAACGTTTTTCGCTCCTGCACCCCCCCTGGGGGTGGTGGCACCAACATAAAATATAGCCTATGTTGGAGCAGGGATTGTCACCATTAATTTGCCACCATCACTTTTAAAATCGCTTCAGTGGTTCCAGAGATTACCCCCTACAAACAAACAAACAAACAATCTTTACTACTTTATATATTAGTATAGATAAGGGGGAATTATCCCCTTGTTCCCCCCCTTTATACTTAACCAATCAATCCCGAAAACTAATCAGGGATGCGCCTTAACACAGTGAACCTATAAATAAAATTTGAAGGAAATGGGATAATTCTGCATGAAAAACCCATTTACATAAATTAAGGGGGGTATTAGCCCCCCGTTCCCCCCCTTTATACTTAATCAATCAATCCCGAAAACTAATCAGGGAAGCGTCTTAACCCAATGAATCTATAAACAAATTTTGAAGCAAATAGAATAATTCTACATGAAAAACCCATTTATATAAATTAAGGGGAGGAATTAGCCCCCCGATCCCCCCCCCTTTATATTAACTAATCAATCCCGAAAACTAATCAGGGAAGCGCCTTAACACAGTGAACCTATAAACAAAATTTGAAGGAAAACGGAATAATTCTGCATGAAAAACCCATTTATATAAATTAAGGGGGGGGATTAGCCCCCCGATCCTCCCCCTTTATATTAACTAATCAATCCCGAAAACTAATCAGGGAAGCCCCTTAACACAGTGAACCTATAAACAAAATTTGAAGGGAAACGGAATAATTCTGCATGAAAAACCCATTTATATAAATTAAGGGGGGGGGGTTAGACCCTTGTTCCCCCCCTTTATACTTGACCAATCAATCCCGAAAACTAATCAGGGAAGCGCCTTAACTCAGTGAACCTATAAACAAAATTTGAAGGAAAACTGAATAATTCTGCATGAAAAACCCATTTATATAAATTAAGGGGGGGGGAATTAGCCCCTTGTTCCCCCCCTTTTATACTTAACCAATCAATCTCGAAAACTAATCAGGGAAGCGCCTTAATACAGTGAACCTATAAACAAAATTTGAAGGAAAACGGATATTTCTATGAAGAGTTATCGCATTACGTACGTACGTACATACATACATACAGAACCGGCTGCCAAGCTCTCAGGGCTTGACAGCTAGTGTGATAACTGAAAAATCGCAATTTTAGAACGGTTTTTTGCTCCTGCACCCCCTGGGGTTAGTGGCACCGACATAAAATATAGCCTATGTTGGAGCAGGGGTTGTCACCATCAATTTGCCACCATCACTTTTGAAATCGGTTCGGTAGTTCCAGAGATTACCCCCTACAAACAAACAAACAAGAATTACTCCTTTATAATATTAGTATAAATTAAGTTTATTCTTAAACTTTATATATCTAAAAGTGTTCCTAATTTATTGAATCATATATTTTATTATTTACTCGAAGCCAAACTCACAATAGAAAAAATTACGTTATATTTATTATAAATAAAATTTAAAGACCTGATTTAATATGCCTCAAAATTGCATCATTAACTTAAGAAATCTCATTTAAAACTGAAGTAGAAAATCTTTTAACACCTTCAAGAGCAATTATCTAATGCAAATAACTTTTATCTAATCTTCAAGCAAAAAAGAATTCAGGGAAATTTATCGCAAGAGACGTTGCTTTATTTTTAAAGTAATCATATTTAAAAGATACCTTTTACTGTGGTAATTATGTGGGATAAGTCTAAACATTTATAAAGAAGTATTTAAATTATATAAATAAAATATAATTATAGGAATTAGTAAAAATTTAGAACGCTAATTTACTAAATATTAAAGTAACATTAATTTTAAAAAAAGCATTTTTATTTGAATGCAATTTTTTTAGTTTACAAAGGTTTACAGTTTTTTTAGTTAAATTTTTTTTTATTTAATACATGATTCTCATTCATCTTGTGAAATAGTCAAATGCAGCATAAATTTCAAAATTTTGTGACAGCACATTGTAAACAGAGACAAATGTTTCCTAAACTACGAAAATAAATTATAACGGGAACGAAAATAAAACCACTTCCATATAACCTACCATTTCAAAAATTATTCCTTTATCTCCAGAAACCAATAGATTTGAATATTTAAAGAAGCATTTATAAAAAAAAAGTTTTTTTGCTGCTGGTAACTTTGAGAAAATTTTCCGAGTAGCTATAAGACAGTATTAATCAGTTTTCTAAAGCCGGAATATAGATTTTTCGGATGCTATCAATTTTCAAGCTAACATTATGTTCAACAAATATATAATGTTTAACAGACAAACATGCTAAATTAACAGCATTAACATTATTTTGTTACGCTTTCATGTAGAAATTCAGTTACTCAGCTGAAATTTTCATATGAGGCATGATAGAAAAAACAAATGTTGCGTTTCAAGAAAAATAATTAATACATTGTAAAAGCTACTGTGGAACGTTTCCGAAATGTACAGGCTGCAAAAAGAACTACGCTCATTAGAAATTCTTCTTTAAATCTCGAAAATCCATTAGTTTTTTAGCTTTGTGTAAGTAAAGGCATTCTTTTTGGAATCGGGGACAATTCAGAAGGAGTAAAATTATATTTTCGTTCGTGGCTGTATTATATATTTTTTAAATTAGAAAGAGTTCTTTTTTTTTTAATGTGCAGCTTTTCAATTCATCAAGTAGATGACGCAGAAAGACGGGTTTAACACTCAAAATGGTTCGTTTCAGAGCAACGGCATTTCTTATTAATATTATAATATCTTAAATACTTCTAATAAGTGAATTCTTTTTAGTATATCTACTTATTTTTACAATAATATACCGCCCTTCAGTTTTTTATGAATTATTGCACTGTGAAAAATTGTAAAATAGCCATTTTTATGATTTTCTGTACACATCTTTATTACGATGGAAACGTACTTTCTTTGTAAAAACATCAGGCTATATTTTTGTTAAGACAGCTGATATGCACGAAATATTCCCAGTTGTGAACTTTTGCTTGTAAAAGGTGCAACTAATTTTATTTTCTAATACATTTTTATTGTTACTTATATAACGTTCGTTATTTAAAAGTTCTTTTATCTGGAGTCATATTACTCATTTAGTTGACTAGGTTGTCATTTACAGTGCTTATGACTTTGTTGTAACATTTGATTAACCCCAACAAGTCTTTTCTGAATTCCTGCATTATCAGAAAAGTTTTAATAGAAGATACAGTGGAGTTTTAATCAACGAAACTTTGAACATTATCTGTTTGACTACAAAAAATTCCCAAATCCGCGAACCTGCTAAGTGAAAAAAATCGTGTTGAATGAATTCTGTACCACTGTAGAAATTGAAAGATTAAATTGTTCTATGACAGAGGATAAAATCAAATAGTAAATGATATAATACGTCTGTAAACAATAGGGAAAATATTAAAATCGTTGAATTTCATATTTAAATTTGAATGGCTCTGCAATCTTATTTAACACATGCACATTGTTAAAGTGAATCGAAAAAGTAATAAAATATTAAAAAGAGTGATATGACATTTTATCTTCTTTAAATCTATTTTCAATTGTTTATTGTACCAAGTTGTTAGTCAGATATAAAAGATTTCGTAAATTAAAATAACTTTACCTATTTTGGATAATTCCTGTCACCACCTATTTCCGATTTCTTGTGACCACACATCACAGGCTGTTTTACTTTAGTTTTCTTTTACTATTAGGACGCATTCTTTTGCAATCTCTTTGAATTTCGTAGCATTACCTTGCATTTTGCTAAGTAGAGCTGCATGCGACGGCGTTTTCTACTACTGCGATGTTTTATTTTTGGCAAGTAATTTGTTTCCGGCAAATGTGCAGCGTTACTTAATTGATAAAAATATATTTTTATATTGCGTAGAAATGTGTATTTGGGGAAGGTATATTCATATAGCCCTAATTTCGTATATAAAAATCTTAAGATTTTATAGTTTCATATAATATGTTGTTGCTGCTACAAAATATGATTGTGAACGTAGAGTAAGTTTTATGAATTCAACTTTTAATTTTAGCTACTTCAGTAAGTCTTTTTTTTCGCTTATAAATAAAATATAGAAAAGTTACAATTTGTGTGAATTGTTTTTAAGCTGAGAAGATTTCAATTTTGTTTAACTCGGCTGTAGTATTATCCCCTGTAATGACAGCTGTGCCAGAACAGTGATTATGCCAGCTGTGATATTGACCAACATTTTAAACCTTTAAAACTATGACGTTGAACAAGCTTTATGTAAGTGGTTCCTCTTCTTGCTGGTATAATGGTTCCTGTTCATGCCTTATTTAAGTGGTTCCTCTTTCTGACGTCCTTAATCGATGTGAATAGATTTTACGAATTATCGAGAAGTGGCGTTTTACTTTCGGATATCAACGAATATTTCCGTGTCAATTGGAAATTTGGTACTTATCATTCAAAAGGTAGAAAAATAATTTTATATTATCCGTGAAGTTTGTTAATGTACGGATTCTGCTTCTATGGAGAGTGTGTAAGACATTTATAAACTTTTGCTGCGATTTTGAAGTTTAAGGTGTTTTTAACTTTAAGTATTTTTTGGGGAATATATATATTGGCATAGCTCTAATGTTTTGTATAAAACGTGAAGATTTTATAGTTTGATATAATATGTTGTTACTCCTACTGAATATGATTGTGAATGTCGTTTTGTTCTTATCAGTTCAATATTAATTTTAGCCTCTTAAGTATAAGACGTCTTTTTTCCAGTTTTAAATAAAAGACGGAAAAGCTACAAGTTATGTGAACTGTTTTTTAACCAGGGGATACTTCCATTGCGTTTAACTCTGCGGTAATTTAGTTTAAATTTGCTATCCTCCGTTATATGCAGTGTTGGGTAAGCTCACTAAAAAAATTAACTAACTCAAGCTCAACTTCTCAAAATGAGAGAAGTTCACGCTTAAATTCAAAATTTATGAACAGAAATCAATTTTTAAACAGATCAAAGTTCACTAAGAAACTCACTTTTAAAAGAAAAAAAATGTAAATAAATAAGAAAAAGAAAATTAACAGAAAAAGGTAAAAATATTTTGTATAAAATCTTTTTAATTAATTTGGTATTGGGGCAAGTTTTAAACTAGTTAGGTGTAGTAAAAATATTCTAATAATTAATTTCTGGGAATTAATATTGAATTCTAAAATACTTGATGTGCTTTTAGCATTAAATTCTCCGGCTAATTTTCTCTTCAAAGTGCGACTTATCATAAAAACATTACAGTATATCTTTTTATGACAATTTTTTAAGGTTATTCATCACTGACATCTGAAATTCACTTCGGTAATGTTAAACTTATTGGCGTGGAATTCATTCATATATAAAAAAAATTCTTCTCAGGAAAAAAAAAATTAAACTTATTTTTTCTGGGTATTCTGCTTAAAGATTGCCTCTATTATTTTTTTAAATAAGTGCTTAATTTTATTTTAAGTCATAGGCGTTGCCAACTTTCTGTACTTTAAACTTCTTAGCTAAAAACAATTTCTTCCTACATATATACATAAGCTTGTCTATGTAATAAATTCATTACAAATACAAGGTTTGTTAATATTTTTTCAAAAATATTAAAAATATCCGATATTTCGATATATATCCGATATTTTTAAAGTAGTGAACTTTAGTGTCTAGTACTACTGGTCTAACGTCTAGCAGTAAAATGAAAGGCAGAAATAATTCAAGACATTTACTATTGTATAAATAATACAGATTGTTAAAACAAAATGATTTCACACTTCTTTCTGTTGTCTATGTTGGAGTTAAATCCTTGGCATTAAATGAAGAAATAGTGCAGAATATCTATGATATTTGAACAGAAATAAAACATACAATTCGCTTCAATATATATAATATTTAAGAGAGTTAGACGAGTGACTTTCAGAAAGAAAAATTACTTTCTTATCGTAACTTTTAAATGAAACACCATACACACAGGAAACACTCCAAACAAAGCATCACTAAAAACGTCTAGAAAGCACAAGCTTCGTCTTAAAAGAGTTTCACTGTGAATGTCACTCTCTCTCACAGCGTAGAGCTCTCCCCATACTAATAAATGAATGTATATCCTAATAGCAACACACAGAGCTTCATTCGAAAGCATTTTACGCTGCACATTCAAACCTTATTTATTCAGAAATTATTTGTAGTGAAAGTGAGAAATTTGTTTCTGAAATAAAGTATTTTTTACAAAATTGACCGTTAAATGAAAATATAGTTTATTATATATTTAAAATAGAAAAATGCGGAAAATCATGCTGTAAATGTTCAAAGAAATGCTTCAATTACTCGTAAAATAATTGAAACTATAAATTTATGCAATCTGAAATAACTACAGTTTTCATATTTTTTACTTCCTAGAAAGGAAAAATGCATTCATTATGACCAGAAAATATTAAATATAGAAAGAAAAGGAATAATGACACGGAAAAACAAACTGAAAAATAGAATTCTTTAAAATTTATTTAATACTATTAATTATATATATATATATATATATATATATATATATACAAAGGGCGTTCCATAAAAACCGAGAGTAAAATCATAAAAAAAAATCAAGAAATATATTTATAGCAGAATATACATCATTGTTTTCCAAAATATCTTCCCTCAGATGATATGCAACGGTGGATCGTTCAACCCACTTTTCGAAACATGTAGAGATGCCTTTTTCTGGAAGCTGCTTCAAAGAACCCTGCACTGCTGAAAAAACTTTGGAATCTGTATTAAATTTTCTGCTACGGAGCTTCTCTTTCAACGTCGGAAGCAGCCAGAAATCGCACGGTTCGAGATCTGGACTGTAAGGGGATGTGGCATGATTTTAATATTGCATTTACTAAGATACTGCTGGACAGAAGTAAGGACACGCGGATGATAATTATCGTGATGTAATGTCTAGTTCATGACCATTTCTGGAAATGTGTTGTCGCAAAAATTCCAAAACAGAAACATAATATTCACAAATCACAGTAGGATAATCATTTGGGATGAACAGCATGCTCATAGATTACACCTTTATGCTAAAAGAAAATTATCATCATGACTTTTCCAGCAGATTTGGTTTGCCGGAGAATCAGTTTGTTTCCATACACATGTTGCAGACTTGGTAAGGGGAATCATAAATAATGCACCCAAGTTTTATCACCCATTATTACACTCTTTAGGAAATTAGGATCATTTTGAAGCATCTATTTCCACTCACAACATTGGTTCTTGTTTGTATTTGTTCTTTAGTAAGGTGATGAGAGACCCATCTGGAACAAACATGGTGAAACTGCAAATTGTTACGTAGAATGCAAAATATCGACGTTTTCGAAATGTTAGTTAATGCGTTATCTCTTCACATGTCATTCACTGATTTTCTTGCAAGACTTCCCACACAGTGTTAACATTTCGATCATTCAGAACACTTTCTGGTCGGCCAGGATTAGGGGTAAATTTTACAGACAAACGTCATTTTTTGAAATCACCACGCCATCTGAAAATAGTAGACTTACAAAACATTTGTCTTTGTAAGCGTCTTTTATTAACTTAACTGTTTCTGGAGCTGTTATGCCTAAACGATAGCAAAATTTTATGGCACAACGCATTTCGTTTATTCACTCACTTCTATTTCTGTAGGGCAAATAAAAACAGTTCTTTAAAGAAGCAGGAAACTAGAAAAATAAAATCGTTCAGAATATTTATAACCGTACAGTGAAAAGTTTGAAAAAATCGCCTGCAGTTTTATTTTTAGTTTCACGGTGTTGCCACTACTTAAAAAATAACTCTCAGTTTTTATGGAATGCCCTTTGTATATTTTGCAATCTTTCTGCACATAATGTAATAAAAATATGTTATAATGCATGAGATGTTTATTTACTTATTTCCACAAAATCTTAATTTGATTGCATACTTTAAATGTTACGTAAAAGCACTATTTTTGATAATAATGCATCCTAGCTGATCTAGTTCAGGAGTAGGTTATGAAAGTTTGTACCACTAACAGCCTGCAATTCACGTTTAGAAGTTCATTTGTAATATTCATATGACATAAGCTTAAACGGTAGTAATTCTAGTAGATCTGGAATTCCGTTAGTCAATCAGATGAAATCTGCGACAGTAATAATCGTGATACGTAATATATATTACATACCTGTTATGATTCTGGCCATTTTGATGTGTATTACAGTCAGAAGTAAAACTTCAAACAATTAGATAAACAGCATTTAATTTATCAAATTCCAAAAATTAATAATAAATTTCATTTTCCATGAAAGATCTCTGTAAATTAGCTGCCAAACTACCAGATGTCTTCCAAGTCAAATAAACATGTTTCGAACCAAACATTATTCCAGAAGTCTATCATGTTTTATACTTACCCATCATACGTAGTATAGGGTAAGTCTTGTAATCGTTTTGAAAATCGAAATTTTTTTTTTTGACGGATTTACACGTTTCAGACACTGGAGATTCCAAAAAACATTTTTAGAAAAAAAATTTTGCCGTCCGTCTGTGTGTGTGTCTGTGTGTTTGTAAACGCTCTATCTCCCGAACAAATTGAGATAGAGACTTGCAATTTGGTATGTACTTAGTATGTAATAATGGGAAGAAGCCTATTTCATTTCAATAACCTCGATTAACCGGAACATTTTTTTTCGGACTCTCGAAATATTCGTTCTGATGAAAGGTATATAAAAATTTTCGAAATTGTTTATTTTAAGTAGTAAATATAAAAAACAATGAAAAAACATAAATTTTGCATAAAACATGAAGTCGATCGGATAATGAGTTGCCGAGATATTTGTAATCCTATTTTCCACACTCTTCGATTTTTCATGACCCTGTATTTCATCCAAATTTCACTTCAAAGATATATTTGAATTGGAAATTTGACGCTTAATCAGATGCAATAAACTGCTAGTTAATAGGAGTATCATTTTTGGAGTTATAAGGAAAAACCTCTTTCAAGCAATTCAGTAATCGAGCCTTTTTATGACGTCATCAAGCCACGATTTTATTTGAATTGCTATGCATTTTATAAGTAGTTTACACATTTTTATTTTAATATTTTACATTATACATATACATGATGGGTAAGTATTACGGTGGCCCCCAACGACTATAGTGGTTTTCACGAAGGCTGGCGGTTACCCTTCATTGACCTCTTCGTTCCTCTTCGGCTCCTCTAGTTCCCTTAGGCCGTATCTATTGTAATCGAGTGTAGATTTCCTAGTTGGTCATCTTTTTTCACACTGTATTTGAGACAGGGGCGGATCTTACCCATCATTTACAGCAGACATACTGAGCTTTTTCTTCTCGTGGGACGCAAACATATATTTGAAACGTTCGGCGGGCCACAACACAATTATAGTAAATTTATAGTAATTTAAATAGTAAGATTAAAAGAAAAGTAGTATATAACAAACCTATATAATAAAGTTAATATAATCAGTAGGATTGAACTTTTGTCGAAAAAGAAATATTACCAAAACTTTTAACACCACTATTTCCAAACAATAAACTTTGTGGTCGATTTCTATTGCAAATGATGTACAAAAAGTGGTATAAAATATTTTGCTGCCAATTTTTTCTACGGTAAACGTTTAACCCTAATAAGCATTATTAGTTAAACGTAATAATATAACAATGTAGCATTTCCATGTTCTAAAGAAAAAAATAAGGTGATTTGTTTTAGTAAATTAATCGATTTCTCAATACAAAAACTTTTTTTTAAGTGTAGAAATGTATAGTGCAAATGTAATAAATTTGGAATAACATTGGTGTAGTGTTGAAGATTAAGAAATGTATACACCACTATAGCACAAATAGAACTACATGTAAAAAGAACTTTTGACTAAGGAAACGGTATTTAAGATAATTTAAAATTAGTTATTTCAAATAACAGGACAGTTTTTGTTTTCCCATGAAAATAAGAACTTTTATACACATTTCAATTAACATAATAAATAGAGGTTATTGGTTATGTATCTCGGTTATGTACTTTTTTTTGGGAAGGACGGGGGGGAGAATCACATGTCTTCCTTAGCAGTTTTTATAGCTCATATCCAAATTGACTATTTTCTGATATATGCGCGAATTCATTTTATTTCACAAGTGCATGAAATTTCGTAAAAATAATATAATAAACATAATAAAAACATAAATATTCGTAAATATACAAAATATCCAGTTTTATCCGGAAACCAAGAAATCAGAGTTTCCCTTTTTTTTTTTTAAATGCAAAGAAACTTGCAGAATTTTTTCTCAAAGTTCGCATTTTAAGCCGATTTTCGAGACTCGACAATCATGGAAATATTGTCTTGATAAAGCAGTCATATACAATTCAAAATGTATCACATTTTTAAGAAAAAAAATCTATTTTAATTCTCCAGTGCTTAAACAATAATGCCTGCAGTTTTCATTCATTTTTATCTAAAAATAACTCCATTAATGTATCAAATATTAAAATTTTTAAGCAGTAAAAAATGAAAACACCTTTAATACATATTTATATTTTTAAAAATGTATTGTTCTCAGGGATTTGTTTAGGAAAAAATTGTTCCTAGGAAAAATTTTCCCTTCACAAAACTATTTTCCCTAAAACAGGACCTTTCACTTCTCACCACAGGAGCCTTAACACTTCTCGGGATAAGGAACTTCTGTTGATAGAATGTTGAAATGATTGAATGATACGAGAATTTCCGGACAAATTTGAAAATAAGTAAAAACTTTTCCTCACGTACATTATAAAACTGTAGTGGCATTTGAGGATTAAAATTAAGTGGTATATAAAATATACCACCGCTGTTGGTTCTACATTTAAAGATTTATCTTTAAACATAAAGCTTAGAAAATATTTTTCCGGGGGGTGGGGGGAGTAATACTGACAGAGGAATTCTTTATCTATACATAGTCAATAAAAGTTGAAAAATTCATTTACACATGTTTTGAATGAAAATATAAACGATATCTTAAAGAATGATATATTTTGAAAATAAATATCAAATATATGAAAATATTGAAAATATGACACCTAATGATATTTTGAAATTAAATATCGGATATATATCATGATATATATTCATTGATATATATATAATCCTGGTGAAAACCGAGCCATTTTACAAAATTCGTATAGATCAACATCACCCTCAGAAATCTTTCTCCCTAAGGTCGAAACGAAGTGGAAATAAAGAAGAAAGACAGTTCCATATGCGATTTTCATGTCAACTGGTCAAGGTGGTTCTCAAGGTTAACCGCCTTTTCTAAAATTTCATGTGATATTTGATTCTGCATAACCCATTAAAGCCTAGCGTTGCATTAAAACAACACCATAGCTAAATATACTTTTGTTGTTTGCACACCAGTAATTCTGAAAAGAAAGTTTCGTCTTCTTTGATGAACAAAAACTCCTCAATAAAACAATACAAACATTCCTATTCTAAAAACCTGGTGTGAAATGAAATATTTTCATTTTTTAAGAGAAAAATGTTTGCGGCGTTAATGGGTCTAATTTCTGGTTAAAAATAATTTAATTGACTTGAAAAAAATGTTTGGCAGCTATGATTATATTCATAAAACGTTAAACGCTTGCGCTGTTTCGTCTCTGACAGTAGCGAATGCTAATCTACGAAAATGGTAGCGAATGCTACGAAAATATGAGACCTTAGCAAGCAATATAAATATTTTAATTCTTTTTTTCTGAATTTTTGGGGAAGAGTATCTTAGTAATTTTTACCAACTGAGCCCCTATTTTTTTACTAAAATAAATACTATCCTATCAGTTTTCTCTATACAAATTTTTGTTTTATTTAAACACGGAATGTCTCATTAAATTAAATAAAAATCCCTATACAGACATAGTTTTTTGAATAAAAAAAAATCTATGTTGTCAACAAAGTGATCTTAATACAAAGAAAAAAGAAAAATCATGTTTCATGAATGTATTATGAAACACTTTCCTATTTTTGTAGTTACTAATTCCATTTCAATGAAAGAAGGCCCTACTATAAGGGGTCTTCTGTGCTTCACGCCTCATAAATACACTAGTGTGCAAAACTTAAGCAACAAACATAAAATGCCAATTTCTGAACACGTGAGTACTCAAAAGGAAATTCTATAAACAACAAGTGTAGAAAATAGGTATTACACTAAACAGCACAGACAGTCGATGTGAAGTCTTCTTGACATTACAAATGATCACAATTGTCACAGTCACTACAGTGAACAGAAATGTGATATCTTTCATTCGTCTCATTTTTACTCTCATTTGCTCACTCCACTGAACAGTCACCATGACTGCTGCTTTTTGACGAGTCACCAGGTGACTTTACAATGAAGTCATCTTGTGACTCTCGTGAGACTGTCAATTTGACACTCCATTGTAAAGTCATCATGATACCTGTTCTGTGACGAGTTCCCAAGCGACAGAAAATGAAATCATCTGGTGACTTTATCAAAGGAGTGCAATGATGACTTCACAATAGAGTGTCGATCACCCGAAAGTCACCATGCGACTTCATTGTGACATTATTTAGCAACTCAACACAATGCAATGCTCACAATGACTTCAAAGTTAAGTCTTCAACTGACAGTGACTTGGTAATCACAAGGTGACTTCATTGTAATGTCACCTGGTGACCCATCGCAAAGCGACAGTCACGGTGACTTTTCAGGGTTAACAATCATTTGAGAGTAATAATTAGACAGTGAAATATCCCGTATTTTGATTCACCGTAGCGATTGGGACACTTCTAACCATGTGTAACGTCAAGGGGACTTTACATCGACTGGCCGTGCTGTTAGGGTAGTACCTCTTTTCTACACTTGCTCTTTATAGAATTTCCTTTTGAGTACTCAGGTGTTCAGAAATTAGCATTTTGTGTTTGTTGCTTAAGTTTTGCACACCAGTGTAGTTAAAACAATCAAAGTATTAAGGCTCTCACTATAACGGGCACAAGTGAGCTTCATGCTCAGAAACCGATAATCACTATAATAAGGTCTTTAACTGTCAATAAAACTGCCATTAACTCTCAACTAAAACAATTCTAGCGGGGTCCCTCAGTATAGCAAGGCCAAAAATCGTCAGTATGCCAATCACTAAAACGAGATCATTGCAAACAGTCAGCGCCATGCCTGAACTTACTTGTTTCTGCAGACTCTGGCCGGGATTTCTGCACAAACTTTTTATAAAAAAATCGGAAATTTGCTGCAAGACCATATAATAGAATAAGAAAGGGAAAACATGCTTCAACCATAGGTCAAAAAATACTTTCCAACATATTTAGAATACTGTAAAAAAGTAACCGTTTACTAAGTTGAAAGATGATATCTAAGTAGACATTTTCGAAAACGGAAAAGACATTTGAATATCCAATTTCTGCAATTAGGAAAAGAATTCGAATTATGTTGTACTGTCCTGTATATGATCTATAGGTTCGTATGTATATTGTATAGTATCCTAAAATTTATTTAAATTTTAACTGCGCAAACAAAGACGCATAAACAAAGTTAAAAATGCCCCTTTCAGCAATTTTGTTAATAAACGGAAATGTACTCGAATTGACTTTGGATATGATCTAGAAAAATTCTATTTACCAAGTAATATGCAAAACATTGGTTCAATTTAAAAAGAAGCAAACTGAACCAACAATTACCGCTCATAGACAATACTGTAACGGAATTATTTTGTGTACCCCTGCAAATGAACGATAAATTCCATGCACAATCAGTAAAGGGATTCTCACTGATGTATATTCATTTCAATATACGTATTTCAAATTGCGTAACATCATTAAAACGCAGCATAATGGAACACATCATTTTCAATAACGAACATGCCATAGTAAACCTCTCTGGCATATATCAATTACAAGACAATCCAAATATATATACGCACGAACAGACAGAGAGACGACCAGTCAAAATCAAGTCATAGAACTCTGTTAGAAAACAGTACTTCCTTTAAAAAAATTGTTTCTTCATCCTGTCAGTGGGAGTTCCTTGGTGACTCTGCATTGTACGCATAGGCGGACTGGCTAGATAGTCAATTTGTGAAATGGCAAGTGGGCCTCCTTGAATATTAAACAATGTGGCTATAAGAGATAAAGGTTCGCGTAAGAGAGAAATGGTCATGTAACCCTATATCTTCATATATTTATATAAGTATTCTGTTAGCGTTTCTTTGTATGATATGGATTCCTAATATAAACTGCCTAATATGTATTTAATTTATTTTACTAAATAAAATTTCTGGTACAAAACATATTCGACCTGGTCACTGGGTAAAACCATTGGTGTAATATAGGATAGTACGTGCGATACCTTTCTGTACGTTTAAATTATCTTTAAAACCCTCTGACCTCCGAGCAAAAGGGAAAATTGTAGTGTTGTAATTTTTTTTTTAAATGCTAAAAAACCATGATATTTCAAACATGATATAAAAAACTTAATTACGTATATGAATATAACCCTTGAGACTACTAATCATTACTTAATGTTTCAAAAGTGTATTATATTTGTAGACTTTAAATAATGCTACTATTGCAGTGAAACCTGCAGCATAGTGAACGGATATATTAGTTCGCGGCAGTGAGAAGGTTCAGAAAGACGTTTTCATTCAAAATGATAATATTTTGAATTTTGTTCGAAACTCTTCAAAAAACAGTATATTTCCATAATAACAGCTACAGTATGCGCATAACGTACACATGCTTCTCTAATTAATGGAAAATTCTGTTTTTTTAACCTTAGAAGTACCGGAAATTTTATTCAACCTTGTAAAAACATTTTACACCAGAATTATTCTTTAACACTCTGACCGTGTATACAGCGATTTCCTCGGGCAAGGCGTTTCTAGAAAAATACACACTTTTTGAAGCAATTTCGTTTTCCCAATCAAAGGGTAAGAATGGCAATGATAAATTTACTACATATTACAAAGTCATGATGATTTGAAGTATGTAATAATAGAGGAGGATACTGGTCGATTACATATTGTTTGAAAAAAAGAATTGAGCGGTTAGAGGGATAACTTATTTATTTGCTTTATTCTGTGGTTTGTATTTAAGATATTTTATGAAACAAATTCTGCTTCAAATAGTCATTTTGAATGTACCTATCGTTTGGTACGCAGGGGATTAAATATATGTTTTTTTCATTTCCAATCAGAAATATTTGGAAAATATCATTTAATTTATAGATATAAAAAAAAAACTGCGTGTCTCCTGGCAAAGAATAATTTTACACCCAATCCAATTTTTTTAGAATAAACCAATAGTCAGAAGATAGAAATTCACTAGGGAGAGATTTAGAAGGTTACTAAATTACTAGGGACGGTCTATATTTTATGAATCGTATAGTTTGTTGATTTATAAAATACGCTATACACAATAACGTTCCTGATCGTATTGTGTATAGCGTACTTTTCCGAACTTTAGTGCAATATTTAATCCATTTCGTACATTTATTGAAGGAAATAAATAAACAGTATTTTTCACTAAGTAGTAATTAACATAAATCATGTTTCAAAGATTACAAAATGTTTCTCTCATTTATTAATGCGGATGGATCTCAAACGTTATTGAAAATCATATGCAAGGAAATATATGATGGTTCATTTTGTGGTGGTTTTTTCATAAATTCGTAAGTGCTTGCTATAGAAAGCTACAAATACATCTCTCCTGAAACATAGTCCTGCATAAAACACTAAAAAGTATAAGCAGAAAACATTAGCTTTTCCTTTTCACTGCACCGTTTCTAACAATGAAGAACATTCATTTCAAAGTTTTCAACATCACAATGATGATGTATGAGATAATATAAACTGTACTGTCTAGACTTTACACTACTTAGGTGTGCTAAACATAATTGAAAGACAATTGCACAAAGTTGTGATTAAAAGTATGTTAATTTTTATTACAGGATTTGGCAAGCATTTTAGGAAATTCCTTCAGCATGGAGATTTCACAAAGACAACGCAGCCAGACACAACAAATATAAATGTATTTCGTATCGCCTCTAAAATCTCTTGAAGTAATACTGCGATTGCAACTATCACTGTACTTAAAATTATAAAAAAAAAGATGAGTATTTACAGTTTACTCTAAGTGTAGAAATATCTGCAAAGATGTAAATCGTTATTTACAATCAAAAATTGGGTTTTCATTAGATATACAGGGTGTTTCTATACCACCTGACAAACTGTGCAGAACGAAAACGAGTGCATGTGAAGTATTCAAAGAGCTATACCTCTAAAATTCATGGTGTTCGATAAAAATACGAAAACGAAAGTATAACGTCACATCCGGAGGGCCGAAAATGAGCTTTATTGAACCTCACGAAACTGCAAAACGGATGAAAAACGAAGTTAAAAAAAACTAATAAAAAAGATCAAAATTGCACCCCACAGCTTTGCAAATGGAAACAATTAAAAAAGTGTTGGATGGTAGGCGTGTGTCTAATATGCAAATGAACAAATATCGTTCCGGTCGTTTTAAAACTATCAACAATCTTCGCTTAGTGATAATGTATTCCATTCGCGAGTCTGGTTCTCGAAAACTATGCTTTGCCTGTATTTCACTCTTTGGCCAACTTTTATGTACTCATAGCGAGAATTCTCGTACTATACAGTTTTCCTCGTATTATACAGTTTTTCCTGCGATATCCGAACAACCTCTATCTTAAGAACAAAAATCTTTCTTTCCATTTGTTTTTTAACTAATATTAACATCTAAATAAAAGGACATCGAGAAATTACATTTCTAAGCTAAGAGGTTTCTAAAAAAAACAACAAGTAAATTAATCCTTATTTTACGAAAAGATTTATTAAAATTAAATTCGAGTGCTTACGAAATATGTGATTGCATTAAGAAAGTTATAAATATCCAATTCAATTAATTAATTGGTTAATTAAAGATATAATCAAATTTCGACACACACAGCCGTTTGTTTTGTAATAAAGATAATTAAAAGTTTACCTTCCTGCATGGTTCATGTTTTTGTGTTTCTAATGACTTCATTTATTTTATGAATTTATCTGATTTGAATAACAATCTAATTAATTTACAATTCATGTTATTAAGAGAAAAAATAATATGAATTGCCAAAATTTCTATTCAAAGATTGATTGCTGTTTGCTTTGCATTCATACAAGAAAAGGAATTTAAAGAAAATGAAAATTTGCTTTTATTTTCACATGAGATGGCACATTAGCTTAGCTTTGATGTTACAAATAGCTATTTATTGCATGGATAAAGTATTTTTACTATTTTCAAATAATTCTTTTAAAAACCATTTCAACTTTTAAGGGATTCATTAGGGAATATTTTTTATGTTTCTAGATGTAAATCGAATTAAATATTTATATACTCTTTCAATGATTAGTAGAAAACTGAGTAATTGGTAATTAACACTAAATACACCAACAATATTCCAATTCGAAGGGGCAAATGTCTTCTTAAAATAAATCAAATAGAAATAAGTTAAATAAAAATGTTAAAATGTTTTAAATAAAAATTCTGGTGTGAAACGTTTTTATCAAACTTGAGAAAAATTCCTGGTAGGTTTATAATGTATCGACTACTCTGATCATAAGAGTAGGCGAAGCTTTGATTGAGAACGTAGTTTTTGTCCACTAATTGTCCATGCGCGTAAAACCGATCAAGGATATCTTACTTTAAGTTTCGACGAAGGAGTGTGAAAACTTTGGAACTTGTGAGTTTTTGCTTTGCATCGATATTTATGCAAATTTTTACATCTGGTCAATCGATGTGTTAGTATTTAAGCATTAGCATGCGTTGGGGAATTGGAACTTGGATCGAGTTTCTCCTCCGCTCATCTATCTGAAGCTGAAAAGGAGAATATGCAGTTGGTAAGTGTTTTACTACGATATCTCCTGCTAATTAAATAAAGTTAGTTTGGTGCTCTTCAGTAGTAGCCTAGGCGAACATCTAGCCATCAGTGTTCGACTAGACTGCGTAGTGGAGAATTGGATCTACCGAAGGTATCCTGACTTGTTGTTGTCTTCGAAGTTGTAAGTTACGTTTTGCGTTCTTTATAATTAATATACAGAAGTCGTATTTTGCTGAGTGAAGTTTCAGGGGAGCTGATTTCTTTTGGTTAAAGGCAAATTAGTGGTGTCTTTCTCAAAATCCTTGCCCAACTGAGTTTTTAAGAAATTTGATTTTGAATTTTACATCTTGTACTCTTTCTTACGACTGACTAGCCAGGTTCACTATTACGAACAGCAACATGGCTGTTACAGGTTTAGTGTTAATAGGCCACACTAATCACGCGATAACATTCGCAAGCTAATGTTATCGCGGAATGGAAGAGTTTTTTTGAAAATTTCGTATTTGCATTTCAATATTGTTAAATGACTTTTTTGCATGGAATATCTGAGGTAGATGTCTAACGTTGAGTGCAGTTTCATTTTGGGAATACTCATTTCTGGAACCAACCATTCAATAATTTCACAAAATTTAAAGTGTCCCCAGAATAAAATTCAAACAATTGGTTGTTTAAGTAGAAATATTCAACGGTTAATTCCCTCGTACAAAAGATTTAATTTTAAAATATTGAAATATAAACGAGAAGTTTACAAATAAAGTATCCATTGGTTTAATTTTGGCTTGCGCATTTTTATATTGACTAGTGCACTCTCTTAAATATCCTACACTTTTCATTATATTATTACTTATGGAGTACTTTTTAGGAAGAATTTTTAAATGTAAACTACTCGAAGACCTAAATATTCATTCTATGCAAGGAAGTTCTAGCTATCATTCATTCTTTACTCAGAGAGCTCAGAAATACAGTAAATTTCAACGACCGTGCATTAAAAATAAATACATAAAACATAAGATTAATTTTGGGTATACCAAGGATGTCCGACGTGGTATACCAGACATGTCTGCCTTATATATTCGAAGAATTTCAGCGATTACTTCTGAAAAAGTTACTTAAAAATAGTAGTATTCCGCGGATGCATGTCGACTCCCTGGAGTATATCATTTCTAAAAAAGATTGTTATTTACTTGACTGTGCAGTAAAAAAATACTTTTTTGTACAAAGACGATTTCGTAAATATTTCTAGCTATAGGAAATGCAGCTTGCGTATTCGTATTATTAATTTTTATCTTAGAAGTGTGTGTTAAGACGATGTTTTAGACTGCGTGAATTCTACTGAGGGGAGTCCTTGTAACACGGTTTGGATGGTCTTTATACTCATTAAATGAACGTCTATATCAGCCCGATATACAAAAGCAATTTTGTTGAAATGGACTAGGCTGATCTAATCCTTGCTAAAGAAATGACCACCAAAAAGGATTTTCTATACATCGATACCGCTTTAGTTTTCCGATGTTATTTTTTAAATATTATCATTTAAGTCCATAATAAATGGAATTTCCATACAAATACATTATATAAATGTGCTTTTTTTTCTTCTACATTAACTTACATATGCAACTATTTTACTACTAAATTTCCATATCATTTCAAAGGAAATGATTAGTTAGTTATTCTATACGCCAGAGAGAATTTAAGGTGTCTTCCCTCAAATTGGGGTCAGTGTTGTCTGTAGAGAGGGGTGCTAAAACTTAAAGTGCAGAAAATATGCAAAATACTCGGTTAAAACTTGATAGCTCTTTTAGAAGATATCATTTTTAAAGCGCTGAAAAAACTCTCGTCCACAGTATGATGGCTACTAGAATGGGAGCGCGGCTAAAAGCAGAGTTTACTAATATAAAATAGGATAATGAAATATATAAAATAAATGGTAATAATTGACTGAAATATCCACACACCGCACAACAATAACCCTTTCATGCATGCCAACATCACAGGAGGATGATTGAAACACGACCCTTTCCCTCTTCTCAGAAAACTCTGCATCTGTATCATATCGAAATAGCATTATAACGTTCAATAATGCCTGTAAAATACAAAATTGGATATTAGAGCCTTTTTATGCGCATTCAGTCCGAAAATCCGGCTTTGGCAATTTGTTTTCTGTTCTGACAAGAGATTTTTAGAAAGACTTTCTGCTTAGGGACCTATACAAAATTAGTCGTTGGCGGGCACCGTCATGGATATACATAATATAAAATATGAAAATAAAACATGTGTAAACTATTTAGAAAATGCATTGCAATTCGAATAAAATCCTGGCTTGATGACGTCATAAACTTTAAATGCTCTATTACTGGATTGCATAAAAGAAACATCCTTAATACTTCAAAAATCATAATCATATTAACTAACTGTTTACTGTGTCGGATTAAGCGTCTTATTTCCAATTAAAATATATCTTTGAATTGAAATGAAATACAGGGTCAGGAAAAATCGAAGAGTGTAGAAAATAGGATTACAAATATCTCGGTAACTCATTATCCGATCGACTTCATTCTTTTTGAAAAAATTATGTTTATTGCTTTTTATATTCCCTCCTTAAAATAAACAATTTCGAAGATTTTTATATACCTTTTATCAGAACGAATATTTCGAGAGTCCGAAAAAAATAGTTCCGGATAATCGAGATCACTGAAATTCAATAAGCTTCTTCCCACTATTACATACTAAGTACACACCAAATTTCAAGTATCTACCTCGATTTGTTAGGGAGATAGAGCGTTTGCAGACACACAGACAGACAGGCGGACGGCAATTTTTTTTCTAAAAATATTTTTTTCGGAATCTCCAGTGTCTGAAACGTGTAAATCCGTCAAATTTTTTTTTTCAATTTTCAAAACGATTACAAGACTTACCCTATACTACGTATGATTGGTAAGTAAAAGGGATCAAAACTGAGTTTTACCTGTTTCATTATGTAAGGTGTCCAAAGTTTAAATGGTCCCAAAAAAGTGTTTGATAACTCCTTATAATATTGTTTAGTGCGTGTCAACGTCCTGTTAAGGTCGTTTAGTAGTCTTATAATACACGGAATATTAAAAACATTAACATTATTTGTTCTTAATCTATTTCAAATCTTAGTGTAAAACGTGTTTTTCATCCACTCAAACTTAATTCATGCAAGAAATGATTAAAATGAACTAGGTAACAAGTTATTCGAAAAAGTTTGAAAGATCCTAAATATGCAAAATACTTGGTTAAACCTTGATAGCTATTTTAGAAGATATAATTTTTAGATCGCTGAAAAAACTCTCGTCCACGGTATGATGGCTACTAGAATGGGAGCGCGGCTAAAAGCAGAGTTTACTATTATTAAATATGATAATGAAATATCTAAAATAAATTGTAATAATTGACTGAAATATCCACACAACGCACAACAATAACCCTTTCATGCATTAAAATCTATATCCGGCTACTTGTACCCTGGGGTGACTTTATGGGGAGAGGGCCAAAAGAAAACAAAAAAGATTTGAAACAGTTCAAGGTTTAATGTGTTGAGAGTATCGACGTGTTTGAGCACTATTCAAATAGTTATTAGGCCTAGAGAGAGGAAGGAGCTCCACTACGCCCCACATTTTCTCGCTTTCCTCTTGTTGCGTCAAAAAACACGAAATATTGAAATACTCCTTTCATATTTAAATGGCCATTCCTATTTGCATAAACTATTAGTATGCAAGTAGATCTCTAGCATTAAAATTTGTTTTATATCTACTTTATTAAATTAAATTTTAAAATATAATCAAAATGCACAAACTATAATACAACTATTAGAGAATAATAAGTATTGAACATTATAAAATCAAAGTTAATCAACTGATAAGGAATTATTTTACATGTTCTTAAAATTTTTAAATTATATATTGCTTCATAGGCCATATTAATGGATTCCCTGGCACAAGAAATGACTTTCGGAGGAACTTGTTTTGAGATTTAATCACTGCAATTTTATGTGTTCAGTTTATAAGGGAAGAATATTTTATGTAGCAAATATTCAAGTGTGCAGTAAATTTTATTGATCTTTGTTTCAGTAGAATATGTTTAATATGTTAACAGGTGTTATTAAACTCTCTCAAAAAAAAACCTTATTAACATTTTATTTACAAATACAAAAAATTATTAAACATTAATAAATAATGTGACAGATCTTCACGATTAATTAAAATCTTAGAATACCTCTTAATTCCTTCATCCATAAAATAAAACAATTTGCGAGAAATTATAACAAAACATGTTTTTCCATTAATGTTTTCAGTTATTTATGACCCCAACCTGCATGGTGACTTTTTCAAAGTCTAAAAAGCATCATTTAATGTTCCGAGCTTTAACACATTGAATGAAGTTTAAACAGCTTCGAAACTCTAATGGGCCTATGTCGGTAGGTTGCATTTTGTATGTATGTAAATTCTAACAATTATAAGTCATATCTTGAAAAACTATTGGAAGTTCCATACATCTTTATATTCCTCGTTGGCGAATAGGAAATCATTTTCTGTGCAGTGGGGGATTGCGGCGTTTTGTTGCAATAAATATTCCTGCCGTAACATTGCTCTAAATAACCTTTAACCTTTTATGTACCAAACTATGAATTAATGAAAATTTCGCCTCCCAAAACATTTTTTCGGAATATTTGAAAGTATGTTAGTAGATTTTTGCAATCATTAAATAAGTTTTAGAAAGTTTTCATTTATTAAAATTTAATTAACTAAATCAGTATTTACGGGTATTTTATAGACTATTTAGAACTTCACTCAAATCATTTCTGCAGGATATTGTTTTTTAGCGTTTTATAGAATTAGAAAATGTACAATTGTAATGGCCTTACATATAAACATTGACATTTTTCGTAACTGAAACTGTCCACTGAATGTTTTCACCTTCAAAAAGCTGAGCAGATACAGTTGGAAAAATGAAATATCCATTTAAAAATATTTTTGCTTAGTACAACGATAAATGCTTTTGAAATACGATAAAATAAAGTATCTAGAATTCATTCTAATTTCAATTTTTGCCAAATGTTTTTGCAATGCCAATTTTTGCAATATGTGTTGAAGGAATTTTACAAGCAACGAATTTTTCAATTTGAACAAGTTTCTTTTAATGGTACTTTAAAGTATCGTCGGTGCATAACGGGCTAAAGGGGCGACAACAGTTTCGAAATCACACGTAAAGTAGCAGACATTGATGTACTTTTTCCTCGAGATCTAATACAGTTATTTCAGTATATTGGTTTATTGTGTTGACAGTAAGTTAAACTAAAAATGCATCGTTCGGCAAGGAATAAAAAAAAATACAAGAAATAAAAAATTAAACATTTAACTAAAGACAACTAGATTTTGTTTGCAAAATTTCGTAACAATCCTGTTTTTTTTTATTTTTATTTGTTACCGAAAGATCATCATAGTTTAGCTTCTGCCAAATTTATTGAAATCCTTTAAATAGTTCCCGAGAGAAAGATGCGTCAATGTCATCTGTTTTACATGTGAATTTTTGTTTCGAAACTCGCGTAACCACAGTAATTTAATTTTTTTCCTTGCGAATGATCTAATTATAGCTTAAATTTTGAAAAACCTAGATAGATGTATTGAAATCAGTTAAGTAAATCCCCCAACTGTTTTCGCTCCTCCCTTAATGGAGAGTTAATTATATTTCAGTTAACTCATTTGGTTCTACTGACCTTGTCACGGTGTTTGTTTAGCGTGATCAATGCAGTTTATTGTACATAAATTCTCATTAAAAATGACAAATCCGCGTCTTGCAAAAAAGGACATTTAATATAGATTTTAACTGAGACGTTACGTGGCAGCAGTGTTGTGAATTGGGCGGTTTATAATTTAGAATTCTACTACTATTGCCAAATTGCCTTCTAAATTTAGTGACAGATTAAAAAACACTAGTATTAGTAGTCCGAATTGGTGGCATCTTTCTGAATAAATATTGAAATAAATTTGTTGGAGTCGTTACACATCCTGTCTACTGAATATTTGTATTGCCCTGTTATTCGGTTGTGTGGTCACGTTAGCCAAGGTTTGTTATCGCTGATTGCATAAGTACAGCTGCATCACAGACGGCTAATTTCATTGAAACTAGCCTATCCTCTTAATTTACTTTATTACGTGTATTCCTGCAATACGTTTGATATGGTAGAACGATCAAATTGAATTACCGAATCGGCGCACACTTACTATTTATCTTCAGACGAAAGCGCCTAAACTGAGAGATTCTTCTTCATGTAATTTTTAGCAGTTTGTTATAGAAGCCTATACATCCACCAACAAATATCATATGATAGCGTCTGAACAGGGGCAGGAATGAGACAGGATGTTATATACACTAACTATATATATTAATTAAAATCCCTCTCGTACACCATTTTCCAGAAGAGTTCATCAATTCGATTATCCACAAATAATATATAGACTTATTTGGTATTTATATAACAAAAATATTGAGTGCTAGGGTGGGAAGATACTAGATTCAGGAGGTTGGGCGTTGCTGCTTGGTTTCAGAGAAAATGATACTGTGTGCGTTTCGTGAGTCTATTATGACATACTTTATAATATACAGGGTGGTCATAAAAAACTTTGCCGATATATGGAGCTCTAGCGGCCGGTCCGTTCAACCGATCGAGGTGAGATTTCAGCTATAGTTATTCAGAGGTATGAGCTCGGGATTCTGTGAACGGCAACAAAGTGGTGCTCACAGTTAAGTTTATAGGTACAGAAACTCGAAAGTTTCCAATGGCAACGCCCTTTTTCGTCGCAAAATGCTCAGCGCATGCGAAAACCGTAAAGAGCGTTGGATCCGTACGTGTATCACAAGAAACGGACTCGTTATGCACGCACAAAAAACAGCTCTGCGAACGGCCAAAAAAAACACGATCGGGACACACGGAGGAAATTTGCATATGACACAGAGTCATCACACCAATCACTGATTACAACACAGATCGGAGAAAAGAAAACTTTTATTTTGAATACACATTTTCCACATGGGTGCCATCACAGGCTATTACACATTGCATGCGGGCGACTGTGGACAATACAGCCGAACGTAGCATCGCATGCGATATGTTTGCAATCTCACGTTTGATAGAATCTTTCAAATCCGACAAAGTTTGCGGATTGCTCATGTACACTCTAGATATGAGATATCCCCTGAACCAGAAATCCATAGGAGTGAGGTCGGGGGATCGCGGAGGCCACATAAATGGAAAATGGTGTGAGATGACACGGTCGCCAAAATGCTGTTCCAGGACCCTGCGAAAAGACTTCGCTATATGTGGAGGTGCACCATCTTGAATCCAAACGAAGTCATTCAGTGCATTTCGCTGCAGCTATTCTAGTATGACGTAATTTTGCAGCATTGCCGTATATCGGGTGCCTGTTACAGAGCAAGTTACAAATCCCGTTGGTGTCACTTCCTCAAAGAAGTACAGCCGGAGAATAATTGTGCCTGCAATGCCACACCACACAGTAACTTTGACATCTTATAAAGGTACTGGTGCCATAGCGTGCGGATTCATGTCTGACCAGTCCACACAATTTTTGGTGTTGATGTTGCCAGTTAAGGTGAAATGTGCCTCGTCCGTCCATAATATGCGAAGAGGCCAGTCGTTATCTCCATCCTATCGGATAAGAAATTCATTAAAAAAGTCTATACGTTGTTGATGGTCCCCCACTTCCAACATTTGGACGCGCTGGTACCGGTAAGGGAACATGCGGATTACAGAGCGCAGTAGCTTTAGGACCGTTGATTTCGGTATATCCTATACATGAGATGCACCTCTTGCAGTTTGCATGTGTCACTGTGTGATGCACTTCCATAACAGTATCCTCAGGAACAGTTGGTCGTCCGGATCGCGGTCTATCACAGCTGCAGCCAGTTTCTTCGAATTTCTTTACTAAATCACGAAGAGCTTGCGGGCTACATGGGCCACGTATTTGGCAATGGTTTCGACGGTAAACACGCAAGGTTTTCGCAGCATTCATCCCAGTTTGATAAAAGAGTTTTACCAATTCACTACGAACTGTCGCTGGAAGAGTCATTTCGTCGGCATATGTGTGCTCTCAACGGAAGAACTAACATTCACACCCCACTTTTTATCTGACTATCTGGCGAACGGCGTTCTGTGATTGGTGTTTTGCCTCTGTCATATGCAAATTTCCTTCGTGCGCCCTGATCGTGTTTTTTTTTTGGTCGTTCGCAGAGCTGTTTTTGTGCGTGCATAACGCATCCGTTTATTGCGATACACGTACCGTTCCAACGCTCTTTAGGGTTTTCACATGCGCTGAGCATTTTGCGACGAAAAAAATGGGCGTTGCCATTGGAAAATTTCGAGTTTCTGTACCTATAACCGTAACCACCACTTTGTTGCCGTTCACAGAATCCCGAGCTCATACTTCTGAATAACTATATCTGAAATCTCACCTCGATCGGTTGAACGGACCTGCCGCTAGAGCTCCATATATCGGCAAAGTTTTTTATGACCACCCTGTATTTATTTTTATCTTATTGTAACCCATTGTTCATTTACTCTTAGTTACACATGTTATTTCACACAAAGAAAAATGGGATATTGTCAAGTTATTTACTATTTAATTGCTACCTTCCTTTCTCCATACTTCTCTGCTTGTTGATACATTAGGATATGTATTCTGTCCTTCCAGTTTTGAAGTATTATTTGCCGGTTTAAGGTATTTGTTTAATAGTAGTTGTAACCCTTTCTTGGTTTTTGAAATTTTTGCGGGAAGTTGTGGTGGAATGATATTTAAATTAAGTAAAAATAGTTAAACTCATGATAAAAACTTCACATGTTTGGTTTACTTTGTGGGAATCACCATGAGGTTTCTCGTGACGTAGTTCATATTGCTTCGTTTGTTTTATCAGTTTTTTGTTCTGTTTTTTTTATGTTCGTTTTTTGCGTCTAAGTTGAAATTATTATATATAACCTGGAAAAGAAGTCAGAAGAAATTTTTTGAGCTCATTGAGAGAATTAAACTGCTAAAATGGAAATGGGCAGGACACATTGCCAGAAGACAAGACAATAGATGGAGCACGAACACCATACGGTGGTAGCCCAAAGATATAAAACGACCAAGGTAACGATGTCAAGTAAGATGGAGTGACGAAATCCGAAAAATGGCCGGTGTTAATTGGATGACTAAAGCACTAGAGAGGAAACAATGGAAAAATCTGAGGGAGACCTACATCTAGCACAGTGGATTGAAAACTAAACTGTTGTTGATGATGATGATATATATATATATATTTCAAATGATGAAATTAATAAATGTAATTAGAATGAGTATCCTGCACGTACTTGTCAAAATATGACAATTTCTACTTTACAGCTTTCACTTTTTAAGGAATACAAAAGGAACATAACTTCATGGTTTATATTAAATAAGATAACCTTATCTTATCAATTACTTTTACGTTATCTAAATTTCCAATTAAATTTTCAGCAGGACTGAAACTACGCCATAAATCTGTAAATGGCACTAAAAGGATGTGAATTTCTTTTCACTTTGCTGAACAGCGTGCAACCAACAGAGTGAAAGATGTGTCCAGACCGGGGATCGCAGCCTTGCCAAAGCATATTAGTGAAAAATGCCCGACTGGATGTCGTCCGGATAGCTTCATTGGTAAAGCACTCGGCGCGCTATACCAAGGTATTCGGGTTCGATCCCGGTCTGTACAAATTTTTCCCTCTGTTGGTTCTACGCTGTTTAGCAAAGTGAAAACAAATTCTCATCCTTTATAGTGCCATTTAAAGATATGGTTATTTTGTCTTGGTGAAAATTCAAGGGAAAAATATACCCTATTTTTTATTTTAGTTCTAGAAATAAAGCGCTTTAAAATGAAAAATGATGCAGAAGGAAAAAATAATTTTAAATGTAAACGAGCGATATATACCAACCAATATGTAGATACAAATGAATGTCTTTATGTCACAGTTGGAGTCATTCGTTTTAAACTAAACGCTCTAAATGATTTTAAACAAAACATTTGTGTATGCTTTTAGGGAGACAATTGAAGTTTTATACACTTTACTTTATTACTTATTTTTGGAATTGTGAAAATCTTCCTCGTTGCCCATTTTGCAAACCTATATAAATTTGCAAACCTGCATAAATTATGTACTGAATGGGATATAGGATTTTTTACTTTACTTATTTTATGTTGTAATTTGAGAACTACGGGGCATGTGAGTTACACCTCTCAATATTACATATTTTTACAATATGAATTTGCGTCACATTTTCTTGGTTTATACGAAAGCCAAGTAAAAACTAAAAGTCTTATTTTAAATACTTACAATACCCACGCAATATTTACTTTTATATTTCCTTTATTTAACGTGATAACCCTTAGTTAACAATGGAGTGATTTCTTGGATTCAATGAAAGATTTTAATGGTTAGGAAACATACATTTCATTCCGGTAAATTAAAATGCAGCATTACTTTTACTTACTGGAGTAATATTGAGAGGTGTAACTCACATGCCCCGACATTCTCAAATTACAACACAAAATTAGTTCATGAAATGATAAGATCATTTAACAGGAAATTTATATAAATTGGCAGCAGTGCCAATGAATACATTAAGGGGGCAACAACGTTTGCGAAATCCCATGTGAAGTAGATGACTGATATACTATTTTCCTGTATACTACAGATGCGATTTCAATGCTTTTTATAATTAGATTTGGCAATAGTTAAACTGTAAGTTAATCGTTCGAAAAATAGGCTAAGCGATTAAGGAAACAAACAAATAAACCAGTTGTCATTCATGTAACTTTTTCTCGAGAACTACTGCAGCAATTTCAATACATTTTTGAGGTTTTGGAAGCTTCTAAAATGTAAATATACGTTAGCAGAATAGAACAGTAAAAATGGAATAGTTAGATTAATTAAACAAAAATTAGATTTTCTTTTTTTTTTTTTGAGAAATTATGTCACTATCTGATTTTTATTTTTTGCCGAATGATCAACTTATAGCTTAGCTACTATCAAAACTATTTTTAAAACATGTATTGAAATAGTTTCAGTAATTGTCTAAAAAAAGGTGCAGCAATTTCAGTTGTTTTACATGTGATTTCGCAACTATTGTTGCCACTTTAACACAACCTTGCTAACAATTTTTCTAACACAAACTCATTCATTTCAAAGGTGTTTCATATTTATTAATTAAATTTCTTGTTTAATATTTAATAAATTTCTTGTTTAATATTTAATAAATTTCTTGTTTAATATTTAATAAATTTATTGTTTAATATTTAATAAATTTCTTGTTTAATATTTAATAAATTTCTTGTTTAATATTTAATAAATTTCTTGTTTAATATTTAATAAATTTCTTGTTTAATATTTAATAAATTTCTTGTTTAATATTTAATAAAATTTCTGAAATTTCTTTGGTAAATAATTAACTGTGTGCTTATTTTTTGTTGTTCTTGCAGTACGAGTATGTTTACGTAATAAAAAGCCTATTTTTAAATAAATTAATCTTATTTAAACAAATAAAATGATTTTTTTAAAGAAAATAATTATTAATTTGATTTAATTTATAGATTTATTTAGAATGATAAATTAATTATAAATGTTCTTGATTCAAATCAATTATATACATTACATGAGTGGTTTATCTAAAGATATAGCCATTTAATCAGAATTATTTCCATCATAGTTCAAATTTATTCACAATATCCCCATATATAAATATGGGGATATAATTATATAATAATATAATAAACCCCAATTAAAACAGATATCAAAAAACATTCTAAATTTAAACAAAAAATAACACCAATAAAAAACTACAGTAATTACGACACTAATTACCATTCTAACAGTAAATAGTTTGCTTACTTTTTTAAAGCAAAATTATGCATGTTTAAAAATATTACAAAAAAATTTTTCATGCGGAAAAAATTTAATTGTTTTCCAACAAAAAATGGTTTCAGAAAAACAGTTTTAAACTTTTGTTTAAGTTTGCTACATTTTTTCAGACGTATAATTCGATATTCATTTCATATTCTTAACATAAGTTTAAGATTTTAAAAAATATACCTTAAAAATGTATTCAAGCATTTTTTTTTTAACATTGATATCCGTGTTAATTAGAAAGGTGAAAGTAATTTCAAATTAGTTTATTAGAATAATAGATTAACAAATAATTTATTACGCCATTCTCAAGCTATTATTGAATTAGGTATGGAATTTAAAAGTAATATTTTGTTAACGGATATAGTGTTACGTTTTATTTGGTAATTTTATTTTGGTACTGAAGACTTTCCCACAAAATTAACTCTTATAAAAACTATTAAATATTGTACTCAGATCAGTTTATTTTTGATTTTTAAAAACCTTTTTGATTAAACAGAAAAGCATTGTTTTAATAAAGTGGACAACTTAATAATTCCTAATGTTACCAACGCACAGTGGGGGCCCAAAATGTTGCCAAAACCCTAAAACAAAAGTTTCAATCTTTCTAGGAGCAAAAGCGTATCATTGCATAACTGTATATCAATGCCCTCGGAATATGTTTAGATCAACTTTATTACGTTAAATAAAGACATTACAAATTTATTTTAACCCATACCATCGTGATGTTGAATAGTTTGAAACTTAATTATCTTCATTGTTCAAAACGATGTACTGAAATTTAATCTTTTTGTCAATAATGTTTAGCGTTTTATGATGAACTGTGTCTTTGGAAACATTTATCAATAGATTTTGAAGATCAAAATTTACAAACATTTTGTAAAATACGCCACAGAATGAGCAATTTTATATTTTTTTACATATTTTTAGGAAAATATTTTACATTCAACCGAATTAAATCGAATTAATAAGTCAAAGAGACAGTTGTAATATTACCGTTACAACACGATTGATTTCAATTTCCAGAAAAAAAACTGCTATTATTATTTTTCCACTCAATAACTAAACGAAATTGTTGGATTTTTGCACTGCGATTCATAACATTACCCGGGAACTATTAGTTTCCTAAAATGGGTACTTATGTTTGAAGAATACTCAGAAAGCAGAAAAAAAAATTCCAGTTTTCGCCCAGATTTCAGAGAAATTTGCCACTGTGTGCCGTGTACATTCGGATAAGTCTGGTAATTTTTAAAATAAGAAATTATTCAGAATACTGATATTATAAAACTACAGAATCATCATCGTAGTAAGTGACACTCTACAGAAAGATCCATTTACAACTGGACAAGATATGAAAATCTCTGTGAAAATTAATACCAAGGAACAATGTTAATTGAATTTCAGGATGGTCCAGGCCAATTTTTATTTAGACTCTAACTACCCTGAAGTTTATAGTTGTGTAGTTTATAGGGTTTCGTTCATCTCACGAAACCCTATTGCTCCCGCTGCGTTGTCTGTCTGTCACAGAGCCATTCTCGAAAACTATGTAACTTACAGAGTTGAAACTTTGTGTATCAGAATATCAGCTGTGAAGAGCTGAAAATATTAAAATTTGAAATATTCGTATTATTTTAATAAATAGAGATAAAAAACCCAAAATTCTAACAGCCTTTTCCTACTAAATTTAAACATTTTTCGTTATAGCCGATGCCAAAAATTAAAAATCAACGATTAAAATCTTTCTACAATAATTATTTTTCTATCAGACGATTTCCACGTGAAAAATGAAATAAAAAGTTTCACCAATTGAAAAAAAGATTAATATGAAATAAAATTGATTGACGTCATAGTGATAATAAAACATAAAACGGAAAGATTTCTCAATAATACAAGGAGTATGAGTATGTGTACAAAACAGATTAATAACACGTCATTAGAGAATTAAAAAGAAAATCTGACGTCATATCGTTAGTTTAACGGATTTTTCAAATGTTTCAGAATAATACAAAGCGTGTATCAATATGAGTAATAGAGAATAGTAAATATATGAGTTTGATAAACATATTGAATCATGATAAAATCCGATTATGGAAATATTCGCATATTTTAACATTTTGAAGGTGTACAACATGTTTAATTTTGAAATTATTTTTTTAAAATATCGCATTTAGTCCGCATGACAGATATCACAGTGAGAGAATATAATAGTGGGCTTCACCCGCTATCGGAATGGTTTAAATATTCGAAAAAAATAAAAAATAGACCGGTAAATTTTTACTTTATAAAAAAACGTTTTGTGTCAAAGTTTTTCGTATCTAGTTTGGTTTTATTTGGACCGCTCTATATCACTGAAGCCCAGAAAAAATGAGATGCATCTATTATTTATCCAGCATTCTGTTGTCCCAGATAAGCAAGCGAAAGCAGAACTCTGTACATCTAGTCTTAGATTTTGTACCGAGCTTTACTAGCAGAAAGTGCTAAAAGTGTTGATACAATAGATAAACTTACATTAAAGTTTTATATATTAACTACATAAACTAAATATGTTGCAAACCAAGGGAATAATTCCAAATAATATTTCATTTATTTGTCTTATGCTAACATTTAAACGCGCAACCTTTATAGACTTCGTCAAGTACTCTTAACCAATATACCACCTACAATGGTAAGGACAATTATTATTCTACGAAATTGTTTTGCTGATTAAAATTGTGAAAATAATTCAGAAATTGTACTTCGATGTTTTGAAGGATTTGTGTGTTAAATTCTTTGAGTTTAACATAAGTTACGAAAAAGAAATCTAAAATCTAATCTATTTTTTTATGAAACTAGTAAATCTATTTTGAGAGTCAATCTATGGTTCTTTGTGTTGCTTCTTGTAACAGTCTTTACTAATTTCTAACTTTCCAACTGTAAAATATCATGTGACTTTCTAACTTTAGGATGTTTGTAATGAAAATTTGAAACGACTTGGTTGTTTGCTTATACACAAATCAAACAGGTTGTCTTCGGAACTAATTTAAATTATTTGGCAATAATTTATCGTTTTTGAAATAATCTACTAAGTGATAAAAAAGTGAGTTAAATTTAACATTTTACTGCCTTTTTATCAGAACAATGAATGTTATGTTCAAATTTATGTATCTTGAAATGTCTCCCCTTTAAATTCCGGCTGGGTAGTGTTAATGTTCAAATTTTTATTTTGCCTTTTTTGCTATCTTATTTCACGAATCTTTATTTCTAGTTTTATAAATGTTTAAAAATTCTCTGTTATTACTGAACATACTACGGAATACTGAACATACATTGTAAGGATTCTCATCAAAATAATGCTTACAATCTCCATCGAATTGAAAATGTATGTTTCCTTTTTACTCATCTATTTTACGGTATTGGAATCCAATGCCAGAAATAATAAAATTTATGTATTTTGCATATTAAAAGATATCGGGTTTTCATAAGTATTTAGAAGCTAATGCATAGGGCAATCAATCTGAAGTACGATTATGAAAGTGTGATAAAAAAGAAAACAGAATCTATGATAGAATAAATGTAGCATTATTTTTATCGACATTTGTCGTCATTTTAACAGTTTTGAAATAAACTTACTTAAATTTGTAATTTGGGTAGAAAGTAAATATTAAAAATGATTTACGGTATTTTAAAATACCATAATAAACTCATTCACAAACATACACTTACCAGAACGATTAAAATAAATGAAAACGCAAACATTTTCACATTCCCTTTGGTTGGTAGTGCTACAGAAGTTGCGGTGGCGCTACTATCGCTTTAATCTAAAATGGCGTCCCATCAAGAATAAATGTTTCACATTTTGCAGTATGGGAAAACTGAATCTGTAATTTTAGTCCCATGTGCTTTTGGTTACGTTTTGTATAAGAAAGTCAAACTGACAAAAGCATTCTTAAGTGCTACCACCAATTTGAAGAAACAGGTTGTCTCCGAGGTCACCATGTGACTTTTACTTTTGGGGCTTTGTGAAAGACAATGTGTTTGTGATACCGTTACATCGCAACTTCGATGATCTAAAAACACGCATATGTAATGCTCTGAACTTAATAACAACAGATATGCTTAAACGAGTTTCGCATGAACTAGACTATCGTCTAGATACAGTCCGTGTGACTGGAAAAAGTGATAGAGAACATTTATAATGCAATGAAATGAGAACGTTTTAATTATCTTTCATTTAAAACCCGATATAGTAAGTGTATGTTACAAAATCAGTTTATTATAGTTTTTAAAATTCTGTACATAATCTTGAATAAACCTGTATATTACGTCAAAACTTAACACTTTATATTTGTATTGTTTAATGAATCTTAGAGATTATAGAAAAGTTTGTTTATCGTGTAAACGTTATCGTGGTATCGTTCGAAAGATCTTGTAACAACGAACTCAAAAATATATTTGTTTTAATTTTAGATATTCTAATCTCAGAAATATCGTCGAAAATGTACAACAAAAATATATCCTTTTCAAATCTACTGAAACTAAAATTATGAAAAAAATAGGGTTAGTAGCAATTTATTTAAACCTTACAGTAAACCTACAGCGATTATCCTAGGTCACATACTTTTTGAGAAAATCGTATTTTTCCGTTATCCACACACTTTACTTTGCGGGCTCTTAGCGTGGTAGTGGAGGGCGCTCGAGGTACCTATCCACGCAGAATCATCCAAGTATTGTTGATCATGATTTTCGAAAAAAATTGTCGGGAATTAGCTGGGAGATTAATAAAAAGCTAACAAGAAAAAAAGCACATACCAAGCCGGCGTTGCAACTTTGCGACCTCCTATCAAAGCAAGCTTGGCACAATGCATAGTTTAAACTTTCTACAACATCTTTGTTTTAAGCAAGACAAATCGTAGTGATAAATAGTCAACGTTTTCCATTCCAATTGAATTCAATTATTGAAGGCAATTATTGAAAAATATTTCATAGAATAATTCCAAGACATTAAAAGTCAGTAGTTTTGAGACAACAATTGCTTATAAGTTTAGTATTAGTAGTATCAATAATTAGTAATTAATAAATTTATTGTGGAGCTTTTATTGAGGATAAATTTATTGAATTTTGATTGAATTTATTGTGGATAAATTTTGTGCGTGAATAAAACTCGCACTTGACCGATTATTGAATTTTGAATAGCTACTTTGAACGTTTTAAATCGAACACAAAATCATTCCTTTTCCAAAAAAGACCCAGAATGTTTTAATAGAAATTCTTTCAAATCTTATTGACATTAAATTTTTAATTTAATTGAAACTGACTAGTTAATTACACACATAATTTTATTTATTCTTAAGTTTCATTTAGAATTATAAAAATTTGCTTTGAGCTATTTATAAATAGTTTAATACTGTCATTATAAGCATGTTGTGGGAGCTTTGTTTTGTTTATTATATTTATTATCTCTCAAATTGTTGAAGGGGGATGTTTTAGCAAAAACACACAATTACGATTTAAAGAAAAAATAAGATAACGAAAAACAGATTGTCAGAAACAGACGGGAAAAGCGAAACAAATACTGTATATTTTACTTAGAATTTAGTTATATAAAGGAGAGTTTACCACAAGCATGATTAAACGTGTTCAAGTTACTATGGCAAAATATTACCTCTGAATGACCTCGATTTGAAACGAGAATGTATGTAGCCGGGTTATCTGTTCTTATTAATAATAATTGTTCATAAGTATGGATATGATCATCATGGTCATACATATTCATTCTATAATGGTGGTAATATTTGTATTTATTACAAATTATTTCACAATGTAAGACTAAATTAATTATTTATTATTATTTTTGATATGAACGCAAATTAATATCTCTGTAAATTTGTTTGTCGCTTGTCGTAAAATTCCATTTTGTGTGTTTTAACAGTTAATTTGAACAGAATTTCGTAAATAATTGATCACCTTAACAACAATGTCTTTCATCCTAAATAGCCTGCTGAAAGAGTTTGCTTTCGACATCCTTTATCATTTCAGTTACGCAAATCGGAGATTAATGGCATCAGGGTTTAACTTTGATGGTAGAAGCGAAATCTGTAAAACTATAAGTAATTAAGCTTTCGATAGAATACCATTTATTAAAGAAGAAATAAATCTGAAAATTTCAAAAAAAAAAAAAACTATAAAATGTAGGAAATATATGTTTGATTAATTATTGTCAGTCGAATATTAAAAATTATGTTAGAGTTATAATTTCTATAACTTTTAATTATATTTATTCTAGGGATAATCTTACGTCTCAAACATCATGGGACGTAAGTGACAAAGGTTTCTTTTAATTTTCATAATTTATTTTTTTCTTTTGTAAAGAAAATATCAAGGAGAAACTGCGTCATCATTAGGAGTAAAATGAGAAGAGAATTCAGCTATGTCAAACTCAAGTCACGTGCTAATAAATAAATTATCACATTCGCGTCCGCTGACGTGAATTCACGTCCTTTGAATAACTATAATCCCGCCTAGGACGTTTAGTTTGAATTTTACATGTTGCTGTAGATGTATTCATATTTCTCAAAAATATGGTCAATATTCGTATTTATAAAATTAATTTACTATGGACATAGATACATTGATTATAAAAAGTTCCATTATTATATATAGTAGGGCATCCAACCCGGGCTACCCGGGATAGAGAGGTGAAAATCATTTATGTTTTTATTGAAAACTCTAATAGATTTTTTACATTTAATATTTTTGGTTTCGAGTTGGTGGAGCTGCTTTCGGTACCGTACTTTGGACGTGCTACGCATACTCCCCGATCTGTTTTGAATTTATTTTTTTTACGGAAATCTTTCTAAATAAACCAAAGTTTTGAGGTCCGGCTGCCTTATTTTTCTCAACGAAAATCTAGCGATATGAGCTAAAGGGATCCCTTATAGTGATTTCAATTTTAATTTATGACATTTAGATATATTAAGCTTTCAATACGGAATAAAAGTTTCCAATGTACAAGCAGTTATGATTTCATATGAGGCTTATTAATAACAAATACGGAACAAAACACTGAAAAACACTATTCATAATTACCCAATATCAAAAAAGTGTGTGATAATTATAAACATGATGCTGTAGGTCCTTAAACAAGATTTGGATCAGAAACTTGGTGATATTTTGTTAGAGTAATTCTAACTTAATTATTGATTAAGATCAACGACATACCCTGATTTTATCAGATAGAAATGAAGAATACTCACAGGCACTAAAAACTGTTTCTCACTTTTAACTGATAAGAAAGTTAATATAAGCGAGCAAGGGTGCCAATCTTTAAGCAGAAACGGCGGAAATGCTGTCATTGTATCAAAAAGCACGCAAAATTTTGATTTTGATTTCACTTTAGAATCAGCTACTAGTGTATTTTCTTCTGAATTACTTTAAGTACCCCAATTGACCCTTAGTTCGTTAAGTTATCTAAACGGGGTCATGTATAGTTGATGTACGTGAAGAATGTGGGCAAAGTGAGTGTGTTTTTAATGTAGATGAATCCTCTATTCTACTTGTTGGGGCATTCCACATCAACATCAAAATATCACAGATTTTAATGAAACTGTGTCTGTTAAGATAGAATTTTTTTTTACTCCTTGGTGAAATAGTTTGAGAAAACAAATGTAGCATATCATAAATATAATCACATTTCAATATCTATTCTACAAATCATCTTCAAATAATTTATGCATAATAAATAGGGTAAGAAAAAAAAATATACTGTTACGTCAAAAAAATTGTATAATCTTTGAAATAAAAGAAAAATTACAAAAAATAATGAAATTATTGAAAGATCTTTATCAACTAAAGGCACAGTTTCTATGACGATTTTTTTAACTTTAACTCTGAAATAAAAATAGTGGTTTTTGGTTGGTTTTAGTAATGTTTAAATAATATTTAAAATTATCAATATTTCAGATTTAATATTTACTGAAAGCATGATATCTGGTAATATTTTTTATTTATACATTTATTTTATTCTTCATATTATCTTTTATGTTCGTTTCTTGTGAAAAAAAAATATACAATATTGTTTTTTAGTAATACCATGGGTGTTTCCTAGAACAGAGAGCAATTATCCTTTTCCAAAGAAAGAAAAAAATCACTTGCTCCTCAACGTCCAATAGAAATTTTCAAAATGACACTCCTAATCTTTAAACTCATATTTGCATTACTTTGAGCTGCTGGTTAAAATAAATACCAATTTTCACTCTTTTGAACAAAGTTTTGAGATATGGGGGCTTCAAAAATATGAAACATTTGTACAATCAATTATAATTATACCCTAGAAATAACTATATCTAAAAAACCCTTTAAAACTAAATAAAATGTAATTTTGTCATTTTATATTCAGTTTTTAATGATCTTTAATTTGATTTAGTGCATCATAATCTTGCTGATAGATGGATTTTTAATATATATATATATATGTGTGTGTGTGTATAATCCGTTCCCAAACAAATTATTTAAAAACTATTTATATTTAATAAAGCATATATATTATTTGTACATTTACAGAAAATACATATGCTGAACTTTATGATGTTATGTCAACAAAATCGAAAAACTAAGAAACTTATCTAACAGTGTGTAGGGACAATTTAACATCTGCTGTATTGACAAGAAATTATAACAGTTTTACTTAATTTTGAATGAATGAAAAAAGCGTACATGTTTATATTTTATTGGAGTACAGGTGAAAATTTCACAAAGACATGCCTATCTCAACAACATCTCAGTAAATCACATTCACACTACAGCTGAATTTATTCTTAATGATCTTTCGGTTTTGATGACAGATAGTCATGAATTAATTAGTTTTGTTAGAAGTGTCATTGCAGTCAGCATATTAAGTTCACTGATTTTTTTCTTTTTATTGACTCGATAAACAACCCACATTTAAAGTGATTATTAGATGTATTTTGAGTTAAAAGTTGATTTTTAAAATCATTATGTTGTTCAATTATTATAGTCTTAAGATAATAAGTTGTTATTCAGATTTTTAAATGTAGCTTATTTATTATTTGAACAACTGAAAGAATTTTGCAATATGAGCGATTTTAAGTCGGCTGTTGAGCAGAGTACTTTTGGTAAAGGAACTGGGACTATTTGTCATAAAAGTAGCTATACACGAGAGGTGAAAATAAGTGCAATAGAATCCATTGCAATTACAGACAAGTAGACTTTGTCTCTAAGGAGTGGTGTGAGTGTTGATTTATTAACTGATATGTGTGAGTATCAGAGAATACTTTATTTACAAAAATCTGAATTTTACCAAAGATATTGTTTTGACCCTTTCAAACGTCACAAGAGAAAATTACAAAAACTCTCCGAAATGTAAGCATAGATTTCTCAGAGGAAGTTAACAAATTTCCTGTTTTTATAAAAGCAATTCCTGGGAAAAAAATATGTGATGCGTGTAGGGAAAAAATACAGAAATTACAGAAGCTAAATAGAGACACTAATAATGAAAAGCTGGATACTGATAGTGATAGTGACCAATGTATAGATTACATAGCAACATCAGTTGAAAAGAAAGAAACTCTTGCTTCTCTTAATTCGCGTCTAACAGACATTTGGGAGTCTCCTCTAAAATTTAACAAAAAACAAGAAGTAATAATCTGAATGTATTATTTGTCACGTATAAATTATTTGAAACCTATTTAGTGATTTCATATTGAAATGACTTTTTTTTAATGCACTCTCTTGAAATCTGTGACAGTGGCTTAGGGGAAATGACATGCAATGACTCTGCTTCATTTGATTTGGAATGGTCTCTCAAAATATTTTTAAATAAGAAATACTACTAAAACCACCCAAAATCCCACTATTTTTATTTCATAATCAGGTAAAGTATAATCCTCATCAAAAATAAATTTAATAGAAACGGCGCCTTTGGTTGATAATGCTTTTTTTGTTAACTCATTATTTTTCATAAAAAAATCACGATTTCAAAGTTTAAAATTTTTTTTAGACAAACTTAAAATGTTACAGGCGTAACAATAATTTTTTTTCATAAGCTGCGTACCCTATTTATGATGCATAAATTATTTGAAGATGATTTGCGGAATAGATATTGAGATATGATTATATTTATGACATGCTACATTTGGAAACCAAGCAGTCAAGAATCAGTTTTTCAAAATTTTGGTAATTTTTTTCTCAGACACTATTTCATCGAGGAGTAAGAAAAATTACTGGTGATCATATCTTAATAGTAAGAACAAACACACGCAGTTTCATTAAAATCTGTGATAGAGGGTTACGGGCCTGCCTGAACTGACATGGAATGACTCTTTTTGAAATTGCAGCCGTAGATTTGGCGTCAAATTCATTTCCTTAACTCTGTAACTAATTTATGACACTCTCTATGTTAACCAATTTCAAGCAATTCAACCGGAAAAACAAGGTCTTTGTAAACAAGGCCTTCCGAAGGGATTGAAGCATTCGATTAAAATGATACAAAAAATACAAATGAAGAAAAATTAAATTAAAAATCGTAACTCTGAATCATTTAAAAGGAAATGGATGGAGTAAAATGCCTTTTCGCATATTTTCAATTATTGGAATGTAATTTGTTTTGACCAAGACGGTAACCCTTCAAGAAATTTCCTGTTTGATCAAGAATGAAAATATTTCTTCCATTCGCTTTACTTTCTTTCGGACCATTCAAAATTGTATGTTTATGTATTTTATAAATGAAAACAATATATACACTGCTCAAAACAATTAAAGGATATTTGAAGTTTTATATAAAATAAAGATATAAACGAAATTTTTTTGCCGAAAATAGAAGAAGAGAATCACAAATGCAAATTTTTCTGGTTTTCAAACTGTGGAGTATGCAAATTTTGAGTTCGACGTCAAAAACGTCGCTTCAGCGGCAGCGAATGAAATTTGACTTTCAACTGGATAAAAGAGAATGAAGACAAGGATGATCGGCATTCAGTGATTGCTTTGTTTCGATGAGTACGATGTCTCAGCGAAGTCATTTGACAGATTCAGAAGCTTGGAGAATTGTTGGTAGGTTAGAAGGGGGCCAAACTCAAGCCGAAGTAGCGCAAGCCATTGGAGTGTCACAAATTGTCATTTCCAGGATCTGGAACCGTTTTTTGGAGAGTGGATGTGCAGGCCGAAGACCAGGGCAAGGTCGTAGACGGGCAACAACGCCTAATGAAGATCGGTATTTAGCGTTAACAGCTCGGAGACACCGAAACATGAACGCTACTCTTCTCCAACAACACCTTCGCTCGGCTACAGGCACCACGATTTCAACTCAGACTGTCCGAAACCGGCTCCATGCTGTAGGTTTGTATGCTCGCCGACCGATGGTATGTGTTAGATTAACATCAAGGCATCGTCGCGACCGCAGGGAGTGGGCAACCGAGCATGTCAAGTGGAGGAGAAATGAATGGAGCAATATTCTGTTTTCTGACGAGTCCCGTTTTTCTGTGCATCCGGATAATAGGCGTATTTTCATCTGGAGGGACCGTGGCAGTAGGAAAAATCCTGCGTTCGTGCACGAAAGTGTCAGATTTGGCGGTGGAGGAGTGTTGGTGTATGGTGGCATCTCCATTGACGGGCGCACTGACCTCTACATCATTCGAGATGGAGCTCTGACTGGTCGCCGATATAGGGATGAGATCCTCAGACCTATTGTAGTCCCTTACGCTGCAGCAATCGGAGATAACTTCATTTTAATGGACGATAACTGCAGGCCACATCGTGCAAACCTGGTGGAGGATTTCCTTTTCGAGGAAGGAATCGTTCGAATGGAATGGCAAGCGTGTTCTCTAGACATGAATCCAATCGAGCACGTTTGGGACGCTCTAGGAAGACGAGTTTCTGGCCGCCAACAACCCCCACAATCTCTCCAAGAACTGGAAAGAGCTCTTCTGGAAGAGTGGGGCAGAATACCCCAACTCGTCATTAATAGCCTCATTGAGTCCATGCCTCAAAGGTGTTCAACGTTGCTGGCCGCCCGTGGAAACCATACCCCCTACTGAAAATGATTTTATTTGAAGAAAACACCTTTTCTTATTCTTTTTTTCTCATATGCACAAATTGTGTTTTTTTCCTTTTGTACACAAATGCGCAATAAAATGCATTTTTTTCTGCCAAACATGTGTAATTTATTCTCATATAACCTACTATGTCTATCGACCATGTATCAATCAGCTAAAAAGTTTCCCAGATACAAAATCCACCTAAAACTGCAATATCCTTTAATTGTTTTGAGCAGTGTAGTTAAACATCTAAATTATCATAACATATTTCTTTAGGTTAAAGATATCAACTTCACCGCAGAAAAAGCTACACATTTTATGTACTATTATCACATAAGAAGCAAAATCCTTTTCTATAATTTTAGAGACAAGTAAATACAAATAATCACGCGACCAGTCTTTAAAGCTTGGCTCAGCAGTGATGCTACCGCTCGCGGTCGTATGCACAGCACAGATAATGCCCTCACAGTGGACAATTTTACAGAGTCCGGCTGGATGTTAGACCAATCGGATATTTCTGGCTGCTTAGAAAATATCATAAAAAAATCACCCGAATAAAATACGTAAAATTCGGCCTTCATACATATGTAATACATATTTAAACATCTAAATTATCATAACATTATTCTTTAGCTTAAGGATATCCCTCTTCACTAAAGAAAAAGCTACAAATTTTATGTACTATTATCACACAAGAATCAAAATCATTTTTGGAGACAAGTAAATACGAATATTCACGTGATCAGTCTTTAAAGCTTAGTTCCACGCTCACATGCACAGGTGCCTACACTCTCACAACAGGATCTTAGACAAATTGGATCGGACTGGCTGCTTAGAAAATATCATAAAATATCGTCCTAATAACCTATGTAAAATTCGGCCTTGTTACTATGACGTAGGTTCCATGATTTTTATTAAACATTAAAGCGTCTGATGAAAATTATATGACTAGTGGAAAGCGTCTGGTAATAGTGAATATGGGTTTATAACACCGCCTCATTAAACATATTAAAAAATCAGATGATACTTTAACGTAGGTTGTGTAACATTTCTTTTATTTATTTTCATCTTTATTACGTTTTACCTGTCAAAAAATCCTGATTCAAGTTATATAAATACCCATACGTTCTTACCCGCATAAATATACATGCACATAAAAAAATCTTAGGTTTGATACTATAACGTAGGTCGGGCGGCCCTAGGTTCTAACTCTAAAAGCAAATAGCTTCGAGAGCGATATTTATTCTTAAAGAACAATTTTTTAAATTTCAGACTTGAATACACATATATTTATACTCCAGACCCAACATGAGGGAAAAATTAGCCGGGGCCAGGACTTGAACCTGGGTCTGCAGCCTAACGTACAGTAACTGTTGTTCTAACCACAGGACTAACCCGGCCGATATCTTATCTCGGCAATTTCTCATTATTAATTCGTGTTGGGGAAACGTCACAGCCAGCAACCAAAAAGCACGGGTTGACAAAACAACAATGAATAAATTACTATTCCATATAACACAATATATATATATATATATATATATATATATATATATATTAAAGCACATAAATTAACGTCTGGATTTATTAAAGTACACTTAAAGAAGATTTTTTTTATTTCAGACTTGAATACACACACATTAACACGAATTAATAGTGAAAAATTGCCGAGCTAGGATCTCGGCCGGGTTAGTTCAGTGGTTAGAACACCAGCATGTTACGCTGCCGACCCAGGTTCGAGTCCTGCTCCTGGCTAATTTTTCACTCGTGTTGGGTCTGTTGTATTAATATGTGTGTATTCAAGTCTGAAATTAAAAAAAAAATCATTAAGTGCACATTTAATAAATTCAGGCGTTAATTTATATGCTTTAATATAGATATTTTTCCTGTTCTTTTTCTCGCTTAACACGTGTGATCAGAGTAACCGCAGACCAGATTTGTTACCACAATAATAAAAGAAAGTTAATCTTTATCATGACAGGTTTAACATAGATTATTAATACAACGCGAGACTATATATATTATGAAAAAACTCGAATTATACTGTCGCCAATATAAAGTTGTTTACAGTGAATAGCAACCAGTGTTAGTTATATTGTGGCCCAATATTACAGAAATGTTACGTTTATCGGAAGTACTGCCAGCCAAATATAAATATCCGTTAAATATTAGGTCTATTTTGACAAATTTTCAATAAAATGCCACAATATAGAAAATATTTGCTTTTCATTGAAAATATTTTCAAAATAAACTTCATTATTGTAGGAATATTGGCTTTATATTTAAAATATTACAAATGGCACGATGGAATATTTCTTGCTAGTATTATACAAATGTTATATAAATAATATCACAAACCTATGTTGGGACACTATTTAATGACTATTGCTAATCTATTCCAGTTGTAGCCGATATAAACAATATTGTCGTTTGTATATCACTTATACGTATATATAGGTGTTACTATCAAAACCTATAGGATACCTTTGGTTGACCTAGATCATGGAAATTTGGCACGAAGGAAGGTCTTATAGCACGCGTAAAGGAAAAAATCCAAAAATCATTAATTTATTAATCTATGTCGATGTATTACGTGGCAAACTCATGAATTTCCATAATAAGGAATAACTCCAAATTAATGTATTGTAACGGAATCAGGGTGCCAGTCCTACTTTGAATTAGTTAGTACTTTTACTTTGAATTTGCTCTGCCCAATCAACAGCCAATATGCGTAACTGTTCAACTAAGTACATTATTGCAGCGAACAAGTGGGTCGCTGAAAATAATTCATGCTAAAAATGCGTGCTTGGTAATCATTTAAACAGTCATGAAAAGCCACTAAGTTGAGCTACAGTTTTCAAAATACATTCTAAAATGCATTTCTTTTTTTATTCGAATGTGTAAATTAAAATTATGTGACACTTAAAAAAGTGAAGTACAACGATAAGGCCACAAAGACAGAAATAGGAAAAAAAATCCCCACTGGATAGTTGATATTGTAGAGACGATCTCCTAACAGTTAAATTTTTATATTTTATTATTTAAAATATTTTTGTGTCACAAAATTGAATTTAGAAGTGAAGCATTAAGTGGAAGTCATTTTCTTCATATTAAAGATAGCTAAAAATGTCTGCTAAGCACCCACAGCTCGTTAAAAAATTAAACTAAAATAATATATTTTGCAAAATCCGTGAAGGGCTGCCTGCCTAAATAACGCACACACATTGTTTTTGTCGTAGTTACGATTACTTGATATTTTTTCTGAAAATGTGTATGATAGAGATTGAAGGTTATGTGTGTATGATAGAGGTTTTCTTATAGAAATAAAATCAAGCTTTACAAAGAAAGGGGTAATGGTCATGTGTAAAAAGTTCTTTGCATTATAATTTTTTCCCCTATTGTCTTTTCTGAACGTATCCATTTACACTCGTTTAAAATAAAAAGGAAAAAGAACATTCAACTTTGATAAACTGGATATTTTATATTATATAAGATACAAGAGATATTATAAGAGAGAATTTTTGATAAAAAATTAATGATTATCGTATTCTTTTAATATGAGAAACTTTTTGAAACATAGTAAAATGTTTATATATTTAGCAGATGCTCTTTCTATGAATATCTAAATCATAAATAATTGTGCTTTTATAGATAAATATGTAAAAAACAAGGCATGCATAATTGTTCTTCATTCAGATACAGAGATACAACAAAATGCCAAAAGATAAATCAAATAACATGCATATTATTTGAGAAAAATAATCACAAAAATATTAAATATAACTATATTACGGTAGAAAAAAACGAACTTAATAATACGAACTGTAGGAGTCTATAACAAAAATAAATGCATTTTATTTGGCATATACGACATATTTGAGATAAATTAAAAAATAAAATAAGCGAGAAATTTCAAAATATACATATTTTCAAATAAAACTATTGAAAAGAACTTAAAAAAATGTTTAATGCTTAAAAAATGCATGATTCTGCAACTTTAAAAGATTGAAACGTTATTGAATTCTTTTTAATTTATTGAACAAATTTACACATTTTTGCTTCTATACAAACGAAATATTGCGAAAAACGAATGAATGCAGTTTTTAAATCAATTTTTCCTCACTTGAATTATTAAAGTAAGAAAGCCTCCGGAATCGAAATAAATTTAAAATGTTTTGATAAAATAAAAAATGCATGACGGTTTAGCAATTATAAAAAATCCAAACGGCAATAAAATTATTTTCGGTAAATGAATTTTACAGATCAATGTACAGAGTCCAAATAAAGGAATAAAGGCATTGCTTTACTCTCCTGCGAGATATACGAAAAAGATCTCAAAAGAACGAAAAATTCCAGCCATAAAGCTTTTTGCTTACCTCTTTAAGGATGAATTCGATAAAAGAAGTATACATGTGGCGGAATTTCTTATCGCAGACAGCTTTGACAAAACAATATTCAAGTAAAAGATAAAGCATCAAGCATAAATAAATCGCGAGCTAGAGTAAAAAGAAAATTTTACGTATCAATGGCTTAATAAAATTTTTCAACTTTAAGAAGTATTTCCCTGAAGTTAAATTTAAATTAATAGCTTTTGGAAAAAAAATAAATGAAATAATATTTCTTATACTTAGTACTTTATTAAAGGGGCCTCCTACAGGAGCCTCCTACTTATTTAAGTGACCCGAATAACAGAATCTAGGTTATGATAAACTCTAAAGTGTCATTGAATTAGGGAAAGAGAATGTTCTGAAAAAAATTGGTGCTTCTAACTTATTCCTACAAAAGTTACAAATTTTGTATACATCGCGATTTTAGTGCCTTCGATCGATGAAAAATAATAGGTGTGACCGGTATAAGGAGTATAAAAACACGATTCATCCAATTTCAGAAGGAGGTAGAAAATTCATCAGCTTCATCGTTTAACGCATATAAAGCTAACAATTTACCTACACGTTTTAAATGCTTTCCAACATAGTTGAAAAGTGTTTAGGACTTTGGCCTGTCAGCCCGAGCTATAACTCAAATAAATAAGCTTTCATGACCATGAGATTTGTATATGTTACTGAAATGTATCACAGGACATTCCCTGTTGAAAACGGAATGTGTAGCAATTTCAGGTGGTTTACAAGGACAAACAAAAATTACTTTACATTATTGCCTAAGTGGAAAAATCATTTGCAGTGTATTTTCAAAATGTTACACTATTCCAAACATAATGAATTTGATATGCATTACTGAGTTGCACTGCAAAATGCTTATTGTAGAATATGGGGTGCCTAACTTTTATTTTTACAGGGACGCAAAACAGAATTCAGTTACATTACAGTCTATAAACAATAATAGCTGGCAATGCATTTTTGAATGGTACTAGTTGTGTTATGTGTTTTTAAGCTGAATTAAAATTTAGCGTAATTTTAATTATGTTATTCAGTTGTAATGTGCAACGAAATCTGCAATTCATATACAGAACTTCACAAAATATTTCATGTTACCAAATATGGGCAGTAAATGTAGAAAAAAATTCAAATGTGTTTTGCGTTTTTTAGCTGAATTAAATTTTAGCAAGCTATGTGGAGTGTAACAAACCTATAAGATGGATATTCAAATGAACTCAAATATCTATCGTCTATGGACGTTAACTGCTGAAATTTTGTGTTAACTGTGTTATGAGTTTTGTAATTTTTTTATTTAGATGTCGTCTTTTACCTAATTAAACAGTGATATTTTGTTATAGTTTTCTGGAAGTGTTGTAAAGTTTTGTTTCATAATCTATCTACGATGCATAATTTTCCTTTTCTGTTTTCGGATTATCATTGATCCTTTGAAAATAAGCACTGGTCTTTTCTTGATAAAAACTATTTAATACTACGCACATTTAACAATAATTTAATTTTAACCACCTCGGCTGAAGTTAACGACACTGCGTTCACAGTTGTAATCTTGATATTGTGATACATGTTACAGGGTTACCACAAGTAATTATTTCTTTAATGGACTCAAACCAGTATTTACAAAAACCTTTTTTATGGTGGATTTGTCTTGCAATACAATTTTTTAAAATATTCTTTAACATTTAGGGTGAATATAAATTAGTTCCTTTATTACAAACATTTACTGCGCAAAAACTGTTATACCTGGACATAGGTTCATTTTTGTAAATTGCAAATTCAAAAATAGATTTTGTAAGAAGACCTTAGTAATACAGCAAGCAAACTTCTTAATAACACCATAAATTTAAGGAGACAAAAGACCATATATTTTGTTTAGTATTTGTATTACATCGTATTTGTTTTTAATTCTTTAAATTATTGTGCTTATTTTATTTTTTTACTTTCTTTTTATTTATTTATTATTATATACTAGCTAACCCGCCCGGCGTTGCCCCGGCCTGAAAAACTAATAATCTGTTCTATACGAAACTTAAAACAAACCCCGTCGAAATCGGGTCCATAGAGCAAGATATACTCCTATAGTTCCACCTTCCACCGCCAGGGGGCACAGTCTGTTCTGGAAGAGGCCTTTTCAGAACACTCGACCCAACCAAATTTCCTAGTAGAATTGAAATTTAACCACGGGTAAACATTGAAAAAATAACGGAAATCGCGAAAGTGGGTTACGTAAAAGAATTTTTTTTCGGAGGGTTAAAATTAAAATTTTTCAAAACGGATACCAGATTTTAAAAAATAAAGGGATGTAGATTAGGCGCGGTATTTTTAGTTTTACGTAAACATTTTACGTTTATGTTTATAAACGCCAATTCGGATTTTTAAAGATAGGAGAAATAGTTAAAAAAGCGAAATTGACTTACGGTAAAAAACGTTTTCGGAAGGGTTAACGTGATTTTTTTTTAACTAAAAGGTTTCTACCTAAACCCGATAGAACGTAGATGTCTTTCGGTATGTTTGTTTTTTGTTTGGTTATTTTAGAGAGCCGATGCCAGATGTTATATATCGCAGAAAATCGGAATTTACAAAAGAGAGTCTTGCGCACGAATTTATTTTGAAGGGTTAATATTCATATTTTTCAAAAACAAATACAGATGTCGAAAAAGGAATAAATATAAATATTGTCTGGTATTTTTAGTTTTTCGTACCTTTCTCTGAATCGCCGATGCAAATTTTTAAAAATTACCAGAATCGCAAAAATTGCAAAACGGCATACAGAAAATATACTTTTTCGAAGGGTTAATTTTCATATTTTTAAAAACCAATAGTGGCTTTGAAAAGGGCAAACTCAGATCTTTAATTTGGTGACCTTCGTTTTTCCGTATTTTTTGTATTCCGGTGGATGCAAGGTTCAGAAAACAGGAGAAAATAAAAAAACACGAATTCGATGCTTTTTGACTATTTTATGAAAGGGCTAAATGTAATTTTTTTTTCAAACCAACCAGATCTTTCGAGACGTAAAAGTATGTTCTTTCAGAATATGCAGACGGTTTTTCCGTATTTCTAGCCGTTCGCGAATGGCGAATTTAGAAAAACTTAAAAAGAAATGGAATGACCCACGCTTTGTTTCATCTTTTAAAGGAGGAACGAATAAGTGCCTTCTGGGCATGCGCAAGCTGCTTTTGGAAGACAGATTTTTTATTTACAGACAGATCTTTGATCAGTTTTTAATTAATAGCTACTCTAATTTTCAAAATATTAAAATTCTGAGGCTCAGGAGCACCAGGAGAGGGTTTGGACTACCTAAATATAAATTTGCAGGCTTCTAGGTGGGCTAGATTTTGCTAGCCATCGCCAACAGACACACACACAGAGCGAAACTTTATTTTATTAGTATAGATATATTTCATATATGCATCTAATTTATTGTATCTTTTCCGGCTGTTTATTCAACTTGCTTTATCATAATTCTCCCTATATCCTATGTTCGCCTCTTTGGGTAATGCTCTCTTGTGATTGGATGATGCCTCCTGAATTCCTATTGGCTGTTCCCTCTCACCGTCCCATTTTATACAGCCTTGCTATCACTTGGAAGACGGGCATACGTCTTCTGTGCCTGATGAAGAAAGTCCCTATAAGTGTATAACAATGATTTTTTTTTTTATAAGTGGTAACAATATAATTAAAAATTAGTCTCTTGTGGAAACCCTGATTATCATATACCTTACTAATGCAATCATAAATATTTCATTTGAACACTCAGGAAAGCACAAACGGCTGCAGGGATTTTATTTTGTATTTCACAACACTCTGTAATGGTAAATACTATTCATTTCTTACACATAAATTTTTATTAAAACATTGTATATTAATTTAATTTTTTGTTACACACAAGATGTTACTCCACCATTTGGATTTTATTTAATTTAAATTATATTTCAAAACTTGCTTTCATTTTTCTGCCAATGGCACAGTTTTATAAAAATAAATTTAAATTTCGAAAACATTATTTAACATTTAGGGTGAATATAAATTAGTTCCTTTATTACAAACATTTACTGAACAAAAACTGTTATACTTAGACATATGTTCATTTTTGTAAATTGTAAATTCAAAAATAGATTTTGTAAGAAGACCTTAGTAATAAAGCAAGCAAACTTTTTAATAACACCATAAATTTAGGGAGACAAAATAAACTTTCAAAAGAACTTTGTATTTCTTCATCAAGCGCAAAAGACGTGCTGACACTTGGAAAGCAGGAGCGAGCCGAAAGAAAATGGGACGGAAAGGGGGTAAATTAAAGGAAACAGCCAATAATTTGGGGAGAATTATGAAGAAAATTGAATATATAATTCATTTTTAATCTCTATGTTTACATATATTTTATTTATTATTTATATTACATCGTATTTACTTTTAATTCTTTAATTTATGTACTTATTTATATATATATATATATATATATTTCATACATGCATCTAATTTCCTGTATCTTTTCAAAACTCTGCTATTTATTCAAGTTGCTTAATCATAATTCTCCCTATATCCCGTGTTCGCCTCTTTGGGCAATGCTCTCTTGTGATTGGGCGATGCCTCCTGAAATTCTATTGGTTATTTCCTCTAACCGTCCCATTTTCTACAGCCGTGCTATCACTTGGAAGACTGTTTGTGCCTCATGAAGAAAGTCACATCTTTTAAATGTATGGCGTTATTAATAAGTTTGTTTATTATATCACACCAGTGCGTTAATTATTTTAAGACCTTAGCAAATTCCAACGTGTGTCCCGTTTTGTAGCTCGGAGAATGTCAAGGCGGTGTTCTCTCTCCACGTGCTGTTCAGCATTTGTTCTATAACACTAGGCAAAGCTTCTGTAATCCTAGCCTTTAATGTTTCAATATCACGAACTAGTGTGACAAAGACTGTCCTTGATATAACTCAAAAGAAGAACTCAAGAAGAGTAATATAGAGTAAGCGCATGGTGCTAGTCCATCTCGTTTAAAAAATCTGACAGAAACTTTTGCAATTCAGGAACTATTCATATTTATTAGACGATTAAAAAAACCATTTAAGGACAAAGTTTTTCAATGATAAAAATGTTACATTAGTATTTTCAAAGTTTATTTTGTGCTAACAGTTTGTAATCAGACAAAACCTTTTGCCCACCCTATATATCGCAAATATACCCCTCATTCAAAGTCTGGATCATCTCGACTAACGTTAATGACAAATACATTCCCACATTCAATGTTATTATTGGGATTCAAGAATAAGATTTTGCCTATTTCTTATTAATCAACGGAATTTGCGTGATTTGAACACTAAGTGATTAATAAACCATCATTTGTATTTTGCATGGGACTGCTAGATTTGTGTAACGACAAATAATATTACTTTGTGTTTAAATATGACGCTTTATGTAAATTCTGTTATTAAAATTACTTTTATTTATTGTTCGAATTTTGTTTTAAATAAGAATTTATCGAGTACTTCAAAATAATTCTTGCTTGGTTTTGTTGGGTTTACTAACGCAAGGTTTTAAAAGGAAAATTCTGGGACAAATAAAAGATTTAAAAACACGTATAATCATATACACTATTTTTGATGTTAACAACCCTTTTTCAATGTTAACACAAGACACACAATGTGGAATCAGGCATCATACTAAAGTTTTTTTGAGCAGGCTTTTGACATAATACACTCGTACTTCGTTAAAACACGTTTTCTTTTATTAAAAATTGCACTTAATTAAAAATTCAGAAAAATATCAGCAAATGACATCAAAGATTGCAGTGCGAATGTCTTGCACGGGTCTATTAGTTACAAAGTAATGAGAGGTCTAGAATCACATATTAAAGATCAATTTGTCTGAATGGGACACCCCATCGAAATAGGGTCCTTTAAAATTAGACACATTAATTAAATCATTCCTTTTAGAATTAAAATTGCATATTTTGATAAAAAATGTTTTTTAAAAAGCATTAAAATCAAATTATGTGATAAAAACCTGACCGTTTTACTAAATGTAATAGCGCAGGCTGGGTATTATACTGAAGACGTTTGTCATAATCGTGCGTTAATGATAAGGCCAGTTTTGATTTGATTTAATTCTTTACAACTAAGAATCAGCTTCGCTAAATATGTAAAAATGAAGGTAAAATTTTCATTTTTATTTAAATCAAAACTGGACTTGCCAGTAAACCAATCAAAACTGGTCTTGCTTTACTGGCAAGGCCAGTGTTGGTTTGATTTGATCCTAAGCTATATTAGCAATAAGTAAGTATCATCTTTGCGAAATATGTAAAGAGAGTATAAACGTTTTAAGTATTGTTTTAAATGAAAACTGGATTTAGCAGTAAAATAATAAAAACTGCTCTTTCTTTACTGGTAAGCCCAGTTTTTGTTTGATCTGATTCTTAGCTTTATTAGCCATAAGCTAGGAATCAGTTTTGCTGAATATGCAAAAGGAAGATAAGAAATCCATTCTTTATTTAAATCAAAACTGGCCTTACTAATAAAACAATCAAAAGCTTAAAGAAGTTTTTGATTGCTTTACTCGTAAGTCCAGTTTTGATTTAAAAATAAGCAAAATGTTTATTTTCCTTCGACATATTTCGCATATCAAAATTATTTTTTCTAACAATAATTGAAGGAAGCAAAAACAATCAGAAAGTTGCAAGGGCAACATATAAGGATGTGTGACAAATGATCAAAATTAAGATCTTTTTCACAATAAAATGAGTAAACTAACATAACTATAGTTTCAAGAGCAATTAATTGTCTGCTCTTTTCATCAGATGATTAATATTAGAGAGTACCTACAAGTGGAAAACAGATTATATTTTTGGTTATATACTAACAGTTTAGCAGAATCTGTTTTTTGATGTCGTGTAAACTACTATTTACTATTAATCATCTAATGAACTGAGAAGGTAATTAATTGCTCTTGAAACTATAATTGCAATTCTTTACTAATTTTATGGTGAAAGAGGTCGAGCTAGTTTCAATATGTTTTTCCCTTTCCGATAAAAATCTCATTTCTGATAGAAAATAATTTTTATCTTTGGCGTACATTTTGTTTGGATAGTTTTCTTTGAAAAATTGTAGCCGTATTATTCTTTTTACTTTCAAAACGCTTGAAGATATATTTGTTACATTTTCACGCATTTCATTCAGTTTTAAGAGGCAGCCATCATTTTGAATTTGGAAAAAATGAATCAGGATTTTGTTTAAGCTTAAATTTGTATCTAAAGAAAATTATTTAGAAAAAGTCTAAATTTTAATGTTAAAAGTCGGCACATTATTTGCTTTACAATTATGGTAATTTTATGTTGCATAGGCTTTAAACAAAATCTAATTTTTTGTTTGAGTTTTGTATTCTATTAGCTAATTTATGTTTAAAATCAATGTGCATGTTTGTGAAATAAAAGAAATTGCTCTCCAAAAAACCTCTGCGTTTATTTAAGAATAGCAATTTATAAATACACTTTAGCATTCACATATATGCAATATATAGTTAATATTTTTATAATTTAATAATATTTTAATATTTTTAATTATTTCGAACTTTTTTATTGCAGGTTCAATGTAATTTTTTTCTTATTCTTTTAAATGGGTGTTTAGGATTTCATTTGTAAACCCTAATCGGTTGCATTTTCAACCTTCCTGCGCTATACCAAAAATTCAGTCAATTGCATTCCGGAAATAAAACTACTTTCGAAGACAATGTGCTCTCGAATTAATAGCAACATTTTAATTAGTTTCTGCTCTTTTAAAAAATGTTACAAATCTGAAAATGTATATATATATATATATATGTTTAAATTTTTTTAAATCTAGTTAGGAATGCAGAGAAATACATAAATTAGCTCTTTAATTAAAAATCTTTTAAATTTGTAAAGCTGTTTTTAAATGTTTACCACCCATTTCCTACAAATATTAAATTTCACAATACGGCTTTAAAAAGATAAAAGTTAAAAAATTGCAGTTCTTAATAAAAAAAATATTTCTTCGAATTACTTTCAATATTCTTTTAAAACTAAATACAGGGTAAAGGGAGAAATAACTATATATTTTGCAGTGGTTGCTTGTGACTGCCTTTTTAAGGTGGACTTTTACGATATTTATTTCTTAACAGATTTCAATGCGGAATTTGTATGTAAGATTTCTATCATAAAAAAAGTGTCAGCGCCCGAATAAAAACGTCTTTATGCCAGAATTATTGAAAATTATTTCTCCCCAAAGTTAGATTAAAGCGATAAAAGAAAGGGATATCTTTTATGAATTTCTAAACCTCTAAGAAACTATATAAAGCAACTATTATAAGGCTGACCAAATAGTTTATCGCAACATTTAAATGCTTATAATAAATAAAGAAATATTTTAAAAGAAATATATTTAACACTTGAAATAAGTGCAAATATGATTTCATTTTATATTCAAGATTTTGAAATAAAGTTTTATTTGAAATTAATCGCCGCTAAAAGAGGGCTTAAAAATATTGACAAACCGCGATGATCATTGTGGAGTACAAAAATAAACTTTATTTCAATTTCAAATTTGTATTCTTGCATTTTAATAGAATTTGAAATGCCATTGTGGTATAAATTCAAGCTCTGGAACAGCAGTTCCCAAACTTTATTTTGTAAGGAAACCACCTTAAAGTTTGAAAAATATTCGTGATTCACTCAATACGAAAGGTTTATAAAACTTTTACAAAATCTTCAGTATGGCAAAGGTTCGTATAAAATACATTTAGTAAGTAAACATTTGTATAAAGTATAAAAGGCTATAGTAATAGGTAATTTTAATAGGAGAGTAAAATAAACATAAAACAAATCCTTTTATTACTGTAGAAAAAGAAATAAGCTTATTACTAAATAACAAAGAAAAATACGTTTATTAAATAATGTATTATGTAAACAAAATAGCACCTTAAAAGCCTGAGAACCGTTTTTCTAGGCTGTTTCATCTCCTTTTATAACTTAATAAGAAAGGTTAAATATAATACGGTTTTAAACACTATATAACATTCTTGAAAAGTGTTTATTATTTCGGTTTGTCTGTCTGCCGTCTATCCGTTCTTTAACTCTCGTAAGTATACTTGGATTGCCATGAAATTTCAAATTTTGATATGAATCATCATCTGCAAACGCAATTTTCAGATGAATGTAGTTGACTCCTCATTTAAGTATGGTATAGGCCATAGGGAGGGGTGGAGGCTGTTAGTAAAACATACAGTGAATTTAAATAATGGATAATATGCAAAACAATTAGATCCGCTCCATAACGAAAGAATACAATTTGGAACGGATTGATTTTTCAATAAGATAATGCTATAAAACATACTTTAAAGCTATTTAAATTATACTGGTGGGTGAATCCACAAACACAAAAATAACAAATTCAATTGGGTGATTTTCAAATTTGAGGCATTTTTTATGTCCGACCAAAGACTATTTGTTATTTTCAAATTAAATAATGCCGGGGAATTTGGTTTTTTCCAAAAGGTGCATGTGTTAAGCGTTATTAATGTATGTTACTGTAAGAATATTCCTTACATATTTTTTAAATAAAATTTTATCATGGGCGGTCCGAAATGACAAATTCAAATTTTTTGATACAATTTAACCTATTTGAAATAAAAAATAACTTTCAAAAACCTATGTAATTAAAAATACATACATGTAATGTAACAAATATCTTTCAAATTTGTTATTTTTCTAGATATTAGTTTTTTGTTCAGGTCTGTTACCAATGCATAGCTGTCAAAATGACTCTGTATAATCAGTTTCATGATTCAGTAAGTAGTAAAAGCCATTTTCAAATCCTATGCTGAACATAAAGAAGAATATTAATTAGGTGAGTAATCTGTTCTAATTTCTTCAATTAAATGAGTGGAGCACTATTACAAAATGAGTGTAGCATTGTTACAGTGGGTCCCAAAATTGACTGATGGATTTTCAAAGTCAATAAAAAAATAACGGAACGCGGTATAAATATATCGTTTGTGGCCTTATGTTTGGGAAACCAGGGAATTCGAACCCACCAATTTGGAAATTTAGTTACAATTTTCGCCAAAAGGTGGCGCCGCAAAATATTGGTGATACTCCAAAACAGGAAATATTCGATGTACAAACAAATAAAACATTTTCAATAGTGTATACTCTTTTAAAAGCACTCACTCACAGATTGCGTACCAAAATTTCGAATGAAGATGTGGCGGATTCAATTTGTCTGCAGCTCTCGCATACCTGCAGCGCCATTTTTTGACGAAAATGTTAACTAAATGTGCTTAAGAAATTTTCTATAGCAGTCATTAAAATGGGTGCCAGGAAAAACATTTCTCCAAGAAAACGTAGATAGATTCAGTTTCTTTTGCAAAAGTCTGACTTTCTGTGTCTCGAAAAGTTGTGGTAAGGATAAAGAAAAACATCAATTTGAATGAAAATGGAGCACCGAATAGAATTGGACGTTATGGCAGAAAACTGATTTCATCACAACGTGATGATAGAGTTTTACTAAATTTGAGCAGAATTAGCAGAAAAACTTCAAGACAGTTGAAAGCTACAGTGTGAAACGAGGGCATTGATTTGAGGGGAAAAAAACATCCGTAGAAGACATTTTGAGGCTGGCTATAACGCCTATCATCCAAGGAAGAAACCGAAGCTAACTGAAACAATGAGCAGGCATGACATGGGCAGAATCATTTAAAAACCGGACAATTTATGACTGGCAGAGGATAAATATAATTGTATTATCTCCATGTAGACATTCTATAAAATTCATAATTAAAAAAACCTTGGTAAACACAGTTTTTAAATGATTTGGTCCATGTCAGTCATTCCCTTCTCATGGCTTCAGTCAGCTTCGGTGTTTCTTCGGACGATGGGCCTCGTAGCCAGCCTCAAAAAGTCTTCTGCGGATGGTTCTTGTGTTAAAAGCAATGCCCTGGTAACCCAGTACAGCTTTCAACTGTCTTGAACTTTTTCTGCCAATTCTGCTCAAATTCAGTAAAACTCTATCATCACGTGGTGAAGAAAACAGTTTTCTTCTACATCATCCAACTCTGTTCAGTGTTCCATTTCCATTCAAATTGACATTTTTCTTTATCCTTACTGCAGTTTTTCAGGACACAGAAAGTCTATTGGCAATTTCAGCTTGGGTCAAGTTAGTATTTTGTAGGGCGATTCCACCGTTATGTGTGTGACTTTTAGAGAGTGATTTTTTTTTTTTTTTTTTTTTTTTTGCAAATTGACACAAATTTGGAAGTGAAATTATTTAGATAACGTTTTACATTTGTTATTGCTATTAGAGGACACATACAGAATCATTTTTGTAGTGACACCTTTAGTCACTACAAAACAACAATGTTTTTTTTAAAAATAGAGTCACACACGTAACATTGACTTTACTATTTTTTAAAAATAATACTTTAGACTGAAGGTGTCACTACAAAAATTATTCTGTATGTGTCCTGTAATATCAATAAAAAAAGTAAAACGTTATTATCTAAATAATTTCACTTCCAAATTTGTCTCAATTTGCAAAAACACTAAAAGTCACACACGTAACGGTGGAATCACCCTGTAAGAGAACCTGAATCTGTCCACGTTTTCTTGGAGAAATGTTTTTCCTGGCACCCCTTTTAATTACTGCTATATAAAATGCCTTAAAGAACGCTATTTTTCAGTTAAAACCCCGCATTTAATACAAAACAAGAACGAAAAATCATCCGCCAAGCATAGATTATGTAACACTTTCCAACGCTTCCAAAATAATTTTACAAATCATTACCGTTTAATAAGCTGAAAGATAACATGGAAGTAAACAATTTGTAAAACGCATAACATATTTAGAAACGTAATTTCAGGAAATTCCAACATTTATTTCCAACATATACAAAAATATCGGAAAAATATCAGAATACTTTTATTCAGCCCTGTAGATGATCTATAGATTTGAATATATACTACATAGGATGCTAAATTTTAGTTCAGTTAAGAAACGCGTAGCACTGTTTAAATTTCTCCTTCTGGAGTTTCTGTCAATAAACGGAAATGTTTTTGCGAAATTTTGTGCTTCCCTGTATAGGATCTGCAGAATTTATACACACCACGTAATAAACAAAAAGTGAGTTAAATTTAAAATCGCGTTCAGTAACTTAAAACGCACTTCCAGGAATTATTGTTAACAGACAGTAGAGAAATCTTTTGTGTGCCCTTTAATTGAACGATGACTGCTATACACACAATATTCTGTAGTAAGCCTCTTGTAATGCACCTTAGTGATATATATAAATTTCAATGCGTTTAAAATAGTGAAACATTATTTAAATAAACCGCAGACGATTTTCCTCCATAGACGTAATGTAACGGAATTCTTTTGACTGTCCCTGTAAAGTAACTATAAGTGCTATGCACACCCTATTCCATATTAAGCTTTTTGTAATCCACATTAGTGATATATATCAGTTACGATGTGTTTGAAATTGAGTAACATCATTAAAATGAACCGCAAATGATTTTTCCCCATAGACCGTAATGTAACGGAACTCTTTTGAGTGTCCGTATAAAAAAATATAAGTGCTACACACTTCAGTTGAAATAGGAAAGATGCTATAGATAACGACAATAACATATAAAAAGTGTAGAGCAATCCGAGCATATTTACGGGAGTTAGAGCACGGACAGACGGCAGACGGCCAGACAAACCGAAGTCATAAACACTTTTCAACTAGGTTGGAAAGTGTTAAAAAGATTAGAGGAACATTTAAAACACTAAGATTAATAATTAGAAGTGATATTATTTAGTGTGTAACAGGCAAGCAAACAATGTAAACATAACAAAATTTCTGGATTTTGTATTGATTAGTGTTGCCATTCATCTATAGAAAATATAAACAAAACAATCGCGAAATATCTCATTTACATTGAAGTCAGTACTCAGTGTAATCTTTGGAATAGCATATTACACTACTAGGATGATTTAATTTAATATAATAGTCTTAGAAACAAAGTTTTGGGAATTTTTTTCGAATGGGACTAATAATTTGGCCAATACTGTATATACAGCTCCAAGTAAAAAAAATTAGAATATAAGAAAAAGGGAATTGGTAAAAAAGTTTATGTATCACTTATACAAAAAGTAACACAGGATAAAACTTAATATTGTAAGAATCTACATAGTTTGTAGAATCTTTTAGCTTAAAAATTAAAGGAAATATTACAAAAATTAAAATAACTATTCACACTTGGAAAAATCAAATTATTAGAATAACCAAGTTACCTGGTTCAAAATATCAAAATAATGCATTGTAAATAATACGTGTTTGAAATAAAGGAAAAACAGTTATTCTTTAATATTTTGTAGTATCACCTTTACATCTTATAACAGCACGAACTCGCTTTGCAAATCTAGTTACAAGTGGTGCACAACGTTTTCTGCCCAGAAATGACCATATCGACTTTATGCTGAAAAGATGCTCAACTTTGTTTTTTGCGTAATATCTTGCAGTCTTTTCTACAGTATTCTCCACAAATTCTCTATTGGATTTAAATCCGGTGAAATAGTTGGCCAGGGAAGTACGTTAATTTGGTGTTGGCTAAGCCAGTTCTTGGTGGACACTGACCTGTGTGAAGGTGTTAAATTATGTTGGAAAATAAAATCGTTACCACACAAATCTTCCGACGATGGTATCATGAAATGCACAAGGATTTCTTGATATATCTCAGAATTAATCCTTTCGTTAACGATACATAGCCTTCCAGGATTATCTGCAGTCATGCAAGCCCATATTATTACACTGGCTGGAAATTTCACTGATTGTTTCGTACTGCAGTCCTCATATGCTTCTTGCTTCATTCGCCATACAGGAACACCTTGATCACCATATGTTACACAAAACACACTCTAACCACTAAACAATATCTTTTTCCAATCATCCAGACCCCACAAAAGCTTTTTTTTTTTGCACTCTCTCCCTTTTCTGTTTAATAGTCATTATCTTCGGTACACGAGATTGAAATCCAAGTTTATGGAGACGTCTTAGTGTTGTGTATTTACTCACATCAACACAGTGTTCTTTCCACTTTCGATGCAAATATCTTATACTTCTAAAACTGTTTTTTAGCCTTTATACTCTATCATCTCTCTGGGTAGTTTTTGGCTTCAGATGCTTTTTTTCAAAATGGCCGTAGTTAAAGTGCTAATTTATTGCTCTATTAACACTTGGTTGAGAACATTTTAAGTAACTGGCGATATATTGCTAATCACGACCTTCTTTATGCAAATGCTTTATGCTTTGTAAACTCCGTTATGTCGGACGAACGACCCATGTTTCACACAAAATGAAAACAATGATGATGCAAAGCTTCTTTATAACTTAAGAAGAAGTACTCAGAAGCTAATTTTATGCTTAATTTATGCAACCTTCTAAACCAATAAGGAAAATTCATAAATATTTAATTTGTTTAAACAGCTAATTTTAGTATTCTAATATTTTGAATAATGAAAATAATTTTATAAAAATATAATATTCACTCAAAATTTAATCTTTTGCAGTTTTAATTTTCTTTAATAATATGCAAATTTATTTAAACATCAACCGCTGTTCTTTTTCAATTGTACTACACAGAAATAAAGCTAATGCAATTCTAAATACAAATGAAATGAATTATTCTAATTTTTTGACTCAGAGCTGTATGTATTTTAAATAAAATACAGCGATACACCAGGTAACGAATGCCTCGGTCTTACGAATACTTCTGTTAATAAAGATTATTTCTGTTTTCTGACTCGGCTAAAGTACTCTGCTTTAACATAATGCAACGACGTTAGATATTAATTGGACGGGAAATCATGTTTTATTTAATGAAGATTCCGAAACTAATTATCTTCGATAGCCGAATTTTCACGGTATGTTGTAAATTTAAAAATTATGTCTAAATATATGTGTTTAAATTTAGATTTAACATATGTGACAAATAGATTTTATTTTAATACCTCCCAGTTGCCCTGCTCTATCTGGCTGTTTTGAATTTCTAAATAAAGTAATAATGAATGCGAAACCCCGCTGAGAGGCGTAAAAAAGAACTATATTGTGCATTGAATGGCGAAGTCTAGGTTGGAATTTATGGTCTTTGAAATATGAGTAATATGAATCATTTGAACGCTACAAAAGGAGTCAAACTATTTAAGGGGATATTCCACTTTGTATGGTTCAAAAATTGGATTGCGCTTTTTTCATCTCTGGAATGTGTAGAAAATGGGTCACCCACTACGCACCTACCCGTTTTTTTGCACCCGTGATTTGCAATAAACTGCAAACACTGGATTTGATGTTTAGTGGAAAGTAGAAAGTTCTCAGTTTGTATGGTTATTCTTAAAATAGAATATATCGTGAACGAAATATTGAAAGCCTCACTTGCACTGAAAAAGACGGTATTTTGGACATTAGTTAAATTATTTGGAACTTGAATGTTTATGTTACGTTTTTCACAAATGTACATATTTATGCATCCGTAAGATTGTGTATGCTCATGCAATAAGCACCCGACATACGCACATATGCAGGATGTCTCAAAAATGACGTGTGCATTTGATAAATGAAATTCAGGAGGGCGATAGAAATGTAGCGTTTACTGCGTTCTATTTGGGAAACCAGTACATTTTATGTCACACAGAATTTCAAATTTAGCTTTGCCAACAGATGGCGCTGCTTAGTGGAAAAACTAAAACAAACTGTATGAACATACTGTGAGGAAGTCTTCAAAAACTAAATAACAATATTTACAATACATTCACCATTTGCAGCAACAACATGGTGCAGTGCAAACAAAATTCGCATAAACCTGTGCTAAAATTACAACCAGAATAGTCTCACATTCAGCAGAGATGCACTGATAGAGTCCGGCAGTGGTTTTCGGATTTTAACAATACACCTCGTTTTTCAGGAAATGTGTTCCTGAAATGATTTTGGATCATTAAAGTTACGTACGATGTTACGTCCCTTTGGATGAAACCGTGCGTATGCCGAGTATTCATAAACTAATATTATAAACTCGTTTTTCTTAAAATCACATATTTCAGCACTCTGTGCAACACAGCGTTCGAACCGATCAACCGATTATCAGAATATTGGTTGGAATTGAAATATGATCATTATTACGGGACTCTGATCTCATTTATTGTTAAAAAAATAGCCGTTAAATATTTTCCCATGACTTTAAGGTGACACGGTTAAAGAATAAAAGTCTGCAAATGACACCTGTATTAAAGTTTTTGGATGATGTTTCAAAAAAGCAAAATCATCACAGATTGCAATTTAAATTTGTAATAAATTTATATATATTTTTTTAATATTAACACTTATAAGTTTTTTCCCATTTTCCAATTTTGGTATTTCAAACTAGATTTGTATATCTTATACTCACAGTACTTTGTTCTACAAACTTTTGAGTATTGAATTTTAGATACAAATATTATATCTGAATAAAACAAAATAATAATTGGATGTATATAAAATAAACCTATGATAATCTCATATATCAATCAAGCATCATGTTTAGAATTTATTTTTTAAAAAAATTTTCAAAAGATATAAAAAAATCAGTACTTAGTTATTGCTATAAAATTTGAAGATACATTAAAAAATTTCAAAATATTTGGTCAACTTTTGTGCATTTTGATTGCATAGAGAATATGAAAAAAAAAAGAACTGGGAAAAATGAGTTTAAACGTTTCATTCACAAAGACATACGTAAAATTAACCGTATCTCCTGTATTATTTATCATATCGTCAAGAAATTTGGGCACAATCTTCCGGAGATGTTAAGGTTCATTTCAGGATAGAAGTATGAAATTTGACACTGTCATTTTTTTGTCAACATGAGAGGTACTGAGTCCCATTAAAATTGAAAAAAAAAGTCCGCAGGTCAATTTTCAAAAAGCGCAATTTTGGTTTTCTGTGTTTCAAGTTCAATGAAAATGAAGTTCATGGCCTAACAATTGGTTTTCATAACCCACATTATTTTCAGGTTTCGTATGATTCACCGAGGCACTTCGCAAGTACTTGCACCAGTTTTTAAAAAGTTTACTGCCATTTTTTTTAACTCACAAAAAAATGTTAAGATAGAGTAATCATACTTGTTTTATGAGGGAAAATCCGGGCTCGCTGTATTGATATTTCATTGAGCATAACAAATCTTAAAAACTTTCTTTTAAAAGGGACAATAGGCTTTGATAACAGAAAATATACGAATTTTTGTCTGTGTTAAAATTTGCTGTTAAATAAAAATAACTATATTGACAAATATGTTGCAGAAATTATTTTCATACTTCTTTTAGAGGTAAGTAATGAAAATAACATATTTCAAATGACTTTTTCTCAAACCACATGTTGCGCAGTCGATACACCTTTAAAATGTCCCATGTGTTTTAATTTTGTTCAAAATTTTCATTATCCCTAAAAAGGCAATTTTGACACGTATTACAAAAATAATTGCGTATCAATTTTTCAATCCGACATACAATCATTTAAATAAAAGGCAATTTTTTTTACTAAAACTTCACGTACGAATTTGGGCATGTTATTAAAGTCATATTTCAAAACGGATGCACATATGTTTTGTGGTATTTCTTAACAGTACTGAGAATATTGAATAAAAGATGCATGAAACATTCAAATATGTCTAAACTACGAAAAAAAAATATTTCAGAAAAATGCATTTAAAATACATTATCTTTTTAATTTATTACTTACCTTTATAAGAAGTATGAAAATACACATTCTATCTATACTTATAAAGGAGTAGCTTTATTTTTTCATAATCAACGCCGAGCCTCAACCGTTTGTCCTAGAACAAAGCAATTTGGAAGACATGTTTATTTACACAATGTAGGCGCGTACTAAGAAAAGATTTTTGAAAATTCACGGCATAAGGGAGTCAAATGGGGAGTCGAAAGTTTTAGATAATTTCGTCTTTCCGGCATATCTCAGCAGGAGTTTTAAGTAGGAGCCTGAAATGTGGGATAACAATTCTACTAAAGAATAGTTAAACATTTATTACAGACGATTTTAGAAATTCAACCACTAAGGGGGTTAAATGGGTTCGAAAGTTTTTAGTCATTTCACGTTTTCGCCATATCTCAGCAGCAGTTTTAGATAGGAACGTGAATTTCAGGATAACAAATCTACTAAAAAAATAATTAAACACATATTTCAGCGATTTTTGAAATGGGGGGTCGAACGTTTTAGATCATTTTTCCTGTTCGCTATATCTCAGCAGCATTTTTAGTTAGGAGCTCGGAATTCAAGATAACAAATCTACAAAAAATTTACATAAACATATATTTCAGCAATTTTAGAAATTCAGACACTAAGGGGGGTTAAATGGGGGTCGAATATTTTACGCCATTTTGCCATATCTCAGTAGAAGTTATAGTTAGGAGCGTGAATTTCGGGATAACAAATCTACTAAAAAATAATTAAACATGCATTTTAGGCGATTTTAGAAATTCAACTACTAAGGGAGTTAAATGGGGGGGGGGGGGGGGGGTCGATAATTTTAGATGATTTCACCTTTTCACCATATCTCATCAGTAGTTTTGGATAAGAGCGTGAAATTCAGGATAACAAATTTGCTATAAAAATAATTAAACACATATTTCAGCGATTTTAGAAATTCACCCATTAAGGGGGGGGGGCTAAGTGGGGGTCGAAAATTTTAGGTCATTTCAAATGTTCGCAGCATTTTTAGTTATGAACTTTAAATCACACATTCAGGATAACAAATCTACTAAAAAATAGTTAAACATTATTTCTGCGATTTTAGAAATTCAGCCACTAAAGAGGGTTAAATGGGGGGTCGGATTTCCTATGTTATTTTGCAATATCTCAGTATTAAGTAGATGCGTGAAATTTAGGATAACAAATGTACTAGAAAATAGGTAACTATGTATTTCAGCAATTTTAGATAATAATCCATCAAGGGGGTCACGGTGGGTGTCGAAAATTTTAGGTAACTGTGCCATATCTCAGCAGCAGTTTTAAGTAAGAATGTGAAACTCCGTTTTACAAGTCTACAAAAAAAAGTAGTTAGTCATGTATTTCAGCGATTTTAGAGCTAGCGAGTTTGTGGGCAACATCGGCTATGAACCCGATTGCGGAAGATTAGACGAAAAACAGAACTATTGCTGATTTTTTTTTTATTATATATTAGCCGGTTCTTCCGAGTAGGGCCCAGATACAAAGTACTACTTGAGACCCACCCCTAGATAATCACAGTTAGGGCCCAATAGTATTTTGTCAGAAGGCTCATGAAAAAAATATTTATGTCGCGAAGTCTTTATTTAAGTCCTTTTTTATATTCTTATTAGCCCGTCTTCACCCGTCTAGCCGGTCGCTAACGAGTGGGGCACAGATACAAAGTACTACTTGAGCCCCACCCCTAGATAATCACGCGTAGGGCCCAGCATAACTTTGTCAGGGGGTTCATGAAAAAAATATTTATATCGCGAAGTCTTTATTTAAGTGCTTTTTTATATTCTTATTAGTTATTTTCGTATACTTTTAATTTAAAGTATTTTATTTATATTTTTTCTGGTTGCATGTAAAATGCACTTTCTGAGCCCCAAGCGGAGTCGGGACGGTACCTGCACTATATATCTGGGGCCCCACTCGGAAGCGACCGGCTAGTAAAGTAGTATATGGGATATGTTAATATCTCTAATTTTAAAACACAAATAAAATTCTTATTTTAGATTTTTTGAAAGTCCCTCGTCCCTTAAAGACTATTCAAATAAATTCATGATAGAATTTATTTATTAGCATTTTCGCGTATTTCAGCCATTCTCTTTTTAAAAAGAATAAAAAAAACTCATCACCTTTTTATGCCCCTCCCCTCCATTATTTACCCCCAATTACTATTAAAAATACTTAGGCAGAACACAATCATGGTTATTGATAGAAAATAGTGCAGCCTTACCATTTTTTTAATTATTGCTGGCTATCGTTAAACAGAAATAACATTTCATTCAGTAGCGTCAAAAATATTATTAGCTTGACGATCATTTTAGAATATTAGAGATAGATATTTTAAAAAATCTATTTAATTAAGTCAGAGTAGAATTCTTCTTAATAGGATTACATCAAGCTAAGTTCCCATGACATCTTCAAAAGAGAAAAGAGCACATTGTCAATTTATAATTAAAAATAATAATTAGTTTTATTTTAGCGACTTTTTCTATTGACTCGCTTTATTTTTAATTAAAACTCCCATTGCTGCATGCCAGTCTGTCACTACTGAAGAAAAATTTGAACGTAATCCTTTGTTAAGTATGATATTTTCTAATTTGCGTTGTTGTATGCTTGTGTGAATTTTAAAATTGTGTATATTCATAAAATTTGTCCTTAGTATTCAGTGAACAATTAAATGAAATGGATCAGAACAACATTACACAATGTGTTAATAGTACATTTTCGCGTATTTCAGCCATTCTCTTTTTAAAAAGAATAAAAAAAACTCATCAGATTATATGTGTATAATGGATAGGATATTTAAAAATAACTTAGAGAGCAACAACAATTGCAAGACTGACGTAAGGTTTTACACGGGAACTACTAAAGCTATTTCAATACTTTAAGTTTTAGCTGAAGATAAACTATAAATCAATCGGTAGTTCTCAAAAGTATCATGTTTGTCTAACTAAAATATGGATCAATAAAAATTCCCACTAGTGTCTTTTCTGGGACACCTTCTATATTTTCCAGCGAGATTATCAAAACATTACTTTTTCATTTTCTTTAATTATAATCCAATTTAAAATATTCTTTAAAGCTTGTTAAATTTAGATAAACTACCTGACAATATTCCTTTTAACTGTGCTTCAGTGCTGCTTCATCGTATATGCGCGTGAAATTTTATCTTTAACAATTTGAATAAGTGGATTACACTTTCTTTTTCACTTTAATTTTATTCATCGCCGACCGTAAGCTCCCCATTGACTCAGCAAGTATATCATTGGAGTTGTAGTGGGTATTATTGAAAATAATTTAAAGAGGCGTGAGAATAATCAATTATCTTGGTAGTAGAAATTTAATTTCACGTGTATTTTCTGAGTTTGCTAAAGTTATTCACATCTATAATAGCTGTTAGAAGAGTTTTATCCAGAGTGTAACTAAATAATTTATGAGTGGTTCGGCGACTCAAAGTCTAGTAGTTTTAAGATAATTAATTTACATGCAGAAATATCATGCAAGCCAGCAATTAATATATTTCATGATCTTCAGCAATTTAAATATTGAAATAAAATTCCTTATTTCTAGACTTACCACACAATATTTATAATAATTGATTAAAGGATGAACCTTTAAAAAAACATTTCTGTTTCATGTGATATTTATGACATGAACTTTAAGGATGACATAAACTAAAGGATTACCTTGAAACCTTCAAAAAAGTGAAATTTTTTATGACGATATTCCCGTTAGAACCAAAGTCGTGACTTACTTATTTATATACATTTAAAAGGAAATTTCAACTTTAAACCTTAACTGCTGTTAGCGGTGTCACAAACTACTGTTTTTTTCCATTTTCACAGTTAAACTTCTAATTTTCAGTTGAACAATAGAAATTGGTGACTTTTGTCCCTTTTAGAAAACTAGTACTATCGCTAGAGACTTCTTTCTAGATGAAGTTTCATTCTACTAGCCCTGTACATAAAGTTTAGTACAGAAACAGTATCCTAAAGAATTAATCGAGCCTTTTACTCATCGTCAAGCAGTTTCAGAGACCGCTCACTGTAGTTAGGCGACAATTTCTGTCACATCAGTTAAGGGTTCAAGCCATTTTTCTCCATACTATGACAATGCGCGCATTCTGTTTAAAAAAAATAATTATAATCTTTAAATGTTGTATAATGGTGTATTTTATGTATCCACACCTATTTTTAGGTATGTATAATCTCACATTTTTCGATATATTTCTTTATATTTTATTATAATTATTGGCTCTTATATTGTCTATTATTTATGTGATTGGATGGTTATTAACAAAGTTTTATTACACACACACACACGCACACTTTGATACTTATTTTAGGTGGAAGATTAAGTATAAATTCTTTAGAAAGTATATACGTAATATTATGTAAATACGTGTGATAGTTTTTTTATAATCTTGCATGCAAGGCATCTATGTCAAATGTGACGTGAAAAAAGCTTTAATTGATTAAAATTAATTAAAACTAATTCTGTTTGTATTTCATAAAATATTTTTAAAGGAATGGATTAACAAAGAGTTGTTTAATTCACATGTTTCAAAAATTCATTTCGAAAAAATATATTTTTCAAAATTAAGTATAAATTTACAATCTACGAGATTTATAAAACATTAGATCATGTTTTATAAGAAGATTTATCTAATAGTACATGCGTAAGTAAGTAACATGAAAATAATCTTCTCATTCGCAACTAGACAAAACAATGAAACACACAAGATAAAAAGGCAAATATTTTATTAATGTATCTTAGAGTAATCCTTAGCGAGGTTACTGATTACGTATGGTAGTTTTTTTAATGGTAATACTACCATTATGAAACCAAATAAATAGATACCTTACTGGCAATTCCTTTCTTATTTTGATACTATTTATGGGGCTCCTGTTAAAACTGAGCAACTAAATTGTACATTATCCGTTTATTATTGCGGTATATATATGTGTGTATGTGTGTATATTATATCTAACAAAAATATAACTGTGAAAAAAAAGGAGCCAAGTTCAAATAAAATTCACGTAAACTTACCTACTGAAGTATTATAGCATTGTTTAAATTGTTCAAAAATAAAAATTATTGATAGCATAATAATAAATCTAGTACTTGGCAAGTTTTTACATAAGAGTCATTTACCTTTATTATTGACATTATTATATCAAAACTTGTTATTTCATATTTAGCAGCCTTAATTTGAGTGTATCGAGGCTCCTGAAATGGGTGAAGTCTCTAGAGTGATGACCAAGGACAAGCTTAAGAGTATATGTCTCTTTGTCAGGACTTAGTCTGTATTGAAGTTTCCGGGAGTGTGGGTCTCTAGAGTGATAATCAAAGACGAGCGGAAGTGTATCTGTTTGTTTATTTGTTTATCAACTCTTTAACACGAGTCACTTGTTTATAGTAATAACAATATTAAAAATTATTATAATGAGTGTTATTAATATTATCATCAACATTTTATTAAGACATGAAAATGATAGGCATAATATTTATCAAAAACTTGGCAAGTTCTAGATTTATTATTAATATGCTATCAATAATTTTTATTTTTAAACAATTTAAACAGTGCTATAATACTTCAGTAGATAAGTTTGAGTGAATTTTATTGGAACTTGCACCCACTTACATATCACTTCTTTTCTTGTTTTTTACAGAACTTGGCTCTCTTTTTCTCACAGTTGTTTTTGTTAGATATCATTACTTTTTGTACAGTTACAATATACTTAAAAACTTTACTTAATAGTTTTTAATGTGTTTACATGTGACTATTTTAGCCACCAGGAAACATTCAATTTAATTTAAATTTCCTAGAATGAAATGTTTGGCTGTGAATTTGTGGCAGAAAAAAGTATTTTAATAATGCTGTATTTAATGTTTGTTTTGAAACGAAATGTATTGATTCCAAATTTTTATTATTTCTGGAATAACAATAATCATATTGACATAATGTTATGTTTTACCATTACAGACTCATTAACATATAAATCAAAAGTCCGATTCATATTTACAAATAAATTGACGAAGCTATCCAAATAATGTCAAACAAGTAGTATGAAATTTAAACAAGCACTAACAAGAAAATCCGGCTCACTTTTAGACCTTACTAATATAGGTTTTTAGTCTGGTGAAAAAAAGTATTGGTTCAAACTATAATTAAAAACAAAATGCTAATGCACCTTTTGCTTAATTATAACATTTGACACACAACATACAAACTTGAAAGTAAACAGACACTAATTATTAAAATTCGAATTCGTCCACCGAAACTACAGCATAGCAAGAATTTGCATCTTCAAAACCCTCCATATCCAACAGTTTGAAAGTTCGTGTCGCTATCGAAAGACATCAAAATGATACTTGTTAGTCCTCCGCAATCCTTATCTGTATACTCATCGGCAATCGGTAGAGTACCTTTATCCGCAGCGGAAATCGATAGAGTACCCGTAGCACTGACGTTGAGAACCGAGACACCGCAAGGTTGTCCACAGCTACATTGCCTAGACCCATGGTAACCACACATTCATGATGAACATTTATTTGAATCATATGAATGACTCTCTTTTGTTTACACATTTGTAATTCTAGGATTAGACGAATTTCAACTGCGGATGTCTCGAAATATATGCGTATTTCGATATATTTATTATCTCAAGATGTTTTTGTTTTTACATAATGTGTCTAAAAAGATAAATTTTATGCACCATTACTCAAAAAAATAATTCTCTGAAATTATCCAAAAATGGCTGATAATCAGGTGATTTTACTGCAAGCTCAGCCATTTGGTGCTTTATTGGCAAATTAAAATTTCGCTAAATAGACGTAACGTTAAAGTAAAAATGGGCACACTATCATATCATAGTCTTATCCTGAATAGGTACAGATTATGGCCATCGAGTAAGCCTATTAATCATGGTCAGACAATACCTGAATCCACGTACTAAAGGCAAAGGAGCAATGATGTCTATGTGTATATGCGCAAATCTGTCAACTGGAACTAGAAATCTCATCAAAGCGGACTTCAAGTGTGTAAGTGTACCTTAGTTCTTTGACAGATTATACCCTCCCCCTACACCACAAGCAACATCTTTATTTAGCCCTGGGCAAACGCATTTTGAACAGATTAACTACCTAATGTGTCCAGTGGGTAAAAAAAAAAAAAAAATTCGATTCCTTATAGTGTAAACGAACTTCGTACCAAATTTGTAGTCTGTAGGTGCAGTAGATATATGAGATCTTTTTGATGTCAGTGAGAAAATTATCGATTATCAGACATTTCCAAATATTATTTCGGAAACTAATTATGTGTTATTTATAAAAGTTTGGATTCTGGATAATTACTACACATCTAAAATTACAAGTACGTATGTCAAACAGATTTACAGTAGTAGAGTGTCGAAATTTGGCGAAAACAGCTCGAAAGTTTTCGTGTAATATAACACACTAGTATGTCAGACGAACTCGACTGACACACTGCCGTGTGTCGAGATACAGGGTGTCTGAAAAATATAGCGACAAACTTTTAGGGGAGGTACAGGGCACTGTAACAATCATTTATTGTATAGGAAACCAGTGTCAGAAATCCAATTTATTTACTCAAAATTACAGGGTGACTGACTCCAATCCGAAGTCGCGTTTTGGTTCAGAACTTTAACAGAAGTGAAGATAATTTAACGAAATTCGTAACAGACACATGTTTGTATGAAATGTAAGGATTTTATTAAAGTATCTTTACTACTATCAAACTTATGAACGAAAACGAAACTTCAGATTGCAGCGAGTCGCTATGTAGTTTTGACTAACTAAATGAATTTCTGACCCTGGTTTCCTATACAATGAATGATTGTTACAGTGTCCTCTACCTCCCCCAAAAGTTTGTCGCTGTATTTTTGAGACACCCTGTATATATTTTATATGTATATTTCCTCAAAAATTGATGCACTACTTATAAATTAAAGCGTACCTAAATTAGCCATATAAGCCCATTATTATTATATAAAATAATTATAATGAATGATTAAAATGGGCATCTATATTGAAAAAAATACCTGTATTATTTTAAAAATATATAAAAGAAAATTGTTATAAAAGTCGAAAATTCAGAAGCATTTTAAAATATTAAACAAGAATCAATTTAAAAATTACATAATATGAAGTTTTTTCATATAAAAACATTATGCGAGTCATTCCACACAAACTAAGCTAATGAGCCGTGGCTGAAGTATCACAGATTTTAATGAAAATCAGCATATAAGTACAGGGTTCGTACAGATCAGGGAATTTCCAGACCAAACAATTTCTCAGAACCAGTATTTTCTAATAGGAAAAAATATGTTAAATAATGCGAATATTCTCGTGATTGAATTATGTGAATTTTTCTATAAGAAAATACTGGTACTTTCAGGAAAAATTTCCGGAAATATAGGAACCCTGAAGTAGATAATATATGTTTGTGAGTAAATGCAAAATAAGGGATTTCAGGATTGATTGTTTCAGTATTAAAACTTACAGTGAAGTTCATACCAAAAACGAAATTTAGTCTATATACTTCAAATTTCAATTTTTACTGTTAACCGTAGGACTGGAAAGGCAATGTCGAAAAATGTTTATAATTAAGGCTGAATAATCAGTAATAGTTTTGCATGAACTAATTATTGTATTTTTATTCCTTAATAAAAAAAAAATTAATGAAACATTTTGAGGGTAAAAATGTAATATTTCTACTACTTGTTTGAACAAAGGAAAGTTCTTAACACGTTAAGTGCCATGTGTACCGCCGGCAGTCACATTTTTTTTATTAAGAGTGCGGTCATATGTAAATCTAAATTTAAAGAATATTAAATACTAGCAAATCCGCCCGTCGTTGCCCGGTCCCGACAAAAAATAATACGAAACGCGAAATCACTCTAAAAATCGCTGCACGAAACCCTTCTTCTGGTAACTATTTGTCTTTCGGAAATTAATAAGAGAGATTTACCCGAAGCGGAAGTAAATTTAATACCACCCCCTCAAATGTCTGGATCATTTGATTAATAACGGGTCAGTTTTTGGTCAAAATTTAAAAAAAAAAAGTTACCGTCTGATTTTCACAAAATTTGCATTTTCGGAATCACAAAAAAACTGAGTTTCGATTGAAATAATCCAATACTTTTCTTAACACTCGAGGATGAGTGAAAATGAAACTTTTTCGTTTTCTGGGATTATCAAATTTTCTTCTGCGGTTTCAATAAAAATAGTCATTTTTGGCGCACGCGCAGGAAAATCTTTTAGTTCCACCGCCAGGGGATGCATTTTGTTCTAAACAAATTATCCGACACGTGTCCCCGCTGCCTTCGATACCGTGTATAACAGACGTGCTAGGCACGCGCTGCAAAATCTTTTACTTCCAATTTCTACCACCAGGTGGAGCATTCCGTTTTAAATAAACCTATTTCCGAACGAAACTCTGGCATTCGTTCCTGTTGCTTACGGCACCGCTTACGGCATGCCGCGCATGCGCGAAAAGTCTGCCAGTTCCACTTTCTACCGCCAAGGAGTACCAAATATATGTCTTAAATAATTAGCAATATCTTAATTAGTTCATGTTAAGATGAATGAATCGATTCCCGTTGAAATCAGACCCACAGAACACGAGAAAATAAATCACGCCCTGGATATTAATATGCATAAATGGTGGTAATCAAGAGATGAAAAAATGTTACCGAAGTTTATTTAGTTCCTGGGAGACCTCCGAAGAATGTCAGAAAAAATTGCGTTTGAATCGGACCAAGATTGAATGCTAAAACCTTCAGATACATTGTCCACCTCAAGGGGGTGCACTCTGTTCTAAACAAACCTCTTTCCGAACGAAACTGCGGCACGTGTCCCCACTGCTTATAACAACGTATAGAAGGCGTTCTGTGCACGGACAGAAAATCTTTTAGTTCCGCTTTCCACCGCCAGGAGTGCCAAATCTGTATTTTAATTAGTTATCTATATTTTAATTAATTCATGTTAAGTTTAATGAATCAATTGTCGTTGAAATCGGGCCCTTTGCTTGAATCGGACAAAATTTAAATAAAAAATTGTTTAGTTCCACTTTCCACCGCTAGGGGTGCACTCAGTTCTAAATAAAACTCTTTCCGATCGGAACTCCGGCACGCCTCCTTGATGACTATGACACCGTATAGCAGGCGTGCTGCGCACGCACTACAAAATCTTTTAGTTCCATTTTCTATCGACAGGTGATGCTAAATCTGTATCTAAATTAGTTATCTATACTTTAATTAGTTTGTGTTAAGTTGAATGAACTAATTCTCACTGAAATTGGGCCCATAGAACCCGAGAAAATACCCCTCCCTGGTCATTAATGTTCAGAAATACTGGTAACCAAGGGCTAAAAAAATGATACCAAAGTTTATCTAGTGTCTGGGGACCTGGGAAAAGGTTTCGTTTGAATCGGACTAAAAATTAAATAGTTCTGCTTTTGGAGGCTGAGGGGGGGGGGGGGGGGGGAAAGAAGAAGTTTCGATCAGAGCATTAACGCGATATTTAAAGTACAACCGAACACTCACCTTCCCCCCACCAACAGACGTTAAAAAAATAGGACATATCATTAACTTTCTAAACAGAAACAAAATGAATTTTTTTTACATACATAAACAGTAAGTTACAGTTTTTAATTTCTGAAATTAAATACATAAATGACGTATACATAAGAAAATTCTTAAAATAGCATAAAACAAATTGCAAATATTCACAACTCGCTGTTCGAATTGCAATCAGCTTACGACCTTTTCATCTGCCAATCACAACTGCCCCGTTGACTTCCAGCTGTGCCTACAATTCTAACAGCTACCAATCACAACTGCCCTCCAATGGACTTGTAGTGGGCGATTTGTGACGTCATTTGAAACAAAAAACGCTGCTAAACATGAAAAAAATTTAAAAAACGCATAAAAAATGAAATTAAAAGAAAAAAAACAATAAAAAAATCGGGATAATAAATAATCCACCCTTCCCTTTTAAAATTATTATTTTTTATCTGTAAAGAACTATCAACTTTCTCCAAGCCAAAAAGAGTAAAAAAAAATCATGATTCTGAGCGTATCTGAGGCTGAAATGGAAGCAATCACAAATCCAATCAAGCATTCTGGACAAAATTACTTAGTGTCGAAGGGAAAAAATTGTCAGAAAATCAAAAATGGCTGTACGAATTTCGCATAAATTTTATTGAAAAGATGAGAAAAAAGGTATATTGTGCTAAAAGATTGGAACCAGACTCCGGTTTCTAATGTGGGTAAATCGCAGCTAAACGTCAAAAAACACTAAAAATCGCCTTTTTAAAATCACAGATTTTTATCTGTAAAGAATTATCAACTTTCTCCAAGCTAAAAAGAGAAAAAAACTGACGATTCTGAACATATCTCAAGCTGAAATGGAAGCGCAACCACCGAAACAATCAAGCATTCTGGCAACATTTTTTAGTGTCGAAGGAAAAAATTCGCCAAAAATTCAAAAATTGCTGTACAAATTTCGCATAAACTTTATTGAAAAGAGGATAAAATTTACTATATTGTGCTAAAAGATTGGAACATGATTCCTGTTGAAATCGGGCCCTTTGCTTGAATCGGACAAAATTTAAATAAAAAATTCTTTAGTTCCACTTTCCACCGCTAGGGGTGCACTCAGTTCTAAATAAAACTCTTTCCGATCGAAACTCCGGCACGCCTCCTTGATGACTATGACACCGTATAGCAGGCGTGCTGCGCACGCACTACAAAATCTTTTAGTTCCATTTTCTATCGACAGGTGATGCTAAATCTGTATCTAAATTAGTTATCTATACTTTAATTAGTTTGTGTTAAGTTGAATGAACTAATTCTCACTGAAATTGGGCCCATAGAACCCGAGAAAATACCCCTCCCTGGTCATTAATGTTCAGAAATACTGGTAACCAAGGGCTAAAAAAATGATACCAAAGTTTATCTAGTGTCTGGGGACCTGGGAAAAGGTTTCGTTTGAATCGGACTAAAAATTAAATAGTTCTGCTTTTGGAGGCTGAGGGGGGGGGGGGAAGAAGAAGTTTCGATCAGAGCATTAACGCGATATTTAAAGTACAACCGAACACTCACCTTCCCCCCACCAACAGACGTTAAAAAAATAGGACATATCATTAACTTTCTAAACAGAAACAAAATGAATTTTTTTTACATACATAAACAGTAAGTTACAGTTTTTAATTTCTGAAATTAAATACATAAATGACGTATACATAAGAAAATTCTTAAAATAGCATAAAACAAATTGCAAATATTCACAACTCGCTGTTCGAATTGCAATCAGCTTACGACCTTTTCATCTGCCAATCACAACTGCCCCGTTGACTTCCAGCTGTGCCTACAATTCTAACAGCTACCAATCACAACTGCCCTCCAATGGACTTGTAGTGGGCGATTTGTGACGTCATTTGAAACAAAAAACGCTGCTAAACATGAAAAAAATTTAAAAAACGCATAAAAAATGAAATTAAAAGAAAAAAAAAAAACAATAAAAAAATCGGGATAATAAATAATCCACCCTTCCCTTTTAAAATTATTATTTTTTATCTGTAAAGAACTATCAACTTTCTCCAAGCCAAAAAGAGAAAAAAAATCATGATTCTGAGCGTATCTGAGGCTGAAATGGAAGCAATCACAAATCCAATCAAGCATTCTGGACAAAATTACTTAGTGTCGAAGGAAAAAAATTGTCAGAAAATCAAAAATGGCTGTACGAATTTCGCATAAATTTTATTGAAAAGATGAGAAAAAAGGTATATTGTGCTAAAAGATTGGAACCAGACTCCGGTTTCTAATGTGGGTAAATCGCAGCTAAACGTCAAAAAACACTAAAAATCGCCTTTTTAAAATCACAGATTTTTATCTGTAAAGAATTATCAACTTTCTCCAAGCTAAAAAGAGAAAAAAACTGACGATTCTGAACATATCTCAAGCTGAAATGGAAGCGCAACCACCGAAACAATCAAGCATTCTGGCAACATTTTTTAGTGTCGAAGGAAAAAATTCGCCAAAAATTCAAAAATTGCTGTACAAATTTCGCATAAACTTTATTGAAAAGAGGATAAAATTTACTATATTGTGCTAAAAGATTGGAACATGATTCCTGTTATTAATGTAGAAAAAACGCAGCTAAATGTGAAAAAACACTAAAAATCGCATTAAGAAAATCGCTTGGAGGTGCAAAACTACATGCATAGAGGTACCTTCGCACCAAATTTTGTAGCTCTGCCTGCAGCGGTCTCTTCGGAACACAACGGAGAAAAACACACACACACACACACACACACACACACACACACACACAAACTTGCTTCTTTATTATAGTTGGAGATAATGGCACTCCAGTAATATACATTACTGTTGTTCTATGGCACCTAGATAAAGCATTTTTTGCGTGAAAGCCGGCGGTGCATCAAACACATTTATTTTGTAACTTCTACTTACACTTGTAATAAATATCACTAAAGTTATTAGTTTACCATTGAATGCAGGGCTGTCACTGGTGACTATTTTTTAATTGTATATTGCACCACTTTCTCAAAATAATTTTTTTTCACATAGACTTTTCGACAACATGTGCAAGAGAAATATATTACAAAAATTATTTTTAAAAATAGTGGCGCGAACATAATATAAATGTAGTCGCCAGTGACAGCCCTGTAAATGCAGTAACGGCATTCTATGAAAGCTTAATTCATAGATATGGAGGCATATCTCAACGTGTTAAGGTTTTAAATTTGACATTATGTATAAAAATGTCTATTATAAATATAGAAACTTTCATTCTTGCCTCACGAATAATTTAAAATAGAGTAGAATTGAACAAATAATTATATTGTGATCATAAATCAACATTTATCACAATCATTAACAAAAGAAGAAAAGAATTTTGTGACAAACCCAGGACAAATTTCAATTTCCTAATAACAAAAATTGAGGGAGTCGGGGTAAGAGAATGCCAAGCCACATTTTTGAACTTCTGAGATATTTCAATTTGAAAATTTGATCAAATACTCAAATCAAGATATAACCTAAAGTTTTTTCACCAATGTCTTAGTAACATTTGTGATATTCTGAATAACAATATGGCAGTACTTTAATGATATTACTATTACGTTTTTGTAAATTAGCTATCTTCATCGGGGCATAAACATCTGGGAAAAAACGAAACCTGTCACAAATGCTGCCACCAAGTGACATTAGAAAGAAATTATATGTTGAATATTATAATTTACAATATTAAGCAACAGATTACTGTGTTAGCTTTATTTCAATAAAAATGTGGATTGGCACTGTCTTGCCCCGATCCCTTCAATTGGTGGCTTCGAATTGTGACTGACAGTTCACCAGATAACCGTGACTTGCTTGTGACGTTTATGAGACCACATGGACCTTCATTACACATTTCGTGGCACATTACATCTTTGTTCGATACTACTTGGAAATATACAGATTATAGTACCGGTTCTATCAACATCAGCAACAGACAGATCTTACGAAATCAGGCAACACACATTTAACCGGATGGAGGAAATATGTCAAAAGAGATTCGAATAATCTGTCGCATAACTGTTTATTGTTTTTCTTCTTTTAGGTTTTTTATAGTTGTGCAACCCATTTAAAATGTTTGCTCAATTTGGAGGGAATTACTCATGTACAAAGCGCTGCTTTAGTTTTAATTATATTTTAACATCGTTATAAGCTCTACATTATTTTTGTTTTTAATACAAATAATTCTAAAGCAATAATTCCAGATTTCCCAATAAAAAATTTACATAGAAATTTCTATACATTTCTATCTGAAAGTTTTCTAAAGAATACTCTATATAAATAGCTATAGATTGCAGAGAAAATTTTTATATAGGCATTTTACTTGCAGTACAATATTTACAGAAGAGGGCTCCATCACGTTCCTATCGGCGCAATCTATACAAATGTGCGGCCCTTCAGAACCATACGTTACTTCAGTCAGGATTACAAATTTCGTCAGATATGCTTGAATGTAGACAGATATTTTTAGATATCCGATAAATGATATTGTCTTTACGAAGGTCGATAGATATACTTGAATGTTGCAACAGTAATATCATTTTTACAGCATTGACCAATGTAAACTGTATAGTAAAAATAAAGCATTAAAAAATTATGTTTCTTAAAAAAGGCAAACTTGTTATTTTATTTTTTTAGAATACTATTTTTACATTATACTATTATAATTAATGAATAAAACATTTTTAAATGCGCTTTATTTTAAACAATTTTAAGATATATCGGTGAATATCAGCAGCTGTCGTAAATTTGATGTACGACATTCAGCGGAATTCAAAATATTGGCCAACATTGGTAAGGACATTGGACAATACCTTTGTGCAACCTGGGTTCATTTTCATTTCTTAAGAAATAACATAATATAAAGTAAATCACTGAACCGACAATGATGATGTTTTTTTTTCAGCTCCAATCTAAAATATTTTTTCATGTATTATCTTTTATTTGGACTCTATGTAATTTCAATTTTAAATAAGCGTTCTTATAATGAAATTGGTTCTACGTATGTTATTTCCAAATCCTAGGCCTTAACTGAGCTCTTCGCTTATTTATACGGCTTATTTTGTGAAAAAAATAAATTGGCTTCAAGTAACCTAAATAACCAAGCGTGGGTTATTGGAACCAAATTTTTAATAATTTATTATATCGATGAAAAAAATTAATTTTTGGTGGGGAACAGTCCGAAAGTATTAGCAAATATCAAAATAGTAGTAAAAGTGCGGTTATCAGCAAAATTAAAAGTTCTTTTAGGCTACAATTTCGGAAGTAATATACAAAAAAAATGTCACTGTTTGGGTAGGAAGTATCGTAATTCCAAGTTACGTTTATTGTTTTTGAATTATTTCACCCTATTTTGTTTGGTAAACTGAAAGTTTTACATACTTCAGCTTTGCAAGCGTTCTCCAGCGTAAATTCCGTAGTCTTTTGGTATACTTTAACTTAGCTGTTAACGTTATTGTTAGTACAAGGGTGAAACAAATGTAAATGAGACATTTTAAATATCATCAGAAAGTAAATATCATCAGAAAGTTTCCCATCTGTCATCGTGGCAATAATAAGCGATAATTAATATAATAAGAGATAAGCTGTTAAAATGTTTTTGCTAGTTTTATTCTTTACACGTTCATTATTTAGTCACAAGCCTCTGGAATAAACACAGACAACCTTGTGGGGTTGCGCAGAGTAATATTATTAAACTTTCAACAAATGAAAATGTCCAATTTGGTACAGATGGTATATACAATCCAGACATGACACCCTATTAAAGGTTTCAAGTACATAAATGGTACAAACTGTTTAAAAATGGCTATAAAGAAGGTGACGCAAGACGTTTCAGTATGAAATGGAGCAATAAAATGAAACTCTCCAATGAAACAAAAACTGACAAAATTCTCACAAATATGTTTTGAGATTTATTGGATATTGTATAAGAAAATGTTTTTCATGAATGCATTAGAGTACTATTAATTTTTAGGGAATGTTAAAGCAGCACATTAGTCTTAAAAGTGTTCCATTGCGGTTCAAATGTTCCCCTTTAGGGACAATTCAAAACCTCAGACAGCACGTATAACAAAACAAATATTTCACTGGACAACACACGACATTCTTTTTTAGAGTACAAACTTATCTTTGGAACAAATGGTTTTGAAAAAAGCGTTAAGAGGAGAACATTTTTCATCAGATGAAATCGAAGAATACTCTTGAGATTACCTTCATTACAGGTCGGAATTATTTTTATTAGGAAATAATTTAAAAAGGACTCAATATTTTTTTGAAAAAGTGTGTAAATATTTTAAAAAACTGTCAGTCTCGTTTAAATATCACCAACCACAATATTTATATAGTGAAAATACATTCTCTTTAGCAGTTCATAACTTTCCACTTAAAAAAGTGATTAATTAAAGTGTTTACCAAAAAACTTAAAAAGAAAGATAACAGGCAAATTTCCTAAAAGTTGTTATTTACATAGAAAACTCCGGTTACTTTCAGCAATAAGACATAAAAAAGGTTAGATAACAGCATCATAAATAACACTCACCAATCTGTACACTCTGCAAGATATTTTCAAATCACATCTCCCTCTTATAAATTGAGATCCCAATTAATGAAAGGTCCCTGCTGAAGACGCTTTAAATTTAAATAGCTATAAGTCGATAACCCTTGTTCACACAAAAGTTTTTTTTTCTTGTTTGATTATGGAAAATTTCTTTCTAAACACAACTTATAAGACGCAAAAATAACATAATTTCTGTTATTTCGCAGCTTTTATAGAAGTAACTTTTTCTTGTAAATGTATTTTAAAATAATAATAGATGAGAAAATTTGAAATATTTTTGCACTTAGAGGTATACTTGTAAAACTAATGCTTTAGGTATGAACTATTCGTAAACGATAAAAAAGGACACCCTCTATTCATATACACCTATGAGTACCCGCAACAGACTGTCATTTTTAGTGATAGTTGGCGGGATATCAAAAATGATGCCATAAGAAGATTGCCTTAAACAAGTCCTACTTGGTGATAAATGGCTAATTTAGCTCAATCACCAAGTGAAATTAGATTTCGAACAAGAGTGGCAAATCTTCTATAAATTCGACTTCATTTTAGCTCCCGTATTTTGGCGTAAATTTCTTGGCTTTGGCGTACGGCTCACAAAAAGGAACTTATTGGTGCCCCTAAATTTAATGAAATAAAAATTAAGGTATATTTGAATCAAATATATACATTCTAAATAAATTGTGAATTTTTACACTATTTTCATTGTAAGCAGTTAATGGATTTCAAAACTTTTCACTATATATAAAATGGCAAAAACTTCTTATACTGATTTTAAATATACTTTTTTACACATCATATTTGACACTGTTTTGCTTAGAATACAATATAATTTTAACACAAAAATGTTCTTATCTAAAAGGCTTTATTGGAATTCTTTAACATTTGTTCCAATTTCCCCCACCCTTTCTATAATAATTACTGCTCTCATCACTTAATTACTTTCAAACTCACTATATTTCAGGCTTCCATTTACTTAATTATTGATCAACAAGAAAAAAAGGATGTTCTTCGAAAATTTATTCAAGTATTTATGAGATAATTATTAAGTACCTCTTCATTAAAATTGTAGAGCTCATGCGACAAGTAACCATTACTGAAAAAAATAATAAGAAGACTTCTAAACGAAAAAATGTCAAATTCGCGATTATGTGAGCTTTTAGAGGATTAATATGTCAAATTGCAGGCTTAAAAAAATCTCTATGAAAATATTAAATCCATAGTAAATTACTTTTAATAGGATTAATGTTTATACGTTATTTTAAATAAGTATGCAATATGTATCAATAATGTTTTACTGTATCTGAAAAATAAAATAATGATAGCGCGTGTTAATAAAAAAATAAAATCGAATTATTCCCGAATTTTCCAGAAAATTAAGCTATTGATTTTTATGACTTCGACATTCTGCATTTCGTTTGTTTCGATTTAAAATGTCTGCTATCTAATTAATTTAAAGTGTATTAAACTGAAAGACAAAATATAAGAAAGTCTCAATCGAAGATACAGGTCCAAACTTTAACACCTTACTGACGAAGCAAATATCTTTCAGTCGCCATCTCTATTCGACAGAAATACCTTAAAATCAAAATTGCACAAATCCTATAGATGAACTGCTAAAACAATTCAGAAAAGACTCTGTGTGTGTATAAATTTTCATAAAAATCCGTATCTTTTGTTGCGACAACATTATTAACGTTTTCGAGATTTTCACTTTTGAAACCTGTCTTAATTGTTTTTGCGATATCTCTCGTGGTTTCGAACGACTCTGGACCTCTTTTTCGGTATTCGAAGGATATGTCCGTTCTTATGGCGTTCAAAAATTTTGTCAATTTTAACAATTTCATAATTTTTTGTGCACCTTCCTTTCGCGTGTGACCCGATTGTTGCATGCTCTTAGCGGCTGCTAGGTTAGATTAAGTTATAAACTCTTCCAACATTTGGAATGGCTCTTGGCAAATATTAAAAAAATTATCTTGCGCTTCTCCAAAATTCAGCTTACTTTCAAAAATTTTAGTTAATGTCTCTTTGAAAGCGGCATAATCTGTCTTCGCAAAGAGTTCACTGTTATTAATTAGTTATTCTCGCGCTGCATTTGCAAATTTAGCTTTCAAAATGATTAGTTTTAAATTAACAACTAATTCAGTTTGCTCGTCTAAGCTATCGAGTTGATTTAGATAAAATATAATATTTTTTTTTCTTTCCATCGGATTATGGCATCAGAGTTAGCAAATTGTGCAATTTCAGTGAAGTTTTAGTTGTTTTAATTTTTACTCCCGTTTTATTAAAATTACGACTTTCCCTCTTATTTTTATACTTTTCCTCCTACTTCCCATGAACTTAAGACACACAAGAAGAAATATTTATACGAACACACTTTGTATACACACGGAAATAAACAATAATAGAGAAAATAAAGATAAGTATAAAAATCAATTTTTTTCTTTTCAATTAAACAATCCTCAGTATCCATAAACTGAGAAAAATGATACTCTCAAATCTGAGTAAATCATTTTTTTCATTTTGTTATGAAACTTTTTGTTTCAAATTGGACGACCCAATGTTTTCAATTCTGAAATACCGGAAATACTCAGAATATTGAAACATGGACATACTCAAAACTGAGCACATAGAGGTGAAATCATACTCATTTTTGAAACATGGACATACTCAAAAATGAGCCCATAGAAGTCAGTTCATGCTCATTTTTTAAACATGGACATACTCAAATAGGATGTTTTATTCTTGAGTGTTTTCAGAAATGAGTCTGTACATGTTTCAAACTTGAGTCATTTGGATTCGGAGCCATTTTGACTATACGACATACTCAGATGAGTATTTTTTTTTCTCGGTTTTGAAAATGTCGTTTTTAGAGTGTAAATGTATAATAAAATTGGTTTTGCTCACTATATCTATATATATTCTTTTTTTTACCTTTTAACACCAACAAATTTATGCCCAAATCACTCTTACTCATTAAAATTATTTGTATTATTTATTCATTATTCAACATTTTTTTTTATAGAAAATACTTTTTTCTATGTTATCATTGAATACAATCCTTTTGTCTTTTTGTGGCCATAAAAAATCTTTATCTATAATTTAAAATTGAAGCACGGATTTGTCACATAAATTAATTAATGTTGCACTTTATTGAACCATAATACATTTATTTATTTGCATACAAATTATTTATTTGCCCTCAAAAATTCATTTTAATCATAACAAAATAATTACCATTTGTAATACCATGTACTTAAATATCATTTATAATAAAAAATCATGTCATTTCTCTTTAATAAATTATGCCTGACTTTACCATTTGTACGATCTCTTAGGTAGACCTCTGAATAACTCTCATTATAAAATAATTATTTACATCATGAGATAAGAAAAAAATCATTAATTTTAGAATTTTATTACAAGTAAAATGTCAGTTACATACGTAAACAAAATAAACCTGTAACTGCTTTACTACTAATTATTAGTTCATACTACTATAATTACAAATAAGCCAACCCAGGAATCCGATTCAAACAAGTCATAAGGAATCAAATAGATAAATAAGAGAATAACGTAAAAAGATAGTCAAGGCAGCAAATAGGTAAATATTTGCTAGATGTTAGGAAGATCCGAGTATCGAATAAAACTAGGAACGATTTTTAAAGACTCCTTACAGAGATCTATGGAAGCTCATTTCCCATTAACGGTTAAATATATCTGCATACTCAACTTCTAATCGATGTATTCTTCTGGACAGAGTTTAAAAAGGTTATTCCCTATTAAAATCTGAAAAAGATGAATCGAAATATTGTATTGCTATGTCATTTCGTTTAAAATCCTACTTATGAACTCTTAAGTTAATGACAGAAACCCCTTACTTAGTTGCATTAACTTAAAATGCCGAATTTTTTAAAGAAAAAATGATAGAGACACATTAAAATTTAATTAAGTTTATTTACAAAAAAAAACTAACATATTTACATAAAACAAGAAAAACCCAATAAATTAACTGATCTACGAACTAGTTTCGTTACTGGATATTTGATCCTAATATCTCTACTTAATTTTAATGTAGCAATCTTTTATTGCTTTACAATGATAATTTCTTTAAAATAAAACATTAAGATTATTTTCATTCATTTTATCCTTCTAAGTTTTACAAACAAATAAACCCTTACATATTTTAAATGTTTGCCTCCTGAGCAACTAGACCCAGGTACCCACTATCTATACGTAATTATTATTATACGTAATTAGTTATTAATACATTAAGACCAAAAGTACAAGTTTTTTTTAACTCACTTAAAAATAGATAGGTACTTCCTTTCTTAAGAAGTAAAAACAGTTCTCTAATAATGACTGTCAAAAGGTTGTACTTACCCGTGGAATGCTATACTTTAAGATTGTTTTATTAGTGACTCTACAACGTCAGAGTACAGGGATACCCTAAATAAAACAGGATATTTCAAAAGACGAGAAAAATACATTTAATTTGGAAAAAAAAATCCAAAGAGTATTCTCAGTCTAAAAGTGTCAACCAGTCTAAAATTTTTATGCATTGTTGACATATGACAATGAATTAAAAATTCAAATATAAAAAGTCCTTCCGGCCTAGGAAAAGGTAGCTTTCATAGTCCATGTTTTTAAAAGTTCAACTCATTTTACTCAAACACCCGAAGCTAAATAGCTTGGTAACCGATTATAGAAGATTCAATCCCGGTTTTCGGTAATACTGAATTTGAATGCGCATTTCAGCATGAGAGTTACAGCATAACGAAAATTAGATTGAAATTCTAGGTTGGCTGACATTTTGAAACAAACTGCCATATACCTGCCATTTTTAAGATAAAGCCAAAAAAAAAAAAATTCCGGTATCCTTGTATCACTATCTAACACTTAACGGAAACAACATTTTCAATTTATACTTTTTTATACTTTTTTTTTAATTTTGAAAAAATTAAAAATATTAAGTTGCCGCCATTTTGGAACAAGTAGGCGCATGAAGGCCAACGAACGCGGTTGAGACCTTGGTATGTTCTGTACACGTGATCAGTAACAGCCATATCGGTTCAGAAATACGAGAGTTATAGCATAACAAATATCAGATTGTTTTAAATTCTCAGCCACCCTAGAATTTCAAACTGCCATATCTCAGCCTTTTTTTAAGATATAGCAAAAACAAAAAAAATTCCAGCATCCTTGTATCACGTTCTAACATTTAACAGAAACAATTTTTTCAATTTTAAATTTTTTTGTACATGTTTTTGAATTTTTAAAAATGTTTAACTAACCGCCATTTTGAAACAAGATGGCGGATGAAGCTGGCCAACGAACTCTGTCGAGACCTTTGCATGTCCTATACACATACTCAGTTACATTCAAATCGGTTCATAAATAAGAGAGTTACAGCATGACATATGTCATATATATATAAATCAACATTTGAACGGAGGGTGGTTTGGGGGTCATGATCGGTGAAAATATACCAAAATTTTTGGAATTGCTTTCCTCCGAACGGCTGCAATAGGTAGCTTTTTGTATTGAAAACTACCTAAAAATATTTTTGCACCGAAGTAAATATTTAAAATAACAAATATTGAGAATTGTGTTAGAAAAGAATCAAAAATTAGCATAATGCAAATTTTTGTTTATTTAGAGCAAAGCAAATCGGCTAGCTCAAAAATTTATCCACACGATATGCTTTATGCTACACATTTCTCATTATTGTACATTTTTTCCGATAAAAACTAGTTTCTTTTTCTTATTTGCAGCAATATTTGCAGTTTCCATGATAAAGGAAAGTGTAGAAACTGCAAGATAGGATTTGTTTGCCATCTTTCTCAACATCTCATCAGGGTAGTGTGGATTTCTAAACATGACGGTGCATCTATCAGATAGATACCTAGCGATCTAATCTGGAACTGTTTATTTTGCAGATTTTGTTTTTATTATGTTAGTGTATTCTTATGGTACAATAATAGTCATTTTCGCATTATTTATATATAAAAAGTAGGAACTGGATTTCACAGATCCCTTTTATGGGTGACTCGTAAAAAAAAAGAATCACCTAAGTTTTTATTATCAATTACAAAGCAATGATTTCTTTTTCATCAAAAATGTACACATGTTTGTTAATTATATTCATAAAATAACCTTTTTCTTTAAATATGCAACATATCATGTATTTTCTTTTTTTTTTCCCAGTTGTATTTAGCACTTTAAAGCAAGTCTTACTACTTTGATTTTTACTAGTTTTGTATTATTTAAATTTGTACAGGAATAAAGAAACATGCGCCGCAGGCGTCCCGGTGCGGGACGCACCGCACACAATCGACCACCGTTCCCAAGTCCTGAGAGACTTTTACTGCGCCAGTAGCTTTGTCTCGCTACGGCGCTACGGCCGGCCAGAGAGCCGCACCTCACTGCGGACCCTCCAACCTAGTACCCACGGTTCGATGACATAGGTCGCTAGGACAGTAACCCCAATTTGGGGAAACTCCCCACAGGACGAACCCGTGGCAAATTGACGAAGGCCACCCGCCGACCCCGTCGCCGAAACCCCACTTGGGGAAACGGTTCCCAAGTCGTCGTGCTGCCGCGACAACTTTTGCTTTCCCACAGAGGTCGAACGTTGACATGCTATGTAAGCAAGCAACTAGCCTCTTCCTCCGTGAGGTTCAATTTGTACAGGTATATAAAATATGAATTAAAGAGCTAGAATATATATGTAAGTAGATTAGTAAGTTTCTATATATACTTTCACATGTTGATGAAGTTTTATATTTGTTTTATTCAATAATATTTTCTTACATTAGTTCAATATTAAATCAAGCTTTTAAAATCGCAATCACATTAACTCTGCGTACATAAATAGCAGAGCCTTAGCACATAAAAATGGCAGAAGCGCCATTAAATGTTTACAAGTAATTAAAAAAAGGTCAATCCTCATTTGTCTCCAAAACTAGCACATGTAATCACAAGGTCTGAAATAACATATATAGGTTCTTAAATAAATGTATTATTTTCTAAGAAGAAAAATATAGTTTTTGTAGGATATGTTGCGAAATGAAGGAATAGTTATTTATAAATTAGGTTTTCTATGTTGTATGAAATTTGTATTTTTAGAAGAAACTCATACACGTTTCTTAAATAAATGTATTTCTAAATGCGTTTAACAATTTATTCCGCTCCTACAATGAGAAATGTGCTGGTATTTATGGTTTGTTGCGGTGCATGTCATCAGAAACATAGTGACTTTCCGTGTAACTCTAAGGGTAGAGATCTTCGGAGTGTTAAAACTTTTTATACGTCTTTTTTTAGAGTTCCATAGCAATGACATCGCTCAAATTTTATAATTTAAAGAAATCGGAATGAAAATGTATACAGCTTAAATTGTAAATAAATAAAATTCATAATAATACATTCCAATACAATTACCCTTTTTTCCCTACGCATGTGATTTCGAGACTGTTTCAGAATTTGGCACAGTAGGCACACTAAGTACATTCTAGGGGCGCTTTTCTACGGTTCTAAAAAATAGGAATTTTTCTTCTGGCATTTTTCATGAATAAGTGGTGTGGAGGAGCGTTAATAAAAGAAAAAGCCGAGAGTTACCGTATACCTTTAAGGAGTGACTGGGTTTCAGAATATGTTGACATATAACCGCACTAAAAACCTAGTTAAATTGCTATTTCCACCAAATAAAAGAAAAATTTCAGAAAAATAACAAAAATTGAACTGGCAACTCAATTGCCAGTGCAATTTTCATATTTTACAGGACTTCAATAAATATATTTTATGTATATGTGGAATGTGTTAAACTACGAGAGAAAGTCATCAAGTAAGTCAGAAACTATAAATAATAACTGACAATTATATTCACTTCAAAACTATTTTTATTTCTCAACATATTCTCTACCAATATTTATTCCCTTATATCCCTGTTTTATCAGTGCCCCAACACCAGCTGCAGAATATTCTTTGGATTGCTGTCTCAGCCACATTAGGACTTCAAGTTAAACACAGGAGACAATTCAAAAGTTTGGTTGGCAACATCTTCAACATCCACCATACAGCTTCGACTTACAAGGGGACAGCCAAACATGATGCGCACAGATTTTGATGATTTTAAAGTATGTTGTAGGGATCATACCCCTAACTATTCAGGTCAAAGGTTTCCTTCAAATGGGCTTTAGTTTTCGAGAAATTTCGGGTTAAAGTTCAGCATACGTTTCAAATACCCATTAGTTCACCATCTTGAACAAGGTCTCCGTGGTGCAGAGCCAGCGCTCGCGATTTGAGATCCGGAGATGGGGGTTTCGTCCTCTCATGCGACTTTTTACGCTGTTTAATAAATTTTATATATTTTCACGTTACAAATTTTATACAGCATTATGAATTCTGCTTCTTTGAACTTTTTGATATTTTCCTAATAAATTCCATTTACATTTTCGATTTTTTCGTAAAATTTACAATTTATTTATTTATCTGTTTTTTTTTTTTGCAGTTTGGAAATTAATATTTCTACTGACGAAATTCCAAACTAATTTATGTCTAGATTTTGTTTATTTTTTTATTATTAATAACCCTTCACATTTTAATAACTGTTCTAAAATAATACTTTTTTTAACTTTATGAAATTTTAAATGAAATTTTATATTTTTTATAATTTATACAAACTATTTTTTATCTCAAATCTTCTAAAGGTATGTATGATTATGTAATTCCAACAACATATCTTGAGAGGAGTAATAAAATATTAAAGCAATAACGCTTATATCCAAGTTTTAGCCCGTTAATATATATATATATATATATATATATATATATTATGTTATTTAAATACATTTAACTGTAAAGTTCAAACTCAACATAATTTTTGATTTGCACAAATAAAAAATAATGCATTACAACTAATTTTTTTTTCATTCTAACAAGTCTATGCCATACAGAAAAATTTAAAATGGAAATGAAAAATCGTTTTTAAATTACAATACATATAAAAAAAAAATCTAAAAAAAATCGTCTGCAATAACTTTTGCGGTAATATCAGAATAAATAAAATTTTCTTTTTATCCATTTCGTTTAGCTTCCTTTGCAGAAAATTACCACGTTTTAAATAATTTCTTTTTTCAAATTTAATGAATTTTTTAATATATTTATCACAATTTAAGTATTTAAAGTATATATATAATATACTAATTTATACGTTCTTCCAATATTGTTAAAACAATTTACGTAAAAAATATATTTAAAGGCGATTTTTAATGCAGAATCTGTTTAGAATATTTTTGCGATATGTATCACATAATTAGTTCCATATTTAATAAACTAAAAATGTCCATGTCGGTGATGATAAATATTTTAGTATTTCAGCAATTAACATATTTCAATATATTTAGAACAAATCAAATATTAAAAAGATTATTTTGTTAATTTTTTCTTAATCATTTAATTTTTTTAAAATAGAAAATGCAAATAAAAGAATGCATTATTTCATAAATACTATAAATAAATCTATACTAATAAAAGAAAGTTTCGCTCTCTGTGTGTGTGTCTGTTGGCGATGGCTAGGAAAATTTAGCGCACCTAGAAGTCTATAAATTTAGATTTAGGTAGTCCAAACACTCTCCTGGTATACCTGAGCCTCAGAATTTTAAAAATTTTGAAAATTAAAGTAGTTATAAATTAAAAACTGATCAAAGATCACAAATAAAAAAGTCATTATTCTGAAGCGAGCTGGCGCATGTGCAGAAACCAATTTCCGTATCTTCCGGAACAGAAGAAAGAAAGCAGAAGACATTCAGTTTTTGTTTAAAGTATTTCTAAAGTCGCCATGGACAAACGGCTAAAAATACGGAAAAACCGTCTACATATTCTAAAAGAACACACTTTTACGTCTCGAACGATCTGGTTTGGTTTGAAAAAATTTTACATTTAACCCTTTGCAAAAAAATAATCAAATAGCATCGAATTCGTGTTTTTATTTTCTCCCGTTTTCCGAGCCTTGCATCTACCGGAATACAAAATATACGGAAAAACGAAGGTCACCAAATTAAAGAACTGTTCTTGTCCTTTTCAAAGCCACCTTTGGTTTTAAAAAATATAAAAATTAACCCTTCGAAAAAGTATATTTTCTGTATGCTGTTTTGCGATTTTTGCGATTTTGGCAATTTTTAAAATTTCGCATCGACGATTCAGAGACAGGTACGAAAAACTAAAAATACCAGACAATATCTACATTTATTTCTTTTTCGACATATGTATTTGTTTTTGAAAAATACGAATATTAACCCTTATTAAACAATTCGTGCGCAGGACTCTTTTGCGAATTCAGATTTTCTGCTATATATTAAATCTGGCATCGGCTTTCTAAAATAACCAAACAAAAAGCAAACACACCTAAAGACATCTACGTTCTATCGGGTTTAGGCAGAAACCTTTAGTTTAAAAAATAAATCACGTTAACCCTTTTGAAAACGTTTTTAACCGTAAGTCAATTTCGCTTTTTTAACTATTTCTCCTATCTTTAAAAATCCGAATTTGCGTTTATAAACAAGATACGAAAAACTAAAAATACCGTGTCTAATCTATATCCCTTTGTTTTTTAAAATCTGGTATCCGTTTTGAAAAAATTTAATTTTAACACTCCGAAAAAAAAATTCCTTTTCAAAACTCACTCACGCGAATTTCCTTTTTTTGGTCCAGATTTAAAAATCGGCATCGTCTCGGGAAATGCAAGTACGGACAAACAGTAGACTCCAGATCATAGACACGTTCATTTTCTTCAAAATGCATCGTTGGGTTTTAAAAAATATCTACATTAACCCTTTAGAAACCGATCGATTACGTAACCTACTTTCGCGATTTCCGCTATTTTGGCAATGTTTACCCGTAGTTAAATTTCAATTCTACTAGGAAATTTGGTTGGGTCAAGTGTTCTAAAAAGGCCTCTTCCAGAACAGACTGCGTCCCCTGGCGGTGGAAAGTGGAATTATAGGAGTATATCTGGTTCTATGGACCCGATTACGACGGGGTTAGGCTCATTCGACTTTATATCTATAGCCTTACATATTTTAGCTTGCACTTTCGACCGCCAGGATGCGCCTTCAGATCTTGAGTTTTATGAGCCCGATTACGACGAAGTTTGCCTCATTCGACTTGATTTCGATGGCCTTACAGATTTCAGTCATATTCGTATAGAACAGATTATTAATATTTCGGGCCCGGGCAACGCCGGGCGGATTAGCTAGTAAGTAAATATACATAAATGTAAACAATAATCATTTTAAAAAGACGAGATATCAAGACATAAATTAGTTTGGATTTTCGTCAACAGAAATATTAGAATAAAAATTGCGCAAAAACTACAATATTTTCACGAAAAATTCGAAAATGTAAATGGAATTTATTAGGAAAATCTGAAAAAGTTCAAAGATTCAGAATTCATAATTCTGCATAAAACTTATAACGCGGCAAATATATAAAATATATTTAAAAAGGTAAAAATCACATGAGAGGACAGAACCCTCATCTCCGGATCTCAAATAGCGAGCGCTGGCTCTGCACCACGGAGACCTTGTACGAGAATGCGAACTAATAGGTACTTGAAATGCATGCTGAACTTTAACCCGAAATTTCTCGAAACTAAAGACCATTTGAAGGAAACCTTTGACCTGAATAGTTAGTGGTATGACCCCTACAACATACTTTAAAATGATCAAAATCTGCGCGCATTATGTTTGGCGGTCCCCTTTTTAGCTTCAAGCGATTTTCATCTGTTTAGTACACTAAAAAACCACCTTGGAAGCAAGATGATGTTCACAGATGATGTTCACAGATGATGAAAAGTTTTAACTTGAAGTCCTAGTGTGGCTGAGACAGCAACCCAAATAATGTTATGCAGCTGGTGTTGGGGCACTGATAAAACGGTGATATAAGTGCATAAATATTGGTGGAGAATATGTTGAGAAATAAAAATAGTTTTGAAGTGAATATCATTGTAAGTTATTATTTAATTAAATTTATGATTTGCTTAATGACTTTCCCTCGTATATAGTATATATTTTATAATTCTTATAAAATATGTAAAGTACACAGTGTAATGTATAAATTCATATATCATGTTCAACAGAAGATAGATTTTCAGTAAGAAATTTCTTACTTTTACTGGCCAATATAAATCCTTAATTTATTCCTGTACAGTGACATTTTAGGCATCATGATCCGTCACATGATAGGAAACAATATCACAGCGTTCAAAATGTTCCCATTTCAGGGTAAAAGAGATTCTGTTGTTAAAATGTTGAAATGATTGATTGTCACTAGATTTTATGAACAAATTGATTTAAAAATAAATATATGCTCTTTTCACGTTCACTATAAAAGTAAAATTTCATTCAAAAATTCTAGCGCAATTTCAGCAGATGAGGATTAACATTAAGTGCTATAAATAATGTACCAACGCCCTTCAAATTATTAAACTGGTCGGGAGAAAAACAGGATGCAGTTTAAATTCAAATATTGTACATTTTATTTGGTCTATCTGCTAATGTGTTCTTTAAATTACACTGGTTTACACGGTTTATAAACTTTCGCCGAAATGTGTATATTTTCATAGATTTTAGTGCACTGAGTACGGGAAAATTATTGAAAAAAATCTGTCACGTCTAGTTTAAAAAATATTTATTAAATACTTAAAAAAATAATAACATGAAATATAAAAAGAAAAAATTAGAAATGATTGATTTTACTCTTCTTTTTATAATTTTCTTGATCTGTTTCTCTTAAAATAGACCACCAGTAGTTCCCTAACATACTTTCGTCCCAAAAACCTTTGTGTCTGTCTTCAAAAAGTTTAAAGTCTTGGTGAAAACGCTCGCCCTGCTCGTCACTCACGGCGACGAAGTTTTCAGGAAAAAAATCCGGGTGTAAATGGAGAAAATGTACCTTCAGAAACATATTCACACTCATTGCATGATAGTTTTTAATAAAACAGCAATATGTTTTTCATAATTTTCGTCTTTATGATTTCCTAAGAATCAATGGACGATCGTCCTTTTTGGTGAAATAACTGCTGAAAATTTGACTTCGATTTGAGTAAGAAGTTAATTTGATATTTGGTGCCAATAAGTTCCACTGTTGTAGACGAGAGGCAAGGATCTCTGCCTTAGATCTAGATAGTTACAAGTCTTGCACAAGGTCGTTCAACTCATTTCGGTTTATTAAATATGGCGTTTTATCATCTTCGATTACGAAATCTTCATCATTTTCAACCTCCATAAACAGATCGTCACTATCTTGGCAACTCGCACTTGACATACCTGGACATACGAGATGTGACAGGGTTTCCGAATGGGATATCGGTTTTGAGACTGATAGAATGTCAGGATATTGAATTTTATGTTTATTTTTTGAATTAAAGCCTGCAGTTTTTGTTAAACAAAAATAACAGTCATTTTCGTGATTTGAAGGTTCTGTCCACAGCATTGGTGATCCAAATTGAAGATACTTTTTTTCTCCCAAAGCCCAGCATATAAGACAGCTACAGCTTTCACAAAAAACATGTGGAACCCACTTTTTATCTTGATTAATCACTGAGAATCCAAAATAATGCACATATGCTGTTTTAGAACATTCCGATATCGGTAATCCTTTTTTGCGAATATAGATTGTCTACAAACGTAACTAAAACGACCAGAGTTTAATTTACACACTCTATTAGACATTTTATCAAAAACAAAACCACTTTAGTTCACAAAAACACAAGAAAACAGAATATAGAATCAACGTTGACAATCCCTTTAAGTTGAAAATGACGTGATAGATATATTATACAATTAAAAATGTGAATATTGAAAAATGTAAAAATTAAAAAAATGGGACGTGATAGATTTTTTTCAAATACCGCCTATAATTAGTAAGAGGTAGTATAATAAGAAAATAGGTGTTTCATCAAAAGTATATAAAAAAAGTTTAAATTTGTAAACCAGTGTTATTAAATATTATGGAAACAGTTTAATTATGTAACATTTTGCTAAACCTATTACATATAATATTTCTGTTATAGGAATTTTTCGGACAGCATTTTCCCCTGAAATTGAGATAAAATTAACAGATAAACAATGACATTGATGATTATTTTACTTACTTTGTTAAGCAATGATTTTCCATTCGAAATTCGTTTGATACAATATTTATTAATGAATGTTAAATTTGGAGGCTTTCAAGTTAAATTTTGATTTTTTTAATGTTACATTTTGATTCTCTGGCTTGTATTTTTACGCAAATTTTGTTATACGCACCCCGAAAATTTTATTTCCTTTTAAGTAATTTTCAAATAAAATGTCGAAATGTTATATTTAACAATTAATTAGTTTCATTGAATAAGAAATTCATTTGTTCATTAGCTCACTGCATTGTTGGTATCTTTCGGAGTTTTCACGATATTTGACTGGTCTTTTTATATGCGTTATTCTAAGGATTAACTACCAAATCATGAAAATAAATCTTTGGTATAGTTAGCACACTATACCAAAGCGCGTGCAGTTATAAATTATTTCATACAAACGCCCATATCACACCAAATATTCAATATATTCATTTTTTTTAATTGCAGTATACTGTTTCTACAGTTCTTGAAGTCAAACATGTGTTTTACATCCTCAAATTTCAAGAACAATGTCAAAACATTTCAGTAGATATTCGACAAAGTGAAAGCGTCCTGTCAGTGCCCCTTAATTTTTGGACAGGAGTGTACATTCGTTAGGTTTCCGTAAATAACACATTCGTTATATTTCAGTTACTTTTAATTTTATTAGCGTGAAAGTATATTTCTCAAAATTGGAACTAATTTCAAAATTGAAATAGATATCACACTGATTGATTCTCAGTTAATAGCTTTTTTTTTCATTGTGCTACAAATTCATATAAAAATATGCAATACCTAAACAATAAGTTCATGATACGCATCAGCTGTTTATGATCATTTTCCTGTGTTTTGAATTTATTTTAGATAAAGTTTTTTAATCGATATCAATCTACTATAAGTTCAGAAAGTTCAAAACTTGTTTATGTAAAAATCAATACACGAAGCGGATGGTTTTGCAAGAACTTCAAAATTCGCACAGAATAAAAAATATATACCCTGCAGCATAATCGGATCGACGAATTGTTAAAATAATTTTATTAGTTTCATTAGAACATTTTATTAAATCTGTGCTGAGCTTTAAAAAATATTCGTAATTTTTTCGCACAACACTGGTGCTTTAAAATTAGACTCCGTTAAGGGGTCACACAAATGTCAGATGACGAAAAAAATTAAAAAATTAAAGATTTCGACATTTCATATCATGGAAAGCACATACTTAAAAACCACATTTTCTTAACGGTAATAAAATAAAGCATGCTTTATAAATATATATACAGGGTGATTCATAAAAGATGGGCAGAACTTTAAGGGGTTATAGTACACTTAAAGACAAATAATATTAAATAGGAGACTAAGGGTCCCAGACGTATTCCCAAGGAGATAGGGGGCATTAAAGTTTAGGGTCCGAAATTTCAAATGATTCTAAAACATGGAAAAATTGGTCGATTCGTTTGCGGTTTTTGCAAAAAATTTTCTTTATGCCAGTATTTTCTTGAAATAAAATTTTAAAGTTCAATTTCAAAAAATGCCGATAGGGGGCGCTTTAGACTTTGGAGTAACAAACAACTATTTTTTAACGTTATTTTTTGTATTTCTTTAAATGATTTCGAAAGCTTAGACTTAAACTTAAATTTTGATCTAAAAATCTGAGTCCTAACGAGTAGTTAAGTAGCGTAAACTGAAATTTGAAATTTGAAACCCTTCTCCCCCCAGAACAAAAATCAGTTATTCCCGATCTTTGTGTCGTAGATTAGGCTCTAACTACTGCCGCGTTTTGCTAAAATTATTCTTTATGTCAGTATTTTCTTGAAAATAAATTTTAAAGAAAATTTTCAAAAAATTCCGATAGAGGGCGCTTTAGACTTTGGAGTAACGAACAACTATTTTATACCGTTATTTTTTGTGTCTCATTAAATGCTTTCTAAAGCTTAGACTTAAACTTAAATTTTCAGCTCAAAATCTGAATCGCTGAGCGTGGTTCAGTAGCGAGGGGAGGGGGTTCAAATTTCAACTTCTGAACATAGTTCAGTTTGCACTACTTAACCATGCCCAACGATTCTGTGCTGTGATACGAGGCAAAAATACAACTTTCGTCAAGGACTGCATAGTCGGAATTCACTCATAAAGGCACTGGCACAGTTGGAAACGTCGCTCATGCAAACGTTAAAGCTCCATTCCTGACGCTAGTCACCGGGTGAAGAAGGAAACAGAAAGTATGCAAATGTCAAATGGGGAAGAAGAAGAACACGTATGCAAAATTTCGACACGATTCAGGCATAAAAACCACTGAACGGTGAGTCAAGTGTAAGTCGCTGTAGTAATGAATCGGAAGATGGTGCCCTTCACGAATAAGGAAAAGGCTGAGATGCATTTAATTTACGGAGCGGCAGATGGAAATGGTGCAGAGGCACAACGAATGTACGGAGAGCGATTTCCTAACAGGCGGTTGCCTAACCGCAAAACTTTCGAGCGCTTGCACAGACAGTTGTGTGAGACGGGATCATTTCTCGCTTCCCGGTCGAATGCAGGTCGTGCAAAAAAGGACGAATCAGTAGTTGTTGCAGAAGCCATTCTGGATGTAGTAGCGGCGCAGCCAAGTACAAGTACACGAACAGTGGCTAGCCAGGTGGATACCTCACAGTCCACGACTTGGAGGGTACTGAAGGATGAACATTTGCTCCCGTTTCATGTGCAACGAGTCCAGAAACTGTCTCCAGGGGATTATCCAAATCGTATTGAATTCGCCCGCTGGTTTCTGCAGCAGAACGCGCTAAATCCACATTTTGGACGAACTGTGCTTTTCACCGATGAATGTACCTTCACACGTGAAGGTACATTTAACACACACAATGCACATGTATGGGCGGATGTCAATCCACATGCTACGTATCCACATGCTCATCAGAGACGCTTTTCCATCAATGTTTGGGCAGGAATCCTCGGAGACCACCTAATCGGACCGTACCTTCTTCCTGAACGCCTCAACGGTAAAACATACCTCACATTTCTGCAACATGTGCTGCCAGACCTGTTAAACGTTGTTCCTCCACGCATCCGGCGGGTCATGTGGTTCCAGCACGATGGAGCGCCAGCCCATTACGTACGAGACGTCCGCAACTATCTGGACATCACATTTCCGAACAGATGGATTGGTCGAGGTGGTCCTGTTGCTTGGCCTGCTCGCTCGCCAGATCTTTCACCCCTCGATTTCTTTTTTTGGGGACGATTGAAGGCTCTTATGTATGAGACACCCATTGAATCCCCCGAGGAACTGGTCGCCAGACTTTCCGCAGCTGTAGGGGAAGTGCTCGAAAAGCCTGATGTTTTCGCGAATGTTCGCCGTTCCATTCGTCGCCGTTGTTCTGCGTGCATAACCTCTGGTGGTCACAATTTTGAACATTTATTGTGATTACATGTTAATAAATATGCTTTGGTAACATAATCCTAATTTGTGTCTTTTTACCTCGTATCACAGCACACAATGTGTGGACATGGTAAACTGAACTGTGCTCAGGAGTAGAAATTTCAAACCCCTCTCCCCAGAAACTTAACCACGTCTAACGATTCAGATTTTGGGCTGAAAATTTAAGTCTAAGCTTTAGAAAGCATTTAATGAGACACAAAAAATAACGGTATAAAATAGTTGTTCGTTACTCCAAAGTCTAAAGCGCCCTCTATCGGAATTTTTTGAAAATTTTCTTTAAAATTTATTTTCAAGAAAATACTGACATAAAGAATAATTTTAGCAAAACGCGGCAGTAGTTAGAGCCTAATCTACGACACAAAGATCGGGAATAACTGATTTTTGTTCTGGGGGGAGAAGGGTTTCAAATTTCAAATTTCAGTTTACGCTACTTAACTACTCGTTAGGACTCAGATTTTTAGATCAAAATTTAAGTTTAAGTCTAAGCTTTCGAAATCATTTAAAGAAATACAAAAAATAACGTTAAAAAATAGTTGTTTGTTACTCCAAAGTCTAAAGCGCCCCCTATCGGCATTTTTTGAAATTGAACTTTAAAATTTTATTTCAAGAAAATACTGGCATAAAGAAAATTTTTTGCAAAAACCGCAAACGAATCGACCAATTTTTCCATGTTTTATAATCATTTGAAATTTCGGACCCTAAACTTTAATGCCCCCTATCTCCTTGGGAATACGTCTGGGACCCTTAGTCTCCTATTTAATATTATTTGTCTTTAAGTGTACTATAACCCCTTAAAGTTCTGCCCATCTTTTATGAATCACCCTGTATATTTTTACTTTGGAATATAACAATATACGTGTTTGAGGGTTAAAACGATTAGTAACATTTTATTGAAAAAAGTGAAGTTGAAATATGCGTACATGACTGCTCAAAATATCTTAAATTTAAACAGAAAAATATATTTTATCAACATACGTCAGACACAATCTAGCACATTCAGAACCTATTTCCTTTTACCTTTCATACAAATTTCTATTTTAACACTTTCCAACATAGTTGAAAAGTGTTTATGAATTCGGTTTGCCTGTCTGCCGTCTGACTATCCGTGCTCTAACTCACGTAAATATACTCGGATTGTCATATAATTGATATATGTTATTGAGGTTTACTACATGTTCGGTATTGAAAATGAAGTGTGAAGCATTTATAGTTTCTTTACGCGGACACTTAAAAAATTTCTTTACATTAAGGTATATGGGGAATAATCCTTTCCCGTTTATTGTAATGATATTACACTATTTTAAACTTACTGAAAATGATATATATCACTGAGGTGCACTACAAGAAGCGTACTATAGAATAGGATGTGCATAGTACTTATAGTTTTTTTACAGGGGCACTCAAAAGAATTCCGCTACGTTACGGTCTATGATGAAAAATAGTTTGCAGTTTTAATATTTCACTATTTCAAACGTATCGAAATTTCTATATATTACTAAGGTGCATTACAAGAGGCTTACTATATAATATTGTGTGTAATGCATCCATTGTTCATTTACAGGGACACACTAAGTAATTCGGTTAAAGTACTTTCTGTGAACAATAATTCATGGAGTATGTGTTTTCAGTTGCGGAGCGCGTTTTTAAATTTAACTAATTTTTTGACGATTACTTGGTGTGTATAAATTCTGTAGTTCATATACAGGGCAACACAAAAGATCTGGGCGAGAACTTGACTGAAATTTCACAAGTGGAATTTTAAACTGTGCTATGCATTTCCTAACTGAACTAAAATTTAGCATTCTTAGTAAAATATGTACAAATCTATAGACCATATAGAGTGCTTCACAAAAGAATACAGATATTTTTCCGAATAGTGTTGGTAATTCCTAAAATTGGGCTTTCAATTGTGTTATGCGTTTTCCAAACTGTTCATTAGATATTGGGCGGGGCTAGTTGAGCGTAAGCCGAAAGGTAATCCTCCCCACCCGGTTTGTCTTTGACTTTGTTCACTTAGATATCATCTTTAAACTTATTAAACGGTAAATATTAGTAAAAGTATTTTAGATGTAATGGTAAGTTACATTACCGATACTTGAAGCATGATTTTTAAGTTCTTGTTTTTAAAAAATCTGAAAGTATTACATATTTTTTCCAGAAATCAGAATTAATATATAGTAAAATGTTTTTAGTTGTGAAGCAGTGAATACATTTATGGTTAGTATTACAATATAGATCCATTCTGTAATGACTTCATGCTAAATTATTCAACCGTTCAAAAGATATCTTGCGCGAAACTTTAACGTTTTCGTGTCTGTCGTTCGAATAATAATACATGTCTTCAGTATTATTTTGTCATTACAATTAGTTTTATTATCTGCAAATATTTGTCCTTAAACTTACTATTATCATTTCATTTATACTTCAGAATGTATTTAAACAAAAAAAATTTGCTTAATCGTAAGTTCTCTATATACACCATTGCCGAGACTTATTTCACATAAGTGTTTCATTTTTCATTCTTTCGAACACAGTTGAAAATTGAATCGTTTATTAAATGGCACAAGTCACATTTTTCAAAATTTACACCAGAGATAAAAACTGTTTATATGGCAGGATTTTTTTTTTGTTTTCTTTTGCAGTTCTTTGGATTGCATCTTAGGAAGGATAATAAAATACACTTTGCACACGCTTTTCAGACTATTTGAATGGAAATGGTTATTTCTGTGATTTGTTTTTAGTCTTCGACATGTGCTCTTTCTAAATTAAACACAGGTAAACAGAGTTCAAACAGTGAACATATGAACAATCAATGCATTAATAAACAATAAGTGCACAAAATAGTGAAAAACACTGAAATATGCCTCTTTTATCACTTTTGCCATTGAAAGCTTTACTCTGCACTGTCTAGTGTTGTAGTCGGTCAATTTGCAAAGCTGTCGTAGAAGGACTTTGCATTTTTACTAACATATTTCAGAACTTTTTTTATATCTTCAGTTTTTTTTTTCGTTAATACACTGTTAAAAATTTTACAACAAACTGTCCAGTCGTTTGACCGTTTTATAGAAAACGGCTACATAACAGTAATTAAACTCTGTTCAGACCATATTATTGCCCAGATTATGGTCAGACTAGTGCTAAATTACGGTTATGTAACTGTCTTTTATAAAAACGGTCGAATGACCAGACAGTTTGCTGCAAAATTTTAACAGTGTAGGATTTTTGTCTTCAAAGGCTCATTCATTGGGAAATGGGCACATATACGGATTATGTGCCGTTTCTTAAATAAATGTGTTTTTCTAACGTCCATAACAATGAATGGAGTCGAGTTAAAAATGGGCCCTTTTAAAACATAATGCGGCTACCCCAGTAGAATTTTTTTTTTAAATCAAAACATCGATTTCCCCCCCCCCCCCAAAAAAAAAATGTAACTTGTGCCCTTTCTGAAATAAAGGATTCAATTTTTTATAACTTCGGTCCGTCTGTAAGTTTGTCTGTTCGCGCTCTGACTCTCGTAAATATACTGCTATTTCGACTTTATTGATATATGTTATTCATATTTATTATACAATGTTCCCTATTGAAAAGGAATTATATAGCATTTATAGTTCGTTTACTCAAAAGAATTCCGTTACATTATGGTCCAAAGGAAAAATCGTTTGTAGTGCATTTTAATGATGTTACATTTATTTCAAACATAATGTAATCCATATGCATTTATTAGGGGCGGTAAAAGATGGTTTCTGTAGAACATGGAGTGCGAAGCATTTACTGTTCGTTTACAGGTTAAAAAGGACAAAATAATTTAATCACTCAAAATAATTTAATCACATAATGGTCTACAGGGAAAAAATCATTTGCGTATTTTAATCGCCTATTTTAATGCTGTTTCACTATTTCAAACATAATGAAATTTATATACGTTACTAAGGTGTAGTACAAAGTGCGTAATCTAGAATATCGAGACAGTTATTGTTCATATACAGAGACACACAGAACAATTCAGTTACAACACTCTCTATGAGCGATTACTGCTGGAAGTGCGATTTTAACTTTGGTTTGAATTTTTACTTTGACTAAACTGTTGCATACTACATGGTCTGTATAAGCTCTATACAACATAAACACAAAATCATTCGAAAGCATTACTGTCTCTAGGCAAGAATTGCTTAATGGTAGTTTTTAATTGTGTAATGAATTTTCGAAATGAATTCTATTTAGTACACTAAAATATGTTTGTAGACTATAAATAAATTCATATACACTATCGAAAAAACTAAACACATTGCCATCTATGGATGGTAATTCCTGGAAATGCATTTTTAGTTGTGTTATGCGTTTTTCACCTGAATTAACTTTTAGTTTAATATGTGGTACGTATAAAAATCTGTAGATAATACACGGGGTTGTACAAAAGCGTACATTTACCTCTACTGCCGGAAATTGTTGAAGGTGACTTTTCAACAGTGTTTTGCGAACTGAACTGAATTATGGAAGTCTATATACAAATCTATTGATCATACAGGGTGAATCTAAACTCTTGGGCGGTGATAGTACACATCAAGACAAACAATATTAAATAGGAAATTAAGGGTTCCAAACGTCTTCCGAAGGAGATAGGCGCCATTAAAGTTTAGGGTCCAAAATTTCAAATAATTATAAAAAACGGAAAAATTGGTCGATTCGTTTGCGGTTTTCCCTAAAACTATTCTTTATGTCAGTATTTTCGTAAAAATAAATTTTAAAGAAAAAGTTTAAAAAAATGTCGATAGAGGGTGCTTTAGACTTTGGAGTAACGAACAACTATTTTTTACCGTTATTTTTTGTATCTGATTAAATGCTTTCAAAAGCTTAGACTTAAACTTAAATTTTGAGCTCAAAATCTGAATCGTTGGGAGTGGTTAAGTAGCGCAAACTGAACTGTATTCAGGAGTTGAAATTTGAACCCCCTCCCTGAACACAGTTCAGTTATTCCCGATCTTGGTGTCGTAGACCAGGCAGAAACTACTACCCCCTACACGTAAAATAAACGATAGAGAGATGACAAAATTAAATAAAAAAATTATTTTAAAAATAAATTTTTAAGATGAAGTTCAAAAATGTCGATAGAGGGCGCTTTAGACTTTGGAGTAATGAACAACTATTTTTACTGTCGACTCCGACGAGGACCTGGTTGCGAGGATTGCCCTCCTAGCAGGACCGATATCCGGGAGATGCCCGGGGTATTCACTAATGTTCGCAACTCCCTCCGCCGGCGATGAGAGACCACTCTTTCTGAGAGTGGGCACTCTTTTGAGCAGTTTGTGTGATTCCTCACGAGCAGCAGGCGTGTACCATTTTCCATGTGTCAACCTTCATTCATATTGCTCACTACATGCATACATCAAATTGTTTCTTTTTATTTTGCGCGGAGAAATTGCTCATGTCTGTAATGAATAAAATGTCTATTTAATTTTGTCATTACTCTATCGTTTATTTTACGTGTAGGGGGTAGTAGTTTCTGCCTGGATTAATTTTAAAACAATTATTCAAATTGGTAAAGAAATCATATGAGTTGTAATTTTCCAACTGCACGAAAAATGTCCGGTCCAGGATTCGAACCTGGTATATCTTGGCTGAAGCTGCCATGCTCGACATACTCTGAGCTATCCCGGTTGAATCTGGAGGGCATGAACTGGATGAATTATGCCCTCCAGATTCAACCGGGATAGCTTAGTTGGTAGAGCATGGCAGCTTCAACCAAGAGATCCCAAGTTCGAATCCTGGCCGGACATTTTTCGTCCAGCTTGGAAAATTACAACTCATATTGTTTCTGCTTGGTCTACGACACCAAGATCGGGAATAACTGAACTGTGTTCAGGAGTGGGGGGGGGGGAGGAGGTGTTTCAAATTTCAACTCCTGATCGCAGTTCAGTTTGCGCTACTTAATCACTCCCAACGATTCAGATTTGAGCTCAAAATTTAGGTTTAAGTCTAAGATTTTGAAAGCGTTTAATGAGATACAAAAAATAACGGTAAAAAATAGTTTTTCGTTACTCCAAAGTCGAAAGCGCCCTCTATCGGCATTTTATAAACTTTATCTTTAAAATTTATTTTTAAGAAAATACTGACATAAAGAATAGTTTTAGCGAAAACCGCAAACGAATCGACCAATTTTTCCGTTTTTTATAATCATTTGAAATTTTAGACCCTAAACTTTAATGGCGCCTATCTCCTTCGGAAGACATTTGGGAACCTTAGTTTCCTATTTAATATTGTTTGTCTTGATGTGTACTATCACCCCTTAAAATTTTGATCAAGAGTTTAGATTCACCCTGTATAAATAGCGCTGCACAAAATAATTACAGTACTTTTCCGAATGAGAACGACAATTATTAAAATTGTATTTTCAAATATGTTATGTGTTTTCCAACTTGTTTACTTAAGATATCTTCTATCACCTTATTAAAAGGGGAAGTTTCATTACACTACTCTGGAAGTGATAGAAAGTGATTCAGAATATATGTTTAACAGATGATATTTCTTCCTTGTTTAAAAGTAGGGGATGAACTTCTGAAATAATAATTTAATGTAAAAAATATATTGGAAAGTTGGTATGTTTACTTAATTCTTTCGTGTTAAAAATTTTTCAACAGCCATGTCATAAATAGAGTACGCAAAATAACTATATTCGATATATTTCAGTAAATGACATTCGTTAAATTTCAATAAACTTTATTTTTCGTCATTTGCATAACTTTTTTTAACGAAAAGTAATTTTTCACCAAAACTATACAAAATATTTTTTCTGACATGAAAGTTTTTAAAAAGCACATTTTGATATAAATTTCAATAATTAAAAAAATATTTATAGAGAACACATGATATATTTTTAGCCATAAAAAGCCTAATTATACGAGTTTTTATATATTTTTTGAATGGTTTAAAAAATTACTCTTACACGATTTTTTTTAAATCGGATTTTTGTATCATGCGTTATATCATGAAATATATCGTGAGGTCATTTTTACATCTATACATCCCCTGAGAGAAAATTTAAATCTCTTATTAACTTCAAATAGAGCATTTTTATCATTTTAAATATTAAACACGTCTTCAAAACTCATTAAACGCTCTACGGTTAGAAAAATGAGAACTTTATTTTCATTCCTTTCCATAATCTCGCAGTAAAGAGAAAACTACGTTTCAACACATTTAAACACTTAGTTATTTTTCTAGGGCATATTAAAAAGATAAATTATTCGAAACTTTATTTAAGATGGCACAGATTTTAATTGGATATTTCCTTTTTCTGTTTTTTTTTTTTTTTTTTTTTTTAATGTTTCCCTTTACTGTTCTGTTTTCGACAACCTCTATTTTAATTTCTTCTGTTATCTATTAACATAAAATAGGTTAAATAAATGAAGCATATATAAGGTTTTTTGTAAATATCAATGGGGTTTTCTAATTTGCTGAAACACTTTCTAAATATAAAAACTTATAATAAAATACCTTTCTAATTGAAATTTTAGTAAATAAATACAATTAAAAAGATGTATATTTGTAAGGTTTACACTTTATTTATTTCCTTGATTTTTTTCACAGAAAAGCGAACGAAATTAATTTCTTCTGCTATCTATTCACATTAAAGAATTTAAATAAATGAAGCATAAATTATTTTTTTAATATCGTTGTGTTTTTTATAATTTTCTAAAACATTTTCTAAATATAAAATTACAAAAACTTATTATTAAATACATTTATAGTTGAACTTTTGGTAAATGAGTACAATTCGAAAGATTGTATATTTTAATGTTTACACTTTGCTTATTCCCTTCATTTCTTTCACCTGAAAGTGATCAAAATTATTTTCTTATGTTGGAATATTCATATAAAACAATTTAAATAAATGAAGCATAAATAAGTTTTCTTTTTAATATCGATGCGTTTTTTTAATTTTCTGAAACAGTTTAAATATAAATTTACAAAACTTACAATAAAATACATTTATAATTCAAATTTTGTTAAATAAAAAAAGAAATCGAAAGATTATATATTTGTAAGGTTTACACCTTGTTTATTCCCTTGTCTTTCACAGGAAAGTTAACGAAATTAATTTCCTCTGCTATCTATTCACATAAAAGAAGTTAAATAAATTAAGCCTAAATATGCTTTTTTAAAAAATATTTATGGGATTTTTTTTATTTGTTGAAACACTTTCCAAATATAAAATTATAAAAACTTATTATAAAATACATTTATAATTGAAATTTCGGTAAACAAGTACAATTCGAGTGATTGTATATTTTAATGTTTACATTTTGTTTATTCCCTTGCATTTCTTTTACAGGAAAGTGAATGAAATAGAAATTTATCTTCATATTTTTTTGGAGACTGTTATATCATATTGAAGCATAGTAATAATAATTGTTTTCATTATATGGTGGATGACACATATTTATATTAATCTCTGTTTCGAAACTAGAACAATTGGATCCCCCAGCTCAACAAAATTTTCTGCATTGGGTCGGGTACCCGATTTTATCGGAATCAGAGCCGAGCCGAGCCGAGCCGACCCGACCGATGATCCGGTTTGGTTCAGGTTGGTGATAATTCTTTGCGGGTAGGATTCCCATTGGTTTTCGGGTTGACTTGAGCTAGAATTTTCAGTTTCGGGCAGGGTCGTACTGAAATATGAATAGAAAAAGTTGTTCCAAAAACAAGAAGGTAAGGTGCAATCCCTAAAAGCCGTTTTTTAATGATGTCTCAATTTTTCGCTTACAAAAGTCACTAAGTTTTCTTCGTAACGCATTTCTACAAGAGAATTTGAGTATTGAGAAACAAGTATTTGAAAAGAAGCATTTCAAATAATATGAGTTGGCATTAAGGAAGCAGGCTCAACATATAATAAGGACTCAACAGAGAGATAACAACTAATCAATGGAAGACAAAGTGAGAGAAGACGCAACATTGAATAAAGAAAAAATTAGAAAACAAATAATATAAAGATAAATTTAATGATTGCAATGAAAAAAGGGAGAAAAGAACGACAGAAGGAAATAGGAAAAATGAACTTTCTTTCACTACAGAGTTGACACAACTTTTAAATATAAAGGAGTAGCTTGATTTTCTCATAATTAACGCCGAGCCCCAATCGTTTGTCCTAGAACAAAGAAATTTGGAAGACATGGTGTAGGCGCGTACTAAGAAAGAATTTTCGAAAATTCACAGCATAAGGGGGTTAAATGGGAGGTCGAAAGTTTTAGATCATTTCGCTTTTCCGGCATATCTCAGCAGGAGTTTTAAGTAGAAGCCTGAAATTTGGGATAACAATTCTACTAAAGAATAGTTAAACATGTATTTCAGGCAATTGTAGAAATTCAACCACTAAGTGGGTTAAATGGGGGTCGAAAATTTGGGTGATTTCACATTTTCACCATATCTCATCAGCAGTTTTAGGTAACAGCGTGAACTTCAAGATAACAAATCTACTAAAAAATAATTAAACACGTATTTCAGCGATTTTAGAAATTCAACCACTAAGGGGGTTAAATGGGGGGTCGAAAGTTTTTAGTCATTTCGCGTTTTCGCCATATCTCAGCAGCAGTTTTATATAGGAACGTGAAATTCAGGATAACAAATCTACTAAAAAAATAATTAAACACATGTTTCAGCGATTTTAGAAATTCATCAATTAAGGGGATTAAATGAGGGATCGAACGTTTTAGGTCATTTTGCCTGTTCGCTATATCTCAGCAGCATTTTTAGCACTTTCCAACCTAGTTGAAAAGTGCTTATGACTTCGGTTTGTCTGGCCGTATGGCCGTCTTTCCGTGCTCTAACTCCCGTAAATATGCTTGGATTGCTCTGCAATTTTTATATGTTATTGTCGTTATCTATGGCACGTTCCCTATTTCAACTGAAGTGTGTAGCACTTATAGTTTTCTTACAGGGACACTCAAAAGAATTCCGTTACACTGCGGTCTATGGGGAAAAATCATTTGCGGTTTATTTTTAAAATGTTTCACTATTGTAAACGCATTGAAATTTATATAGATCACTAAGATGCATTAGAAGAAGCTTAATATAGAATAGTAGGTGTATAGCACTTAGAGTTACTTTACAGTCAAAATAATTCCGTTACATTACGTCTATGGAGAAAAATCGTCTGCGGCTTATTTAAATAATGTTCCACTATTTTAAACGCTTTGAAGTTTATATATATTACTAAGGTGCATTACAAGAGGCTTACTACAGAATAGTGTGTGTATAGCAGTCATCGTTCATTTACAGGGACACACAAAAGAATTCTCTACTGTCTGTTAACAATAATTCCTGGAAGTGCGTTTTAAGTTACTGAACGCGATTTTAATCTTAACTAGCTTTTTGTCTATTACGTGGTGTGTATAAATTCTGTAGATCCTATACAGGGCAGCACAAAAGTTCGCGAACACATTTCCGTTTATTGACAGAAACTCCAGAAGGAGAATTTAAACTCTGCTACGCGTTTCCTAACTAAACTAAAATTTAGCATCCTATGTATATATACAAATCTATAGATCATATACAGGGCTACATAAAAGTATTCCGATATTTTTCCGAATATTGTATATATTGAAAATTCCTGAAATTACGTTTTTAAATATGTTATGCGTTTTCCAAATTGTTTACTTAGATGTCATCTTTCAGCTTATTAAACGGTAATGATTTGTAAAATTATTTTAGAAGCGTTGGAAAGTGCTACATAATCTATGCTTGACGCATGATTTTTCATTCTTGTTAGTTAGGAGCTCGGAATTCGAGATAACAAATCTACAAAAAATATAGATAAACATATATTTCAGCAATTTTAGAAATTCAGCAACTAAGGGGGGTTAAATAGGAGGTCAAATATTTTAGGTCATTTTGCCATATCTCAGTAGAAATTATGGGTAGAATCATGAAATTCAGGATAACAAATCTACTGAAAAAATAGTTAAAGACGTATTTCAGCGATTTTAGAAATTCAGACACTAAGGGGGGTTAAATGATGGTCGAATGTTTTACGCCATTTTGCCATATCTCAGTAGAAGTTATAGTTAGGAGCGTGAATTTCTGGATAACAAATCTAGTAAAGAATAGTTAAACATGCATTTTAGGCGATTTTAGAAATTCAACTACTAAGGGAGTTAAATGGGAGGGGGTCGATAATTTTCGATAATTTCACCTTTCACCATATCTCATCAATATTTTTCGAAAACAGCGTGAAATTCAGGATAACAAATCTGCTATAAAAATAATTAAACACATATTTCAGCGATTTTATAAATTCACCCATGAAGGGGGGGGGGGGGGGGGTAAATGGGGGTCGAAAATTTTAGTTCATTTCGAATGTTCGCAGCATTTTTAGTTATGAACTTTAAATCACAGATTCAGGATAACAAATCTACTAAAATATAGTTAAACATGTATTTTCGCGATTTTAGAAATCCTGCCACTAAAGAGGGTTAAATGGGGGGTCGGATTTCCTATGTTATTTTGCGATATCTCAGTAATAGGTAGATGCGTGAAATTTATTATAACAAATGTACTAGAAAATAGGTAACTATGTATTTCAGCAATTTTAGATAATAATTCATCAAGGGTATCACACTGTGCGTCGAAAATTTTAGGTAATTGTGCCATATCTTAGCAGCAGTTTTAAGTAAGAATGTGAAACTCCGCTTTACAAGTCTACAAAAAAAATAATTTATTTATTTCAATGATTTTAGAGCTAGCGAGTTTGTGGGCAACATCGGCTGATTGCGGAAGATTGGACGAATAACAGAACTGTTGCTGATTTTTTATTATATACTAGCCGGTCGCTTCCGAGTAGGACCCAAATACAAAGTACTACTTGAGCCCCACCCCTAGATAATCACGGTTAGGGCCCAGTAGTATTTTGTCAGAAGGCTCATGAAAAAATTTTTTGTCGCGAAATCTTTATTTAAGTGCTTTTTTATATTCTTATTAGTTATTTTCGTATACTTTTAATTTAAAGTATTTTATTTATATTTTTCTGGTTGCATATAAAATGCGAAATCTGGGCGGTACGCTGCACTATGTATCTGGGCTCCTCTAGGAAACGACCGGCTAGTATTTTATAGATGGATGAATAAAGCCTTCCTAAGTTCTAGGAAATGTTTCTAGAAGACTATTGTCTTCGTGAAACGAACTTTAAAATTCATAAAATTCATTCACTCATATTACCATTACAAACAAGATCAAATTTCTTTTCGTATTCTTTTTCCCACAGTACATCGTACTTCGATTAATTAAAAAAAAAGAAATTTTGAGAAAGTATATTTTAATTTTATACACATATCTAAAAAAAAATCTTGAGTTTCATAACAAAAATAATTCAATATTTAAGTAAAATCAAGTCCATTTTTATCGAAAATGAAACGATAATCAATGTGACAGTTTTTTACCCATTATGTACAAATTATGAATTAATGAAACTTACTCTTTCCAAAGCATTTTTCCTGAATATTTGAAAATATGTTAGTAGATTTCTGCAATTGTTAAATGAAAAATTTCTAAGATTTATTCATTAAAATATAATTAACCAAATCGGTATTTACAGGGATTTTGTAGATACTCTACTCAAATCATTTATTCGGGATATTGTTTTACCATTTTATAGAATTAGGAAATGTACAAAAGTAATGGCCTTACATATAAACATAGAAATTTTACAGAACAAACTTTCAACTGAACGTCTTTCAACATGAAAAAAGTTTAGCAGTTACAATTGGAAAAAGAAAATAGCCATTTAAAAATATTTTTGCTTTGTACAGCGAATAATTCTTTTGTTACACGATAAAATAAATTGTGTAGAACTCATGCTAACTTGCAGTACTGACAACAGATGTGTTAAATGATTTTTAGAACCAGTTTCATTTAATGGTACTTTAAAGTACCATTAAAGTTAAAGAGTACCATTACCTGTACCATTAAATACAATTAAATGTGCATAAAGTGTTAAAGCAAATTGTAAAGCCATTCTACTATGATAAATTAAAAGTAAATGTATTCACTAAAAATCATGCTTTCTCCATTTACTAAGTGCAAACTAAATGTAGAAAATCTATTTATATACGGAGTGTTTTGACATTTAGCTTGAGTCAAAAACGTAAAGGCAGTCTGTAAAAAATAAACAAAAACAAAAGTTTAGAAATTTTATGGAAAAAGATCTGACATTGGCGTACATTTTTCTTGGTAAAAACTAAATTTATTTATTTTTGATATTATAATTAGCTGTATTGCTGTACTGAGATATTTTTGTTTATTCTGGGAAATTAATTCCTTTTTAGTAATGTTATTATTATTTTTTTTTAAACTAGAACTTTTGTTTCGCAATAGTGCAACTCTTGAATTTTTTATTTATTTTCTGCTGAACGATCCAATTTACTTAATTACTACCAAAAGTATGAAAAAAATATTGAAATCACTTCAGTAGCTCTTTAGAAAACGTTGCTTCGCTATCAATTGTTTTCCATTGCCTCCTTAAAACTTTTATGTCCATGCCAATTGTCCTAGTTGTGTGTGAAAAGTAATTTTCAACGTTTCAATTATTTACGAAAGTAAAACAGATCCATATACAGAAAATGTGTATGAAGACGGGAAATAAATTTATAATTGTGTATTATTTTCAAAACTTTATGTAAAAGACTTTTGGGGATCTTCTCAATTCATGTTTTCATTTATTATCATGGGCATTGTAAAGCCCATCCGTTTATCATATGTATTTTTAACACATGCATTAGACTATAAATAGCTTTTCAAAATTTGAAAATACGACTCATTCACACAATAGAAGAGCTCATTATTGGAAGAATATTTTACAAAAGTTCTTTTATTGTATGGATGAATGTGTTATGATGTAATTTGTTGTTAAATTTAGATACGAGATATTACTATTCAATATTTTTTTTTATTCAATTATTTAAATAAGTAATTTTTACTATTTAAAAATTGAATGTTAATAAGTTTTAGTAACATTATAAACGCTTGCTATCAAAAAGGAAATGAAAGTGTTAAAAAAAATATAGTAATCGTGCAGATTTGATAGGATTAAAGTCAAATACGTACAGCCAAAATGATTCAAGTTAAGGCTCAGGTTTTACAACAACTAATGATAGCTTAAAATATTCTAGAATCTATTATTGAAATAATTCCTACTTGAAGGTAAAACAAGGTGACTAACCCAAAGGTTAGTTTGGAGATATTCGAGATTTCATTTTTCGAAAAGCTCTACAACCAAAACAATTATGATTAAATTCTACTAATAGAGTTGATTTGTTAAAACTGAACCTGCAGCTAGCTATGTGCAAGCTTTTATTGAACTTATTCAATTTTAATAGCAAAAACGCGTTTCTCTAATCTAAAATTTATCTTTGATTTCCACGACATCTATTGAGTAATAAAAAAATATTGTACTTTTAAAGGGATGTCAGGATGGCGTTAAATATTTTTTTCATGTAAGTCAGAAAAACTCAGAAATGTCAGAATTTCAATTCCTGAGCCTCTTTGAAAAACTAAAAAGCATGGTGATCATTAAAGGAAAAAAAATCTAATGATTCTGAAGACGTATTAAATTCGAATACATGGCTGCATTTTTTACATTGCTTGCAATTCGAAGAAATCTGTTAAAATGTATTCAAAATCCAACAAAACGATAGTTTTAAAATGTCATAAATTAATACTTTAAGTAAAATTATTCATTGAACTTTATTGAAGGATTTCATTGCGAAATAATTTTACACAACTCAAAATTGAGTAAAACGTTAAGATAGTAGTTTTTCTGAGTAAATAAAACTATCGCAATTCCCAGGTTTTTAATGAAATTGTACCTTATTGAATGATATATATAAATAAACTTTTGTGAATAATAACCATGAAATCACATAAATAATCGACAATATAAGAACCGATAATTATTAATATAATAATAGATAATAGATGTAGGATTTAAAAGTAAACATTACAAAAGCAGCAATAGTATACTAACAATCTATTTAAATTAAAGATTTGAGAAATATAAGTACACAACTAAATGCGCAAATACAGCAATGAAATTATGTATTTTAAATTTGCCAATATTGAGCAAATGTAGATGTTAAATCAGCGTAATATATATATATATATATAAATAGACGTCTATTTCACTTTGGAAGCACAACTACCCAGCGAAGGCTATTGGTGTTTGTGTGAGCCTCGAGTCTCCCATCGTGCACTATGGCAGTTCATTTCGGTAGCTCTGGTTGAAAGTGGCATTTTCATATTTCGACCAAAGGGTCCTAAAAATGTTTGGAATCTTCTCCAACAGAAATGGGTTTATTCAACTTAAAAAGAACTCTTTAAGATAGAGATAACCAAGTAAGATAATTTAGCGCCCCCTACAGGTGAAAATTGAAAATAAATGATATTGCAGCTGTAATACAATGCCGTAGGCACCGGTGTCGAGTGCCTGAGTTTAGTTCGGAAAGAGGTTTGTTTAAAACAGAATGCGCGTTGAAAATGACTATTTTTATCGAAACCGCAAAAGAAAGTTACTGGTTTAGTTCTTTTCTGAATTTAAAAGAATAGATAGTGAAATATCACTTTGTCTGGCAGTAACAAAAACAGGGAGTACATTCATGAAACGATTTTTAACATTTCTAATAATAATAAAAATGATAACGCAAATTTCTGTGTTGTATAAATATTTTTAAAAAAGTAACTCCTTGAAAATGAATGACAGGAATATTTCGTTAGCATAGACTCATTTCTCGTTTTATGTCGAGCACTTTTACAATTTATATAGCCTACTACAGTAAAAAATTAAAACGCATTTCAACCTCTTTCGCACAGCTTGTATAAGAATTATACTTTGTTCATGTAGCTTTTTGTAACAAAAATCCTCCAGCCCAGGAAAATTCATGCGAAGATCTTGCACATTTTAAATTAAACAAAGGGCGCATCTTTATTAGCTATAGTACAAATGATCGTGTTAAAGAAAATTTCTTCAAATTACATTTAAATTGAATTCATTTTACGTAAAATCCGTAACAAACACTCTAAACGTGTAATTATTCTACTGCATCATATAAAAATGAGTTCAGTTAACATGAAACCTCACAAGATCTATACAAGGTATCAAAAAGTTTCTTTCAAATTATAAAAGATAATTAAAGACTACCTATTTCAAATGCGCCAATATGGCATATGGAATCCAGAATACGGAAATACAGGGTGTTCTGTAAAACCTATCACATTAAAAAAAATCCTAGTCTACTTAGTACTTAGACGCGGGGCGATATTCGCCTGATTACAGCACGGCTGTGATACACTTGACAAGAGCCTTGTACACGAGTAGTTTACAAACGTACAGGAAAAGTATTACACTTTAATACATTATGAAATGGGATGGAATTATTTCATTAAAGCCGATTATGAACGGGAAGGTTATAAGCCTAAAGTAGACATGTCTTGGGTGGTGGTCTTTCTATAAGGGTGTTTGGAGTCTGACTCGTAATCACGTTACATTCGAAGAAAACCAGCTAAAAGGACATCCAACTCGATAACGAGACAGGTTTCGAATCCGGGCTTAGAATGTTATGTAAAATTACGTCCACGCTAGAAATACACATATGTTCAATGCTCATCTAATTACTATTTTATGCAATACATTATTAATAAACGGGATTATTAGAATGCAGCCGTCAAAAGCCGTCAAATGTGCTACACAATTGCCAAATCACAACATATTATTTAATCAAAGATGTAGAGACAAGGAGTGATGTGGAAAAAATGTCAGAGCTAGTAAGAGAGCCAGACTTGGCTCTACATGATCTCAGAATTTTTTACTGTTAAAGTGTCACGAGACATGGCTAAATTTTTTACATGAGATTTTTTTTATGGTATTCCTCTTTTTGTCAAATCTTATGTTGTAAATCGCACTCCGCGATACAACAATTTATATTTAAAAAATACATAAAAAAACTAAACTTATTTATCGGATACCCTGTATATCTACAGTAAATTCGTGTATAAAACCCTTCAAATTACTATTTTTACGAAAAAGACATTTTGTCGAATATCTACAAAATATTAAATGAAAAATTACCAGAAAAAGTTTCTTTTATGTTTCAGAACGTATTTGCATATTTCGTAACTATTATAAAAGTTTTGAAATCTTGAACCGTCTGACAGAGATTTTCACAATTCAGTAAATTGCGAAATCAATTTTAAAGATATCGATGCCTTGAGTCACGAGAATCGAAATATTAAAAAGTTAAAAAGAATGACAAACGCCACTGTAATAAAGTTATTACGTAAGTTTCTTTTATAAAAGTTCAGGCTGGTGGATTTCAGATGTTTCATTCATTTGATTGCGTTATAGGAAAAATTCTCAATATCTATTTTTTATTAGAAAATTACATGTTTTAAAATATTTTACTCATTAAAAAAAATTATATATATAATATACACATATACATGCATACATACATATATATATACTATACAGGGTGATTACAATTAAAGTCTCACTTTCAAAGTGTTGTAAAAAAGGAACCACTGCTCAGAATAACTTCAAATTTGAACTGCCTATACTGGAAGAAGGGGGAAAGGGTATGGCATAAGAAAGATGTCCCAAACTAACAATACATGACGTGTAAGCGGCATAACGAAAGTGGATTCGGATACAAGTGACAATTTTAATGGAAATACGACGGCTTTGGCATGCGTTGCACAGTAAACCAACCATACTGTTCAATATGCATGAATGTTTCGGTTGTTTGACGGAAAAAATGATTCCCAAATCAGTCAACATTTGTGGTACAATTGGTGGAAAGCCCATCCATCAGGGCTAGGTCGTACTACATTGGATGGGAAAAATCGGTTTTTAATTGTTCTTGGGCCAAAAACCGCATAAAAAGAACATTATGGTTTAGTTTTTATTGCACATTAATATCTTAATTTGCATAGTATGCCGCTTACAGCGCCATCTATTGATACTATTGTAGAAAAATTAGTTTACTATGGGGCTTTTTAACGAACAGTTAGTAGCCACTCTAAATATATATATATATATATATATATATATATATATATATATATATATGACTGTATTCAGATTATATAAGTAGGAGTAATTTTATCCGTATATTTTTAATTTCCTTTCTTTATATAGTAAATAGTTGAAAATCATATTAAATAGGTAAATTCTTCTTACCTTCTGTTTTCAGGATTCTGAATCGATGTATCCATTTGTGTTCAGTCATTTATTTACGACTATGATTCACTTCACTAATTTTTATCCTTTTGTCACTTAATTCGGTTGCTTATGTGAAGGAAGAAAATCATTATTATAATGTGAATATTTGAAAATTATATAGGATTCGTATCATTGCAAGTTAAAAAGATTTAATACTATTATTTACATATACTAATGTTACATATTTAAAAATAGACTATTTTATACGCTTTAGGAGCGATTAAAAGGAACGTCCACTCAGTTCGGGAAAGTCGTGTTACACTAAAGTTAAAGCAGTCTACTTGGTATTTAGTGTTTATGGTTTCATGAGGCCCATTTTAGGGTATTCACAGTTCAAGGGTTTGGCACGCACATGGCCTTGACGTCACGAGCCATATGGTTTCTTAAGTGCAGAAAAGGTTTCGGTTTGATTATATCTTCCTGAGTGATAAGCTTGGATTACGCGTTTGGGAGAAGAAGGTTTACAATACCCCCCCCCCCCTTAATCCCAGATTGAAGTAAGTTCTTACAGTTTCAGTCTTTCAAGGTTTCTCAGGTGTTCCGGCTTGGGAGTGGGCTTGGTCAACAGATCTGTGAACATGGATTTTCTGGTACAGTACTTTAGTGCCATTGTCTTTGCTTCTGTTAGGTTTTTGATGACGTGGTACTTCACTTCGATGTGTTTTGTCCTGCTGGAAAGTTTCTCGGATTCTGTCATCTTTATCGCTGAGAGATTGTCCTCGTATAGTGTAATTGGGCAATTTTGCGGTAAATCTAGTTCATCTAGAAGTTTTATGAGCCAAACGATTTCATTAGCTGCGCTTGCTGCTGCTACATAATCCGCTTCGGCGGATGATTGAGCGATGCAAGACTGTCGTTTGGATATCCAGTTGATTGGATTCTTGCCTATCAAAAATATTTCCTGTAGTAGATTTTCGCGTTTCGGGATCTTGTGCCCAATTTGCATCTGAATATGCTTCTAAGATTGGTGCATGTTCGGTGTTTATAACTAGATTTAAATTCTTTGTGGTATTAAGGTATCTCATTACACGCTTCAGAGCTTTCCAGTCTATTTCGGTTGGTTTTTCATTTTCCCGGCTTAGAATGTTTACAGCCGTTAGTATATCGGGTCTAATTACGGTCGCTAAGTATAATAATGCACCTATTCCTTGTCTATACTTGTGGTTGTTTGGAAGTAGGTTTACGTTCTTGTTTATTTTTAGGTAACCTGTGTCCATGGGTGTGGTGTATGGTTTACTTTCTTCAAGATTGAATTTATTTATTATTTCATTTATTTTCGTTGTTTGGTTTAGAGCGTACCCGTTGTCTAATTTCTTTATGCTTATTCCTAGGTAATTCGTTACTTCCCCTAGGTCGCAAAGTTTGAATTTAAGTTTTAGTTTTTCTGGAAATTTTTCAATGTTTCCTTTGTTTCTAGCTACTAGCAGTTCGTCTACGTAGACAATTATGTAGACTGTGTCTTCCTTGTTTTTCTCTTTGCGCGTTAATAAACAAGTGTCTGTAGTGCTTTGCACAAATTTCATTTCTTTTAATGTGGCACTGATTTTCTTGTTCCAAGCTCTCGCGGCTTGTTTTAGACCATAAATAGCTTTCGTTAATTTGCATACTTTATTTCTTTGGTCTGGTTTCTCATGACCGTCGGGTTGTGTCATGTATATGTCTTCGTCTAGTTCTCCATGTAGAAAAGCTGTTTTGTTGTCTAGGTGGTGCACGTTAAATTCGTGGTACACAGCTGCTATTAGAAAAGTGCGGATTGTTGTGTGAGACACCACCGGGGCAAAAGTATCATCATAGTTTTCACCATATTTTTGAAGAAAGCCTTTTGCGACAAGGTCTATTTACGTTTCCCGTATCGTCATATTTGACTTCAAAGGTCCATTTACTTCCTATAATTTTCTTTCCCTGTGGAGGTTCGACTAGTTCCCAGGTTTTATACTCCTTTAGCGAGTTTATTTCTTCTTGCGCGGCGTTTATCCAATTTTGTCTTTCAATGGGATTTTTAGTGTTTATCATTTCTAACCAGTCTTTGGGTTCGTTAATTATGTTTGTTTTCACTGTATATGCGAAGCGATCGGGTGGTACTCCCCTATTTGTCCTCTCTGATCTTCGCGGTTCACTTGTGGATTGTTTGGGCGCGGGTGGTTCGCATTCTTCAGGTGTAAAGTCTATCAGTATTTCCTTTGAGTTATTTTCAACTAATTGTTCATTTTCTACGGGTTTTGGTTTCTTCTCTTCCGGGTTGCTATTAGTTTGAGTGTAAGGGAATTTATTTTCAAGGAATTTAACGGATCTTAAAAGTATGACTCTTCCGCCGTTTGTGTAGATTCTATATCCTTTACTTCTGTTATCGTAACCGACAAATTTTCCCTGCTTTGCGGTTTCGTCTAATTTTCCGCGTTTTGATTTATTTATGTGTGCATAGGCTAAGCATCCGAATACTTATAAGTAATGGATATTGGGCTTCCTATTTGTCCACATTTCGTATGGGGTTTTATCGTTTGATCTTGTCGGTAAGCGGTTTTGAATATGGTTGGCAGTGCTTATTGCCTCTCTCCATAGTTTTTGCGGTAATTGCGCTAATTAACATGCTGCGGGTCATTTCTAGTAAATATCTATTCTTTCTCTCCGCAATTCCATTCTGGCTTGGTGATTGTGGTACAGTGAGTTGGTGCTCTATGCCTTTTTTGCTTAAGTATTCTTCCATTTCGGTACTAGTGTATTCACCACCGTTGTCTGATCTTATATCGTTTGGGTATCTCCCGAATTTATTGAGTACTAGAGATATGTAGTCTTTTAATTTGTCGAATACTTCGCTTTTTCTGGACATTAAATAGATTACACAAAATCTTGTTTTGTCGTCGATGAAAGTTACGAAGTATGTTTTTCCACCGATTGTAGGGGTCTGCAACGGACCGCATACGTCGTTGTGTATCAACTCGATTTTTCGTGTGGCTCTGTATAACGCTTGTTTGGGGTACGGTGCTTCTGTTGTTTTCGCTCTTATGCATACCTCACATTTGTTTTCATGTCTGCAGTTATTTATCGTTATTCCCGTAACTAGTTGATTTGTTAGCATTTCATTTAATGGTTTGATAACTACGGTGTCCCATTCTGCGGTGCCATAATTCCACGCAGTTGGGATTTTGACAGCTGTAGGTCATGTTTACATAATTTGGCTCTCTAATGTCGTTAGTTAAATTTATTTCATATAGATTATTTTTCAACTTTCCTTCTAATATTGTTTTACCGTGATTTATTATTCTGCACTTTTCCTTTTCGAAGGTTACTTCACAACCGTTTTGGGTCGCCTTGCTTACGGAAAGTAGATTGGTTTCTATTTTTGGTATGTATAGGACGTTCTTGAGTGTAATGGGGAAATTGCACGTTTTTCAATTTAACTTGCATCTGATAGAGTGTAAAAATATGAACATTTTGATAACATTTTTACATATATTTGAAACTTGTATAATTCATTAAATTAACTTTTAAAACGCAGTTTTTGCCGTGGCGGGAAAAAGCCACGTCACGTGACGAAAGCTGTTCTGACGTCACTACACATTTAAACAAACCCTCGCTGTATTTCTCCCTGTTATTTCCTATGGGGACGGCTTGCTTTACGCTGGACTATTTCTTTTTTTTCTTAAAAATGATTAGTATAACAAATTACTAGGACTTATTTCATTAGGGAGGGTGGAGTCAACTTATAAAAGGGTTTTTGTATTTATATTTTATACTTAAATTAGGAATTTTGCTTGGTTTCACTATATGTTTTATCTCTTTAATTGTTAAATAAACTGTTTTGAATATTTGAAAAACAGCTAAAGTTATTAGAAAGAGCGAAATGTGCTAAGATAGCTTTAAGACAGGCTTACAGAATTTTTATATAAATATAAACGAGAAAAGTTTAATAATTTTTCAAAAAATGTTTCCAGGGACCTATCCAGACTTTTCTCACAGGGTTCATTTTGTGTGAAATTGTGAAAAGTATTTCATATTTGTGAAAAAACTAATTATAATTTTGTGAATTTGAAATAACTGTTATATTCAGTTTCTTGTTTATGAATTTTTGACAAGATCCTTTATATATGTAAAAGCTACATAAATAGATTCTTTAACGGATTCAATTGTTTTGTGTCAGGTCATATTTTTCTTTTAAATAATTAAATTTGTAAAAGGTTTAGTTTGGAGATGGAAAAAAATTGTGAAAGGTCTATTTTTAAGACAAAAAATTTTGTGAAGGGTCTTGTTTTAAGGTGGAATGTATTGTGAAGGTTCCTGTTTTAATATGAAAAATTTTGTGAAGGGTCCTTTAAAGAACTCTATTTTTTCCTAAACAGATATCTGGCCTACACTACACACAGGCAAAACAATCAAGTAATTATTTTAAATACTGTCAGTTTTGTGACATTTTCAGAATGTGGAATTGAAGGTTTTATGCTTTATAGAACTTTGCAGATTAGAGATGATGTTTAGTTTAAAAATTATCTGTTTTATTTTTGTTATAAATTAACAATATTTCTACGGAAATTAAAAACGCCAAAAGATAAATATTATGCAGAAATATAATAATTCTAAATATATTTGAAGAAATGTTATGTATATTTAAATTTTATTGCTTTTATTAACATTTTAAACATTAAAAGAATGGTAGTATGTTTGAATTTTCGTTCATGATCTATAAATGTTTTTCTTTATTCTTTTGTTCTATGTTAAATTTTTGTTGCTAAATTAATATATAATCCATACCTTCCAAATAATTAAAAAAATTAATCATGCAAATTCATGCCTTACCTGTGAATTGAATTTAAAAACCATTGTGATGTTATAGCATAATATCTCTCAACAAAATGCCCTGCCCTTATGATACTAATGCATTGTTCAAACAAAGAATAAACCTTGTATGATAATATATCTTGATTTCTTTATATGTCACTATAAAAAGTTTACGTGTAATGAGATGGCTGTTTTCAAAAGTGAAAAGAGTGGGCTCTACTTCAACAACATATTAAAATTCTCAGCACATCTCACTCTGTTTTAAAAAAGCTTTGTGCAGTATAATGCTTATTTTCAAAATTAAGATACTGCTTTCTTTAACAAGATTTTCAAATATTGTCATTATTTTTATTTTTTACGAAAGTTAGAACATGGAGGAAAATAAAGATATAAAATTTTTAGAACCTGATAAATCTAAAAATAGGACATTCTGGGAAATTATACTTCAAACAAACAAAAAGTACTGCATCCATTCAAAAATTAAACGTAAGCAAATAATAATAAAACGATAATTAAATTATTTTTACACTTTTCTATATTAATTCAATTATGATTATACGTTGAGAAATCAATTTAGCAATCCTAAAAAGATAGTTTAAATAATGTTTTTTTCTTTCCTCTTTCCATACCTTAAGACAGAAAAAAAGCAAAGATTATACATTTATTTTAATAAGTTTATTAGCTCTCATTTTCTACCAAGCGTAAAAAAAAATTTCCCATTAAGCTTCAGTGTCCACGCCAAATTATAGTATTATATTGGACATTTTTTGAAAAATCACGCATTCCAATCATAAAAGGAGGCGTGATTATGAAAATAAACATTGGATGCTTATAAAAGATGTATATTTAAAAAATATATTTAATTTAATACTTATTTTTAAGTAAGTACACAAAAAGAGAAAATAAAAGACAATAGTGATAAATTTACTCACGTATGTTGCAGTAATTTTTTTTTCTGAAGAGTGAAAACACAATTATTATTGTCAGTATTTAATTAAAATTTTTATTCAATAAATCAGTGTAATAAAAGTATCTTATTTCAATTAAATAAATCAGAGTAAGTGAACAATATACGTGCCTTTTAGCTTGAGCTTCCTGTATTTTTACCCACATGAAATGCAGTTTTTCTGTACTAAAAGCAAATTCGAATTTAAAAAATAAACTATTTCCGAAAGACATAATTTTGTATTTTTCGAATCCGACCAACTTCAACACTTTTCTAAATGAAAATTAATGCAAATGTATAAATTATATTTAGATATGATAAAATAATCTTTTGTCTTTAATTTTTGTTTTTGTGTAAACGAGTCTTTAAAAGATGTTTATAGTACATAGAAAGCAATATAAAACAGCCTGCGAGCACACGGCTCTACGCAGAATTCCCCGTTTCATGTGCAGTGACGTCAAACCAATCCCGTCGCGTTTTCCGATCACGTGGTTTTGTTTTGCTTTTAGCGGAGTTTAAAACTCCAATAACTACATAGTTTTAATTATTTTTGCAATTCCGAGTTAAGTTTTGAGGTAGGTAAAGTTGTCTTCATCAATTAAACATAAAAGAATGCATAATCTAAAGTGAGTGCAACTTCCCCATTTCTTGTCTTTTGTTTTCCGTTTGAATTTTTATTTCTCCGAAACCATATGATGTTAATTTGTTTCCGTTTGCGACTGTTATTTCTGTTTCGGCGTCTTCGTTGAAGTTTGAAAGTAATGTTTTGTCGTTGGTTATATGATTTGAGCTGCCACTATCTATTATCCATGTATTTGTTTGAGCTTTGTCCGCTAAAAATGCTACGTTATTTATTTTATCATTCTTTGTTTCGTGTTCCTCATTTTTAGGATTCGGGTTTGTGTTTTCGAAGCATAGTGATGATGAGTATTGCTTTTGTTTATAATGTCTGTTTGGTTGCAGATGGTGGTTAGATGTTCTGTCGTTTTACGAACCAGCATTGGGCAGTGTTGTGGTTTCGCATTTTGCAGTGTGTGCAGTATCTATTCTCTCTTTTGTTGTTGTTTGCGTATGCAGAATTCTTTTGTATTTTATACGCTTTTGATGTGTTTTGCGGAATATCTGCATTTTCTACTCTTCTCGTGTATTCGTCGATTAGTTTCGTTCTTAGGAAATTAGGTGTCAGATCGGTCTCGGGGCGCGATTCAAGTGCGGTGATTAAGACATCATAAGATCTTGGTAATGAGCATAACATTATAGCTGAAATATGTGAATCGCTTATGCGTTCACCAATCGCGGCTAATTTATCTATTAGTTCTAGGATATTTGTTATATGCATTTGCATATTTCCGTTCTCACTTAATTTGGTGTTATATAATTTCCTAAGGAGGAAGAGTTTGCTTGATAGTGATTCGCGTTCGTGGATTTCTTTCAATTTGTCCCACGTTTGGCGAGCAGTTTGGAGATTCTTTATGTGTATTATTTGCACGTCTTCGATGCTCAAATTTATCAGAGCACGCGCCTTCTTAACCTTTTTGTTCCAAGCGGTAAATGTCGCATCCGTGCTAGCTGGAGCTTGCTCCGTTATAGTTTCGATTAAATCATCTTTGGTTAGTATCATTTCAATCTTAAATCGCCAGTTAGCGTAGTTTGTGGCGTTCAATTTGTCAATCATTTGAGTATCTCTAAATGAAGCCGTTATTAACTTTTCTTTTCTTCTTTTTCTTTTCTTTTTCTTCCCTACTTTTGTTTTGTTTTTTATTTTATATTTAGCGCAGATTCAGACATTCAGTCTCATATTCTTTTTTATTGTAGTAAAATTAGTTTACTCTGGGGCTTTTTAACGTACAGTTAGTAGCCACTCTAAATATACACTATATGGCCATTAATGACCGGCAACTTTCAATTTTGGACATTTTGTCGAATATTTAAAAATATACTTGTCAGATTCTTCTGGAATTTTAGGATTAAAAAGAACAGGTTTGTCTTCATATTTATCAACGTCGATTTGATAAGGAGGACAATTAGGGGAGGGGGGGGCTAAAAAAATATTAAAGAAAAAAAAAAGAATACTTTGGTTCACCCTGTAAAATAAAATGCACGAAATGATCTATCGCTACAGAATATACATAGGCAGACATTGTACAACATGTGTATTCATTTGTGTAAGAATAGCATGTATATTAATAGAGTTATAGCGATTTTTTTTAAATTTTAAAAAAAATCTTGCATGTTTTTTGCTTATAACATACTGGGTTTTTAACCAAATTTAACGCCAGTTTCATAAAAATTGACAAAATGTAGTATAAACAATATAGTGCAATTGGAATATAAATATATTAAATATTTAAGGAAATATGGGCAGTTATATAAAATAATTTTTATCTGCGCATGCGCGAATGATAACAAGGATTTTTTTGCATAATTTAATAGTCAACTCTATCGAGCAGCTTATTAAAAAAAAACAATCAAATATCGTAAAAATTTAGAAAGATATCGTCGTTAGAGTGAGCTGTTATTTAGCTTCTCACTAAAACTCGTTGAATGATAAGGGATTTTCAACAAATTGTCATTTTTTATTTTCATACTATTTTCCAATTTTGAATGATACTTTAGTTATCTTTGAAAAACTACCCTATCGAGCTTATTCGAACTAAAAAAGAATAATCAAAATCAAAGGATCCGTTCCAAAACTATTATAACCTGATGAAATGATGTTTTCCAAGGCAAACTAAAGTATCAATAAAAAATGAAATATAGTATAAAAATTAAACATGACAATTTGTGAACAATCCCTTATCATTCAACAAGTTTTTGTGAGAAGCTAAAAAACAGCTCACTCTAACGCCGATATCTCTCTAAATTTGTACGATATTTGACTGATTTTTTTAATAAGTTGCTCGATAGAGTTGACTATTAAATTATGCAAAAAAATCCTTGTTATCGTTGGCGCATGCGCTGATAAAAATTATTTTATACAACTGCCCATATTTCCTTAAATATTTAATATATTTATATTCCAATTGCACTATATTATTTCTACTACTTTTTGTCAATTTTTCTGAAACTGGCGTTAAATTTGGTTAAAAACCCTGTATGTTTTAAGCAAAAAACATGCAAGAATTTTTTTTAATTTGTAAAAAATTGCTATATTTCTATTAATATACACGCTATTTTTACACAAATGAATACACATATTGTACAATGTCTGCCTATGTATATTCTGTAGCGATAGATCATTTCGTGCGTTTTATTTTACAGGGTTAACCAAAGCATTATTTTTTTCTCTTTAATATTTTTTTAGTCCACTATTTGTCCTCCTTATCAAATCGACATTGATAAATATGAAATCAAACCTGTTCTTTTTAATCCTAAACTTCCAGAAGAATCTGACAAGTATATTTCTAAATATTCGACAAAATGTCTAAAAATGAAAGTTGCCGGTCATTAATGGCCATATAGCGTATATATATATATGACTGTATTCAGATTATATAAGTAGGGGCAATTTTATCCGTATATTTTTAATTCCCTTTCTTTATATAGTAAATAGTTGAAAATCATATTAAATAGGTAAATTCTTCTTACCTTCTGTTTTCAGGATTCTGAATCGATGTATCCATTTGTGTTCAGTCATTTATTTACGACTATGATTCACTTCACTAATTTTTATCCTTTTGTCACTTAATTCGGTTGCTTATGTGAAGGAAGAAAATCATTATTATAATGTGAATATTTGAAAATTATATAGGATTCGTATCATTGCAAGTTAAAAAGATTTAATACTATTATTTACATATACTAATGTTACATATTTAAAGATAGACTATTTTATACGCTTTAGGAGCGATTAAAAGGAACGTCCACTCAGTTCGGAAAAGTCGTGTTACACTAAAGTTAAAGCAGTCTACTTGGTATTAAGTGTTTATGGTTTCATGAGGCCCATTTTAGGGTATTCACAGTTCAAGGGTTTGGCACGCACATGGCCTTGACGTCACGAGCCATATGGTTTCTTAAGTGCAGAAAAGGTTTCGGTTTGATTATATCTTCCTGAGTGATAAGGTGGGATTACGCGTTTGGGAGAAGAAGGTTTACAGTAACTATTTGGATATTTTTTGCCATAAACCATTTCGTTTCCCCTTTCTTCCAATATATTCAGTTCAAATTTGAAGTCATTCTGACCACTGGTTCCTTTTTTAGAGCATTTTCAAAGTGGGACTTTAATTATAATCACCTTGTATATATATATATAGTTATACGTCTGTTCATGTAACTTATATAAAACTTTAAATTTCGCAAAAATTTTAACATTTTTCTTAAAAATTTAGATCTAGTTTCTAAAAAAGAACTTGTTTTCAAATCTTTTCTTCATTTTTGATCGTAGAAAATAAAAAAATATGCAATCCTCGGAATTTTCCAAAAATATATATTTGAAAAATGTTCTCATTTAACAAAAGCCTTAGTACTTTTATATTTTTCAAACATTTCGCTCAAAAAATATTAATAAAATAAAATTACAGAAGACGATTTAAAGAATAACTATAAATAAAAATCATTGTACAATATTTCATAGAAAGAGGAAAGATGGTTGATATGACGAAGTCCTTAAGATGACGAACTTCGTTTTCTCCCGTCCATTCCTACATAGCAGCACCTTACCTGGAAAACCAAAGACCCTTGCTGGAGGTTCATGTAAATCAATAACAATTTGACTCAAAAAAACTTGTGAGTAGTAGTGAGCCGAAGTTCCCCTTTCAAGTGTATTATTGTAATTTTTGGACCTGACGGTGCAAGGAATTACTGTCGAAGTTATTTATATCCCCAACAAAAATATTCTTTAAATACACTTAAAATGTAAAAAGTTTTGAGAAATATAGGTTATTTACAATGAAGGATGTACTGATACACCTAGTTCCAAAATATATGGCGGTGGCTGGGCAAGATAAAAATGATTTAGAAGATTATGACAGTAAATACTGCATTATTTGAGGGGAATAGGGCAAAGATTAACTCCGATTCCAATGATACATGTGAAAATATAAATAATAATGCAAACATAAATTTCGTTCATACGATTTTTCTGATTGGGATGCAGATTTTGAAATTAAACCTCTTTTTAATAAATTATGAATATGTGTGGGATGCTGTAAAATGTGTTGAATGCAATTCAGTTTTACAGGTATTAATATTGTTATCTATTTGTCATCTTATCCCCTATCTGGGGCAAGATTCAGAATATTAATTTCCTTCGGTAAACTTTTTTTAATCCTTTGAGCGCATATTTAAATATTTAAAGTATTTCCAGTTGAGAAGAATGGTTGTAAGAATTATCTCATGTTAATTTCAGCTTTTAAATCCACTTACTGAGTTCAGGAAAAATGTTCGTCAACTCACTCCAACTCCCCCCCCCCCCAGCCATATGAATTTAAATATGACAAACTTAAAAAATCTTATCTTAGATAAATAGATTTTAATACCGGAAGATAACCATAGACAGTAGAACATAAATTGTGTATTTTGGTATAATTATCGTATTTACATGCGGTTTGCGTCAGTTTGTTATAAAAATTATAGAGTATGTTTTAACCCAATAAAGTAAAAATGTGACATTTTCAACATTAGCGTGTCCCGAACAAAATGTGATAGGTCCGTCGGAGCTTTCAACTTGAAAGGAGGCCATAATACGGGTTTAACAAAATACAACAATTTATTTATAAAAGTTAGTAGGGAATTAGAAGGGAGCGGGTAGATTTCAATACAAAATAAGCTCAATTTAAGAAAGACAGAGTGGAAAAACTCCTTTCCCAAACTTGCTAAATTATAGATCACATATCTCGCGCCCAATGTCCCAAACATACACATCCATAACATCCCAACACATCCGTAAATACTGGAATCTCGCAGATTCCAATGTCTGTTAATTTGAAGTAGAAAGTTAAAATACTTACCAAATTGGTGAAAACACACAGGCGATACTATCAAAAACCGCAAGTCAGAAACTCCACTTGAAGTTAATTCGTGGCTTAAATTGCACGAGAAAACAAATTGATTCGTGGGCGAGATCCGCTCAAAATCTACCGAATACATCTACTGCCGCGCTATACCACGCTACTACACAACAACAGTACCTAAATAACACGTTACAAAAATAACCGTGACAACCAGATTTCCGGAGAATATACGCACTTTACGAAATTTAAAGAATGAGAAACTAGATCTCCTTCACGCACAAATGTTAGTGATTTACGACACCCCGATAGCACATAAAACTGAAAAACTCACTTATCCATTAGAGAACACTTATAAGAGAGTTGGTAGGCACTCTGCCACAAACTTATGTTCTGATATTTATACAGTTACATAAATAAGTGGTAAAATTCCAGTTTTATAAATCTTACGATTTTGTAGTTTATAGGGAATTTGATAACCCTAAGTTTTGGAATTTTATATATTGGAAAGTGTGGAATGGGGACCATGGGGTACCTTTGATTAGTCTAAATTTTACAAACTCCTATAATTTTAGAGCCAACATATTTTACTCAACATTATGCTAACTATGAAACACCGGTAACATACTGTTTTCTTTCATTATGTCTCTCTTCAAATGAAACGGGTAAGTTTGTTTTTGCTATTGATTTGTAATTCTTTTATTTTTTGCTGTAAGGTTTTTATATAAACAGGGAATAAGTTAAAACTTTGATAATATACCAGAGCAATAAAGCAACAAACAACTATTTCACATGTATAATTGGCATTGTATTTCAACTATTGCAACAAAAGTTATAGAACAAAATATTCCATAAGGGGACATGAGGCACTTTTGATTATTGTAAATGGGGCACCTTTGACCATGTTACCTTATGTTGACTTAATGTCTAGCTCATAAATTTATTACAAAAAAAAAGGGGGGGGGAGAAAATAAGAAAAAGAAAAAAAAAGCTTAAGCAAAAGAATGTGAAGCTAAAGATTAAATTCCAACAAACATTCTTTAAAATTTAAGGTATTTTTAATTTATATATTTTGACCTATTAATGCAAAAGGGCAAAATCTTTAGCTAATTCTTGAATATGTCCATTATGTTTTTTGTGATGATAAACGTGAATTGTTTTTTAACTTGATATTCGCCTTCTTAAAATCTATTTAATTTAAATCATGGAATATTTTAATAAACTTAAGTACTAAAGCAAATTTATCAGAAATGACAGAAAAGAAAAGTTAGAAAAATTCAAATGTAATTCATTTTTAAATTTCTTTCTTCAAAAAAGTTTCGTATATATTTTATGATTGATGTGATTTAAAATAGTTTTAGTACCTGAATAAAGGCATAAGAATTAAAATAATAAATTAATTATTAATAATAACTGATGCATTATTAATTGTTATCAAATTTTCGCTCAATTTAATTGCCGACTTAAACCTATCAGGATGGCTTTGATTTCATTTGTAAAGACTGCTTCAAATATAATCTACCTTATTTTTTACAATGTGTCTAACAATGTTTTTTTATCACAAGACATGTAGCAAAAGTTTTCTGCGCTATTTCATTAGAAAATAAATTTAAGACAGTTAAATAAGATTCGAATTATTTGCAATTAATATATATAATGAAAACCAAAAAGATGTTTTGTTAAATGTTTTAAAATTGAAACAAAAGATACTTTACGCAGTTAGTTAAACGGATTTAGCTTAAAACATTAGAAAAATAAACGCAATAAAAAGAATTAAACACGATAAGTACAATAAAATATATTCAAGCGTGATTAAACAATTAATTAAAATGGGAAATAAACGTAATTAAAGATTTTCTCAAAAAACGCTAAACAAATATTTTTAATGTCATTGTTTCATATAAATTAAAATATGCGTATACTATGTTTGGTGTAAATGTTTTCTATTTTTCACATTATGTCATTATTAAAAACATTTTTTAAAGAGTATTAAATATCTTGTATTAATGCTTATTTTTTATACATTTATATAATAAATACATATATATATATTACGCATTGAATGAGTTCAAGATATGCACCTTATACTAAACCTGCCAGACGCTCATTAATTCAAACTTTAAGGGCCGGGTAAAGTGTTCGAATTATACGAAGATCGAATTATGACACGGAAAAGAAAGTTACTTTCAATGCTCAAGAAAAAAGTAGTGTTTAAAAAGTAACATATAGTAAAAGTAACATTTGAAACAGGTCGTGTGAATTTTAGATTAAAATAATTGTTTGAATTTGAATGAGGATCCAAGAGGCATTCCCTTATGTAAGTGATTTGTATTTAAATTTCTAAAAAGTTATAGTACTGGTCAAAAGCTATTGCAGTATTTTGATACAAATATTTTCGAATTAGGTATTGTCCTTTATTTACTTTCGTGATTTTTCCTCAAAAATGTGTTCAATTTTGGTATGAGTCTAGTACAAAGGAGCTCTTATCACTTTAAAATACTTTAAACAACAAAATAAAACAATAGAAATTAGGTAGGCGGAGAGAGTAAATTACCGGGTGAGCTCGCGCCCCACTGATTCAGAGAAGTTGGCGCCACTGCTACTCAGATGTTATATTTATTTAAAGTAAATATGGTTGTACAAAATTATAAAAATACTCTTTTAATGGGTAATATTTAATCTCACTTATGTGATAGTTATATAAACTAATAAATCTGCATATCAGAGGCCTCAACGTCAGAATTGCAAGTCAAAGTTTTATTCTGTATCACTTTACATAATATCTAATCCTACAACCCACAATTTATTTTTATATTTAATTTTATATAATTATGAACATATCAGATTTCTCAAACATTCGGAAAAGAAAATTTTTAAGAACTATTATTAAACACAATTTCAAGAAATTATTTTCTTAAACTGATTATTCTTGTAATTTTCTTAGAATAAAATGTACACTTTTAAGGGGCCGAGCATCCTGAACCCCTCGTAGTCTCATTAAATTTAAATTGACATTTTTCTATAATTGTGCTATATCATGATTCTAGTACATCTTGGATTCGATTTTTCAGTGTTGTTTTATTAGGATAAGCATCAGATTCGATAGGGATTTCATGCTCTAATAATATCCTAATAGCAATATTTACTTAGCCTTCAACTAAGACTGACACAGAAGGTGAATAAAATACCATGCAAGAAAGGTAATTATGGAAATGGAAACTGACTTTACTGAACTTACATTTCTTTTACAATTTTTGTTTCATAAAAATCGTTTTGATGGACATTCTATAATATTTAAAAGTAAGATCTTATACATAATCACGTCCATTCGTCCCTATCATCGGGTGTCCACTGCCAAATGACTAATGTAGCAAACATGATTTGGCTCTATAAACGGGTTTTTCTGACAGTCTTTTAATAATTTCCAAGTCCCATTTAAACTGTAATGTTACTATTAGGTTTCACATTTCACGTAAACCTAAGCTGTAGACTCGATAAGATTAAATCTAATTTTGTATTTGAAATTTAATTTAATACTTTTTTTTCATACGCTATAAAATAAGTTGCTAAGCAACTGTTAAAGAAAAAGGGAAAAAAACTATATATATATATATATATATATATATATATAACCATTAATGAAACATTACGATAACACCAACTGAAACTTGAAATTATGATTTAGGAAGTAATAATTTATTGACAACGAAATTGTAACCCCAGCACAATGATTATAGATATTAGATACTAATATAAAAGAAATAGAATTTAAATTAAAAATTTAATAAAATAGAATGAATGAAATTTGTGGAATTTATACAGAATTATCAAGTCCCAAATGCATAAATTCCACAAATAAAATGAGTGGTTTCATCTTCATATTAGCATTAAAATTGCTAAAGAATATGAATTTGGGACGACCACTCTATGACCATAACCATCTAATTAAAAAAAGACTGAAAATTCATAAAAGAAATACAATACTTAAAAAGAGAGAAACCTTACCCAGAATTATAAGAGAAGAACTGGATAATAGATCGACGAATGCCAGAATCTACACGATGAAGATGGATTCCTACTACCAACACTTACCAGATACATGAAGACAAATAAAGGCAATGAATTGCAAAAAATAATTTACTAAATGTTGCCAAAAACAGTTTTAGAAGATTATAAACCCTGTTGCCAATTTAGAAAATGAATTACATGGATATATGGAATTTTTTAAAAGCATCACAAACCATGGTGCTGCCATCTATGATTTTGAAAATAAACTACATGGAAATATTGAATATTTTAAAGCAACAAGCCATGGTGCTGCCATCTATGAGCAGAATATGTAGTGAAATACAATGGAAAAATCAATATTAAAAATGAATTCATTCTATCTTAAGTGGTCGTAATTAGTTAATAAAAATAAATGAAATAAAAATAAAATAAATAATATTTAATAATAAATACATATGAAATTAAATATAAAATGAATAATAAATCCAATTACATTAAAGTAAAATTGGATGTAGTAATGATTAATTAAAATACTAAAAGTGAATAAAGATGCTATGGAGATAAATTTAATATTAAACATATGATACAATAGGATAGGGAATAACATTAATTTAAATTAATACATATAATTTTAGCATTTAATAAAGTATTACATTATATTAGAATATGATATTAGAATATGATATTGCCCACCGTGGGCAAATTAAAATACAAAATTATGTGAATTAAGATACTATGGATTTAAAAATAATATTAATTAAATATTGAAATTAATAGTAACAAATTATGTTTTTGCATACAAAGTTAAAATTTAAATACACATGATATAAGTTGTTAGGGAATAAAATTAATTTGAATTAATATATATTATATTAATGTTTAATAAAGTATTACATTATATTAGAATATGATATTGTCCCCCATGGGCATAAAAGTAAATAAATAAACATTCTTAATAGTAGTGAATAATTCATTTAAATTAATTAATGAAGATTTAAATATAACTACGGTAATTCACATATAAAAGTACTACATCAAAGTCCATTACAAAAAGTGTATTAGTAAGCGTATGTGTAAATCAAAATGCGTTTTTTTTGTGTAAAATAAATTAACCATGCGTTTTTTTCCATACAACTCCGCCACACACCTCCTCAATCCAACATCTACCCACCCAGCCGTCCTATTATAATTAATTAATTAATTAATTATTTTTTTTAAAAAATATTATATGTTTTTTTTGTACATTTTTAACGCATGTGTTAATTTGGTTATATAGATCATATAAGTACTAATTATATATTAAAGAATATATGAATTTTTTTGGAAAACCATGTTGTAATGCATCATAGATTAGTTTTTTAATGTTGCTGTTATATATATATATATATATATATATATATATATGGTGGCACATATGTAAAGTGACAAAATATTTTATCATTTTTTAACAGACATATAAAATTTCATCAATAGTTATACGCCTAATTTACGAAATCTGAAGAATCTGTTGATAAGTTTTCCAAATACACTGCTCAAAACAATTAAAGGATATTGCAGTTTTAGGTGGATTGTGTATCTGGGAAACTTTTTAGCTGATTGATACATGGTCGACAGACATAGTAGGTTATATGAGAATAAATTACACATGTTTGGCAGAAAAAAATGCATTTTATTGCGCATTTGTGTACAAAAGGAAAAAAACACAATTTGTGCATATGAGAAAAAAAGAATAAGAAAAGGTGTTTTCTTCAAAGAAAATCATTTTCAGTAGGGGGTATGGTTTCCACGGGCGGCCAGCAACGTTGAACACCTTTGAGGCATGGACTCAATGAGGCTATTAATGACGAGTTGGGGTATTCTGCCCCACTCTTCCAGAAGAGCTCTTTCCAGTTCTTGGAGAGTTTGTGGAGGTTGTTGGCGGCCAGAAACTCGTCTTCCTAGAGCGTCCCAAACGTGCTCGATTGGATTCATGTCTGGAGAACACGCTGGCCATTCCATTCGAACGATTTCTTCCTCGAAAAGGAAATCCTCCACCAGGTTTGCACGATGTGGCCTGCAGTTATCGTCCATTAAAATGAAGTTATCTCCGATTGCTGCAGCGTAAGGGACTACAATAGGTCTGAGGATCTCATCCCTATATCGGCGACCAGTCAGAGCTCCATCTCGAATGATGTAGAGGTCAGTGTGCCCGTCAATGGAGATGCCACCATACACCAACACTCCTCCACCGCCAAATCGGACACTTTCGTGCACGAACGAAGGATTATTCCTACTGCCACGGTCCCTCCAGATGAAAATACGCCTATTATCCGGATGCACAGAAAAACGGGACTCGTCAGAAAACAGAATATTGCTCCATTCATTTCTCCTCCAGTTGACATGCTCGGTTGCCCACTCCCTGCGGTCGCGACGATGCCTTGATGTTAATCTAACACATACCATCGGTCGGCGAGCATACAGACCTACAGCATGGAGCCGGTTTCGGACAGTCTGAGTTGAAATCGTGGTACCTGTAGCCGAGCGAAGGTGTTGTTGGAGAAGAGTAGCGTTCATGTTTCGATGTCTCCGAGCTGTTAACTCTAAATACCGATCTTCATTGGGCGTTGTTGCCCGTCTACGACTTTGCCCTGGTCTTCGGCCTGCACATCCACTCTCCAAAAAACGGTTCCAGATCCTGGAAATGACACTTTGTGACACTCCAATGGCTTGCGCTACTTCGGCTTGAGTTTGGCCCCCTTCAAACCTACCAACGATTCTCCAAGCTTCTGAATCTGTCAAATGACTTCGCTGAGACATCGTACTCATCGAAACAAAGCAATCACTGAATGCCGATCATCCTTGTCTTCATTCTCTTTTATCCAGTTGAAAGTCAAATTTCATTCGCTGCCGCTGAAGCGACGTTTTTGACGTCGAACTCAAAATTTGCATACTCCACAGTTTGAAAACCAGAAAAATTTGCATTTGTGATTCTCTTCTTCTATTTTCGGCAAAAAAAATTTCGTTTATATCTTTATTTTATATAAAACTTCAAATATCCTTTAATTGTTTTGAGCAGTGTAATTGGAGTAATTTTAATATCCTCATTCGTAAAATTTAGCATTTAAATCAAATTATCCGAATGCGTTTTCCCTTTTCAATGAATCGTAAAATTTGAAAATTGACTGAATTTATGATGTAAAGAAAATGCTCTAAATTTTATTGAACGAATGAATCAAATGAAAGCAAAAACTATACAGTTAAATTAGAGTACCTCAACAACATATCTACCCAATTTCAAGATCACCAGATGCTTTTATTCCGCCATTTATAGTGGAACAGACATTCACCAAAAACTTTTCGTCTCTCCATAGTGTCTCAACGTGACGATTCGTCAACTAGTAAATCTGCAGATCAGGGGTCTCAGCGACAACTTTGCAAGTCATTGATTTTTAATCCTTCTTTGCATATTTAATATCGTATAATCGGAAATTTTACATTTTTAAGTTACACATATTTTTATAAGCATATAAAATTCCTCCAGGATTCCGGAAATTATAGAATCGTCGCATTGAAAACGGTTTTATGCAATGATATTCTGATGAAGATGTTATTCTTTAAATTTTTTGAGAATGAAAAGTAAATTTTTGCGAACCGCACTCAATATCATTAATTTTACATTCGCAATTATCTATTATTGTAGTACATATTGCACTAGATGTTACTATGTGATGTTATTAGGATAAGCATACGATTTTATGTTTTCCTAATACCCTAATAGTAATACTTACTTTTCTGACAAACACGAAAGATCTGCCTCTGAGAGGTTGAAAAAAATATCCTGGAAGGAAGGTACTTATGGAAATGGAACCAGAATTTACTAAACGTGTATCTAATTTAAAAATCAAATGCTTTTAAATTTTTGTTTGGCAAACGTTGTTTTGGTGGTCCATTCTATAACAGAAAAAAGTAAAATCTTATCTAAATACATCGTAGTCTATTTCGGTAGCAATAGCATGCTAAAATCACCCAAAAATGGGTATATTTAGAAGACATTTAAACCTCTCTCGTAATCAACCCTATTCATGTATACTGTCAATTTTAGCACGGACTATTTTAGAAAACGCTATTTGGCGATATAAAGTGATTTTTGCTCCAGCCTTTTAATAGTACTTAAATTCAATTTACACGTAATGTTACAATCATCGTTCATGTATGACGCTAACATAAGCAGTAGACCAGATTACGAAAAATTAGATAACTTTTTATTTCCCTCAGTCAGAATTTATGCTTAATCTTTCGTAATCTTAATTATTTTAATTATTTTTTTATATGCTATGAAATACATTTTCCGGGGAACTGATAAAGGAAAAATAGGAAAACGAAAATATGTATTGTGGAAAATATTTAAAGGGATAAAACAAAAATGTTTTATATTTTTCGAACAGATATATAAAATTACATCAAAAGTTATACACCTAATTTAAAAATCTGACAAATATATTGACAGTATTTCAAACTAATAATTTAAGAACTCCCATTGGAAAATTTTAGCATCCGTAATTTAACATTTAAGTCAGATTTTCAAATGTGCGATATTCTTTCTAATGAATGGTAAAATTTGAAAATCACTTTAATTTCCATAGAAAAGAATTGTGACATAAAGGAAAATATTCTTTATTTTCGAACAAATCAACCAAATCTATCTAAAAACTATACAGTTAAATACGGGTACTCCACAAATATACCTACCAGATTACAAATTAACACATTTTGCGGCAGTTTTTGTGGAACAGACAGACTAACAGCACCCAAAAACATTTCGAGTCCCCTAAAACGAGCTTCATCTGACGTTTCGGCAACTAGTAAATCTTCGGATCAAATGCTTCAATTTCAGAGTCGCAAGTGAAATATTTATTGTATTAATATTTATTTTTTAAAGCTATCGTAATTTTGTATATAACACCAGATACATGTGGCAAATATAGGCGCTAAAGAAGGAGCTCTTAAAAATACAATACAACTATAATTAACAAACAATGTATGAAATTCAAAATTTCAAGAATTTAGATCCGGCGCATAAAATTATGAAATCATTTTAACATTAACAGAAACATAGTTATTTAAGAACACAAAAAACAACAAGTCTAAATTACAAGTCGACTAACTAAGCCTTGAACTCGTCAGTGGGTAGAAAGGCATTTTAAAATTGCTCCCCCCCTCTTATTTTAAAATTTTCAGCATTGTCAGCATGTTTCGCAAGGCGAGCCAATCTTACACTTAGCATAAAATGGTAAGAAATATAATAAATACTTAATTGACTAGTAATATAAACAAATAACTATTAAAATAAAATGTAATTATCCAAAGTAGACTATAAACCAGACAACAATACAAAATTGTGTAAAAAATTAATAAATTAAAACTAATTTACATTTTGCTTTTAAAAATGGTTTATTTTTAATATATTTATTTTTTACACGTTTTTATATTGTTTTCTGATTTAAAATCTACTTTGGATAGCTACATTTTGTTGCAATAGTTTTTTGTTCATATTACTAGTCACTTAAGGGTTGGGTTGATTATGACGGCCAATTATCCACACGAGTGATATTTGCCCTAGGGGGGAATGCCCTCCGTCGGGATCTTTTTAAGGGATCCCAACCCGTATTTACGGCAAGGTTCGAAGAAAACCACGGAAAACTCCGAACGATTAGGTCGACGAGTGCGACAGGGGTTAGAACCCAGCACCTCCCGTCCACCAGCTTTGAGAGCAGAACCTCTCAGCCACTGGTGGCTAGTCAATTAAGGATTTATTTTATTTCAATGTAAGAATGACTCGCCTGGCGAAACCTGCTGATAGAGCTGTTACTTTATAAAGTAAAAACGGAACAATTATAAGATCACTCGTGTGTCTGTCTGTACGTCCGTCAAACAGTCAATTTATAATTGGCGGACAGGAACACAGAAAATTCAAACTTGGCAGAGTTCTAAAGGCTATTTTTGGATTATTAGCCATTCACATATATTTTAGGAATAATTTAAGGGAGCTGATTAAATTACTTAAAGAATTTTTCTTTTGTATATTATGTAGGGTATTGTTCGAAAGACTTCGTAACACCGCACTTAATATTTGTTTAAATTTTAGGTGTTATATTTTCAGAGATATTGTCGAAAATGTACTGCAAAAATATGTTCCGCATTTGTTAATCTATTGAAACTAAAATTATAAAAAATTAGATGTAGTAGTAGTTTATTTAAACTACGCAAGAAAACTATAGCAACTGTCCTATGTTAAATAGTTTTTGAGAAATTCGCATTTTTCTGTTATACATAAATTTTACTTCGCTGGCCCTCAGAGGGGAAGTTGAAGGACGTTCGAAGTCGTTCATCTATCTAACATTCAAGAATTATTGTTAATGATTTTTCAAAAATTTGTGGTTAATTAATCGAGATATTAACTAAACACCCATCTAGAAATACTCGGCAGGGATCAAGGCGGTGTTGGAACTTTGCGACCTCCTTTCGAAGCACGCTTGACACAATGCCAAGTTCAAACTTTGCATAAGTTTATTGTTTTGGGTAAGACGAATCATAGTGATAAATAGTCAAAGTTTTTTATTACAAGAAATGATTATATTGAATTCAGTTATGGAAGGCAATTCATGGAATAATTTCCTTTTTTCACTTTTTTTTTAAACATTACAGTTAGTAATGAATAAATTTATTGTACGGAACCTTTGTGCGCGAGTAAAACTCTCACTTGACGGATTATTTATACTTGTTTTGCCAAATAACTATATTCATCTGCATGAGGAATTGTGTATGTTTATACATTTTACACAAAAATATTCACAAAAATAAATGTGTGTGTGGCAGGGATTGCACCTTTACATAATCTTGAATCATAGTTACAAACAGCATTTCTAAATTTTTGTCTCATTTATCACAATTACCAGAAAAAGAAGAAAAATACTTGAAAGACAAAATGAAAAGAAACTTAAATCCTCTACTACATTTAAAACAGATATTAATTTCTTCACACCTTACTGCAATTAAAAATTATGAAATCAAAATGGAACTATTTTATGCAAGTTTAAAACTCATTGAGGTAAATTGTTACGAAAGTCAATCATTAGATAATACTCATATTTACGCCTGTGGATCATTAGATAAACCACAGGACAACTATACGTTTGACGCGTTAATTCAGTTTCAAAAACTTCCTACTACTTAAAAAATTCGTTGACACTGAGAATGAAAAATTTATTACTTAGGCATTCATAAAATCTCTCGTCTGAAACACAAAATTATAACATACTGACTTTTAAGGACTTCATTCGATTCATCTTCATGTAATCACTTTTCATTCTTCAGTTTTCTACGTCTTATATATCGGGTGAATAAAAAATTCTGGAACGGTGTAATATCTCGAGAAACAGACGTCGGATAAAAAAACAAAAAAAAATAAGTGTCGAATATTTTTTAAAGCTGTTTAACGGTACCAAAATTAGGCACCCCCCACCACCCCCATAAAGGGGCAGAAGAGGAAAATTTTTAAATTTCAAATAGGAACTCCCATTTGTTTGCAGATTTGGATTCTACGGAACAAAATACATTGGTTATATCTATTTATTGTATTGGAGATTTTTGAAAAGCAATGTTTACAAGGCCAAACCCTACGACATTAAGGAACTGAAAGAAAGAATACGCAATGTTTCCAATTCAAAAACACCAAAAATATTGGAAATCGGCACATTGCCAAGCGTCCGGTGGTAGTCATATATAAGATCAATGTGTCTAAATGTGATGACACATAAATGCAAGAAAGTTCCTATACCTAAAATCCTAAGGCAAGAATGGCACATAAATGTGACATAATTAAACATCCGAATTTCAAGAACAAAATGCGGAAGATTGTTCTCTATTTAACCCTTTCCGGCACAGACAAAGACGGTCCTTTAATATACACACACGTTTCTGACGATTTTGATTCGTTTATGTCAAATTTAATGGAAGTTAAAATTGATATTTTTAAAATGAATATTTTAATGTTCATAATTGGTAATATTATTTTGCATCGAAACAAATGCCTGGAATATATTTGGGTCTATTCATTGTATCTTACAACATTTGAATAGAATGGTTTTTTGAGAAGAAATAAAGTAATGTTTGTTCATGCAACATTAACATTCTTAACCCTTTCCGGCACAGACAAAGTCTGTTCGTAAAATTAGAAATTGCTGACTGACACCGGAATTTACAAACGACATTTTTAGAAAATACCAACTCCTTAAGCTTTCATTGTAGAAACAAAATTTTATTAAATATTCTTGGTGTCGAATACAAGTTTGGAATTAAAATTAGGTGTGCCCGGAATGGGACCACTGTGCCGGAAAGGGTTAAAGTGTTTCTTATTTGAGAATTTCCAATTGCAGTGTACATCGTTAATTATACAACACTTTCAATTTTCTTTAAATGCGAGGAATAATCCCGAAATTGAGATTACTATTTCGTTTATTATCTATGAATGCCCTATTGACGTCGCTGCATTCAAGGTTTGTTTCTTCTACCCGAAGTGTAAGAGAAATAACGGCATGTTTTGAACTAGAAGCATGAGCAAGAACATGAACAAGACCATGCTATAAAGTTTTCATCATTTTAGCGTCTGGTTTTTTGATGGACCTATTAGCGACGAATGCGGAGAGCTTTTAGCAGATGTACTAAGTTCTAATAACTATGTATAAAAGTTTATATGGTACTTTTATACACGAAAATGATTTGTAAAAGCTGAAATTGTGAATAATTAATTTTTCTTAATAAATTTTGGATTTTCTCAATGATTTATTAGTAATTTTCCTAGAATAAGTACTTAATGACGTACGTTTTGATCAAAATGTTCGAAATAGAAAATTTAATGCCTATATAAAAAGTTAATCATTATATTGATGCAATAGTTTTTTAAATCCCGTAAACTAGATGAATATAATAAATTGATTTTTATGACGGGTCAATGCATTTCAATGGGTGCATTTCAATGAAGGTTGAAACGATTATTAATTTGTTGAACAGTTGACAGTAAACAAACTCGTAATGTTGGCAACATTTCACCAAATTTGCCGACATTTAGTGAAATGTTGGCGACATTGGCTGGAATATCGAATTAAGATTACCGATGCCAAAACACCTGTTTGGCACCAAATGAAATAATGTCGCTAAATTTGTCGATATTTTCTGACATTTGGCGAAAAAATTGGCGTTTAGAATCTGTAGGAATTTTCTATAAATTCTTAATAGGAGCAAAGATACATGATTCAACCATACATAGTCCATAGACCGTTCTCGAAAACAGAATTCAACCAATCAGGGTACAAAGAACTTTCGCAACACATGCTTGGCTCCAAATGAAAGAATGTCGCCAAAATTAGCTATATTTGGGCGATATTTGGCGAAGAAATTGTCTTTCAAAATCTGGAGGAATTTTTTAGAACGCGACGAACTAAAAATGTAGTTTAGAAGGATGCTCTTTCAATGTAAATATGTACGTAATATAACATTTAGAAATGTGTACATAGTTTTAATATTGATTGTTTCTGTAAATAATACTGTTATAAAATAAAATGCTTTCTAGCAATAATTCAGTGAAAATGTATTGTTATATAGAGTTGAATGGAAAGCTAATTTTAACCGAGCGTAGCTCGGACTTTCCCGCTGGCATCGTTTTAACATCTGTGCGGGAATAACATCTGCAAAGATAACGTCTATGCAAAGATAACATCTGTGCGGGAGCTCAAACAACACAGTAGCGAAGCCTCCCTTTTGATTACACTGGATATTTTAAATCGGACGCGGATTAAATCGTTGTCTTGATATCTTGCGAGAAATTAAAAAAGCGCATGTCGAGATCGACCAATGTCTAAAAAAAACTTATATGTAGTTTTCGTTTCATCATTAAAAGTAAGTTCTTATTTCTTGTATTTTGCATTAATATAATGTTGAATTTGTTCATCTCATTTACGGACACCCTGTATTTCCGTTACATTACGGTCTGTGGGGAAACGTCGTTTGCGGCGCATTTTATTACTGTTACGGTATTACAAACATAATGAGATCTATACGGGTCACTGAAATGGACTACAACATGCTTTCTCAGGAGTATAGAATAAATAGCATTTAAAGTTCGTTTACAGGCACGCACAAAAGAATTGTATTATATTATGATCTATTGGTGAAAATATTTAGAGGTGCATTGTAATAATATTATAATACTTCCAACATAATGAAATTGAAAACAATTAGAACGTAATTTCTATAGATTATGAAATGCGTATCATTTATCGTTTATTTACAGAGAAGCAGAAAATAATTGTGTTACAGATCTGACTACGATCGATAGCTTCCAGAAGTACGTTTTCCTCTGTAATTTGAATTTTAACTATTGTAATTTTGAGTGTATTAGGAGATGTGTATAAATTCTATATATTATATACAGGCCTGCATACAAGAATTTTAGAGCTAGAATTTTTAAGCACAAAATAAAATCTCATAAGAATATTCTGTCAGTATTGAAAAGTGTTTCATAATGCGCGATTTTCCGTTCTTGTTCTTTTTTAAAATAGTCTCGAGTGCTTTAAAAATTCCTTTTCTTTAAAACACAATTATAGTCTTCGATGTTTGCAACCTATATTTTTATTCCTCTAACCGGTTAACAAACAAGAAATACTTCATTATTTAAATCCCATTGTAACACCTTTTCAGAACATCTCTGATAATACGGAGATTCTGAAAAGACTTGTTGTTCTCTTTAACCAAGCACTTTACTGTAATTCATAAGCACAGTCTATTCATCCGGATGAATAATGAGTACTTACGAGCGAAAATTTTGAAAGAAAACATTTTATTTGAATAACAGTATTTTATAAAATTTCAGATAATGAATAATAACAAAATAATAACAATTATATTAACATAGAAAAAGATATACTGAAAAAAAATGTATTGCCCAATAATTTTTTTTATTTTAAATATTATCTTTAATAGAAAAATAATTGTTTGACGCGTGGAAATTAAACTTTATTAAACTTTCTAAAATTCGTTAAATTGGCATAATTGTTTTTTTTTTTCAAATATGCAGAGAGTTATAAAGTCTGCATTTATGTACATATTTCAGTTTAAGGGTGTATCAAAATCGCTCATGTTTATTAATTCATGTCATATATTTAACTTTTAATTTTAGCATGTTAAGAACCATTGATCACTCTTCGTAGATGTTCTGTTGAAAAGCAAACAAGAAACGCACGAAGACATTCGCAAGTTAATGTTAAACCAACGGAAGTGTTCTTTAAAAATTTCTGGTGAGTATTTCAATCTTTATAAAGAATTCTTTTTGAATAGGATATATCTAGTCTATCTAATTTTGAATTTCTGTGCATTTTCGATTACGTTTGTAGCTTTATTCTGGAGACACATTCAAATTTGAAATCAACAAACCATGTTTTTTTCAAAATTAAAAGTTTCTCCGAAATGCAACTACGACCAAAGATACCAAGATACAACTTTGCTCACCCACTTTAGATATGTTACGCAAAAAGAATCGTTTACAAACATTTAAGTAAGAAATTGGTAAAGAACGCTTCCATTTATTTAATATTAACTATCGAATATCTTTGTGCGATTCGTGTAGGCTTTTCAACAAAACATCTATCAAGACTGGTCGTGAAAATTGTAATCAAAATTGTATAATGGATACAAAAAGTAATCTTTACACACTTACTATAGAATCCCGTTTGATTCCTTCGCTTAAAGTAGTGATAGTCACTACTGTTTGCTAAAAGTAATTTCACACCACTATTAAATGAGATGAAGATGATAGTGAAGTGATAATTCAACTACCCTCGGGCCGCGTACAGTACTCCTGGCATAAAGAATGTTTATAAAAAAAAAACTTCGCACAGAATAAAACTTTTCAGACCTATATATGGTGACCGCATAAAAGCCAGCACTATATGTTTAAGGTGCTATTATTGTGCATTCTCAATAGAGATCGACCGAAAATTCGGCGAAACTGCTGCCAAAATTTCGGCCTGACCAAAACTGTCTATATTTCAAAATCTCTTTCCTTCTTTCGGAAATTTTCAACTTTACTCATTGATATGAGTTGTATCGGCTCAAATGAGACACTGTTTATTGCTGTGAACTCCACTTTTTATCATTATCTGTCATGACAGATTCATGATGCGAGCGTAAATTATAAAGCAAGCAATGCATATACATCTAAACTTAAAAGACGCTTATCACGTGATCTTTAAAAGCTGCAAACTTAACATAACAGTAATAGAAAATTTTTACTTTGAAACTCCAGATTGTTTCAAATGCTTTATGAAAAATGTGTTGTTAAAACTATGAAGATTTACGAAATTTATTATTACAAAAGATATATCGAGGTATGTATACTTAAAATATTTTTTATTAGATGAAATTCGTATAATTGGAAATTATTTCTGTCTTATTGATAAATTAATTACGTTTTATTTTACATGAAAATAAATAGTTTTTTGGATAGAAGCACAAAGAGTAAACTTGGCACCGGAAATAAAATTTTCAAACAGGGGTGCCATTTCAATACTTTCTTAGGCAGGCAGGGAGTGGCAAAGCTTTTTTTTATGGGAGTGGAGGGGAGGGGAGGCGGTGAGTGAGCAAAGATTTATTTGATCTTATTGTGCACATCCTAAAAGAAAATTGACAACTGTTACATTTTTATCCATATATATATATATTTAAAATTAGCTGAAGTACAAAATAATATTAAACATGTCTCACTTTGAGAAAATTGAAGATAAAGTTTATAATTAATAATTTCTAGGCTTAAAATGTTGTCTTAATGCTAATTTTCCTTTTTTAATCAAATTGAACAAATTATTTTAGTTTTTGTACCTTTTACTAAACTAACCTATAATGACTCATATATTCTTATCACATTCTTTGAGAGGGGAAACTGCACCCCCTTACCTTCCCAAATGACCCTCCTGTTTGTAAAAATCGCACATATGGGTGCATAAAAGGTGCATATATATGTACGTTTGTTTGTTAGAAATGTGGTTCAATACATCTATAAATAATAAATTAATTAGTAACGAAATTAGTTATTATTAAGTAATTATTATTTGTTATTAGTTAATAATTATATGCAGTTATGTATGTATTAATCAGTTTTTGAAATGTTTTGACATTTTCGGTTTCGGCCGAAAGTGGGAAGATCACCGAAATTCGGTTTCGGCCTTAAAATCCTGTTTCGGTCCATCTCTAATGCTCAATGGATTATAACTCATTGAACGTTTTAACTATGGAAAGTTCTAACTTTAGATACACTAATGTAATATATATATATATATATAACTAATGTAGATTCGTTTAAACTGTAGTATGTTTAGTGTTAATGTTTGCGATTCTCTTTTAAATTTTTCACTAAACACGCTATTCATTGGTTTAGTTATGTAATTCTTTAGCTCTATTTTATTGCAAATATCAATTCTTTGAAAAATAGAGTGTATTCAAATAATGTTCACAGTTAATTTTGGTACATAGGTATGGCGATTCCTGCTGCACAAACTGAGCATACTCTATTCCACCATTTTCTTCGAATAGTAAACTTCACATTATTTAATCCTAAAAAATGCTAAAAAATTACACGAAAGATTACTATTAAGAACGAGTGGTGAGAAAAAGCATGCTTTGTTTAAATAGCTATATTTGTCCCTGGTACGTAGCTATTTATAATACAAACATATATCAAAACAATTTATTAATTTAATGTAGTTGTTCTAAATCTTTGATTTACATTTTAAAACAAGAAAGAAAAATCATGCATAGATTGAAAGACTTTACAACACTAACAGAATACTTTAACAAACCATCGCTGTTTAGTAAGATAAATAAGTTATCTAAGTAAACATTTCAGAAAAACACAAAACACATTTCAAAACCAGATTTCAGCAATTACTGTCCGCAGCCAGAAAAGTACTCCACTTCTTTTCTGCATATACTCTTTAGCATGCTACAATTTAGTTTAGCAATAAAACAAATCAAAACAGTTGGAAATTCATCTTCAGCAGTTTCTACCAATAGACGGAAACATACTTGAATTATTTTGAATAGCCCTGTATATTACCTTAAGTATTTTATACACGCCACATATTAAGCTGTAGTTTAATTCAGGCAAATACACGCTGAAATCACACTTCCAGAAATTATACATAGCAGCCATGTATTCAGTTCTTTGCGTGGCCCTGTATATGATTTTATTTGAACAAATCTTTCTTGGTATACTAAATATATTTCACGTTCAAAAGGCATATCTGGATTAAAACCCCATTTTAATGAATTTATGCCGATGCACCGCAATGCTTACGAATTTTTTTGTGTAGCCCTGTATATGATCTGTAGCATTTATACATACCTCATACCATTCAAAAGTTCAGTTAAACGCATACCTAACTAAAATCCCACTTCCAATTAAAGCTTATAAATATTATAATATTTTGTGTGTCTCTGTAAATGAACAATAAATGCTATGCACATAACAAGTATCTTTTAGTAAACCTGAATAATGTATATCAATTTCATTCTATTTGAAATGGCGTAACATAATTAAAATATACTGCAAACAGTTTTTCCCCGTAAACTATTATGTAAAAGAATACTTTTGTGTGGCACTGTATATGAAAGAAAAAAGCTTTCCACTCCATATTCTACAGAAAGCCTGTCTTAGTGCATCTCAGAAATGAATATCAATTTCATTTGTGCAACATGATTAAAATTCACCGCAAACTAATTTCAATGTAATGGAATTCTTTTCAGTTTCCCTGTAAACTAATTAGACCATGTTCGATAGTAAGCATCTTGTAGTATATTTCACTGATGTATACCAATTTCAATATATTTGAAATAGTGTCACATCATTAAAATGCACTGAAAATCATTTTTCCCCGTAGACCATAATGTAACAGCATTCTTTTGAGTGCCCCTGTAAAAAAGTAGAAGTGCTACACACTTTATTTTCGATACCAAACATTCTATAGTAAACCTCAATAACATATATCAATTGCATGACTTTCCGGATATATTTAAGCAAGTTAGAGCACGGACAGACAGACAAACCAAATTCATACACACTTTTCAACTATGTTGGAAAGTGTTGAAAATCATGTTGGCCTGCGAAGTCTTGTCAGTGGAGTCTGTTAGGCACAAAATAAAGTGCGAATAGGCACCATCCACTTTTTAATTTCTGTTCATTCATGGGTAATACCACTTTGACAGATTCAAAATTATACAGGAATTTTTTTTATTCATTAGAAATCGATATCGAAAGTCAAAAGGGCAATTTTGAAGCTTTGGAGTCCACAGCACCGCAGCGAGTAAAGAGCAACAAAAACGATTTTTAACGATTTTTTTTTTCAGATTGGCGTTTCCAAAACCTGTGGACACTGTAGCTCCAGCAATATTAAGTCAATAAACTTTCTCTTTTTGAAAGTTTGTCACATACTGTTCCATAGAAATACGTAGGAATTTTTCGAAATATTGATATCTCGCTTTCCTATATAACTTTAAGTAACGAAATGTATGGTTGAAAATTTACATTTTATTTCGATAGATTCCATTTCACTAAAAAAGCATATTTTCTGTTAAAATGCAGTGTAATTCACTGCCCTTTTCGTCTGAAAAAAAAAAAAACACAATTTTTATCTCGTTCATGCAAGTCAAGTTTACGATGAGTTGTGTCCGTCACTTGACTTTTTTTTTAAGCTCTCCTGACTACCAGCTGCCAAGGCAGCATTAATATATGGAATAGAACAAATAGATATTCAATGGTTGGTGCATCATAGTTGAGGATTTTTCCAAAAGAGAGAAAAATGTCCTCGACAGGGCATTTTTTGCTTTGTTGGAATAAACGTCAACTATGATACTCTAACCATTGAATGGGATTTACCTAGTTGAAAAAACTTTCCTCTGTTAATTTAAAACCAAATGCAGCTTTTTTATTATAGTTTATGAACAATAATTTTATGTAAATGAAAATTTTTTAAACAGGTCATATTTCGTAAAAATCAAGACAATGCTTTACGTTTCAAGGCGTCGAAGTGGTGATATCCCTTAAGTTTCTTCCTCCGATGCATCGCACCAATACTTATGTTGCATGAAATCACACAACTTCATAAAATTTCCTCACCAAGTTAAAACGGATTGAAATACTGAATGTTTGTCTCTTACTGATGGGAACAAGGCATGTTAGCTGCGAGACTGCGAGATCGCATACTAATTCAGGGAAACCACAGGTTGATGGTGAAACTATAGTTATATGAACTATGTGTTGCTACGTAAAACACCTAATACAAGGTTTATACAGAAAAGTTTAAGATTTACATCTCCGTTTTAGGGAGGTAGGTATTAGCGACATAAAACAAACTTTAAGAGGTGATACCACCGTGACGCCTTGAAATTTAAGACTTTCTCGGGAATTTCTTTTTTAAGAAATGTGAAGTGTTTATAAAACGTTATTTATATTAATATATTCTACATAAATTCGTTGAAAAAAAATTGTGTTTTGATCTAGTTGATTAAGAAATGACGGTTTAACAGCTGATGGGCGGGAGAAAGTCAATAAAAGAGGTACAAGCGTTATGCACAATAATGCATCGTTGAGTCGTCCTGCAACAAAGAATTAAAAAAAAAGTATTTTTTCTAGTCCAGAAGCTAATGAAATGCGTGATCTTAAAGATACAAATTTTTGTGAATTTGTTTCAAAAATTTCGTTACTTAAAAGTACACAGAAATGTCAAACATAAGTAATTCAAGAAAATCCAATGTATTTCATTGGAAAAATATAGGACGATTAATTTTCTAGAATATAGATTGAAAATAGGTGGAGTTAGGTTGTCACCGAATTTGAAAATACTATTCTGAGAAAAGGAATGTATATATTTTCGTTACTATTCTCTACTTTTATAGTTCCAAAATTGCCCTTTCACTTTCGATATAGATTTATAACTAACGAAATATGTATGTATAACCAGTACTTTAAACAAAAAGAGATTTTGAAATTTTTAACCGTTCAAAATGGTGTTAGTCGTTAAATTACACGAACGAGTTGTATTCTTACAAAAAGCTTGTCACACTACTTTATGTTTCGGCAGATGAAGATTATCGTTAAATTAAATTTAAAGCAAAACATATTTTGTACAACAAAGATTTATAATAATAAGCTCGAAGATAAGAATATTTGACGTTTCAAAAATAAATGAGGAATGTGTTACATGAAAACAAATCAAATATCTTACCGTATATACTGAACGTAGCTGAACTTATAATTTATTGTGTCTTTAAAAAGAGAGATTTGTTTCAACAGGATTGGTCAAAAATGCCCAAACTCATAGGTATACGGGTCATTTCATGTGAAGTGACCTAAATTTAGGTATGGATCATGCTATACTCCATCAATTCTGATGTAATCTTTATAGGAGATAAGATATAATTTGTCGAAGATATAGATCTGTAAACTCTCAAAATCAGAGGTATTATAATTGGGGTACCAGGCGTACTTCTGTAAATTTCACTATTTTAATGTATCAGAAACAATGATCAAATCACGAACTTTGAACTCTGCTCGTGATGTAAGAAACTTTACATATTGCGAATATGCCTTCTAGTACAATATTTAGTGTAGAAAATCATAAATGTGTTATTAACTCTTTAAATCGCAAGCTTTAAAAAATGAAGGACATTAGACTCCCAACAAAATAGTCCAAAATTCTCTTTTTTCCTTCTTCAGTTTTCGGTAGGTACGTAGTGGAGAAGACCGTACTGTTTTCTCCCTTTATTCAAATTTCAACAGGTGTTACGCCTCTCTGTTATCATTATGAACATTGCTCCAATTACTGAAAAAACATTTTTTCTTGTACTGTCCAGAAATGCAAACACCTTACTCCAAAATCACTGAGAGAGACAACCCCTTGACAGCACATCAACCCACTTAAGAGGAAGGAAAATCCTTTCAGATATAGACGACTATTATGGGTCTCGGAGCATTGGGATGATTTCGGACTTTGTGGGATTCAAAAGGATCAGAAATCAATATATTCATCACCACTTAGGTGAGCCATACGGTTTGAAATAGTTCAAATATTCAAAGCCATACGGTTTGTCGCGATGAATTTTTCCCCGTATTTAAAAATCTGTAAGTACTGAACAAATTGTTTTAAAAATATGTCGATTCACAAATTAATTACTTATGCCCGTGTCACAGAGACACGCAAGTCGTTTTCTGTCTGCTAAAATACCCTTATTTATTCATCATTGAAATTTCCTCAAAAATTAATTACTTAAATTGCATCCCATTTTCAAAAATCTGTCTCAAAAGAAACACTTTTGATTTGATTACCATTAATACCACTTAAAAGAGCACACCTTAATAAGAAAACTTCTATTCCATTTTAGGACTCTTCCATATAAAAGAAAAAATAATAAGATTCAAAAACATATTTTACGCAATAATTTTTCTTCAAAAAGAATTTATTTTGTACAAATCTGATCACAATCTTTTATTTATTTACAATGATAAATCCATAGATAATAAACTTTTACTATGATTGCTTCGCCACGAATAATCTGAATGATTGGTAAACCCATCCCCAAGGGTCTATGCGTTATATCATGAAATCGGATAATATAGTGCCTATCTGCGTATTGTTTAATAAATGAAAGGTTTTTCGACAAAATAACATGTTTGGTAGGTGTGTACACTCCTCGAATTTCGAACGAGTATGGCACCACCTTTCTAAATATGTGCTGTTACTTTCTATTTGATATTACTTTCTATTTAATATTTGATATTACTTTCTATTTAATATTTGATATTACTTTCTATTTAATATTTGATATTACTTTCTATTTAATATTTGATATTACTTTCTATTTAATATTTGAATTAGAAATTTTACAATGACTTTGTTCAATCGTAAAATTAAAATGTTTTCCTTCGATTAAATAAAAGAAAAAGATTTATTTATTGTGATAGAACAGTACAACCTATATTCGTTATTTCTTTGACTCATTTCAAATTCTCGTATACAGCAAACAAGTTTTTTTCCCATATAAATTTCTGTTATTATCATTGGCAGTAGTATTAAGAGCAAAGAAATTTCCGTTTGAGATGAAATGATTGATGAAGGAAGTTCTTGTAATATCTAGATCGGAGTTAAATAGCATATACACACGATTACGTTATGCAAAAAATGACTTATCGGAATTAAGAAATCTGAATAGTATGTGGTTTGCGATATATTCGAACTCTCTCCGCAGGAATATTTCAGTCAACTGTAAAATTAATTTCATTGAAAATGTATTCGACCAGTTTCTTTAATCATATAATTGACAAACAAATTTAAACATAATAAGATTTAAACATGATAAACATAATAAGCGAACAAATTTAAACGTAATTTGTTTAATACTCTATTTCTGAAGTATGGAACAACATGCTTGTAAGAAATACACAATTAGTATTTTTATTCGTTCGAGTGTAAGTGGAAAGTGTATTATTATTTGTAATTAAAAAATCATTTAATGTAGCATTGTTCCTTCTTTTAAAGTTATTAAAGATATTCTTTGTTATCATGATTAAACATATATTTAAACAAACTCGGTATCATTTATGGGTGACAGCGGTAAAAATACATGAAAATACAACATACATTATCATAAAAACGGAAATTTAATTGCAACGTGCTACTGAAATAGCAAAGATTTCAAATGTATGCGTCAATGATTTGAAAGCAGGAAAAGCATTTTGAAAAATATCTTGTAGAATATTGTTTTATTTAAATGGATATTCAACGATGAAATGTTGTTTTCATGATGAGTTTTCAACGATGAAAACAACAGACTAAATTAAACATGATTTGTATTCTCGAATTCTTCAAGACAATAAAAAATGGAAATATTTCAGTCTGCACTTAAAGTACATATTCTTGAGTTTAGGCTTTCAAAACAGGTTTAAACATTTTTAAAACAACTAAATACTTACTAAAATGCATATTTGTTGTGTTTTATTTTGAAGAACTTAGTGTAACATTAGCAAACATACAGTTTGGCTTGTAAGATCAAATATTCGTAATTCAAAACGATAAGCAAGTCATGCATTTCTGTTGATAAAATTTTTATGTAAGCGTGTATCATAAATTTATTTTTGAGACATTTTTCTGCAATATTTAAGAATGTCATGTAACACGAGCGAAAGAAATGACAATTATTTAAGCATATTTTATTTTATTTTATAAATGAAACATCAGAATCATTTTACCTTATACATTTTGAAAACCGAGACATTTTAGACAACACTGACAGTTTCAATTTGTTTCGAAGTAAAACATACGGTGTGCAATATTATCTTTTTCCACATTTTCTTGAAAAAAATGGTATGAAAAAGGAATAATGGTGTGAAATAGAATTCATTGTAACACAGAAAATGATAGGAAATATATTTATTCTGTTGAAGGTTGCTGTTTATTCTTTTATCAATATATCTAAATTAATGAAAAATATACTTAAAAGAAAATGGAGTTCATTTTTGATGAGTTAAACAAAATGTTACATTAAAAAGTCATTAAAATTTATGAAGAAGTAAACAGATTTATTTGTAATTAAAATTTTTAATTGAAAAGAACTTCAACGTACATTTAACTCGAGGTTGATGTAAGAAATGCGAATTTATGTTCCCTAAAATGTTAATTTTTAGTTTTACAAAAGTAATCAAATGTAAAATAAATCACTAGGCATATTTAAAATCAATTTTAATCTACGTTTTATGACTGGTATATTTTATTATTTTTGAATTCTTTTTCCGGAAAAAATAAAATGATTTTTGTAAAGGTTGCACTCAAAAACAAAAACCTCTTGAATAAAAAACGTACACTAAAATGTTTTTAATTTAAGAGAGGAAATTACAAAAAATAATATAGTGAATTCAGAAAATTTTTGGCGCCGTATTAATATTTGTTTAAAAGAAATTCAGTTATGATAGAACTACTTTAACTCATTAATAAGTCCTTAGATTTAAGATAAGACAGATAATAGCAACAACATTAACGAAGAAATTTTAACCAACAAAACAGCGATTACTTTTCGAATTAAAGTCGGAGTTTAAAATTAATTATTAATAAAAAAATGTACCTCTTCTGCTTCTCAAAATATTTTGAACAAATAATTTATCACAATAAAAATAAGGAATTTAACTTCCCAGTTTAATAACACCAGTTGAGTTAAATTAAAACATATTTACATAATTACCAAATCTTTTAATTAGAAGGTTTAAGAGTACATCAAACTTTAACAGATTTCATATAAAATCTACTATTTATACCAAGACCCAAACGGTATGGTACAGTAGTGTTCAAAATAATTATCCCTCTCCGTACTAACTCTACCACAAATCATAGTGTAAAAATGCAACTGGTACCAATCGATTAAATAAAACATCCACTAATTGATGCTATAAAATTTTGCTTAGGTAACGTCTAAATAGAGGAATCGCAACAAACTTTTACATTTTCAAAACTAACACCTAATTTTGACGTCCTATTTCGAAACTTTACCCAAACCGGAAAACATTCGGTCAAGTAGTTTAGTGATCATGCAACTTTAAAGTTTGGAACTCCCAATGCTAAATTAGTTTTTAATCGTTGCAAAACAGATTGCAATGCGGATAGTTTTTTAAGCATAACGGAAAGACTATTTGGAGAATTGACCTGTAATTTTGGATTCGCATATTTGAAGCTTCTAGAAATTATTTTATGTTAAATACGTCATAGTAAAAATATATTCAAAATTTTTTCGAATATGAATTTCAAAATATCATTTTTTAAAAATTAATATGTAGACGACCCTTTAAGCAAAATTTAAGTATAGCATTAATTAGTAGACACTATTACTAATCTATATTTACTATTGAGTTGTTTGGAAAGTTCCTTCCGTTTGGGAAAACCAGTTCTTACCGGAAAATTCTGCCTGTCAATAAATTATACATCAGATATCGGATTTAATGTCTAATAATGAAATGATAATGTCTAATAATGAATTTTTCGGTACCAGCCAGCTTTCCCAAACGGGAAGAACTTTCCGAACAACCCAATAGTTACATTTGGAAACGATGATTTGCAGTAGAGATAGTAGGGGATGTAACTTTAATTCACGACTGTACTACTTGTTTGTGTTTACCATGGCAAACATATTTACATTCAGGTGTCGGAAAACTTTATTCTCAACATGTAAAGGCGATGTTTAGAATGAATCACACTAATGGAAGACATAATTTGTAAAAATGCATTTCATCGTATTTAAAAAAGGGGTACTTCCCCGTTGTACCAACACCATTGTCGCCAAATGTAACAGTTAGAGCAAAATGAAATTCACGTCAAATGAAATATTTGAAAAAAAAAATAACATTGTTGGCAAGAAACCGAGCATTTAAAAATATAACATTTGAAAATTAAGGACTTTCAAGGACTACTTTATTAAATCAATACAAAGACATTCAAAAACTTTTTTATGCATAATTGTAAAGTCATGAAACATTTTTTTGCAGCTTCCTCCTCGTCAGATAACTGCCAAATGATAAAATCCATCTCAGCGTTAGTAATAAATTTAAGTTATAACTTAATATTAAATATTTTCGAGTCGAAAAATAGCAAAGTAAGATTTGTTGCGAGGTTACGATTAAATAATAATAATAATAAAATGAGTCACGTTCAATGATTCTTGCAAATTATTACATTGCAAATTACAATGTTTCACACGACTTGCAATAGAAACACTTTGCACGGTCAGAGTTGCAATAAATGGTTAGCATCCATTTTGGCATAGTGTTGGTATAACTGAAAAGTACCCCAAAAAGTTTTACTTTCATTTTTTCTCCAACAGTGAGATTTTCTGAAAAAAAGAAAAAAAAACTTAGTTTGTAAATTATATATGATGTGAAAATTAAAAAAAATAAAAAAACATATTTATAACAAGTCAAATGTCCCGTTTATTTATTTTATAGTTAGACTCAAAATAAATTGTACAGTAAGTGTAAATAAAAAAAGATACAGCTGTCTTTATTTGCAGGCCGTTTAAGGTGCAATCACATCAAAGTTGTTATTAGATTTGGTGAAGTATCTCCGTTTAGCATATGAACAGCTTTTTAAATATGGGTATTTACATAGAAATATTAACCAAATTCGGTTTTTCAAATGGTAACACCTACTTTTGACACTTCAGTTGAGTAATTTGTATCAAATTAAGTCAGAAAATTTACATATTTTTGTTAAAACTTAACATCTGTTGGGATAAGTCCGGTCTCACAGACCGCTGTTTTTTCTCCAATTTTCATAGTTTAACTTGTAACGAGCAGGGAAGACCGAGCTATGCTCGGTCAAAATTAGCTTTGAGTTCAAATATCATGACTCAAGACGAAAATGACCAACAAATTTTTTCAAACATGTGACCAAGCCCAATTGCTTTCTCGTACCCGAAACCCGTAGGATATAAAATTTATCAAAATAGTCCGATCCGTTGTTAGATAAAATTAGGTTGACCCACAGGGACCGAAAAATGACCCACTAATCTGATTTTCTCGAGCATGTGACCATGCCCGATGATTTTTTCGTGCCCCAGAACTGTAGGACACAAAATTTAGTTCAAATCGTCTGAGCCGTTTTTAAGTTAAAAATAGCTTGACTCATAATGACCCACGACCAAAAGGATCCACAGGTCGAATTTTCTCAAACATGTGACTTAGCTCAACACAGTCTTCTTGTGCCCGAAAACCATAGGATGCAAAAGTTAGTCTAAATAGTCTGAGCCGTTTTTAGATAAAATTAGCTTGACCCACAGTGACCCAAAAATTACCCACTAATCGAATTTTCTTGGACATGTGACCTAGCTCAATGATTTCTCGTCCCCGAAACTCGTAGGATACGAAATTTAATCAAAATCGTTATAGCCGTTATTTAGATAAAATTAACTTGACCCGCGTTGACAGAAAAAGGACCCACTAATCGAAAGTTCTCGAACATGTGACCCAGCTTGCCTTCCCGTGCCCGAAAATGGTAGGTTACAAAATTTAGTCAAACTCATTTTACACGTTTTCTAGATACAATTAGCTTGACCCTGACCCATGGTGACTCAAAATGACACTCTAATCAAATTTTCTCGAACATGAGACCTAGCCCAATTGTTTTCTGGTGCCGTAAAACGGTAGAATACAAAATTTCGTGAAAAAAGAGACTTGTTAAGATAAAATTTGCATATATATATATATATATATATATATATATATAACCCCCCCTTTTTCATTGCAGAATCGGATTCTACGGGAAAAAATACGTAACTTTTCTATTAAACATTTTCTTCGAAACATCGTAGATGTCGCCGTAATCGAGTAAAATGCAGTGAGAATCGTTACCATTGCAATGTCTGAAAACGCTCGAATAACTCGAGAAATATACATCAGATTGAAAAACTGAAAATACATGATATCCCTAAATCGACTTTTCTAAACTATTGAACGTGCATTTTCCCGTTTTTCAATCCGATGTATATTTCTCGAGTTATTCGAACGTTTCCAGACATTGCAATGGTAAGGATTCTCACTGCATTTTACTCGATTACAGCGCCATCTACGATGTTTCGAAGAAAATGTTAAATACAAAAGTTACGTATTTTTTCCCGTAGAATCCGAATCTTCAATAAAAAAGGGGAGTTATCATTTAAGATTTCAAAGTTTCCCCCCTTTCCCCCCAGGGGGGCAAAGTTGGGAGGCAACTTTGATATCCCAAAATAGATTTTTCAAAAATATTGAACATGCAATTTGCCGTTTTTGAATCCGATGTCTATTGTTTAGAGTTATTCAACCGTTTCCAGGCTTTTCAATGGAAACGATTCTCAGTACATTTTACTCGATTACAGCGCCATCTACAATTTTCCGAAGAAAATGTTCAAGACAAAAGTTACGTATTTTTCCCTTAGAATCCGATTCTGCAATATAAAAAGGGATATATTATTTAAGATTTCAAAGTTGCCTCCCTTTCCCCCCAGCGGGGCAGAGTTGGAGGGCAACTTTGATATCCCCAAATAGATTTTTCAAAAATATTGAACATGCAATTTGCCGTTTTTCAATCCGATGTCTATTTTTCGAGTTATTCGACCGTTTCCAGACTTTTCGAACACCCTGTACATATTATATATATATATATATATATATATATATATATATAACCACACACAAAATTTACTCGTATTATAATATATGATTATATCAGTTTAACTATAGATACAGGTGAAATTTTATTTCGTTTGGAGCCCTAGTAGTATCACGAGCGACTTCTGAATTAATTAATTTTAATGTCCATAAATTAATACTGAATAAATTAGTTTTAATGTCCATAAAGTTTACTACAGAAACAGAATCCTATGAGTTAATCAAGCCTTTTATTCATCCTTCAATCAATCTGACAATTTGTCACAGAAGTTAAATCTCCCTGGTTAAATCTTCAGGGTTAAATCTCTCTGGAATTAAGAAAATGCCAGGATGCTAATGTTAAATTCACGTTACAAACATTGATTTATATCTTCCCAGAAATCATTAGATCTAAAATTACTGTTTTCAGTGCGATGAATTGAATAGACATCGGTATTTATTTTGCTCAAACGCTTAATTAGGAAAATTATTAAATTCATATTGAAAAAAATTATGAATTATGACCTACATATGTTTTTACATAAACAAAATGGGAATTGCCAGAAACATGGGTGCATAAATTTACAGTTCATTTCATTCATTAGTTTTTGAGATATAGCAAAATTTTAGTTTTAGATGATATAAAGAAACCATATTCTGCTACCGATCAATTATGTATAACAAAATCGAAAAAAGTAACCAGAAGACTGATGGTGAGATTATTTTCGTTTAAAATTTGGGGTATGAGAATTTCAATTGGTCTACTATATACTGTGAGTTGTAATATTACAACTCGTATAATTTCTTTACCGATTTCAATAATTGTGTTAAAATGAATCTGGTGTACTATATACTGCTTTTATAATTTTACTGGTGCGATTCTGAAAGTTTTTCTGCGAGATCCTAATTTAATTTTTCTAAACTTGTAGATAGGGGAAAAATAAATATATTATAATTAATAAGTATATAAACTACCTAATAAATATACCTAATAAGTACATAAACTATACCTTCGCCGGACTGCCACTATCCAAGGAATTAAATAGGGCGTCAAATGTGGTTGTACTATTTAAAAATCAAAATTGTGCAACGTGTAATATTTAAACGACCCCTATTTCGAAAATTCTATTCACAGGAGACTATTTTTTATTCTATTAGTATAATGTAAAAATAATCTTTTTCACATACTTTTAAGACAATTTCAAGCGAAATCTTCTACAAAGAAATTGTTTGCAAACAGTGGTACGAATAGAAAAAAATAGTGACCAGTGGCAACCCTAATTTTAAAAAAAGAAAAAAAAACTTATTAAGCTCCACAATTAACGAAAACAATATGCATCGAATGACTTTTATGCTACAAATTTTATACTAATTTTATACACTACAGATTTCGTTCAATTCGGTTACACTACTCTACACAATGTCTCGTCAAACCGTTACTCCTCTATCACCCGATTAATCCTGTTTTTAAATATTTTCTACTTTAAATCTTTCCACATCACATATAAGTAATGTAAAGCATCTATCTACTACCTAAATGGAGAATAGAAAGTTGTATCATTGTTTGACGATCCAAGTTGCATAATCTCCACTCAAGTAGTTTGACAATACTATTGAATAGGTTTTAGACATGCTCGTTCACCAACGATTGAATTACCAAATTTAAGCTAAATTCGTGTTCCTGTGCTTTCAGTCTGAAAACATTTGCTGCGGATGTTTTGTTTACAAGTAGTTGAAATTGAATATAGATCTTTAAATGACACTACAAAGAATGTGAATTTCTTTTCACTCTGCTAAACAGCGTATAACCAACAGAGTGAAAAATGTGCCGAGACCGGGGATCGAAGCCAGATACCCTGGTATAGCGCACCAATTGCTTTACCATTTAAACCATCTGGACGACATCCAGTCTGGCATTTTTCACTTATATACGTTGTCAAGGCTGCAACTTCGCTACGCAAGATAGAATTTCATACAGAAGCACACTATTCAGTGGCGTACATGAGACTAATAATTCCCAGCATCGGATGAAATATCTAACTTTTCCAATTAAATTTTCACAGGACAAACTACGCCATAAATCTAAAAACAAAGTATAGCAAAGTGAAAACAAGTTCACATCCTTTGTAGTGTCATTTAAAGATTTACGGCGTGGTTTCAGCCATTCTGAAACCTTAATTGAAAATTTTGAATATAGATCTTCATTTGTTATTGTTGAGATAAACTAACTGATCTTACACCGTTCAATGTATCCAAGTCCAGTTTTCGTATTTCATATATATTTTTGACTGAACAAAAGTTTTCATCAAAACGTGTATTTATACAAAGAATTTCAGTTTTTGCCTTTAGTTTTTCTGTCTGCCTCCCCCCTCCTTTCCAATCCCCCACTTATATTATATGTCCTTAAATTTTGCTGGTATGTATATTTTTGATAACAGAAAAGGCAGACAACGCTGTACCTGAACATGTGAAGTGTGTTTATTTTTATTTCCCAAATTATCTATCTGTAACATCAAACGTAATATACGATGAATATAGATATATAAAAGATCATTTTACATTCCTGAAGAATTTATAAAAACATTTCCTCAATATTGCTTCACCTAAAATACTTTCCATTATTCATCGTAGAATATATGATGCATAAATAAAATTACATTAAGTAAAGAATTCTGCTGCATTTAATTTCTAATTCACCTGGAAATAGAATATTTTAAAATTTATGGATCTTGACATATTTCATTTCTTTAATCCTCGTATTTGGTAATTACGCTTTGTACATCCGTAGGGATTTGCAAAAACAGTGTATGTCCCCTAATTAAATAAAACAATTTCTATCTGCTTTTACTTTGTTTTAAAAGTTAAAAGAATTTTAAAACATGCTCTTATAATTTTCTTCGAATTTCTCCACGTAATAATAAGTAGGAAAAGCGAGGATTCCGAGCAAGAATTCTTTGGGGATCTTTATTATCTATACTGTACTAGAGGTTATATAAATATCTAATTTTAACACGAATTTTACATACCTTATTGCAGGGCTTTGAGAGATTAGAATGGAACTTTTGAATGTTAAAATATGATTTAATAAACTCGACTTTTTTCGTTTGAAGAACTTAATCCTTTAGCAGTTTATTTTGTTATATATTAATATTCAAAATAAGTTAAGAAAGTAAGCTTGTTATAAAATATTCCTTTTTAGGAATTTTATTTATTTGCTATATTACTTACAGTTATATGTTGTAAAGTGTTTAAGTAAGGATTTTACTTGTCTACTGGTAAACAATTAAAACCCACTGTCTGTAGAAAACAATGAAAAAAAATATTTGCAAATGATATTTACATTATTGAAAATTTTCCGTTTCTACTCCACAAAACCAGCACACAGATCTGTTTATCATAATTTACAAAAGTAATGTGTAAAATGTTTGCCTGTCATTTCAGTACATTTTTCATTGTAGTAAACAGAAGAAACTGAAATAGCCATTTTTTTATCAAATATATTCATGGCTGCGGCAATCGTAATGCGTCATGGCTGACGCATTACGATTCCTATAACTGCTTATCTTTACCACACAAAAAATGAAAATTGGTTTAGAATGTTAACAATTTTTCACTAATGTGCTTTTGAATCATAAGAAAGTTTCAGATGCAGAATGACAAATATACACTGACATAAATCTCATTTGTTGTTTTTATTTAATAAAGTCGAAAAATATTACGAATTTAATCAGTGGATATACTTTTCATTAAGATCTCACCCCTATAGACACATAACAGTTTCTACGCCGGGATTCAATATGATAGAAACGAGCAATTAATTGACTATATAATTATAGGAATCCACATATAAACCATTTAAATAGATTTTATAAAACTAAATAGCCAATATAAACAATAAGAAAACATTAGAAAATAATTATAATTTTTACAATATAATAAATTACATTTTCATTGGACATTGAATATGAGAAAAATGTTAAGAACGGTATAGATTTTTGTAAATTGTAGAAATATTACATGTCAGTTGTGCTGCTTTTGTGTTAAAAATTTTTAATGCAGAGTTTTGGCACATAGTTTACAAGGTTTCGAACTTGTCGATATTACAAAACACGCCATGCCTCAAAAATGACAGATTTTAATTATGTTTTCGATTGACGCTAGACCTGTTAACTATTTTTTTGCGATAGATATATGGCATACCATAGTACCCTAAATGTTCCTCGTGGTAATAAGGTCCTGGCTATTAGCAGGCCAATCAAGTGTGGTAATCTTTTTATCATCAAGCCACGTTTCTGTCTCTTACGTAGAATGTATTGAGGCATGGTGTTGTTGAATAAATATAGTTATGGCTCGTAATTTCTTTAACCTTCTTCAATAAATGGCGTTCTAACATGAAAAGTCAGATATCTCTATTCTGTTTTCCTTCTTGAAAAGTAATTCTAAGCTTATCTTCTGTGAAAAAATCAGCCCAAACCATTAGGAAGCCTCCACCTAGGAAACGTGTCGAAAATACGTCCTTTTCCTTTCGAAGGTCATGCCAATATGAATGAATACCATCAGAACCATCAAAATTAAACTTCTTTTCTTCACTGAAAATAATTTTAGACCAATTCGTTTGTTGCTTCAGATGTTTATCCTCAAACTGAATGCAGTTTTTTTTTTGGACAGATGTTAAATGAGGACACTGACATGGTTTCTCTTATTTAAAAATTCTCAACCTTTTAATAGTCCATGCAGGCGTCTTTATCTGGCTTCCAATTTTCTATGCTGGAATACTTTTACATGCAACCGTGCAAACAATCAAAATTTCGGATCATTTCGAAAGAATTCCTGGTTTTCCTATACATTTTCCAGTACCATAAGTAGTTGGATTCTGTAAGAATTAACAAGTGGGTAAGTGTGATCGAAGATTGCACAAAGGGTTTCGTTTAACATTCCTTTCAAAACACTTTATCCTTTAATTAATAAATCCAAATCATTAATTTATAATTATCCTTATCATTTATCAATACACTTTATCAATAAAACAGATGGCAGCATCATTAAATTTAATAATAAACTAACACGAGAAAGCTATTTTTTAAATTAAATTAAAAACATTAGAGAACTGCTTTTCAGACAATTGTAACAGCATTTGTTTTCATACCTGTAAAGCATATTTAATTGCATGATTTAATTTTAGATTTTCATTAAATCCATCGGAGAATGAAATGTAGAAATCGAAAATTTCAACTTCTGTCGTCTAGAATAGAACCCGGAACTTTTGAGTTAGGAGAAAAACGCTCTACCGCTGAACCCTCTATCCTACGCAAAAAATTCTGAAATTAAAATTGATGAAAATCACAGAAATGGTCAGATGTCAGTAAATTAATTAATTTAATTTAAATAAGACTTTTTTTTATTTTATGATTTGTCGTGTAACAGGAAGTATTCAGCTATAAGTATGCGACATTTCAAGTATCCAATTTATAAAATTCCCGAGTACGAATTCTGTGGAAGACAGAGGAGTGAGACGAAAAAAGTGTTCGGTCAGATGAACGAAACCCTAAAAATGGCAGTTTTTGAAAGTTTAATTTTATCAACAATTCTTTGAAGTAAAATTCCGATGTTGTCATAAGCTAGAATTTGGTCTCTTTCAATATCAGAAAGCATTTTCTCTCTCCCCACTGTAAAAAGGTTTTGAGAACTAAACGAATGCGCTCAGAATATACTTTAACTGCTTTGTTAAACGATATCGAAAATTATCACCACCCATCACGTTTCGAAATATTTACGGCAACCTTATTATTTCTCTCCAGCGTAATATATACTTTTAAAAAATTAAAAATTATATACACAATTATATACACATTTTCTTTAACATTAATTGGAATATCGTGTATTTAATTTTAATACAAAGATTTACGCGTGCATAGAAACGCGAACCGATTTGTTTGTTTCTGTGTCGTCCTTATCATTTTGTGTCCCGCTGTATATAAAACCTTCTGTTCAGCAAATTATGATTTTAGATACAAAGTTTTATTTTATAATAATTAATCTATACTTTGTTTTTAATACTGTATCATTTTTACATCTTTAGAAATTAAAAAATAATATAAACATTTTTCTCTATTTACATCTTTTACGAACTTTTAACTTAAAAAAAAATCATTAAATTAAAAACGATATTTTGAAATAATTAAATATTGAATAGTATTATTTTTATTTATTTTATTATTAATTTTGTCGTGCCACAGCCACAAAACATTTTTTTGAGGGGGGGGGGGAAGTAAATGATGCCCATGTTAATATATCTTGTATCATGATTCAAGTACAAATATTTATAATTTTTTAGAACCTTTGAAAAGAAAAACATTGTTTGAACAGTCATTAATCTTACGAAACATATTTATTTTATAGGTTATAATAAAATCTTTCCTATCTAAATATTGTTTAAAAAATAGAAATCAATTTTTTCCTTCGTGAAAGAAAAAAAAAATGTGTTTCATACACCAGACATAATCACTCTCTAGTCGGTAAAAGACATAACATTCAGATTGTATATAATATATGTTGCGATTACAGTTTTTTTACTTGTTTATTCTTGCAGATCAATGATCCCCATCTGATGTGCGAAGACTCCGTTGAGGGCTATTCAGACCTCTGAGGGGGCGTACATTTTGTCAGAGCACATTAAAGGAACGATTGATTGATGTTTCATGAATAGTGGTCATTTTAGTTTTTCGTCTTCCGAAGTTTAGTAAATCGATAAATCAATCTTACCGAAAACAACCAAAAGTTATCAAAAGTCTTTATTTTAAGAGATTCTTAAGAAAGAAATATTTCACATTAATCTTCTTTTTAGGGTTTCGTTCATCTCACGAAACCCTATTACTCCCGCTCCGTTGCCTGTCCGTCACAGAGCAATTCTCAGAAACTATATAACTTACAGAGTTGAAACTTTGTGTTTATATAGCTGAATACCAGCGAAGCAGCTCAAAATATTCAAATTTGAAAAATTCGTAATATTTTAATAAATAGAGATAAAAAAAACAAAATTCTAACAGCCTTTTTCTATTAAATTTAAACAGTTTTCGTTATAGCAGTTGCCAACAATTAAAAATCCACAATGAAATTCTTTCTACACTAATTAATTCTAACACTAAAGATTTCAACGTGAAAAATGAAAATGAAGTAAAATGTTTCACCAATTGAAAAAAAGATTAATATGAAATAAAATTGATTGATTGACGTCATAGTGGTAATAAAAAGGAAATTTTCAAAGATTTCTCAATAATACAAGGAGTATAAGTATGTGTATGTACACAAAGCAGATTAATATCACGTCATTAGAGGATTAAAAAGAAAATCTGACGTCCTATTGGAAGTTCAACGAATTTTTCAAATGTTTGAGAATAATACAAAGCGAGTATCAATATGAGTAATAGATAATCGTAAATATATGTGTTTGAGAAACATATTGAACCATGATAAAAATCTGATTATGGAAATATTCGCATATTTTAACATTTTGAAGGTGTACAACATGTTTAATTTTGAAATTATTTTTTTAAATATCGCATTTAGTCCGCATGCCAGATATTATGATGACAGAATATAATAGCGGGCTTCGCCCGCTATTAGGCTGTTTTAAATATTCGAATAAACGAAAAAATAAACTGGTAAATTTTTACTTTATAAAAAACATGACTTTTTTTTTGGCTAAATGAAATTTATTTGGATTTATTACAGAAAGGATAAAGTGTTTAGAAAGGAATATTAAATGAAACGCTTTGAGCCATCTTCGATCACACTTACCCACTTGTTTTAATTTCACCTGTGTGAATTCCAGTTTGTTTTCATGCGAGAAAAGAACATTTAGAAAAACACAATTCTATTTTTCTTTCTAGCCATATAGAAATTAAATTTCAAAACTTGAAGCACAGACAATTAAAAAACTTTTTAAAATATTTATTTCCCCATGTACAAATAATAACAAAAATGTAATAGCCACTATATCCACGATCCAAAAGCTCCCAGAATGCATGTGAACCTATATAGAACCAGAAGGTCTACTTAATAGAATGTAACATTAATGTGTGGCGATCTATTTAATCCTAAGTTTATACTAAATGCATTTTGGTGGATTTTGGATAGCACCGCTTCATATAATAATCTCTGTGCTACAAATTTTGAAATTTATTTTATGAGGTTAAGATTTTCTCATTTAATAATACACACGAAAGTAAATTTAAAAAAAAATCCTAACAAAAATAAAAACATACATCCAGTAAGTAAGTGTTATAAAAATTAAAAAAAAATATTTGTACCTCTATAGGATGTTCTTTAGGCTAACACATTGTATTTTAATTCATACACAACACAGAGCTCTGAGTTTTTTTATTGACTAATGTTTTAAGCATTTTATTCATTTACTAAAATAAATTCAAACAAACGGAGCAGCCGTCCTTTTAATTTAGGATTAATTTTCTCCACCAAAAAACTCCCACATTTTAATAGTTACCAGTATAAAACTATCCAAATGGAATCTGTCAGTTCCTTTGCTTCTTCTGCTAACACAACTCCAAGCGCTTTCCATACCATGTATTTTATGTGAACGTCTAATCGCCATTAAAATACACTAACTCAGCAGCAAATTATAGTATTAAAATATCTCCTAACTAATCGATTAGTAATAATTCTACTGATTAATTTGCTTAGGCATTGTCTACGTATAGAAAGTGCAACAATCGCCTTAGTGTCGAATCCATGATCATCAGCCTAAGTTTTTTATTTTCAGGCCAGCAGGTTAACCTTTTGTCTGAGTGTTTGGCTCTACCCCCTAATTGAAATATTTTTTATATATTATTAAATGGAGATACACACAGTAAGCCAAAAATAATAGTACACTTCAAACATTTTTATCTCAAAATTATTAAAGAAGAAAACTGAAATAATCATTAGACAGGAAATTATATATTTTTATTTATGTTCAAAAAGGCTTAGGGAGTCGTCTTCATACAATATTGTACTAAACTCTGAAATTTAATCTAAATTTCTCCGAATTTGAAATCTCATTTAACATTTTTGACAAATTTTAAAAACCGAGTAACAGCTTCATAAATAAATACTGGAAGAAAATATACTTTCAAGCACGTCACAAAAGTTTGATAATCTAGATTTCAATTCATTTTAAAACCCGTAATCCTTGAATAACCAATATAGAAAGTTGGACAAATATAGAGTAAAATTTTTGATAATGACATTTACTTGTATTTTAATTCATTCCAGGTGAAGCCATATAGAAATTGACCTGTTTTTAGTAAAGAAATATTATTAAAGTTATGGAAGTAATTTTATTTGCAATTTATTTCCAGAACTATCTTTTGGAAATCGAATAAAAATATAAAAAAAAAAAGACTTTGAAAATTATAAATGATTTTGAAAAATTCTAAATCATATTGGATAAAATATAATAAAATTACAAAAAATCTGTAAAAGAAAAAAAAATGCATACATTGCACCTTAAATATGGGAGAAAAATGTATATTATATATCAATCATTTTTATCTTAGGCACTGAAATTCGATACCATCTTTCGGGGAAAAATATGCCAAAATCATTTTGACTTTTTAATAATGTTGAGTGACAGCCGGAAATAGGGAGAGGACCTATTATTTTTATCCTATCCAGTGTATTTTTCATGTTCCAGATTTTTCTAATATGTATTTTTTTAAAACTGTTCAAAGTTTATAGAAACTGTTCAAAGTTTATAGAAACTGTTCAAAGTTTATAGAAACTGTTCAAAGTTTATAGAAACTGTTCAAAGTTTATAGAAACTGTTCATATGTTAGTATTTTTTTCTTTCATATGTTTGTGGAAACCTATTGTAAAATCACACTTCTTAGCAATTTGAAAATCAAGTTTCAATAATATTTCATTTTCTTATAATCCCGTGCAATAATTTGTGCAACTAAAAATGTTTAAATCATACTTTGATTGTAATTTCTTAGTAATTTTAATATTTTCTAATTAATTATAGAAATATTCAAAATGCCGCGAAAACTTTACTAAACAGCAGTTGCGGGATCTTGAAATCTTTTAATTTATTTTATTTTATTTTCCGAGGAGAATATATTTTATGACGAAATATAGCATTGTTGAAAAGTTAACACATTTGAAGTTATCACGTGCTTGACCGTTCACGAATATCTTCCAACTTTTACGTTTTCTGCTATCACAATTTTTAATAAAAATCTTCGCCTTATTTAATCGCAAATTTATGAGAAGATATGGTGAAATCTTTTAAATAATTTTTTAAACCAAAATGCGTAATAAAATTCCATATTAAATTTCCGGTCTAGAAAATGCAAGTCTAAATATACTGTTATATTTTATAATTAACTAAACGCTAAGATTAAAGAAATTGCACTTATGGAAATGCAGTGTAGTTATAAAATAACTTTCCGTATTTGGAAGCATCTGCAGCTGCCTAATGAATATTCAGACTTTTAGTGAATTGGAGAGACAGATTCCACAAGTAAAATAAACTATCAAAGCCTTTTTAACCAGTGCAATTAGTTTATCTTCTTTTCTTATGTACACATACAACTCTTGAGCAGATGGACCGATTTTCATACTTTTTTTAATGGAAAGGCTTCAGTCTGCGATCTGCAGCTATGGCAGATCAGAGGCAATATCAGAGGTGCTACATTTTATATATCAGGTTATCCAGAAAGTTCTCATGTTTTTCAAAGCTAAGCGCGGTTTCGTTTAGTTATTTTGCTACTGCTGATAAAGAATGACTATGAATGATCCAGATATGTACATTCGGTCTTTTCTGCTTGCGCTACATAATTCTAGCTTGTGTTGTGGCGTAATTTGTGTTTGAGTACAGTGCTAAGAATGGAAAACCGAAAAGTTCTTTTTCGTTATTATGCTCTTTTATTTAAATCAAAGTAAAAATGATAGTCAGACTGTTCGTAAAATTTATGCTGTTACAGATGTCACATTTCAAAAGTGGTTTCAGAAGTTTAAGCGCGGAAATTTCAGCCGTGAAGATGACTCTCTGTACGACCATAATCTGTAAAGGAGGATTTCTTAAAAGAGATATCACACAGATTAAATATTCCAAAAAGTACAGTACATGATCATTTGATAGCTTCTTTTAAGAGGAACTCATTTCGCCTTTACCGTCATTTATGGTCATCCAGAGCTTTCATGATCTTAAAGGCTGAAATTTCCACGATTAATCTTCTCAAACCAACTTCGAACTGTCATCTAAAACAGCATTTTGCCCATTTAGAGTGCAAATTTTACGAGTAGTCTGACTAGCATTTTTAACTTTCTTGAAATAAAAGAGCATAATATGACGAAAATGAACTTTTTGGTTATTTATTCTTAGCACTGCAGTGAAACAAAATTACGTCACAACACAAGCGAGAATTGTGCAGCGCAAGCAGAAAAAACCTAATGTACATATCTGGGTCATTCAAGGTCACTCCTTATCAGCAGTAGTAAAATAACTAAATGAAACCGCTTCGCTTTTTGAAAAACCGCAGAACTTTACGGATGACCTAATATTTGTCTCATTGTATCTGTGTCATGTCTTCTTTACATTATAGCCTTTAACTTTTGTACAAAATGACCAATCATCAAGAAAATTTTAATAGGGTGTTACGGTACACAGCACTGCTTTGCATTTAAAAAGTAATATTTTTATCCTGCATAGTTTTTATAACAGGGACGCTTCAAAAATTTTAGTATACGATGGTCTAATGCGCGTCATGATTAGCGATATTGACAAAAATAAGATTTAAAATAAGTATGGATTACAACATCAGGTCGCGAAACCAGATTTTATCCGATCGCGATTGTAAGTGTTGACAATATTTTTCATTAAGGGTGGGTTGACTTTAAACTTTGTTTTCAGGTTGTGTTTTGACTCTTGCGTCGGGCTTGGTAATTAGTTTTCACAGGAATGGTCACAATAATGCTTAAGAAGAAAAAAATGCATATTTGAATGTAATTGATTTATATATCTTTATTTGATATATCAAAGATAAAACTGATATTAAAGATAAGGATTACAGAGTATATTTTTATAATTGTATTAAATTATGTATTGGTGCATTAAAATATTTGTTTGAAGTGCGCTGGATTTCTGGTTGACTTCAAGCAGATTGCGTGTTCGTGCTTTTACAGCCAATTATCTACGCAAGGGACATAGGCCGAAAGGGGTGGGATTGCATTCCGTGGGGTTTTTCTAAGGGATCCTAACATGTATTTACGGCAGGAGTTCGAAGAAAGCCATGGAAAACTTGAAACGGTTAGGCAAACATGCGCGATTTGAGTTCGATCATAGCACCCAAAGATTTATCAGTTTTGAGAGCAGAACCTTTCAGCCGCAGGGGGTAGACTTCAAGTAGATTTTAAGAGTTTGGGTTGGCATAAACCAACTCTTGCAAGAGTCTGATGTGGATGGCCCCAAAAAAGACAAAAATGAGAAACAATCCCTTAAAACCGGTCTTATTTTTTTGTTAAAATTACTTGGATTTTGGTACAGCAATGCAGAAAATATGCTGAATAGAATTCGAAAATCACTTTTACAAAGGAAATTATTAAAATATGCCAAATGTTGTCATGTACGCAAAAAACACATAACTAGCCATATTTCTGAATATTGACACTGTTGTGAAACGTATTTGCTCACATATTTAACGTACTTTTTGTATATGAAGGAGAGAAAAATGATATTTAAAGCAAATATTGTATAATAACATAAGCACAGAAATAATGAGGAAATTTGGCCAAAGATTGACTTTAGTAACTAACATTAGGAGACGCGCTTTCTAAGTTTATATTGTTATTATTATTGTTATACAATTCAGTATGCAATGAAATATTTTTACTCTGACGATATTGCGTCTAGATGCTTTTGTTTACTTTCAATTAGAAAACAGAAATACTCTGCACGAGTCAAAACAGACTAGCAAACAAATAAAAAAAATGTGTCATAAGGCATAAAAGGTAACCACAAAAGTCTTTATTCCTCGAAAACTTTCTTTGACAATCAAAAGGGGAAAATATTTTTATTAACATGTGTGCTAATTATTGACACAACACCTAATTTAAAATTTAAGTTTAAGCTTTACTGTCTTTCTAGAAAATTCCTATTCGAGAATTATAGCATAATGAAAACAGATATTTTTGATACTACATTCCGTATAATAACTACATTTTTTAAGCACAAAGTTCTAATACGGATGATTGTTATATTTTGTACACGAGGGCTAAAAAGATTTGCAGCTCTGTTCAAAGTGGAATCTACAAACATCCATACCTCAATCCAGATTTGGGCTTGTGTCTTATTTAATAGTATATAGCGTTCTAACAGCTAGATGAAAAGTTGATCCATAGAAAAATACAAAACTTTATTTACAATCAAATAAAAAATCAACAATTTGAGTAGCCTGAATTTATATTAATAGCAGTTGATGCATGCATTTCATTCACGCTGTCAGCTATGTTTTAACTAACTGTATTTATATATACAACATATACTCGTTTAAAAAAATATATTTGATATAAATACATATTTATAAAAAGTAAACTTAAAAATAAATGTATATTTATAAAATACTTCTATTTCACAACGTATTAAAAAATTATTAAAAAATTTCTTTTAGAATACATTATTGTAAATTGAGCAGGTTGAACTAATAAGTTACTTAATATGAATGTTCCCTTGGAGAATTCATAAATTAACATGTTTGTCCAAAATTAAACATAAAATGCATTAAAATCAAAATGACAGCAAAATATAGGACTTTTATTATTTATTAACACATCATTAAAATAGTTAAAGCTATTAAAAAACAGGCCATCATTAAATAAACTTTAAATACAGCAAGGAATAATGTCTCATCGCAAGGAAATGAATGTTTCGAGAAATTCTAATTTTTCACAAGCTCAATTTATGTAATGAAAATGAGTCATTAAATAAGCTGTTAAACTGACTGCAGAATATAAATAAAAAGATGGATGCATAATTTCATTGAAAATCAATTTCATTTATCATTTATTTAGTTTAATATACTTCTATCTTCATGATTAACGGTATTCAAATTTTAAAAAGGGAAATAGCTTGCAGATAAAAGTAATTTTGTTTTATATTTTTTTTCTCTCCTAAGTATTTTCCTGGCACAGCATGTCCCTAAGGGGATTTAGAGACATTAAAACTTATACAACCAATAACACCAACCAAAGTTCTTCCTCAAAAAATAATACTCATAATAAAACAAAGTCAGTCATAGGAATACATCACAGATCATTGGAATACATCAATGAAGAAAGGTTATTGTTTAAATTATTTATCATATAAATTGTGGTGGATTGAAAGATACGTTGAAGTGCAGATAGTTATTAATACAACGGGTTTCAAAATGATATCCCCGATTTAAACGTTACATTTTATTTATGAATTATCCAAATAAGATAATTCTACATGCCGTAAACTGGGATTTCTTGGACCCTGGGAGGGATTACATATACCTAGATATATATATATTTATTTAAATAAGTCCCTGTGTATACTCTTGTGTTAAGAATATTGACATAATGCAACAATACTTTATGAATCACGACAATACTTTCCACACAATAATGACCAATTAAAAACCTTTTTTTGATTTTGTCGAACCAAGCTATCCCAATTTATGGTATGTGCAGCGCAACAATAAAAGTATAAATGGTTATCGTAAAATCAACTCAGAAACCCTCTGTTGCTGACGTGAATTCCATACAGAGTCATTTTGCAATGTTTCTAGGGTTGAGGTCAGAGGACTTCACATTGAACGATTTTTTTCAGTAGAAATGGTCTACGAACCATTCCTTCCCTAAGTTGTGCGTGAATTCAGAGATTGCGTTAGTGCTGTGATACAAACCACAGATTAAGAAGCAAGCTGATGATACAAGTCTGGATGGACAAGATATACTCAGTAGAACGAAGTATATTCCCATAATTTCAGAGTTTATGTTAATCACTGCTGCTTAAACTTCGACTCCTCGCTTATATCTTATTTTGACAATTTCTGTATAAAACATAATGAGATCAAATGACTAATCATTTTACCTTTTTCTAACAGTTTATTTAATTTGAGGTTTTTCTATTTTTTTAGCATAACAGGCTGTTTGAAAAGAGTCGTCGATCTTTAGAAATAATCTTCACTCCGTAAATTCAGATAATATTTTCACATAAAGAAAAGTGTTACTAATTAAAGATTAGATTGGATATAAACAAATGTATTTACATAAACTTCTTACAAAAACACTTTCTCTAGAGGGTTAAGAAATTGGGACATAAAGAAAATCAGAGTCGAAATCTTATTCAAAAATACTGGTTGATCACTCCAAAGTGAACTCTGAATTTCGTTCATAGGTTTTAATAATAAACTGCAACAATATTTTCAACAGACGTAGTTTGTTTTCTGTGAAATGTGATGATGTTCCAAGAAGTGCTGGAAATGGCGGTCATTCATGTACAAACAAACACCGAACTACACGATCCAAATTTTAGAATGTAGCTGACAGTACATACAATGTAACTGGGCGAAATGCAATGCATTTAATGTCAAAAAGTTCGTCTGTCGAAATTTCGCTAAAATAACTTTTATTTTTCTAAATTTATGAATGGAAATCCGGGCTTAGCTTGAATAAGACACCATCCTTTATTTTTGACCGATTAATTTTTTTAAACTTTAGTATCCTGTAAAAAAAAAATTCGATGTGTAACCACGTTAAAAATTGTTCCATCATTTTTGAAACACCCTATAGAAAGAAAACTGTAAGGCTGTTATTTTTCAGGAGCCAAAATCTTTTTGTTTGGCGTACACTGGCGCGTTAATGTCGAAGTTTTATGCAGTTTCTTTTCAAAGTTCTTAGTAGACAAATGAGCATGGATGAATGATAATAGAGACGAATGATAAGAGACAAATGATAATGGTAGATTTTATAATTAGGTAAATTTTATAGCTGTGTTTTCATGAAAATAAATAAAAAAAAAACTCTTCGACACAGCTTCAAGCGTGTTATTGTGTTTTACTTTGCCGCTGTAGTCTAAATTGTAACAAAAACAGTTAAATGCAGAACATTCCCAAATTCTATATATCAAAGGTGAAATAAAAATATTATTGTAAGTATTCAATCACACTTTGCTTCTACAACTTATAACAATCCCGTAACTGTGTCAACATCCTGTATAAAGTTCCGTGCGCTATACAGCTTAAGCTATAAATTGTTTCCGAAAAGAAATAGCAAAACAACGAACATAACAACCAGGGATATCTTTTAGATCTTTTAGATTTTTTATACACATTTTCTGGTTACTTATTAAATGAACCTTGTATAACATGTATACCACTAAATATAATACTGTTCACTCATTGTTTCGTATTCGAAAAAAGGATTTATTTGTGCTTTAATTCTTAAATAATTCAATATTTTTTAACCTTCATTGGTTTCATACAATCAGTAAATGGTAATAATACACTAGTGTGAAAAACTTAAGCAACAAACACAAAATGCTTATTTCTGAACACGCGAGTACTCAAAAGAAAATTTTATAAACAGCAAGTGTAAAAAATAGGTACTACCCTAACAGCACAGCCAGTCGATGTGACGTCTCCTTGACATCACCAATTGGTCACAATTCTCACAGTCACTACAATGAACTGAAATGTAATATATTTTATTCGTCACATTTATACTCTCATTTGTTCACTCCACTGAGAAATCACCATGACTGCTGCTTTTTTACGAGTCACCAGGAGACTTTACAATGAAATCACCTTGTGACTCGTGTGACTGTCATTTGGAGATTCCATTGTAAAGTCATCATGATAGCAATTCTGTGATGAGTTCCTAAGTGACAGAAAATGAAATCATCAGGTGACTTTTCACAAAGGAGTGCAATGGTGACTCCACAGTAGGGTGGCGGTCACCTGAAAGTCAACATGCGACTTCATTGTGACATTATTTGGTGACTCATCACAATGGAATGCTCACAGTGACTTCACAGTTGAGTCTTCAAATGACAGTTACGTGAGAATCACAAGGTTATTTCATTGTATTGTTACCTGGTGACCCATCACAAAGCAAAAATCACAGTGACTTTTCAGTGATTACAATCATGTGAGAGTAACAATGAGACGAGTGAAAGATCCCATATGTTGATTCACCGTAATGACTGTCACACTTGTAACCGTGTGTGACGTGAAGGAGACTTAACATAGACTAGCTGTGCTGTTAGGGTAGTATTTATTTTCTACTACACGTTCTGTTTATAGAATTTCCTTTTGAGTACTCGCGTGTTCAGAAATTAGCATTTTGTGTTTGTTGCTTAAGTTTTGCATACTAGTGTATGAACATTTTTTTCATTTACATGTCTAAAGTTGTTTTAAAAGAATTTAAAATGTGAATTTTAAGGCCAGTGGTATTTTCCTGTACGTAAATGTAAAATGCACCTCACAATCTCTACAGGAATAAAACTGCGTGTTTCAAATATTTTTAAAATATTTTTCTGCGTATTCTTTTCATACTACCTTTATTCCTATATGTCTGTCATAAGCGCTGACACGGGTTCTGCGAAGAATTTAGACACCCTATAAGTTATTTTAAATTGGAAAATCAATAAAGTTTTACTTTTTTGCTATTTTAAGATTCTTCGCGAATCAAATTCACTTCCAGTTCACAAAAAATCCCATTTACCTCTATGGCTTCATTTATCAATTTTAGTCTGAATGAGGACTTATATCTAAGTTAATAAGGCTAAGATATATATCACTTTCCAAGATGTTTTTGTTAGGAGATATTTAAGAGTAAATTGTATGTGCGAAAATGCAATTTTTTTACATTTTATTGAAAGTTTTTTAAAATAAAATCATTATTATCCCTTTTGGGTCTGGCGTCCCATTAACAGTACGTGTCTTTTCATTCAGTATTATTTTTTCTTAACAAATATTTTTTTTATTATCTGCATATAGTATATGTCTACACATTTGTTATTATGACTTCATTTATGCTTCAGAATTTAGTAATAATATGTTAAAAAAAATGCTTAATTCTCTTTTCATGGCTGATGATTCTTTTATTTCAAACATATGTTTCACTCTTTAAATTTTAAATAGGGGCTACTATTCCAAACGATAATTTGTGATAAAAGATAAGAAGTACTCGAAAGTTATGTCTGCTTCATCATGTTGTAACTACGCATTTTGCAAACGTCTTCAAAAATTCTTCCTTTGCCAATTGTCATAAGAATAGTACGCAAAATAATTATATTAGTCAGATTTCTGCCAATGACAAATTTGTTAAATTTCAGTAAACCTTCATTTTTGACATTTGGATAGCCAATTTCAATATTATTAACGTAAAAATATATTTTCCCCAAAATTAAAAAAATAATGGACCCGAAAGGGCATTAAACATCTTGATTAATTTTCATTAACTCTGATGCCCCAAAGAAACCGTCCACCTCAATAATAATATTTGAAGATACATTATGCAAAGCGTATACAAATGATTTGAAATTTTGGAAGCAGACGTTCATTAAAACTAATTTTAATCGCTAATTTATTATGGCTTTTGTTTGTAAAATATTTTGAGCAATATTTTTAACTTTAATAATGTATGGAATCACTGACACAGAATGCTGTTTTTTTAAACCTATCAACTCTTATACAATAACAACGCATTTACTTTTATTACTCTATATGTAAATATCGATATTATATTAAGTGGAAAATTATCCACTGCTCATCTTTAAATAACATGTTCAGTTATTTTATATAATTTATCACTTAAGTAAATGGAACTTGATACAAAAATAATAAATTAAGCAACAAAGTTCGATTGACATACGTATTAAAGGCAGGTTTTAATAAATTAAATAGCAATGCGCCTTCAATACAGAAACATAACAAAAATCGTGCTACAATATTTGCGAACATTGGACAGATTTTATGAACATGAGAATCAATAACAAAATAGAAATTAATACATTAAAAAAAATCTTAGATAACCAAATGCAGGGAAGACCAAATTAATAGAGAGACTGGAAAGAATGTGTCGATTTTTTCACACCCTAAGCAAGGCGAAATTTAGAGACATTCACAAACTCATTTTGTACATAAATACATGAAAGCAGATACCTCTTTGTTAAGTGTCTAAGACGAAAGTAGCGTTTTCCCTTTTCCCGTAAATTAATGTAGTTTTAAATGTAATCGATTACTGCCAGCTGACGACTTTTTCCGGAATGCCAAATCCCAAAATTTGGTTAAATCTTTCACTACATTTTCTAAAAAGATCCCTTTTTCTTTATTAGGCAACAAAAGATGTTAATAGATTTCTTAGCATTTGAAAAAGTAGAGCTGTATTTATTTAATACCTAGATTTATAGCGCCTACATTTATTTTTTATCTAGGTATTTAACAAATAAAAACAACCTTGCAAATGTGTTCGGAATTTGTCAATTTTGATTTGAAAACAGCCCTAAAGAAAGAACAACGAAGCTACCTTCCCCTTAATGTTTATTTATTACATACTATCAGATCCACCCGGCGTTGCCCGGCCCCGTCAAAAAATACGAAACGCGAAATCACTCCAAAAATCGCTGCACGAAACCCTTTCTCTGGTAACTCTTTGTCTTTCGGAAATTAAAGAGAGAGATTTACCCGAAGCAGAAGTAAATTTAATACAACCTCCTCAAATGTGTGGATCATTTGATTCAAAATGGGTTAGTTTTTGGTCAAAAATTAAAAAAAAAAGTTACCGTCGGTACTTCACAAAATTTGCATTTTCGTAATCAGAAACATAAACTGTGAGTTTCGATTCAAAAAATCCAATATTTTTCTTAATAGTCGAGGATGATTAAAAATGAAACTTTTTCGTATTCTGTGATTATCAAATCGGTAACTTTCTTTTGCGGTTTCAATAAATATGGCCAATTTTGGCGAACGACTAGGAAAATCTTTCAGTTTAATCGCCAGGGGATGCATTTTGTTCCAAACAAATTATCCGACACGTGTCCCCTCTGCCTACGATACTTGTATAGCAGACGTGCTAGGCACACGCAGCAAAATCTTTTATTTCCAGTTTCTACCACCAGGTGGAGCACTCGTTCTACTGCTTACGGCACCGTATAGAAGGCGTGCCGTGGATGCGCGGAAAATCTGTTAGTTCGACTTTCCACCGACAGGGAGTACCAAATCTATGTCTTAACTAATTAGCTATATCTTAATTAGTTCATGTTAAGTTGAATGAACGGATTCCTGTTGAAATCGGACCCACAGAACCCGTGAAAATAACTCACCCCCTGGATATTTATATTCATAAATGGTGGTAACCAAGGAATGAAAAAAATGATACCGAAGTTTATTTAGTACCTGGGAGACCTTTTTAGAATGTCAGTAAAGATTTCGATTGAATCGGACCGGGATTAAATTCAAAATCTTTTATTTACATTTTCCACCGCCAGGAGGCGCACTCTGTTCTAAACAAAATTCTTTCCGAACGAAATCTGGCATGTGTCCCCGCTGCTTATGACAACGTATAGAAGGCGTTTTTGTGCACGCGCAGAAAATCTTTTAGTTAGGATTTCCACCACCAGGGTGCGCCAAATCTATGTCTTATTTAGTTATCTATGTCATAATTAGTTATCTATATCTGAATTAGTTCATGTTAAGTTGAATGAATCAATTGTCGTTGAAATAGGGAATTTGTTTTAGACCGGGAGGCGACCGCATAAACTACCACCTCATCGAGTTGATGGATGAAATTAATGCACTAAATAGAGCTCGATTAGCATATTAAAATGGAACTGGTCTGCCACCTCATATCTTGGTGGAACAACCGGGCAGACTGGATTTTAGTGGTTGAATTTCAGGTCCGCAACCACCTCATCGGTTCAATGATGAAATTCATGCACCAAATAGCACTCGATTATAGCACAATGAAATGGAACTGGTCTGCCACTTCATATCTTGGTGGAACATCCGGGCAGACTGGATTTTAGTGGTTGAATTTTAGGTCCCCAACCACCTCATCCAGTTCACGGATGAAATTAATGCACTAAATAGAGCTCGATTAGCACAATGAAACGGAACCGGTCTGCCGCCTCATATCTTGGTGGAACACCCGGGCAGACTGGATTTTAGTGGTTGAATTTTAGGTCCCCAACCACCTCATCAAGTTCACGGATGAAATTAATGCACTAAATAGAGCTCGAGTAGCCCAATGAAACGGAACAGGTCTGTCGCCTCATATCTTGGTGGTACACCCGGGCAGACTGGATTTTGGTGGTTGAATTTCAGGTCCCCAACCACCTCATCGGTTCAATGATGAAATTCATGCACTAAATAGCACTCGATTAACACAATGAAATGGAACTGGTCTGCCACCTCATATCTTGGTGGAACATCCAGGCAGACTGGATTTTAGTGGTTGAATTTCAGGTCCCCAACCACCTCATCAAGATCACGGATGAAATTCATGCACTAAATACAGCTCGATTATCATATTAAAATGGAACTGGTCTGCCACCTCATATCTTGGTGGAACACCCGGGCAGACTGGATTTAAGTGGTCGAATTTCAAGTCCCCAACCACCTCATCGAGTTCATGGATAAAATTCATGCACTAAATAGAGCTCGATTATCATATTAAAATGGAACTGGTCTGCCACCTCATATCTTGGTGGAACACCCGGGCAGACTGGATTTTTGTGGTTGAATTTCAGGTCCCCAACCACCTCATCGAATTCACGGATGAAATTCATGCACTAAATAGAGCTCGATTAGCATATTAAAATGGAACTGGTCTGCCACCTCATATCTTGGTGGAACACCCGGGCAGACTGGTTTTTAGTGGTTGAATTTCAGGTCCACAACCACCTCATCGAGATCACGGATGAAAATTATTCACTAAATAGTGCTCGATTAGTACAATGAAATGGAACTGGTCTGTTTTTTATACTGTGAACACAAAATGGAAAGCGCTTTGTTAATTTTCATCCCCGAATATTATTTAAAAGGTTTATAATTATGCGTTATATTAGTTTATGTATAGTACATATTAGGTTTTTATGCGTCATATGAAATCCATACGGTTAATTATACGCAATACGAAATTAAACATAAAATTAATTATTTAGTTAAAATATAATTAAATATTTACAAAAAAAGGATTGTTACTTATTTAACAAGGTGATTCGATATGCTTTTAAAGTAAATATGATAAGAGCCATTTCCTCTTAAAATATTATTCAAAGGTTTGAACGAATTCAAATTATTAAAAATATTATTATATTTATTTAAATTATTGTACTATTTTTAATTACATTAAAACAAACTTGTTACTTTCTTTGTAAAAAATTAAATGTGTATGATTGTTATAAAAAAGAGATTTAATATATTAAACAACATAAAGTAGCAAAACATTTAAATAAAAATTACTCTCCAGGTACCAATAAATATTTGCGATTTTTCATCTGTACGTCTTAAGAATATCAACAATAAGAACATTTTTTGAACTTGTAAAAGTAAAATATTCGTAAATATTTGCAGTATACCAATTCTAATTGCGCATTTGAATTTCATTATAACTTATTTATTTCATTAAAGACAATTTTTTAGATTGCTATTTGTTCAGCTTATATTGGTCACCCATAATTTACTCCAAAAGAGAACTAGTCGGGTGTCTAAATGCTAAAACTTTCTTCTATCTTAAAGACGTTTTACTTCAAAATTCGCTGTCAAAGTGCCAAAATTAGGCCCATCATGAGGATACTAAAAGTATAGGTTTGAGAACTGTATGAACTGAAAAAAGGAGATATAAAAATCGTATTGTTTAAAGAAATCAATAAATTTCAGCAACCACACTCTGAGATGTCTGCAATGAAAAATCCCAACACAATGATAACAAGTAATGTATTTTTTTTAAAAAAGACAATTACTACTTTTTAATCATAAATATATAAAATAAACTCGTGCAGCATTAATGTCCCATGTTATCTTTATTGAACATTATTTTATAATCATCGTTGCGGTATTTTATTTCTGTAGCATTACTCATTTGAGATAAATCTTTCATTTCATTTATAAAAACAATGGGAGAAATTTTTTTCTCCCATTTAAAACTAAAATTAATTAATTAAATTTAATTAATGAATTAATATTTGAAAAAAAACTGTATTAACATAAAGTGTCATCCACTAGAAGTTAAAAAAAAATTATTTGAACTTGAGTGGATGAATAGAAAATATTTTATTAACGATTGAAAATTTGAACAAGAGATATATATAGACAGTGTGAGCTAATAGTAGGAATTTAATAAAAGAGACACATGTTAGGATGTATACACTCAAACCTATTAAGAATTTATTTATCTGAAAGTGTAACTGAATATGAAGTTTGATTAAATTCCGTGCATTAGTCTTTGATAAATAGCTAGACGCGAAAATCATGAAAAATGCAGCATAGCAACACCAGCTTTTATTTTACAGCAAAACCTAACCAGAACTAACTAAGTTCAATGTCTAACAGAATGCTAAGTTTGATGAAAATCCATGCTTTATTCCTTGAGTAGAGCAATTGCGGAATTCGTATTGAAACGTCACCTGTTGGGCGATTTATACAAAAACCTAAAATGCACCAAGTTACTGAATATAAACTTTTATTAAATGCACTGCATTAGTTCTTGAGATAGAGCGTCATTTTGTGTGACCTTTTTGTCACATACAGACAGAAACACAGAAACACACTTTCTAAAAACTGTCAAAATATGTTTAAAACCTTCTAAAACGTATAATTCCGTCAAAAAAGCATCTATTACTTTCTTATGAAAAGAGAAGTAACTATAAATTAATCTCAACCACAAAAAATCGCTCTTGCCACGTATTCCACAAAGATATGACATGCCAGACCAGTTCCATTTCATTGTGCTAATCAAGCTCTATCTAGTGCATTAATTTCATCCGTGAACTCGATGAGGTGGTTGCGGACCTGAAATTCAACCACTAAAATCCAGTCTGCCGGGATGTTCCACCAAGATATGAGGTGGCAGACCAGTTCCATTTCATTGTGCTAATCGAGTGCTATTTAGTGCAGGAATTTCATCATTGAACCGATGAGGTGGTTGGGGACCTGAAATTCAACCACCAAAATCCAGTCTGCCCGGGTGTACCACCAAGATATGAGGCGACAGACAGGTTCCGTTTCATTGTGCTAATCGAGCTCTATTTAGTGCATTATTTTCATCCGTGAACTTGATGAGGTGGTTGGGGACCTAAAATTCAACCACTAAAATCCAGTCTGCCCGGGTGTTCCACCAAGATTTGAGGTGGCAGACCAGTTCCATTTCATTGTACTAATCGAGCTCTATTTAGTGCATGAATTTCATCCGTGATCTCGATGAGGTGGTTGGGGACCTGAAATTCAACCACTAAAAACCAGTCTGCCCGGGTGTTCCACCAAGATATGAGGTGGGAGACCAGTTCCATTTTAATATGCTAATCGAGCTCTATTTAGTGCATTAATTTCATCCGTGAACTCGATGAGGTGGTTGGGGACCTGAAATTCAACCACTAAAATCCAGTCTGCCGGGATGTTCCACCAAGATATGAGGTGGCAGACCAGTTCCATTTCATTGTGCTAATCGAGTGCTATTTAGTGCAGGAATTTCATCATTGAACCAATGAGGTGGTTCGGGACCTGAAATTCAACCACTAAAATCCAGTCTGCCCGGGTGTTCCACCAAGATATGAGGTGGCAGACCAGTTCCATTTTAATATGATAATCGAGCTCTATTTAGTGCATGAATTTCATCCGTGATCTCGATGAGGTGGTTGGGGACCTGAAATTCAACCACTAAAATCCAGTCTTCCCGGGTGTTCCACCAAGATATGAGGCGGCAGACCGGTTCCGTTTCATTGTGCTAATCGAGCTCTATTTAGTGCATTAATTTCATCAGTGAACTCGATGAGGTGGTTGGGGACAGGCCCTGACTATCGCACGGGCACCCGGGGCCCATGCCCTGGGCACGAAATTTCTGAGGGGCACGAAATTTTTCATAATTTTATCTAAATTTTCATTATAAAAATCATATTTGTGCCAACGTTTTTATTTCTTTTAGGACTTTTTTTTGCACTTAGTCTCAGTTTGGTTATATCATTTAATATCAATAACATCATTAATAAGTAGACATTTTATCATTATTTTCTAGTAATTGATGTACTGTATCTATCAAGTCATTCAATTTTATCATATTGCACATTTATTCGAAAAGTGACGCAACTGAAAAAATGTGATAATTGAGATATTAAAACAATAAAATGAAAAAAAATGAATCTTAGTTTATGGTTAAAAGCACATTTCAATGAATAATAGAAAAAATATTTTATTTATGAAATATAATATATATAAATATTAGTATATAACCCGTAAATATTATAGGTATTCCTGGAACCTTTTTTAAAATTTTCCGGAAAACGTGATTTTTTGAGTTGACACTTTTCGAATAAGCGTGCAATATGTAAAAAAAAAACTAGTATCAGTAAATCAACCAATCTAAGGGGGCACGCAAAACTTAAAGTGCCCTGGGCACAAAAATTTGCTAGTCGGGCCTTGGTTGGGGACCTAAAATTCAACCACTAAAATCCAGTCTGCCCGGATGTTCCACCAAGATATGAGGTGGCAGACCAGTTCCATTTCATTGTGCTAATCGAGCTCTTCTTAGTGCATGAATTTCATCCGTGATCTCGATGAGGTGGTTGGGGACCTGAAATTCAACCACTAAAATCCAGTCTGCCCGGGTGTTCCACCAAGATATGAGGTGGCAGACCAGTTCCATTTTAATATGCTAATCGAGCTCTATTTAGTGCATTAATTTCATCCATCAACTCGATGAGGTGGTAGTTTATGCGGTCGCCTCCCGGTCTATTTGAATAGGACAAATTTTAAATGCAAAATTGTTTAGTTTCACATTCCACCGCCAGGGGTGCACTCAGTTCTAAATTAAACTTTTTGCGATCGAAACTCCGGCACATGACCTGCTGCCTACGACACTATATAGCAGGCGTGCTGCGCTTGCGCTGCAAAATCTGTTAGTCCATTTTCTACCGCCAGGTGGCATTAATTAATTATCTATACCTTAATTAGTTCGTGTTAAGTTCAATGTAATAAATATTTTTAAAATATGTTGAAAATTTTCTCTTTTTATTTATTCATTATTTCCTTGAAACGTGTTTCTAATCAAGCTTTAGTGGTTCTTAAATCTCAGCATCTCTTTTAAAAATAGTGTGAAAATATTTTACATTCCTTTTTCTGTAAGGAACTTTTCAAAGCTTAGATTTCGATCATACTATTGAATTTAGCAATCTAAAAATTCTTAAACTGTCCTTATCAATTTTTCAGAAAGTTTCATTGCGTAACATAATTAATGATGAAATTTTCTTTTGTAAAAACAATGATAGATATAATGTATTCAATACTTTGAGAATTCTATACAAATAACTATTAAGTGAAAGAAAAGAGCATTTAAAATAAATAAAAAACAAGCGGGTCATTTTGTTTGTTTTATTATAGAGTTTTATTACTACAGAATATACATATTATGTAATCGTCAAAAATATAATTCAAAGAGATTCAACAATAATAGAATAATTCTTTCTATTATAAATTATATTTGTGACGAAAAATATTTAACATTTACTCTTTTTACTTTCATCATGATGTTAATAAGTTTGTGTATGAAATAGTTACATTCATTATTTTTCGAAAACGGAATCAAATTATTTGTGCATACAACTTAGTAAACTCATTAGCATTGAAATGACACTTAAACCGTATCGTGTGGTTTCAAAAGTGTTTGCCTGCGGAGTTCTTTCTGAAAGGTACTTCATACAATCATTGACTGCTTAAATTATTCTTACAATTTTAAAGTAGTATTTTAAGAGTAATTTAAGGTTTCTACTTTGTGTTGCTATTTTAAGAAGAGAATTTAATTGCCAGTGAAAATTCTATCACTGTTATTTAAAATTATTTACCATCAAATTCTATTTTTGCAACTGAATAAAAGTTGGTCAGATAATATAACCTGTCCAAGCTTTATTTTCGCAACCGTTGGTCCTAGATGCATACTTCCAATTACAAAAGTGGTCAAAATTAGGTGCAGAGTTAAGAAAAAAAATGAAGCGAAAAATCAATTTAGTGAAGTATCTAAATTTTTATACAGACCCCAGGTCCCTATACTTATATTTAGGGACTTTTGTCTGTTCAAAAGTATTGCAAACACAAAAAGTTCCGTATATGTACGACTAATATTCACTGAGAAATTTGAGTTCAAAGTTATCATGCATAGTATGGGGACCGTATACAAATGGAGATGCGAATATATCCCCTATCAGAAAGACAAGGAGGTTTTAGAGTTAGATATGATCATGACAAAACAGTTGTTGTTAAAGTAAAAAAACTAAATCATACAGATTTTAAAATGCTGTTAGATTACACTGTCTTTCAAATTTTGAGTTGTGCCATGTTTTTTAGTTTTTGAAAATTGATTCTTATGTATTTTTTAGCGCTGAATCCGAAAATGACCTTCATTTTAAACCATCACGTCAGTATTTTTCTCAAATTTCAAAGTTAAAAAGCTCAAAGTTAAAATTGACCTCCCCACCCACCCTCATCGGACCCGGAGCTGTGTAACTGTAAGAAAACCCAGTATAAGCCAAAAAATTTAATAAATTATTGAATTAAATAAAATTAAACTGAATAAAAAAAGTCTTACATCTATTTTATAGTATCAGATTTTTCACTATTTTTTAACCTTGAAATTTATGATTTGCGAAAAATCCTGACATGATGGTTAAAAATGAAGGTAATTTTTTTATTTAGCGTTAAAAAATACATAAAAAGTAATTATAAAAGTTAAAAAACACAACCATCGCAGGTTTATGTTATCTAATCTAAAACTCTTTCTTAAACTTGTTGACGGTAATCTATCCGATTTTTTGTGTGTTCTTCTCTAACGTAAGTATGTATAAGATGGAAAGCGTCGAAAATCATAATAATATTACATTGTCATCGGATTTAAGTCAGTATGTAAATGTAACTTCGATCGAACATTTGAAAGTGAGTTAAAGTTAGAGTACAAATTTTAAACTGGAAAGACGATCGTTGCAAGTTAAATAAAACCTTATGAAACTAACAAATTTTGTTAAAAGATGTCATAGCCTCAAATCCTTACAAAATAAAACATATGTTAAAATACAATTACTTTAACTAATCTGAAACTTAACCAATAAATGTTAACTCAATCGTAATAGTTGTACGATTTCTTTCAAAACGCTGATACATTGAAATACACTGCTCAAAACAATTAGGGGAGCACATGGTTTTAACGAAATTACACAAATACTTACACCAATAAGTAACTTAAATTAAAACATTCATAATTTAAAACATAGCAGAAAACAGAAATATAAAACTTCATATGCAAATCAAAGTTCATGACGTTAAAAACCAGAAAAAGGAGATAAGTGCAGAAATCGGAATTTAGCAAAAATGTGTGTTTCACTGTTTCAGTTGCGAAATTCAATTGCTCAGCTTTTATTTTCTGAAAGGGTGATTTTAAAATGTCACAGCAATGTGATTTACCTGAATCCATGGCTTGGCGTACTAGAGAGAGACTTGAATCCGGGAAAACACAACGAAGTGCAGCGGACGCTGTTGGAGTTGCAAGAAATGTCCTTGCAAGACTGTGGAATCGATTCCAAGAAACAGGAAATATTAGATATCGACCAGGGCAAGGTCTACCACGTGCACCATAGCAACTGATGACAGGTATATCCTGTTAACAGCTAGTCGAGACAAAAAAAGTGATGATACTCACAGTGCGAAATATGCTTCATCAAGGTGGTCTCTATGCACGTAAGCCAATGGTCTGTATTTTGTTGACCTCAAGCCGCAGTGCTGCCCGAAGAAGGTGGGCTACTGAACATCAAGATTGAAGGTAACGAATTGGAGTCAAATGATGTTTACAGACGAGTCCCTATTCAGTCTGGAGTGTTACACTCGACGTGTTTTTGTATGAAGGGAAAGAAACACTCGAAATATCCCCACATTTGTTCGCGAAAGATCGCAATGTGGGTTGATGGTATGGGCTGCAATCAGCCTTGGTGGATGTAAGGACCTGCATATCATTCGGAATGGCACTTTGACGGCCCAAAGGTCTGCAGACGAGATACGGAGACCTCATGTCGTACCTTACGCTTCACACATGGCGATTCCTTCGTTTTCATGCATGATAATGCCAGACCGGATACAGCTCGTCGGTTGGAGAACATGGTTGAAGCTGAAACAATACAGGGTATGGAATGGTCAGCATGCTTTTTTGACCTGAATCCGATTTAGCATGTTTGGGATACACTCGGACGACGCATTGCAGCGACACGAAGGCTTTCTTTTATTGTCTGGGAAAAGGAGATTGCAATTCTTGAAAAGTGGAACAATATTCTTCAAAGTCTTATCGAAAACCTCATCGCATCTATGGAAAACAGGTGTGCAGCAGTCTTAGCTATTCGAGGAGACCACACGCCGTAGTAAACAACTTACATCATTACTAAACAATACTTATTTTGTCATTTACATATAACCAAATTGTTGCCCTAAACCATCTTTTCACGTTCTTTCCATTCTTTCAAAGAATTAAAGCTCCCTTACAATTTTTTGCGTCTTTTTTCTGTATTGCGCATCGATACACGTGTACTCTCCATTTTATAACCATGCATGGCTGTCTCGAACGTTTCTCTTCTCTTATTTGCTTGTTCCCCTAATTTTTTTTTTAGCAGTGTAAGTTTAAGTACTTTATATATGACTCCTGAAAGCATGGCCGAAATTATCTGTTTTGAGATGCAAAAAAGTGGTATAAATCATGCATTTCAAAGTTTCATAACTCGCTTAATTTTAATGTTAGATGAATGGGACTTTTTGTTGTCTTACTTGTCAGTGTCACAGTAAATTTTTACTAAATATCACTTACAGGACTAGGAGACCGTATAAAAATTTTAATTTCGTAATTCTTTAATAAAATGTTTTTCTTGACCCATATCGCTTTAAAAATAATTCTTTACCTTATTTAAACCATTTTTGTAAATGGAAGTATGCATTTAGGACCAACCGTTGCGAAAATAAAGGTCGGTCAGGTTATACGTGGACACCCTGTATATAACGTAAAATTTGTACGCTCCAAAACCATGATTCACAAAAAGGGTTGTAAAACAATCCTATAATTCCGTCATAAGAGCGAAACTATTATGTGTTTATTAGAATTGAAAGACAGGAAACTGAGAAATTCCAGGGTTTATAATTGAAATATTCTTTAAATGAATTCATTTTCCCTTAAGGGGACAGTGGACATTCAAAATCATGAAATGTGACTGAAAAATTTATTATTTGTATTTGAAGAATTATGAAACTAGATGCTCAAATTTATCTGATGTAAAAAGAATTTTTCAATTCTGAGGCTTCTTTGCACAGATATTATTTTTTATTTTTGTTAAAACTCTACATATTTATAAAGTTTTTTTTTTAAATTAAAATGCTGTTTTATCAAAAGTGAAAATTTTGCACATTTCTAACTTTTGAAACGTTCCATGCACATTCCTAATAATCAGATTCTTTTGAAATTTATTCTGTATATACTCTATATATTAATGAATAAATTTTAGCAGAAAAAAGTATCTCAGGAGTATTTTAATGTTCAAATATGAGCGCATATGAAAAAAAATAGCTACTTTTTTAGAAAAAAACAAGGTATAATTATGAAAATATATTTTTTCTGATTATACACTCAGCGAACATTGACAATTCATGCCAACTTCCATTCTAATATATAAAAAGTACCTTTTAAATAAATATTGTCTTATTTTATGCAAAAGAAATGCACATGGGGCATTTTAAAATACGATAATTTTTTGTTAATTTTAAATTTAAAAATTGAATAATTTAAAAACTTTTTATTATTTTAACACCAAATTTTGAATATGACTATTTGAGCTTGTCATTAACTAGTCGGTCAATTTTCAAATGAATCCATTGAAAATTCTAGGATTTGGTTTTTAATGTCCACTGTCCCCTTAAAGCGGCATCAAATCTGATATGATTGAATCTTGAACTCCAACTTTTATTTTCAACTCTTGCTCGAAAATTGCCGTGCGATGCGGGTTTTCTGCCCACAGCATTCCCTGCAACTTTTTCCACCGCAAATGGGAAATGCTAAGTGCTTCACATAGCTTGACGAATAGCTCAATAGCAAAATATTTTGGTATTCGAGATGGCCATCATAGTACTTAATATATTACCTGTCTCTTCACTCCGATCCGGGTTTCACACTTATGTGAATTTTTTAGAAGCACTTAGAGACAGTTTAGCACTTCATTTCTTTCCTATTTCATCAAGAAACGTTTTATGCAGTGTTTAAAGTTTCGTCTATCTTCATTGTATGAATGAGATTCTAATTTTCTTATTTTCCTCAGTTATCGAATGTTCCTCCTTTATAGTTCAACTTTGAGACTTAAATGGTACAAAACCGAATATTTGTCTAATATTTGGGCAATTTCAGAATTCAAAATATCTATCACTTGATAATCATTAAACTGATCACTCTAAAATTTGGGTCTAATAGTCTACGTTATATCTACTAAATACAACTGTTCAAAAGTAAAACAAAAAAAGCTAAGCTTCAAACATGGTCGAAGTTGTGGCTATAAAATAGTGCGGTATAAAATTCAAGTGGTTGTGTATATGTTGTAGCAATCCTTTTCTAAATACATCATAACGTGTTTCTCAAAATTCCATTTAAAAAAAAATTATGCATGATGGGCTTGGCGACCTTAATTTTGAGAAACACGGTATGATGCATGTAATACAGGAGAAAATGATTTCTATCAACATATATGTAGGCACTTGATTTACATATGGTATATAACTTTGTTAATGGAAAATGCTAAATAAGTACCACGATATACCAACTTGGAAATTTTATGTGACGAAATCTTTTAGCCACAAATTCCACCCTGTCTGTTTTAAAGTTTTTTACTTTTGAAAAGTTGTTTTTTGCAGATATCGTTTTATTTTAAACATAAGTCTTTACCTGAAACACCTATACAATTTTTAATTAAATTATTTCAACTTTCAAAAGATGTATAAAAATGTCGTGTATGCTTACTAAGAATCAGTTAAATTTCAAATTTTTATTAGTCTGTACGTCAATATATAATAACACTTCGTATACTTAGAATTCATAATTTTAATACTTAAGACTATTTCACCTTTTAATAAATAAAATAATAAAAGTGAATTTAACAATATAGGTGAAGAAACCCACTTTATTTCTAGTTTATTTTAGAAGTAAGCCGTTCACGAAATATTGTTTTAAGTCTAACCATAAATAATAATCAAATTTTAATTGCTTAATAGGCGTATAGTCAACATAGTAAAAAAGTACCCAAGCCGGGACTCAAACCCGGGTCACCGGTATAGCGCATTGATGTTCTACCAACTGAACCATTTAGGAACGACACTGAGCCTGGAACTTTCTCACTATAACATGTTGGCAAGGCTACAAATGCAGCACAAGATGGAATATTTTCCGTGAGCCATTATCCCTGGAGCAAACACGAAATCAGAGAAAATCTAGCATCGATAATTGAATAAATTCACATTTAATACTTTGGAAATTGTTATATAGAAAATTTCACGCAGCTTGCATTTATAATAATCAAATTTTAATTTTTTAATAGGAGTATAGCCAACATAGTGAAAAAGTACCCAAGCCGGGGTTCGAACCCGGGTCATCAGTATAGCGCATTGATGTTCTACCAACTAAACCACTTGGGAACGATATGGTATTTTTTCACTTGGGTACTTTTTCACTATGTTGGCTATACGCCTATTAAGCAATTTATAAATGCAAGGCGTGTGAAATTTTCTATGGAAAGTATTAAATATGAATCTAACCATAAATACCAGGAATTGTTTTTTATTAAACTAATTATATATATTTTTTAAATTACATACTAAATATAGTACATACACTCTCCCCCCCCCCCTCTTCTGCCAGCTCAAATTTTATTCAAACCCTAACTTCGACTTATGCTTACTAAGAATCAATTAAATTTCATACTTACTCCTACATTAGTTTGTATATTAATACAAGATATATACAAGACTATATATTCTATCAGCTAATTCCGGGTACCTCACCAACATACCCACCTAATAGGACGATTTTTACGGCAACAGACAGACAGACGGAAAGCAAAAACTTTTCGGGTCTCCACAGTAAGCCTCAAGTGACGTTTCGGAAATTATTATGATATCACACACACTTACAATATACTTACCAAGAATGAGGTAAATCTTACATTTACGTTAGTTTATAAATTAATATATAAGAACTCTTCATACATTTGTAATTCAACTTTTCAATACTTTAGAATATTTTAATTTATTATAAACAATATAAATAACAAAGTGCATTTTTTACAAATATACGTTGTAATACCCAGTTCAATTTTAGTTGTTTTAGAAGCAACCGTTTTACGAAATATTGATTTAAGACTTAACGATATAATAGAATAATAGTTTATAAATTTTATAGAATTATTAAACTATTTAATAATTTAAATTTAGCTATTACGGTATTTTTATTTAAGTAAAATCAAAAGCAAATATTTAAGCAGCATCTAATCAGTCCTTCGTTTTGTAATAGACTAATTTTTTTGAACTACTTTTCGTTATTTTATAATAACGACTACAGAATTTTATTACATTACAAAAACTTAAGACGAAGGTAAACGAAGGTTTTATGGTTTACGGACATTTTTAATAGTAATATTCGCCTCATTTAATCGCAGACTTCTGAAATTAAATAAGGCAAAAATATTATCATTAAAAAATTGCGATACTCAATGTCCATAAACCATTAAACCTATACTCTTGTAAAAACAGAATTAGATGTACAGAAATAGTTTATTAATCAACAGATCAGTTCTATTTGGATTTCATAAAGAATTATACGTAAAACATTAAAGTAAATTGAATAGAAATTCAATACTATGAAGCTAATTACTATAGTAGACAAATCAATAGAGATACACTCAAATATGCATCAATTTAGAAAAAATAAAGTTAATAATGTTAGCAAGATAAGTAGATTCGGAAAAGCACACTCTAAAATTGGGAGGAGTGAGAAGTTGACTCTTTGGAAGAGTGAGAGGCATTTTCACTCTCTTTGGAGTGAATTTTATAAAAATGCACTCTTTAAAGAGTGGAATTTTCCACTCCCTAGAAAAGAGTGAAATATGTCACTCCGTTGCCGAGAGTGACTGTCTCACTCCTTTGACAAGAGTGAAATGCTTCACTCCGTTGAAGAGTGAAAGCCTGGCATTATGTAATTTTGTCCCTATATATTTATTGAGAGAAACGAAATAATCATTTTTTTTTTAGGTAGATTTCGTAAGAAATGCTACCTATTACATTCTCCCCTATGTTGGAATTTCTGAAAAATTTTGCAGATATACGCCGATCGTGATCCCTAGAACCCCAACCCCCCTCCTCCCCAGTTCAAAACTTTATCTATCTATCTATCAAGTTTGATTTTTTATTGAATTTAACACGGCAGCGCAAGCTTGGCAATTCAAGAGCGATTGAAACTTACTTCAAACTTGCGAAATGTCACATGATAAACCACGCAAGATGTTCCTTGAATCGGAAAAGATAAAAGCTGCGCGCGCAGATGTAGATGTTGCCGGTTGCCGCCTTTGCTGTATTTTGTTTTGACGAAGATGTATGTCGTGAATCGTGATCCTTGTCGTGATCTCAGATGATTTTCAAGGTAAGTTAAAAAAAATATTTTAATAATATTTTGTACTATTGCTTGCAGTAATAATCTATACCTCAATAAAAGTCGTACTCATATTTATTTTATGCATACTAGTTTAGTTTCATTCGTGGCGAGTAAAATGAAAGTTCTAACGTTCTAAGCCTAAGTTGAACTCGTAAAAGTCGTATCATCGTAGGCTACGTAAAAGCTTATAAATGTACCACTTTTATATATTTATATTTCGATAACGTTTGGCGAAATCTGATAATGGATAATTCATTTCTTTCTAGTTGCTACTCCTAAATTAACGCATGTATTTATAACATATTTTAGTAAGCAAATGAAAAATAATCTTAAAGATAGAAAAAAAATATATATATTATATGGTTACATACTTAAAAGGTAAACAAACATTTTGCCTTTTAAGTTTCAGTGTAGGCTGAGATCTTTCATTTTAATCTCAACGAATGAAAAATGAATGTGCTTAAGCTTAAACCAAAATGTATATACAATTTTTAGCGCCGATTGAATCAGAGTTTCCAAGTTTGTTTGTTTTTGTATTTTACTACTTTTAAAATTTGTATTATGCTTGATGATAGGGATTATTATTATTGTACTGATTTTAAATGTGTTAGAGAAACAATCTGTGTATGTTAACGTCTGTTTATATATTGTTTTATTACTTTTTGTATTCAGAGGGGGGGGGGGGGTTGAGCAAAGAGCAACCAGAACCAGACTTGATAGTAGGTTATATGTAATAATTCGAAACAATGCCCTATAAGTAGCAAAACTGCAGGGAATAGTTCTTACTTAATAAAATAAAAAATCTCTTTAGACAATAACTAAACTGTTGATTAGTTGGAGGAAGCTTATTTAAATTATTAAAAGAAATTTTATGTTAAAACTGATGACTGGGTGTAAAATTGTATTTGTCAAAATGAAATTTATTAATATGTTGTTAATTTATTATGTTGTTAAATTTATTAATATGGTTGTTATCAACTTTTCCTCACCTTTTTTATAATTACTCTTAATTTTGTGCATTCTTGAATCGGTGATTCTTGGGTGGGATTACAAAAAAAGTTGTCTAAAATTTTAAAATGCTATGCCAGCAGCTTTTATTTTTTTATGTTTATTGGTTTTTGTATAATGAAGTATTTTTAGTTTAAAAAAAAAAAATTAAGTAATAAATTGTGTAATTTAACTAACTTTTAAAAAATTTAATTTTATAATTTTAATAAACAGGGGTGGGGAAATACATGTTTTTACTCATTACTGGTGAGTGGATTTTCTGACAGGGCGAGTGAATTTTTAGGAAGTCTTTGAAAAATTGCAGACTATAGAAGATATGCCAAAAACTTTATTTTTTTTACTAGTTCACTATATTTTGTAACTTTCAAATTGACTGTTTAATTTTATAGAAAAAAAATATGAAAATGCATTGTAGCAGTAGCAATTGACTATTTTTGAAGACGTGCATTTTGTCATAACAATTTTCAATTCTATGCTGACTGGTAAGATTACTGAAAATTCCCCAGCCCTGTTAATAAAGTAACATACATATCAAAACAGTGATTTGTAGTCAGAGTTGAAAAATAGTCATTAGATTTAAACAACATACAAGTCTTATTTAAATTGACTTTTGACATTTATTTTTTAACTTAAATAGTGAAATATTTTTAACTTGAAAAGCACTCACTTAATGAAATAATATATTTATTATAACTGATTTAAAGAACTTTATTGGATGTGTAACAGTCTTGTTTACTTCCTTAAAAATTAGTCATTTAATAAAAACACCATTTTTTACTATTGAAAACAGCTTTAGGAATAATAGATGAAGAATATTATTTATTTTTACTCTTATTTTTTTAATGATATTTTTATGTAGGGGAGACTAGTACACAGTGGACTACTTTTTCAGTTAAAATTTTTTTTCTCTTAACAGACAAACCGATCTGCATGAAAATATTTTTGAATATTCCTTAAACCTTTATACATTCATCATAATTTTCTCAGAACACAGTTTTTAATACATTTTTCAAGAAAATATTTTTTATATGCACCCGTAAAGTGGACCAGTGTGCCCCAGAAGTGGGGCACACTGGTCCACCCACCGGGACACAGTGGACCGCTATTAGGTATTATCTGAAATACAATATAAATCTATTTTTTATTAATCTAATTCTTTTTTATTTCCCCTTTATCCACAAAATAATATAGTAATATAAATTTACAAGTAACATTTTGAAACAAAAACAAAACAAAAAAATTAATTATATTTTGGAAAATAATAACAGATTAATACAGGAACAATTACAATTTAATTGAAGTTATTACTTAAGTACAAAAAATCAGCGCACATTAAAATTTGCAAATGAAATTCCAAAATACTTATGAGTAAGATTGAGCCTGGAATTTTCCTGAAATACTTTTGGGTCTGGGAGCAACATTATGAAATCATTGACATCAACAACAGATTCATCTACAGTTTCAGGAAATATAAACTGATTTCCATTCAATTTGCATCTCATGAATCTTACTTGAATAGAATCATCGCCAATTAGACTACAGTTATATTTATCAAAGGCAGTAAATACAAAACAAAATATTTCTTACTATGTTAAATAAATTGTTATTTTTCTTTGTTTACTTTATTTTACAGTTAAATAATTACTTTAAAACAATATTTCTTTATAGAAAATAAGCAATTAAATATTTTGAACATTCTGCATTACAGGATCAGAGTGGATTGTGGACCACTGTGCCCCATGTTGAAGTTCAATAAATAATCATATTAATATTGTTTATTATAGCTTTCTTTTAAACATATTAACTTTAAAGTTAAATAAAAACAAGTTATCTCAGCTTTGCAAAAAAGCTGTTTTATCTTATTTATCTACAACCTTTAATTACTAAAAAAATAAAAATATGATGATGAAAAATTTTACTTTTTGAAGCTCAAAACAACCAATCAGGATAAAATAGTTCAATCTGAGCTAAACATATTTTCTGAAGGCTATAAATAATCTGTGCAGTGCTGTTGACTATTAGGATAGAAGAGAAGCTTTAAAAAAAAGTAAATAAATAAAATATTAGGGGGTGGTCCACTGTGCCCATAGGTCCAGTGTATACCGGTTTCCCCTAGATGTAATATTGTGTAAATATATTTTTTTGAGAATTTTTTATAGATATTTTCCTTTTTGCGTTTATTTTTAAATATAATTCCAGTTGTGAATGCTTAAAAAAGGAAATTCTAAAACTACTTGGTATTGGCTGAGTACTCGGCTAAAATTTGAATAAGTACCAAGTACTCGGCAAATTGGCTGAGTACTCTGTACGGCTATAGTATTTTCATTATCTGTTAAAACATTGAAAATGCTGATAAATATTTTTGTTTTAACATTGTACTAACTTTTTACGATTGTGCAAAAACACGGTTTAATGAACGTATGTTTATAAATATTTAGTTTTTCCGCCATCTTAACAAATTTGATACAATACTAAAATGCCAATCCAAAGATAGTTTATTTTAAGAAAGAGTTGATTCAAAAAGAAAAAAAAAAGGGGGCTATTAAAAATTATACTACAAGATATGCATTCATATGGTGTTCCTGTGTACTAGCTATAAAATAGCAGTTTGTATGAGATGACCTTGTTGCTAATTTAAATATTTATGGATTACATATCATCAGTGCAGTAGTACTTAAAATTAAGATTTTTATGTGCATTAAGAGGTTTTTTTTATCATATTTCAGTATTGAAATATAACAATAAGAAATAATTCTTTGTTCAAAATTGAAATGTACTAAAACCTCTCCAATTCAAACAAATTGGGACCAAAGTCTATTTGAATTTGCTGATTTTTTGGATTATCTGAATGATAAATTATTACAGTAACATATATTAAAAATTATTATTATTATTAAACTACATAATGCATAATAATTTAATTAAAATTACATATCAGGACTCTAATTTCAGGATGGATTCACATCGAAATTTTTGAAATCCCTTTTGGGCAAGAGACTCCTGACCAAAATATTTTATCACTTTCAGGAGAATTTTTCTTTTTTAAACGACGATCAACTTCTGTGATCGACTGAGGAATTTTGCTATATTTTCCCGCTACCAAACAACGCATTTAGTTTTTTTTTTTTTTTTTTTTTTTTTTTTTTTTTTTACCACAACAAAACGACAAATTTTGTGATTATTATATTTTTTCTACCACAACAGAACGACAAATTTCGTAATTTTTTTTCAAGCAACTGATTGCAGAATTTCACAGCTTCTTGTGACAGATTGACAAGATTCATGATTTTTTTTTTTTCCTTCATCAGACTAAAAATTTTTTTTTTTTTTTTTTTTTCTACAACTGACAGACAAATTTTGAAATATTTTCCATGACTGATTGATGAATTTCTTGATATTTTTCACAGACTTATTAACAAATTTTGCAATATTTTCCTGTGACAAATAGATGATTTTCTTCCTTGAAACTGACACATTTCTCTATTTTTTTCTGCAGCTGATTGACGAATTTCTTCTTACGATAGTTTGACAAAATTCACGATTTTTTTTCCTCTGGTCCAACTGAAAAAATTTTCCCAATTTCTCTTTAGCCTTGACTGACTGACAAAATTCACAATATTTTTTCTATCACCGATGGACGTACATCATGATTTTTTTCCCATTGACTGCAGAAAAGATAAAAAAGGGCAGTAAGGGCCACCGGTCGCTGCATCCTCCCAAATTGTTTTAAAGTCTGCAGTAAACAAAAATAAGATTAGAAGAACTGGAAAGATCTTGTAGTGCACTTGAAAAGAATAAAATCCGAATTACAAGGAAACACATATAGAAACACAAAATTAGTTGATCTGTTCAATTCACAGAAATTAGGACTTGACAATTACTATTTATAGTTAAACTACAATTCCCATGTGATATAGGTGAAAATTAGCAGTCGCCACTTGCCATGTGGTGATTAAAGTTGTAAAAGTGGCAATTAAAAAATTGTCATTGATCGCCACGCCTGCACAGTCACTTTCCAGTTACACATTCAATTTTTTTTCGGCCCTGACTAGCGAATTTCGTGATAATTTCATGTGACAGACTGGCGAATTTCACAGGTTTGTTCCATGATCGATTGACGAATTGCACGATTTTTTTCCATGATGAACTCACAAGTTTCAGCTCGTGAACGACTGAAGAATTTTGTGATTTTTTTTCTTACGATCGACTGACAAATTTCTCAAATTTTTCCTGCTAGCCAATTCAAGAATATCGCAATTTTTTTCCTGCTACCAATTGGCTAATTGTGCAGTTTTTTCTTGCGACCAATCGGCAAATTTACATATTTTTTCCCTGCAGCTTACTAGCGAAATTCGCGGGGGTTTTTTCATGCGACCGACTAAAGAATTTCCCGATTTTTTTTCACGCGATTAACAAATTTAGTCATGAAAATAAATTTAGGAACTTCAGTGTGGATTATCACACTCTCATTATGTTTTGTAGTTTTGTATATATATTATATAACATTTATTTATTACATAAATTAGTTGAAAGTTTTTAAAGAGTATACAAACTGAAAATATTCTTTCATTTTACATTACTAGGAACGTGGATTAAAAAAAGACTTGCTAGAACAACATTCTCCAGTATGAAGCCCAACTGAAAGAAAAAAAATAAAGAAAAAGTTTCATTCCTTACTTGTAAGTTGCAATTTTCCCCCTTCTTCCCTTATCTCATTTTCATTATACTGATAGAAAGAGTTATATATATATATCAATTTTATAGAAATTCTAAAAATTACACATACACATATATACAGTGACCTCTCACTTATACGCGATGTTCATTAATTACTTTCTTGTAGCACTATTTTAAAATAGTAAAATTCGATTTATAATTTCTGCAATTTAATAAGGCTAAAATTCTATTTAAAAAAAAAAAAAAAAATACTGAAAAGTAATTTTTGTGTACCACATATAAGTGAGAGATCACTATATATATATATCATCATCATCATCAACCGTTTTCAATCCACTGCTGGATGTAGGTCTCCCCCAGATTTTTCCATTGTTGCCTGTCTAGTGCTTTAGTCATCCAATTAACACCGGCCACTTTTCTGATTTCGTCACTCCATCTTACTTGAGGTCGTCTTCTTGGTCGTTTTACATCTCTGGGATACCACTGTAGGGTGTTTGTGCTCCATCTATTGTCTTGTCTTCTTGCAATGTGCCCAGCCCATTTCCATTTTAGCCACTTAATTCTCTCGATAATGTCAAAAACTTTCGTCTGACTTCTTATCCACGTTATTCTCTTTCGGTCTCTTCTGGTTATGCCTAGCATACATCTTTCCATACTTCGCTGTGTTGTTTGTAATCTTTGTACCATCCGTTTTGTTAGTGTCCAAGTTTCTGCTCCATAAGTTAGTGCAGGCAAAACACATTGGTTAAACACCTTTCTTTTCAAACAAAGAGGCATGTTACTTTTCAGAATAATATTGTTCTTCCCAAAAGCACTCCATCCATTTCTTATTCTTCTATTGATTTCATTCATGATACTGTTGTCTGAAGATATTTCTTGTCCAAGGTACACATAACTTTCAACATCTTTAATCTCAGTGTTGTTGTAGACGATTTTCTTTTTTGATGCAAATGAATTGAACATCACCTTAGTCTTTTCCAAATTTATTTTTAATCCCACATTAATGCTAGCTTCTGCCAAATCTTTTAGCATATTTTGCAATTCTTCAGGGCTATTACTGAAAATTAAAATGTCATCAGCAAACCGGAGATGGCTTAAATATTCCCCATTTATTCTAATCCCTTTGTTTTCCCAATCCAGCTTCTTGAAAATACTCTCTAAGACAGCAGTAAAAAGCTTAGGCGAAATGGTGTCTCCTTGTCTTACTCCTCTTTCAAGCTTGATCTTCGCTTTTCCTTTGTCCAAACGGATGGTGGCTGTTGCTTTCTTGTAGATCTTCTTTATGATATTGATATAAGGTTTGTCTATACCAATGTTCTCCAGAGAAGTAATTACTGCAGATGTGTAGACCGAATCAAATGCTTTTTCATAATCAATAAAGGCAAGACAGAGAGGTAAATTATATTCTTTATGTTTTCCTATAACTTCCCTTACTGTTTGAATATGATCCATTGTGCTAAATCCACTTCGAAATCCTGCTTGTTCTCTAGGTTGAGCTGAGTCCAGAGCTGATTCAAGTCTTGTCGTTAAAACTTTGGTGAAAATTTTATAAATCACTGACAGTAAGCTGATTGGACGGTAGTTTTTAATGTTTTCCTTTTCTCCTTTCTTATAAAGTAACACCATCACAGCATTATTCCAATCTTCTGGTACATCTGATTTCTCGAGACATTTGGAAAACAGTAAGGCTAGCATTTTTGCAAATTCTTCTCCTGCTTCTTTGATAAGATCAATTGTAATTCCATCTTCGCCAGGGCATTTACCTTTTTTCATGCCTCTAATGGCTTGTACAACTTCATCTGTCATCACTGGGATTATCTCTTCAGTTTCTGTTATGTTTACTAGTGGATCACGTAGGTTGATTTCCCTTTGATCTTCACATTTATATAGATCGTTATAGAATTTTTCGACAATGTGTACTATTTCATTATTGATTTTGGTGATTGTTCCATCTGCTGTCTTCAGTGCAAAAATACCTTTTCTTCCAACACACAGTTTGCGCTTAGCTGATTTTAAACTTTTGTTATCTTCTAGAACTTTTTTGACAAGATCACAGTTAAATTTTCTGATATCTTCTGTAACACATTTTCTTACCGTTTTACATAATTCTGCATATTCAACTCTTGATTTAGGATAGTTTTTCTTCATTTTAAATTCTCTGCGTTTCTTCATCAGTCTTCTTGTTTCTTCTGTTATTTTCTTTGTTTGCTTTACTTGTGCTTCACCAGCTATCGTCCTTGCAATATATATATATATATATATATATATATAGGGATGCAACGGATAGAATTTTTGCCGGATACCAGGTATCAAATATCTGGCACAAAATTTTACCCAATATTTGGTATCCGGCCGAATACTTTCTTGTTTTTAATTTCAATAGTAATATTTCTATTTTATGCTTGCTTAAAGAAGAAAAACTTTAATTTATTATAATTTTATTTATGTCATTCAAATGTTAAATAATAGATTTAAATTCATTTTTTAAGTTAAGTTACTTAAAAACAAATGCATTGTAGTAATTAAATATTGATATTTAATCATGTTTTGCCTTTGCCTATTCTAATACACATATTAGTAGTTTTTTCATTTATTCAGTGTCATTGAACATAAAAAGATAAACAATTAAGTAATTTCTCTGTTTTTCATACTTATAAATCTTTGTTATTTATAAATATTAAACATCCTATTGAAGTGGCTTTTTCTTTTCCAACATACTCGTACATATTAGTACTTACCTTACTCATGACAAATGTTTTCTAACAGAATTTAAATAGAGAAACTCCTCATTGTAAGTATCTTGTTTTGTAGTACAAAAGGGACAGTTAACTATTGAAGAAAATGACACAATTCTTTTCATGTCAGTATTACTTTACCACAGCTAGTTTTTCATCCATAGACAAAAAAAAAAAGAATAAAATCATTTTTATTTTAGGATTGTTGAAAACACAAGAAAAGGAGACCATCTGAGATTGAACACTTATTCTCAGATACAGGAAATATTTGTGATAAAAAAATATAACAGATTACAGGCTGAAAATGCTAAGCACTTAATGTTCCTACATAATATATATATATTTTTTTGTCATTGTTTATTTATAAATATTATATTTTCATGTTCAAAATATTATAGTTTCATATATAAATCCTATAATTTCATTTTTGTGACAATGAGAATTTCTTTCTATTAACATTGTTTTAATAGGATAGCACATTAATTTCGCACTAGCTTTTTCTGACAATGTTAAAAATATAATTAAAAAAATTTTGCTATTCGGCAACCAGATATTGAAGTATTCGTCCGGACAGAATATCTGTTTTGAGTGCTGAGTAAGCAGGATATCCGACAGGAGCTTGATATCCGGTGCATTCCTAATATATATATATAAATATATATTCCTAAATGCCACAATAGCACCAAAATTTTGGTTTAAAATTTTACATTCATTATATATGTGCTTTTTCTTATTTCAAAATTAATTTGCTTGTAATTCCAGTTTCATTCACTCATTTCACATTTTAGCAGTAGAAGTGGTTTGCTCCTGAAAGGGTTAAACATTCAACATTAACAATACTTTTATTTATATAACATCATTAATTGTATAGTGGAACCTTGCTAACTGGGACCCTTTTAACTCTGATCTCTGGATAACCCGGACTAAGTCTGCTTGAGTTTTGAATTTCCAAAATAGTATTTTTTTGCTCATTCACATTACATTTTGAAAATATATTTTCTATCCTAAAACTTTCTAATGGCTATGATTGCGAGTAAAAAGAAGGCGTTTCAGGTAGTGGGGCTTTGCCTAAAGGCTGGAACAGTGCATAGATCAGGGGTCGATGCAGGTTTTTTTCCTTGGGGGCCCATTTTGTAAATAGTAAGTTATTTTGTGAAATTTATTTTTTATGAAAAATAACATTTTGCAACGAAAGATGAAATCCAACTACTGAAACTTAAACAGAGCATTTAATAATAACTTCTTTAAGTCCTGCTAAAGTTTTTCTTTCTGGTGAACTTGTTTTATTTACAAATTACACATTTTAAAACTTAACAAAATTAAAATAATTAATGAATGCAGGGTTCGCACAGACTCCTTAGACTCCTTGGAAACTCCTTAGAAATGAAAACATTCCCAAGTAGTACTTAGAACTACTTAGATAAGCAAACGACTCCTTAGAAACTCCTTAAATTGTATTGCGGCTTCGGATGCAAGCGATGTTGCTGCCGAGGGAAAAAAATCGTACTTGTAAAATGCACGGTAAATCCTTTATGCACGTCATTTATCTGAAGCACAGCATCATGCAAAAATGCGAATTTCCCCCCAGAAGATCACGAAAAAACACGAATTTCCCCCAGAAGATCACGAAAAAAACACTGTTTCCATCAAAAGAAGGCAAAAAAACGTCAGTTTCGTCAAACGATCGAAATAAAACGAGATTTCCATTAAAAGATCACGAAAAAACGCGAATGTCTCCCAGAAGATTGCGAAAAAACATGAATTTACCCACAGAAGATCGTGAAAAAAAAAAACGCGAACTTATCCCCAGAAGATCGTTTAAAAAAAAAAAAAAAAAAAAAAACGCGAATTTCTCCCAGAATATAGCGAAAAACACGCGAATTTCCTCAAAATATCACGAAAAATGCAAACTTCCTCAAAAGATCGCGAAATACACGCAAAAAACACGCGCATTTTCTAGAAAGATCGCAAAAAACATGTGAATTTCCTCAAATGATCGCAAAAAACACGGCAATTTCGTCAAAGGATCGCGAAAAACACGCAATTTCCATCAAAAGATTGTGAAAAAACGTCAGTTTCGTTAAACGATCAAAATAAAGCGTGAATTTCATTAAAAGATCACGAAAAAACGCGAATTTCCCCCCAGAAGATCGTGAAAAAAGACTCAAATTTCCCCCAGAAGATCGCGAATTTCCTGAAAACATCGTGAAAAATATGCGAATTTTCTCAAAAGATCGCGAAAAATATGCGAATTTTCTCAAAAGATCACAAAAAACGTGCGAATTTTCTCAAAAGATCACGAAAAACATGCGAATTTCGTCAAAAGATCACTAAAAACACGCAGTTTCCATCAAAAGATTGCGAAAAAAACATCAATTTCGTCAAACGATTGAAATAAAACGTGAATTTTATTAAAAGATTGCAAAAAAACATGAATTTCTCCCAGAAGATTGCGAATTTCCCCCAGAAGGTCACAAAAAACACGTGAATTTCGTCAAAGTTTTACCATCAAAGAAATCTATTACAGCTGTTCTAAAAGTATAAATTCAAAACTTGTTATATTTTTTCTTGTATGTTGCGTTTAGCATTTTTTTTTTTTAATTTTCTTTAAAATGTATCATGTATGTGATATACATAATAAGTGTTTAGGGTTTGACTAATCTCTGTTTATATGACCATTGGTCGCTGCATAAAAAAGTTGATTGTCTATTTTGTATTTAAACTTACGAAATCAGTAAACAATATTTTGTGAATACTTTGCAATTCCAGCACTAACAATTAGATTCTAATAGAGTAAAATTTGTTTTTGTCTCCAAATTGGGCATTAAAAATTGGAGTGTGCATACCACATAACGATGCAGCACATAAAAGCAACAACAACAAAAAATAGCAAATCCTTAACCATTTTTTGGACTCCTTGGATTTTTTCTTCCCAACTCTGTATGAACCCTGAATGTTTTTATGGCATGGGATTTTGTGAAGGGGCTTGTTTTATTAAATGGATTTTTGTGAAGGGGTCCCTAATTTTTCCTGGATCAACCCCTGTAAACTTAACTAGCATGTTTTCGTTTGCAATTTTCAGAATCTTTGATGTTTTATGACTTTCACAGAATGTCTAAAATTCAGAGGTCAAAGCAATAGCAGTTAATAGGAGGGGACAGCTGTTTACACCACCCCTTTCTTTTGTACATGACCACAAATTGATTCGAGAAGAATGGGAAGGGAAAGGATTTATGCCAACTGAGGACAGCTTGCAAGTTTGCACACTAAACACAACCTTAGGGCTATCCAAGTTTTATTCCTCGAAACAGCCACAGACTATTGTTACGTTTCTTATCACCAGTGACAATTGGTATTCAAAGCTTCTTAACAGGAAATGCTGCTTAACGAAGCTGCCCTGATCAGCAGAAATATCCACAGTGTTCAGAGAATAAATATAGATGATATGATTATGTTTGGTGTGACGCTGAAAATGCAACCCTACAGTCGGCCCAAACAGCTGGTGGCTTTCTTTGAAAACCTCTCCCCATCCAATGAATCCAGTCCTTGTTTCACGTGCAGCCTCTCTCCGACCAATGAAGTCAGCCCTTGGGCCACATAGAACATAGAGCTCGAAAGCCGCAAGGATCTTTTGATAGCTTCAGAGCCCCGAGCCCAACCCTTCCCGCAATTCAGTGTCTTTAATTTAATAAATTTCCCTTTTAAATTTGTCCGGTTTCAATTTTCACATTTTTTTCCCTTTCTACCTGGCTTCTGCAAGAGTCCCGGTATAAAAGGGACGTAGCAAAGGACCAACATGCTAAACATCGTGCTCCGTGAATTCTGCGGCGGATTTGAGCGATAACAGACTTCATATTGCAAGTCAATTTTACGATTCACTGCCTCTCTATTCTTTCTCTGAATTTTGTGAAAGATACCACACACAATCACTTTTCTCTATAGACAAGGTCAAGCAACATCATAATTCTTTTTCTCTCCTTATCCATCTCAATTTGTGAAAGAGCCGAATTCTGTATGTGCATGCATGTGCCAAGATTTCGGTAGAGTTCTGCATGCGCATTAGAGATGTGTCATTTGTCAAGGAACGATTCCAAAGGAACGACTGCGGCAGTGAAATTGAAGGAACGATTCCAGTCTTTAAAAAGGAATCTGTCCTTTTTGGAACGATTCCTCAGATTTGGTCCAAAACATATCGAATCCAGAAAGGACTGATTCCTCGGAATTGGTCCAGAATGTACAGACTCCAAAAAGGACCAAGTCCTCGGAATCGACTCCGAAAATGACCGATTCCTCGGAATTAGTCCAAAATGTAGCGATTCCGAAAAGGAACGATTCTTAGGAATTGGTCCAAAATATACCGACTCTGAATTGACAGAGTCCTCGGAATCGACTCCGAAAAGGACCGATTCCTCGGAATTAGTCAAAAATGTAGCGATTCCGAAAAGGAACGATTCCTAGGAATCAATCGAAATTTTCTGATTCCAAAAAGGATAGATTCCTCAGAATCGGTCCTGAATGTAGACTCCGAAAAGATCGAGTCCTCGGAATCTGTCCTTGTTCTTGTAGACTGGCCAGTTTTAATAAATTAAAATACGCTATTTTATTTTAAAATAGCAGATTTTGATTCTATTAAAGCTGAGTTTCTGGCCAAAAAATCCTTCTAATGTGTATGTGATAAAAAAATAATAAAAGAGAGAGAGAAGTGCGGGGTGGGGGGGGGGATTGATTAATAAACTACAACTGTGTATTACTTTCTCTTAAACTTATCTTAAGATAAATAGAAGTATATTATTGTACTTCAGTTAAAATATTGTCTATTATTTAGCTATGTACTTATCACCTGCGTTTGCTGGGAATTGCGGAAGAAATGACCTTTTTGCCATGATGCGGCTGTTGGAAGTGCCCACTTCGAAACCTAACTTGTTTGCTGGCGGAGCCGGCAGGGATTTTTTTTTTGTTATTATTATTTGTTTTTTGCTATAAGTGTATAAGTGTTGGTCCTATAAAAAACTTGTCAATATAAAAGTTTTAGTTAATATTAAGAGGATTTATAATAAATTTAAGCAGATTTGATATCTTGTGAATTGACGAAGTTATTTTTTTTTCTTCTGAAACCTCCCTTTTTTCCCCCTTTGGGGCCTTTTTTAATGATATCAAAAATCTGTCATACATAAATTTTTGGCCCTTTACCTAGAATTAATAATAACTTTAAATGGATTCGATACGTATCATAATTAAGAAGTTATGGGTTTTTTTCTGTTTTCACAAAAAGCCTTCCCATTTCGCCCCCCCCCCCACGATGTCTCAGCGAAGTCATTTGACAGATTCAGAAGCTTGGAGAATTGTTGGTAGGTTAGAAGAAGGCCAAACTCAAGACGAAGTAGCGCAAGCCATTGGAGTGTCACAAAGTGTCATTTCCAGGATCTGGAACCGTTTTTTGGAGAGTGGATGTGCAGGCCAAAGACCAGGGAAAGGTCGTAGACGGGCAACAACGCCCAATGAAGATCGGTATTTAGCGTTAACAGCTCGGAGACACCGAAACATGAACGCTACTCTTCTCCAACAACACCTTCGCTCGGCTACAGGCACCACGATTTCAACTCAGACTGTCCGAAACCGGCTCTATGCTGTAGGTCTGTATGCTCGCCGACCGATGGTATGTGTTAGATTAACATCAAGGCATCGTCGCGACCGCAGGGAGTGGGCAACCGAGCATGTCAACTGGAGGAGAAATGAATGGAGCAATATTCTGTTTTCTGACGAGTCCCGTTTTTCTGTGCATCCGGATAATAGGCGTATTTTCATCTGGAGGGACCATGGCAGTAGGAATAATCCTGCGTTCGTGCACGAAAGTGTCAGATTTGGCGGTGGAGGAGTGTTGGTGTATGGTGGCATCTCCATTGATGGGCGCACTGACCTCTACATCATTCGAGATGGAGCTCTGACTGGTCGCCGATATAGGGATGAGATCCTCAGACCTATTGTAGTCCCTTACGCTGCATCAATCGGAGATAACTTCATTTTAATGGACGATAACTGCAGGCCACATCGTGCAAACCTGGTGGAGGATTTCCTTTTCGAGGAAGGAACCGTTCGAATGGAATGGCCAGCGTGTTCTCCAGACATGAATCCAATCGAGCACGTTTGGGACGCTCTAGGAAGACGAGTTTCTGGCCGCCAACAACCCCCACAAACTCTCCAAGAACTGGAAAGAGCTCTTCTGGAAGAGTGGGGCAGAATACCCCAACTCGTCATTAATAGCCTCATTGAGTCCATGCCTCAAAGGTGTTCAACGTTGCTGGCCGCCCGTGGAAACCATACCCCCTACTGAAAATGATTTTCTTTGAAGAAAACACCTTTTCTGATTCTTTTTTTCTCATATGCACAAATTGTGTTTTTTTCCTTTTGTACACAAATGCGCAATAAAATGCATTTTTTTCTGCCAAACATGTGTAATTTATTCTCATATAACCTACTATGTCTGTCGACCATGTATCAATCAGCTAAAAAGTTTCCCAGATACAAAATCCACCTAAAACTGCAATATCCTTTAATTGTTTTGAGCAGTGTATTATGGATTTCATGTTCGTTCTAATACTTCCGGATTTGTTCCTTTTTTCTCAAAATTATCCCTTTTATCTTGAAATTGTTATTTTTATCTAAAAAATGTTTCTTTTTCTCAAAAACCTTTTTTTTTTTTTTTTTTTTTGGGAATTGTTCCTTTTTCTCGGAATCGTTCTTTTTTTTTCGAAACGATTCCAAAAGGAATCACTCCAAAGAACTCGTTCCTTTCGGTGAACGATTCCGGCTGGAACGATTCCCTAAAAGGAAAGACGTTGCCAATCTCTAATGCGCATGCATGTGTTGAGACTTTGGTAGAAAGAGCTCTCTTATTGCAAAATATCAGTGAACTGAGTTAGTAATGATGACTAAATGAAAAAATATTGTTGTGACTATGCAAAAGAAATTGGAAGCGTTTGATAGAATTGATAAAGGTGAACCATTAAAAAAAATTGCCTTTGATCTTGTAATAGGAACATGAACAGTGTCTGACTGAGAAAAAATAGTGAGGATTTTTGCTTTAAGTTGAATTTGGGTGACAGTTTGGATGATCAAAAAAAGCTAAAACGGGTAAACTTGAAATGCTGGACAAAGCTTTATTTCTTTGGTTTTGCGTTGAAAGAGAATATGGCCTACCATTTTCAGGACCAGTCATTCAATGAAAAGCCCTAAATTTAAACAAACAGTTACCTAAAGGCGATCCCAATTTTACTGCAAGCGAAGGATGGTTAAACAGATGAAAAAAAAAAAGACATGGTGTGCATCAACTAACGGTAGCTGGAGAAAGCTTGTTTAATAAGCTTGGCAACAGACTAGGTAGCTAAGATGGGCAACATCATGAAAGTCTAAAATTTATCAGAATAATGGGTTCTGATACAAGTTCAGTATCTTAAATTTCAGTTTTTAAATATTTATTACATATCTTAATTCAAAGAGGATGATTATTCCAAAACACAGCTATTGTACAATCTATGAAAAATAGCATTATTGCAAAAGATTTTCTGCATTTATGGCTATTCTCAAAGAAAATATTTTTAACCGCTCAACAATTCGAAGCATTCTGACATATTTGCAGACTTTTTTAGACGTAAAAGTATTTGGTAAGGCATAACTACTGAAGTAATTTGGAAATGAACAGTATTTTTCCTTTTTTGATAAATTTATCTCACCTTGAGTTATAAGTGATTTTTGAATCATAAAAACCTTTCCAGGTCTGTAGCATTCCAAAATTAAGTTAAAAATGTCATCTCTGGTAATATTTTCTAAAATATCCTTTGTTTTTATGGAAAAATGGAAAACTCTATTTGATAAGTTTGTCCTGCTACAAAACTGTTAAACTGAGCTACAGAACTGCAATTTATCCTGCTACAAAAACAGATTTCTGGGGTTTCTTTGTTGTAATAGTATGTAAATATCTTTACAATTTCGACCCCCTTCCATGAGCCCACAAAGTTTGACATCTGTAACACTCAAAATTTAATCTTCACTTTATATTTTTGTAGTAAAGAAAAATTCTGCCTCATTTTTTGCTTTGTAGTAACAATAAATAATTGTATAAATTTCATTCATGAAATTTCTGCATCTCCTTTCCCAGCAGCAAAAGGATATTCATTAGGGAAGGGAAGGATAGGAAAAGCAAAAGAAATATTTTCTTCTTTTAAGCATTTTACCTATTCTCATGCCTGTTTTAAAAGACAGAGATGAGGCAGGCCTCAACCCCGTGTTGCATCAATTTGTCGTGGATAAATATTTCTAGGCCCCAAAAACTGCATATAAAAAAAAAATCCTCTCTATTTTAATGATTGGTATTTTAGTATAAAGCTGCTAAAGGACAAATATATCTAAAATGTTATTTAAAATTCTATATTTGAGAAAAAAAAATCCTTAAATAATTTAACTAAATTAACTTTACTTTTATCATCATCGCCTTCAAAAACATTTTAGCTATGATGAATTGACGCCAAGAAAAATTGTCCCAGAGCTGCTCAACCCGAGTTCAGGACTCATGTTCTCTTTCAAGGGGGAGGGGGGGGATATGTTTGAAAACAAGAGTTTTGTTTAATTGCATTTCAGTTTTGTTTAATTGCAATTTAATTTTGTTTAATTATTTAATTTTATTTTTTCTAGGGGCTGCAACAAAGAAAAGTATAGTATTGACTTGCAAGAAAAAGACTTCTGTAATTTTTGTTATATAATATTAAAAATTGATTGTAAAATAAACTTTATTTACATGTTATTTGTGTCATTTCACTTGTGTTTGAATTTTATTTTCAGGTGATCCTTAAAAGAAATTTAAATCTTTAAATACAAGAGAAAAAAAAATTCTATTTTTAAATTTGATTTAATATGCAATATGTTAATTTTTTTTTTTTTTTCACTTAGCTGAAATAATTCTCATAGTATTTAATTTATATCTTAATTTAGAATCCATTATAAATTTACCTTTAAAAAATCCATTTTCTGATAATCAGTGGTTAATAATTTTTCTGATTTTTTTTTTCCCTTCTTAAAAGGAGTTTTTATTTTAAATTAAGATTGTAAATCCTGTTTTGATTTATAAGTTCACAGAGGAAAAGAAAAGAAAAACTTTAAAATATGCTACTTCTTATTTTATTTTTTGGAAAAAGGATTGAAATCCTCAAAAAAAAAAAAAAAAAACTATTTTCTAAATGGAAAAAAAAAAAAAATTAGAATGTCAAAAACAAATAGTATAAATTACATGAAAAAAAGATCGGTAAAGAACATGAAAATATATATATATATATATATATATATATATATATATATATATATATATATATATATATTGGCTTCCATGTACGAGTAAAATCGGCAAGTTTTCAACATTGTTGATTACAATTTGTAGTCAACCTATTTCATAGTGAAAATTTTCTCTTTAGAAAACCTAGTGTTTGTTAAATCATTTTAAGTTACCTCCCATATTTATTCATAATGGTTATATCACCTTGCAACTGTTATTTTTCCTATATGCAAAATATTTTAGACAAAAGTAACTTGTTTGTCAAATATTGAGATCAATATTATTAACTAATATTTTTTTTTCTTTTTTTTTTTTAATCCTTGTCTTCGCCAAGAAAAATGAAAGAAAGAAACATGTCCTTGAAATATGAATAGGGTGTACTGTACATATGCTTGTTTGTAAAGTTGTCTTTGAAAATGTATTTATAAAGTCTATAATTGGATATTTTTATATTCTTAGAAAATTGGAGAAATTCATTTTTATTTTAGAAATTGTAGCTGAACTTTCAAGTGAAAACCAAGCATTGTTGAATACACGTATCTCCCTCTATCTCACTTTATGCATTTTTGTTATAACATGATTTAGGTTTTAAAAAAATGCCAAGAATAACTTTCAGTACAAAACGTTGCAAAATTAATAATATTAAAAAATAATTATAAATTCGCCTTATATTTAGAGAGCAATTGCCCTCTTTTTTGGCAAATATCTTTCATGTGTGCTCATTTAATACATTAAAAATTGTGTGGTAAGTATCACAAATGTGTACAAATATGAGTAAGAATTTTTATAATGCAAGAAGATTTATGGTTGGGCTACATCACTGTTCTAAATTCCACCTTAATACTTTCTCTTTCTTTAATGTACTATAATATTTGCACACAGAAATATTTTATTAAAAGAAAATGCCTGCTAAATATATTTTTTATTTAAAAAATATATAATTAAATTTTTTTGTAATGAGATATTTAGAAATATTTCTTATTTTTATTACATTTTAATACAAGTTTGTTGACTTGATACCTCATTTGTTGTTGTGTGTTTTGTAAATTCATAGAAAAAGGGATGTTGACAACAGAAATAATATGTATGATTTTAGAATAATAGGACTTTGCAAAATAGTGCTAATTTACTGAAAAGTATGGTCAAAAGATAAGAGTTTATATTTAAAACAAAAATTAAAGTGAAATCACACATTGTTAGTCATAGAATATCCATCTTTTAAATAGTTATAAATAAAACTTTTTAAAAAAACTAAAATGCAGTAAACAATAATGTTTGATTAGATTTAAATTCATTAGCAATTAATACAGAGATCTAAAGATTTAAAATTTGAATTACATATGAAAAAAAAAAAAAAACCATAACGTACATCACAGGAATTATTACAATACTAAATACAACTTAATGGGTATTTGAAAAGGAAAAAAAATAGTATTAACTGATTAAGATTTTGGTTAATTACTTGCCCTTATGGGCATTTTAAAACTATCATATCTTTATAAGGCATGCAATGAAAGCAAACACAATAGTGATAAGCTTGGAATAAAATATTTTAGTTTATTTCTGTCAGTAATCTAATTTAATTCATTATGTAACTCTAATTGAATTTTTCCTTAAGAGTTCAATTACTGTTACAAACTATGAATTAAATAAATATTGCCAATAAAGTATTTTATTCCAATCTTTACCACGTCTATTTTCATTGCATGCTCTAAAATATGATTCTTTTAAAATGCCCATAAAAGAAACATAAAAAATAATTCACTCCATAAAAAGTGAACATTCACTCCTATGAAAGAGTGGCTATTCACTCCTGTCAGGAGTGAGAAATCCACTCCTTTTGCAAGAGTGAATAGTCACTCCTATGAAAGAGTGGATAGCCACTCCTGTGAAAGAGTGACTATTCACTCCTATCAGGGTGAAAAAACCCACTCTTTTTGCAAGAGTGGATAGTCACTCCTCTGAAAGAGTGAGTATCCACCCCTGTTTAGAGTGAATATTCACTTCTCCGGAGTGAGTATTCACTCTTTCAGAGAGTGAACAATTTCACTTTTGCCTAGAGTGAATAGTCACTCTAAAGAGGTTGGGCAAATTTTGACTCTGCGATAGAGTGAATATCCACTCCTCCGGAGTGAATAGTCACTCTTTCCTATTTAGAGTGCATTACTTCTCGAGAAACGTATGCAGTAAACGCTTTAACATTGCAAATGGGAGAACATGTAGGATTTTTATATATAATCATTTATCCAAGAAAACTATCTTGTTACAATCTTGGATTTGAAATATATCCGAGAATGAAAATATATCATTAGCAATACTCAACATCCGATTTTTCTACCTTTTTTAACACTTTCCAACCTAATTGAAAAGTGTTTATGACTTCGGTTTGTCTGGCCGTCTGTCCGTGCTCTAACTCCCGTAAATAGGCTCAGATTCTCCTGCAATTTTTATATGTTATTGTCGTTATCTATAGCATGTTCCCTATTTCAACTGAAGTGTGTAGCACTTATAGTTTTTGTACAGGGACACTCAAAAGAATTCCGTTACTTTGCGGTCAATGGGGAAAAATCATTTGCGGTTTATTTTAATGATGTTACACAATTTCAAACACATTGTAATTGATATATATCACTAAGGTGCATTACAAGAAACTTAATATGGAATAGGGTTTGCATAGCACTTATATTTACTTTACAGGGACAGTCAAAAGAATTCCGTTACATTACGTCTATGGAGAAAAATCGTCTGCGGTTTATTTAAATAATGTTTCACTATTTTAAACGCATTGAAATTTATATATATCACTAAGGTGCATTACAAGAGGCTTACTACAGAATAGTGTGTGTATAGCAGTCATTTACAGGGGCACACAAAAGAATTCTCTACTGTCTGTTAACAGTAATTCCTGTAATTGCGTTTTAAGTTACTGAACGCGATTTTAAATTTAACTCACTTTTTGTCTATTACTTGGTGTGTATAAATTCTGTCGATCATATACAGGGCAGCACAAAAGTACGCGAACACATTTCCGTTTATTGACAGAAACTCCGGAAGGAGAATTTTAAACTGTGCTGCGCGTTTCCTAACTAACCCGAGAGACATCACACGGGGCACAGAGTCACCCCAGTCTTAGAAATACATTAGTCCCGCGAAAAATGTTTATCTGTAATCAATCATCCTTTCAGTATCCTCCTGTCTGACTCTCCCCTCGGTAGGTGTAATGTTATTTTTACATTCCTTTCCTTTCTGCGCTTGAAACAATCGTTTTATGGAATCCATGTAAAAAAGGGGGTGACTCAGTCCCCCCACGCGACCGTTATTGCATCGAAATTTCTCATTCTAAGCAGCGTAGTTTTCTGTTCTGAAGTGTTTATGTTGTTTTTTTGCGTTGAGTTATTTAATAAATTGTGGCGTGCAAACGTAAACTTAGACTATTAAAATTATATTTAACTTTTTAGAAATTTATTAGATGAAGTTGAGTTTTCTGAAGAAGAAATTGATCAAGCTGGTAAAAATGAATCTTATGAGGAAATATAGAGTTCTCACGACAGCGAAAGTGAGTTTGAGCAAAAGGATAAATATTACGAAAATTCTGATTCAGAAGAAAGTATTTTTTTTAGCAAAAATAAAACAGTTTTGGAAAAAGAAAAAATAAATCAAAAAGTGAAAACGTGATCTTAAAATATAATAAGTCATTTAGCAGGAGTAAAAATTATCGCACGCAATATAACAGAACTAAACAGATTTAAAAACAATAAAACTACAATTTCTTTCATAAAGTATGATAATTTTACCTGTAAAAATCATTCTTCTTGCGTGTACCAGAAATGTATGTAGATTTTAAACTCCTGATAAAGGTATGTAATTATTTTGATTGGAAAGTTTTCTTAAACATTACAAAAGTTTTTTTTTAACTAAATAAGTATACTTTCTTAATGATTTTTAACTAAAGAAGTATACTTTCTTAATGATTTAATGAACTTATTGTTAAAATCAAATGATATTTTTCTTGTTTATAATATAATATTTGTATAAAACTGATTGGGGTGACCCAGTCACCCCTCGCGATCTCAAACGTCAGTGCTGGGTGCGCGCCTTCTGTCGGGTTAAACTAAAATTTAGCATCCCTCCCATACTATATATACAAATCTATAGATCCTATACAAGGCTGAATAAAAGTATTCGGATATTTTTCCGAATATTGTATATGTTGGAAATTCCTGAAATTACGTTTTTAAATATGTTATGCGTTTTCCAAATTGTAGATATTATCATTCAGATTATTAAACGGTAATGCTTTATAAAATTATTTTGGAAGCGTTGGAAAGTTACATAATCTATGCTTGACGCATGATTTTTCGTTCTTGTTTTAACATCTTTAGAATATGTACTATCTTCGAACTATTTCTCTTTACATTTCAAAATAAAATGTTATACTTTCCAACATAGCTGAAAAGTATTTATTCAGTTCGGTTTGTCTGGCCGTCTGTCCGACCACCTGCCTGTTCGTGTTTTAACTCGAGAAAATATACTCCAATTGCCATGAAGTTATGTTATTGAGGTTTACTCTTGCACGTTCGTTACTGAAAATTAAGTGTTTAGCGCTCATACTTAGTTTACAGGACATTCCAAAAATTCCGTTACATTACGGTCTACGGGAAAATAGTTTAAAGTGTATTTTAGAGATGTTGTACCATTTCAAACCAATTGAAGTGATATCCATCACTGCCGTACACTACAAGATGCTTACTTTTGAATAGGGTATGCATAACATTTATCGTTCATGTACAGGGACGCACAAAACATTCGGTAACAATACTGTTTATGAGCCTATAACTGCTGGAAGTGTGTTGGAAGTGGAAAAATGTGTGTACTATACTAATGTGTGTATTATACAATTTAAAATCTGAATAATCGGATGAATTGAATCATTCGGATATTTGTTTCGACTGTAACTGCTGGAAGTGTGTTTTCAATTGTTTCATGCGTTTTCAACAGTTTCATGCTTTTTCAACTGTTTCATGCGTTTTTAATTTTAACTAATTTTTTACATATTAATTTGCATGTATAAATTATATAGATCATATACAGGACATATATAGATCATATACAGTATAATGCACAAAATAATTCTAGTACATTTTTGCTTATTGACGGAAACTGCTGAAAGGGAAGTTAACTATTTTATGAGTGTCCTAATTAAATTTCTTTTCTTACTATATATTATATATATATACTCAAATCTATAGATTATATACAGGGCTATACAAAAGTATTCGGATATTTTTTTCGACTATAGATGGTAACTGCGGAAATTGGGCTTTCAAATCTGTTATGCGTTTTCCAAGCGTTGGGGGCTTGTCGAGATTTAGCTCTTGGGTAGTTGTCTCGATATAGTTTCTTTCACGGTTCAGTTTTGTAGTAGTATTCTAAATATGTTGGAAAGTGTTTCATAATATATGCTTGACGCATGATTTTTCTTTCTTGTTCATTGTTGAGGCTGGTAACTGAATATTGCAAATAATATGAAAATATTCACAAAATGCATTTCCTTTCATTCTTTTTACACAGCCTGGGGATATAACATGTTTTTACGCCGATTTGTGACTTTTATTCACTCTATCAATAGAAAAAGCTTTCAGAAACTATTTTTTGAAAAATAATGACTTTTTTTTAAACCACATCAACGTTCCTCAGTGTTTTTCATTTTCTGCAAAAGTACTTGCGAACTCTTTAAAGACTGTGTTCAAATCTTTATCTTCTTACTCTATATAAGAATATTTTTAAACAACATTATTGAGCTTTAAAATGTATATTAAAATTTAAAATGTATTCAATTTTAAATACTCAGGTTACCTCACGTTCTCATTGCTTCGATTTTACTAACGTTAATATAGGTCACTCTTGAAGTAGGAACTTGTCATAAACAATTGTTTCTTTTCCATCTATTAAAGGGCACTGTGCGCAGTTTTAAGAAACTTTTTATTATTCAGAGAATCATTTCAGGAAGAAGTTCGAAAGTTCTATTTATGGATTCTTAGGTTTGAAAAATGTGTGTACTATACTAATGTGTGTATTATACAATTTAAAATCTGATAGGATTATGTGAAAAATGTTCGAATATAATAATTATTGATCTACAATTATTAATATCATTGGATGCCTGTTCAGATTTTTTTTTATCATACTAAAAATTAGTTGACTATTCTCGTGATTTTATACTTTAAGTTATTTTAAAACAGATATAAAAAAAGAGAGGCTTTGTTCACATCAAGAATTAGTCACTTTATTATAAAAAGTATTTCGATCAAAAAATTATCTTTTAGAGCCTAACAAAATAGATAGGCGTCTATTTAACTCCTTGTGGACGACAGTCTAGAATTATTGAACAAAATATTCACAAGATATTTTCATTTAGGATACTTATTTACAGGTTTTTAAAGATTGATTTAAAATGATACAATTTTTTTAGTCAGAAAACAATATTTAATAGGTTGGGGTGTACTATAGAATTCATTATAAATACTTATGAAATATCCTATGAAATAGCTTTATTGACTAAACTTTGACTTTAAATTGAAAATATTTGAAATGAGAAGTCATTAGGGCAAAAATATAAAATAAATTGGAAATGTATTTCTTACCAATTTTGGCGCAATATTTCATTGCCAATATCGCCCAAGATGCAACCAGTATTGTCCCAATATTGTTTTGCTACAAAGACTCCATTAAGTACTACTGAAGAATCTGAGCATGTTTATTAAAATAAAGTTTTGTCCCGCTGCGTATGATGTCACAAATGAACCCTCTACATGTCAAGACAGAGATAACTTGTTCACTAAGCTATAGTTTTAATTTTAATACAAGTTATACATTTAAATTCATGCAATTTTACGTATTTAGCGCAGTTTTAAAACATTGAGTAACGGTTAATACTCTCAAGCTTTATCATGATGTACATATTTTTTTATATTATGTTGTAATAATCATCTTTTCTTTAGCCTATAAAAAAATTTGAAATCAAAACAACATTACGATTTTACCCTTTTGTAGGACAGTCAGAGGGTTCGAATTTCAAAAGAGATCAATTAAGGAGACTCAAGGTTATTCTATCTGTTCATGGATGTTTTATTACTAGGATACTGGCTTTCTATGAATTGAAGGACAGAATGTTTCCACTTTTTCCGGAGAATTAAGTGTTTCTTCTCTGGTTCTAAAGAACTCAGCAATAGGATGGCTTTTCATCTTAATTAAAAAAATCGAGTATAACATGAGCCGATCCAATTGCTATTAGAATCCATTCCTAGCTAAACTCTGACAGTCTAGGCATACATAGAAAAGAAAAATCCGCAGTATTTGCTGTCTTTTTTTCAAAAGGAAAAATTATTTAAATCTTCAAATAAATATTTTCCTCGTAAATTCTAATGAAAAGTAATTAAAGAAAATGAGTACTCTTACAATCCCTATCAATATTCAAAGTAAATAAACAATAAATTATCGAAACCAAATGTATAGATTATATGTAAATTCGGATACTTTCACGACTATAGAGGGGAACTGCTAAAATTGGGTTTCCAATTGTGGTATGTGTTATCCAAATTGTTTACTTCGAATGTATAATAGATTGCATGAAATTCATATAAACAAATGAACATTTTTTCATTAATCCTCTACCCTACTAGCGGGGTGGAACGGGATTGTTCTGGGTACCTGTGGGCAATCTTGATCTCAAGAACAGATAATCATTAATGAAAGTCTTGTACACCGTAGTGAAGATATTGTAATATTAGTACTTATTGCTATTACATATTCAAAAAAAATTACAGAGTATTGTACACATTACTGAATTTATTGTCAGAACTTCATTAATATTGAAATATCCCAACAGTGCTATGAAGTAGTGTAAAAATCAATGAAGTTCTTGAAAACGTTCTAAATTTATACACATATTTAATAACAAAGAAAATTTTCATAAACAAAAATGTCTCAGAAAAACGTTCAAAATGTACCATCGTCGTCTATATATGAGTTTATAACACAGTCCAGGATGTCTCAGTGCAGACAAAAACAACAGATTTGAACAAATTCATATGCAACTATGTAAATGACTTTAAAAGGTGTAAAGTGTTCATGAAAGAATATGATAAGAAATAGACATTGAAAACGTAAATAATTGAACAAGTCAATTTTAACTATGTAAATGACTTTAAAAACTAAAAAAAGAATTCAACACATTGTATGTATGTCGAAGTGAACAGTGGGCTTGTGTCTTCGCCCAGGTACTGCACTTAAAGGGTTCCCGGGGCGGTCATCCCTTGTCATCCCTTGTTTACTTTGACGTGATCTTTCACTTTATAAAGCCCAGACATTTTATCACGGTTTTCTGAATGTGTTGGAAAGTGCTTCATAATCTATGCTTCACGTCTCACTTTTCTTCCATGTTTATTTTTGAGGTTGGTATCTGAATATTGCAAATATGAAAATATTCACAAAATGCATTTTCAGACTAATTTTTTTCAAAACCAGACTTTTTTATACAATCAATAAAATAAAATGGCAAAAAACACTATAAAAAACACATGAAAATTACAATATCAAGACGTTTCGTAACGCATCGCGATTCATCAGTTTATTTATCTATCGTCGATCGACACAGGAAAAACACAGAAAATCAGCCACAAACAGTTAAAAAAACAGTTAAGCATTCAATAAAACTGCATATTCTCCCGGTATAGCACAGTATTCATTCAATGTGAAATTCTCCAGGCGATTTTTTGCCACTTTATTTTATTAATTGTACAAAAAACCGGTTTTGAAAAAATTTGGTCTTTAAATTCATTTTACAGACTTACAATGCTTTCATATTTTAAATGCATTTTCTTTCCTACTTTTTTCATAGCCTGACGCTATAACATGTTTTTACGCCGAGTTGTCTCTTTTCTATTCACTTTATCAGTAAAAAAAAATCTTTCAAAAAATCTTTTAGAAAAATGACTTTTTTCAAACCACGTCCACGTGTCTCAGTACTTTTCATTTTCTGTAAAAGTTCTTGAAAACTATTTGAAAACTTTATACACCAATTAATTGGTGTATAAATATTCACCGTTACTGGGTTTTATTTGTCTCATGCGTGCCAACGATCTTGTGCTCATGATTGACTTTCCATCTTGTGCTGCGTGTTTGTAGCCTTGCCATATAAGAGTGAGAGAATGCTAGACTGGATGTCGTCTGGATAGCTTAATTTGTAAAGCACTTGGTGCGCTATACCAAGGGATCCGGGATCGAACCCCGGTCTGGACATTTTTTCACTCTAATGGTTGTACGCTGATTAGTAAAGTGATAATTCATTCTTTGTATTTCATTATTTGAAAACTATTCAAAACTATCTTCTTACACTATATAAGAATATGTTTAAACTGCTTATTATTTAGTTTTAAAATAGATATTGAAATTTAAAAGATATTCAATTTTAAATACACTTTTTATCTCACGTTCACAATGCTTCAAATGTAATACCGTTAATATAGGTCATTCTTGCAGTAGGAACTTGCAATTGGAAAAAAAAATTTGTTAATGACATCTATTAAAAGGGCATTGAGAGTAGTTTCATAAGATTTTTTTTTATTATTATGCAGAAAATCCTTTTAGGAAGGGATTCGAAATTTCCAATTTGAATTTTGTTTTAAAAAGTGTGCATTATACAACGATAAGTTAATAACGGATCCAATTATGTGAAATGATCGAATATATTTATTGATCTACAATTAATATCATTGGATTACTTTTACTGAGTGAGGATTAATACCACCTAAGTATTTTAAATTCCTTAACGTTTGCCTAATTTTTTATACAAAATAATTTTATCTTTACTTAATTTTTCTTCTATCTATAATTCATAGTTTGATTAGTACGATATTAATACTTAATTTTTTATTTAAAAAATTAATTTAACATCCAACCAAGAGTGGAAGACTAGTATACATAACTTTCACTTCAATGTCTCGTAACGAACAGTTTAGACTCATTTGTAGGACGTTCGTTAGAACCCAGAGCTTTCTCGATGCCTTTAAAATAAATTAAACACTTTTATCATATATAGCAATTTTCGAAACACAGTACATGAGAGATAGATAATTGTTAATAAACTTTAGAAGCAATTTTATCGAAAAAAATATTTTTAGGTTGATACCCAAAATATCTCGTCAACTGACAATATTTTTTATGAAAGATTATATATCATTCCATAGTCCTTAATCGATGCTTTTTTTAAATTTTAATTTAAACATTTTTTATAAACAAAACAATAGATTTTTTTTTGTTAAAAAACAGACACTTTAAGTTTGATAGTGCGTCATTTTATTAAAATACAAAAAAAAATAATTGGTCAGGGACTAGGTAATTATATATATATAGGGTAAATGTACCAATAGTCGGCCACGTTGAGATAAAATGCCTTACAAATAGCTTATTTTTGGTTTTAAATGAAATATTACAATTTGGTTATATGCCTCTATCTTACATAAGTCATAAACCATCACCAAATAATTGTGGGTATTTTTATTCAATTAGTAATCAGCCATTTTTTTTTCAAGATAGAGGTTAAATCGTCATTTTTCTTATTTTTTTGTTAACTGATGGCAATTTTTTTTAAATGCAAGTATTAATTTATTTTTTATTTTTTTTTCTAAAATTATAAGGCTTGAATATTATAAGGGTAAATAAACTAACGTTTTTGAGTATAAAAAGTAAATAAATTTGTTGGTTTTAATTAATTTTAATGGGGCCCGACCATTGGGTATTACATGTCCAATAGTCGGCCACCAGGGGCCGACCATTGAGAGTTACATTTTGCTTGCATGTTCAATAGTCGGCCACCAGGAGCTTGATACTGAATACATAACGTATTGTACTTTGAGTTTATTTTTCATTGTTTGGTAGATATAACTATTTCTACATCTATACTAATATTCTAAAAAATAAACGTTTTTTATGTGCTTGTTTGTTTGTTTGTAGGGGAAACTATTGGAACTACCGAAATAATTTCGAAAGTAAAGGTAGCAGTCTCTGCTCCGACAGACTATATTTTATTCGTCAGAGACACTTTTCCCAAGTAGATGGATGAGCAAAAAGTATTCTAAACTTGCCCTTTTTGTGATATTAAAGGAGCTACTAACATGAAATTTGCATGGTTGTTGTTATCTAAAAAATTCGAAGTTTAAAAGTGTGAAATGAGAGGAAAAAGTTCTAAATTACAATTTGTGTAGAATTGTTAGGAATATAAACTTGAAATTTAACATGTCTATTACTTTTAAGACGGAAATTCTGGATCAGGACAATTAAAATAAAAAGAAAACTGCCCAGTTAAACTGAGGGGATTGAGCTCACAGGCTATTCACCCTAATTGTATATTATACTCTTATTTCAAAGAATTTGAAATAAGCCCATCGAAAAATAAACAAATCGACAATATATTAAGGGGATCATCCCCCCTTATAATTAACCAATGTACACCCAAAACTATTCAGGGAAGCGCCTTATTACAATGAACCTATATACAAAATTTGAAGCAAATCAGATAAGTCTGCATGAAAAACCCATTTATCTAAATTAAGGGGGGTTACACCCGTTTCCCCCTTTTATACTTAACCAGTGAACCCCCCGAACTAATCAAGGAAGCGCCTTATCACAATGAACCTATATAGAAAATTTGAAGAAAATCGGATAATTCTGCATGAAAACCCCATTTATCTTGAGGGGGGTGTAGCCCCCGTTCCCCCTTTATACTTAACCAATGAACCCCCAAAACTAATCAGGGAAGCGCCTTATCACGATTAACCTAAAAACAAAATTTGAATCAAAACTGTTATTTCTATCAAGAGTTATCGCGTTACGTTCATACATACGTACATACATACATACAGAACGGGCGGGCACATTTGCTCTCAGGCTTTGATAGCCTGTGAGCTAAAAAAAGGGGAATTTTTGAAAATGAAAAAAAAAAAAAACTGAACATTCTAAATTACGATTTATATGGAATTACCAGAGATAGAAATTCAAAATTTGCCAATTCTGTCATATTTAATATGTAAACGCTGGTATAAAGTAGTTTATTAAAAAATACGAAATTTCATAGATTACGGGACCAAACAAACGTTCTAAAGTTTCGAAATTTGTGATAGTTTTGGTGCTGGAAACTTAAAATTTGGCATGGTGGTTAATTTTAAGACATAAATGACCGGCTTAAGAAAGGTTTCTAAAAAATTGGAAATTTAGAATGCTGAAATGAGTGGAAAATGTTTGAATATTGGTTTTTTTTTTATAAATTTTAGAATACAAACTTGAAATTAGACATGGATAACCTTTTCCATACGTAAGTGGTCTGATCGTACCCGAACAGTTTCTAAAAAATTCGAAATTTAAAAGGAACTAAAATTTTTCTAAAATTGAAATTTCTGTGATACTGTTGGGTTTGAAACTTCAAATTTTGCTGGGTGGTTTCTTTTAAGATGTAAAATCTCGCAAAGAATGGTTTCTATAAAATTCGAAATTTAAAAAATTGAAATTATCAGTAATTGTTGTTTATGATTCTAAATTATGATTTATTTAGAATTAATAGGGACGGAAAATTGATATTTAATACCGGGTTTACTTTTAAGTCGCAAATGCTTGAACACAGTTTTTTGTTAAACAAAAATATAAATTGGGAAAATGAATAGAAAAGTTCTAAAATCCAAATTATTTTTGACCCACTAAACCAAATCCAAAATTTCTTTCAGGATAACACTGTCACTCAGGAAAGTAAATCACATGATGATTTGTAATTATGATTTATTTAGAGTTGATAGGGTGATTGCTAGAAACATGAAATTTGACATGGCTTTTACTTTTAAGATGTAAATGCGCCGGCAGATCATATTATAACATATTCAAAATTTAAAAGACTGAAATGAATAGAATAGGGTTTAAAATCACGACTCCTTTTGTACTACAGACGCGATTTCAAATATTGTCCTGGGATAAAAACGATGCCGTTCTCCACTTAAAAATGGTCTATATTTTATCTTTGTACAAACGACCTGATAGAACGAAAAATGTTCTAAAATCCCGTTTACTTTGAATTTGTTAAGACTAAGAGCAAGAAACTCCTTATGGTGATGGATTTTACGACATGAATGCTCATTAAGAACGTTCATGAAAGTATTTGAAATTTATAAAAAAGAAACTATTTTACTCCCAAACTGTCGAGGCTAGAAATTTTAAATTCGACATGTAAGATTCTGTGGGACGTGATGCTTCCTAAAGATGGCTGTATTTTAAAGATTTTCAAATAAATGAAATGGGAAGAAAATGTTCTACAGTTATATTTTTACTATGATTTCTCAAAAAATGTCAGCCTAGAAACTTCAAATTTGGCATAGAAATAACTAAGGCATAGATGCACAAGAACAATATTTGTCTTTTTAATTAATTCTTTTTTAATTTAAAAGAAAAGGAATATTAAATATTTTTTCATACCATGTTAGGAACAATTTTTCTGAGCAGTGGTATAAACATAGGTACGAGCAAAGATTATAATTAATTCAAATGATAGTAATACAGAAACATGATACCTAATAAGGAAAGAAAGTATTTCATATTCGTACACAAATTACAATTAAATATAGTAATCTAATGTTTTCCCACTTATTATTTCACGGTGTTTTGATTTTTATGGTGCATAAAGGTACATTAATATTGTAAAAAGAAACGTTTGATTTTTATAGAAAATAAGTAGTCACCCCAAAATGACCCACTAATCGATTTTTCTCAAACCTGTGACCCAGCCCAATGGTCTTTTCGTACCCCAAAACGATAGGATACAAAATATAGTCAAAATCGTTAGAGCCGTTTTTTAGATAAAATTAACTTGACCCATAGTGACACCTAAATGACCCACTAATCGAATTTTCTCAAACATGTGACCCATCCAAATGGTCTTGTACCAAAAAACAGTGGGATACAAATTGTAGTCAAAATCGTTAGAACCATTTTTTAGTTAAAATTAGCTTGACACATAGTGACCCCCAAATGACCCCCTAATCGAATTTTCTCGAACATGTGACCCAACCAAGTAGTTCTCTAATATCCCAAAAGGTAGAACTCAAAACTTAGTCAATATCGTTAAAGCCATTTATTAGATAAGATAAAATTACCTTGCCCGCAGTGACCCCAAAATATTCCACTAATTGAATTTTTTCGAACATGAGACCCAGCCCAATAGTCTTTTCGTACACCAAATCGGTAGGATACAAAATGTAGTCAAAATCGTTAGAGCCGTTTTTTAGATAAAATTTAGTTGACCCGTAGTGACCCCTAAATGACCCACTAATGAAATTTTCTCGAACATGCAACCCAGTCCAATGGTCTTCTTGTATTCCAAAATTGTAGGATACAAAACTTAGTCAAAATCGTTAGAGCCATTTATTAGATAAAATAAAATTAGCTTTACCCGCAGTGACCCTAAATGACCCACAAATTGAATTTTCTCGAACATGTGAGATAGATCAATCATCTTATTATAACCGAAAATGGTGGAATGCAAAATTTAGTCAAATTTGTTAGAATCGTTTTTCAGATAAAACAAAATTTGAAGTGGTCGACTATTGGTTCAATGATAGACGAACATTAGATTTAAGGTGGCCGACTATTGGAGAACTTGCCCTTTTTGAACTTAACTTTGTCTAAAAAAACTATTACCGTGTTTTTTAAAAATAATTTCTGAAACATAATAAGAAACGTATGTTTTATCATATATCACTGTTAAAAATGCTGTGTCGTTTTTTAAAAATTCTACTTTAAGATTTATATATATAAAAGCAGTTAAGTGGCAACTATTGGTACATTTACCCTATATATTAACGTGCTTTTTATATCTATAATTTTAGATGAAACCACTGCTAGAAATCTTAGGTACCACAGAAAGCTACAGGCCTCGTATCATCGAATTAAAATAAACTAAAACAAAGATGCATTTTGAAAGCTCAAAATATGTGTTTTATGCTAAATCCTAAATATTTCTACCTTGCTCCTAGACTTAAAAATAACTTCATAAATTATGCTTCTATTTAAGGCCGAAAAACACCTCTAACCTCTTAACAATCTCAATATGAATTACTTAAATTAAATTGAATGGAAATATGGAAAGTGAAATATGAGACTGAGTATTCCATCAATATACTGATCACTTCAAAATGCGGCTCCACCAGTGGCTGAGAAGTTCTGCTCTCAAAGCTCGCAGACGAGAGGTGCTGGGTTCAAACCCCTGCCGTGCTCGTCCACCTAACCGTTCGGAGTGTTCCGTGGTTTTCTTCTAACCTTGCCGTAAATACGGGTTAGGATCCCTTAGAAAGATCCACACGCAGGGCACTTTCCCCTAGAGCCTATATTCCTCGAGTAGATAATCGGCCGTCATAAAATCAATCAACCAATCAATTCAAAATGCTGATTTGGAAACTGTCGAAAGGATAATCAACATGGTACATGGTAACTCATGCAATACGATAAGAGTAAAAAATTCTTTAGGTATAAAATACATACTTAAATATCAATATTAGAAATTTTATATTAATAGTAAGTAAAAAGAAACAAGTTTTGCGCGTATCAGAAAATTAATAATAATGTGTATAGAAACAATTTTTCCGTCAAAAAATTAAAAATGCCTCAAATTAAAATAGCTGGAAAAAGATCCGATTAAATTAAAAAATTAGCATAAAATTAAAAACAATTTAAATTCTCAAAAAGTTAAAAAAAAATTCAAATACTTTTCTTTTGCAAAATGCAACTTCTTTTTGTTTTAATATATGTATACCATTCAAAACTATATGTGATCTGATCAGACACTTAGATCTACCACATAACCGTTTATCTGCATGGTTAACACCATGCAGTATCTGTTAACTATGTACACAAAACGAACCTACTTCCACGTCAGAACTAATGAAATGACATCAGTTATGTCTATTCGACTTCAATAAAATATTAAATATATTTGAAATCCTCGTAAATACTAAAACAAATTACAATAAAAAAATATCAGCTTCTAAACTGAAAAATAAAATTATAAAGTTCGATGAATGAACTCATAAAATAAAGGAAACGAAAAATACAAACAAAAAAATCGTTATTGCCCTTCAAAGTAATCTCCATTGGCTACAAAACAATTTTGATAACCTTCGCATAGCTGCTGGAAATTGTCTGTAAAGAGCCTCATTCGGAATCGCTCAAAGCGACGATGTCACACGTTGTTGAAATCCCGGTACATCTGCGAAGTGTAGATCTTTCATGACTCTGAGACTTACATGACTTCTGATAATCAGTGAACATCTGTCAATGTTGTCTGGGATCGTGGTTGTTGACGGTCGACGTGAACGCGGCTTATCATTAACAATTTCCTTTCCGTCGCGGAAACACTTGAACCAGTCAGAAACATTGTTTTTTACTAACTGCTACTAATTCGACCATTTGCAACAAGATTGCATAGGTTTCCCTAATCTGTAGCAAAACCTGATGTACATGCTTTGCTCCATTGCACATGACACGACGTGTCACATACACTCCCCGTTCAATTCGTGACAGTTGGTAATTTGCTTGAATATTCTGATTTCGACGACATTAGAGCGACACATATACGTGCCACATAAGATGCCCAGAATTCTCGATTATTTCCACCAGTTATTTTTTATTGTACGCTTTGCCTCATTCAATCATAGCATTTATGGAATTCAATTAGGCAAGAATTTCTGTTTTGAAAAACCGCTGGTAAAAGATTAAAAATTCTGCAAAAGACGCTCGTCGCGAAGAGGTTAAGCACTTCTAAACATATCTCTCAATCCGTGCGTGCTCATTTTTATCCCGAGTCGTTTAAATATCGGACCATTCACCAATTTTTTTTTTTACACGCACCATTACTCAACTGAATCAGATAAGCCGGCAGTCGAGCAGACAAAGATATTTGTTCTGCAGTCCAAAAGGTTTAAAATCAATTTCAAGATTTTTTAACATTTCATTTTTTACACGTATAATCTTATGCACAATTTGCAGTATTGTAAACAGTCCAAAAAATTAATCACAAGTAATTTAATATTAGCTTTAAAAAAAGTCATTTATACTGCTAATTAATTACCAAAAAACGTATTTTGAAATGTTTGTTTATGAATTACACGCTCATAAATAATTTTATCACAACAGATTTAAAATGTGTACTAAAATAAAAATATATAAAAGAAAATCATTTTTTCATATAAATTATCTGCAGGAAAAAAAAAGTCACAAGAAAAAAAAAGAAATATTTTATGGATATTTTGAAGATATTTACAAAGAGATCTTTTACTGGATTTTTCTTTAGAATAATAAAAGTAAAAATAAAAGACGTTGAAGAAAAAAAAATAAAAAAAAGATTGCTTTGAGACATGTAGATAATTTAGTGCCTGGGGAAGTTACATACTTTAAATTCTGAGTAAAAAACATTCTATTTATAAACAGTCGTATTTCTTACGAGGAAATGAAAATCTTTTCCTGAAATAATAAAAATATTCATGATATCCATCTGATTTCTATAGAAATTTTTAAATCTTATTTATTGAGCACATAGGGTAACAAGACAGAAATAAAATGTCAAAGTGCACGCATAGTATTATGTACATTCGAATTATATATTTTAGAAAATAGAAATGATATTTTTCCTAACTACTTTTATAGTTAAAATTCATAAAATATACAACTAAATGTAAATATATTGCTTGAAGGTGCGTAAAAACATACATAAAACATTTAAAAGCACATTAAAGTCCTTTTAAAAATTCAAAACGTTTTCAACCGAACTACTGTCATCATCAGTGAAAAACTAATTGTTGAGTTGAGTTGTTGTCTCTTAGCGTTTTCTTGCTTGCCCGGAATAAAATATTTTACTTCAAGGGTTTGGAATATAAGGTGGGATGGGAAAGGTAATCAATGATGTATTAATTCATTCCAGACTGCGTGGATATCATATGATAATACATCGTTACAGACTTATTTCTTTTTTAGATATTATTTCTAGAGACTCTCTTATGATAGCTTCCTGGTGATTATTTGTGCGGAATATAATTCTGGATCCATTGAAATCTACTTTTATAGGTTCAGTTTGTGCTAATCTTTCTAAAGCAGTGTGGGGTTTATTTAATCTCAGATCTGCTTCATGTTCTTTTATTCTTTCCCGAAATTTTCTCAGTGTCATACCTACGTACATAAAATATTTGTTATCTTTCTTGAATGGTATAATATATACCCCTGATCTATTGATAGCCTGGATTGGGTCAATTTTTCTGTGTAACAAAACCCGCAACTTTGGGGGAGGGACTGCGATTAATGTAATGCCAAACATAAAGAGGGAATGTCTGCAAAAAAACTTTTTACAGTTTTTATGTATATTTTTAAATTTTTTTAATGGTGTTTCGATTCACCCCGCAGTTAGAGGTGAATCGGAACAAATCTTAATTTTTATTTGTTCCGATTCAGATTTTAATAGGGTTAATAAAATGAGGTAATAATGATAAGGGATGAATAAAAGCACGTAGTTACTATCAAACAAATCCTTTATTTTATATACGAGTAAAGGTATGACTTTTCAGAAATTAGAAAAAAACTTTGAACTCAAGAAAGATTAAAATTTATTCTATGAAAATGTATTTGAAATGAGAAATATGAAATTTAATACAAATAAATTCACTCATGTCGTTCACAAAAGTTATCATATCCTTGAAACGAGCAGATGTTTTAATGTTGTCCTTTAGCTGAAGTTTCTTTATGACAGCTTCTGGAAGAAATGCTGCCCCATCTTCCACCGTTTCTTGAAATACCCAAGTATGGGGGAACCTTTTGTAATATTTTCCCACATAACCATCATCTTCTGGGCACAGAGCTTTGGTCACATAGAGACTGTATGACTTTTTTTCCATGCACTTTAACGACAAGGAAATCTCCTGGAGCAAATTGTTTCGAAAGTTGGGGATTTTCTGGGATTCCAAAATCTGGGTCATCTTCTGAAGTAGTAGGCAATATGAACTCTTTATCACTGTCTTGAACAGAATAATTGGAATTTGAATCTTCAGAAGATGATCTTCTGGATAGTTTCTTTCGTGTGCTCAGATTTACTCCGTTAATCATAAACCTATGCTGTTACAAGACATTTTTCCCTTTTTCATTATGTAGTTTTACAAATATATAAAATCTAATAAAGCATATCGTTTATAGGTCTATCCTTAATAAAACAGCACTACTCTTAGGCTTAGAATATGAAAAAGTCTGGAGTTACATACAAAGTTTTGCAGATGTTGAAAATAGGAGGTTTTTGAGGATCCACTAGCAGTTTTTTTATATAACCCAGTAATGGTGTCAGCCTGACAAAACTGAACTTCCCAACACTTCATGATACTACCTTCTTAAAAAAAATTGGCAATTAAAAATGTCCTCACGTATATTTATTTTGAATTTATTTGTATGACCGGGAAGTTTCGTTCCTGTTCACCCCGCTGTTCCTATTCACCCGGTTTTACGGTACTCACGTGTTCAGAAATTAGCATTTTGTGTTTGGTGCTTGAGTTTTGCACACCAGTGTATATCATGAGAGACGGTAGTATCTCGAGTGACGCAGCAAAAAACCGAAAACCCAAATCCGAAGATTCCGTCACTCTCATATATAGAGCTAGAAGGACATCAAAGGGAAATCGAAACGCCGAAATTTAATATCTCAGCAAATATGAGGCATACTGTTTTGATTTTGTCACATTAGTCTTATATCTATGGTCTAATTCAATCCTGAAATTTATACATTTCTACATGCAGTAGATTTTACGAACTGGAAGTCCATTTTTAACTAAATTTGGGTAAATGTAAGACCTCTGAAAATGTCATACCAGTTATCTCGAAAATGGCTCGGTCGTTTTTTTTTTTTAAATTAATATATTATATTAATCGGTTTTAGATGAAGCGAATGTGGTTTTGCGTTAACGTAGGAAAACTCTTGTTTTCTATATAATCCACTTTTAAAATCTGACTACACTGCTCAAAACAATTAAAGGATATTTGAAATTTTATATAAAATAAAGATATAAACGAAATTTTTTTGCCGAAAATAGAAGAAGAGAATCACAAATGCAAATTTTTCTGGTTTTCAAACTGTGGAGTATGCAAATTTTGAGTTCGACGTCAAAAACGTCGCTTCAGCGGCAGCGAATGAAATTTGACTTTCAACTGGATAAAAGAGAATGAAGACAAGGATGATCGGCATTCAGTGATTGCTTTGTTTCGATGAGTACGATGTCTCAGCGAAGTCATTTGACAGATTCAGAAGCTTGGAGAATTGTTGGTAGGTTAGAAGGGGGCCAAACTCAAGCCGAAGTACCGCAAGCCATTGGAGTGTCACAAATTGTCATTTCCAGGATCTGGAACCGTTTTTTGGAGAGTGGATGTGCAGGCCGAAGACCAGGGCAAGGTCGTAGACGGGCAACAACGCCTAATGAAGATCGGTATTTAGCGTTAACAGCTCGGAGACACCGAAACATGAACGCTACTCTTCTCCAACAACACCTTCGCTCGGCTACAGGCACCACGATTTCAACTCAGACTGTCCGAAACCGGCTCCATGCTGTAGGTCTGTATGCTCGCCGACCGATGGTATGTGTTAGATTAACATCAAGGCATCGTCGCGACCGCAGGGAGTGGGTAACCGAGCATGTCAACTGGAGGAGAAATGAATGGAGCAATATTCTGTTTTCTGACGAGTCCCGTTTTTCTGTGCATCCGGATAATAGGCGTATTTTCATCTGGAGGGACCGTGGCAGTAGGAATAATCCTGCGTTCGTGCACGAAAGTGTCAGATTTGGCGGTGGAGGAGTGTTGGTGTATGGTGGCATCTCCATCCTTGACGGGCGCACTGACCTCTACATCATTCGAGATGGAGCTCTGACTGGTCGCCGATATAGGGATGAGATCCTCAGACCTATTGTAGTCCCTTACGCTGCAGCAATCGCAGATAACTTCATTTTAATGGACAATAACTGCAGGCCACATCGTGCAAACCTGGTGGAGGATTTCCTTTTCGAGGAAGGAATCGTTCGAATGGAATGGCCAGCGTGTTCTCCAGACATGAATCCAATCGAGCACGTTTGGGACGCTCTAGGAATACGAGTTTCTGGCCACCAACAACCCCCACAAACTCTCCAAGAACTGGAAAGAGCTCTTCTGGAAGAGTTGGGCAGAATACCCCAACTTCGCATTAATAGCCTCATTGTGTCCATGCCTGAAAGGTGTTCAACGTTGCTGGCCGCCCGTGGAAACCATACCCCCTACTGAAAATGATTTTCTTTGAAGAAAACACCTTTTCTTATTCTTTTTTTCTCATATGCACAAATTGTGTTTTTTTCCTTTTGTACACAAATGCGCAATAAAATGCATTTTTTTCTGCCAAACATGTGTAATTTATTCTCATATAACCTACTATGTCTGTCGACCATGTATCAATCAGCTAAAAAGTTTCCCAGATACAAAATCCACCTAAAACTGCAATATCCTTTAATTGTTTTGAGCAGTGTATTTTCCTACGAGATTTCTCATAAGAATACATGGGACCGAATCACCTCTTTTGACTGCTCAAACATAAGGTTAAAAATCGGCTGTCGGTATAGTTAAAAACTTCTGCATGTAGGAGGTAAATTTATTAATTTTTTTTAAATGCGAAAACAGTTAATTATACACTTCTAATATTTAATATATATGTATTATATTAAATTACCATTTATAAGAAAATATTTCGAAATTATAAATTTGCATTTTATCGAAAAACTATTTATATTCATTTTTTAATATGAGGAGATATTTTTTAATTATATGTATTCAATTTTACTGTTATTTATAATAAGTTTTCGATTTTCAAAGGATTAAAGATTTCCCATTTCTTAGTTATTATTGCTGAGCGAAGACAAAACAATCACCGTTAACCAACCAATCCCTTGTATTCATGAGCGAGACTCGAAAGATGGCGTTGCATTTCAATGTTGTTCGTAGGAATATACCACTCATATGAGGTATTTTATTATTTATTTATTATTTGTTTACTTATTTTGATTAGATTGTCCTTTTAGAAATTGTCTTTTGATTTAGTGACGTAAATGGTGAGATGATTGTCAATAGTATTACATGTTGATGTTTTATCGTTAAAATGATATAAGGAAATTGTATTATGGCCAGTGAATCTTTTAAAGAAGTCTTAAAACCTGCTGACTATAGGAGATTGGTTTTTTACTTGTTAGCTATATTTTCCAACTCTCCAAATTACCGCAATGTAAATATAGTATTAAGTTTTATCCTATACTAAACTTCCCTCTGAGCATAATTTTATTGAAAAAAAATAACGAAAATGTATTGTTGTAGTAATGAATTATTTTTCAATAAAAAAAATCTTACATTGGACGTTTAATCACAGTATTTTAAATAAGAAAAATTAAAATGTTTACAAACGAAAAAAATAAATGAAGATATTTTTTTTTCACAAAAGAAGATATATATATAAAATTATTTAACTAAAAAAAAAAAAGACTGCAATTTGTCTATTGAAAATGTTAGACTATGACTAAATGAAAAGAAAATTGTACAAAATACCTACCTAAGTCACAAACATAAAAAATACCAGGGGAGGGGAGGGGGGGTTCTGCCCTCTGATAATTGTTTGCTCAAATATGAATAATTTTAAAACATAATGATTCAACTATGATAGCAATTAATTTGTGCTCAATTAGTAATGTTGCACAAAAGAAATCATTGGCAACTATAATAGCTTCGAGTAAAAACCTTTCAAGCATAACAAATTAACATTCAAAACATCATTGTCAAAAGACAAAAAAGTGTAAACATAACCTACTTTCAAATTACAAGACTATTTTTGGTACTTTTTATGTTTAGGCGACAGTGATAACTCGCCAAATCGCGTTTCATTTGTTATCATTTCAGTTGCAACTCTTTCCCGTCATTCACTTCACGCAATTTTAATAACTAAAACTTTTTATTTCATTGTGATTGAAATACGTTTAATTGTGATGAAAATTTGATATATTATATAGGGGATTTATGTAACGTAAGTTTTCACTTTTATGTATATAAAATTAGATACGATGTTTTCATTATGAAATAAAATGTTTCTAGTTTATGTTATGGCTTACTTTAACATTTTTGTTATTGACTAAGCCTAATCATTAATATACCCGATCACATGAGATTTTGTTATTTGCATTGATATGTTTGTGTTTACGTATTTTATTAAGATTATATTTTAGCTATTTTTAAGATACTATATAGCAATATTAAAATGTTGGCTATATTTTATTAGCTTATGTTAAAGATTGGTGAAAAAAAGGTTTGCAAGATTCAAAAAAATTTGTCGATCACCTAGTGCCCGACTAACTTTTAAGTACCCTGTTTTTAAATTAAAAGCATTTAATACAAGGTTTTTCTATAGTGGACTCTAGAACAACAGGGCCGCTGGGATGGAATTTAATTTTTAAAAAGGACACATTTTGAACCAGTTTGTTTACAGTCCCATTTTATTAGTAGAATTTTGTGATAATTTCCCGAATGATTGGCCAATTTTGCATTTTTTGTAAAAAAAATCCTTAGATGTAATTTTAAACAAAATCTCTTCGTTCATTTCTTTAATTTGCAAATATTTTAAGTTTTCTTATTTAAACTACTGTGATTAAATGTCCAATGTAAGATTTCCCTTAGTTGAAAATTGTTATGACAGAATTTACACAACTGCAAAAATAATTCATTACTACAACAATACATTTTCAGGGTTTTTTTCCGATAAAATTAAGCTATACAATAGAGGAAAGTTTAGTATAGGATAAAACTTCATACTATATTTACATTGCGGTAATTTGGAGAGTTGCAAAATATAGCTAGCAAGTAAAAAACAAATCTTCTTTAGCCTGCGGTTTTTAAAAGACTTCCTAAATATTAATTCGACACGATGCAATTTCCTTACCTTGTATCATTTTTATCGATAAAACAGGTAATTGACAATCATCTCACCATTTAAGTAACAATTTAAAGTCAATTTCTAAAAGGACAAGAAAATCAAATCAAAATAAGTAAACAAACAATAAATAAATAATAAAATACCTAATATGAGTCTTATTCTTGTAAACAAGAATTTGCATCGCAATCACCGCTCATGAATACATGACACAAGCGATAGGTTAATTTATTGTTAATTGATAGTAGAGGTGCACAACCTTTTTAAGCGAAGGGCGAATTAAAACTAGTGCTCCCTATTAAACGTTTATACGAGTATACCTATAATACGTATTATAGGGGGTGCAGATTTTGGATACGTATGATACGACCAAGGCGGTTATACGTATTATACGAAACAGCTTATACGGTACATCGTATATACGGATCTTACACCAGCGGTTAAACGTATACACGTTTAAACGGTTTTCGTTCATTGGTTAAAACATTATGCCCTTTTCCTGCTGGTCTGCGGATCAGAGACTTTGAAAAACAACCGCTGTGTCCTGTGCAGTCGGTACTTGAAAAAAAAAATCGGAATATTTTTTGTCAGTTTAGATTTTGCCCCCCCCCCCCTCAAATCTAAACTATTAATTATGAAATGATTTACCTTTCGCATATCTGTAACACACGCACATAGCTTATTTTGATTTATAGCGTGGACATTTCGCCCGAAACATTAGTATTGCAGAACACAAACTTACATTGACTTCATATTTTATACTGACATTGATCAATCAAAACTCCTGGGAAGTTTCATAATCTTATTTTTATTTTAAAGCACCCCACGGAGGGCACTTCCCCCACCGGCCTATATCCCTAGTACAGATAATCGGCCATAACAAATAACTAACTAAACAAACTTTTATTTTATTTAAGAATACTTTTTTCTGTATTAAAAATATTTTGAAAATACGTTTTATAGCAAAAAAGAAAAGAGAGGGCAAGTCATTTTGAGCTTGTGTGATTGCGTTCCGAAACCTGCAGTGACGATTATTTGTCAGGCTATAAGTAATCGAAATTTTTAGGAATTCTTGAAAAGCAATATCTTGTAATGCAATTTGTATAAAAAATACCACGAGTGTCATGGTTAAAAAATGAAATTGCGTTATACATTAACACAGAGTAGAAAACATTAGCACCGTGGAAAGAACAACATTTGACCTCCCAGACGCAATTTAAGTATACGCGCACAAAAATAAATATATATTTTTTAAATTACGAAAGAATATACTTAATAAGGATTAACAATAAATCTGAAACGTATATATTCTCCTTATTTGCACAAAGTCTTTTTACTTTCGTTATATATTTACAATAATCGTTTATAGGGAAAAATAACAAGATTCTAATGAAACATATTATACAGATTGCTAAAGTAACGCCATTCGTTTCCAACTTGTTTTCCGTTCAGTAACGTAACACTGATGAGATCCATTGGCATTAAAAGTAAATACGATGCTTGAAATATACGTATACTTGCATTAAACGTATACTTGAATTATACGTTTAACCGATATACGCTTATACGTATCCGGATACGTTTAAACGTATAGTGTAAGGTATACGTATTTCTTAAATACGTATTATACGTATATCGGTTAAAGGTATAACTGAAATACATATCGCATCGGGAGCACTAATTAAAACATGGTTGGGTTGTCGAGGACCACCATCAGTAGCACAGAGAGAATTGAGATGTTGGGGAGGGGGGGGGGATAATTATCATTATCCATACATACAGCACACTTCGGTTGCAAATTTGGAAGAACGCACTTGATGGATTTGTGATTTTTATGCGGCTACTTGACAAATTCGTGATTTTCACGTGCCCGTTCTAAAAAATTCATGATTTTTATGTATAGGTTCAACTTTTATGTATAGGTTTCAACTTTTTTTACTCACTGGCCGTACATGGATTTTTTTTACTCGCCAGTGTTTTTCAGTACTGGCAATAACAAATTTACAAATACCTGGTAACAAATTTGCGAAGTTTGTCAAAACGATTGTGGAATAAACTGCGAAATTCGTCAAATAGTGTCGGGAAAGAAATTGCGACATTCGTCAAATGGTCTCGGGAAAGAAATCAGGCATTGCAGGAAAAAAATTAATTATGTCTAACTCGCGTGAAAAAATTCGAGAAATTCGTCAAATAGGTTCGAGGGGAAAAAATCACAAAATTCGTCAAATGATCTCGGGAGAAAAATAGTGAAATTTGTCTAACGGAATTGTGGAACAGAATTGCAAAATTCGTCGAACGGCAGCGGAAATAGATTGCGAAATTTGTTGAACATCAGCAGAAAGAAAGTGCGCAATTTGTTCGTTCATGGAAAAAATCGTGAAATCAAATCAATTTATTGAACTAAATACATTTCAATGCATAATATAGGCTCAGTGAAAGTAATATATTTACAGTGTATTGGAAAATTATAAGCATTTTTTGTATGTGTAAATATACTTCAAAAGACAAACCAAAAATAATTTAAATTTTAAAACAAATACTATTAAATTCATGTGAAGGTGTCACTCGAATGTTGATATCATTTCTTTTAAAACCCATATTTTGAATTCAGGACAGATGTGAGTGAAAAAGCATCAGCGAATAAATTTTATATATATTTTCATGTCAAAAATAATAATTGCATCTGTGAATGTAAATAAAATAAAAAAGAAATTGATGATATATTTTTTTAATCATTAACATAGCGTCACTCAAATTTGATATCATTGCTTTTAAGACCCATATTTTTAAAATTCTTAGAGCCAAAAGAAAGTGCTGCGTCACAACTTTTAACCCGTTAAGGGTTTTTGTACTGATATATTCATACAGTCAATCTCGATTAATACGAAGATTACGATTACACAGTATTCCTCTTTGTAACAAAGCTATAGGAATAAACAAGTTGTCGATTTCTTATTATTAATAAAATATGACAATTTAAGTAGGTTTTCTATATGTAAACGTATAGTTAAATTACGAAAAATTACTGAAGAAGTGCTTGTAGGGCAATTTTACATTTCTAAGTTGGAAAAAATAACTTACCAATTGTAGATTGATATTTGTTTCATAATTTTTGTTTTTCGGGTTTATAAACAGACAAATGAAGCTGAAATTAACAAAAAAAAATCACGCTAGCCGATTTTTATTTATTTAATCGGTTTAAAATAGCTGTTTTCGTTGAATATTTTCATTTACATCCCACAACATAACATTGTTTTCTAGCTAATTTAATAATTTGAAAAATAAGAAATTTTTGCCATTTTTTTAAAGAAACTAAATAAACTTCACCCGAATTCAATACAAGTGCAGGTAATAACTTTCAAAATTTGACAATTGGGTAATTTTTGTTCGCTGTTTCGAAATATTTCTTGCTACAACCAAGATTTATGATTTATGCAATATATTTTTACATTAAGCCAAAAATTTCCATTTTCTTTGTACGTTAAAACTGAGTTATCGTTACAACAAAGCTTGATATAAATGAGACTAAATTTAGAAAACAGCTGAGTGTTTGCTGTTTTTTTACATTTGTCACTTTATGCAATTATTTCTAATGATTAACAGAGAACTAATATACAGAATACTATTACAGATCACTAATTATTGTAGTCATATTTCCAATAGTTCATAGTTTTTGATCACTATATTTCATTTTCTATTTTATTTCATTTATATTTTCTTTTCTTTTTGGCTAGTAAATGTCTCTTCTTAAAATAATTTACAATACGCAAAAAAAATTTACCGCTGCCGATTATCTCTACAAGGAATATAGGCCCCCGTGTGGGTCTTTCTAAGGGATCCTAACTCGTATTTACGGCAAGGTTCGAAGAAACCACGGAAAACTCCGAACGGAAAGGTCGACGAGTGCGACAGGGGTTTGAACCTAGCACCTTCAGTCTACCAGCTTTGAGAGCAGAACCTGTCAGCCACTGGTGGGGCTTTCTGTTATTTGAAGAAATGCTTGTATTTTCACTGAAGAATTTCAACAATGTTGAACTTCGACTGGGGAATTTTTCATATTTTGAGGAGAAAAAGTTTCGTTTCTAATATAAAATGTAACATGCAGCACAGTTGTCGGAACACTCCTGTGATTTTAGGAAAATGCAGATTTAGATTGGAAGATTTCAGTTAATTTTTATGCTAGATGGGTGCATTTTATGTATTTTTGTGTGACGAATCAAAGAAGAATTTTTCGTGTTTTAACGTTAAAAAAGCAAAGGGTAAAATCCTTCAAATATTGTTTTCCTGAGAGTGTGGTAATTCTAATTCATGTAAGTGAATAAGAAAATATCGTGCAAAAGCAATGATGACGGTTTACTGAATGCTACCGCAACTAGTCTGCAATAAATCAAAATGTTCTGGTGCTAATAACATTGTTTTATCTGTTTATAGTGTACTGCGCAAAGTATCGTCTTTATTGTCAGCAAATATCAAACTAATTGAGAGATAAATATTTTTAAAATAAGTGACAATTTAATTATGCATTCAAATTTTATTTTTTTATTTTTGCAATGCGGAACAGTAATATATTTAGAAGTTATATAGCAATTTAAAAGTATTGTGAAATTACTATGGCATTAAAAAATCTTTAAAATGTACTTACACGGTATTAATCTACAGATATTATTTGAAGATTAATATATACTACTCAAACGCCTGGAAAATAAAATGAAATATAGTTTGCTTTAACTGCGTTCCGTGACGTTCTGCGACATGCGTGCACAGTTGTTTTTCGAGTTAACATAATTAAAAAAGAAATTAAAACATTATATTCCCAATGCCTTGTAATTTATATGATTGACAAAGTAACTTTTAATGATGTTATTATATTCTATTTTCATATGAGAGCAATTAAAGTATTTTCTATTAAAAGTCTTCGAAATAAACTATGAAAATGAGTATTTCCATACTATTTTTACCCATTGCAGTTACTCAAGATCAGTCTGAATTAAACAGAAATCGTAAATAAAAACCGATTTAATAGCTTTTATAAGATAATTTCAATATAATTATCAAAAAACTTCGCAGTCTATTTCTGCAACATTTTATTGTTTAAAAATAGTGGTGTTAAAATATTTTGGTAACATTTCTTCCGCGACAAACTTTTGATCCTTCTGAAGACATTAACTTTGTTATATTGCTTTGCTTTTGTAATGTTTCAACTTTAATTATCCTTTTTTAAGAACGTTGCAAACATCTGTTTGTGGCCATGAGTAGACATGGAATGACGCTTTTTCAAGATTATCTTTTTTCCCCACCAGACTGAATGACGTGACTTTCAAATTTTATAATAAAAATGCGATAAACTACTATTAGATTTATACTCATGTTATTCTACAAATACAAGCCTAAAACATATAAATGAATGTGTTAAACAAAATACCGAATTTGATTTCATTTACAATTCACTAAAACCGATAAAAGATTTTTTCTCCTTTTAACCTCAATAAAAAAATTCAACTACCTGCATGAGTAATGACTTACTCGCTTCGTCATTATAAGCCGGAAAAAAATTCAAAAAGTATTTGAAAGTATTTTTTGGTAAAATAATTAATTCATTAATTTTATTGAGAAGCTACTGATAAAGGACAAAAGTATTAAAACTTTAAATATCGACTACTTCAGGTAATGAGGCACATTCATCTCTGCGAGGTATCTTATTGACTTTGGAAAAATATTCCACCGAATAAGTTTTGACTTGAGGAACATTTTGAAATGTTCTTTCGTTGTTTATTTTTTTTTAGAAATATCAAATAATATCTGCAGCTAAGTATTTTTAGTGATATTCTATCGGATAAAAAAATGAGTTTAAAACATTAGGAGTGTATTAAAAAGGACGCTTGTAAAACACATGAAAATCGAAAGATTTTTAACTGTTTGTACTTTGTAATCTATCAAAAGTATGAAAAAAAAATCTTATGAAAGAAATAGAAATACTGATTGTTCTGTGTTCATTGTATTTAATTTATGATGTCACATAATAGATTAAGATCGTTAATCGGATATTTTATTCAGTGAAATAAAAAAAATATATTATTTTATGGTAAAGAAACAGGGCATTTGAAGAGATAATATACAGAAAATGTAGCTTAGAAAACATCAGACAGACAGAGAGAGAGAGAGAGATAGAGAGAGATAGATAAAGAAAGCGGTAAAAAATGTTTAATTTTTTAAAACGTTTTTCAATTATTTATCCTGTAAATTATTTGTTTTAACTCATAATTTACCATCGTCCTGTATATAGAACAGTTCAGAGTTATTGGATTTTCATAAGTAATATCGCATTTTTTTAAATTTCTGTTCGACTACTAAAATATACTTTAAAAATGATATATTATATTATATATGAAAGTTATATTGAATATTGCCGCTTGCAATCATATTCAGTTTCATTTTAATATATAACGTTTTTGAAGGTGGCTAAATTTTACTGTTATATCTGACATAACTTCCTTTTTCCATTCAATTTAAATAATTGCGTGAAAAAAGAGACAAAATTCTCTTCGAATTAAACCATGCTAAGTTTTATATATTATTTCAGTGTAAAACCAATTGTTGCTGAGTGAATGTAAATCATATGTACACAATCTATAGTAGTTGATTGTATCATCGTAAAGAAAAGAGACCAATGAAGTTTTAGTAAATTGTTTAATTTATAATTTATATTTGTTGTCTTATTTTTTACGAATGAAGGTCTTTTCTCTCGCTGTAAAAAGAATAAAAATCGCGAAAAAATGGAAAATATACTGGCAGCAAAGTTGCTGTCTATTCTCAGTTTTTTCAAAAAACTTGTTTTGGTACTCATACTGATGCAGGCAATATGTATTACGCAATACGTATGATACACGCAATATGTATTTATTTTTATTTTGTATTATCACGCCCGTTTTTGTTTTGCCTCGTTTTCCTCCGAATTCAAACCTGGATACTCGCCATTAAAGGATAAACGTTCTGGCACTTCGCCACATCCAACAACTCTGTTATAGACCAAAACATCAATTAAAATAATTTACCGAAATTCTTCCGTTTTTCTGTCATTTGAAAAAGAACCATTTCCGTTTGTCTGTGTTGGAAGGAATATTTCCGTATTTAACTTTCAACGAGTGAAGATAAAAATGAAATGTTCCGTTTATTCATGGAAAATTTACGATTTCCACTCAAAATAGAAAGTTTTCATTAATCAAAAGTAATATCACATAAAATCACTCGTATATTATAAGGAATTTTTTAAGTGCTGTTATCTATTTTTCATTTTTTTGTTTAAAAACTTATGGGCGATACAACTAGTGCTATTGTTTTTCTTGTCTTTAAACTAGACTGTTATTTTTCTATTATTAAATAGTTATGTAGTCCTGAAAAGTCCCATGTTTGTCCAAACTATGCAAAAAAGAGCCCGGCTTCATAATCAAGAGCCGAAAGAAGTTTTCTGCTTAGTTTGATTTAACATGCAACATGTTACGTCTATTTCAATTTACATAAATCTTTGTTTTTCAGTAAGTGCAGTAACACAATCAATGTTATTTCCCTCATTAGTTTAATATTTACTATATACCAGCTAGCTCTTTCTGAAAATAGCATTTACAGTTACAAATATGTATCAGTAATATGTATCTGCAGTAAAAAATCTACATTTCATAGTTGTCTACCACTAAAGGGAGACATACTTATCTTTATCTATTGCATTTTCCTTTAGGTTTCGTTTTCATTTCTACAACTGTTTCCTCGTATTTTCCAGTTTCACGTGAACTAGTAGCTAGAATTGTGGTCATTTCTGGTCATGCATTTTGAAATGTGTATTTGTATATTATTTTTTCCTCGAACGCATTTATGCAACATGCAATACACTTATTGCGATAAAAGTAAACATTTACAGGTAGTCCCTATAATGGTAAACTTTATGGGTAAAATAAATCGCTAACATTTCAAAAATTGAAGAATATAAATTCGCGGAACGCAAGAACTAAAGTTGCATAAAAATTGCGTGAAAAATTCAACAATCGTTGTGCGAATCCAACATAAACTTTTTAAAAAAGAACACTAAATTTATTAGGGGAGATAGGGGTTGAATGGGACATTTTCACAAAAATATGTATTTTAAATATTTTATTTAAGTTATTATTAATATTATATATCGCATTTCATACATTAGGTGTTTGTCTAAATCTTATGCACAATATTTATTCAAGATTATTATTATACAAAAATATATTATAAAATTAAAAAAAAGTTTCTCTCTGTCCCAATCATCCCCACAGCAGTGATGGATGGGACACAAATATTTTCCTCTCTATATTCAATGGTACCAAATTAAAATTTATAAACTTATATGTAATTATATTTGTAGTATATGATCTTATATGGCTGTTATATATCAGTGTTAGTAATCTAGGAAGTGAAAACACAGTTAATTATGCATTAAAAAACTGTAATTCATATTACATATTTTAACTGAAATTTTAATGAATTATAAAGTTAAAGTTGTGCGGATGTGCAAATATCAGTAACACAATAAATGTCATCTGTCTAAAATGTTCTGAATGTGGTCTGTCAGTCGCATAAGCTGGTATAAATCAGTTTCAGTGAATGTATTGCTGTTAAAAAATAAATTGGCAGTTTTCCTAAAACCACTGGTTATGTTTATGTTGCTAGTACTAAAAGCTGACAAAAATGCCTCCTTGGCAAAAGCTGAGAGGTTGTAAATTGTAATATGTTCTCCAAGATTATCTGTCAGCCAATCATCTTGGAGTGATCTCAGCTTTGCCTTTAAAGGCCCAATAAACAGAAACATCCAATGGCTGAAGACGACGGTGGCTACAATGAGGAAAAAATGTTAAAAGAATAATTAACATAAATTATTAATTTATCATCTTATATAATATTATTTAGTTAATTAAAAAAATCAGAATCCTCTAGGGGTGAATGAAGCAGTCCCATTCATCCCCATTTGAAATGTCCCAATCAATCCCATGATGCATATATTCAATTGTCAGCCATTTCTCAGACATTATTTTGTCGAAATGGTTAATATTCATTCATTTTAATTACCAATATTGAGCCTTGAAATAAATATGTGTAACATATCTTAATTGTTTACAATGCATAAAATATGTAAACAACTTCAAATATAAAAAAAATTACTTTTAAGCAAAGTTTTCAGAAAATGCAACTTTGGAGGAAATTGAAAACAGCCATGTAGGTTCTGCAGCCCACTATGATAGTGTCATCTATGAAGATAGGAAGCAACTAAACAAAATGTTTATTGCCTGAAATATTGATAATGTCCCATCCACCCCTTGTCCCATTCATCCCCCAGTTCCCCTATATTGGGCTAAAAGATTGAAACTGGATTCTTTTACTAATGAGGAAAAATTGCCGCGAAAAAATCCTAAAAATCGCAAAAAATTAAATAAAAAAAATCTAAAAACTGTTTTTGAGGTGCATAACTTTAGATATATAGGTAGCTTCACCTTGTAGCTTCACAGAACACAGTAGAAACACAGACATGCAAACAAAACGTCTATATTTATTATTGTATATCAAACAATATTCTGGGCATTCCTTTTAAAAAAACGGGCTTCCAAACGCGAATCGCAAGAGTAAAAATCCAAACTTAGACCGACATGAACCCTAAAATTAGATTCAACCAGACCTGCAACAATATCACCAACACGTCCAAAACTGTACATCACGTCGGATTCGAGAAAAATAAGTTTATCAGACCTAATCTAGGACTAATCGATATTCATTTTAAATCTCGTTGTTAATATCGCTTATTTTGACGCTTAGAAGACGATAATATATTAAAATTTTTATTCCTTTAAAATACTATGCAGAATATGACGACTATTTTTAAAACGGAAAGATATACCGTGTACTTTAACTCCATACCCAAAGTTTGTAATGATTGTTTAATTTTTACTAAAGCACCTTTCGGAGACAGCAAATATAGCAGACAATTCAGATTCAGATTTAACCAAGCAGGGAGGCCTACCATATGGTTTTAGCCTGTTCAAGCCCTGCTTGGCAAGTTTTTTTTTTTTTTTAAGAGACAGCAGCTTTCATGCGGGCATGCTGAAATTATTATACCTCTAGGCTTTGTAAAAGCCCGAGATTTGACATTTCATTAGTCTTAGATGAAATTACAAATTAAGTATAGTTTATGAGTACAAGTAAGCAATGAAATTTGAGATAACAATTAAACTTTTGGATGAAAATATTTGAAAAATGAAAGATTAAACAAGCCATAACAGAATAATCATTTTTTTTCCAGAGGCAACAGATAGAATGCCATTAATTTTTTATGTAAGAATAATATGCTTTTTCTATATATAAATTCTTTATGTACTGACATTTTAAGTATATGTTAAATTATTATTTAACTTATTTTATATAGGTCAGAACATCATCTATAAATTCAGATACAAGCAGTATAGATATGAAATAGTATGAAACTCTTTGAGTGCAAAAATGCAATCAAAATTAATTTAAGTATAGATATAAGAATTTCTATTTGAGTGCTAATTAAATAAATGACTCTTTACAGTTTTAAATGCTAACGCAACAGAATATGATAATAAATATATAACTCTTTGATTACGACCTATAATAAGTATGGATATGATATAAATTTCTCTTTGAGTACTGGTTGAAAAATGACCACATTCATAATATTTGAATGCAAAGAATAAGCATGAAAATAAAATAGTATATTACTGTTTCAGAGCAAGCTTAAAATAAATATAGTATAAAAATTTCTCTTTGAGTGATAACTGTATTTATAATTTTTGAATGCTAACAAATTTATATAGTTATATAATTATATATAACTTACTAAATACAAACGGAATAAAATATAATAAAATAATAATGCATCTCTTTGAATGCAGGCCAAACCTATTTTTATATATTCTAATGCATGCTGGATTAATGTAAAATAATATATAACTCTTTGAGTGCAAAGCCTAATTTCTAACTGAAGTTCAAAAGTTCTGAATTTAATGGAACCTACAGTATTGGACATTTGAAAGCTACAGCAGACAATAATAGAAGAAATGAGAACAGACAGAGACAAATATATTGTTTATAGATCCTAATGATATTGGATCTTGGGTGGAGACCCACCTTAGCCACGGACAACGAGACCAGTCTTTTGATTGTGTAGTTGGATCTTGCCATGTGCGCCAATGAATTTAAAATATAGTCTGGCGGCGAGGAAGTTTCCAGCTTAGTACGAAACTCAATTTAGTTCTTATTAAATAAAGTTGATCAGCAACCACGGGGTGCTAGTAACATTTAAATAGTTAGAAAATCTGAAGTAAAGTTTATTTAACAACGATAGTGTTGCTTGTAGATCACAAAAACTAATTCGAGGCCATTTGAACTACCAATCTTCATACGTAAGTGGGTTTTAAATTAATAGTTTTGCATATATTGTATGCATTGCAATATTGTTCTAAGGATTAGATTAGTGTTAAGTGCAGCGTAGTGTAAACAAAGTATAAAAGAAGCTTCATCGCATCCCTTCCCAATTGGTTTTAAATATAAAGCAGACTATGTCTGCATTTTAACATGACGGCCTTGTCGAGTACATAACAGCCATAGTATGCCTTTTAAATAAGTCTTTCTTTGTGTCGCTTGATGTATTTACGCGGATGTTTTTAAAGAAATTTAGACTGAAAAGTTTCACTGTGCAAATAATAATTTCACGCATATAACAAAGTTGTGTTTTTTTTTTGTACATTTTGTTTGTCATTTACAGCACCACTTGTAAAGCTACCTTCATTATTAGTAAATATGTTTAGTGAAACTTACATAATTTGTAGATAATCTCGAAAAACTGCGAAATAATTTCATCCTGTACAAATGCTGACATTGAGAAATAAATTATTGGAAAATAAGTGAGAACTAAAATAATTTATATTTTCTATTTTAGTATCAACATACATAGTATACTCAGGACCGAATTCTGATGAATTCAAACGACTGTGGACCATAAGAAATTTAAACAACGTATACCAATATATTCATGATCCATTTACCTTAATTATACAATATGAATAAGTGTTCGCAAATTTTTTTTACATTTACAGGGCAGACACAAATTAGATGGGCACTTTCCTAACTGAATAATTTGAGAAATATGAATTGAAATGTACCACTTTAACAGCTGATTACTAGTTCAACAGCTATTTACCAGTTTACCAGTTATTGTATTCTAAGTCTTGCCTCACTCGGAATATTTTAGTTTGGATTGATCCCGGTGTTATCCCATGGCCACCGCAATCACCTGTCCTTTCCGCCCTGTGTTTCAGTCTGCTAATTAGGTTTACAGTCCACCGATTCCGACGTGCGTTCCTGAATTGAATTCACGAGAAGCACTGCACTTGTTTTAACCAACGTGACTATGCTCACAAACATATTGCAATATATGATTTTCCAATGAAACATTTGTCGAAGTAACAAAGAGCACACACATCGAACATATAACAGACACATCGAACATTGAAATAAAATAAACTTTGCATGTTTCGCTATTTTATAATCATAATTCCCCCATGTCTATCTGTATAACTGCGTATAATCAACCATTATTTTTGCCAACTAATTTATGTCCACCATGTATTCTAACAACAACATTTTATTTTAAAATATTTTAACGTTAAATCAAGTGCTTATTAAGGGATTTCATACAAACGAATGTTGGTTTCACTGGTTATAGTGCAGACCAATATTGCACAAATATTGCACTCATCGGAAATATCGGCTGTCCCAAAAATGACGGGTCTATTTAGAGCATTATGTTTTTGAAAATGGCAAGCGATGTAAATTCATCGTTTGTTGCAATATACAAAGGGCAATCTATAAAAAATGAAGAGTAATTTTTAACGAAGTGGCAACACCGCAAAATTAAAAAATAAAACTGCAGGCGACTGTTTCAAATTGTTAACTTTACGTTTATAAATATTCTAAACAAAGCAGATGATTTTAATTTCCTAGTTTCGGGCTTGTTTAAAGAACTATTTGTATTTGCCATACAGTAATGGAGGTGAATGATTCAGAGTTAAAAAACGAAATGCGTTGCGTCAAAAAATTTTGCTATCGTCTGGACAAAACAGCTCCAGAAAGAGTTAAGTTCATGAAAGAAGCTTACAAAGAAAAATGTTTTGGCGAGTCTATGATTTTTAGGTGACATAGGGATTTAAAAAAAAAGACGTTTGTCTGCAGAACTTGCTCTTAAGTGTGGCCGACCAGAAAGTGTAGTGAATGATCGAAATGTTATCACTGTGTGGGCAATCTTACAAGAAAATCGGCGAATGACATGTGAGGGGATAGCAGCATCGGCTAACATTTTAAAAACGTCGATATTTCGCATTCTACGAAACGCTTTACAGCTTCGCCGTGTTTGTACCAGATGGTCCCCTCATCACGTTACTAAAGAGCAAATGCGAACAAGAATTCCCCAATGTTGTGTGTGGAAACACACGCTTCAAAATTATCCAAATTTCCTAAAGCCGGTAATAACAGGTGATGGAACTTGGGTGTATCATTTCGATTTCCTTACCAAGTCCGCAACAAGTGTATGGAAACACACCGATTCTCCGCCTCTGAAAAAAGTCCGACAAACCAAATCTGTTGGAAAGGTCATGATGATTACTTTCCTTGACCATAAAAGAGTAATCTATCAGCATGCTGTGCCTTCAAAAACTACTGTGAAACGTGATTATTATGTTTCAGTTTTGAACATTTTGCAGCAACACATATTGCGAAAGCGCCCGGAGCTGGTAGGGTATTAAAAATTGCATCACGATAATGCTCGCCCGCATGTCTCTACTTCTGTTTAGTAATACCTTAATAAATGCAACAATCAAATCATGCCACATCACCCTTACTGTCCAGATATCGCACCATGCGATTTCTGGCTGTTTGTGACGTTGAAGGAGAAGCTCTGTGGCAAAAAATTAATACAGATTAAGAAGTTATTTCAGCAGTGCAGGGTTCTTTGAAGCACCTTCCAGAAAAAGGCTTATCTACCTGCTTTGAAAAGTGGGTTGAGCGATGGGTCCGTTGCATATCATATGAGGGAAGGTATTAAAAAAAAACAATGATTTATTTTTTGCTGTAAATATATTTCTTGATTTTTTATGATTGTACTCTCAGTTTTTATGGAACGCACTTTGTACTTGGAAGAAAAACAAATTTGAGAAACAGGGTGATATTTAAGTAATATGAATTTAATATAAAAATAGTAGAAATAAAAGAATCTAAATTTTTAATTAAACTCGTCATTTTTTTGGGCACGTGGTACTTAATGATAATGATACTTCCAATATTGGCCTAATTGAGGCTTTACTTTGAAAAAAACTTAGCAATGAAATGACACTATTACACAGTTATTAGTATTTAGTTTTCACACAAATTTCATTTGAAAGAAAATTTTTCTCCTATTCGATGGTATACAAATTCAAATTCTCCAATGTTTAGAAGTTTAAAAAAATGCAAAAAACAATGCCATCTTTATATTTCAAATATTTGCCTCAATTGTGTAAGCTAGGATATCCAATCCGGTCTTCCCTTCTTACGGAATATAGGAAAAAAAATTTAATTGAAAACTAATAGGTTTTTTACATTTAATTTTTTTAATTACCCACTAACAATAATAAAAATCATTTTTATATGAACAATATCATTAATGTATTCAAATATAATTTTTGAAATTTATTAACCGCAAGCTACGAGTTGATAGACGAAGAAGTCGCCAAAGAATTCGCTACTTACATCAGCTTTGATCATTCTGATAATTTCAATGATTTAATCCTCTGACCGCCGAGCAAAAGGGCAAATTTGTAATGTTGTTTTCTCTGTATTTTTTTTAAATGCTTAAAAAAATCTGAATTTTCAAACTTGAGATAAAAAACTTAATTACGTATACAAGTATAATCCTTGAGAGTATCAATCATTACTTGATGTTTTAAAAATGCATTATATTTGTAGTATTATATTAATTTAAACAAATCTTGTATTGCTGTGAAACCTACAGCATTGTGAACGGATATATCAGGTCGAGGCTGTGAGAAGGTAATGTTTTATTCATATTTTTTTTTATTGATTAAGCTTTAGTTTCGTTATTGAATATTAACCTGAATCGAATTCGGAAAAAATTATAAAATTTAAGTGTAAACGTGTTACCCGCATACGGGACACATTTTCCAACGTAACATGATCAGATTTAACCATTTCCTGTCAAAAATTATAGTTTTTTGAAAAATAAATATGCCAGTTTGTAGATAAATGTCTAGGGAATACAATGATATACTGTTGATCTTAAAATAGATAAAAATAAAAAAAATACAGAAATAGAAAAGTTGGAAAATTTCCCACGGTCTTCCCTAACAATGAAATAACACTGGCATTATGAATTTGTAATTTGACAACATTTTCTGCGCACTGATATTTGAAAAATAACGTTTTAATTATATTTTAAATGAAATTTTAAGAAAAGGAAAACCTTACAATATTTATTTAAAGGGATCAGAAAACAGAAAACACCGGAGAAATATATCGTTTAAGTTTTTACTTTTTGGAAACGTTAGGTATGATTTCCAACATAGATTTATTCAAAATAATATTTACATTTTGCTGGTGTTGGACAATGTATAACTAGCAGAAAGAATAAAGTAGATTCCGTTTTATGGAAGGTGGGGTATCAGTTCTACATCCTAGAATAATTTGAAGCATATTTTCAGGATGAATGATGAGAAAAATAAAATAATTAGTTTAAACTCGTTGCGAAAACTTTTTCGTCATCTCCATTAGTTTCGAAATTATATTTTTGAAACTATTTTTAAACTATTTGAAAGAAGGTAACACAATGCAAAATATGTGAAATAATTGGTATTTAAAAAAAAATTTCACAATACTGTAAGATATATAACTCATTCAAAAAGCAGCTTGTTATCTCAAAATGTTATAGGAATAAAAAAAGAAATAAGGGCTCGATTTACACATGTAAGAAACAAGAAATGTCGCATGTAAAGGCTCTATATACGTCCATAGCTTGAGAAATGTCAGAAAATGGACATAGTTCCTTTCAACAATCGCCGAGTTAATGTCTAAAATTTAAACAAGAACTAGGTCAATTTTGGGTTAAATTTTTTTTTTTTTTTTTCGAGAAAAGCTTACGACTGTACGATTTTAGATTGTTTTGTGTGACTTCCAAAACATGTAAGTGCAACGATCACATAATCAGATAATATGTTTTATAATAGAATTTTATCAAAGAAATAGGACGGTTCCTGTGCTCATATTGCACGAAAAATCTATTTTAAGTAAATTTATTATGTAGAATTTTGAATGTAAAGAAAAAAATTACACAGAAAATATAGAAATGAAATATGGAAAATATGGAAAAAAATAAATTCAGATTGACACATTGTGAGTCAGGCATTGTGTTGCTAGTTCAAATAGGCATGTTCCTCACAAGAAATTTTATTTGAGAAAGAAAGATAAATGTAAACAAAATGGGTTGCGTGTTGCTAATTAAAATTTCTTTTTGGAATTACATTTATGTAATAATCTCATTCCCGTCACAAACTAAGGGAGTGAAAGCTTTCGTACATATACCTGAATAAAGTGTGTTTGGTTGCTCTGTCATTAACATGATTTGACAAGCTAAGATAACCAATCTATATGCTGTGTGTTACGCCAAAGTCAATACAATATCCCTTGCTGTTAATTCGCTAAATGCGCAAATATGACAGAAGAATGAGAACTAAAAATTCAGACTTTTTAGAAAACATTTTTATAATAAAATCTGAAGAGAGATAGCTTGGAAAGTTCGGGATGTTACGGCACAAACAATTAGTACTAACATTAACTTTTCGCCGTGCTGAAACATGCTTTCTTCCTTCTTGACGGCCAGTTTTATTTTTAGGAGAAAGTGTGGGATTGATTGTAATGTCCTCTAAAACAACCCAGAGTCAAATGTTTTCTAAAAAAAAACACAATATAGTACTTTATCAAATATTTCACTAAAGTATTTTTTTTCGGTTTTTATGCACCATTTAAAATAATAAAAATAGTTAAAAATACCTAAGGAGTGTTTATTTAGTTGTAAAACAATTAAAACTGGCAATTGCAGAAATCTGGCACGACATAAGCTTTATTTTTACAGATTTTATTGTTATAATAGAATTTTGAAATGATCCAATTAATTTTTTTAATTGTTTTTATGTTAAACCATTAATGTGTAAGAAAATGCTTCATTTTCAGCTGATTATGTCAGGTGGGAGTAATTTTTTTTTCTGGTAACGGGTTATTTTTTGAAAAGTGGAGCTGTGAAAATATAGCTATGTTTAATTTTTTTTATTCTTTATTAGATTTTATATAAATTGAAAAAATGGGTTTTTTTTAGAGGGCAGCACAATATCATTAGACCATCTGATCTTTTCAAAATTTAACTAGACTGGTGAAAAGCTACATAATAGGTGTGAAACAAAGCGTCAAAATAGGTGGATGATGATACAAAATAACGCAGAATGATATGGTCTAAGTTTAGACATTGGGGCAGTCATCGCAGAAGAAGAGATACAGCATTGGGACTATCAGACACACATTTTGCAATTTGAATTCATTGTTAACACCAATATTGTATTTGTCACTTTTTTAACTTGGGATGTAGGTAAGTTTTCTTCCATTTGACACGAAGAAAAAAGAAACAGACAGTATTCCTCTGGGACCAAAATTTGCATGTTAGTCAAGAACCCAACTTCTGATTGAAACGACTGATTCGATGAATCAAAACTACTGATCAAATGAATCCAAAAGATTCTTTTGGAAATCTATTAATACCTAAAGTTGTTAAAACATGAAAAGTTCCAGTAGTTATTGAAATGAGATACCAAATAAAGAAAATAAATCATATGTAGAAAGTATGAAAGGATACATGGATACAAACACTCTAAATGCACAAGAATAGTTTGAATCTACAGAGCGTTGAGTGGCGGTTTTTAAATTCAACAGCGCAAAGTAGGGGTAATAAGAAAACAATGGGGGCATAGAAAACTCACATTTATTATGTAGTTAGAAAAAGGTCTTGTAACAAATACATTAAGTTTCACGAATTCAAGGAAGGTTTAAGATGTGTTTCTCAAAATTTTTGGTGCCTTACAAAATTCAAAAATTTCGGAAATATTCAGACCCTTATGACCCCTTCCCGCATAGCATGCATGGTCGCAGTGACGTAACTGTGACGTCAATGCAAGTCACAGTTGTCACGACACATCTGTGACCAAAATGCCACCATTCAGTGAGGTCACATTGTGACTAAAATGTTAACTTCTTTAAAAATTAAAAAAAAACAAAAACATACAAAGCTATTTCAAACATGTTCTTCATCGTAAAAATACTTTTCTAGTCATTTTTTTAATTTTTGTGACGTTACTTTGACGTCTTTGTGAATCATGAATGTCACGTCACAACTGCGACCAAAATACTACCATATTGTGAATTCACACTGTGACAAAAATGTGAATTTTAAAAATCTTTGAAAATGAGAAGAAACATTATACATAGTGTCATGAATGACACTAAAATGACAATTAAGAATTAATTAAAATAACAATTTATTTAATATAGTAAGAAATATTTTGTTTTGTATTTACTGCCTTTGATAAATATAACTGTAGTCTAAATTGGTGATTATTCTATTCAAGTAAGATTCATGAGATGCAAATTGAATGGAAATCAGTTTATTTTTCCCGAAACTGTAGATGAATCTATTGTTGATGTCAATGATTTCATAATATTGCTCCCAGACCCAAATGTATTTCAGGAAAGTTCCAGGCTCAATCATACTCATAAGTATTTTGGAATTTCATTTGCAAATTTTAATGTGCGCTGATTGTTTTGTACTTAAGTAATAACTTCAAATTGCAATTGTTCCTGTATTAATCTGTTATTATTTTCAAAATATAATTCATTTTGTTTCAAAATGTTACTCGTAAATTTATATTACTATGTTATTTTGTGGGTAAAGGGAAAATAAAAAAGACTTAGATTAATGAAAAACAGACTTATATTGTATATTTCAGATAATACCTAATAGCGGTCCACTGTGCCCAAGGCACTGGGGTCCACTTTACGGATGCATATAAAAAAAATTTTTGAAAAATATATTGAAAACTATGTTATGATAAATGTATAAAGGTTTAAGGAATATTCAAAAATATTTTTATGCAGATCGGTTTGTCCATTAAAGAGAAAAAGCATTTTAACTGAAAAAGTGGTCCACTGTGTACCAGTCTCCCCTACATTTAATATTTAAAATTATTATCTAAATCTGCCACAATAGACTTCATTATGAATTGCTTATGAGATTAAAAATTTGTAATCCCTTTCGCACAATATATATATTCTCACAAGCTACAAAGAAAATCATTTTTTTTTTGGGGGGGGAGGGGCAGTAAGTACATATTGAATAATCGAAACAGTTACAGCAATTAAAAAAACAAGGATATTTTATAAAAATGTTTAAATGCTTGGGTAACAAAATTACAATGGACAAAGAAAAAGTTATGTCCACTCTGATTTAAATTCTTGTGCATCTATTTGCTTTATAAATTTGAAATTTCTGTAGAGGATTGAAAAGATATGCCATTATATAACGAATTATAATTTAATTTTTTTAATTCATATACAATTATTTTTAATTGCAATTTTTATTGTTGCAATGGAATTACTAAATACACACATTTAAATTATCAATTTTCTTCTTCACATTGAATTTATTTATAAAATTGCACTTTTTATTACAAAATTTTAAAAGTAAGATTTTAATTTTTAGCCAATAACCATGTGTCCTTGATTTCAAAGAAATTGCTCATTAATGGAACTATTGAAAAAATAAAAATAATTCAATACCATAAAAAAATCATAGCTTGAAGATTGAAGTACTATGATTATTATGAATACTTCACTCATCTTTCAATATTATTATTTTGAGTAAAGTCGTTCATACAATTTCTTGAATTCTTTCATTTTTCAAAATGTAACAATAATAATTGAATAAGGCAGCCATGATCGAAAAATATTTTTCAGTGATGATTGATCGTTGTATGCATGATATATTTTATGCACAGATTGCATATAAATTGAGATATGAAAAAAATATTTAATTAGATTTTAGTGCTGATTTTTTCATACAGAAAAATTAATATTTTATATATATAGTACATATTTTGTAATAAATTTCTAAAAGGCTGCAATGAAACTGCAAAAAAATGCAGTTAAAAGACCGCAGTGATTTGTCACAAATCATTGCAGTTTTTTTTTTAAGTCGACATAACTACACATTTACTGCAGTAAGTGTGCAGTTAAAATGCAGTTGGAAAACTGCGGTGATTAGGCACAAATCCCTGCAGTTTTTTTGAAGTCGACATAACTACAAATTTACTGCAGTAAATTTGTAGTTATGTCGACTTCAAAAAAACAGCAGGGATTTGTGCCAAATCACCGCAGTTTTCCAACTGCATTTTTTTTTGTAGTTTCACTGCAGTTCATTTTTAGCTGGGTTACGCATTTGAGAGCCTTAAGTAATTTATTATGCCTCTTGGAAAGTAATTTATATTCAGTTATTCATTTACCTAACTAAAATAAAATTATCAGCATAATATATATATGTATAAATCTTTTTAACTATGCAATTGTAAATTATCATAGAAACATACTTATTTATGAAAACTAGAAAATGTAATTTTTAAAATTTATTTTTAAACTTACTTTTTAATTAAAAAAAATATAAAATTTTATTTTCTAGGAAAAATTAATAATTAGTGTTAAATCAAAGAATTTTGTCAATTATAAATTACTTGTAATCATCGGAACTGGCAGAAAAATAATATAGTGGAGGGAAGTGTTGTTCACTGCGAAGTGCTATTAAAATGTAGACAAAATGTGAATAGAGATAATCCGATATATTCAGAAAAGCAAAGTTTCTTTATTGTATGCTAGGGCTTTATTTAAATTGTTTTCGTTCCTTTATCGATGAAGTAGGTTATGAATATCATAAACGTATAAAATAAGTAATTTGCTTCTGTTAGAAGGAAAATACTATTTCATTTTATCTCCAGAATTTTCAATATAATTGTTTTAGCTATTCTAGCCCATATTTGGAAAAAAAAATCTCGACATTTTTAAATAAAAAATTGCATTTAGCAAACCTGACATAAAATAAAATAAAATAAAATAAAATAAAACAAACGGAAGTTCTTTCATTGTATCATCTGCAAAGCGTTTTTTTTTAAGCCTGAAAAACAACATATAATATATTGAACGGCGGAGAGGGGAGGGAAGGAGAAAGCATTTATTCTTTGTTAAGGTAATTGGGCAGCTGCTCATTATTTGTAATATGGACCCGTCTATCGTCTGCGGTCAAGATAAATTTGAAAAGTGGTTGTTTCATTCGGAAGGATATTTATTCAAAGTGTTGTAAGCATAAGATGGATTCAAGTTTTGTTTCATTTATTTTCAAATTTTGAAGAATTCTAGCTGGGGAATTTCGTGGTAGCTTTGTTACACTAGAGAGTCAGTTATCCGAAATTTCTTGCTGGAAAAGATTCCCTCTAATATGACATTATTAAAAATTTGCTAAAAATGGATAAAGGAACACACGAACAATTTTTGGATGGATATGCATTAAGATTTGATAAGTACAAAATATGCTAAAATTAATTTCAATTTGTCTATACTTAAGAGTTGCAAATTATATAGTTTTAAATTAATTATTTGTAATATTTTTAATTCATAATGTAAAACGATACATTCTTATTTTAATATGTTTTAGGACTTAAAACATTTTTATACATAAATATAAGATTTTGCGAATTTCTATAGATTTATTTATAGGTACCATTTCTTATTCGTAATGTATTTCATTTTAAAGAGACTGGATCAAAATTATTATTAGTACCTACTGCCCTCGCTAATGTTAAACCTATGGGCGAAGGATGCATTCGTATATTTAAAATATCTCCTCAGGAAATTAATATGTTTAACTTCTGTTTTCCGTGTACTCTTCTTAAAAGATGTTTCTTTTTTTTCCCTAGTTATCAAAATATTTCTTTGTTCTCAAATCCAAAATAACTAATTTCTGACATATATTTCTGAATTCATTTTTATTCGGAAACACATGAAATTGGCAGGTGTTCTTAATCAGAATATATTTAATAGAATGGCGTTTTCCATTATTTGGTAACGGCAGAAGATGTTTCAGAAAACACTAGCAAAGTCGGTGTTTTGAACCGAATTTCCGACGCGCAGCGTCAGAAACGGGAAAAACGTGACCGAAATTGATTTTAAGTATTTCATTTATCTAAAAATGGAAAACTCTATTCATTCCAAATCGCTTTAATAATCAGGCATGCAAGGGACATGCGTTTAAATATTTGTTCATAAATATGTCAGAAAGTTTCGTGATACTTAGCGAGGGGAAATATGGCAAAGTATACACATTTAAAAACTTCAATACTTAACAGCAAAATAGCATAGTTTTAATTATTGTCAATATTTTTGGTTGTTACATTCAACAAATGGAAGTAGAAGTTAATTTAAAAAGTTGTTATTTGCACAATAGAATTTCATATTCTTGAAATATTTACTTTTATTATAATTTTTAATGGATTCATCCAGAGTTGCCAAGTCTCCGGCTTTTTGAACACCAGTAATTTATTTGAGAAAATGTTGTTATTTTAAATCGCAAAATGCACCGATTCAATAAAACAACATTTTCTGTACTAAATTACTGGTATCCAAAAAGCCGGAGACTTGGCAGGTCTGGATTTATCTATTATTTTTATATTAGTATGCGTTTTTTACATTTATAATTCTCTTGCGTAACGGCTACATTAGCCGGTTTCCCAATCAGATGCAAAGTTTTAATTTGAATGCGAGTTGCATCAATAAAAATTATTGCCGATCCAATCCTTATCGCCGATATTATCGTGATTTGGTAAAATCTTGTTATCCGAATCTATGCGAAATCATTCATCAGGTTCGGTCGGGTTGAGGGCCTACAGATTTTTTTGTTGTTGGGTTAGGGTAAGAATACGGATGAAATCGAAATATAATTTCAGTCAACCATCATTCATGTTCAAGTAGACATTCAATCATGTTCAAGAAGTATATAACCGGATTCGTGCACGACTCTAGATCCCAGCCGACATCAGAAATTGTTTCGTAATACATATTTTGATAAAATCCGATTACTCGGTCGTATGCAAGATTCTATTCCGAACAAGACTTACAGTAAAAACATTATACCCGAATCGGGTCAGATCGGGTTTACGAAAATCAGGTCACTCGACCACTAATCCAAATCTATTCTGTAGCCAAACAAATTCAAAAAGATCGATCCGAACTTTCTGGATTGGATTCGGGTAAAATCTGGTCACCCGACCCGGTGCAGTGTCGTCACATTTTTCACATTGAAGTCGCACGGTGACTTCACAAAGTAGTCACATTGTGAGGTCACACAAAGCCTTGAAAACGGCCATAACGACTCACATTTAGGTCACAGTGACTTCACATCGACGTCACTTAACGTCACGACGACGGTCACAAAGTCACAGTGTGACTTCACACTGACGTCGCCGTGACGTCACCATGCCTTACGGGTTGTAAAGTAATCACAGACTGGTCTTCTAACATTCTTGTAATAACTATGTTAAACATAGTAGGAGTTCAGTCAAAATACATTAATAGCACCCTCTTTGTATGCTGCTAAACATATGGAATAGTTATATTAAATAATAAATAATATTATAAATTATAATTAAATATATAGCTGTAGATATAGGAGAGAGTCAAAATATGAATGTGTACACAATACGCATGGACTAAGATAAAGGACTCAGTCAAACTTTACACAGAAAACTTTTACCTCCGTCAAAATTTCCCCCCAACGTTCTCTATAAATTTTCATTTCATAACATCCTTTGTCACACATTTTTAAATTACTATGAGTAATCCAAAGGGAAGGTACACTAAAGGTCTAAAATAAGTATGTGTTTGCCAAATTTCAAGAAAAAAACTATTTTTTTAACGCAGCAAAAAACATACAAATTTCACCCCAAAAACCAACAATAGTCAAATTTTGACAAATTTACAAAAAAATTCCAATGTTTTTATTTAACCTAATTTACAATAGGTGTTCAAAAATGTAATTCATTTTAAATTATAGACATCACTGTGAATGCTTAAACATTTTCATGAAGTTAAAGTCAAGTAAAAAGAATAATTTTTTTAAGTCAAGTTATTCTATGTTTATTACTAAATCGCTGTATTATGCCATTAATTGTTAAGTCTGAATATGCATACTGCTCACCAAATAGGTCTTCTACCTTTTTTAAAAGCTTTCTTGTTGGAAACACTATAAACATTGATGTGATAAAACTCTTCTGGGAAAAATGCCTTTCTGAAGTACACATGCGTACGCATTTCTCGATAATGTTTTTTTAACTCCGTTCTCTACACACATTTATCCGCTAACATAACAGATTCCAATGTTGCACTGGGTGGTTTTCAAAAATCTGTTGTACTTGTCTCACTTAGAATATCAATTATTTAAATTCATACTAGAGTTTTTCGTACATCCCCCCCATATATATATATATTTAAAAAATCAAATTTCCGCGTTTTATTAAATTTATTCTATAAAAACTTCCCTTCTAAATTTATTCTACAACCCTAGTTTATTAAATTATTTCCTATCTTTAACCATATTTCATTAATTTCATTTATTATTCTTTTCTATTTAAAATGCGTATTTTATTTCCTTTCTAAATCTTTCTAAAAATCATTTTATTTCCCAAATCTTAAAATGCCGATATTTATTTTTTTAATTATCTAATTTATATCGTTTTCTTTTTTCATTTTTATTTTAAAGCTTAATTTGCGCCCTTTTCCGGAAAGATCGCATCAGCACATTTTTCATCAGACTTTAAGAAATAGTTCTCCGCTTCGAATCTATGATTGGCTGTACTACGTAATCGCATTGCGTTAATAATCTTCCGCCACCTTGGTATTTAACACCGAACATGAGCGAGCAGCTCAGATTTTCTGCGATATTTGTCATCTTAAAAACTAAGTGATATCTTGAAGTGAGTCACCAGAATATTCTAAACTAGAAATAACAAATTTTTGTTATGTAATCTAGTGTGGAAGCATGACATGATCAACTGCTAGAAATTTAGCGGTGAAAGTGTCCAAGTATATCAAGGAACAGTAGCGGATAACTGCATTTTATGAGAAGAAAACAATAAAATTTATTCCGTGATAAAGATTTGTTTTTTTATGTGGGAAATTTCCAGTGTGTATCGACCAAGGCTTATGAATATCATAAGGACGACTGTATCTACTTTAATTAATATAATGATCAGTTAATTCTATTCGACTTTATAATGACATATATAACCACACATTTTTGCCCATAAAAAAAAAATTCATTTAGCTGCTTACATGTCTCGCTTTTTTTGTAAATTTCCTCAAATTACTCTAACACAAAATTTTCATATCTCATATTGACGAAAATCAATGTCGCATGTTTTAAAAATTGTCATTCTTACATATATATCTTAAATTTTGTGTAGATGATTATTAAATTAGTAAAACAAAATTAGTTCTTAAAAAACACTTTTATAAGTATTAAAGGATCAGGGTCCATTGGCCGTGTTTTTGGACCATGGAATAAGACTCAAATTAAATTTTGTTACACTGACTTAATTATTTCACTTTTTAGTATTAGAAGGTTTATCCTGTACAATTTCAGCAATAGTTTTTGCATTTTGTTCGGATTTAAATGACTTACACAAGCTCAAAGTTCGTATTATTAGTAGTTTTTGGTAAAAAATACGCAATTTTTCCTAATTTTACCTCAATTATTTATATGAGCGCAATTGTGCAACACTTTCTTCTTTACATATATTATAAAATACATCAAAATATATAAGATATTTAAAAATAAAAGTGTCTAATCTGAAAATAAAAGTGTTGTAAATATTAAAAATAGAGAGTTAAGTAACTGCATTCCTTCATATCACTAAGAGATTTTAGGATGCAGAAACATGTTTAAACGTGCTAAAAGTGAACGTAACTATTGCTAATAACTGCACTCCTTCACATTTGACTATTTATTAAAATACCCATATCACCCACAGCCTTTACTTATAATCTAAAACGCGTGATCCTGTCACAGGGTCTTTAAAAAGGGGTACAAATTACTTATTTACATCATTAAGAAATTTTGCATACAGAAAAAGTTAGGACAGAAAAACATATCGTCTCAAAACTTTTGCGAGCTACTGTATTTACATTGAAAAAGCATCCTTCCAAACTACATTTTTATTTTGTCGCGTTCTAGAAAATTCTTTCAAATTCTGAAAGCCAATTCTTTTTCGCCAAATATTGCCAAGTTTGGCTACATTTTTTCATTTGGAACCAAGCATGTGTGTAGGAAGCTCTTTGTACCCTGATTGGTTGAATTCGGTATTCGAGAACGTTCTATGAACTCTGATTGGTTGAATCATGTATCTTGGTTCCCATTGAGAATTTCTAGAAAATTCTTTCAGATTCTGAGAGCCAAAATTTTTTTCAAAATATTGCCAAGTTTGGCGACATTTGGAATCAGCCATGTGCTGAGAAAGCTCTTTGTACACTGTTTGGTTAAATTCGGTTTTCGAGAACGGTCTATGGGCTTCGATTGGTTGAACCATGTATCTTGGGTCCTATTGAGAATTTCTAGAAAATTCCTTTAGATTCTGAAAGGCAATTTTTTCGCTAAATGTCGCCTAAAAATCGCCAAATTTGGGGACGTTATTTCATTTGGCGCAAGCATGTGTTTCAGCATTAGTAACCTTAAAATTCGATTTTCCGCCAAATTTTTCCAGTGTCACAAACTTTCACCAAATATCGTCAAATTTGGCGATACGTTGCCAACTTTGTGACTTCGTTTAATTCCAACAACTTAATTGTTTCAACCTTCATTCCCATTGAAATGCATTGACCCGTAGTGACCCCAAAATAACCCATTAATCGAATTTTCTCGAACATATGACCTAGCCCAATGGTCTTCTGGTACCCCAAAACGGTAAGATACAAAATTTGTCAAAATCGTTCAGAGCCGTTTTTAAGATAAAATTTGCATAACCACACACACACACAGAGAGAGAGAGACAGAGTGAGAGACAAGATTTGCTCGTATTATAATATATGACTTACTATTTGTTAATATATTCATCAACTAATAATAGGGTCAATTATTAGCAAATGATTAAGCATGAACATCTCATTAGTTCACATTTTAGACACAATGTGACGTCACTGAGTGATTGCATTTTAGTTACAGATTTGACGTGACCACTGTGACTCATATTGACGTCCGTGCTTGCTATACTGCATAGGTTCTTCATGTGATGTGTTTTCTGATTATAACAAAAGATTTATGTATATCCAACATTTAAAGTGTTTTTCTAAGCTTTCTTTGTTAAAATAAAATTTTCTCTCATTTTAAGTTTTCTTAAAATCTATAAAAAGAGCTCAACAGTTTTCAAACTGATGCGATACATTTTGAAGAGACAGAATTGAACTATCAGTATCCCTAGCTCCAAATAAATTTCTTTTCTCTTATATATTTGTGTGAAGCATGTATTTTACCGTATTAAAATGAAACTAATATTGCTGTTAATCTTAGTATCATTTGATTCCAGTAAATATTCTTAATTTACATCGCGAACCGACAAATATAAGGATATTATGATTTCCAGGAAAAGATAGCTTGTTATATTTTCTGGACATGAAAATTAAGCAGTGTCAAAATAACGCTAAAATACTGTTTTCTGCCAAATATTTTTAAGATATATTTTTTTCTATTTATGCTAATATTCGAGCATTCGAACCAAGACGTCGTCCTCAATACTTTATTTCGTTTAACAAAAACGTTTTTGTTTTTAACTTTTTACATTTTCGTTCTAACAGGAATTAAACTGAAATTTATTTCATTTTCAATTTAATTGTTAAATTGTAAATTAAACACAGTATGCTTGGTTATCAAACATATTTTATCAAATTGTACCCATATCAATAAAGAAGTAAAATAACATATTTTTGGCAGAATTTTATTTAGAATATGTGTGTAGCCACAGTAAAATAAAACTGTTCTGCAATTACAAAGATAAGTTATTGAAGTATTAATGAAAATGTAGCCATCCACTTTAATGAGCTTTGACATTAAATTTAAGTATTAATCTCGTTATTATTAATTATTAATGCTAAACTTCTTCACTTAATTTAATTCTATGCATTAACATATTCCAAGTGTAGCAATGAAATTCTCCCCGAAGTTCATTTTAATAATTATCTTTTACTGAATGTTTTCTGTAATGTCTACGTACTTGTTGTGCGAAATTTATATTATCATCCTTAATTATACCCCTTTTGAAGAAAAGTTCCTGCAAATTAAAGAAACCTCTAATTTTAGTATTAATTGTGGCAATAATATGCGAAAATAATATATTGGTTTTCAGTAACCAAAATTTTGATATACTTCGCATATATTTTTGCAAATTTAATTTGCAACAGTATTTATTTTTCATCATTTCATGAATATTTTTTTGGAATATTAGTTGCAAAACTCATGTTATATTTGTAAATACGTACCACTTTAAAAGAAAAATAAACATACTTTGAACCAGAAATTTATTTAAAGAATGAAATTAAGTAGATTTCAAATAGTTACCACGTAGAAGCAAGTCACATTTAAGTAAACAAATTTTCGGTTACAAAGCATTTTATTTTTCATTTATAAAAAGACTGAGGTTCGCAAGTATTCATTCCTGTTATTCATAGAATTTTTACGTACTTTTTATAAATAATATTTAAACATGTCAGGTATAATTTTATATGAATCCTCATCATTATCCGAAATATTACGTTAAAGTTGGTTTCATTTATAAATCGTTCTATTTATATAACAATACTGATTTACGTTAAATAGCTATAAGAAAGTTATTAAAGAAAAAATTATACGTTCCATACTAATAACATATTTTGCATATTAACTAATCTGTTAGTTAAACACAAATAACTAATTGAATTTATTTTATTTTTTAGAAGTCACACATTCATAAAGATACGTAGTTATCGCGAGCTCTAGGGGGAAAATGATATACTTATCTGTTGATGAGCATACATTTTCCTGCTTCATTAGTTTTAAAATCTTCAAAAGAAGAGTCATAAATTTTCTTTCCTTTATTTCTCAAACGTACATAGGCATCTTTGAAGCTGTAGAAATGCATTTTTGAGGACTTAGTAAGTAAGACATAACTTTTAGATGACTTTCATAAGAACTTTGGTTACCGAATGTCATGTAATCATTCCTTTCGCGTGGCTACTTTGTTTTTTATTCTTAAGAAGACGTTTAGCACATTAAAAAACTATTCTAAACGCAACAAATAAAATGTGCGTCGTTTAACTGACGAAAGAGTAGGTGGAGATAGCAAATGGGTGCAATTAAAATGTTTTCTATCCTTTTGGCCATTTCTTGACGTTGAATAAGAACCTCTTCAAATGTAACGTCAAAATTGTTTTTCGCATTTTTCTCGAAACTATGCATTTTAGAGGGAGGGTTCTTTGGTCTTTTTCATGTACCCTGAGCGAGGATTCTCTTTCTGCAAAGTTTGTGCGATGGTATCCGAGAGCAATGTATAATGGAGACTCAATACATCGTGTTCCTACTGAATTGTTTTCCATTATGAACAGTGCTGTGTTAAACTTTGACAGCTCTTAAGGGCATGGTAGACTTAGCAAATTCTTTTTTTTTTAATGAAAGGCGTAGAGTTATAAATTTATTTATTGATATATATTAATTAGCACATAAATATTTCAATTACATGATTAAAAAAACAGATTATATATATATTATATATATACACGAGTATATTATTGAAATTTAAATTTTTCATTATATTTAAATTGTTTAAGTGTTTCTTGCGTACGAACTTTTAGTTTTTTTTCTTAGGTTTGCATTATTATTTATAAATACATTATAAACAAATCTGTGTGTCCATTTGTAGATTCGTTGAATTTTTTTCTTCAGAAATATTTTTGTGAGATAGTATGAATTTTTATGAAATTTTCAAAGTTTCGCATGGTAAAACAAAGTTTTAAAATCTAAATTTTGGCAAAGTTTCAAATGGATTTACAGATTTTTTTTATAAATGTATAATGCGAGCCTATACAATAGATATTGTACAATTTAAAATTGAGACGCATGGTGCATTTCAAAGGAACGAGAATCTTAAAAAAAAAACACGTTTTGAGAAAATAATTATTAAAGTAGATTGTACCACTTATAGTTAATCAGTAGTTTTTTCACTGCCTGTAACTTTTGAAAATATTAATCTAAATTCATGCAGGTTTTGCTCAAACTGGAGCATAGAATTATAATATAACAAAAACGAAAATTCAACATTTTGGTCGTTCTTCGAAAGCCCACTGTACTCTTAAGCATAAAAGTCCGAAGTTCCAGAAGCATGCCAAAACATAAGAATGGTTTGCCTAAGGATACTTTTAATTGTGTTACGCATTTCCTTGCTGAACAATAATATATTTAGTATACTAATATAAGTTAGTGGAATATAAATAAATTCATATACAGGGCTACGCAAAGAAAAAGATCCATTGTTGTTTACGGTTGGTAATTGCTGCGTGTGAGTTTTAAGTTGCCTTTTAGCTTAATAGATGGTGTGTACAAAAGTCTTCAGATAATATACAGGGCTGTACAAAGGATTTTGAGTGCATTTCAATCGATCGGAGAAAATTGCTAAATGTGAATATTCTAACTGAACTAAATTTTATCATGGTCTATATCCACATCTATTGATCATATACAGGACTGCACAAAATAATTCGACTACTTTTTTGACACTGGAAGGCAATTTCGAAAACTGTATTTTTAAATGTGATATGTTTTCTAAACTGTTTACTTCCATATCATATTTCACCTTATTTAACGGTGAAGTTTCGTTAGTTTTCTGGCTGTTTCATAATCTATGCTTGACGCATGATTTTTCATTCTTGTTATTCTTTTCATAGCTTAATGATATAGGGGAAATTTGGGATAATTAAATATACGGGAAGTTTGACCCACTGCCTTTACTTTATAAAAAACTGATAACCACAACTGATAAACACAAGATGGAAGCATATTATAAGTCTTTTTCAAATTTTCCAACATAGTTGAAAAGTGTTTATGAATTCGGTTTGTCTGTCTGTCTGCCTGCCTGCCGCCTGTGTCTGTCAATGCTCTAACTCGCGTAAATATATACGTATTGTCATACAATTGATATATGTTATTGAGGTTTACTATGGCATGTTCGGTATTGAACACGAAGTCTATAGTTCTTATAGTTTTTATACAGGGGACACTCAAAAGAATTTCGTTGCATTACGGTCTACGGAGAAAAATCCTTTTCAGTGCATTTTAATGATGTGTCACTATTTCAAATGTACATATGTCACTAAGGTGTATTACAAGAGGCTTACTATAGAATATTGTGCATATAGCATTTATCTTTCATTTACATGGACAAACAAAAGAATTTGGTTGTCTGTTAACAATAATTGCTGGAAGTGCTTTTTTCAGTTGCTGAACGCGTTTTTAAATTGAACTCATTTTTTGTCTATTACGTGGTGTGTATAAATTCTGTAGATCATATACAGGGCAGCACAAAAGTTCTGGAGTACATTTACGTTTATTAACGGAAATCCCAAAAGAGTAATTTTAAACTGTGCTACGCGTTTCCTATCTGAACTAAAATTTAGCATTCTATGTAATATATATCATATACAGGGCTACACAAAAGAATTCGGATATTTTTCCGATTAGCGTTGATAATTCCTAAAATTGGGTTTTTAAATATGTTATGAGTTTTCTAAATTCTTTGCTTTTATATCATACTAGGGGGCTGAGCCCCCTACTCGCTAACGGTCGCCAACCCCCCGTGAATTGCTTTGCAATTCACATTGAGACCGCCATGCGGTCCCAGCTCATTTCGCTCGCTCCCCCCTTTTTATTTTTGCAGTAATTCACATCGGAATAAGTACTACTATAAATCATTTGAACATATGAAATTGACAATTTTTTAAATGTAAAAAGTAATTGAAAACTCCGTTGAAAACATAACTAAAAATGTACTTTGTTGGAGCTACTAATGGGCATATAAATCATTTAAATACTATGAAAAAAGGATATTAGAAACATAATTTGTTTAAAACTTATTGCACCTATAATATTGTACAGCACGGCTTAAATTCATTTAGAAAAAGCACTACGTGATAGGAAGATAGTTTATCATCAATGATTGTTTAAATTTCGTTCGACATTTTACTGTTCTAATTGATTACAGATTTCTGCAAAATAAATTTTTACTTCATTAAAACAGCAACAGATGGCAGCAGGTGTCATCTAGACAGTTTATATTTTTATTATCTCCGATTTTTCATGTGAGTAAAATTCGTAAATAAATTCTAAATAAGAGTTGAGAATTCATTTAAAATTAACAATATTACTCATATTTAAAATGAGGAATCATCTCAGGCGCTTTGGATTACAAACATGTTATTTTATTTTTAATATTTGCTAGTTTCATTTTCACAGCTCTAACACTGACCACCATATTGGAGCAGAGCTGATCTATCTAACACAATCTAGTCTGTTCATTGGTCTGAGCTCTGGAAACTACGGTTGTTGCCAACGATAATCTAGAAATTCAGCCCTATTTCCGCGCCACGTAAGATAAACATATATATATAGATTTCTCCATTTTAAACTGTAAAGATTTGTAAAATTATTTTGGACGTGTTGAAAGTTTTACATAGTTTATACTTGACGCATAATTTTTCGTTCTTCTTTTACTATTTAATGTTGCTTTCTGGTCGTTTGTATTTATAATAAAAAAAAGTTGGTAGATGAAGTTGGTAAGTGGTAGATGAAGTTGGTGGGGGAGAAGGTTAACTTCTCCTCCATCCCACCAATAAAAGAAGAAAAATAATTTTCCTTTTGTCATTCTTAATCTCGCTTGCTAGCAGTATATAAAGCAATTGAAGATATTTTTGATTTAAAATGTACTGTACTTAATGACTTAAAAGATAGGACAGTTAATTAGATATTTCCATGTAGTTTTAACCTTATTTTTTCAAGACGGCAATAGTGAGATATATGACACTTTGAATTTTTCTGATGTTTGACCCAGATAAAATCTATCATTTATTAACACTTTTCAACCTAGCTGAAAAGTGTTTATGACTTCGGTTTGTCTGCCGTCTACTCGCATAAATAAACTCGGATTGCCCGAAAATTTTTGTATGTTTATGTCATTTACTACAGCTTGTTCCCTATTGAAATAAGTCTGTAGCACTTGCAGTTTTTTACAGGGACCGTCAAAAGTACTCAGTTACATTACAGTAAATGGAAAATAATCGCCATTTGAAACATGATGAAATCGATATAATTATGAAGCACATTAAAACATGCTTTTTGTAGAATATGGGGTTCAGAGCATTTATTATTCATTTACAGAGTCAAACAAAAGAATTCTGTTACAAATTGTTCTACGGGGAAAAATCGTTTGCAGTGCAATTTAATTTTTTCAGTATCTCAAACATAATGAAAATTATGTGCATTATTCTGGTGCAATATAAATTGCTCGTTTAAAAGTACGGTGTGCTTTGCGTTTATCAATCATTTACAGAGACACACAAAAGATATCGGTTACAGTATACGCGTGAAATTACAGTCTAAGTGCATTTTCAATTTTGGGTTGCGTTTTTAGGTTTAACTAATTTTTTTATATTATGTGGTGTGTATAAAATCGCTTGATCATATACACAAGTACACATGGGAATTCGTGAGTATTTCAGACTACGGGAGTGAATTGCTTAAGGATAGTTTTTAATTGTGTTACGAATTTTTCTGATGAACTATATTTAGTAGACTAATAGAAGTTTGTAGAAAATAAATTCATATACAGGGCAACGCATGCATTGTCGTTTATGTTTGGTAATTTTTGGAAGTGCGTTTTAAGTTGTCTTATGCGGGTTTTTTTTTCTGAATGCGTGTTTTAACTTTTAGCTTAATATGTTTTGTGTATAAAAGTCTTTAGATAATATACAGAGCTGTACAAAAGATTTCGAATGCAATTCCATCAAATGGTGAAAATTGCTAAATGTAACTAAGTTTAATCAGGCTATGTAGTATATCCAAATCTATAGATCATATACAGGGCTGCATAAAATAATTTGACTACTCTTTTGACAATGGAAGGTAATTTCGAAAGCTGTATTTTTCAATGTGTTATATTTTCTAAACTGTTTACTTACATATATTCTTTCAACTTGTTTAACGGTGAAGTTTCGTTACAGTTTCCTGTATGTGTTGCAACGTGTTTCATAAACTATGCTTGAAACATGATTTTTCGTTCCTGTTGTGTACTGTAATTGAACTTTTATGTAATGTAAGTGAACATTTTAATAATTGAATTTAAATTTAAAAAAAAAAGAAATATCTTTTTTCAGTAATAAATATCATTTATATAAACGTTATTAAATTACGAACTATAATGTAAAATTTCAATTGAAACCAAGTTGAACAAGAACGAAAAATCATGCGTCAAGCATAGATTATGTAACACTTTCCAACGCTTCCAAAATAATTTTACAAATCATACCGTTTAATAAGCTAAAAGATAACATCTAAGTAATCCGAATACTTTTATTCAGCCCTGTATAGGATCTATAGATTTGTATATATACTACATAAGATGTTAAATTTTAGTTCAGTTAGGAAACGCGTAGCAAAATTTTAAAATTCTCCGTCTGGAGTTAAATAATACGGAAATGTGTTCGCGAACTTTTGTGCTTCCCTGTATAGGATCTACAGAATTTATACACACCACATAATAGACAAAAAGCGAGTTAAAATTAAAATCGCGATCAGTAACTTAAAACGCACTTCCAGGAATTATTGTTAACTTACAGTAGAGAATTCTTTTCTGTGTCCCTGTAAATGAACGATGACTGCTGTACACACACTATTCTGTAGTAAGCCTCTTGAAATACACCTTAGTGATATATATAAATTTCAATGCGTTTAAAATAGGGAAACATTATTTAAATAAACCGCAGACGATTTTTCTCCATAGACGTAATGTAACAGAATTTTTTGACTGTCCCTGTAAAGTAACTATAAGTGCTATACACACCCTATTCCATATTAAGCTTCTTCTAATGCACCTTAGTGATATATATAAATTTCAATGCGTTTAAAATAGTGAAACGTTATTTAAATAAACCGTCAATGATTTTTCCCCATAGACCGCAATGTAACGGAATTCTTTTGAGTGTCCCTGTAAAAAAACTATAAGTGCTACACACTTCCGTTGAAATAGGAAACATGCTATAGATAACGACTATAACATATAAAAATTGCAGAGCAATCTGAGCATATTTACGGGAGTTAGAGCACGGACAGACGGCAGACGGCCAGACGGCAGACGGCCAGACGGCAGACGGCAGACGGCCAGACGGCAGATGGCCATACGGCCAGACAAACCGAAGTCATAAACACTTTTCAACTAGGTTGGAAAGTGTTAAAAATGCCTACTAATAATTTATGTGAAGTATAAATTCATACAAAATGTTTTACAATTCAGAACAAATGATTCACAATACAGCTGCATGAATCAAATATGTATATACACCCATGTCCAAAAATTAAGGGGCATTGACCGTACCGCTTTCGATTTTACACGCTTTGTCGAATATCTGCTGAAACTCTTGACAAATTGCCCTTGCTTCGAGGATGTAAAGAGCACGTTTGAGTTCATATTTTTCAGTGAATATTTCGTCGCGAGGACAATTAAGGTATCCAATAATAAATTTAATAATAAAATTATATTTGTGATCACCCAAGTAACAGGACATGCTGAAAATGGTCCGTCCCTGTAGCAAGAAACTGTGGGTCCTGTTCAACGTTTGTGTGCATGGGTGTAAGCATAGCACGCATATTCGTAAAAATGTTTATGTTTCTGTGAAAAATTATTTTTTTTTAAAGCATACAGAGTTTTCAACCACATTTAACGCAACTTTCCGAAAACCTGACAAAGAACTGTAGAAATTGTAGATTACAACTAAACACTGAATATATTGAATATATAGTTATATAAAAAGGACTTATATTAAAAGTCCAGGGAAATATCGTGAAAACTCAGAAAGATATCGACGGTAATCTAATCGACGGTAAAACTCTCTTATCATTCATCTACCTTTAGAAAGCAACTCACTATATCGCCATTATTTTTCTGTATTTTCGCGATACGTGACTGGACTTTTTATATAAATTGCTTTAAATATCTGACTACCAAATTACGAAATAAAACTTTTGGTACTTTTCACGCATGCGTCGTTAAAAGTATTTTATACAAATTTCCATATCTCAAATATTCAAAACATATTGAATTTAATTGCAATGTACTGTTTCTACTGTTCTTTCTCAAGTTTTTGGAAAGTGCTGTTAAATGTGTTTGAAAACTCGGTATGCTATAAACAATAAACATTTTTCGCAGAAACGTTAACATCTTCACTAATATATGCGGTATGCTTACACAAAAGCACACAAATGTTGAACAGGACTCATATAGTCATTTTCTACAGTGACAGACCACTGAGTATTGTTTGTTACACGGGTGATCGTAAATATTATTTTATTATTAAATATATTATTGGCCACATAATTGTCCTCAAGACTAAATTTTCACTGAAAAATATGAAGTCAAACGTGTTATTTACATCTTGGAAGTTCAAGGACTATTCGTCAAGAATTGCAATAGATATTAAACAAACCTTGTAAAATTGAAAGTGTCCGGTCACTATCCCGTAATTTTTGGACATCCGTGTACATACGTCACAGTTTGTACTAAAAAGAAGTTCCTCAGCTACTAAATCCAATCATCAGTAATTATTCAGAAAGAGTACATTTAAAAATAATATTCGACTTATTTGATGAATATTTTCATAACCAGATAACACTACAAAGGATGTGAATTTTCTTTTCACTTTGCGCAATAGCGTACAACCAACTTGAGTGAAAAAATATAAAGTGGTGCTAATATAAGGTGGTAAAGCACTCGATGCGGTATACCAAAGTATCTGGGTTCGATCCCCGGTCTGGACACATTTTCCACTGAAGTTGGTTGTACGCTTTGAATCAAAGTGAAAAGAAAATTCACATCCTTTGTAGTGCTATTTAAATGTTTAAGGTGTAGTTTCAGTCCTACTGAAAATTTAATTGGAATTTTAAATATATATTATCCGATGCTGGGAATTTATTCATCTCATGTACGCCACTGATAGTGTGTTCATGTTGACATTCCATCTTGCGCTGTGGAGTTGCAGCCTTGCCAAAGTACAGTCCCTGGCCAAATTATTAGACGCAGTTGTTTTTATTATAATTTGTTAAATATCTGGAAAGATACATGAGGAATTATCTTGAAACTTTAGGAGTGTAAACAACATGATCAACGTCATATATTTCCGAGAAGATTTTTTCTTGAAACCCCATAAGGGGCCGTCAACAAATTGAAGAAAAATGAATACGTTTTTGATAACCCTGTAAAAACCAATATCACAAAAGCGTTGAAACGGTATCACACGCTTAGGAGGCTTATTTTAATAATTTGGGTTCATTTTTATGAAGATAGCATGTATACTCAAAGAGAAATTCAGGTTTTTATAAAAACAGTCCCAAATTTTACTAAGGTTTTTGCTTATAATTTGCAGAGTTTTTAATATAAAAGCAAGTTATTTTCAGAAAATATGACAAGCAAAATTATACACAATACCCCGAATCAGAATTAAAAAATAATAAAAATTGCATGAAAAATGAGCAGGTTTACTAAATATTTTTTCACTGCGCATGCGCGAATTCAATCAAAATATACTGTGCATAATATATTAGCTAAATATATAGACCAACTTTTATGAAAGTCTCAAAAACATAGCTTGAAAATTCTGATAGTGATCGTCGATAGAATAAGCTCGAAATTCGCTGTTCCCAAAAGGAAGCAAAAAGATGAGGTGTTGTATCAAATATAGAATGAGAAACACTTCATTCTTATTATGTCAACTTTCATAAGCTAGTATATTTGGATACAACCCCTCATCTTTTTAGCACTTTCCAACCTAGTTGAAAAGTGCTTATGCCTTCGGTTTGTCTGGCCGTCTGTCCGTGCTCTAACTCCCGTAAATATGCTCGGATTGCTCTGCAATTTTTATATGTTATTGTCGTTATCTATAGCATGTTCCCTATTTCAACGGAAGTGTGTAGCACTTATAGTTTTTTTACAGGGACACTCAAAAGAATTCCGTTACATTGCGGTCTATGGGGAAAAATTATTTGCGGTTTATGTAAATAATGTTTCACTATTTTAAACGCATTGAAATTTATATATATCACTAAGGTGCATTAGAAGAAGCTTATGGAATAGGGTGTGGATACCACTTATAGTTACTATACAGGGACAGTCAAAATAATTCCGTTACATTACGTCTATGGAGAAAAATCGTCTGCGGTTTATTTAAATAATGTTTCACTATTTTAAACGCATTGCAATTTATATATATTATTCAGGTGCATTACAAGAGGCTTACTACAGAATAGTGTGTGTATAGCAGTCATCGTTCATTTACAGGGACATACAAAAGAATTCTCTACTGTCTGTTAACAATAATTTCTGGCGTTTTAAGTTGCTGAACGCGATTTTCAATTGAACTCACTTTTTGTCTATTACTGGGTGTGTATAAATTCTGTATTTCATATACAGGGTAGCACAAAAGTTCGAGAACACATTTCCGTTTATTGACAGAAACTCCAGAAGGAGAATTTTAAACTGTGCTACGCGTTTCCGAACTAAACTAAAATTTATCATCCTATATAGTATATATACAAATCTATAGATCATATACAGGGTTGAATAAAAGTACTCGGATACTTTTCCGAATATTGTATCTGTTCGAAATTCCTGAAATTATGTTTTTAAATATGTTATGCGTTTTCCAAATTATTTACTTAGATGTTATCTTTTAGCTTATTAAACGGTATGTTTTGTAAAATTATTTTGGAAGCGTTGGAAAGTGCTACATAATCTATGCTTGGCGCATGATTTTTCGTTCTTGTTTGCTTCCTTTTGGGAACAGCGAATTTCGAGCTTATTCTATCGACGATCACTTTCAGAATTTTCAAGCTATGTTTTTGAGACTTTCATAAAAGTTGGTCTATATATTTAGCTAATATATTATGCACAGTATATTTTGATTGAATTCGCGCATGCGCAGTGAAAAAATATTTAGTAAACCTGCTCATTTTTCATGCAATTATTATTATTTTTTAATTCTGATTGCAGGGTATTGTGTATAATTTTGTTTGTCATATTTTCTGCAAATAACTTGTTTTTATATTAAAAACTCTGCAAATTATAAGCAAAAAACTTGGTAAAATTTGGGACTGTTTTTATAAAAACCTGAATTTCTCTTCGAGTATACATGCTATCTTCATAAAAATGAACCCAAATTATTACAATAAGCCTCCTAAGCGTGTGATAACTTTTCAACGCTTTTGCGATATTGGTTTTTACAGGGTTATCAAAAACGTTTTCGTTTTTCTTCAATTTGTTGACGGCTCCTTATGGGGTTTCAAGAAAAAATCTTCTCGGAAATATATGACTTTTATCATGTTGTTTACACTCCTAAAGTTTCAAGATAAAACCTCATGTATCTTTCCAGATATTTAACAAATTATAATAAAAACAACTGCGTCTAATGATTTGGCCAGGGACTGTATATTAGTGAAAGAAGTGCCAGACTGGATGTCGTCCGGACGATGGCTTAGTTGGTAAAGCAGTTGGTGCGCTATACCAAGGTTACAGGGTTCGATCCCCGGTCTGGACACATTTTTCACTCAAGTTGTTTGTACGCTGTTAAGCAAAGTGAAAAGAAAATTCCCATCCTTTGTAGTGCTATTGAAAGAGTTAAGGCGTAGTTTGTCTTACTGAAAATTTAATTGGAAATTTATATATTCATCAATTTGTAAAATTATGAATATGGGATATCAATATATTAAGAATTATTAGCCCTACCCAATGCCCACGTCAGGTAAACATTTTGCGTACCAAACATTTTATTTTGTAAAAGAAATTAAATACCTTACATAAAATCTGCTACAATTTATTAAACTCATAATGAATTCATTACAAATCTTAATATTTCTTTATGAATCGGAAGGGTTCCGTGTTTTAGATGAAACATTTTTCCGCTTGAATCAGAAACCACTCCTTTATTATCGTGCAGCAGATGTCTCCGATACTTTCAGAAACGCTTCTGATTTTTTTTTTACAGTGTGGGAATATTTTTTTAAATAACTTAGTAATTTTTAATAATATTATTCTAATTGGTAAATAAATCATATAAGTACTAATTTTACAACTGAGTGAAAAAGGTGTCTATGGCAGGATTCGAACAAGGAAACTTTTGTCTTAAGCTGCCACTAGTCTTCCAACTGGGCTATCCTGGAAGATACAATTCACCCAGCTAACCTTAATGTTAATGACATCTGGTCTGTTATATGAAACATCTCAAAAAAATAAATCGCAGGTAATGGAATTCCAGTAAACGCTGGATGCGTAATTACACTACATTAATTTTAACACAATTTTTCTAATTGTTCAATAACTCATGTGAGTTTTAATTTTCCAACTGTGTACAAAAACTGTCCAGGACATGATTCGAAACCAGAAACTTTTTCACTTAAGCAGCCAATGCTTTGCCAACTAATTATCCTGGACGAACCTGGAGAACACCATTATCATTAAGGTTAGCTGAGTGAATTTCAGTTTCCACTAATTTTACTATTTTATTAGGTTTTTTAAGACTGACTTTAAAATACAAGAAAAAGTAAATTATCTTAAGGTTTTGAAAAACAATAAAATAATTTTAAAGTGAAGGAATCCATTCAAAGCAAAATCATGTGTATTACACATTTCGATAGAAAGTCGAGCATATTTGCAATTTAAAGAGAGATTTGAGTAATCTGACCGATACATTTCAGAACTGTAGCTGTAGGTTATATTTATGTTGTAAATATATCACACAAATACAGTAATCACCTCTGAATATTTACATTAAAAGAAATATTTTTGTCAAAATACGGATAAAAAGAAAATTTCTGTTAATACACTAAGTGGTACGATTCTAAATATTGGTTATATTTACGCATTTACATCAAAGAAAAACTAAAAATGCATAGCAAAAAAGAATGTGTTTGAAGCTTTATAAAGTTCCATTTAATTTCAAGTAGATTGGGAAAAAACTAAAAAGCCATATCTTGGAGACTATACGTACGCGAAAAAATCCTGCAGATAACTTCATTTTTTTGCTTACTCTTAACATTAGTTTTAGTGGAATTCCTTTTACAAATCTTTTCAGATTACATAATCTCTTCTTGTACCAAAGTTCGGGGTACTTTCTTTCTAAAGTGCTTGAGACTGCAAATATATTCTTTTTTGCTGATATTTTTGGAACTTGAAAAAACTTCTCAGATTTTTTTATTTTATTTTAATGTCTTTAGCATAGATAGAAGCCATTTTTAAATGAGAAAACTGCAGTTCTCAGCCTATATCCTAAAGTTTTGTACCTTTAGATTTATTCAGTGGAGAAATAAATGTCTCTGTATAGCTCAAACAACTTGTAATATTCAACAGTAAGTATCAAAATAAAATACCGTATTATCCGGTTTATAAGAAGGTCCTTTGTATAAAAGGCACCCAAAAATTTAAATATTTTTAGAAAAAAAAATCATGAAAGTAAAACAATGACGATGTATTATTTAAATTTATTTATTTATATATATATATATATATATATATATATATATATATATATATCAAAATAGTGCAACAGCTTTTCAAAAGTATATCAACTGAATTAGAAGAATAATTAGACCTTATTAGTGGAATTACCAGATTTAATTCGTAGAATTAATTTATGAAAATATTAATTTTCAAAAATTAAATGTGATTCTTCTTATATAAATTATGTTATTCACACTAAATAACTATTTTAAAATGCAAGGAAAAAGTATAAAGCACTAAAAAAGCATAAAACATCAAAACAAGTATGTTTTGGCCATCACAAAACTTCCTTCTATATTTGAAACAAATGATCCAATTTCAGCATCCCCCATCTTAGATGATCGCAGCCAAAATTGAATGACAACCGCAACGTTTTTCTATCATGAGGATTCTAAATTTCATGTTTCGTTGAATTCTTTTCCCACAAACTGGTGCTATAAGCATCACATAAATCGAACAAATCATCGAACCCCTCTTGGGGGATTTTGTCCCAAAACCAATCAAGCACACGTTTACATAAGGACAGATTTTGTAATGAAATGACACCTTATTCTACACAGTAGTCCATTGCCTACAAATTATGTATCGCAGACTGACATTTTCTAAAACACGTGTTCTAAAACACGTGATGAACACAATCGTGTTCATCACCTAAACCGTATAAATCCGCCGGAAACCGGAAGTTTTTGCGAATCCAGGACTTTCTTCTTGTGTAGATAGAAGAAAGTAAAAACAAAAGGGAATGCGCCAGAAAAAAAATCTGTTCCTCTATTTATAAGACGCAACCCATTTTTAAGGCACAGTTATAGGCAAGAAAATACTGTAAATAATATGCAGCCATAGACCTTTATATGATCAAAAATAAACATTTATTTTTGTGCGTATTATTATATTTCAGTTTCTATTGAACCATTTGAGAAAAACTGCGATGAGTTTTCGCAAAGTTACAATCGTTAGAATTATGTACACAATTGATTTTTTGGTGCTTTAGTAAACTTTATACCCGTTTTTCTCAATACAGATTTTACACGATTTTTAGATTTTTGAAATGTTCCATGAGTCTTAGTTTTTGTTCAAAATTCATGAAATGGATAAGGAAGAATCCCGATACTGTTTACAGAGAAACTGTATGCATTTTACAATTAGACTTCGTTAAGATATAGCCCAGTAAATTTAGACTAAAAAGGGGGGTCGATAGCTAAGAAATTGATAATGAGCTAAAATTCTCAGGATTAGCTCCAGGATATGTATAGAATGGATCCTGAAAAGTCTCAAAAAATTCGATGTCGGCTTCCATCTGAAATGGCGGATCAACTGGGGTCGCCAAATAATTGCGCCTTGTTGGATGTTTTTCTACATATTTACGTCAAAAGTGAATATTTTTCGCTTCTAAGGAAACCAAGGCAGTTAGCAAGTATGCTAATTTGAATATCAGATTATGTTTATAAAATATAGGAATTATAAATGTACGGTAATACGAGTTATTTAAACTGAAATTATTTTAAAAAATAAAAATCGTTTTTTCCTTTGGAGTTTTCACTTACATTTTCACACACAGGCATTTTTTCCACAAAAAATGCAGATAAGAATAAGAATAAAAGGTAGTGAATGAAGGAATTTCCTACGCAAGCGCTCCATTCAGACATGGGAGGTGGTTGTAGAGGAATGCGAGTTTGCTGACGCCAGCTCTGCTAATAAGAATAAAAGGTAGTGAATGAAGGAATTTCCTATGCATGCGCTCCATACAGACATAGGACGGGGTTGGAGAGGAATGTGAGTTTGCTGACGCCGGCTCTGCTCACAGTTTATTGTTTCGGCCAAAGGCTTGACTGTGCGTGGTCATTTTCGCTTCTGTGTTTGCTCCGTTTCGCTTTTTTTGTCCGAATATAGTTCAAATGGATTGTGATCCATTGTGTGTGATTTGTGGTGAAGCACTGAATGTTGGTAAAACAGTTACAGTGACAAGGGGCTTTCAAACCCTTTTCAATACTAGTAAAAGACGACAGGATGGATTACACGAATATTTTTCGGATGTCAACAGTTTAACTGTACATTCAGAGTGCAGAAAATATTACACCATGCCATCGTTGGTCGCTAAGGAAATTTCACAACGAGACCCTGCTACAGTTTGTGAGAGACCTACAAAGAGAACTGAAGACACGGGTTTCAATTTTAAAACCCGCTGTTTGTTTTGCGGTGAAGAGGCTTCAGTTAAAGTAGAAACAAAAAAAGCAAAGAAAAGTTGTTCATCAGATAGAGACTTTGGAGTCTTTAAGCAGTTTAAAAACGAAAGCTAAAGAGCGTAAAGACGATAAAGGTGAAACAGTTTTGAGAAGAATTAGCTATGTCATTGACTTAGTTGCAGCTGAAGGCAGGTATCATGAAAACTGTTATGCATCTTTTTTAACAAATCCTGTTACTGATAAAACTGTTAACTGTTGGGAGGCCAGTAAACATAAGGATGAGGTCTGCTTTTGATAAACTTTGTGAATTCATAGATGAGGAAGATGAATGCCAATATTCAGGCCAAGAGTGTTCTTGAAACTTAAAGAATTAACTGCTGAGGGAGAGGAAATTTATAGCAGCCAACAAATCAAAGATCTTCTTAAAAAAATTATGGTGAACGTGTTAACGTTGTCAACGGACGTGAGGGTTTTGGGAAGGATGTAGTTTTCGCATTCAAGGATGGGTAAAAAAAACTTCTCTATGACGCATGGTACGAAAAGAGGGAACAGAACGAGTTTGAGGAAAAGAAAGAGGATTATTATGATGGCAGCCAAAATTATTAGAGAGGACATTCAGACTCAGCTGTATGACAACCAAACATATCCTCATCCTGATAACATGTTGGATGATTTATGCTTTTCTGTTCCAGATACTCTAAAATTATTAATTGATAATATAACTAAATCTAAAACAATGAGTCACAAAGTACAGTGAAAACGAATCATGGTCTGGCATTCAATTATTTCAATGACAAGGCCAACAACTTTTGTATCTCTTCTCCTCCTTGCATGTGGAGTCTACTGCCTGCGCCATTTTGCCTCCTTTAAGAAGGTGGAATCCTCAGCTTTTAAATTGATAAAGAAAAACCATGAGCTGCTTTCTTTGACTTCCTTATTCAACAGTCCTCAACTTAAACCCCAAAAGGTAATTGCAATTGGGGAGATATTCATGAAAAATCTTTTTGGGGGAGAGAAAGTTGACTCCCTAGATGAAATGCGATATATCTGTTACAATAAAGAAGTAACCAAAAATCTCTCATCAAAATTTAACCTGGCCGTTCTTCCACCAACAAGTGCGGCAACTTCGCAGCATTCACTTCGGATTTATCTTCAAGTCCAACAGTGGCTGGGTAACAACCTAGATCCTACTGAATGGGGATGGTTCATGAAAGAAGGCAGATTAAACCCATTACCTTCAACACTTCCCGCAGCGTCCGAAGATCTTCTGCAGCTTATCTCTTGTGATTGCAAATTAACTGCTGCAAGGGACTGTGATGAAAGATGTGAGTGCAAGAAGGCAGCTCTCCATTGTTCTAGGTTTTGTACCGCTTGCTTAGGAGAAACACGCACAAATTCAGTTCGTCCTATTAATGGATTTGAAGACGACAATTAACGGTTACGACGTTGAATGAGTGGCATTCTGGTAATTTTGTTTTAAGTGTATTTACCACAAGATTATTAGCTTATTTATTACACGCATTACTATAATGTTTTATTGTACTTTTACTTTGGATTTAAATTTTTGTGCCTTGTAATAAATAATTTAAACTTACTTTCTTTTTTTTCCATCACAGTCCTCTGACAAACGTTTCTATATAAAAAAATGGAATATCTATAATTTTTTAAAACAAAATTTTAAAAATAATCCTCACAAATAGGATTACAAACATACAGACGACTTGTCAAAAGTTTCTTAAGTACGAGGCAAAACAGGCTAAGGGCAATGAAATTCTATTAATTTGACGACAAATAAATGAATGTACAACTCATTCGTAGCTTTTATTTTGATAAAAACTAGGTACAGGGCTCGACTAATCGACTGAGGCCTGGGCAGGCATCTCTTTGCGGGACCCCTACACCTTAAGGTTCTTTTACAAGACCATTAAAAAACCCCAACAGAGAGTTTCTTTTTTTTTTGAAATTTTATTTTATTTATTTTAAATTTTTGAGACCTTTTCTGGCACGGGGGCTCGGGGCACATGCCCCGTGTGCCACTGCTTTAGTCAGGCCCTATCTATACATTAAAACTGGATGTAAGAAGAGGTCACAGACTTTTTCAGAAGTAAAAAAATATTGATATATGACTTAGAAAAGAAAAAAAAAACCTTGGACGATGCAAAAAGGTCTTAGCGGCCATCTTTGATCGACCATTTTGGATCGAAGCACACATGAGAACTTGTGAGACTTAAGGTTTTTTTTTACTTGTCATAAAGAGTTAATTCTGAAATTTTTAGCTCATTATGAATTACTTAGCTATCAAACCCTAAATTTACTGGGCTAATAATTAAGTTTGATTTATAACTTATTAAAATGCTAAATTTTATGAAAATAGGAATGGAATTCAGAAAAAAATCTCTCAAAAATTAACTTTTCAAAAGGATTAAATAACTGAAGCACAGATTTGTTTGTAATATAATTTTATGTTATCCAAATGCCAAATCGAGGAAATATCTTAAAAATTAAGACTCAAGGAGCTTTTTAAAATGAGGTTTATAAATTTTAATTTTTTAAAATCTTAAAATTATATTAAGATTAGAATTTTTTAAAAAGGTATTCTCTGTATACTTATGGTTAAATGTATATATGTGTTACGGTCAATATGATTAATCCGGTCATTATTAATAATAACCGGTTATTATTAATAATGACCGGATTAATCATATTGACCGTAACATATGCACAAAATTTCATATATCTATAATAGAAAATAAAAAAAATCCAATTTTAACATCCACCGTCCCCTTAACGTAAGAAATGCTTGTTATATAATAAAAATATGCCTTTATATAATATATGCCTTTATATAATAAAAAAGCATGCGTGGTTTTCTTTTATTAAAAAGCTTTACAAATGATCAAACGCAAATTTTTTCCCATACATCGATCCCAAACTATATGAGCAGGGGTGCAAAAATCTAGGCGCCAATGGGCCGATTCCCACCACTAAATGTTATTAGTAAACTTCGTCAAATTGTATTAGTATACTTCGCTCAAATTTTTTCAGTATTCTTATTAGGCGAAGAATACTAAAAATTTAGTGGTGGGAATCGGGCCATTGGCGCCTGAATTTTTGCATCCCTGTATATGAGTATTAAGATATTGAATTTAATATTATTTTACAAATGTCATATTTAATTTTTTAATCCATTAATTGGAAAGAATGATTAAAATTCTATGATTTTAATATACATTTACAGGGTCCTCAAATGGTCCGTTTTTTGAATACCGATATTTTCTTGGAAAAATATTTTGATTTTTCTTGCAAATTTTGCAGAAACCACCTGCCGGGGAAATTTTTTGCGAAAATGTTGTAGAAACCTACCATGAAATTGTTTAGTTGGCGGACCATTTGGGAGCCCTGATTTACAACTTTGCTATTTTATCCTTACATTACATATATACTACCTGTTTAATTTCTTTAAATAAATGTCTTCAAAATGAAATGAAAATAAAATAAAGGTTTCTTATAAAAGGAAAAATCTCAAAAAATACAAAATTTAATTATGAAGCATGAGTGTTTGTCAAAAGATATGTATATGGTATTACTTTATCTGAAAAAATAAATCCAATTTATTTACATATCAGTCCAATTATTTATATTTTATTCAATCTATAAAATTAAAATTTCTGATATCAGTAAATAATTTCCATATTATTCCCGAATTTTATATTTAAAGAAGTCTCAATTTAAATAATGGGCGAAAGTTTCGCCAAAATTAGTGTTTAGTGTTTAATTATTCAAAATTTTACAGTATATACATAATTATAATATAAATCGAATTAAAAGTTTAATATAAAACGAATAGAGATAAGAGAATACTGGACTTGGCACTTCATTTTTCTTCATAAAAGGGAACCTTCTATTCGACAGAGTCTAAAATATTACATTTAGCAAAATAAAATACATAATTAGTTTTAATCTATTTAAAATTTTGCACTGTCCGTTAAAATAAGGCCACATATTTATCTTCACCATATAGCCAGGAAAGAAACTTTTATTTTTTTTATTTCAGTTTTACATTTTCAACTTTTCACAAAAAGTAAAAAGTATAAAATAAAAATTTAAACAAAGAAAATATATATATATATATATCTTGCATCTTAAATGGCTAAACAAAATACGCAAAACTAAAACAAAAAAAACAATAATTGCGACGAATCGCATTAAAAAATAGAATCGCATTAAACTAAACACCAGCATAAAACTGAAAATGGACATTAGCATAGTAGAGATAATTTAAGGATACATACGACGTCATATGAATTCAGTTAAATAACAGTCAGAATGCGGTTGGAAAGTGATTGTTTAATACTTAGTTTTCTACTACTGAACAAGCCCTCAACAGGCTATGTTACGTCAGCTTGTGTCCGGATCTGGACCTCCGCATTAATTATAAGACCTTCCCAATCGGAATACGCTTTGCGCTGCTTATTTTCGCGATTTTGCCGATAGGTAGCACTGTCAAACATCGACCGACAAAAATTGTCTTACAACATTTCTCGTGCGCGATGCGTCATTGGGAACGTCATATAACATTTCAAATCTGAATTCGCTGTCCGCCACGTATTATGATTGTGTTTCTGGTAGGTAGTGCTGTCAATCGTTTTCAAAACAGTTTCAACCGACAAGATTTCTCATAGGCGAAGTGTTATTGAATTGGTCATGTAGTTGGTCATGAAGTCTTGGTCCTAATGAACGAAATGCTATAAAACATTTCTGTGAATTGTTTGTGCCAGTCAGCTAGCAGATCCGAAAATTTATATCCACTCCAGAAGTCAGAAAATATAGTTCCAACCGTCCAAAAAGCTTGATTGTGGCTGAAGAATATGGCGTTATATATTTCTTTGTGAATAAGATTTCTTTAATTTCCAAAGTTCTGTTGTGTCCACCGATTCTAAAGTCCATCAGCGTGGTTGTTTGAGAAAGTAATTATAATGTCAATTAACCCAGGACAAACACAAAGCGACGACTGGCGACGAAGAAAAACGCCAAGATACCAAAGCTCAAGTGTTTTGGCTTTAATAGCAAAGTACCAAACCTTCAGTCTTAACGTATTATTAAAATCCGATTTTGTGGAATGTTTGATTCTACTCCCTATTTGTGTTGATTTTGATATATATTATGTATTTATGTTAGTTTAAATGCTTGAATATGTTTCCATACAAAGCAATAAATGTTTGAATAAACACACACAAAAAAAAGAAGATAGTTTTGTAAACAAAGATGGAAAAATGCTGAGCATTCATGAACTTCCTTCGGTAAATCTGTCTGTCTAATTTGGGAGGATTAAAAAATTACTCAAAGGATTAAAAAATCACTTTATGAATAAGAAAAATTTCAAGAAATGCGGGCTGAGAAATAAACTGTAGTATTGCTTTGTTGATAATTATCTTTAGCGTAAAAACGGAGGAATTCAGGTATTTTGAAAAATCTATTCTTTACATTACATCCTCAATAAGCACAGAAGGGTTTTTAATATACTGGGTGGCCATAGTTAAAACACTTGTTTGAAGCACTCTACAAGATAAGCTATTTGGAATACTTTTAAAAGCTTTGGTATTTATACTATTTAGAGTATGTGCAATTGAGTTATGCAATAAAAATGATTAGCTCTAAATTTTACCAATAGATGATGCTTGCGTGTTAGGTATGCTTTATTTGCAAATATTAACAAAAACAACTCATTTTAAATCAATATCTTTTGATACGACGATATTCTTTCATAGCAGCGCTATAATTACTACCATTTTGATAAAAACGTTTTATTAACAGAGCGAGGCTTTTTTTTGGCTAAAATTTTACTGCTCTTCATGGCTAAAACCTCAAGCTAGAATAATGTGAAATTTGTAATATATATATAAGAATGTAAGAATATGTAAGGATTTTAAAGTTAGCTTGCAGGAAATTCTCTACTTTCCGTTTCTTTTTTTTAAATTTTAATGATATACAGCGCAACCTTTTTTTTGCAGAACTTGTTTCCGCATACTCGAAACAGAATAAATACCAAATCGTTTAAAAATATTCCAAATAGTTTAGCTTCTAGAGTCCTTCAAACACATGCACTTTAATCATGGCCACCTGTACTTTCATGGCCACCTGTACTTGTACAGTCCTGGAAAACAAAAGTGATCACTTCATGCTATTTTATCGTTGGGATGAGAGAGGTACCGTTTAACTGGGAATTGTGTCTACATTCCTAAAATGAAAGCATTTTTGCAAAATATGAGTCATCTACATATTAGAAATTGTATCACTTTGATTCTTCAACTAATAATATCCACTTTTCCCATTTTTTTGCTTTCTTTGAATCAAAACAGTCCTGAAAATGGTGTGGTTTATATAATACTTTTTCATAAATCTTCATAAAGCTACAAGTTTAAGAATGTTAATGTTGCATGAACAAACATTACTTTATTTCTTCTCAAAAAACCATTCTATTCAATTGTTGTAAGATACAATGAATAGACCCAAATATATTCCAGGCATTTGTTTCGATGCAAACTAATATTACCCATTATGAACATTAAAATATTCATTTTAAAAATATCAATTTTAACTTCCATTAAATTTGACATAAACGAATCAAAATCGTCAGAAACGTTCGTGTATATTAAGAGTCCGTCTCATGTTATCATAGCATCCACAGACAGAAAATTTTAGCAAACACCCGCAAAGATTTTATACAATTTCTTTTCATATAAAGCGAGTTTATTTTAAATGTAAAATTTCTGTAATATTTGTCTTTTAAAGAATTGAGCGTTCACGGTACTTTAAATTCAAGATCTTATTTTGTTTCCAAATTTATGGATAAACACCTCGCATATTTTCTTTTATAACTTTTTACGAATAACTAAAAGAAAGTATATAATCTATACCATTTTCCGGGCTGCCTTGTTCAAGGGATTTCAAATAAGTTATCAAAAGTGGGTGTTACCATTTGAAAATTTAAAGTAGGTACAACTTTTAATGTGTAGACTATGCTTATTTCAAAAATGATATTCATATTGAGAAAGTAGATACAATTTCCCACAATACCCTCGCTCATTCCAGAACGCTAATTTTGCGATAAAATAACATGGGAGGAGCTCTATTTTTGCTAGGATTGTATATATTACGGAAAGTCACTACACAAAGGACTTTCAACCAGATTAATAAAATAAAGAAAACATTTTTTGCAGACTTTAGTTTTTGAAAAATAAGTAGACAATCTTAAACTAAAATAGAAAATATTTTAAAACTTACATTTCAACCAAAATATTTTTCATTCAGGCACAACTAAAGCACTTTTCCAATATCTTACATATAAACTATAATTTAGGAGAGAAATTTAAAAAAAAAAATTCTCACAAAAGATCACTTACCATTTCATTTCATCTTCCATCCGCAGTTGTAGTCCTTTTATTTTAACTTTATTTTTGAGAGTACCCCATATATATCTTCGGTCCTAATGTTACACGGTTAATGGCCTGAAAATAAAAGACGACTATCTTTTTCTCAAGCATTTGATTAGAAACAAAAGATTTAGGGGTACCTATATTGGACAATATACTTTAAAAGCAAATGGACCGTATTTTTCAAATCCTTCATAGAAAGTATTCATAGATCTGTACGGAGACGCAGAGTGCATTTAAAAAGATTTATATTGTACATCAAAATTAAATGCATCGTTTAATAGATTTCATTTTAGGTTCATTTTAAACGACAAGGCATTGAAAAAGGTGTTTGGATAGTCAACTATATTTTTCGAACGATCAATTGTTAAGTATGATGAATACGATTCATAAATTTGGGATGTATATAAAGAATGATTTTTTTTATGTATTGACGATAACGATATGTAATGGATAGTTAACATTTTTTTTAAATAACTTTGTTGTTAAATTTTACAAATGCTAAATACTTTTATTTTTTATTAAAAAAAGAGTGCGTATATTAGGATTAAATAAAATATAAGGATGATATTCTATTAAAATGCTTATTATTACTATAGAGATCAGTACAGATAAGTAAAGATCAGATGCACGAGGGGTTTTCGAAAAGAAAAATTAGAATGCCGCATACTTATTCAAAAAACTTTTAATTGATACATTTTCCATTATAAATTCATTTGGTATTGAAACAAGACAAACTATTTAGGCGTAATTGAAATAGCGTTATATATCAACAATAATATTCCTATTAATACAAAATTCTAAAACATTTGACTGCTTTTTGATTCTTTTGGATTTGACTTTCCGTCACAGTATTCCCAATCTGGGCACACCTAATTTTAATTCCAAACTTGCAAACAGCACCAAGAATATTTTTATAAAATTTTGTTTCTACAATGAAAGCTTAAAATTAGGAGTTCATATTTTATAAAAAAAGTCGTTTGTAAATTCCGGTGTCAGTCAGTAATTTCTCATTTTACGAACAGAATTTGTCTGTGCCGGAAAGGGTTAGACCAGAGTTGCCAAGTCTCCGGCTTTTTGAACACCAGTATTTTATTAGAGAAAATGTTGTTCTATTAAATCGTAGTGTGCTCCGATTAAAAAAGCAACTTTTCATGTACTAAAATACTGGTATCCAAAAACCCGGAGACTTGGCAGCTCTGGGTTAGACCCTCAGACGTTAATTTTTAAAATAATTTGGTCTTCAAAATGTGGCTTACCATTAACACAATTTGAGTATATATTTTTATTATTTTTAAGGAGATTGGTCAGTTATATCTTAAATTCACTTCGCTAATGTTAAACCTATGGGAGTGGAATGCATTCTTATTTTTAAAATCTCTCCTTAGAAAATTAATATTTTTAACTTCTTTTTTAGAGGTACACTTCTTAAAGGATGTCTAATTTTTTTTAGTTGATAAAAATTATTTCTAAAATATATGCCTAATTTTATTTGATGGCATAGACGTAGCCTGCTTTTTGTACAGAGGGAGTAGGAGGGCAGATTTTTAACTTGAACGTCTTGGCTACAAACAATTCCTTATACACATATATACATGCATGTACGTACGTATGTGTTTACACATATCATGGATATACACAATATGGGAAAAATGGTTCATTAACTAACATTACTCTCCCCACCTCATTAAAAGGATATGAGCCCCTTGTACATCGAGACCCGCATCCACCATTGACAAGAGAGCCCAGAACTTATTTTTGCCATTTATCTCCATGATTGTAGTTACACTACTTTTTCTTACTAAAATACTAAATTTTAAGAATGTATATTTAGTATTCAGCATCAAAAAAATTTAATATGCAAGCTTGTCTGTGCAATAGAATCATTAAAAATTTTTAAAAATGATTTACGTAATGAAGATACTAAATATTTACCAAATATAAGATTAAAAATACAGCAGTAATAATTGTATAGCTCTCTCTTCTAGAAGAAGCAAGTATGTGTTTTTATTATAGATATTTTTCTTATGCATCTGTATTCTTAAATTGAATAAAAAAATATAGCGTGCGTCTAGCAAATTGAATATTTTATTCATTAATTTCAAATCGGTGGAATCAGAAAATGTTATTTGCCGCTTAGAAAAATTTAAATAACTAAGAATTAAAAAAAAGGTGTAGGTAAGTTAAAGATCAGCAATATGTATAATTTATAAAATTTATTATTTTAATTTGTACTTAGTGGGAAAATCATATGTACAGACATAATAGTTTTATGTCTATAGTTTTATTACTAAAAGTAATATTTTTGCAATAAAAATATTGTATCTTTTAGTATACAATTATGTCATAACAGAACCGAAAATTATGCAGCACAAGTAGAAAATGCAATAAGGTCACTCCTCATCAGTAGTAGTAAAATAACTAAACGAAACCGCACTTCGCTTTGGAAAACAGCAGATAAACAAAAAGATATTTAGTATTAATAATAATAAACACATTGGAGTGACAAACAAGTGGATTTTTCATTGCTAAACTTAGTGTTAAGCCAAGCGTTAAAACAGAGTGAAAAATTTTCCATGCCGGGAATCGAACCCGGGACCTCAAAATAACTCTCCGAGGCTCTACCACTGAGCTACAAGGAAAGACATCCCAACTCGGCATCTCTCACTCGTATATATGTCTGAAGCAATGAAAAAATCCACTTGTTTGTTACTCATTAGTTTCGGGCGAATTTCACTCCTTGAAAATTAATTGAAAAAGTAATTGGAATTTATACATTGCAGTGTTTTAACAAGCTAATTTGTGCTTATCAAATCTATTACATTTTGAATTTGCAATCTTAATAGGAAAAATCCAATACCCATTGATCATTTTTACTTATTAATCGATTCAAACACACGTCAGTTATATAGAAATAATTTGATGTTATTTGAAAATATAATTTATGTGACATTTAAAAAGAGCGTCTCTTTCCTTTTTTCATGGCTTCTGAGGACTTGATGTTCCCTTGTATAATGCTTTTTTAAAAATGGGAATCTTTCAATATTTAATTTAATATACAAATTGAAGATTTAACTAAAAAAAGGGTCTCACGGCCAAATATTGCACAATGTTTCTTCCTCTTCTCTTTTTTCACCGAATTATTCCCTGTAGTAAATCCACCATCCTAAGGAAATGTTTATCAGAAAGGTCAATCGCAATTCCTTTTCCCAGATGCAACAAGAGCTTAATTGGAAGCACAATTTAATTTCGGATTCTGACGACTCCCTGGTAAAGGTCACGATAGGTGGAACTGGGGCAATATGTTTTGTATATTTTCGTATTCGGCGCCAATAAAGGCAGACATTAACAACAAAAATATTGTTCACACCTCAATCCATTACTTTTCTTCTATTCATTTAAATGATAAAAGCAAAAGAGACAAATAGTTTAAATCCTTCAGATCTTGCAATGTTTTTCACCCATGGAGTTGTAATAGTATACGCAAGGAAGATTACTATTCAAAAACCTCGCATTAACAAGAGATTACTAAGGACTAAGAAATATCTTAAATGGAGTTTCTGGACTTATTAGTGGATATTATTTTTGGTGTGTGTGTAATGGGGGAGTAAATTCAAACAGATTGCAACTGTAACTTCTAACATAAATTTACTGTCAAATGCTGAATATTGTACTAAATTAAAAACTAATTTTGCGATTCCTACATCAATCATGGACATTTCTTATATAAAAAAGGTATTTAAATATGTGACTTGTGAATGAAATTAACTAAGTCTGATCATAATCAAGATGTTAAGCAGAATATAAAAACCAGATTCAGATTTTTTTTTTTATTCGGCATCCTTGTTTCCCGGAAAGGGGGAAACGGACGCAAAAAATATATTTCAAAACCTATTGCCGCCTCACTGATAAAATTTGTAAGATACAGAGAATCAGAATATTAACATCATCTACAGACACCATTTTTTAAATCCAGTCTCTATTGTACGGCTGGGAGGAGGGTAGTGGCGGGAACAGTATCTCGAAATCTAACACAGCTTTAGAAGATAAATTTTAGAAAAATATTGTCTAAGAATATTAACACGCAATAGGTCGATTTGTTTTTATTAGCTTATTTTTATTTTATTTAATCTGCCCTACCCCCTTCCTGATAAAACTGTACAAAATGCAGTTTCTGGTGTTTCCAGGAAGGCCGTGACAGATTCTATATCTCTTCATTTCGAGGGAGGGTTGGGGAAATAAAAACAAATCATCCGATCGGATGCTTATATTCGTAGAAAATATCTTGGCAAAAGTTTACCTCCTAAAATAAGTTTTTATAGCCCCCTTCCCCCAGAGGGTACAAGGTGTGATGAATTTCAAAAAAGTTACCTGGTTTACCTAGATTCTGGTTCTCTGTATCTTACAAAATTTTACCATTGAGGCTGCGACAGGTTTTGAGATACGTTTTTACGCCTCCCCTTACTCCGGAAGCAAGGATGCCGAAATTCAAAAACTCATCTGAATCTAGTGTTAATATTCTTAAGTTTACTCCATTTATTACCACTAGACTAGTATTCACAAATCTAATATGAGACTTGTGAAGGAAATTAACAATATTTAAAAAAATATATTGTACGATTAATGCAAGAATTACAAAATTCTTCATTTGAGCTAATTTTTAATTTAGTAAAATATCAAACCTATAACAGTAAATTTATGTTTGAAACAGTATTGCAACTAAGTATTTCTGTGTTTTTTTCTTGCGAAACTTTTGTCCAGTGGGGTTTTTGTTCGGCGAGATCTTTGCCCGGTTAAGGTTTAGTCCGTGGAGATTTTGTCCGCGTACCTGGAGAGAGTTGTGTGTGTGCGGGGGGAGTAAGTAGATTACTTCAGCGATTGAATAAACACATCACCACACACATGTTTTCTCCGTATTTTACATTGCAGTTTTGCTAGATTGTGGAAACTGGCGGGGAAAACGTTTTTAGCAAAGATAATTTTTTTGGGAAATTATAAATAAAATTGAATGCTATTGAGTTGTAATTTTGGCTGAAACTCGCGGATTGTTTAAGTCCAATTTTACTTACGCTCATTTTACAAAAAGTGAATGAAACTCAACTAAAAACTCACAGAAAGTGAATCAAACTCACGAGTTTCTGCTCAGTGAGTTTGCTTAGTTACAACAATGTCCAGTAAAACTCAAAAGCAGAATTAAAATCTGCCATTTGTGTAGCATGCCGTGTTTTATAACCTCGTCAAGTGCAAAACTTGTAAACGCGATGCCACAACACTGTATTGAAATTATTAAAAACAAATGAAAAACAATTTACATATAATATTTCTATGAAATCTGTTATTCTTATCACTTTGATCGAATTGCATATCCAATGAAAATGCAATTTATTAGGGGAGATTAGGGAGGGATGGGACATCATCAGTAATGCTTAAAAAATGCTTTATTTTTAATTTTAATTCACTTTCACCAGATGTAATCATTGCATCATACTTGCTGCTGAAATCTTTTTAGTTGCAAGTACCCATGATAATAGGAATTAAAAAGACTATTTTATCATACCAAAAGTAACCAACTACTCAGATTTTTAATGTAAATTTTCAGTCTCATTCTTTGTTGCTAACTTAATTGTTTTTAATGGATTGTAAACTCAAAAATATATATTTTATGAATTAACAGCTAATTTAAGACTAAAAGCCACATGCTTTTTGTAAAAGTCTATTTTTTTTTAATGTTGCCCTAAGGGAGGGATGGGACACTGACTCGGGGAGGCAGGGGACATGTTTGTAGGCGGAGCCGGTAAGGATTTTTTTTTTGCTGTAAAAGTTGGTCCTATAAAAAACTTTATAATATAAAATATACTATAAAAGATATATATAAAAAATACTATATAAAAACTCTATATAAAAGTTGTAGATAATAAGACGATTTATAATAAAAGTAAGCGGATTAGATCTTGTGAATTGACGAAGTTATGGATTTTTTTCTTCTTAAACCCCTATCCGCTCACCTTGAGGCCATTTTTAATTATATCAAAAATCTGTCATACATAAATTTTTGGCACTTTTCCTAGATGTAATTATACATTTAAACAGATTCAATGAGAAGTTACGGCTTTTTTCTGTTTTTACAACCCCCCCCCCCCCTCTCGGCCCGATTTTGCCCATTAACGAACTTGAAAGATATTTTATGTCCCTTGATTTTATGTATCAGTTTGGAAGAGAATGTACAAAATTATGGAAGTTGTCGTGTCCATAAAAAAGTGATATAGATAAAGTTTCGAACTGGGGGCGGTTTTGGCTTCTAGGAGTCAGGATGGGCTTAGATCTGCAAAAATTTTCAGAAATTCCCACATAGAGGAGAATGTAATAGGTAGTATTTCTTACGAAATCTACCTAAAAGAATATGTAAAAGTACATTCTGACTGTTCCATCATTGATGAACAAGACATAATTGCAAAGCTACATCCACCAAAAATAATTGTTGGCACTAGTCGGGCACAAGCATATTTTTCAATTGATTTGGATTTTACAAAGCATAATATAAGATAACATAAATGTTGTGATTTACAATAAACCTTAGGAATGCAAATGCCACAGTTTTTTTTATTTTTTCACCACATTTAAAAAAATTAAATATGAATTTTCATTTTTTTAAAAATGTCCCATCCCTCCCTCATGTGAGGGAGGGATGGGACATTTTTCTTTTTAATTTAATTGATTTATTAACCTAAAATTTTAATTATTATCAACACATATATATTTTTTAAACTTTTAATTTAAATATTTGTAACTATTTTTAACTGTTTTTAAATATTTTTAATATATTTAAACTTTTCCTTAAAATTGTCCCATCCCTCCCTGATCTTCCCTATATTATAATAATAAAAATTGTTTACAATTTTTTGTTAATATTTATATTGACTGTTGAGTTTTAATAAATCAATTTTTATGGTTAATATGTAGATAATTATAATTATATTTATTATTTAGTCAAATTATCGTTCCTATCATTTTGCACCCCGATGTACATCTCATAGGGAAATCTATGCTGTAAAATATACTTAATTAAAAACCTTTACCTGACAAATGAACTACTCTTTAGAATTATTTCTTATACATTTTTTTCTAAATATTTAGAGGACAATTTTCTTAATGGAGGATTTATCTAAGGAAAATTTATCTGCGGAGGATACAGATATATATTTTGTTTCAGTATGTCATGTTTATTTAGGATAAGAAACTTTATGTAAATGTTTCAAAGCAAGCTTTTTGTAGATGAATGAAAAAAGTTATTTTTACTTTACAAAAATAATACTTACCTTCTCAATAATAAATGGAAGACGCATAAAGTTCATGAGCATTTTTAGTTCACGGAAAATATTTAAAAAACAGTAACTAATGAAAATGTGTGCATTCACGACTAACTGAAATTAAAAACGACTGCTTCCTGCCTCTGAATATTTGTAATAAGTGACGAATTATTATTGGAATATTATTGGAAATAATTGCACATAATTTTCTTGTAACGGAAGATGGAAGGAAGAGTTGTAATAGTTAACTGAAACAGTTTTTAAAATATATATATTGTTTTTCATAATAACATTTAATTTACATACACTGTTAAAAATTGGCAGCAAACTGTGCAGTCATTCAACCGTTTTTTGTAGAAAATGGTTACGTAACCTTCATTTAACTTTATTCTGACCATAATATGGGCAATAATAGGGTCAGAATAGAGTTAAATTGCGGTTATATAACCATTTTCTATAAAAACTGTCGAATGACTGGACAGTTTGCTGCAAATTGTTAAGAGTGTGTCTCCTTAATTCAGTGTCGCTTCAAATAACTGGGGAACGGAGACAGTTACAGCCATAAAAGTGATGTCTAGATATAGTAACTAACGAAATAGTAGTCGTTTCTATAGTAAAACTGATATGCGTTTCAAGATGACGTACATTGAAGCTCACCTTGCAATGGCAAACTGCAGAGTTAGCTTTCCAATCTTAAAAACGGTACAAGATACGTGAAAAAAAAATTAGAAAGCTTTATATCGTCCTCAATTTAGAATAAATGAATGTCTAAAAATACCTTTATTAGAAGTTTCGTAATGAAATTTGTTTATATCCAAACACAAGCTTAAATACGGAACTAATTGTACGCAGAAGTGCAACATTATACGTTAGATGCACATCTATACTAATAAAAGAAAATTTCACTCTGTGTGTCTGGGGGCAAAGACTAGGAAAATATAGGGCACCTACAAGTCCGAAAATGTTGGTGAGGATAGTCCAAAACCGCTCCTGGTACACCTGATAATCAGAATTTAGATATTTTTAAAACTAGTTGAAATATTAATGAAAACTCAAACATCGCTTCCAAAGTGCCATCTTTTTCTGAAAGTGGTACAAAAGAAATGTCTAAACCACAAAATGAGGACAGTTTTGCGAGAGTGAAGAAATATTTTGGGTTTACATGAAAAGGCCGGGCTACCAGAATCCCTTTTAACAGCGCCTTTTCGAAACACGTTGAAATAACAGAAACTATTACGTCCACCAACACGAAAATTTGCTGATCTAGATAACAAAAATTTCGATTTCGAAAACCTAAAATTCAAAAAAATCCATCGGTAAATTCTTCAGATATTAATTAACAGATAATTAACATTCCTTTTGAAATTAAAAGTATTTTATCTTGTAAAAAAACCTGCTTTTATTTTTAAGGCTATTGTTTTCACACTCAATATGAAAGAAACGTTTTAAGCTGTATATTATTAAAAATATATAAAATGCGGATTTGAAAATCTGTTTATATACACAAAATCTTATTTTATTTAAGAAATAAAAAAAAAATCAAAAGGTAAATTTTTATTAGGATAAACCTGATTTTTTTTATTAAAAAAAAAGTTGTGCTTTTATCCTATCTCGAATCCTCAGACCTTAGAAGGGGAGCAAATTGATATTTTAAGTTTCACCTCTTCAGCTCTTGGTTACCACTATTTCAGTATATTAATCTCCAGGGGAAGGATTTATTTTCTCGGTTTCTATGAGCCCCAATCATAACGGGGTTTGGCTCATCGCTCTTTCAACTTGATTTTCGACAATCTTACAAATTTTAATTACCAGGGGGCGCATTCCAACCGGGTTCTATGGTCGAGATTTCGACAGGAATGAATTTATTCAACACCCTTGATCAGGGCTACACTAGATACCGGGCTTGCTCATTCTCTATCATGACGTCACAAATGGTGGCTGGCTGCTACCAGCGATTGGTACAAAGCGAAACGACAAAATGAAAGACATATAGCGATTGGCAGAAAACGACGGGCTCGTTGCTTTGCACCAATAACTGGTCGCGGCCAGCCACCTTTTGTGACGCCATGATAATGAATGAGCAAGCCCGGTATCTAGTGTAGCCTTGCCTTGATAAAACGGGTATCCGTGGCGGATATTTTTATAGCAGAGATTGCGCCCCCTGACGGTGGAGGGTGGAAATACAGAATTTTGTAGTGCATGCGCAGCAGATCTAGTATACGGCACGAAAATAACGAGAACACGTGTCGGAGTTTCATTTAGAAAGTGGTTTGTTCAGAAAAATGAGCCCCCTGGAGGTGGAAGGTGGAACTAAAAGATTGCTAAACGGTGCTACAGACAGCGCGGACACGTGTCGGAGGTTCTTTTAGATCAGAATGCGCCCTCTGTAGGCAGAAGGTGGAAATAAAGGATTATCCGGCATGTACTCAGCGGTTTAAAAAAAAAAATATTTTCATACAAAATCGGATTAAAGATATAAAATCATACAAACTTGAGGTTTCTTTTAAATTATCACTTGCCCGGGCTACGCTAGGTGGTTCAGCTAGTTTACTAATAAAAGTTATGTATGCTCAGTTATGTATGCAAGTTATGTATGCTCAATGTGTCTACCAACGGCAGCAAGTTATCCTCGATGGTAAAAATATTGATCATGCTAAATTAATTTTCTTATTAAAATAAATTATATCGCGATTCCATGACTTAGCATTATAAGACAGATGCACATTTACCAATAAAACTACGTTTCTGAATCAGTGCGGTATTTAAACTAGTGATTGGATATTAAATACAGTCAGTATCGGTTATATGGTCAGCTCAGCGGTCCAAAAAAATTAGACCATATAAGCGGGGTGACCATATAAGCGGAACAATACTACAATTATTACACTATTTAATTACAGGGTTCGTACGCATCAGGGGATTCAGGAGATTTTACGTGTTTTAGTACCAGAAATTTCGTAGAGCACTAGTCTATATCTAAAGATAGAATTTTTTCTCCATAAATAAGCCAAATATTACTGTACGAAAGTTCTGGTAAAAGGTGCTTGAAAGTCCTTGAAGTGTACGAACACTGAATTATGGCAGGATTATATTCACCTATCAGAATATAGTGCTCACAAACAAATAATTAAACTTTAAGAACATTTAAAAAATTAATTTGCGAAGTAAAAATTACAGTAACAAATATGCGATATTTTTAGTGAAATTTATTAGCTTACCTTACCAATCTAAGTACAGTACGCATACATACGTGCACTGCACCCATATTCAATGCACTTATTTAAAATATTCAGGTATGCAAGATTTCTTCCTTTTCTTGGTTGTTAACACAACTCTTTCTAAATCCCTAATAGCTTTTAAATGTTCATCTGTTGCTTCAGAATTAATAAAAAAAACATCTCCGGTCATCTATGGCTTTAAGCGCATCTGATGTTGATACTGATTTCTTTTCACATTCGCTGTCTTCCTCATCATCACTTCCTTCGGCAACACATTAGAAACAATACTTTGTATTGAAGCTTCACTGTTAGTAGCGACATCTTCATCAATCTTTGCATACAGATTTTCGTCTGAAATTGAATAACCTCAATTCCGCAGTTTTTCTTCTAGTTTAGTTAAGGGGAGATCTTCATCCGCGTTTTCCGATAATTCTTCAGACTTTGGTGAACTGTGAAATCCAGCATGTCGTAAGCAATTTTCAGTTAGTTTTCTGTGACACCATATTCCAACTTTGGTCGGTATAAAAAATTGCATTTAACACAGACACTTGGAATTGTTCTTTTCGGTCAATAGCAGAAATCATATCTCGCAGAAGAAGCTTTCTATAGGTAGCTTTGAAGTTCTGGATTATGCCTTGATCTAAAGGCTGCGATAGACACGTGCGTTTGGAGGTAAGAAAACGAGTTCAATTGATTTCAAGCCATCAAGAGTGGAGCCGAAGGAGTAGCGCAACACAATTGTCTGCAATTAATGCAACTTTCCTGTTCTGTTCTGAAAAATTTCGATCCCACCTCCTAAGCGTTTGTTCTCAGATGTCCACTGTCATCCATGCTTTTGAATTAGCACCGTAGAGTAGAGGCAAAGATTTGCAATTTTTCATACACCGAAGCTTAAGAAATTTTCCAATCACCAAATAAATAATTTTCTCCGATCCATTCATATTTGCAGCTAACAACACGGTTAAGCGTTCCTTACTTTTCTTTTCCCCTACACATTTTCCACCTTCAAAACAGAGTTCTGTCTGACAAGATCCTATAAAAAAGTCCGCATTTATCAGCATTGAAGATGTTGGCAGGTTCATATCTTTCGAGAATGTTCCGCAATACTACATCTTTTAATTTTGTTAAGGAACTTGTGTCAAAATCAGCAGCTTCTCTGTACAATTTTTGAAGCATAGCTTATGCCTTGAATTAAAACGCTGTAGCCAGTCGTTGCTAGCAACGAAACTTGATTCGCCAAGTTCATTAGCAAATTCTAAGGATTTTCCTTTCAAAACATTCCAGGATATAGGAGCATTTTGCGATCGTGCATATTTAATCCATGACAAAAGAGCCTTATCCAAATTTTCATAAGGTGACAAGCGCTGACGTTTTCTTTCTTAATCACAAATTTGAACATTTGGGGAGTAAAGTTTGGCTGCTAAAATGTTGTTTAATGTCGTCCGGGGTATCGAACTTATTTTGGCGAATGCAGCTTCTGAAATATTAGAATTTAACTTTTCAATCAGTTCATTTTTTTCAGCAATTGATAAACTCTTTCTTTTGGAAGCCGTAATATAAAATGAGTGTTCTTATTCGACACGTTTTATCCATATGAGTCAAAATGATCCTTTCTGTCTCAATTTCAACGCACGTTTCAAACAAAGAGAGATAACTCCAACCAATAAACAGACAGACATCCAGAAGAGAATTGAGGAGGGGGGGGAGTACCGTCGACAATCATTCAATGCAAAAGAGAAATGAAGCTGATGGAGAGGGGAGGGAAATAAATGCATGAATTCAAGTTCTTTCCAGTGTCGACTGACTTTTTTACTTTTAGTCATTCCCTGTTTCTCCCCACCTCAAGAAATGTTACGAAAGTTACTATTTTTTTTTCAAAAATAGCCGAAAATCTGATTGAAAAGATTTAATAAAACGACCATATAACCGATAACCGGGAAAAGAAAATGACTATATAAGCGGTGCGCTTTAACACATTTTCCCTATTAAGTTAGACGGGACTTTAGAAAACTGACCATATAAGCGGGGTGACCTTATAAGCGGGTGACCATATAGCCGGTACTGACTGTATATATATATTTCAAAGCTTATAACAGATATTTTAATATGTAAGACGCCATTTAACCCCTTATAACCGCAATTATTTCTCTCTTAAAAATGAAAAAAATCATTTCACACTACTTTTTTTAGAATAGAAATTTGTTGTCTTATTTTATCGTGGAGTTTTTGTCATCAAAGAAACAAAGTATTTCTCTTCAGAATTACTGGTGTGCAATGAACAAAAGTTGTTTCAGCTATGGTGTTGCTTTAACGCAGCGCTAGGCTAATATGGGTTAATACTAAATTGATCTCAATCTACAGCTTTGTAATTGATTTTCTTGTATATCATGTCGTTCTCGTGATAGGAACGTTAACAGTTTGCCACTACGGGGCAATGTACTTCAACATGCAATGTTGAACTACAGCTACTTAAACTTTGCAATGTACTTCAACATGAAGCGCACATCCGTTTAATATGCACTGGTCTCCAAAAGTTAAGGTACAACCAGTTTTTTGACACTCACTATTAAAATAATGAAAATAAATGTACAAAATTTGGTTTATATGAATGGTCTTAAGTAATTTTAATAAAACCATGCAACAATTATACCCATTTCTATTTTTTTAAAGTATTGGATATTTATATCGCAGGCGGGAAAAACTGCAAATATCCCACTTTTATAAACTTGTGTGGAACTTTTTTATGCTTGTTGATCTTCAATTGTTGGTCCTAAAATATTGTTGTCCATATGTAGGAGATGTCGTTTACCTGATTCGTTAAGATAGAGGGCAATAGGATGTATGGAAATGGGGTTATCACAAGTTGATGCTGTTAGATGTCATAATGTGTATCGTAATCTGGTCCAAAGACTCAGGGAGTCATTTGAATACAAAAAAGCAGTATCAAGAAGACTTGTCCTAGACCGCTCATGGGTTACAACCCCTGCACAAGATCGCTTTATAGCTCTTTTGGCCCGAAGCAGGAGCATCACTACTATGACTCGGCTCATTTCAGATCATCGTAAGGCGACAGCGATGACAATATCTTCTACTACGGTGCACAGACGTCTTCACAATTAAGGACTCTATGAAAGATGATCCGTTGTGTGTGGCCCTATTAATAGACAACACAGTAGTGCTCATTTATGTTGGGCAAGAGAGCACGTAACCTGGAACAGAGAACAATGGGCTTACGCATTGCTCACAGACGAGTCCCGATTTGCTTTGGCGAATAATTCAGTTCGTGTGCTGATCTGGAGAGAACAAGGCATCAGATTCTGCCTATGTAACATTGTTGAAAGACATAGGTATAGAGGAGGTGTAATCATGGTTACAGTAGCCTACATGTATACCATGGAAGAACTCCGATTGCTGTGAAATATCGGTACCAGAGCCTTGCTCCATTTGTCACATGGTATGCTGGTGCTATTGGTGATGAATTGATATTAATAAATGATAATGCCCGATCGTGTTACTCTAGAGTTGTTGATGGATCAAGATTTGCAACTATCGGAATGGCCAGCTCTATCTTCGGACCTTAATCTGATACAGCATATTTGGGACTATCTCGGTAGACAGGTGGCTGCCGCAAATCCCCATCTGAAGGTGTTATATGAGCTGGAATAAGCGTTGCTCTATGTATAGGAGTTGTTTCCCTTTCCAGTGTCTGACAACTTAATTGACAGTATGGAAAGTCGATGCCACAAATGCATTACAAGTAGGTACGGACACATGCTTTATTAAAATCCGTTTATTTAATTTTTTCACAAAAAACTGCCATTTATTTTTTTTTTATCAAATAGTGGACCAGCTGCGAAAAATGTAATTTTTTATTTTTAAAATTAAATAAAATTCGTTAAATAATTGTTTAAAGCACAATTCCACAACATTTTATGTATTTTTGTTCATTTGTTTTCAAATTAGACAAAATAGACTGGTTGTACCTTAAATTTTGAAGGCCAGTGTACTTAGACACAACGTTCATGGCTATAGCTAACTTGATTCGCAAGTTATTTGAGGCGAAACGGAATTAAGAGAACACCCTGTATAAAAGAATTTTCCGTGAAAAAAAAACATTCAAATGTTATGCATCCATCATAATACGTTCATTTATCACATTCAGAAAATATGTGAAGAAACTAATAAAGGAAATTAGCTGTAACAGGAAAACGAAGTTTACTAAAAATAAATTAATTCACAAATCGCAAACTTTCAAATATATATTTTTTAATAGGTTCCATTATGTAAAACCTATAAAATATTTTTTCTGTTAAAAATTAACATGTACAGAAAAATTACCCGTTTTCTGTACAATAACCAATATCTTCTTGAGTAGCTTAAGGCACTTTTCATTAATGACTTCGTTGCGTGAAGATGAAAATCCCACAGCTTAGAAGATAAGTTTTTTAGTTAAACTTTGAACTACACATCAAATTAACATGCAGCAGTTTTTTTAAGTTTATGAGCTTTAGAAATATAAATTTTACCTGGTACTTATCGCAATACAATAGTATTTTCGGAAAGTTGAAAGTAAAATTTACTTTTGTCTGCATTTAAAGAGTTGAGATTTTATTAAACTAGTTTGTCATTTTCTAAGTTATTGTGCTATTTTTCTTTTAACAATCATTTAAGTTTCTGTAAACTATTACTCATTTTTAAATTTCAATAATTGGGGATATTATGAAAGTTGAAAATTTCTTTAAAATAAAAACAATTTTCCTTTAAAACAACAATACTTGTTTTACAAACACGGAATCTCTTTGGAAACTACTAAATAAACATGACACACTCCTGTTAAACTCATGACACAAAACAATTTTTACTCATTACGGGAGTCTATTTAAAAAAATCCTTTTAAACTCTGTGTTATCGGTGGTATTCAAAGTTTTTGTGCGCAATGTGTGAAGTTTGCTGCAAATGACTTTTAATTATTAGTTATAAAAACAATTTAAAGGAGAGATTCCACTTTGTTGAATAAGAAAAATCTATTTTCCTTCCTTTGGATTTTTTTTACATACCTGAAATGTGCAGAATATGTACCTAAAATGATTTAGGATTATTCAAATTATTCACAAAAATACGGTCCTTTATACGGAACCGTCTGTCTGCGAAATTTTCATTTTTTTTTTTTTTCAAAACCACGTTTTTTAACACGTCTTGCAGAATAACGTTCGAATTGATCAACCGATTAAAAAAAAATAAATTGGTTTCAAAGATAATTGTTTTCCGAGGACCATGAACCTTTTTAATGTTAAAAAAATTAACTGTTAAATATTTTTTCAGGACTTAACCCTCTAATCCCCATGGTATAATGTATTTTAGAAATTTCAAAATTGGAAAAATCTGAATTCACACCATAAAAAACAACTATTAATTTTCGTTTCTTATTAATCACGTAATGTCTGTCATTACACAAAGGAAAAATTTCTATCCCGATTTTCTGGTATGAATTCAGAATATCTGAATAAAACTATGCACTAAATTGGCAACACTGATGGTAGCATATATGCTACCATGGGACATTACAGGGTTAAACTTGAAAATATAATAATAAACGTGAGATCAGTCGGTCATATGCAGACAAGCGTCATTTTTTTATGTTTATCAATTTCAATGAAAATAGGTTTCTGGCCCAATACATTTAATTGGAAGTCATAACTCATTTTTTTTGTCCCCACTAAACAAGTACATCTTCGCGTATTTGGCAATTTTTTTGCGTGAAAAAAAATCTAAAAACTGGGGGCAATATCCTTATTTAAACACGCATGTGCACAGATTGGGCTTCATACACTGAGCTGAAATAAATCAGCGAAAGGAGTTAGGAAAGCCAATTAAACCTATTTTCATTCGAATTGGCCACAGAAAAGAAAATGGCGCACGCTTGAAAATAGACCTACGGATTTTTTTTCAACTTTAAAATCTTGGGATATATATTTATACTCAATATATTTATACTCAAATATAAGAATCAAATATCACAGTTCATTCCGCCAAATAAATTTTGATTTCAGCTTAAAAAAAAGATCAGTACCGCAATTTGTTTTGCAATGATTAAAAATCAAATTAATATTAGTTCCAAAATTTCAATCTGTATAATTCCTAAACTACTAGCCCGAGTGACTTCCATATTGGTATCTGAAGTTAAAATTTACCGAATAAACCAACTATAATGTCAAAATTAGGTGTTGGTATAAAAAATAAAGTTTTCTACAATTTCTTTTTGTAAAAGGATCTCTAAGCAAAATTTATATCTATGGTACAATTTCTATATGTAGATGCAAAATGCTAATGTAGAGGTAATTTCTATATGTAGATACTAAGCAAAATTTAGATATAACATGAATTAGTACATGTTACTATAAATAGATTGTTACCGAACTATATTTCTTATAATGAATTGCGACACAGTTAGTGTGCGGGAAAACAGTTTTCTTCACGACTGTACATTTCATCTTTGTTTTGTCTAAAAATATTCAGGCCAGGTGAGTTATAATTTTTTTGAAGAAGGGGAGGCGGGCTTGATTTTGCCTTTCATTTCATTTCTGGTCAGATTCCTTTTATTGTCTTTAACGCTTTTAAAACTTCATTTTGCCGTTACAGCAGAGACTATCAACCAGTTGCCCTCATGCTCAAATAAATTCTTAGTCGTGTTTGATTGCTGCATCTGTAATCATTCGTCTGCACAATATCCAAGCATTTGTAATTGTATGGTCTGGTGATTATACTATAGACCAAAATACTAATTTTTTTCTCTTAAAACAATCTAACACCACAATTTATCACATCAATTTATATCAAGATCCATTTAAATATTTTCAGCGGCTTTTGTGTGTAACTTCTTGTATTACAAGATTTTATCCTTTTTTGCGATTTTCCACTGTTTAGATGTTTTGTTTTATAGGAATGTGCACTTGACGTATGAAACAAAATGCAATAAAACATTAAAATAGTAGAAAATCGCAAAAGCTGATACTGTTTATATTCAATATTGTAAATTAGATATTATGAAAACGTTAAAGAATATTTAATATAGCTAATATGAGGTGTTTTATTTTTAATATAGCATAGAAAATGCTCTGAAAAGCAGTTCCGATAAGAAAATTAGCTCTTTTGTTCGTCTAAATAATGTCGAATGTTACATTTTAGTCTAAGTTATTCTAAATAGACATTTCAATATCGTGCTGAAACGTAAGTTAGTTAAAAAATATGTGCACAAAAAAACTACAAAGTACAAATTTGAAAGTCTCATATTAAAATAATTCGAATTGGATTGAATATACATTATCTAGAAAATTCTTAAAGCTAAAAATGGATAAAATCATTTTAATCCGAATTTAAAGTAATAATAATAGTATCAAAACAACTATTTCTAACGATAAAATAAATTTCATCTTTTGAAACATTCTGTTTTATAAACCCAAGACGTATTTGTTGAAACTATGCTTTGTATAGAATTTTGTATGTCTTTATGAAAATCTGAAATTGTTAGTTTGTGAACACAAACGATATGGAGGAAAGACATTTCATCGAATGAATTCCATCGCCGAAAACACTTACGAAAAGACTAAAGAAAGACGAATAAATTAGACCCTTGTTTACTGCTTCAATATTAAAGAATTCAATATTAAAGAATTCAATATTAAAGAATTCAATTTATGCAGCACAAATCACACTTCACTTGTTTATTTCATCCAAGTAATGATTTGGATTTGTTGAGAGTCAGGTTTTCTTTAGTTAATGTAAGGATATCGTGAAATTATTTAGATTATGTAAATTTCAAATGTATGCTTTTATTTTCTCTCAATACTGTATGCAAGAAACTGAAAAATTTAAATATAATGTAAAAAAAGGTTTTAAACTAAGATTTGTATCCATTTTTGATAAATTTACAGAATATTTTATTTTCTAAAATTATTACTTACAAGTACTTTTTAATTTAACTTCCTACATCAATGAAAACATAAGTCAAATGAATAACAATTGATCAAATTATTTTAATCAAAATTTAAAGTAATAATAACAGTATCAAAACTGCTATTTCACAAATGTTACATGAATTAATGGAAAAATAAAGCAGTTCTAAGTAGTGAATACTTTTTAGACTAAACATATCCAACAGCAACAAAGAACAAAATATACGTATAAAACACAGCAAAGAAAATAGGGAAAATCAGATAGATATCTACTTAAAAGGAAATAACAGTAACATGTTCTTTATATGAGACGAAGAGAGAATTCTCTGTATGTGAAAGTAAAGGCAATAGCACCCAGGTAATAACTATAAATTCTATAACACATCGCAAATAAATTTAATGACTATTGTTATAAAATTTCGAAAACCTTTCCTTGTACATCCTTATTCCTTACTGTTGTCGCGTAATGTTTTTTTAGGTATCCTTAATTACTTAAAAACAGGAATAATATTGCAATTTCATTTCTGTTAAAATATTTGAATTATATCCTTATTAGTGCAACACTTTTATCAACTAACATAAGTGCAACACTTATATCAACGTTTCAAAACCAACTAAGATTAATTTGAGTTTTGTAATCTCTGTTTAGTGCCTATTTTTCACACGTCATTTGAAAGATAGAAAAATGAAAAGAAACTAAAATAAGATGCATGATTCTTAAATGAAAACTTCTTATTAACTTCATGTATTAATAATAAAAGTAGAAATGCTTGTTAGGCTAGACATATACAACAGCAACGAAGAACAAAATATACGTATTAAAAACAGGAAAGAAAGAAAAAAAACACCTAATTAAAAGTAAATAACAGTCAAATATAAAATGAAAAGGAATGGAAGTGAAAAATGAGATTCATGTTGAGAAAAACTTAAAAATGTATAAATTAAATAATAAAAAAGAAATAAGCATGCAAATTAAAAAAATAATAAAGAACATAATTACAAAATTAATAAATATAATTTTAAATGTATGTCTTTAATTAAATAAAAAAAACAATCATTATTTTTCAGGTACTTTTTGTGTGCGTTATGACATTAGACAGATTCATTGAAATTTAATTTTTTAATTAAAAAAAATATATTAAATTACATAAAGAGCAATGTATTTTTTAAAAATACACAAAATAGTGAACAAATCTGAAAACCTTGCTGCATTCTCCTCAAATAAATTATAGATGTTAGTGGTTTATATACACATACAGTAAGCCCACTAAAGGTCCCGTGCCACCCTCTTAACTTCGGAACGGCTGCTGCTATATTCATAAAAGTGTCTAGGTATAGTAAAGTAGCTATGTGCTACTGAATGAAACCACCTACGGCGCCACCTGGTAGAAAACTGCGGAGTTAGCATTCCTATCTCGAAAACGGAAAAGGATAGGGACAAAAAGGGATATACAAAGTTGTAGAGCATCATCGATTAAGTACGAAAAGACACCTTGTGGACATTAATGCGAAGAATAGAACGGTTAAAACGCGCATTTTTTTAGGTTTCCTACTCTGTGACTTGACAAAACAATCTTAGAAAGAAAAAAAAACTCGTTATAACAATATACCTTTATTTGAGATATCTTATTGTCTTTATAAACAGAATAGACAATATGTAGATCGTGTAAAATAATGTCCTATCAATTCAACGCAACTTGCGCTTGGTGTTCAAAATTTTTGCAGTATGTAAATACGTAAGGCACGTCACGCCTGTTCACCTGACACAACTATAAAAAGAGACATCTTCTTGGGGTTGTATGTTGATGGTTATAGTCATAGAGTGATTTTTCAAAGCTTAGTATTGTGAGATGGTTTTTACTTTACGGTGAATGTGGACACAAGGCAAGATCAACAGCAAAGGTTGTACCGGCAAAGTTTCTCGCAAGGCTCGCATCCTTCTCATCAAACCATCCTAAATATTGTAAAACGTTTAAGGGTCCACAAACATTGCAGGACCTTAAACGACGCATTACGGACGCTTGTGCCAACCTCTATACTTCAACGTGTACAAAGTGAAATTCAAACAAGGATCCAAATGTGCATTGCAGCTGACGGTGAGAGGTTTGAACATCTCAAATAAAAGTATATTGTTATAATTATTTGTTTTTTTCTTTCTAAAATCGTTTTGTCACGCCACAGTAAGAAATTACGAAAAAACAAATGCGCGTTTTAACAGTTCTATTCTTCGCATTAGCATCCACAAGGTATCTTTTCGTACTAAATCGATGATTCTCTACAACTTTGTAAATCACTTTTTGTACCTATCTCTTTCCGTTTACGAGATAGGAACGCTAACCCCCAGATTTCCACCAGGTGGCGCCGCAGGCGGTTTCATTCAGTAGAGCATGGTTACTTTACTATACCTAAACACCATTTTTATGAATATAGCAGCAGCCGTTCCGAAGTTAAGAGGGGGCAAGGAACTTTAGTGGGCAAGCTGTCTATTGAGGAAAGCAGTGGATACCAACGTAGGGCGTAGGCCCCACAAGAAGGAAATGTCATATTACTTAACAACATTCCTTGGCAGCATTGTGTCTTAAAAGTAATGTTTGGATTGAAAATGAAAAGTACACTTCCAAAATTTAAAAAATAAAATGAGAAATTGCCTTTTAATTATTATTTTTTTTAAACTTCAAAATACAACTATAACTGGAAAAAGATTTTTTTTTTAATATTTAGACACTGTTTTATTCTGTTTATCGTATGGTTGGTTGGTTGGTTGATTGATTGGGGTTTTATGGCACAAAGTCCGTTTAGGGACATGCTGCGCCAAAAAAAAGATTAAAATAAGAACATCTAATTGAAATATAAAATCGATTTAAAACTTTGTCATAAAAACAAGATGAATGAAAATAACACAATTATATAAAAAGAGTGATATGATGATAAATGTATAATTAAAATCATTCAATGAAAATATAACACATGTAATAGAAATAAACACATGTTTTCACAATTAAAATATAAATCTTAAAAATAACAATTTGTAAAATGTTCAATAAACTAACAGTTTGTATAAAAATACCAGTTGGTATAAATTTTCAATAAACTAACAGTTGGTAAAATTTTTAAAGTTTCGAGCAGAAATACATTTACAATCATGTGGGCTCAAATTCCTCAAAGACAATATTATCATCATCATCTGAGTCAGAGCTGTAAGACTCTGAAGCCATATCTACCTCTGCATAGTACAGCAGCTGTTTGGAATCCTTTGTAGTAGGAAGCGGTGTATCAAGACACACTTTCTTGTTGTTTTTGCCCTTCACAGTTTTCCACTGTGAAGTCGCTTGGTTTGAGGTTTTCTTTCTCTCATTCTGTGTACATGATTTGGGTTTTGCTTTTTGTGTAGGGGAAACAGGTTTTTTCGAATTGTTTGCAGATGAAACAGAGGTTTGACCTGTATCCTCTTTAATGAACTTGCTAGATTGACTATTATAATATTCTATTTTTACAGGTTCAGATGATGGTGGCAAAAGTTTTAGTGCAGGCATAGGTCTTATTCTTGCGGAAGCACCAATACTACGGGTTTTTTTCTTCATAGTGCTGGTTAGTGTAACAGATGAATCATTTGGTGGTGAAGAGAATTCAGTTTGGGTGCTTATATGTCTTAAGGATTTTGATTGTTGCTTGAGTAGACTAGAATATGAAACTCCTACAGATGGTGTTCTGGATTCAACAAGTTTACGAGCTTCAGGATAAGAAAGTTTTTGAGAGATTTTGATTGCAAGAATTTCTTTCTCACGAATCCAGTTTGGGCAACAGCGGGAGTATGCTGTATGTTCACCTTTACAGTTTGTACAACGCTGAGGCTTTTCACATGACTTACCATCATGGCCGACTTCTGCACAACGTGCGCAGGTAACAGAACCACAACAGGAAGTTGAAGTATGACCATAACGCTGGCATTTAAAACAACGGAGTGGGTTAGGTGTATACAGTCGGACAGGACAGCTCAGGTAGGCAGCTTTAATTCTGGTTGGCAAAGTTGGGCTATTGAAAGTCAGAATTATGTGCTTCGTAGGAAGCACTTTCTCATTCCGGCGGATTGTAATACGGCGTGCATCTATAACATTTTCATCTTTTAAGTTTTCTAGAAGTTCTTCCTTTGTAGAGAATAAAAGTTCTGGTTCAGATATTACACCACGGCTAGTATTTAGAGTTTGATGAGCCTGAATAGAAACAAAAAAGGAACCTATTGTTGTTGAATTTGAGAGAAATTGTGAATGTTTGGCTTTAGAAACCTCAACAAGCAAATCTCCAGACTGTAGTTTTTTAAGTGAGTAACCATCTTCAAATACAGATTGAAATGTTTTTGCAATAAGAAACTGTGAAGTTCTCTTAAAAGAACTATCAGAGTGACTATCAGTGCGTTTAATTATGAAATAACGTGTGAATGATTTCTGTACAATTCGTTGCTCTCCAGATGGGAGAGAGATAGAAGGAGTTGAACTTTTTCCATCCATAATAAAGAGAAAATTAATTCAGACCCCGGCCGCTCCACCCACTACCGAGCCCAACAAGGGGATGCACATTCATGCACCAGTGCTAGCCAGGGCCCATACGCTCACATGACACACCTATTTCAGTTTCCACCCTTAACGAAATGACTAGTATGTGGCTGCTCACTTGATCCCTAGCCAGTGACATACAAGTCAGCTGACCAGCCGATTGATGCATACGGGACCAATATGCGAACTTTGCGAGTTTTTGATTCTGTATCGAGAACAGCGTATATTACTTAAAATACATGATCCAAAATCTACATGATCAAATGATTATTTTTTTCTTTTTTTCTTATATTTAGCAAAAAATACTTTTTTATACATCTTTTAATGTATTTTTCAAATCCTTCCAGCAGTTGTAAAAATGAAATAACTATCAGCGAGAACTAAATACACGATGCGATATTTTTTAGAATCATTTACGTCAATGTATGCCTACAAATATCCCCAACTTTGAGATTTGCACGAGTCTGTTTATACACTCCATTTAATTCGATGTCGTATATTAACCTGAATATGAAATAATTAAACTTAAATTGGACCTTTACAAACTTTAAATGAAAGACTGTCAATATTTTTTTAGAATTATGGAAAATATTCTACAATACTATCTCTGATGTCAATTATGTAGTAAAAGCTACACTAATTCAGATTTAAATTTTTCAATCCGCAAAACATTCTGAATTTTCTTTGGTAAAATTGGATCTATTTGAACTCCACCTACAGGAGTCGAAAAACACTCTAACATGTCTCAAAATTGAAACAAAAGTATAATTAACCCGATCCAAATTGGATCGGACCCACAGTAAAACAATGGAGTCAAATCGACTAGTAGAAAAATGTGTCAAACAGCCGGATTCATTACGCAACTCCAATTTTAGTTATCTTATTTTGATTCAAATTTATGTATAATAAAAATAATTCTAAAACATAATCACAAAAATTACGTCATCTAAACTGGGTACTATAATCATCAGGAAAGATTTCTGTCCGCAATTTAAATTCACCTTATTAAATCAGCTTGAGTCTTGTAAAGTGTAAAAAGGGAAGCTATTGGACATATGTACGAGAAAACACGAAACTTTCAGAGTTGAACAAGCATGTGAATAAACCCACGAGTGACGTTTCGCAGCCGTTCGTAACCCCCGGAAAAACATGTAAATTGGGCGTCCGCCCGCAGTATTTTCAACAAGAAGCTGGCAAACATAATGCATTTATAAGCTATGAGGCATTCTGATATCACCACTGACCACGTTCATCACCCTCATCATAAAGGTGCATATGTCACACATACTTTGAATCCAAACTTACCACGTCTACAGTAGTTGGCACAATAGAAATTTTTTTGAACGCAAGCTTTAAAAGAAAGTTATAGAAAATATACATACTTATTGATATCCTGTATTCTAGTTGTAGGTATTTAAGCTATGCATGTTCGATAGAATTTTATTCTCATTTTCTCTGCATTAATTTGTCGTTACATTAAGTAAGACGCAAATTCTATGTTTATAAAGGGCGGACACACTATTAGTTATCCTATTACTTTAAATTACATCCATTTCTAGTACAGAACCGCAAAATTGCTGTAGAACGGAAATGACCAGAGAGATGTCAGCTCTGTGGACTCGTGTAGTTAAAAACTATACCCTTTGAATCAATCCCACGAGAAAGAGAACATTTATTTTATAAAATCATGCACAGAATATTCAACTAATGATAATGTTATAATCCCATTGCCTTTATACTTTAGTATAAAGTATTATTTTTATCATGAAATACAATTTTATACTACATTGCTTAAACATAATTCTTAAATTTACTCCGAAAGCATAAGAATTTTCTGTATAATAAACCTTAATCCATTTTTATAAAAAACATCAACTACAATCAAAATCCTCCAGAAACTTCGGTTCATTATTACATACCAACGGGGAAGACAGAGCTACGCTTGGTTAAATTTAGCTTTCTGTTCAACGCAATATATAACAAACTCTCTGCACAACATATAACGATCACATTAACGTATTGAATAAACTGGTGAGATAATATAAGATCATAAAAAAAACTTCTTCATAACACCATAAAAATAATGAATAAACCAGGCCTTTCGTAAGAACTTTGTCTTTCTTCGTCAGGCGCAAAGAAGACGTACAACCACTTTGAAGGCAGGAGCAAGACAAAGGAAATGGGCGGAAAAGAAGGACAAGTCACGAGAATAGCCAATAGGAAAGCAAAGGCTAGATTAAAAGTTTTTTTTTTTATGCTTTTATATAACAATCAGTTCTATGTACCCTAATTGGTTGAATTCTGTTTTCGAGAACGTTCTATGAACGATGATTGGTTGAACTATGTATCATAGCTCCTATTGGGTATCTAGAAAATTCCTTCAGATTCTTAACGCCAAAGTTTTTCGCCAAATGTCGCCAAAATTTGGCGAAAAGTCGTACATAAAGTAAAAAAAAAGTCGCGATATTTTTTCATTTGGCGCCAAGCATGTGTTTCGGCAATGGTAATCTTGAATGTCAAATTTCTCACCAATTTCGCGACTTCGTTTACTGCCAACTGTTCAACAACTTAATAACTTTCTCAACATTCTTCACATTGAAATGACCCCAAAATAACCCCTAATCTAATTTTCTCGAACATGTGACCTACCCCATCGGTCTTCTCGTGTCCGAAAACGGTAGAATACAAAATTTAGTCAAAATCGTTTCAGCCATTTTTAAGGTAAAATTTGCATATACACACACAGACCGACAGACAAGATTTGCTCGTATTATAATAAATGATTTAAACATTTTACTTTATTTAAGTTTATAATTAACAAAAAGAACGTACAAATTTATTTACAAGTAATAATTTACAAAAAAGATGGTAAATGGATATGCTAGTTTCGCATTGAACTTTCTGTTACTGCGAAATCCCTTAAAATTATTTAATATTTCCTGCCATTTACATATTCTGTGAATCATAGAAATCCAATTTTACGCGACTTTTTTTTTATATGTTGTCACCAGAAAAAAGGATTCCCATTCTCTTATACAAATATTTAGCATCTACTGTCACATTGTCACTAGAATCTGAATTATCCTGATAAGAATTATTTTTTATTTTAAAAACTTAAATTTTATTATTTCACTTAAACGCACTAAGGTTTGAGATTTGAGGTGTTGTTGCTCAGCAATGTTATTCTTCGAAAGTTGTAATTTTTGTACGGTAAATGTTATTTTGACTTTCTTCTATATTGTACATAAGAAGAAAGTATTGGAATCTCAAAATTTCCGACCTCCATTTTAGATAGATTTACACGTTAAATGAGGGTCTAATGTTTTACGCCATTTTCACATATCTCAGTAGAAGTTATAGTTAGGAGCGTGAAATTCGGGATAACAAATCTACTAACGAATAGTTAAGTGCATTTCTATCGATTTTAGAAATTCATTTATAAAGGGGGTTAAATGAAATGTCGAAAATTTTCGGTGATTTCCCCGAAAATATGATGAAAACCATATTTTATCCGCAGTTTTAGGAAAAAAAAAAGAGTGAAATTCAGGATAACAAATCTCTTTAAAAAACAGTTAAACAAGTATTTCACTAATTTTAGAAATTCGGTCACTAAGGGGGATTAAATAGTTTGTCGATTTTTTATGACATTTTGCCATTTCTCAATAGAAGTTATAGGTAGGAACGTGAATTTTGGGATAACAAATCTACTAAAGAGTAGTTAAACATCTATTTTAGGCGATTTTAGAAATTCAACGAATAAGGGGGTTAAATGGGGGGTCGATAATTTTCGATGATTTAACCTTTTCACCATATCTCATCAGCAGTTTTGGATAACAAATCTACTATAAAATAATTAAAAACATATTTCATCAATTTTAGAAATTCATCCATTAAGGAGGCTAAATGGGGTCGAAAAGTTTAGGTCATTTCCAATTTCCGCCATATCTCAGCAGCATTCTTAGCTGAAATCACAGATTCAGGATAAAAAATCTACTAAAAAATAGTCAAACATGTATTTCCACGATTTTAGAAATTCAGCCACTAAAGATGGTTAAATGGGAGTCGAATATTTTATGTCATTTTGCCATATCTCAGTAATAGATAGGAGCGTGAAATTTAGGATAACAAATATACTAAAAATAGTTAAATATGTATTTCAGCAATTTTAGATAATAATCCATCAAGGGGGTCACACTGTGTGTCAAAAGTTTTAGGTAATTGTGCCATATCTCAGCAGCAATTTTAAGCAAGAATGTGAAACTCCGCTTTACAAATCTACAAAAAAGTAGTTAATCATGTATTTCAGCGATTTTAGAGCTAGCGAGTTTGTGGGCAACATCGGCTGTGAACCAGATGGCGGAAAATTAGGCGAAAAAGAGAAATATTGCTGATTTTTTATTATATATTTTGTGTGACATTTTTACCAAGGAATATATTTTTTTAATTTCCCAGTTTATATTTTTTTTTTGTTCGGTTTTAGTCTTTTAGCGATCGGATTTAAAATTTTAAAATATTACACTTCCACCATTTTTTAAAAAATCCATTTTTTGAAAGTAAAAAATTGCGATTTAAATACTGATTGCCATATTTATGGGCTAGGGTTTGCACAAGGATGCCTTATGGTGATTACCATATAGTCAGATTACAAGCGGATAACCGAATGGGTCCTGTTAAAATTATTTCATTTTAATGATTTATGCACACAAAATAACTGAACCACGTTATAGTGATCCTGCAGTAACGATGTATGGCGGAGAAATACACATGGTCCCGTTATTTTGATCACCTCATTAATAATTTATGGGCGGGGCAGCACCCGTTTACAATGATCGCCATTTATCTTAGGCAATGCCAATTTTATTTATTTCATCTGAAAGCTCTCCGCTTATCTTATATCTCATCAAAAACAACTCGTTGTAAATGATCCCGCCAAGCCACAAACCTAAAGCGTCAGTCACAAAAAGAAGTGATATCACATAAAAAGAAGCGATATAGAAGTGCATACTCCGAGTCCCGTGTAAAAATCTATCACCACTCATAATGTTTCCAAAGGACTCGGAGTGAGGTACAGTATGTGAAAACTGCTTGGTGACCTGCAGGCTTTTATAATATATGCAGTCTATCAATTTTGAAAATCGAAAAATAAATTTTATATTTTTGTTATACCACTTTTATAAATATTTTTGTATGCGAAAGAACTGACAGAACGGATTTTCCCCCAGATCTATGCCATTCCCTTACGCTAGAATTACTGCAATATATCTCAATTTCGTTAACGTTTATTATAAGGTTTATATATCCACGAATTTCAATTCATTCATTCAATTTCATTTACTCAATTTTTAATTTAATTTCTTCTTCTTTTAAATAAGTTTTTGGTATATATGGTTTATATCACTATATTCAGTGTGTTGGGGATTACTTTCATTGTCAACTAATTATTACATACTTAATCATTATTTCAAAGTTTATGTTATGGTAATGTTTCATTTATTGTTATATATATATATTACAAACTCAAAATCTTTATACGTTTACTTAAAAAATCCTCTTCGTAAGAGTGGTGTTTTTAGTTTAAAGGGTAAATAAAATCAACAAATTGATTTTTCAAGCTCATAAATAAGAAAGGACATGCAAACACAGAAGCTTCAACTTTTACAATTTTATGGGAGCAAAATAAATAAATAAATAAAAGAAAAGAAAAGAAAAGAAAAATAATATAGCCATATGTAACTGCAGGAAACGCAAACATTATAAAAGGCTGCAGGTCGCCAAGCAGTTTTCACATACTGTACCTCACTCAGAGTCCTTTGGAAACATTATGAGTGGTGATAGATTTTTACACGGGACTCTGAGTATGCACTTCTATATCGCTTCTTTTTATGTGATATCACTTCTTTTTGTGACTGACGCTTTAGGTTTGTGGCTTGGCGGGATCATTTACAACGAGTTGTTTTTGATGAGATATCACTCCTTTTTGTAAGGTATTTAATTTCAATTATATGGATTCCATTTTTATTCAGAAAAGAAAAGATGAAAGGGGCAAAAAAAAAAAAACAATAGTGATGCTATAGACAGAATTATACATCAGAATTATACAATTTATTGAGTGACTTATTCCAATGTACATGTCGCTACCATAACAACGGGGAAACTTTTGTATTAATTTCCTTATATTGTATTCATCAGATTATTTATGACATATTTATTTTCCTTTTTCTTTTGTTTATATCACTCTTCCGTTTATATACATTCAAAAACAAAAAAATAGACAATTTTACAGTAGTTTACAAACTAATTAAAATACTACAGTTTCAGAAAAATGTGGAAAAAAATGAAGCACTTTTTTTCGGTCAACTACAATGATAAGTTTATGGAGCATACTTTACCGAGAATAATCAACATTTTTTTTTTCTACGAACCTATTTCTATTAGTATAAAAATTTACAGGGATTTTTATACTAACATATTAAATATATTATTTTTGAAAATTACTGAGCACCTTAGAAGTTTTTTATTTGTTTAAGTTTTTTAACTCAACGTTTCGAGAATTTGAAATATATAAAATTCGCAACGTTTGCAAAAGTATAAAAACTATTAAAGTGATTTCTGTTCATATAGTCTGTTCATTCCAATTCGGTGATCCTAAAATATAGGTCCCCAATCTCCGGCAGTCCATGAATTAATTAGGACATATGTATGCAACTGTTAAAATGTTCTCAAAGTTGACAATAGAGGCAATAAGTATAGCCCGGCAAATATGAAACACGGCATTGCTTCATCATGGCTTTGTTTCGTGAGGTGTTCGTTCTCCGAACATAAAAATCTCACGCGAAAGTGTTCGTTAACCGATTTGTTCGTAAACCGAACAGTTCGTTACCGATTACCTATTGTATACGGAATTTAGCATTTTAAGTTCGTCATAGCCGGAGATTCGATGAAGGGCAAATATTTAAATGCAAAACTTGTAATCTTGGGGTTGCAACATTTTTACATTCTATTACTCAGCGCATGAACGTAAAGTTGGAATTTTGTAATCGCTTTTTCAATCTATTCCTGATACGCTAGAATTATATATTTATAAATAAACACAGTTTTTTTAATCGATGAAAATACTATATTTTAATAAATTTAGAGCTTAACATCGACGAGATTTCAGACGGACAAAATGAACTCATATTAAATTTTAATCAAGATAATGAAACCTTACAGAGATTGGAACAGTGTAAAATCATTAAAATACATCTCACTCAGTAAATATACATCGGTTGTAATGTAATCAAGATCTTCTAAGAGACTCTGTAAACGAAACGTATATGCTTGAATGCCGCTTTGCAATAGAGAGTATGTAGTAACATATTTGAATATCTTGTGTATATAGCGAATTTGACAAAAGTTATGCAATTTACTATTATTTTTCCTCTGTGTTAAGTACAGGAATCATGTACTTCAACGTAAAAATTCGCTAATTACACAACTTTTTAGTCTTATTAAAAAATCTTTTGAGTTACCCAGTAAACGAACAGTAAATTCTACAATTCTGTTTTACAATAGGAAGCTAACTTAGGTCGTTCGTAGTAACATATTTTAACATCATGCGCATACGTTCTTTTTGAAAAGAGTTAGACCATTTAATATTTTTTTGCTTCATCTTAAGTATAGGAATAAATCACTTTAAAGTAGTATACATAAAAAACTATTTAATATTTTTACACGGAATATTAAACATTTGAACTACTCATAAAAACAATTCAAATGCTGCAAACCGCGTAAAATATGGATAATTACACAACTCTTTAGCCTCATATCAAAAGATCTTTTGTGAGACCCTGTAAACGAACCTTAAATGTTACGATTTTTTATAATAGGAAGCTTACTTGGGTCGAGTGTAATAACATATCTTAATATCATGTGTATACGACCACTAATAAAAGAGTTGGGTCATTTATTATTTTTTTGCTCTATGTTAAGTATAGGAATCAATAACTTTAAACTGATATAAATCAAAAAGTAATTAATATTTTTACATGAAACTTAGAAAGGTTTGAACTACTCATAAAAACGATTCAAATAACGTAAACCGCGTAAAAATCCGATAGTTACACATTGCTGTAGCCCTGTCAACAGTTTTTTGCTCTATGTTAAGTATAGGAATCAATAACTTTAAACTGATATAAATCAAAAAGTAATTAATATTTTTACATGAAACTTACAAAGGTTTGAACTACTCATAAAAACAATTCAAATGACGTAAACCGCATAAAAATCCGATAATTACACATTGCTGTAGCCCTGTCAACAGTTTTTGGTCAGAACAAGATATAAAAAGGGCAAAAAACAGCACTTTTAAAATCGCATTTACTAAAAACCTATTCGTCCGATTTTGCTTTACTTTTGAATCCTTAGTCCCTTGGCACGCCCCATTCCATAGAATCAAGAATTTTGTTTCTATAATAAATAGAACGCGAGATATAGATGTGTCAAAAACCCGTTTTGTCCCGTCCGCAAAATATAAACTAGACAGAGTTCAAATTTTTTTTTTGTAAAATCGTTTGGCATCCATTGGCGGAAATTCCTTTCATTTACGGTTCAATGCATTGCTGTTTCTTATGCTTGGCGAGAAACTCTGTCGAGTTTCTATGATAAATACGCACAGGGCCAGTAGTATTTTGTCAGAAGGATTATGGAAAAAAATATTGTTAATGTAACGAAATATCTATTTACGTGCTTTTATATTTATATATATATATATATATTTAGTTATTTTCGTAAAGTTTAAAATAAAGTATTTTATTTAAATTTCTCTGTTTGCACGTAAAATGCAATTTCTGGGCCACACAGGAAGTCAAGAAAGTACGCTGCAGAATGTATTTGGGTCCCACTCAGAAGCGACCGGCTAGTATATTATGTATGATTAGAAGGCAGTCTTGTGTTCGTGATAGTATACTAGATTATTTATTGGAAAACAAGCTAAAACCGTATGATCTAATGAAACCGGATATCTCCATTTGAGCAGCCCTCTAGTACTTATTTTTAGGCCAGAAGCAAAACGGCCCATACTGGTCTTTATGTAGTTTCTGTGTTTAAGAGCTTATCATTTTTCTTTTAATTATTTTAGATTTCAAAAATCTTAAATATGAACACAATTTAAGTTACTGAAACTTTTGATATTATGTGTAGCCTATTTAAGAAGGAGTTATTTTTGGAAATTTATTTCAGGAAAATGAAAAATATTTAAAAAACTTTTTGTATTTTGTTTATTATACTTTAAAGAAAATAAATTAACTTTGCAATGACTGAATATAGTTGGCTGTTCCCAGTAGACCCGCTCCCCGGAGAGGGTATCGTTCTGATGCCGTCTACTGTGATCACCGTAACTCTGTCAAATGTGATCTGAAATTATAGAAAGCACAATAACTTTATCCTGAATACTTAAAACAATAGAGAGTAATCGTTCAGTTTTTTGGAAAATTGATTTTAAACAAAATGGTTGGTTGGTTGGTTGATTTATGACGGCCGATTACCTACACGAAGGATATAGGCCCTAGGGGGAGTGTCCTCCGTGGAGATTTTTCTAAGGGATCCTAACCCGTATTTACGGCAAGGTTTGAAGAAAGCCACGGAAAATTTCAAACTGTTAGGTCGACGGGTGAGACAGGGGTTTGAACCCAGCACCTCCCGTCTACCTGGTTTGAGAGCAGAACCTCTCAGCCACTGGTGAGACCTCTTAAACAAAATGGCGTTGACAGTTATGGTACGGATTTTCACAAAAATGTTTAACTTTATTTATAAAAAAAAATCATCGGATCGCAAAAAGAATCTCTAGATAATATTGTTGTAAAAAATTGGTCAAACTTTGAAGAAGATTTATCACCGATTTTGAAACATACTTTTGAGATAATCACGTTTTGAGATTAAAGTTATATTTCATGTGTGACATAAAAAAAGTAAATTAAAGCCTACAAACTTTCTTAATTTTAATCGGATCGACTAGAAAATGTAACTGAATATGCTTTACTAATTGTACTTTTAGAAAATGCAATGAAACTAAATTCATTTTTTTAAATTTTTTCAGGTTAGTATCACCCTTAAGTATGATATTTTTACTATAACATTATAATTAAGCATCTACATGTCAGAAAACAAACTATCAAAAACGAATCAGTGTCATACCTACGTACATAAAATCTTTATTATCTTTCTTGAATGGTATAATATATACCCCTGATCTATTTATAGCCTGGATTGGGTCAATTTTTCTGTTTAATAAAACCCGCAACTTTGGGGGAGGGACGGATTCTGATTTATTTAAGTTTGGCATTACATTAATCGCAGTCCCTAGTAATTATGTTTACAATTCCTTTTACGATTAATTCAATCTGAACTCATTCGATCGCGATTACTTTAATCATTAATCTAATTACACAGACGAAAATTAAATATGACCGCCATTTAACTTTTTGAAATTCGCTTTCATTGCTATGAGACAGTTATTAAGTGGTCACTACATGATATTCCTTATTAAAAATTATACATGGTCACATAAAATTATTCAGATACACGCAAGTCAAAATGTGTAAATCATTTAGATTCGAAGGGTCAGTTGAGGCCCTTTTTATAAAACTGGTATAATTTTGTTTTGTAATTATTATAGGCAAAGGCGAAGAAAGTTATCAAATAACTAAATTTTAAGTAAACTAAATAACTGAATTAAAATTGAATTATGTTTATATTACAAAAGGTGTTGCGACAAACTGGAGCAGAAAGAATATGTTATAAGCAAAATATAACAGTTCAATGTTGGCTGTCCATCATAAATTTATAAGAATAAATCATTAGTGTTGCTCTTTATTTTTTTCACTTTCACCAAAATGAATTTTCAGAATTGCTCACAAACCAATTGATATCGTTAATATAATGACATATTTGTAGGTAATTTCTAAAAATTTCAAAGAATTATAAATTAAAATTCTGAATCAGATAACTAATTTGTTGCTGCAAATGGCGTTCAAATAAACATACTATATTATGCTTTTATCATAAAGAAGTTGCATCAAACTGAAAAAGAAAGAATGTTGTATAAGCAGAATGTAACAGTACAATGTTGGCTTTACACCATACTATAGGAATAAATCATCAGTGTTGCTCTCCATTTTTACCCACTCTCACCAAAGCGAATCCTTAAAATATACTCAACAAATTAATTTCAGATGTTTTAATTTTTTTAAAGTAAATACACGTTTGATTTACGTTCATTACAAATTTTAATAATTAATGAACATCCTTTATTTGTTTCCATACTTTGGAAATAATACGCACTTTGACCAATTTTCTTAAAAAAGGATCTTTGTTTTATCGGAAAATGAATAATTTTGTTCCACTCTTTTGTATTTAACCCTTAACTCCTGTTAGCGGTCTCGCTACTTTTTTATGTTTAGCCAATTTTTTATGTTTAGCCCTTTTTATGATGCCATGTTAGAGTATTTTTCAATCTGCCTCCCGAGATCTTGGTACGATATTAGTAGAATGGAGCGCCAATTCGTTATTTTAATTGTACTATCACGTTTTCAAGTTACGGCATGAAACTCGCTTTATTTGCTTTATAGCAAAAATAGTTTTGTTAAAATCTGCCTGTTCGTTTTTATTTCATTGTTACTCCTCCTAAAATATGGAACGATAGGCAATATCAAAAACAGAAATTTTAAGAAGTTTTTGTTAATTATTTTTTTCATTATCAATCAATATTTAGTATTTAATTATTAATCATCCAATATTTAAATAATATTTTCTCTGTGTTGTAGGAAAAAACTGTGGTAGAGCGGGCGGCGGCGACAAAAATAACTACGTCTGCGACTTACAAGATAAAATTATGATATAAGACAAAGTTATTATTAGATGATGAAAAAATGACTTGCCGGCCTCGGTATTTTGGTACGATATGGGCAGAACGGGGTGATTTTGTACCAAAAGGCGATTTTGATGGAACTATTATATTACCGATTTACGACAAGATTCTTTAACATATCATATATCTTGACTTGTACAATACAAATTTTGCAATTTGCCTCCTGATATCTTGGTACTATATCAGTAGAATGAAGCGCCAATTCATTATTTTAACTGTACTATCATGTTTTCGAGTTACGGCGTGAAACTTTAGCGTGCGATCTCTCTTAACTAGTACATTGTAAATAATTCAATCTGCTTCGTGATATCTTGATATGATATGAGAACGACGCGGCGCAAATTCGTCATTTTGACAATACTTTCACGCCATCAAATTTTGAGATGAAATTGTCCCAAATTAAAGCTTAAACAATGATTTTCTAAAACCCTCTGAAGGGCAGTGGGATATAATATATCCCACTTAATTTTAATTCCCAAAAGCCCAACACCGGAATTTTGGAATCAAAATTTACTTTTATAATATATGTGAAGAAAATCTTTTACTTCGAAATAAATTTGTTGTTAAATACCGGTGTGACTCAATGCTTTCAACATTTTAGAAACATAAGTACTTTGCCCCTGAAAGGGTTAAAATACTTATTACAGTCTAAATGTAAGTCCCAGTTCCCACCCTTTTGTTTCTTCAAACTGTCGGAATTATCACAGAAGATTCCACCGGAAAATTTAAAAGTAATTTTAATTAAGTTAAGCACACCAATCAGCGGACTCAATCAGGACTAGGATTTTTAATTCATCAGATAACTCCAGTGGTTTCAAGCTCATTCATTGCTCACACACTTGTTCCATTGTGCCCATAACGTACCACTGTTGCCAGTGGGCTGCTTTTTTATTTCAGTTTTCTTGATTGCCACCAGTTTTTAGAGAAAGTCAAATTCGCCTTATTTAATGACAGATTAAATAAGCCGAACACAGGGCGAATTATACCGTTTTATAAAAGTGGTACCAATCAAACAATCTCAATTCTAAAAAAAAGTAGCCCACTGGCGACACTGTATCGTACCCGAACCCGAAATTTCTGCGTAATGTCAACCTGAAACGAGACCTGAACACGAAGTATCACACCCGAACACAACCCAAACTCGAAGTGAAGCATATTAATCTATATTTAAAATATATTATTGAAAAGTAGTCTGCAATTAAACCTCTAATATCAATTCTATCATTTTTGCATAAAAACAAGCCTAAATACACTCAATTATATTAAAATATGTAGTTTGTTTCATTTGATAAATATTCAGTACTTTCTTTTGAAAAATCGGTCAAACCAAAATCGACCGCAAATAGTAACAACCAAACACAAAATATATAAAGTCAACCCTTCCCAAGCCAATCCACGTGTTGGGTCAGGTAAAATTGTACCCGGCCGGATACAGCACTCTAGCTGAAAACCCAGGGGGTTAAACCGGAAAAACATAAGAAAAATTAAGAAAATAAAAGGAAAAAGCTGGAACAAAACATGATGGTTTTAATCATTAATCAATAGTTAGATTAATCAATTAGATTGAGAATTGATTTAATCGTTAATTGGAGAGAGGGATTTAAATTAAATTATTAATCATTAATCTATAAGCAGGATTGAATCGAAATTCAATCGTCAATCTAGATTAACGATTAAACATTTAATCGTTAATTTTCAATCGTTAATCAAATTAAAATTTTGCACCATCCTGCTTGTAACAGTACACATAGCATCTTTTATTCTAGCCTTCAGTTCTTCAACGTCAGCAACTGGTGTGACGAAGACTGTCTTTGATATAGCCCCAAAAGAAAAATAATCAAGATATGATAGTCAGGAGACCGTGGAAGCTACTGTGCTACCAAAAGGACAAAATTTAATCGTTGAAATTTCATGAAGAGTATGTGGTCTTATTAAAAACTTTATAACAATACATACAATGCATCGGAACAACTATATGTCTAATTATAATAGTTTTCGCATAATAAATATTCATAATCAGGACAAGATTTTGTGCTCATCCTGTATATTAGTGATCATTCATTGACGCATATGTTACCAGAAAATCATGAAATTTAAAAAACTAAATAATAGCATGTATGTGTTTGAGAATAGGTGGCAATTGCAATATAAGGAAGGAAGCTAACATTAATGATTTAAAAAAAACATAAAACCTTAATTGAATTTCCAAAAAATAGACCGAAAAAATTATGACGATCTGTTCAAATTATTTCGATTTTTATTTTTAAAAAAAAATCGAAAAACAAACTTAAAGTGGAATGAAAGATTCACCTTGTAGTTAAAATCGATAAAATACACATTAATAGATACCTAAAAGGGGCCGAAAAAGATTTTAAAACATAAGTATTTACACCCGAGATCTTTCGAGCGCAAACGCGATCATCATCAAGGGGAACTTTTGACTGAACTGATCATACAATTGTCGCTTTCACTGCGCCAAAACTTAACTGAGTTTGAACTGGAGCTGGTCTATTCATCTGTAGGGGTGTATGAAGATAGTTTAATATTTTGAAATTATCTTGAACTCCAGCGCCGGAACTCACGGATTTTTCTTCATACACCCCTACAGATTAATAGACTAGCCCCTGTTCATACTCCGTTACGTTTTGGCACAGTGAAAGCGACAATTGTATGATCAATTCAATCTAAAGTTCCCCTTGATGATGAGCGCGTTTCCGCTCGAAAGATCTCGGGTGTAAATAAATATGCTTTAACATCTTTTTCGTCACCTTTTAAGCATCTTTTAATGTGTATTTTACCGGATTGTTTTTTAGTATATTTTTTAAACTATACAAAATTTTACTACTAAACGAATAAAGCGTAACAACGAAGTAGGGTTAAGGAATCCAGCGAACATGCAGTTCAACTCTTCTGATTTACTGTTTGCCTTTCTCACCGTTTTTACTATTTTTAAATATCCTCTTGAGACCCAAGCTCATATTTTTTGAGCAAATGTTACAATATTTATGTTTCTTTTGAGTCTAGAAAGCAATACATATTTTTATTTATTTAAAAAAATTTAAATACTTTGTTTTTTAGCGTGTCCAATAGAATGAACATTGGGTCTTAGTCCTGTAAGAAACTTGCTATTGAATTAGATGAATCCAAATGTAAAATTCTTACTATTTGAGAAAAAATAATGACACAAAATTTAATTCTACATAAAATAATGATACAAAATTTAATTAGACACCAAATAATATTAATAAGAGTTTTAAAAAGTTCATTAACCGTAAAAAAATAGATCAACCTGAAATTCAGTAGTTTATAAATGTGCTTCTGCAAGTCAATTATTAATTATAGTTAAACGAATATACGAATACAAGTGGCATTTCATGCGCACAACCTTATTTTATATTATAATACTTATCAAGTAAGATGATAAGTATTATAATATAAGATAAGGTTGTGCGCATACGCACATATGTAAGATCGCTACATAGGCTTAAAAAACATTTTTAAACAAAACACTCAAAGAACAGCATCAAGTTCTTATTTCTAGAAACTTTTATATCATCAGAAGTGTGTTTTTATCGTTTATACGTCACTTCTAAATATCGCATAAATTCAATTTTTGCATCATTAAATAGAAAAAGTGCACTTTAAGTACGAAACGTGTTGATCAGTGTACTAATTTTCAAAATAATAATAACAATATCTTATTTTGTTTTTTAACTCTTTTAACACCAGTCATTTGTTTGTTAGAATAATAATAATTAGTGGCACAGCTACCACAATTGACAAGTAAATGCCAAGAAGAAATGTAAAATAAATCAAAATGAGCTTATTTATGATCATATACTGTTATCTTTAAATATATTGTCTTTAAAATTTTGTTGTTATTTAAATATGACTAAATTTATTAATTCAATTATAAATAGCATAGTCACAGAAAAATAATACCAAAAATATTTACAATGAATAAGACTAACACACAATAAAAGTTTAATTCTAAATATCCGCATTTACCAAATGTTGCAAAAAAATCCACTAAATATTTTTTATTTATTTATTTAAGAAAATATATTATCTACTTCTGTATCTATTATTTATTTCAATACTGTCTTGATTTTTAAGTAAAAACTAATGCGTTTCTCAGTATACAACAAGAGTCTAATATGAATAAAAACAATTGATGAAGACCCAACGTCCAATAGAATGGACATTAAAATTTTTTTGGTTTATTCTCTAAAACTAGCGGCCCTCCCTCGCTTTGCTTCGGGTTAACCTTGAAAACCTTCATCTCTTTGTGTTTTCTGTAGACCTTTTTAATGTGTACAATAATTAGTACATTATTTTGATAAATCTTGTAGGGTTCAGCCTGCGTTTGCAATGTATAAGCGGAAAAAATGAAATTATTTACGACATCACATTAAAAACCTCAAAAATAACAGTATTTCTCCACTATTTAATGGATGTTATTATACATATAAACCTTCCTCTTGAATCACTCTATTAAAAAAAACCGCATCAAAATCCGTTGCGTAGTTTTAAAGATTTAAGCGTACATAGGGATATAGGGACAGAAAAAGCGACTTTGTTTTATACTATGTTAAGTTGTACATTAAATTACTTAAACTGCGATGTCATTTCATTGATACAACATTTAAAATTAGATTTGTGTAATATTAATATCAAAATACTTTTAAAAAATATATAAAATTAGAGTTAAAACTGTCTGCTTACCGTCAACACTCTGTTTCTTGTTCTCTGCCACTTTCAAATGATTAAAATACATATTTAGCTGCAATTTTTTATTATTTCGTTGCACAGATAGAAGCACTAGACTATCTAGTATAATGGACAGCAAGTATTTACAAGTTCGAACTGAAATTAATTATTTTATATAAAAAATAAAAATGTCCAATAGAATGGACGCATGGTCTCAAGAGGATATAGAGTTTTTTCTCGTTATTCGATATACAGGGTAGTCATGAAATTTTAAAATGCGGCAAAATAAGTGATAAAAACAAATTGCATTAAAAGGATGTCAGCAGACAGCTGTTTCGGAGTCGTTAAAACGCCACCATGGTGCAAATTCAAAGAAACTAGAAACACATGCATACAAATCTTAAAGAGAGGTCCAATAAGCAGAGAAGCTCATCGTCAACGGCGGAGTGTAAAAAAAATGAAGAATATCTCAATTTATTCAAAATCCATCCGAATTTTTTTAATAGAAAATGCATATAAAATCCTGAAAAAAAAAATTAAACTGTTTGGAAATGCAACAAACACCAATTAATATCTTAATGAAAATATTTACTGTAACTTAAAACAAGCACAAAAATCATTTAAATTATTTTCTTTAAGAATTCAATGCAAGAATTCTTCCAAAAACATAGTTAAATATTTTGTTTTAGGAAAACTGAAGAAAAAAAAATAATTTAGTATTTTCATGCTTCATTAATAGCATAGAAATTTTAGTATTATCTTTTCAGATTTGCTTCTAAATGCAAAAACATAAAACAAAGGAATCGCATGTAAAAAAAAAAGTATGAAAAAGTAAACCTAAGAAAGCGAGTAATCAATAATACTCAACGATAATTATCTATTAAGTGTATCGTTAACATTATGTTTAACGTACAAAATAATTAAAGCACCATAAAAATTATTAAAGTACCATTTAAATATCCTAAATGTTGTAACGCGATAAACATTTGAGGTTTAATTTATTCAAATTTGCTCTTTAGATAAATGATTTTTAAGGTACACAAAATTCTGGAAAAAGCTCTTTGGAGACATTTATACAGCAGTCCTACAAAGTAATGTCCCCCAGGGGAATACCTTCTTTAGGTATTTACGGGTTTCGCGACCCCGGATTCCTGAGCGATCTTTCTCCTTTCATGCCTTCTTCTCTTTTTAGTTGTCTATCCTTTTTTCTTTGTTTCACACTTTTTAATCTTCTCTTTTGAGTTTGTTATACCTCTTTGTTCTTGTTCATGTTTGATTGTTTTACTAACTCTTTTGATCATATTGTTCTTTGTTCTGCTAACGTTGTTTTCGTTCTTTTGTTAAAAAAAAAAAAAAGAAAAAAAAAAATTAAAAAAGATTGAAAATGACAAAAAATACACCTTGTTTCTAAGTTTTCTCTCACATTGCTTCCTTTTTTATACAATAGTGGATTTTTTTATTTTCACGTGAGACACTCTGGGTGCTGAGGTTTTTTAATCTCTTCGACTCGGTTGTACCTTTTTAGGCTGATCTTGAGTCCCAGAGTGCAGGGCATTTTCCGAATTCCGGTTCCGTGATCGGAGGACGCCATACATTGTATGGTGGCTGTTAGGACCAACACCGGGAGACTGGTGCCTTTCGGTGAAAGGGGTTGTAGGTTGGACAGAGCTGTAAAGGCTTACCTACTGACTACCTGATTCCAATGTGAAAGAACTAGATATTAGGAAATGCTATCGAGTTTAATCCAACGTTCGAAAAACGTGGAAGTTTGTTGGGAATAGTTTTCATCCTTTTGAGACCTGCGCCTAAAGTAAGGGAAAGAAGAAGGGTCGGTGACCAGGCCCGATGCCTGGCGTTCAAAAAAAATCAAACTCTTAACTATGGCTACAACTGATGGAAATATGATATGCGATGTGGAAGCCCCACAAGCGAATAAAGATAATATTTCATTGGCCTCTGGCTCAAAAGTAGATAACCAGGGCCAAAGTAATTCATGGGGAGAGAGGGTTGAGGTTTTTGCTCCCAATATGGAATGCAAAAATTCCAAATTTAATGCTACTAAAACTGATGAAAGATTTTTCATTGTGAAACGCCAAGAAGGGAGCTTTGATCAAACATCTCCCTTTTTGATTAATAAAGCAATCCAAGGTTTGGTTGGTGAACCCAAGACAGTGAAAAAATTGAGGTCAGGCGATCTTTTAATTGAAGTAAGCAATAGTACTCAGGCATCTAATTTAATAAAATGTACTCATTTTGCAAACATCGCAGTCAGCATATCTCCACACAGAACTTTAAATACATCTCGAGGAGTAATTTCTGAGTCAGATCTTATGCATGTTACTGAACATGAAATGGTTGATAATTTGAAAGAACAAAATGTCATTGAAGCAAGAAGAATAAAAATCTTCCGTCGTGATGAACAAATACCACCTAATCAAACACAAATTCCTACAAAGCATATTATCCTCACATTCAATACTCCTAATTTACCTAAAACAATAAAAGCTGGATATTTATCATGTTCCGTAAGACCGTACATCCCAAACCCCCTGCGCTGTTTTAAATGCCAACGTTTTGGTCACTCTAAAACAGCATGCCGTGGTAAAATCACCTGTGGTCGGTGTGGTACAGTTGGTCACGAAAGTACTGACTGTAACGCCCCAGCTCACTGCATAAATTGTAAAAAAGAGCACCCATCCTACTCTAAATCTTGTGAACAATGGAAAAAAGAAAAAGAAATACAGACAATACGCACAAAAGAAAACATATCATACCCTGAAGCCAGAAAAATAGTTGAATCCAGGACACCCAAAGTTGGAGTATCATATGCTGCTGCCATATCAAAAACTGCTTCCAAAACTTATAAAAATATAGCAACTCAAACTGAATCCATTACAGAATTAAGTGTCTTATCAAAGCAAAAAGAAACCCCGTTTACTAAACCTGCTACTACAACTAAATCAACACAATCTGTTTCTTCTAAATCAGTAAATGCTCTTCCTCCTAAATCACCACAAGATGTCTCTTCAAAGTCATCACAATCAATGTTTCCTAAAATTCCAATCCATATAAAAACCTCTCAAAATACCCCCAAAACAACACCTATGAAACAAAAGAGCAGATCTGACTCAGAAAAACATGGCCTACAAACAATTAAAACCTCTGTATCATCTGAAAACCCAGCTAACAAGAGGAAAAAAATTAAACCACCCAAAACAGAAACTCAACCAAATAAAAATTATAAAATAAATGTGATGCGTATGCAGGATGAAGACGCGGTGGAGCTTCATCCAGAACCGGATGCAGAACTGAACGATGGAGGAGATGATATGTCTACTACCTCCGAACAAAGTGACGTTGATATATCTATCTAAAAAATCAATAATGACTAATATTATCTCGTGGAACTGTCGTGCATATCATAATAAACATGCTGAAATCCGTGATATTCTCGCTGACCATCAACCATTATGCTTAGCTCTACAAGAAACCCATCTAAAACCCAATGACAAAGCAAAATTACATAACTATACTACCTACAGGAAAGATTTTGCAGCTAATGGAAGGGCCACTGGTGGAGTAGCTCTTTTCATTTCCAATAATCTACCCCATTCTTATATATCTCTAAATACAAACCTACAAGCTGTTGCAGTCCGTGTACATATTAAACAACTCATAACAATATGTACCATTTATTTACCTCCAAACCAAACTATTCTATCAGCACATCTCGATAATCTCCTTCTCCAACTCCCGACTCCATACATCCTTGTTGGAGATTTTAATGCACACAGCCAACTCTGGGGCAACCGTGACTCTAACCAACGTGGTGATACTGTAGAAAAATTTATTTCTGACAACGGCTTATGCCTGCTCAATAATGGTGATCACACTTATTTTCATGAGCCAACCCGTACTTTCCATGCAATAGACCTTACAATTTGCTCCCCAGTACTCTACCCTTTCTGGAACTTCTGGGTCTCAAATGACCTGCACGGCAGTGACCACTTTCCTACTTTTATTTCACTGACTACTCCTGCTGATAGGGATTGTTATAATTTTAACAAACGATATATATATGACAGAGCCGACTGGCCAACATTTACAGCACTTGCAAACATCACAGCTGACATGATACAGGGGAATATTGACAATGCGCTTGATAATGTAACTCAATGTATTATCAGTGCTGCAGATTCTAGCATTCCTAAAACATCATCTAAACATAAACATAGAAAGCCATGGTGGAATATTGATTGCCAAAATGCCAAGAAAAAACAACAGAAGGCTTGGGGTCTATTTCGTAGGTACCCAAATAATATTAATTATATGGCATATAAAAAAGCAAAGGCTGAAGCTAGAAGAGTGCGACGCAAAAGCCAACGTGATTCCTGGATAAACTACATCTCAAGCATTAATTCCAATACCTCCAGTAAAGAACTGTGGAACAAAGTAAAAAAATGTATGGGCGTCTACTCTGATCATCATATTTCTCTTTTAAAACACAACGGTCAAACCATCGCATCACCTAAAAACATTGCTGAGACAATAGGGAGTACCCTAGCATCAATTTCATGTTCAGACTCATATCCAGAACCCTTTTTAACATACAAAAGACAAACTGAAAGAACCAGGATTAATTTTAACTCTCATATTTCATATGCATATAATGAGCCATTTCTTAAATCAGAGATGATAAAATGCTTGAGAGACAGCCGTTTATCTGCCCCAGGTCACGATGGGATTACATACATTATGCTCAAGCACCTTTCTGCTCTGTCCTTGAATAATCTTCTGTCCTTCTTTAATAGGATATGGATGGAGCAGACATTTCCTAATGCTTGGTGCAGAGCTATAATAATACCATTTCCTAAACCAGGAAAAGATGCTACAAATCCCAATAATTACAGGCCAATTGCACTCTCTAGCTGCCTTTGCAAACTTCTTGAAAAAATGGTAAACTGCCGCCTCATGCATATTTTAGAAACAAACAATTGCCTTGCTGCATTTCAAAGCGGATTTCGACGTGGTAGGTCTACTATCGATAATTTAATCCATTTGGAACATCACATACGGACAGCCTTTCTAAAACGCAGCCATTTGGTCTCAGTATTCTTTGACATGGCAAAAGCTTATGACAGAACATGGCGTTATGGGATTCTTCGCGATCTTTTTAATCTGGACTTTCGTGGGAACCTTCCAATTTTTATTAAAAACTTTCTTGCCATTCGACGATTTCAAGTTAGAATTGGAGGAATACTATCTAGTTTTTATGTACAAGAAGAGGGTGTACCTCAGGGCAGTGTCTTGAGTGTCACCCTCTTTGCTATTAAAATAAATGACATCATGAAACAACTACCACCTTCTGTGAAAGGAGATCTCTATGTTGACGACTTCCACATTATGTGTATGGGACAGGATATTCGTTTTATTGAAAGACAACTGCAAATTGCAATCAAAAGTATTCTTAGCTGGACTAACAAAAATGGTTTCTTAATTTCTCATGACAAAACATCTTGTGTGCATTTTTGTAGACGTAGGGATCTGCATCCAGATCCTGAAATTTTTATCGGTTCATCCCAAATTCCTGTTGTGGACAATGTTCGTTATCTTGGCCTGCATTTTGACAGTAAACTTACTTTTTTACCACATGTTTTACAATTAAGGACAAAATGCGAAAAATCCCTTAACATAATTAAAGTACTTTCAAATACTTCTTGGGGAGCAGATCGTACCTCTCTATTAAAAATTTATAGAGCTGTGGTACGATCAAAAATGGACTATGCCTGCCAGGTCTATGGTTCAGCACGACAATCTGTTCTTAAAAAACTAGACACTGTGCACCATAGTGGACTACGTGTCTGCTCTGGTGCATTTCGTACGTCTCCAATTTTAAGTCTTTACGTTGACTGTAATGAACCGTCATTACACCATACTCGTGAAAAACTCTCATTAGAATTATATTACCGTGTACTCTCTCATCCTGGTCATCCTCTTCACACCTATCTTTTAAATACTGACAATGATATTCTATATCAGCATCGACCATCATGCATCCCCTCTTTTGGTGTAAGAATGAGAAATATTATCGATAATGGCCCATTGAAAAATATCGAGGTGAGTCCATGTCCTTTGCATGTTCTCCCTCCTTGGAATCCCCCCAAAATTACCTCTCTCCACCCTTTTAAAGGTTATGACAAGAACAACTTGGCTCCCATTGTTTTTCAACAATTATTTGCTGCACATCGTGCAAAATATAACAGCTTTACTGATATTTATACAGATGGTTCCAAGTGTGGGGATATTGTCGGTTGCGGGGTTTTTGTTGATAAAACTAGCTTCAGTTATCGGCTTCACACCTCACTTTCTGTCTTTACGGCAGAGTTGATTGCAATAGAGAGAGCCATGTTACACATATCTCATCATCATAAAACATCCTTCATCATATATACTGACTCAAATAGTTCTATTGACGCAATGAAATCTTTTAAAAAGCATCCTTTTGTTTCATCCATCCTGGATTTTCATAATAATTTGACTAGGCGTGGTTATAATATTTTATTCTGCTGGGTACCTGGACACATGGGTATACCTGGAAATGAAAAAGCAGATGAGGCGGCAAGACTTGCTCTTAATCCATTACACCATAAAATTCCGTTCTCAGACATTAAACTATTTATAAAACACTGTATTCATAATAAATGGCAAGAAAGTTGGGACATAGAATACAATAATAAGCTGCATCATATAAAACCCACAATCATGACTTGGCCTCCGATTTATCCAAGAAAATTAGGTGTTCTTCTGACTCGTCTGAGAATTGGACATTCAAGGATAACCCATAAACATCTCTTACTTCGGGAGGATGCGCCCATGTGTCCACATTGTCATTTTGATTGCCTGACCATTTTTCATATTTTAACTGACTGCCCGGGCCTTCGGCACTTGTATAGAATTTATTTTAATTCATCTTCACCAATCTTGACAAACCTCATTGGGGAAACACCTCATGGGGCACTCTTTCATTTTTTAAAACATTCTGGTTTTTATTTTGAAATATAGTTTTTATACATTTTATGTTTTAGCTATACCAATGTTAATGTATACTTGTTTAACTTGACATCTGGATGGGGTACCCCATCCAGATATATTTCTCCAGATAGTATTTCTTAGTATATTACTTTTTTAAGAACTAATAATATTTGTTTTAAACATTGACTATATCTGGATGGGTGATCCCATCCAGATGTTTTGCTCATTATCCTTTGTTCTTTTTTGGTTTTGTTGTGAATCTCTTAAATTATTAGTTTTTTCTTAACTTTTACTTTGGCGCAGCTTGTCCCCAATGGGACCTTGCGCCATTAAAAATTATACAACCAACCAACCAACCTACAAAGTAATGTAAAATTAGATATTCTTAAATATGAGAAACTGTTTTCGCAGAGCATGTTTATTTTCTTCTCAATGTAATTTCATATTTTATTCGACTAATTTCGAATATTTGACGTATTTCAAACTCTGCCTTCGGAAAGATTTCAAATAAACATTTAAAAATTGGAAACTCTTCGTGTTAAATTACTTTTCCAGATTTCTATCTTAGTTGTTTTTTGCCAGCTACAAATATTAACTTCTACTTTATTATAATTATCCCGCTTTACTATTTCGGATAATGTAAATTCTAAACAGCTAATATAAAATGATCTTTTCCTAACTTCAGGAATTTCTTTTAAATGCAATTGGCTTTGCCAAAATTTTTAAAGAAACACAATTTAAACATTGTATATTTTAAATGGATCAAAAAATACTTCACAAGCACAAAAATAACTTTTATTGTCAGTAAATAATTATACTTAAATATGTTTTTCATGACAAAGAATTGAGAAGAAGATTTTTTTTTGTTCGACTAAGATTTGACTTTATTAACGTTTATAATATCTTTTTTATAGTGTAAATGACATTGATTACAAGGAGATTTAGAGCACTTCATGCAAGAGCGCTAGTAAAAAACCTAATATTTTGGCTCCATTTTCCATTCATCAGAAATATTTGCAGTAAAATATCAAAGTTGGAAAAACATTTAAATGATGTGTCAGTATTACTAAAATGCTGACTTTCCATCTCAAATATTATCAATAATACTTTAATAGTACAAAAATACTTACTTGAAATGGGGAGTATTGACAATGAAATGGAAAATTATTTCTTACTAATATTGGTACAATGCAAGACCTTAATGTTGGGGCAATATTTCAAGCCAATATTATCAGTATTCTCTTAGATTTAGCCATACAAATAATATTGGTGCAATATTGTTTTGATATGACTTATTCCTTCAAGGTGCGCCATTTTTTTTGCTCTGTAATGCTTGAAAAAATTACTACAAACAAGTTCATGCTTGTCTGTACCTAGTCTATTGGATTCTTTGAGAATTACTGAAGGTGTTTATATCGAATCAAAACTGATCGTTATAACCATAGAGAAGGTATTTATAAATAGAGTACGGATTCCATTGGTTCTCCTTTAGAAAGTTGAAACAAACATCATCCCGCTTTCATCACAAAATGGGCGTCTTTTTTGGCGTTAATCCCTTTCTTGGCAACTTTCGGTTTCCATTCTCGCAATAAAAGAAGGTGGGGGTGGCAATTCAGTGACAGTTTGGCGGAAAAAACGGGTTTGGCGCGCTATTTCCCCAACATCACGTGATGGTGGGAAGGAGATCTTTGCACCAAAAAAAAGTTACAAATCCGTGATCTATTATATAAGATGTCAATGGTTATAACCAGATGATTTTTATAACTTCCCAAACTTTTTCGTGCCTTTTTGACAAGCAACATTTCGACGTCGTTCAAGTTTTGTGTTCACCATAAAAGGTGAGTACCGACATTTCCCCCCCCCCAATTTATCGTTAGTATAACATTGTGTATGAAAATTATCAAGTGCATTGTCCAGATACTATTGCTCCAGATCCAAATGCGCAATGAACAGCACGGTACTGTAACTACTAAAATAAAAACAAAAAATAAACTCATTAAAATTGCATACAATGATTTTTAGGGAGGTCTAAAAATTTAAAACAAATGAAAAAATAAAAATCGCACTGGTAGCTCCTTGGCCGGAAATGAAGGATTAATTAGTTTCTTTATAACATGAAGCGAACAGTTCAATTTGTGCAAAATATACATATTTCATATTATAACTGCTATCGAATTCTACAGCTTCTTAACGCAAATAAAGATTACTCTTAAAGCTACATCCAGATTCAAATACAGAAGAATAGGGCTATTCCGCAGGATTTGAATAAATGTACGTGCCGCTCACTGATATGTAATCAGAGAATTTTAAGACAATTCATAAGAAAGCAGACTTTGACAATCTTAAAGTACTTCTTTAAATATGAAGATATTTTAACAGAAAAAACATATGCAACTATTTTAGCATAACATTGAAAAATTAATTATCATTATGTTAAAAGGTTTGATAGAAAAGAGAAAATTCAGAAAATGTCAGGGGGAAGGTTGCAGTTAACCTAAGAGACAGACCGCGATACTCTACTGCTTTCCCCGCATACATATATAACATGGCAGATGGAGAATCGAGGGAAATCAGCTTATCTTGATCACGTGGCAGCCAAGAAGGGTGGAAGTATCACGGCCTGTCGGTTTCGTTAGCGGCGAGTGAGGTTGTGTCAAAGAAGTATGCGCCACAATGGTTTATAGATTATTTTCACACATGTTCTCAGCATACAAAAAATTCCAAACAAGTCAAGTGGCATTAGTCATCATCCCACTTTAACCCGTATTCAATAGCTGTACCCAGCTAATAACAATTTCAGTTTGTGTTAAACTTTGTGATACATACACACACCTTAGCATAATTTTTTCTTCCAAGCATGTTCGTTGATCGCAATGGTAGCTCGCAATCTAATTGGTTGTTGCTTAGTCATTTTCCAGCAAGTTGTTCTACCAATTTTGACGATTTTGCACTGGTTTAAGAGAAATACAAACAAAATAAATCTAAATACGTTTTTTAAACTTAATTTAGGAGTTTTCTGGTCAAAGTTATTTAATATAAATACTAATTTAGTAACACTTGTCTTCAAAATTTAATTAATTTTTTGAACGTTATACAGGGTGTCCCCAAAGTCTCCGTACAACTTCAAAAATTTATTACAAAAAAGTAATAGGCCTACAGCAAAAATAATTACAACAGTACATAGAGTAACTTAAAAAGTTTTTTCTACTACCTTAGTATACTTGTACATGAGATACTTTCGTTGCACGAAGAATATCAAGTCGATATTCCAATTCCATCCACGTGCGTTTCAGCATGCTAACATCAACAGTAGTTACAACTGTTTGATGAAATCTGAACTAAAGTTAATAGTCTCATGGAATTGAAACAAAAGATCCAAACAGCAGTAGCTACTGTTGATGTTAGCATGCTGAACGTTCGTGGATTGAATTGAAATATCGTCTTGATATTCTTCGTGTTACGGAAGGATCTCATGTTGAAGTTTACTAAGGCAGTAGAAAAAACTTTTTAAGTTACTCTATGCACTGTTGTAATTATTTTTGCTGTAGGCCTATTATTTTTTTGTAATAATTTTTTGAAGTTGTACGGAGACTTTTGGGACACCCTGTATTATTTATATAACTAAGCGAACTTAATATTTACATTTTATTTATTAAACAATTCTGTGAGTTTGGAGACTAATGAAAAAAACCGTATTTTTATAGCGATTTGGCAATTTAATGATGATTCCGAATAATTTTTAAAAGCACATAAACAAAAATACCTCTTTTACAACATAACGGGTGATCTGCTGAATTCGGCCCTTCACCGGGCCCTTTCGGTCTGTAGCAATCACAAAAATACAAGATATTCGTACAAACCACATCACTGAAATGTGTGTGTAAGCGATTCTGCCTTTAACAATAAGAACAAAAAGAAAAAAAAAAAAACGTCAGTGGATTTTGCTAAATCATTGTATTAAAATCTCTAAAAATAAGAAATTTGTTAAAACCGTAATCACTATAACGGATATTAATATATATATATATATATATATATATATATATATATATATATATATATATATATATATATATATATTTTTTTTTTACTTATGTTTCACTTTTTGAATAAATACTTCATTTGTTAGGACTATGTTTTATAATGTGTAATTTGACATAGCTATTTGGGATAATAATTTCATTGCATTTGGTCAGTTATTTCTGTTTCAATGGTTAATTTTTGCAATAAGTTTTTATATATATATATATATATATATATATATATATATATATATATATATATATATATATATATATATATATAAATTGTTGATATTTTTCAAATTATTTTTATAACTTAATTAAGTATTGAAAAATAGTAATTTTCCATTTCTTCATTCAAATAATTTTATATAACACAATTAAATATTGAAAAATTCAAAATTTCTATTCTTCCATTGAAATTACTATTTTTTACAACCAAATTAAATATTGAAAAATAAAAAAATATCTATATATTTTTTCAAGTTTTGTGCTGCTTGGATTCGAACCTAAGCCCTCAGATTTGGAGGCAAGTGACATACCTCAGGGCTACTACGCATTCATACCAAACCAGCTTAAAATAAAATGTAAACAAAGAGTCCAGAAGGATTTCTAGCCAAGTATGATTATCGCCAAGATACGCTATAACACTGCCAAGAGCAACAATCGATCACATTGCGAGCTATGGTTCCGATCGACGAACCCCATGATTGGAAAAAATACGCCACACCATACACCGTTCAAGCTGCCTTCAAGAAGAAAATAAAGGGAAAGGAATAACCAGCCAGTTGGGTATAGCTGTTTAATATGTCTTAATAAGATTTCTCCGAAATATGCAGTAGTTTTTCACTTGGTTTATTCGATGATGCAAATTGAACTATCGGCATCCTGAAATATTGGTCCGACTAGGACCAGGAACGAAATGCGCAAAATCTAGGTAACTTTCAAGTGGATTAAAAGTGATGTGAATAAGTGAATAGTAACACAGTACAAAGGTTTACTTATCAGTTAAAATACGACGAGAGCAGAGCGGGCTCGAAGCCGCTATTGTCAGATAATGTATTAAACGCCCTAATGCTGCACTTCCCCGCAATTTGTCGAGTTTAACTAACGAATATTTCTTTTAAAACTTTCCAGTGGGTCGTGGTCTTTCGTCGTGGCCGAACATTTAACACGAGCGAGAGCATTTTGCGACGATTATATACGGCGGTTGGAAACTTCTAATCTATCAGTGAGATTTTTGTACAATTAGTTGAAATATAATACGGAAGTAATACTGAAATGGGAATAAACATAAAGGATGTTATATGACTACTTAATAGCTTGTTATTTGCTTGTGCTTATTATTCCAAATACCGAGCTGTAAAAACTTTTGGTTAAAAACAAAGCAGTCGTATGGGCGAATATCAAAATTAACTTTCTTTAATGCATGTTTCATGAATAAGAGGATACGAGAAATATATTCATAAATAAGTCCTAACAGCATACCCCCTCCGTGTAGCATCACAATTGGTTACAGGTGACACAGTCAAAACGGTGACCTTTAATTCGTCACTTTATGATTCTCAGATGATCGTCGTTAAGTAACTTCACTGTGAAGTCACTGTCACATGTTCGAGTCATTTGCACCTCGTCACAAAATCGTGCATATCAACTTCACAGTGAAGTCTCGTGACTCATGGTCGAATTGTGAACAGTAAAATGTGCATTTAAGTACGGTGCTACTAGAAAGACTAGTTTTGCCATACATTAAATTTTTGAGCAAAACACATAAAGGTATATTTTTAATTATATCTTAGTTTCTTGTATTTAAGGAAATCTCGTTTTGTCGGACATCCTTTCTAAATTTTTTTCCATAAAAGTTTAAGCTTATTTCTTAATTTAAACATCAACAATTTTTATAATAGTATTCAGATTTTAGTTAACTGAATTTATTCGTTTACATATTTACAACTACAAATATTTCAAATTAGATATTAAAGTTTTTGCGATTACAAGAACTTAATCAATTCAAAATTTACTCATATTATTGAAAAATTTTTCCAACAATATATTATTTTTCTCTATGATTCGAGCTCAAGTTTTAAGGAAATTATTCATCTTTTTTCTTTTCTCCCCCAAACAAAACGTAATATGAACTTTCAAAATTAGAATTAAAAAGTTCGAACAATTTAGATGATAATGTACATTTAACCAACAAACGTGATGTTTCCTCAACAACAACATCAACAACAACATTAATTCATAAGAATTCCATGGAATCTTACTGCGAATTCTTGAAAAGAACCATCGAATATATTTTTATAATTATCTATGTTATTAATGTACTAATATGGGAGTACACAAATTAAACACGTAACAATACAAGTTTAACACGCAAAAATTTCGATTGTTAAATTTTTACATTAAATTAAAACAAATTTAGTTTTAATCATTTACGATGCCGAATTTATGTTTCAGCAATAATGTGTTTCAAATTTGTCACTGAAAGAATGGTCGTATTGCTATCAGTTTTCATTTATTTTAATTTTTGTTTACCGTAATTTCCGGCAAGCGAACATGTCAACACCCATAAATTTAATTTAATAAACCGTAACTTACTCGAAATGCGTTTCATATTTGACTTCAATTATTAAATAACATTGCTCAGTCTAAAAATGCTTGTTTGATATGCGGATTATGCAGAAGGAATTACGGTATTTCCCTTTACAAAATGACTACACATTCTCTAATACCACATATATTACGATAGCAGTTTACAGAATTATATTAAGTAGATGTTCTAATATTAATAAGTATTATATTAATATTAGATTATTATATTATTATAATAAGTTCTAATATTAACATAAATAAATGTTTAATATTAGAATTTTAAAAAATAAATTTGTAGAAATTACTATTACTAGAATTTTAACAAAAAATTCAGAATAAAACATGTATTTCCTAAAATATCGCAATACAATAGTTTGTAGTTCAATTTATAGATAATTATTATATTTATAAATTATAAAAAATAATTTTGATTCAGTGGATTTGAATCTATACTGAGCACAGTAACCAGATAAAATCTTTTAAATTTTTTGGATCTGAAGAAAATTAAAAATATGATTTTGTTCAATTAAAATAATACTGAAAGAATGAAATATTCATAGCTAAGATGACTCATTTAATTTTAAAACTGATATTTATTATTATTTGTTTTAGCATTTAATGTGTAGTGTCCTTTAGTAACATATTTGTAGATATTTTTATGTATTGTATTAGATATAAATTATTTAAGTCCCTCTGGTTAACTAAAACTATTAAAATACATTTTTTCATCGTAGAAGTTTTTAACTGAAAAGAATATTAATGTCTTATTTAATAAATTCAAAAGTAGTTTTTATGCATAAATAGTAAAAAAATTCCTATGAAGGATTAATGCATTATGCATGAAAAGCTTTTCGGATAAGTTCAGGATGACGTGGATAGATGGAGTATTATTTTTACAGCATCATTGTTATTCAAGCCGAACAAATAACATCAGATTAGTTTCCAGGTATGTCTTTGGAGAGACATGATTAGAATAATCACAAGATAGGAAACTTCATACATGGAAATGGATTATTAAATGAGGTTAGATATTAAAATGAGTAAAAAAAAAATCTTTCTATTATTCACATGCAATTTTCAATTTCAACTTTTAAATTCAGTAACCTGTCTAAGGCGGAATCGATAGGTACCGAGAAAATCTTCCATCGTAGTCAATATTCAGCCTTAGGCGGAGTTTACCGTATTGTTATGGATTCGCCAGGACATGAAAACTTTTTTGAGTTAGAAAGATTTTTGTCTTGCACAGAGTTCGCCATAGGCAGAGGTTACAATATGCAAATCAGAGCTTTGAAAATAAATTTTATTGTTGTACAAAACAAGCTCAGTCTAAAAGATATATCGTGATACATTAGAAAATCATGTGATACAAATGATAGTTAAATGTTCTTATTGTGTGTGCATCGTAAGAGCATTCATTGCGGATTCTCCATGATTAATGGGCGTTTGTTCCTAGAAAATTAGAAGCATTCTTAGTAGCAAAACATTATTGGGCTAATAAATTGGCTATGTCTTGATCAACATTAGCATGAAATATTTCTTCAATATATTGGCCTACTTACGTTTTGCCTATATTTCACCATTATTAGCCAAAATTTATATTCATTTCATTGCTAATATTTCTCCAATTCTGGTGCTTAATTACAAATATTTCCAATGCAAATCAATTTTTAACCGATATTGGTATTTCTTTGGATGCATTTAAAGATGAATGCTGTAGTGTCGTAACATTTGTCTCCAATATAACCAGTACTGGTTTACTACTATATATGTTCTCATTTTTACCCGAAAAATTTGATCCATTCATTCTCTTACATAACAATCAAAATTGATGATGAAAGTCTGAAATTTGTAGCATGCAAAATAGTTATTAAAAGAACGTTGAAAAGGTTAGTGGATGTACATTATTTACTATGGTTTATACTAATTTAAAAGAAAATGCATGGTTTTTATCTACTCATTGAATAGGCATAAAATGTATTTTTAAATCCCTCTTTCAAATCAAACAGAAATAATTTAACAAAGTTAAGAAATCAAATTCTGTATGTTATGCACAACATGAATAAATAAAAATTATGTTACAGTCATTACTGCCTAAGCCAATGGCAACAGTAGTATGTAGAAAATGTTTGCGATTTTTATAAATGTCAATTATAAACAATCATAACACAATTCATCTAAAAAATAAATTTTAATAATATGTCATCACATGTCTATAGCAAATGAAGCAACATATCTGCAGATTATGAAATGATTTGGACCACCTGTCGTCAACTATGAGCGTATTTATACGCTTAAATATATTTTTTGGACACTTGGATAGTAAATAGTGCTAAAAATATAAAGATAATTTCAGTTACTATTACGGAATATCATTTACATTTGAGGCAATATCAAGCCTTAAATTGTTTAAAACTTTCGAATACAAAATATCGAATACAAACTTAAATTAATGAAACTTTATTAAATTGATATTTTTTTTATTGGAAGAAGGTTTTTAAGTGTGTATAAATTGTTTTAATGGAAAAAGTTTTGGTTTATTTAGCATAAATTTTTAACCTATTCTCAATTCCTTATTTAATTTATATTTTAAAAAAATGTAGGCAATTTATTACTTAGGTTATGTTACGTCATCAACCAAAGTCAAGAGAATGGCTGAATTAATTGCTTTTAAACTTTCTAAATAAGTGGTTTATAATCGAAAAAAATGACACAGACTGCTTTTTATCTCATTTAAAGATGTAGATTTATATTGATTTAAATTTAATTATTTAAATCAGAATAATCAATATATTTCATTAAAAAAATATTTTAATGTGCTGTTGCCACATTTTAGAAAGAAAGTGATGCATTTTTCTCATTTTCAAGTTAATATTTATGTATATAGCATTAAACAGTTCATATTCTGCTACTTCTAACCTTTGGGTAATATGATTATTGTCAGTAATTGAACATCCAGAACTTCATTTAGTGCACCAAACAGAATAACTGAAGAATTTGTTGTTCAAAATAGCCTCACCTGCCAGCACCATCCTAATTTTACTTTTTATTTTCTGTTTATTCTATACAATAACATCCTTAATTGTACATTAATCACATAAGAAATCTGGAAGGATGAATATTTTTGTTATACATAATTATTAGTCATGATTGACATCTTTTCAAAAATTTCCGTCTACCTTTCATCTAAACTATTTGTATTAAATTAATTTTTTACAGGGAAAATAATACTTTATGTTTTTGTTGCTGTAGCTCAGTCTCACAATATTAATAGTGAAAGCTTATGAATTAGTTAATATTGCAATACTATATAATTATTAATTTAAAACAACCAACTTATTTGAGGATGATAAAGTGAAAGGCAAACAAGTATTGAACATGTGTGAAAAAGATTTGTGATGCTAAACTTCATTAAAATTTATTAAGATGATAAACATATACAATTATTAATTTAAAACCAACTAATTTGAGGATAATAAAGTGAAACGAATTTGAAAAGTATTGACAGGTACGTGGATGATATCTTTATTATAACAAACAGAAATGTAAACCCTACGAGCCTCTTAAACGAAATAAACCTGTATGATGAAAATGTTTAATTTACATTAGAAGAACATAATTGATCCCTGGCATACACAGATGTAAAAATAACAAAGAAGAAAAAGACATACTACAGTGTACAGAAAACCTACTGTTAATCTCGCAATAATCCCAATTACGGCTAATACACCAATCACCTGCAAATTTTCAGCGTTAATTACATCAATAGGGCTATCTACATATGTTCAACTGAAAATTATTTAATGAAGAGAAATATAATTTTAAAAAATAGGACGTAATGCAGGGCACCCACAAAAGTCATTACATAAATTAAAGCCACGGAGAGAGTTATCGTAATCCAATCAGCACAAAAATAATCTAGAGTACACCCCCTCCCCCCTTCCATTTATAGGTGGTTTATCACTGAAAATAAAAAAAGAAATAGTTAATCTAGGAAAGCAAGTGCCAATCACCCCCCCCCTCCATTTAAAATGATACCGAATGATATAGAAAAATATGAAGACCTACAAACAGCAGGAATATATAGGATTAAAGGCTTAAATAACGAAAATAAAGAAATAACATATAGGTATAACGAAAAAGAAGATAGAAGACTAGTTTAAAGAACATATCCCTAATTTGAAATTTAATAACCAAACAACAGCTCTTGCGAGAGCTAATGAGAACTCCCATACAAATAAACTGAATTACGATAAAATCGCAAATTATGGCAGTCTCTACAATACATTAATGAGAAAATGAGTGGAAATTAACTTAACAAGAGAAAATATATGTAACCATATGACCCATTCAACCATAGACAGCCATTGGCGAAGAATGCTAGAAGAGAAACAAAGATTGAGGGAAAAATGAGGAAAGTAGGGAATAGACCGGGAGGCGGCAGCACAGACAATCACCTCATCGAGTTCACGGCTGAAATTCCAGAAGTCGTTAAAACTCGATTCGCATATTAAAACGCAATCGGTTTGCCAAGTCATAGCTTGGTGGAAAACACCTTGAAACCCGATTTTAGCGGTTGACTCGTAGGTTTACCATTGTGTTTTCCTGCACTCAAAGGAATGAAAACATGGAGGACTGGAAGCAAGAACACACAATGGTAAACCTACGAGCCAACCACTAAAATCGGGTTTTCCGGTGTTTTCCACCAAGATATGACTTGGCAGACCGATTGCGTTTAAATATGCGAATCAAGTTTTAACTAATTCTGGAATTTCAGCCGTGAACTCGATGAGGTGATTGTCTGTGCTGCCGCCTCCCGATCTAGAAGAGATTTATGAGGTCGTGCCAAGACTAAAGAAAGTGAAATTACCATCATTTGAACTGGTGAAGCATGAAGAGGGAAGTGAAAGAGTTTTTCGAAGGAACAACGTACTGTAGATGTATCTATATACCTAGGAAGAAGTTTACAGTTTTTGCAGAAGAAAAAGACACAGGAAATGCAAATTAAAGGAAGTCAAGATAAGAATTGTTAAAGAATTTTTGCACGATATTGGGTATGTAATAAACCTTTTAAGACATCAGACTGTATCTATATGTGTTTCTATAAGAAATAATTAAATATGTTTTTAATGATTACTGATAAATATATGTCTTTTACTCAGAATATAAAAGAATTTTTAAGAGGAAATAATGTGTTTTTTAAAGATAAAAGTAATATGAAAAGATAAATCTATACCAAATAATATTAGTGCCTGATGTCTAATGCAAGATGTAAATATTAATGTTTAGGTTTCGAAATACTAGAATGGATAGACGTTTATTATTTCGCTACAAGTATGCCAGAAGAATTCTCCATGGTGCAATAGATAAAAAGAAAAAAGCTCAAGTGCGTGTTAAAGATGAGAAGTTAGATGTTATTAAACGCTAGAATTTGGCATGGAATTATTGCTTAGAGAATGATATTGTGCTACTATGGAATAAAGTACCCAAATTATATAGAAAATGTTTTTGTAATGAAGAAGATCCAAGAAATATTTGGCATCCAGAATTTATTGTTATTGTACTTATGACATGGGAGGAGAAATGGACAAATTGAATAGGAGGATTGAAAGTATATTAATGTGTAGTTGTTCGCCTTTTCAATATGCTGCTGAATATGGTAATAAAGCTGCAGTTGAATATTTTTTACAGAAACTACCCCCTAGTGAATGAGAAGAGTCCGTAGTAAAAGCTGCGGGCATTGTAACTAAAAATGAAGCGGGAATGAAACGTTTTCAGTTTCAAAAACTTTTTTTATTTCCTTTTTCGAATTCTAATGTTCTTTTTCTCTTATTTTATTAAATATTAGTTTCGAGTCAGTCCTAGAAATTTTTACCCCGCCAGAACATGCCGTTTTACAGCATTTCTGCCTCAGTGATGCTTTTTTGTATTTTTCAACTGCGTCTTATAAAAGCTATTGAATCACCTCAGAACTAGCTTTTTTTATTATTGAGAATGCAGAAAGATCCCAACATTGTTATACGTCGAATTTCTGCTGCCGTAGCATTCCGATGGTTGGTTACTCACTATATTTAATGGGGTTATGGATGAACTTAAGATTTTTTATATAAAATTATCCGGGTTAAATGAGTTGAATATGAAAAGTCCCCATCGATAAAATGATTTACTTTGAATAAATATTTTTCTTCTGAATATTAACTCTTACTTTTTTGGAGAAAGTTCAATGTTTATTTCTTCAATTGCTTTTCTACTCGGTCCTTTTTTTATCAACTACTGCCACTCTCCAATATGAAATGGTCGAACTCTTTTATTGACAGTGATCAAACACCTGCTTTATATCTATTCCGATCTAAAAATTAAGAAAGTGATTTCACCCGACTGATTTCACTGAACTCACCCCTCTGCGACTAATTTTATTGAAAAATTATTTTGCGATTTTATGCTTGCAAAAGAAAATCTTATGACGAACTGACTGAATGGCATCTAAGTGATCCAACTATAAACGAAAATACTTTTGAAACACAATCTGGTATTGGTAAATTTTCAAAATCACTAAGATTATCTAAGAAAAGCCTGACAATTACTTGTGGCATCTAGTTAGGTCATTCTACAGATTTCAGACAATTTTTGTGTTTTTTGGTGTCTGCACTATTTTAGTTTTACAATACTTTGTGTATAGAAAGCTATATAAGAAATTATAAACAGTTTGCAAATATTTTTTCTTTATAACTGCAGGTGGACGAAAACAGACTTTGCACGTTTTTACAAAATTATGCAAGATTTATAAAATCTTGCATATTTTTTAACTAACAGATATAAACAAAAATATTAAAATAGTTCTGAAATCTAACACTTTTTCGAATGAATCTTTCACTTGAAGTCGTATAGTTATCTGTATTTGGTTTTTAATAGAGTAATTTAAAACATACTAAAATATTAGTCAAAATATTGGTATTTAAAAATATATATCTCATGAAAGGAAAGATGTGCATTTTCTATATGTGGTATTAAAACTTTAAAATGTGTCCTGAAAAAAAAAGCAGGCTGTTATCTCTTTTCCCGCCTGAATTATAACAATTTAAAGTAAACATTTTCAAAAATCAGAATTTTTGACAGCCTGTAACTCAAAAGGGGAAGTAGTATTCATATGGGATTTGGCACGGAAGGACCTCTTTACATAATATCTATAATCTGTAACACGTTTTCAGTTTTCGCACTGGTTTTGAAACTAGAGAAATGACAGCAGGTCCCAAATAAAAAGAAAATTTAGAAACATGAAATATTTTATTGAATAAATTTTTTCGGTTTATTTCGAGATATATTTCTGCAATCCATTGTAATATTGCGTAAACGTAAAATAATCATAAGAATTTCTAGCAAAGAGTTTTAATTTCTTTACTAGAATATTGAATACATGTCGTTTCTATAATTAATCTCTATGTCCAGACACTACTGTTCCTGAAACTTGCGATTTTAAAAGTTTTGTCAAACATCTAGAGACATACTTGATGAATTCTACTCCAACTTAAGGAATGTAAAAAACAAGTTTGACCTCAAATTTTTCAGCTAAGGTTTAATCACGAGAGGAATTAGTGGACCAGCAACAAAATGAATAAACCACATTACATTTGTGATGACACTTTAGAACAAAATACTTGAAGTATACTGTAGGAGGTAACTATGTGTGTGCTGCACAACATTTGTGATCCTTTGTGTAAGCAAAGCACTTATGTTCATGAAGATTAAAGGTATAAAAATTTCTTTAAAAAGAATAAAGAAATATCCACATGTTTGTTTATAGCATACAGGGTTTTACAGGTTTCAACCAAATGTATCGCTACTTGCAGAACATTGTAAAAACACGAAGAAAAAACAATATAATTGAATTAGAATTTACATATTTGATGAAATACAAGTATTTGCATGAAATATTTAACTGCACATGCGCGACAGATACCATTATATAATTTAGCTGTCAACGGTATAGGACAACGTAAAAAGGTCCAGACGAATATCGTTAAAGTACAGAAGGATATCGGCAATATAATGAGCTAAGTTTCAGTTGCTTAGTAAAAGTTTTTGGGTGATACGGGATTTCCCCCAAATTGTTAGTATCCAACAAGCTTGAATTCATTTAACGTATGTCCACGCGTTGATTTTGAACGGATCCTGTGATTTCGGTTATTTTTGTTGGAATGGGTCCTGGTGTTTCTTCAAAAGAGAATTAAAAGATAAATAAACAAGTGGGTAAGTGTGATCGAAAGGAGAAAGGATTTCGTTTAATATTCCATTCAAAACATTATCCTTTAATCAATAAATCCAAATCATTAAATTTATAATTATCTTTATAATTTATCAATACACTTTATCAATAAGAACATAGATGGTAGCAGCATTACATTTAATAATAATTTGATAACAGCAGCAAGGATATTTTTAAAATCCAATAAAAACTATTAAAGAACTGTTTTTCAGACAATTGAAACAGCATATGTCTGTATATCTGAAAACCATATTTAATTACAAGATTTAATTTTAGTTAAAAAACGAGACCCTTAAAATGGCAAATAAATACGAAAGTTCTTTTAATTCAATTCATCGGACAATGAAATGTAAAAATCGAAATTTTCAACTGCCGTCGTCGAGAATAGAACCCGGAACCTTTGGGTTAGGAGGAAAACGCACTACCACTGAATTATCTATTTTATGCTAAAAAGACTGAAATTAAGGTTCTATTTAAGATATAAGAAAATCGCAGAAATGGTCGGATGTCTATAAATTAATTCATTCAATTAAAATAATATAAGACTTCTTTCAAAATTTTATGATTTGTCGTGCGACAGGAGATATTTAGCTATAAGTTTGCAAAATCTCAAGTTTATAAGTTACAAATTCCGAGCACGAAATATGAGACAGACAGTGGAATGAGACGAATAGGAATGGATGAAAGAAACACTAAAAATGACAATGAAAAAAACGGCTATTTTTCTAAATCTCTTATTATCCAGATATTTCTAGAAAGAAACTGATATGATGAACATTATTTCATAGCTATCTTTCTGAATTTTCTCTAATTCTAAATGGCTTTTCTGTATGAGTTGCCCTATATATTTGATTACAAAATTACGAAAACAATATGCTATTGTCCATGCATCCCCAGTTAAAAAAATCATAAATTTTCATATTGCATCCCATATTTAATGTATTTATATTTTAATTACTGTATATTGTTGCTTCTGCAATTTGACGTTTCCTTTGATTGGCGTTAAATTTGGTTGAAAACACTACATGCTATAAACCAAACACATGTGGATTTTTTTCTAAATTCTTTTTTAAAAGTTGTATATCGCCACAAATATGTTGCTATTCTTACACAAAATAATACAGTTGATGCACAGGACCCACATAATAAGTATTTGTTACAGCTACAGATCATTCAGAGTATTTGTTTTACATAATGATCGCAAATGTTTTTTTTAAATTTTATATTGGTTCCCTAATTGCCCTCGTTACTAAACCTTGCCAAAAATTACGAGTTCAAACATGTTGTTGCCGAACTTTATTATCCAGAAGAATTAGTAAAGTATTTCTAATGATATTTGATAAAACGTCTAAATTCGAATCAAATCTGTTGGTAATAAATGCTTATCACTCCTAAACCTTTAATTATAACGCAAAAGTACAGTGGATAGCAGAAATATTTCTCTAAATAAAGTCATTTCTACAATTCGCTTAAATCAGTGTGAAAACAGAAAAATTCTTGCAGATTATAGACATTGTATAAAAAGGTCTTCCTGGGGCAGATCACATATTAATAACACTTTCCTCTTCATTTTACATGCTGTTAAAAATACTGATTTTTGAAAATTTCCAAATTTTAAAAATTGTTATAATTGAGGAGAAAAGTGATATAGAAAATGCATATTGTTATTTATTTCCCTTATTGAGGTATAGATTTTCAAAAACTGGTATCTTGGCTAAAGGTCACCTGAATTTTAATTTAAGTTTTTGAAATATCTAAAGACTAAACAAAATAATTTTAGAACATCACATTCCGTACAAGACTTAATAGTTATCCTACTACGAGACGAAACAAAATAATATAAACGTTATTACTTTCGCATTAGTTATCGGCTTGAAAAGTAGCTCAAATTGTCCCTCTTTCGAGGGAAGAGGTGCCATATAAACTCAGAAAGGATTTGAATTTTAAAAATATATGCTACTAAAAAGTTTGGAGAATCTACTCACATCTTCAAACCGTATTGAAAGAGACGAGAACTATTTTATCTAGGTGTCGGGCACACGTTACATGTCATCCTTAGTGTAGGGTTTTCCCTGCCATACCTTGCCACTGAACTGTATCGTTCGGGACTGTCCTAAGCAGAAGTCGCGTTTAAAGAATAACGTGCGAATATCAATTGCTGCCTTCCTTTTAAGAAATCATCGTTAGAAACATTGCATATGTTGCAGATAGCATGCCTCAAATAGCATGGTGAGAAATGTTTCTTTCTAAGGACGCCGTTTCAAAAGTGCATCTAAGGTTGAGGACCTAGTTGAAGTTTTGCACCCAGTGCAAAAACTTCATTATCGGTTTTCAGTAAATGTACTCCCGCCGGCAGAATTTAATAGCTACACAAGAGGAGTACTTTAGAGGGCGTTGTGAATAACACATAATATCAATAAATACTACGCGTTTGGAAAGCCAGTCTCCGAAATTTTTATCCTAGTTATATTACATGCGTGACTCATTACCTAGTAGGGACGGGCGTTACTGAACGTATTAGGATACATAACTTTATTACTGCGCTGGAACCTAATCGGATAATTATTAATGTCCATGAACGTCTGTGTGTGAGTGCGTCTGTGCATTCCCGGTCTGTACACTCAAAGGCTCCGGGACCGCTCGACGCACGGACGGCGGACGCGGACCGAAAAATTCGGAAAAAAGGCGCGGATGTCAAGTTTGGGCCGGGTCGGGAGTCCGACCCGGACCCGGGGAGTTATTAATCGACAAAACTGTTTTACATAGACTAATTTTAACACAATTATTTCAAATTGGTAAATAAATCATACGAGTTGTAATTTTTCCAACTGGACGAAAAATGTCCGGGCCAGGATTCGAACCTGGGATATCTTGGCTGAAGCCGCCACGCTCTACCAACTGAGGCGTGATAATTGTGTTAAAATTAATCTATGTAATCACGTATCCAGCGTTTACTGGAGTTCCTTTAGCTGCGATCTTTTCTGTTGAGCTGATTAAAATATCAGACCAGATGCTATGATCAATAAGGTTAACTGGATGAATTATGCCCTCCAGATTCGACCGGGATGGCTCAGTTGGTAGAGCGTGGCGGCTTCAGCCAAGATATCCCAGGTTCGAATCCTGGCCCGGACATTTTTCGTCCAGTTGGAAAAATTACAAAACTGTTTTAATTACGGACCGAAACCGAACTTGAAAAAGAATCGAAAACCACAAATTTTCGCCTCCGAAAGGGGTTGCCGGTCTCTCTCGGACGGGGAAGGAAAAGGCAGCAGGTACCCAGGGAGCAATTTAAGCCCCTAACCGCAGTGCAGGTCCGACCCGTATCTCCGGAAGTCGGGGGGCCAGAAATTCGGAAGTCATACGGACGGAAGCAGGTCAGCGTCCGGTTTCATAAATTCGAAAAATCATTTCCGTACTACAATTAGAACCGAAAAAATCCTTTAAAAATCGATCGATATAAAATGATTTTTCATTTCTTTCCGTGCCGGGAATGCGAGAACGCAGACACGCGCCCAGACGATTGTCTGGATCGATTTTCCAGACGCGAGGAGCATTTTTTAGACGGAGGTCACGTGACGTTCAAGTGGGTTTTTTCAGAGGGGGGCCCAATCTCAGAATCTAACGGGCGCAGTATTTCCTAACTTTTACAGGACGACGCAAAATTGATTCTGCTTTCAGAATATCTAAAAATTATTCTCATATCTCCATTACGAGCCGATATATTATTTAATTGTATAATTAATCAACATTCGTATAATTAACGCAAAAGAAAGATTTCCATCACAGCGCCCGCTATATTTTACGATTTTAAGAAGAAGGCCGCGTCCAAAAACTGCATGACGAGTATTTTACGTTTTTCTTTTAGAGTCGCAACCAGATATTATGATAAGGAAAAGCGGGCTTCGCCCGTTATCGAATCGGGATGGTTGCTGTAATTAAGACATATTTCTACATTTGTATTATTTTTGAGGAAACCAATTCCATTTCAACAAATTTAACATTTTTAAACGTTTGATTGTTTATATGTATAGAAAAATAACCACTATTTTCGATTAGTAAAAAGCGGGCTTCGCCCGTTATCGAATCCGGACGGTTTATGTAATTAAGACATTAGATTTTTTTTCCGGCAGTCTAATTGAGTTGTTTAAGGAAAAATAGTGTCCTCGCCCCCCCCCCCCCTTCAAGTTTTTTTATCTTAACTGTGGTCCGTTTCTATAACTCAGAAACTATGTTACGAATTTCCCCCAAACTGATTCCAAACATCAGAATTAAAGTAATAAGGACCCTCTATAACATTCGTATAGAACACATTGCGCCCCCTGGTGGTGGAAGGTGTAATCAAAGGATTTTTCAGCCAACTCGGGTTCTATGGGTCACATCACGACGCGGTTTGGCTCAATCGACTCGACATCGATAGAGGATACTAGAGCTTATCGGTTTTAGTTCGTTTTTCACAACCAGGGGGCGTTTTATTATCTCTGTTTCTACGGCCCGGATTACGACGGGGTATGGCTCATTTGACTCGACATCGAAAGCCTCAACGATTTCAGTTATGATCGTATAAACAGTTTGCGCCACCTGGTGGTGGAAGGTGGAACTAACGTATACTGCAGCGCGTGCGCAGCACGAATGCTATACGGTGCCGCAGGCAGCGGGGACCCGAACCGGAGGTTTGTTCAGTTATAGGTTTATACTATTCGACTAGAGCTTATCGGTTTTAGTTCGTTTTTCACCACCAGGGGGCGTTTACTTATCTCTGTTTCTATGGCCCGGATCACAACGGGGTATGGCTCATTCGACTCAACGTCGATAGAGGATACTACAGCTTATCGATTTTTGCTCCGACTCTCACCACCAGGGGGCGCTTTCCTATCTCGGTTTCTATGGGAAGGATAACGACAGGGTATGGCTCATTCGACTCGACATCGAAAGTCTTAACGATTTCAGTTATGATCATATAAACGGATTGCGCCACCTGCTGGCGGAAGGTGGAACTAACGTATAATGCAGCGCGTGTGCAGCACGACTGCTATACGGTGCCGCAGGCAGCGGGGACCCGAGCCGGAGGTTCGTTCAGTTAGAGGTTTATACTATTCTATGTGCAATTTAAGGGATTATCTGGTGCGTGCGTAGCACGACCGGTATACGGTGCCGAAGGCAGCGAGGACCAGGGTCGGAGATTCGTTTAGTTAGAGGTTTATACTATTCGATGTGCAAATCCTTTAAGTGATTATCCGGTGCCGAAGGCAGCGTGGACCCGGGTCAGAGGTTCGTTCGGATAGAGGGGGATGCGAGCCGGAGAATACAAAAGTTTCGAGGCACCGATGTAAATTAGGGGCCCGCTGGCGGGCGAAGCCAGCTAGTACTGTATTAATACGTAACCGAAAAGTCCCTATTAATTAACAGATGGCGTTGAAAAGACGGCGACTTCGCTAGCATTACTTCAATTATGTGTCTTTAAAATCGAATAATATTCACTTAAATTGTTCTCAACTACTTCTTTTGAGATCTGCATCCCTAACATGCCTCTATTATTATCCCCTAGTTGTAGTGTTCAGCATCGCAGAAACTCTCAAAGTGTAATGCTAAAAATTTAATTTAAATTTTCCATTAATCGCTAGCATGAGTAGGATAATTTACAGTGCTAATAAAACGCCCTTTCTGCTTAGAGGCTGTTGCTAGGTCACCACCATCAAAATAGCTTAAAAGAGTTCAGAAGACTACAAAGAGCTCATGCTTGACCTGTTTTCTATTCGTATATATATGAATGTAAATCCTCATACCAATTCATTTCATATCTATTATTTTATGAATCGTTATACATACCGGATGGCCAGAATTAAAGCACTCCTACTTTTCTATATATTGAACTACTCGCTGTATAAGCTTCAAATTTTGTACACATACTATTGAAGACATGGGGAAATAGATTATGTGAAAATAATTTTTCTACAGATCACCGATAGATGGCGCTGTACAACTGGACATATGCTGAAAAGACACAGTTTAAACACATTTTATTTGAACGTAGCAAAACATTCATATGACCAGGACTTTATCAACGCAGGTAATGCTGCTCAATATGTTTCCCTTCCTGGAGATATAAAATCTGCAGTCTGTGGACAGCTTGTTCAACTGAGATCGTAACTGGTCGACTGAGACACTTCTCACATGCAAAGTGACACTGTCTTTAAACTCTGCCAAAGTTACAAGACGTACTCGATAAACAAGATTTTTTAAGTGACCCCACAGCCAAAAAACACACTGATTGAAATCTGGAGAACGAGATGGCCAGGTTGTTGGAAGCTAACAACTGATTACTCTGTAATTAATGAAATATTGCTAAGAATATAGCTAAGTTCAATATGTGGAGGCGCTCCATCTTCCAAAAAGAAATTTAGTCAAGACATTGCCGTTCTTACAATTGGGGTACAACAAATTTTTGAACATCCTTTTATACCTGTTGGCCGTCTCAGTGTATGTCACAGAGCCATAGTGAGAAGAAAGGTCTATGAATGAATGTGACTGTGAATCCACAACAGACTAATTTTGGACGAGTGGAGTGAAATCTGTTAGAACGTACCGGGGTTATAAGTTTCTCAAATGCTGCAGTTATGGGTGTTCACTGTTCTACTGCTGGAGAAATAGCCCTCATCGCTCCACGATGCATCCACCTCAATTGTTCAACCTGTCTTTTTTCATACTTTTTCTTGTACAGTGCCATCTATTGGAGTTTATAGAACACTTTTTTGCGTAATCCGTTTCCTTATGACTTAAATAGTATGTGTACAAAATTTGAAGACTTTACACTGAGTAGTTCGATTTACAGGGAGGTCAGAGTAGGGGTGTTCTTAATTCTGGCCACCCGGTGTATATATATATATATATATATATATATATATATATATATATATATATATATATATATAGTTTTCATTTACAATTTGCATAACAAAGAGTCAAGTTAGACAATGCGTTACCGAGTCAAATTTAGGATGTGAATAATTGCATAAGAACTAAAAACATATTCTCTCGCTTTTTATTTTCTTTTTTGCTTCTTATTTTCAACTAGTAAGTTTAAAAATCAATGTCTGAATGGTATTTCTAAACAAATAGCTCAGTTACACACCAGAAATTAGGAATATGCATTACAGTGTATTTCTTTGAATTGAACATGGAGTTGAGTGATCAGCGGATAGAAAAATGATAGCACAACAGAGCCCTGTTCGGTATAAAACTAAAATTGAGCAAACACATATATTTTAAATTTATAAATATAAAAATTGGTGTACTTCAACAGAATAAATCTGAAATACAGTTGTAATGTTCATTAAAAATAGCATATGGTTACAAATCGTTCCTACACCCGTTGAGTGATAAAATCCAAAACTGAATCAGCTGATTTTTATCAATAAGCATCATACCTATAATATTTTATGTAATTCCATTCCATAGATTTTAATATCGTGAAAAATACAAATTACCAGTGCAACTTACAGGGAGAGTTATCCAGAATCTTATACGTCAATAATTTATATCTATATCTAATTAAATATGAATTTTTATGGAATGCTGTGCATTAATTCTACAACGTCCACAAAATTTATGTAACACATACACAGCAATCAGCCTAAAATAATCAAAACGTATTCAAGTCATCACAAATCATGTAAATCCAATCAAAATCGGAAGTCGAAATTTTCACGATTCCATTGCTTTTTTCTTTAAAAATAGTACAGGAGAAAGTACAAATATGTGAAATCCATACGTTCTATATATGCAAAAGAAATTTGACAGCTTGGAAATGATAATAATTAAACCATTACGAAACACTCTGTAGTTTCAAAACCAATGCATGAAATACAACAATATTTTTCTATACTTTCATACATTCTCTCAAAAAATTATTTATACTGCAATTTAATGAAATAATAACGTATAATATGGCTTTTTAAAAATATCAAATACTAAAATATGTATTTTGCGCGCAAGATTAAAAAAAATCTGCAGATACATATTTAATATTTCATCTATTTCCACATATACTACTATTTTTTACTCTGAACCTAAATTTAAAAGTACAATCAAATTCATTAGCATAATTAATGACTTTTATAGTCATATTCATTAAATTTACCAAAAAGTTTACATTTAATTTTTCAATACACATGTTTCTATAGTAAAAATTAGTCTAAATTTAGGTTCAGCATGTAACTATACATGTAAATTAACAATATCCAAAATTTCAAGGTTCTATGATAATTAGTCATTAAATGAGAGTGCGCGCAGTGCCAAAAAGTACAGTTTTGAGAAAAAGGGCTTTAAAGTTAACTTTATAGCATTTCAGCAAATGTGCTATGCGAGATATTTTCACCGATAACTTCTATTCTAATTGAAATTTTTGTAAAATTCTTTTCGTAGTGAATTTATAACATATCAAGATACCCATGCTAAAATTTTTGAAATTTTTTTTTAACCTTCAACGTGATCTCTCCTCTTTTATAGGGAATATATTAAATTTAATGCCCTATTAAAATTTGGATGTATCATGGAATTGGATGGAATATGTTAAAATTTAAATGTATAAACCACAGCATTAATTCTAAATACTTTTAATTTGCATTACATATGTATTACAGAGAGAGAAACCGCAGATTGTAGCCAGAAACATGTTTGTGTCCCTGATAAGTTTAATGTATGCTATTCAACCGTTTCTGAGAATATTTCGGATAAACAGAAAGACAAACAACAATTTTGTAAATGTTATTTTTGACTATACATCGTCCTAAATAGATTTAAATAAGTGTTATCGATTAGACTTAAACTTAGACATAAGTGATCTAAAAATCACAGACAGGCACTCTAATTTTATGTATTAATATAGATTAAAATAGGTTAAAATTTTCTGCTTCAAATCTATACATTTCATGCACAACTTCCAAAACTACATAAATAGATTAACACGACATTTCGTAAACAAACTGATTTTGTGCAACTTCGAGCCCATCAGCTTGGAAACAAATAAAAATAAAATCAATTTATTTAATAAGAGATACAGGGGAAGAGATAATTTTAATTACATGACTCCAACCAGGAAAATAAGAAATAAAAACAAAAGTGTCAAGTTAAACTGATGGCATTGAGCTCACAGGCTATTCACACTAATTGTATATTATACACTTATTTCAAAGAATAATGCTCCTCGAAAAATAAAGAAACCGACAATAAATTAAAGTCGAGATTATCCCCCTGTTCTCTTCCTTTATACTTAACTAATCAACCCCCAAAACTAATCAGGGAATGTATTACCCCAATGAACATATATACAAAATTTGAAGCAAATAGGATAATTCTAAATGAAAAACACATTTATCTAAATTAATGGGGATTAGCTCACCATCCCCCCCCTTTATACTTAACCAATGAACCTCCAAAACTAATCAAGGAAGCATCTTATCACAATGAATGAATATATAAACAAAATTTGAAGCAAAACGGATCTTTCTATCAAAAGTTATCGCATTAGATACACACATACATACATACAGAACCGGCAGGCACATTAGCTCTCAGGTTTTGATAGCCTGCGAGCTAAAAATAAAGAAATTAAAATAAAATTAACTTCTCCAGTTTCAAAATACAGGGTGTCCCACAAGGTACGCAGCATCTAATATGTACAGATTCAGATAGAGCACGTCAATATGTGTATTTTGAATGGTAACATGTAGGGTCCCCGAATATAGCGTGATAGTGTATGTGAAGCTTAAGATGTGAAGCTTGTCATATGAAAAACACAAGAAATGAGGAAAAAAACCAAGTGAAAATCAATGTTTATTGAGAAATTTTGGATATATTCGGGGACCCCACATGTTACCATTCAAAATACTCATATTGACTTGCTCTATCCGAATCTGCACATATTAGACGCTGCGTACCTTGTGGGACACCCTGTACTTAAGGGCGATTCCACCGTTAGTCCAGTCATTTGGTAGAAAATAAAGAAAAGTTTTGGTGTAGTTTTGATATTCGGTTTCTTTATGTTTTTTGGGCGCTGAACACGAATACGAGGTTTTCCAACAAATATTTTTCCGGGAAATATGTTTTTTTTTTTTTTTTTTTTTCAAAAAACGTGTAAAAAAACGGACTTTTCTCCGTGTTTTTCAAAATAACTCTAACACTATGCATTGCGCGTGAAAGTCAACAACATGCGAATTAAAGAGAATGAAATTTCCTACATTTTATGGATTGAAAGTATTTGTCTCGGATCAATGGTTTAGCCGTGAGAGTGCCTCAAAAATGGATGTTAAAAACAAAACACTGTAAAAAAAACGGGAATTACGGCACTGTACGTCGATGTAACATGAAACTAACCATTTTACGCAAACATTAACCATTAATGATACTAACAATTATATGATTGACAATATTTTATGCATTTGAGGTAGAGGAAAAGTGCAGATACGGCGCCATAGGATGATGGGAGAAGTGGAGCAGATCCACCTCCTCTCATCAGTCGAGGGTGCTCTTCCTCCGGAGAGCTCGTACTAAGATAGGGTAAAATTGGGAGGGGTAAAAGACAAAAATTTGTTAAAAGGGGGAATTACGGCCCTGTACGTTTATGTAACATAAAAATTATCATCTATTTTAAGCAAACGCTGACTATTAATTATTCTAAATCTATGCGATTGACTACATTTTACAATGAAGGTGTCTGATAATACAGACGACGACTCATTATGAATCATTATTTACTAGACGAAGAGTTGGTTCCTATTAATCCCACAACTTTGTTCCAACGAAATTCTGTGACAAAGCATTCGGATGAAGACCTTCAGGAGTTTTTGACATACGATCTAGGCCCTTATTCCTTTATCCATATTGGACAATGGCTTAAGAATAGGAACCAAATCTACTCTCTACAAGGCATTCAAACCCCTAACAAACAAATGGTTTTCAGTTCGTCATTGATGTTTTTTTATTGCATAAGGTTGTTGGACCAAAGAATCAGTCTTTTTCAACAATCTGCGACAAATATGTTGAGTAAGTACAGTCAAAATACCAACCGCAGGCAGTAGTTGTCTTTGATGGCTAACCTGATGACTTACAAAGGTGGTACAAAAATTGCTGAACGTATGAGACGAGCAAAGAAACATTCTTCAACTGACATATTGTTTAACGGTACAGTGATACTAACCATTTCCAAAGGAAAATCTCTTGCTAACCCAAAAAACAATTTTCGGTTAATATCTATGATGATTGACAAGTTATCATCAGCAGATATTACATGCAAGCAAGCATAAGAAGACGCAGCCACCTGGATTGTAAACATTGCTTTGTCCTCGGCTCCATCAAATAAGATGGTGATTATAGTTGGGGAGGATGTAGAACTCTTGGGTCATTTTGATAGGTTTCTGCAGGGCTGAAAACGTTCTCTTTTTAAAATCTGGGAAGGACCTGTTACTCCAGCGACATTTTCTCCAACTAATGCTGTGAATTCAACGATTGCAAAAAACATCCTCTTCCTACATGCTATGAGCTAGTGCGATACAATGTCAGTACCGTTTATGCAAGGAAAACTGAAGTTCCTCAAAACTCTTGAAGAATCCAGATATCGCCGTGTTGTTAAAGTGTTCAAAGAAGCAAACGCTACTCTCGAGATGATTGCAGCTTCTGGGGAACGTTTCCTTACCTCGCTGTATAGCTATAGTTGGGCGAATGTGCCTTCGCTGAACCACCTAAAGTATATTTCGTACAAGAAGTTAGCTTTTCAAAACAGTTCTAATATTGCTGCTTTACCACCATATGCACGTATGCAGCTACAGCACGACAAGAGTATATCACCAGGAGCAGCAATGGCTGGGAGTTGAAAAAATACTGAAGAGTAGGGATGGAAGAAAACAAATATTGGCCTTGAGCCTGTATTTACTGTACTACCCCCTGCTTTGTTGAAGCTTGTATCCTGTAAGTGCAAAAAGAACTGCCAACAAAATTATGGATGCAAGAAGTCAGGTCTTTGTTGTTCCAACATGTGTCTCAACTGCGCAGGGAACTGCAACAACATCACAGTGGTGAATCAAGACGAGAAAGACGAGTTATACCTTGAAACTGAGCTGGAGATGGATTGCCGACCCATTGAATCCGTGGACCCAATGGAAGAGGAACAAGCCATGAAACAAGGTATGTAATTTTTACCAGTAAGAAAACATTTATTGTATAATATTGGTAGTAAATAAAAAAACCCACTAATTCCATAAGTCTATTTTCAATGTTGTAGATGTCGATAAACAGCAGGGGCCTTCAAATAAAAGAATGCGGAAATAAGATTTTTGCTGTTTTACTTTATGTAAATATGTTTACTAATGTTTCTTACTAATGTACATAATTATTTATAATTAAATAATGATTCATAAAGAGACGTCGTATTTATTATCAGACAACGTCAATCACAAAGTCAATCACATAGTTCAATAGTAATCAGACAAAGTCAATCACATAGTTTTTTATCAACGTTTGCTTAAAATGGTTCATTTTCATGTTACAAAGACGTACAGGGCCGTAATTCACGTTTTTAAAGTTTTTTGTTCTTTAATCCCTCCCAATTTTACCTTAGCTTAGTGTATGAGCTCTCCGGAGAAGGAACACCCTCGACTCATGAGAGGAGGCGGATCTGCTCCACTGCTTCCACCTTCCTCTGGCGCCGGATCATCACTTTTTCTCTACCTCAAATGCATAAAATATAGTCAATCATACAATCGTTAGTATCCTTAATGGTTAACGATTGCGTAAAATGGTTAGTTTCATGTTACATCGACGTACAGTTCCGTAATTCCCTTTTTTTTTACAGTTTTTTGTTTTTAACACCCATTTTTGCGGCACTCCTACGGCTAAACCATTGATCAGAGAAAAAAACTTTCGATACATAAAATGTAGGAAATTTTATTTTCTTTAATTCATATACTGTCGATTTTCACGCAAAATGCATAGTTTTGGAGTTATTTTGAAAAAACAGAGAAAAGTCCGTTTTTTACAGGTTTTTGTCAAAAAACGTATTTCCCGAGACAAATTTTGTTGGAAAACTTCAGATTCGTGTTCAGTGACCCCAAAAACATAAATGAACCAAATATCAAAACTACACCAAAACTTTCCTTTATTTGGCCTTTTTAGCCCCTAATGCCTGGACTACGTTATGTGTGTGACTTTTAGAGTGTTTTTTTTTTATTTGCAAATTGAGACAAATTTGGATGTGATATTATTTAGATAAGGTTTTACTTTTTTTATTGCTATTACAGGACACAGAGAATAAATTTTTGTAGTGAGATGTTTAGTCTAAAGTAATACATTTTTTTGAAAATAGTAAAGTCGTTGTTACGTGTGCGATTTTTCTGAGTCACACACGTAATAACGACTTTGCTATATATTTTTTAATTGTTATTACTTTAGACTAAAGGTGTCACTACAAAAATGATTCTGTATGTGTCCTGTAATAACAATAAAAAAGTAAAACGTTATCTAAATAATTTCACTTCCAAATTTGTCTCAATTTGCAAAAAACACTCTAAAAGTCGCACACGTAACGGTGGAATCGCCCTTAAATCAAGTCTCAAAATATCACAACATAATTGAACCACCAATTGGAAGAAGGAAATAAATGCCACTTTTTGACACATTCATTTTTCTACACTTTTACATACTTTAGACTTAGCGCTTAGTTGTGAGTTTGAAGAAAATAACAAAATCCATTCGCTTCGTATAGATTCATGCGGCCATAAAAATAATTAGTTGGAAGAAGGATTCTTCCAACTATCAACTGTACGAGTATAGAAATAGAGTTTCTTTTTAAGTTTCTTCGAAGTTTTTTGTGAAAAAGTATACAGAAAATGGATCGAACTAGGCGGTTTTAGCGATTCTTGCAGGGGACAAAATAGAAATAACATCCTTATAAGATTCTTTCTCACTCTTGTTGCAATGAATCGTTTTAAGAAAATATATCAATACTTTCTTGTGCGTGGCCATTCGGTTTTACAGTGGGACAGAAATTTCGGGACCGCTAAAAGACTCATTAGGAGAAAGGACAGAATTTACGTTCCAAATGAATATAATAATGTTATTTTGGCAGCCAAAATCAGTGGTTTTTCAGTTAAACCCATTACTTCTAACGACATACTTTATTTTAAAATCTCATGGCAGCGATATTTCAAGAAAAGCTGTAAATCAATAAGGCAACAACATTCAACATTTCGCAATACAGAAGCTTTGAGTATAGTTCAAGTCATAAAGGTTACTTGACATGTTCCGAATTTATCGATGGTTTCATTAAAGCTACATTTTTGCTCCAAAAACCTTCTACAAACCCGAAAATACCCCCAAACTCCTCATATGTTACTAAAATACCCATAAATGAGAAAAAAATGATCGACATACAAGAAATAATCCAACATATTTCTGACGAATTCAAAGATTTTTACGATATTATTCTGACCTGGCCAACTACAAGATCCGAAAGTAAAGAAATAGATGAAGAATAGACTGTCCTTACGTTTTTTCTAATAAATAAATAGTTTTTGTAATTATATTGTTTATTATTTCAAATTATTTTGTATATAGTATATGATAAATTGGAAGAAGGGAATAAATCCAACGCATTTACATATACATATATAAATGAATATTATATATTTCAGCCAGCTCTATTAGTAAATAAATCAGAATTTATATTTTCTTCATTATCATTGATATCACATGAGCCTATAAGTTGAAAGTAAATATTTAGTTTTTTTTAATTATCTCAATTCTTATTTTTTGGATTTATTCCCTTCTTCCAATTGGGTGTTCAATTCCTTTTACTAGAACCATAAAATTTTATTTACAAAGAGACCACCAGACGTCCGGGTAACCGATTTCCCTAAAACCATACCTGTTGGAAGAAGACAAAATGTAGAAAATAGCCTTCAAGTAATTTACCACCAACTCTCAAAAATAAAAAAGAAATATGAATTAAAATTTTTGCAAATACTGCTACATCTACTTAAAATGTTTTGTCGCATCAGTGAGAAAAGCTGCATGGGCAGGTGGTTAGATCAACGAGCTTGAGAATAGACTATGGTATGAAAACTCGAGCGCTTTACTTCAGATTTTATCTTTATGTTTTTATTTATTTAAAAATGTTTCATCAGTTGCTTTTTATTTTCCATTATAAAAGCAATGCTAATGATCGAACTAAATTTTTATATTAATAATATTTGTCAGATTTTTGTTTGTTAAAATAAAATACTTAGTTAAATAAAATAATGTAAACTCTTTATATTCTATTAAAATTTTGAATTGCATTCTCTTTAAATATTCAGATATTTATTTTAATGAAATATTATCAAAGATGTTTACATTTTGCAGCAGATAGAAAATAAAAATTGTGCGAAAATATCAGTTTGCGTAGACTATAATTTCTCCAGATTTTTCTTTTAATGGATTATGTCAAATGTGAATTATTGTGGAGAATTCAAAGTATATTATAGGATGTAAATAGTCATTGTGGAAAATATAAAGAAATATAACAAATGTCATAATAAAACACTTTTATTTAAAAACAAGTATCAGCACTTTTATTTCGTGGAGAACAATCGCAACAGAAAAAAATTAATTATAAAAAATGCACATGCAATTTACCGCAGAAAATTTAATTTGACGAAAATAATTCTGTTCATTGGATATTTTTCTTTCAATAAAAATTGAATCTCTTTTAAACACATTTTAACAAACATTTTATATTAATATTAGAAATAAAGCTGATTTCACAATTTAGTTTTATCAAGAGTAATAAATTTATCTGGTAGGATGTAAAATAACTGATGATGCATTATCAAATAAGTACGAAGAACGAAAAATAATGCATTATGAAACACTTTCCAACAAATGCAGAATATTCTTTAGAAATTTAATTTTTTCATACAATGACATGATATATATAAATGAGCAATTTAAAAACATAAGTCAGTAAAATTCCATTTTTAACATATGCTGTTCATATACCGTAATGTGTGCAAAGTGTTTCGCGCAGCCTATAGGATCTCGAAAATTTATGCACAGTACGTAACACGCTAAAATTTAGAAAGTTTAAAAATGCATCCACTGCGGAAAATGATTTCCAGCCATTATCGGTCACATTCAGTCCTGTAATCGAATTCTTTTGTTTGTAACTGTAAATAATACGCACTCTTATCTATAAAAAAAATGTAGTGTAGACAGTAGAGTCGTCGATGTAGCTGCGCAACCCAGTTCGGGGCTTATGGGGGACAGTAAAAGATGAGGTGTACCGTCGTAAACCCCACGTAACCTGGGGATGCTTTGAAATGAGATTCAAGCGGTGTGCGCAGAAATTTCCTTGGACACTTTCCTGCAAAGTACGCAATCAGTCGCAACTCGTATTCAGAAATCTATCAATGTTGAAAGCCACCATATTGAACATTTACTTTTTTTTCTTTTAGACCGGTGACCAGGCCCGTACCTACCGGGATTTTGCCCAGATTAACGAGTTGATGCCTGGCAACGGGGCGATGATTCGCTGTTTCATAAGCGTCTAGGTCGACGTGGCTTCATTGCATCTTGTTGCGTAAGTTGTTTTTCCTTAGTTGGCCGTTGCTAATTTATGTTTGGATGAGTCAATTCAGCACTGAATAGTGTAGCGAAGTCCGATACGAGATGCTGGAGTATTTACTAATTTCAAGCTGCATCGCACACACATACGTCATGCCATCGCTACGCGAGTTGGTCTCGTAATTTAGAACCTTGATCAGGTGACGAGACCTTTACCTGACTAGGCACCTCCAGAGGATTAATTTAACAAGGAACTTGGAGGACTTTGCACCCACGACGTATTTTACATGCAACCGGCGCCATTAGCGTACAGGATGAACATTTACTTTAACCACCCCCATTTGGAACATTTCGTTTGAGCAGAAAGTACACTTATTTTTCAAATTGTACTATAGCCTTTCTTTTCCTTGTAGGTTAGAAAATAAATTTTCTATGACACATCAATGTGTGTATACATTTTTCTCACCCACCCTGTATACCTTGATTGCCGTATAATTCATAACTGTTATTGCAGTTTAATGTCGCATGTTTGATATTGAAAATGGAGTATAGAGCATTTATAGTTCATTTACAGAGACATTCATAAGAATCCCGTTATAGTATGGTCAGCAGGGAAATATTTTTGCGGAGTATTTTAATGATGTTAGACTATTTCAAACATAATGAAGTTCGTATGCATTTATGAAATGCTCTAAAATATGCTTTCTGTAGAATAAGGTGTGCATTTATCAGTCATTTACAGGGTCACACAAAATATTTTGGTTAGAATATTGTATATGAGCTATAAAAGTTTGAGATGCGTTTACAGATCTGGTATGCGTTTTTATGTTTAACTAAATTTTTTCATACTACGGGGAAGGTATAAATTCTATAGATAACATAGAGGGCTACAGAAAAGGTTAATAACGTCTAAAGCATTATTGTGTATGAGCATGAATTGATTAAGGGTGTTTTTTAGTTGAGTTGTGCATTTTCCAGCTGAACTATATTTAGTATAGGAAGAGAATTTTGTAGAATACATATTCATATACAGGGGTACGCAAAGAAACAGACAAATCGTCAACTACTAATGGTGATATCTGAAATTACGCTTTCAATTATGTGGTGAGTTTTCTTCCCAAACTAAATTTTAGTTTAATATGAGGAGTATATGAAATTCTGACGATAATATACAGATCTGTGAAAAATTATTCGAATGCATTTCCGTCTACTGATGGATATGGCTTAAGGTGAATTTGCAACTGTGTAATGTGTTTTGCAACTGAGCTATTTCAGCACACCATGTAGTGTATATACGGATCTATAGATCATATACAGATATACACTAAAGAATGTGTACCTTTCCGATTTGAAGGGGATTGCTGAAATCTGGTTTCACCTCTAAGTGGTGGAGTTCCGTTGCAGTATTCTAAATATGTTGGAAAGTGTTTCATATATATACGTTCTTGACGCAGGATTTTCTTTCTGGTTAATTTATTGTTTGATTTTTTATGTTTTTATGTTTGAACAAACATAACATTATTACATATTATTATTAAAATGGATTACAAACGGTTTTTCCCTCATAGATCATAATGTGATCGAATTATTTTGTGCACCTATGTAAACTAACTCCAGATGCTACGTATTTTACATTCCTGAGAAAGCAGTGATACATATCAATTTCATTATGTTTGAGTGATTGTAATCGTGAGGGATTGTAATCGTCGTTTGAGTGATTTTAATTATGTTTGAGTGATTGTAATCGTCGTCTGAGTGATTCTAATTATGTTTGAGTGATTGTAATTGATCAATAAAATGCATCAAACTATTTTTCACTATAAACACCATAATGTAGCGGAATTTTTTTGTGTACCTGTGTACACGAACACATGGACGCTAACAAAACGGTTAGTACAAAGATTACAAACTACAATCCCTGGCCAAATTATTAGACGCACTCATGTTTTTTTGTGTAAAATCATATTACTAGCTTCATAGAGATGATGTTATTGTATAAACAATTAAAATTCAGAATAAACATTAATTGTAGGGTAAGAAGGAATAAAAAGTATGTCAATGACGTTAAAATTATTTAACATTAAAATTATTGAACTTAAAAAACTTTTTACTTAAAATTCGAAAATATTAATATTTCGTGGAGCTTCCTTTGGCGGCAATCAATGCCTCTATTCGTCGTGACCTACTGTTAATACAACATTGAATAGTTTCTTGCATGTGTTGGTGATGGTTCCAATAAGTTTTGATAAAATTTGATAAGTTTTTCTATCAATTGGGTTTTGTTCATGATGACCTCTTTGGCCAATTCCCTCTTCATCAGCTCCCAAACATTTTCATTGGGATTCATATCTGGTGAATTACCCGGCCAGTCCAATACAGGGATTTTTTCTTGTTGTAAATAAGCCTTTACAGATCGTGCTGTGTGGCAAGGAACTCCATTTTGCATAAATGTAAAAGGTTCTCCATTTGGAAACCATTTTTTTATTTGTGTAGTCAATCGATTTTGCAACACCTCTTTGTATTGCTCTTGTTTCATAGTTCCTTTGATTATGTAAAGACGTCCAGTGCCTTTGTTACTTATGACAGACCAAACTAGGACCTTTGTTGGGTGCTTGACAGTTGGCACGACACAATCTTGATGAAACTTTTCGCCAGGACGACGACGCATAAACTGGGATTTGTTTGCAAAAATTTAAAAAGTGCTTTCGTCGCTGAAGCAAAGCTGAAATGAATAATTTTTAACATGAAGAATTTATCTAATGGCTAAAGACAGACACTTTTAAATGTTTTAAGTATTAATAAAATAAGAATAACTTTATAATTACCGATTTCCAGAACTCCAATGTCTATGCTCTCTAGCCCACTTCAGTCGTTTAGCTTTCATTGCTTCGGTTAATTTTGGTTTTTTAGCTGATCTAAAGGATTTGAAATTCATAGCTGTTAATTTTCTGCGTACAGATTGTTCTGACACAACAACATCAGACTCTTCGAGCTTCGATCTGATCTGTTTTGTAATAGCAAGTCGATTTTCCATGCACATCTTCTTTAAGCGTCGTTCTAACCTTGGTGTAAATACAGATTTTCTTCCACATTTATTCTTTTTTGGGGGGCTCAATGTTTGTCGAAACCCACGTTTCGTCTTTACCCGCCTTACACTTGCTTCAGAAACATTCAATTTTCTTGAAAATTTTCTATTCGAATATTTTTTTATACTTAAAAGCGCTTTTATTTCGCCTTTCTATTCTGTAGACAAATCTGTTTTTCTACCCGTATTTTCTTTATACCTAAAAATAGTACACTATATTGCCAAAGGTGATTGGTCACTTGCGATTTTAGACGTTTTGTTAACTATCTAGAAAAATACATGAGGAATTAACCTGAAACTGCAAGTGTGTAAACAGTATAGTATAGGTTATATATTTCCGCGAAGATTTTTCACGAAACCCCATAGGGGACTGGCAACAAATTGAAAAAGAACGAATATCTTTTGGATAAAAGTCTGGGTCCAAATGCCCTTTTATTCACGTAAAATATCAATGCTCCAAATGTTCACCAGCCTTGCAGAATTTTCCAAGAAAAATCCATTTATTCACTATGAGGAAAAGTTGCTTTGATGACACGTGTTGATGCTGCTTGAATTACTCTAATAATCTGCTGAAAATTCAAATATTCTTGCTAAAACTATGGTATATGTTGTCACTGCAAAACCAAAGTCACCTAATTATTTTATTTTCGCAAAATAGGGATGACAAATTCCGGAGATCCTTTCCATTTTATGAATCAAAAAGGCATTCGGTTCCTCATTCGGCCGCAAATGTTAGAATACAATAATCCAAAATTCGTTCTCCCACTGGAGTACCCTTATGAAATAGTAACTAAGCATACTACTATCACCATGCTACAGTCTTCTATCAATTTAATTCATATAAAATGAGTCTTGAATCGGAATAAAATTTGAAGTTCCTAGTTTGGATTCGAGTCGCCTCATAAAATAACCAGCGATGATATATCATTCTTATTTAATGCAAATATTATCAAGTATGCACACTATAAAATAATTATTTCCAAAACTTAATAGGAAACTAATATATATATATTTGAATTAAGTAGCATTTAAACATTTTCGAAAAACGAAACAATGCAGGCACATTACTCTCAAATTTAATATTTAGGATATTTAATTAAAAGAATTCCAAGAGCAGACTTGTGTGAAATTTATCCTTCTTAAATACGATCTGTGCTTTCAAACCATTTTGCTGAAAATTAATGCGTTGCGCAACTTTTAGAAAACTCTCGGCTTAGTTAATTATTTAAAACTATTTCAAAACAACATTAATAATTTACTGAATTGCGCCACTCTTAAATAACAATACAACTAAATTTTGCTTTAACAAATCTAATATAGAGAATTGAACTTTGAATTGATTTTGTGAAACAGAATTGCTTTCTCGGTTGCACATTTCCTTTGAATTTTAATCAAGAAACAGAATTTCTCTCGCTCCTAAACTCACCAAATAAATTTGCAACAGACAAAATTCAATATTGACTTATGAAGAGATTTACGTTGGATGCTGCGCTGAATAAGTCGAGTAAAGAAACTTTTCTTTACAAATTTCTAATAGATTTAATTTGTTTAAAAGTTAATTTTATATGTCTTGACGCACATTCAAATTTCAATATAGGAAATATTGAGATTTTAGATGAGTATGGTTTTTAAAGAATTTTGTTATCATTATATAAGAATTGTATTTTAAAAAGAGAGGTTTAACTTGATTATTTCTTAGTTGTAAATCAATTTTGGTTATATTGGAGCCCAATATTCATTGGATTACACTCATCGGAAATAAATTCAGTGATATCAGTATAGTTTATTTATGGCCATATTGCAAACTTTTGCAATAAAATGCAGCTATTATATTTAAAATATTTTTTACAAATATTGGTGCAATATTGCTAAAAGGGGACTCGCCAATATTAGGGCAATATTTCGTGCCCATATTGGTAGTATTTCTAAGACAAAACCAATACAAACAATCTTGGTCTGATATTGTTTGCCATGAGGGTTCATTAACATTATTTCGTACAGTTAAATATATTTTTTAAATTGTTATAACATTATTTGAAATTGAAAGAATAAGCTGGAATGGCTTTCAGTTTGGAAAACTATAGCGAGTTACCGTTAATTTTGATCAAGAAAAATAAAGTAACTCGGTAAAAATTTATTGTGTACAATTTGGGTGGCATAATAATGCGTTGCATTTAAATAGCATGAGATTTTTCAGATTGTTTCCGGGCAGAAATTCAATTGTACATTAAGAAAACTTTTCAATTAAAATCTAAAATATCAAATCCTATTTACAATGCAAGTTAAAAATTACTTCATTTGTCAAATGAATTTCGTAAACTAGCCGTAATACTTACCCATCATGGATATGCATAACATCAAATATCAAAATAAAACATGTGGAAACTACTTAGAAAATGCATTGCCATTCGAATCAAATCGTGGATTGATTTAAATGCTCTATAACTCCAAAATTGATAATCATATTAACTAATGGTTTACTGCGTCAAATTAAGCGTCTGATTTCTAATTAAAATATATCTTTGAATTGAAATTTGAATGAAATACATGGTCATGAAAAATCGAAGAGTGCGGATAATAGGATTACAAATAGCTCGGCAACTCATTATCCGAACGACTTCCTTGTTTATGCAAAATTTGTGGGTTTTTTACGTGTCTTTTATATTCATTCCTTAAAATAAACAATTTCGAAAATTTTTATATACCTTGTATCAGAACGAATATTTCGAGAGTCCGAAAAAAATAGTTCCGGATAATCGAGGTTACTGAAATTCAATAAGCTTCTTCCCATTATTACATACTAAGTACATACCCAATTTCAAGTCTCTATCTCAATTTGTTCGGGAGATAGAGCGCTTACAGACACACACACAGACAACAATTTTTTTTTCTAAAAATATGTTTATTGGAATCTCCAGTGTTTGAAGTATGCAAATCCGTCAAAAAAATTTTTTCGATTTTCAAAACGATTACAAGACTTACCCTATAATACGTATGATGGGTAAGTAAAATTACTTCTAATTTTGCAGCTGTTGAATTGAGAAGGACGAACTTATTACAAAAATATTTCATTTCTGTGAATAAAAGGTTTTCAAATGTCATTTGTACCTGCTAAACTGTCAGCAGTTTGAACGCCTTTGTATAAAGTTTTAACTACTGTCTTTCAGAATTAATTCAAAAGTTGTATTTTCCTTCTAGCTGCATTTTCTCTCTCTTGACAATTACTGGGCCATTTTTTTTCCTCCTTCGGTCTTCCGCTATTAAATGTTTTACTGTATACGTATTCTAAAGCGTAGAATGCGTATCGCTCAAACTGGATTTTTTTCAACTGAATGAAAAAATGATTAGGCCGGAATTTGAACTCAAGATCTTCGATTCAAATTGCCAACGCTCTGCCTGTTAAGCTACCCGGGACTTCAACAGGCGGGCACATTTCACTTCGATAACCTTATTCGCAATAGTGTCTGCTCTAACAGGTATTGATTTGATAGTATTGATATATTATTTTGTATTTTTTCACAATTTAAATCAAAGGTCTAAGGTTCGATTCCCGGCCTTGGCATTTTTTCACTCAGTTGGAAAAATTCAGTCTGGGTTATATTTTTACCAGTCAGTATGATTGAGTTAAAAATAAAGTGCATGGAAAGGTTTTAAATTTTTTGTGAGTATAGGAAATGTGCATCAAATAAATTTTAGGTACTTTCATTCACACCCCTTCAACTCTCCATATACTGTCGCAAAAAATAAAAACACATTTGATGACCTATTATATGAATACATAAATGTTATATATAAATGCATATTTGCAGAAATATGTCTTTTGTAGTTAACCTCATTATTTTTCTCTGAAAGTATGCAATATTAATTCTAATCAGTACAATGTCAAAATAAATTAAAATATTAGCTTTACGAAAATGTATGCATTTTCTTCTGATGCTGTCATCTGTTTAAAAAATAACCTTGTAAACAAATTGCATGCAAAGTTGCCTGAAAATTTTTAAATATATAACAAGAAATATGTGTACATAAAGAAAAATCTCTATGCGTCCGGTCTTTCCTACAGGGAAAAATTTGTAAGAATGAGGGGTTTTTTGGGGGGGAGGGGGGGCAGATAGTTCTTGTACAAACTGCATTTTTCTGACAAATTTTGCTGCCGTGTGAACATATTTAAATGTCTGTCAGCAAGTGCTATATTATGTTTTTCTGTAGTAGCTACAGAACTCAAAATTTCAAGTTAAACTGAAAAAAGCAGTGGTCTGTGAGATCGATAAAAGCGTTAAGAGTAAGAAGATTGTTAAGAGTTAATTGGTTTTAAACTTTCAAATTTGAAATATTTCTAACAGTAAGAGAATTAAATGATCAGAAATGCCATATATGAATTACATATTTTAATATATATATAATAAAAAATGTTTCATATTGCATGGAGCTTTACTTATAAAATCTTCGTAAATCAATAAATAAATTTATCTTTTAATTATGATTAATAATATATGGGGTTACTTTGAGTTAAAAAATATATTAGTTACTGGTATTAAAAATGATTTTGTTGTATATTTGTTACGATTAAACATATAGGTATTAATGTAACATATAAATATAGAAAACAACAACGCAATTCATATTGACCCTTAACTGCTATTAATGATCTTGCAGACCGCTTACTTTTTTTGTAATTTTCGGTTTAAATACAAATACAGTGCGCAGCAAAAGTTTAGACAATGGTCGATTACGATTCTGTACTGAGAAGTATGTAACGAATTGTTGTAAGTCAACTGTCATATATGGCTTGTGACTTATCCTTTATTCACAAATAAATAAATTTTAAATTATACTTGACATAATATATAATGACAAAAACACAAAATTAACATTGTTCCAAAAATATAGACACCTAGTACATTTACATTAAAATAACCATAAATTAAAATCGAATTGCACATCCATTGTTTGCAATTAGTGCAAAAATGTAATTTTCCATCGAAAAAATTAAATCCTGCATCACATGGGGGTCTATTTCGTACCAAGCACGTTCAACAGCAGCTCGAAGTTCATTAACAGAGGAGTATTGTCGAACATTTGCATAAACCTTACGAGACATGATGTCCCAAAGGTTTTCGATTGGGTTCAAGTCAGGTCTATTCGCAGGCCAATCGAAAACAGTAATATTTTGAGAGTTAAACCAAGTTTTTGTTTTGTGTGCAACATGAATGGACACATTATCTTGCTGAAATACATACATTGGACCAGCTAAAAGTTCCCCAAATGGATGTACATTGTCCTCCAATGTATGTATGTAGTCTCGCGCTGTTTGGCGACCACTGAGGAACTCTAGGGCTACTTGACCATACATAACCACCACCTTGTTGCAGATTAAAGAAAGTACTATGCTCTTTACGCAAGTCGTGCCGATAATATGCCCACCCATCTGGGCCTTCTAAATTCCACTTTTTTTCGTCACTGAATATCACAGTACACCACTGGGGTTCATATGATATATGTTTACGAGCCCACTGCATTCTCTTCAAATTGTGGTGAGATTAATCTGGCTGTTCTTTCATTTTCCTATAAACAAATGTACATCTTTCCTTAATTCACCTACGAATCGTATCTGTTGATACAGAAAGCCCTACCTCACTTTTAATCTGTTTAGCACTCATCATTTGTGTAGATGCCAGTTTCTGGATCCTTCTATCCTCTCATTTTCTGGTCACACGAGGCCTTCGAGATCTACGTTTTGCTTTGTAGGAGTCGCCCTTAGACAATACTCGATAGACAGACTTATTTGAACGATTCAAAGTAGCTGAAAGTTCTGCAACAACTACCCTTTTGATTTCTCAATTACTTTCTCTGACTGAATCTGTCTAGCTCGCGGCATCTTCAGTAACCGATGCTAAAGCAAGATGCACTTAAATATTTCATGCATATGACGTCATAAGTTTAACATTTGCATTTTTCTGTGAACAGTTGCCAAAAAGCAAGAAAGAATCTTAAACTATTGCAATATGCAAATTTCACTTTTTTCAGTTAAATATTATCCTACACTAAAATCAGTATTTCCAACCAATAATGTTTAAATATATTTAAAAATAAGTATATCGATTCGTGTAATCCAAGAGTTCGTATTTTTTATTTAAAGGTTAAATATCATCAGTGTCTAAATTTTTGCTGAGGTCTGTATTAGTGAAATTGTGTCTCCTTCGTAATCCTAGTACTATCGCTAGTGACTACTGAATAGGCGAATTTTAATTATAATAGTCCTGTACATAAACTTGAGTTCAGAAACGGTATCCTATAAGTGATTTGAATATTTTCCCCTCTTTCGATCAAATGGTTGCAAAAGCTGCTCACTATAGATATAAGAATTTTTATAAAAGCTGTTAAGGGTTAATTCCTCTGAATAAAACTATTTTGAACACAGACTGGCAAGCCGAGCTTAAAAAAAAATTGGAAAATGTCCTAGAACCCCCAAAATTGAGGGAAAAGCTGTTTCGTGAAAGAAATCCGGCTCTTTACTAGAATTTAAAACAAAATGGAAAATGTACTTTGAACATATAACATCTAACAATTCTCCCCGTTCCTCAGCCAATATTGACATTCTGTGAGATGGCGAGGACCATTATCGCCATATAAGAAAGGGAGAGATATATTAACAAGAAAGAAAAATCTTGCATCAAGCATAGATTATGAAACACTTTCCAACACAGCTAGAAAACACGAAACTTCACCGTTAAATAAGGTAAAAGAAGACATGTAAGTAAACAGTTTAGAAAACATATAACACATTGAAAAATACAGTTTTCGAATTTACCTTCCAGTGTCAAAAATGTAGTCGAATTATTTTGTGCAGCCCTCTATATGATCAATAGATGTGGATATATAGCACGATAAAATTTAGTTCAGTTAGAATATTCACATTTAGAAATTTTCTCCAATCGATGGAAATGCACTCGAAATATTTTGTACAGCCCTGTATATTATCTGAAGACTTTTGTACACACCACATATTAAGCTAAAAGGCAACTTAAAACTCACTCGCAGCAATTACCAACCGTAAACGACAATGTATCTTTTTCTTTGCGTAGCCCTGTATATGAATTCATTTATATTCCACAAACATCTATTAGTCTACTAAATATAGTTCAGCAGGAAAATGCGTGACACAATTAAAAACTACCCTTAAGCAATTTACTCCCATAGTCTGTAATACTTACGAATTCCCTTTTGTAGCCTTGTATATGATCAATCCAGTTTAAAAACACGCACACATACTACGAAAAAAATTCAGTTTAACTTAAAAACGCAAACCAATGTTGAAATCGCACTTATCACACATAGACTGTAAATATCGCACATGTACTGTAACCAATATATTTTGTGTGTCCCTGTAAATAAACGCAATTTATAAAAGAGAGCAATTTATAGTGCACCTCAGTAATGCATATCATTTTCATTATGTTTGAAACAGGGAAGTATCACTAAATTACACTGCAAATGATTTTTCTCCATACTACGATTTTTAACAGAATGCTTTTAATTGACCCTGTAAATGAATAATAAATGGTTTGCATCCCATATTCTACAAAAAGAATGTTTTAATGCATTTCATAATTATATATCAATTTCAGCATGTTTTAAATGACGTAGCATCATCAAAATGCACTTGAAACGATTATTTCCCATTGACTGTAATCTAACGGAATACTTTTGACTGTCCCTGTAAAAAAAAAAAAAAAAAAAAAAAAAAAAAAAAAAACATAAGTGCTACACACTTCAGTTGAAATCAGGAACATGCTATAGCAAACGACAATATTATACAAAAATATTAGGACGATACGAGTATATTTACGCGAGTTACTGCACGAACAGACGGCAGACAATCCGAAGTCATAAACACTTTTCAACTAGGTTGGGAAGTGTTAAAAACAGTTTACTATATTAAACTCGTGAATGGATGTGACTAAACTATAATAAATAAATAAACAGGTAAATATGCATACAATATTTATTTTTAGCTTGTATTGAGTTTGAGCAAATAATATAGTGGCGGAGGGGGCGAGGAGGATAAGGGCTTAAGTTGGACTTACTAAATTTTTCCATATTATTAAAAAAAGAAAATCATTTCTCAGTAAAAATTATTGACACTTAAATACTAATATACAAATTCTAATTAATAATCATACTACTACTACTTATTTGTAATCATAAAAATTTCATTTACTCAAAACATAATTTAAAAAAGTAAACAAATTTAAAAGATTTTATAATTTCTTAGACTTTTTTGAAAAGATAGAGTATCAGCAATTAAACAAATTAAGGTGAAAAACCTTAATAATGAGTACAACAAAATATTATTTTAATATGCCTATAGATACGTTCATTCCAAAGTAAAACAAGAACGAAAAATCATGCGTCAAGCATAGATTACGTAACACTTTCCAACGCTTCCAAAATAATTTTACAAATCATACCGTTTAATAAGCTGAAAGATAACATCTAAGTAAACAATTTGGAAAACGTATAACATATTTAAAAACATATTTTCAGGAATTTCTAACGTATACAATATTCGGAAAAATATCCGAATACTTTTATTCAGCCCTGTATAGGATCTATAGATTTGTATATATACTACATATACATAGGATGCTAAATTTTAGTTCAGTTAAGAAACGCGTAGCACAGTTTAAAATTCTCCTTCTGTAGTTTCTGTCAATAAACGGAAATGTGTTCGCGAACTTTTGTGCTTCCCTGGATATGATCTACAGAATTTATACACACCACGTAATAAACAAACAGTGAGTTAAATTTAAAATCGCGTTCAGTAACTTAAAACGCACTTCCAGGAATTATTGTTAACAGACAGTAGAGAATTCTTTTGTGTGTCCCTGTAAATGAACGATGACTGCTATAAACACAGTATTCTGTAGTAAGCCTCTTGTAATGCACCTTAGTGATATATATAAATTTCAATGCGTTTAAAATAGTGAAACATTATTTAAATAAACCGCAGACGATTTTTCTCCATAGACGTAATGTAACGGAATTCTTTTGACTGTCCCTGTAAATTAACTATAAGTGCTATGCGCACCCTACTCCATATTAAGCTTCTTGTAATACACCTTTGTGATATATATCAATTACAACGTGTTTGCAATTGTGTAACATCATTAAAATAAACCGCAAATGATTTTTCCCCATAGACCGTAATGTAACAGAATTCTTTTGAGTGTCCCTGTAAAAAAATTATAAGTGCTACACGCTTCAGTTGAAATAGGGAACGTGCTATAAATAACGACAACAACATATAAAAATTGCAAGGCAATCCGAGTATATTTACGGGAGTTAGAGCACGGACAGACGGCCAGACGGCAGACGGCCAGACAAACCGAAGTCATAAACACTTTTCAACTAGGTTGGAAACTGTTAAAAATAACAACATAAGGAGTTACCTGTTAATAAAATAATCCAACAAAAGAATTCTTAATGCAAAACTGCATTATCATATTTTATTTAGACCATATTATTAATAAACATGGTGCCAAAATATGGCATAATCAGATTGGGTAATACCAAACAGTTATAAAACGCTTGTCTTCAAAATCGTTTATTTTATTTTCATCAAGCTCCACTATATTGTCACTGAAAGTTTTAGAATTGTGAATGTTGAATAATACAAATTTTGTGGCTGTGAATTCCAGGGCATAAAATAACATATAAAGTAGTGTAAAGTGGTTAGCTGATCAGATCATAGATTGTAGTTGTTGTTCGTGATCGAATAAATCCAAGGGAGTCAGGTTCGTGGTATAAAAAAAAACTCCAGAATAGATGTCAAGTCATTTTATTGTAAGATCACCATGAGGATGTCAAGATGGTCGCGGACAGAAGAGGGGGAAACAAGAAAGGCCGCTCTTAAGCAGTCATTATTATTCGGAGACAGAAGACGAAGTGAAGTGTTTCCACAACACAAGTTGGAATTGCACTGACAAGAATCTCGCCAAAATAGGGTTGCAACAGAATGTCTAGGCGTAAATACTTTCAGACAGAGATAGGCATAACCAATGGTATTTACCCAGCAGGGTCACCAGATTTTTGGCGACAGGATGAATTTTGATTCAAAAATTAATATCACCACGGCAACACTAACCGAAAAATACCTTTCTCATGAGAACGGATTTTCGACAGACAAAATAGTATATGCCTTTAACAATGAGAATATATTTTTAGACATGGGTGTGAGTGATTGCGTTCTTACCACTACCATATAAGGGCATGCATTTGGGCCAAATGGAAGGTTCGCATAACTTTTGTAGCCACAAAAATGTGCTATGCACATATTGTGTTATAAGCTTGGTTACGGAAAGTAAAATTACGAAAAGGCATCTGTGCTGATTTAATTCTTTTCTTTTTTTATTTTAATCGAAAAGCCGTGAGATATTAGTGATCGAGCATAAGTGAAAATGAAAAAGGGAAAGGGTATAAATTACAGCGGGCTTATTGTTTGAAGTTAAAGATAACACGATTAAATTTTGACAAAGGAAGGGGGAAAATATAAATTAAATAAAGGATAGGGTTTGTTAAAACTTAATATATGATTCTCATATCATAAGTAGGTTCGCTTCACGAATTATTTTTGATGCATTAACAATAAGAGAAAATGAAGCATCACACATATATTATGAAACACTTTACATTAAAATAACAACATAAACTTTGATCTTTAAGTATAATCGGAAAAAAATCCTGAAACATGTTTTCCTATAAGGACGTAATTTGTTTAATAAATATTAGGCAATCATGAAATCCTGATCAAAATTTCTATCAGAAAATGAATCAAAACCTGATAATACAATAACGGTAATGCAAGAATAGCAGAAATTTAAGAAATGTTGAATAAGCATGAATATAACCAGGGAGTTATCCTAGGCTGCCGATTTCGATCCCCAAATTCTTCAAATCTTCAAAATTTCAATGTTTTCGTTAAGTTAAATTGGATTCTCACAGGATTGAAGAAGAAATTTTTTTTTTCAAAATAAACATTATTTTATTAAATGAAACAGTTTAGAAAATGTGCGATCTGGGATAAAATGTGTAATTTGCTTTAAACACATTCAAAAAGCTCAAAAGTTGTCAAAAAATTGCACTTTGCCCATTGCTGATGGTGTGCGATGTGACGGCTAAAAGAAACTAGAAAGGATCATCGATCACTTAAACAGTTAAGCTCACAAAGAAGCTGTGAACCTTGACCAAATTGAGAAAAAATGGATGGCACAATCTAATCAGCATCCTTGGATAAAAACTTTACAATCGGACAATTCAGAAAAAAAATTAAATTGCTAATAGAGCTTGCACTGGATGTTTATAATGATAGCGGACAGTTGAATCTCTCTGCTCATTCTTGGCCTTCGCAGTCTTTAACGAAAATTCACATTGACTCACAAATTGCCTCTTACATGGAGAAAAGTTTAGTGTGTGAGTTTTCTTCTTTTAATCCATCTCCAGCACTGTTTCAGTATAGAAATCCAGTAATGTATCGCGAGATGCTTAATACCGTTCGTGTCCTAGTAAAAGAAAATACAGTCGCGCATTTACAAAATGCTGATTGTTTTTCTATCCAGGTAGATGGTTCCGTTGATAAATATGGAGTTGATAATAAATTTGTTACAGCACCATTTATTACAGAAGAACAAGAAATGAAATCAGTTTTTCTAGGAGAATGTAAATCGAGTAAGTGAGGAGCATGGATTTTGTTAAAATCATATTTGAGAACTTTGGCATTGAGAGTGTCGCCAAAAATAAGTTGACAGGTTTAACCCCTTGGGGACAAGTGACACGTATATGTGACGCATAACATGCTCAAAATCCTCGATTATTCCCACCAGTTATTTTTTATTGTAAGCTTTGCCTTATTAAATCTTAGCATTTCTGCGATTCAATTAAGCGAAAAATTTTGTTTTAAAAAACCGGTGGTAAAAAATTAAAAATTCTATAAAAGATGCTCGTCGCGAAGGGGTTAACTACTGATGGGGAAAGTGCAAATACAGGCAAAAACATCGGCCTCAGGGTTCGTAGAGACTTGGGCAGAGACTTGCTATGCGTGTGGTTCGTTGCTCACAGGTCCAACTTAGCTATGTCTGAATTGGAATCATCAGTTATTGATGTTCGGCATTGGAAATCCAATATAAAATCTGTAGCAACATTTTATTGGGCTTCTGGTCTAAGCTTTGAAGAATTTCAAAAAATAGCTGAAATAGAAAACCAAACTGCCTTTCGTTTTCCCTGCATATTTTGAAGTGCGGTTCGTGTAACACTTAAAAGACTTAGCTAAAGCAGTACGGCACAATCTTCTTTTCATGCAAAAACGTTGTGAACCCTCAACTCGAGTCATCAAACACTCAAAAAGCTTCTGCTCGCGGGTTCCTCAGATTAGGGATGAAAGATGGTTAGCAACAACGCATGACTTGCCTAATGCTAGATCTGCTGAAGCACTTTGAAAAACTTCAGAAAGATAGTCAAATGTCTTTCATTACACTACCTGACATAGAATTGTCAAAGAAAATATTTACGAATGCTTTAACTCTTACCGAAGATGGGTGTTCTCTGGTACGAAGAGCAGTTGTTGGACATAAATGAAGGTACTAAGAAATCTGAACGTGACTTGGATGTTGAAGAAAATCCTCGCAGGCGTAAAGTTTGCAACTCATTAGTTTTTACCAAGAGATGTTGGTCTGCAGTGAGAAAAGAAACTGTATTGAGTTGCAAAGAATTTGTTTCTCAAAGATTGGAAGAGGATCAAATGAGCATCTCCAACAGGATAGATGCTTTCTTAAAAGCAAGGAGACCAACAGAGGTTAGTGCAGCCCGCCTTGATGTTGAGAACCTTTTTGGTAAAGACAAAGTTGCCGATTTTACCGATGATGTGCTTGCTTTATACACGGCGGAAAAACTGCCTCCTTCATCAGATATGACCTCATCAACTGCAAGACTATCACTACTTTAAAGCGTCTCAACCCCACTCAGTTTTTAACAAATTGGTACAATCATATGTTTCTTTAACACCTCACAGAGCTGGCCCAGAAAAAGCTGTGTCCATACATACAACGCTTAAATCTAACAAACAGTCGGGACTATCAAGAGAAGCATTAAACTCAAGAATGTTTATTGCTCTTAATGGAATTGGAACAGCTTTTTATGATACAAGACCTGCTGTTGCAATGTTCCTAGAGAGCAAAGAAAGAAGGAGAAAGCTTCCAGACAAAGAAATCTATCAAACACAAGAGTTTGTCAAAAAATTCTTTCTTTGCAATTGATAATAACTTGTAAGAAAAAATGTAACATTTTAAAACCATTATGAATATTTAATGAATTTTAACTCATTAAAATATAAAGAACGAATCGATTTCTTTGTTTAATCCCATTATTTCCATAAGAAAGTTCTTTGTATAACAATTTTAAACTATGTATTGTAAATATTTCTGTAGTATTTTGGAAATATTTTACAGTTAGAATTTGATTTTTTTTAAACATGAAGAGTAAAATCTAATTCCTTGTTTAGTTCTACTCTTTTCAAAATACAGTAATTTCTGAAAAGCTACAGATGTTTAATCAATTTAATTATTGTTCACTTGGCATTTTGGAAACATGTTATAAAATTTAACATGGTATTTTTTTTATTTAATGTTTTTAAACAGCAAGAAGAAAATCTTTTTGATTAGTTCCACTTTGGGTCTAAAACTATAGTTACGGGAAATTAAAAACAAATATTTAATGATTCAGTTCAAATTTGCTTTCAATTTGATAATTTATTCTATGCTCCAAATACCAGATTGGTAGGTGTAATACTGTTATGTACGAAAGTCAAGCGTAGAAACAGTAAAAGGTAAGCAGCATTTTAATATAATTTTAGTGATAAATTTCATACATAAATTTTTAATTAGGTACAGAAATTTGGTAGGTTGAATGTTATGTTTGATCTATATATACTGCTCAAAACAATTAAAGGATATTTGAAGTTTTATATAAAATAAAGATATAAACGAAATTTTTTTTGCCGAAAATAGAAGAAGAGAATCCCAAATGCAAATTTTTCTGGTTTTCAAACTGTGGAGTATGCAAATTTTGAGTTCGACGTCAAAAACGTCGCTTCAGCGGCAGCGAATGAAATTTGACTTTCAACTGGATAAAAGAGAATGAAGACAAGGATGATCGGCATTCAGTGATTGCTTTGTTTCGATGAGTACGATGTCCCAGCGAAGTTATTTGACAGATTCAGAAGCTTGGAGAATTGTTGGTCAGATTTGGCGGTGGAGGAGTGTTGGTGTATGGTGGCATCTTCATTGACGTACGCACTGACCTCTACATCATTCGAGATGGAGCTCTGACTGGTCGCCGATATAGGGATGAGATCCTCAGACCTATTGTAGTCCCTTACGCTGAAGCAATCGGAGATAACTTCATTTTAATGGACGATAACTGCAGGCCACATCGTGCAAACCTGGTGGAGGATTTCCTTTTCGAGGAAGGAATCGTTCGAATGGAATGGCCAGCGTGTTCTCCAGACATGAATCCAATCGAGCACGTTTGGGACGCTCTAGGAAGACGAGTTTCTGGCCGCCAACAACCCCCACAAACTCTCCAAGAACTGGAAAGAGCTCTTCTGAAAGAGTGGGGCAGAATACCCCAACTCGTCATTAATAGCCTCATTGAGTCCATGCCTCAAAGGTGTTCAACGTTGCTGGCCGCCCGTGGAAACCATACCCCCTACTGAAAATGATTTTCTTTGAAGAAAACACCTTTTCTTATTCTTTTTTTCTCATATGCACAAATTGTGTTTTTTTCCTTTTGTACACAAATGCGCAATAAAATGCATTTTTTCTGCCAAACATGTGTAATTTATTCTCATATAACCTACTATGTCTGTCGACCATGTATCAATCAGCTAAAAAGTTTCCCAGATACAAAATCCACCTAAAACTGCAATATCCTTTAATTGTTTCGAGCAGTGTACATATGATTAACACAACAATTGTTAACAATAGTCTGAACTTTGAATGTAGACTTTCTTTAATGCTACCTAGCTATAAATGAACGGGTTTACAGGTTTGACATCATCGATATTCTAATAATTTGGTTTGCAGTTATCGGTGGGGGGGGGGGCTGATTTTATAGATATTTGCTTGGGACAACAGATCAAACCTATTGTCGCCCAGTGAGAATCCTTTAAAATATGCTCTGGTGGATTCATTGAAAAATTTTACTCTGACTGGGATATCTGGGACATTGTTTATCTTTAGTAGTCTGTCCACCGCGTAAAGTTGTATGTGAAGATTAGAATATTACCGTTTCTGATTATTTTTAGGAGATAGATATTTAAGTGACCTGTGGCTTTGGCTAATGTCCGATTTCGTTGACAAGTCCGATTTCAACGCTTCGGGATGGAACTGAGGATGGTTCCACTAATGCTTTCAATGAAAATAGGGATATCCTTGAGATCGTTGTTTTTGGCTTGATTGAGTATCTCAGTACGAGTGCATAGGAGACGAAATAGTATTTGCAGCCTTCGCAGACGGCTGTTTAAACTTGGCACATGATAGGATTAACGGGATTAAAACGTGCAAAACCAGAAAAAAGAAACAGTCAGAGAACACACAAAATACACAAAAGGTGCCAACAGGATGCAGAAATTCTACAGCTCCACGATTAAAAAACGGAAAATAATAATTCGAATACAAAAAAGAATTGAAACCAAACATGCAGACAACTACAACACTCCCGCCAACATTCCGCTGATAAGTTAAAAACTATCATAGTTACGCATTCGCGGCTAATTCTACCCTTTATTTTTCCCCCAATCTCTCCCGCTGTCTCTGCAATGGATATATTTTCGGTTTAAGAGTTGCCGTATGTTGTTAATCGTCATAATTTGGCGTTTCTTTTTATGCGAAGAATTTTTTTACGAATAATAATAATAATATTAACACTTTAATTTGCATTTTAAACATGTACATCTGTATCAAAAACTGTATTTTGCTACAACTTTCAATAGTAACGTATAAAAGTCGTAAGGTCCAAAGATGGGACCAATAGAGAGACATTGCCCCTCACTGGATTTTGAAATTTAAATTTTCTTTGTGTTGGATTTTTAAAACATTATAAAATTTATTCTTCCAAGTGATTAGAGAATAATCACATGCCTATGAATTCCTCGTAGAAGACAAGATTTAATTCTTTTTCTTTTTAATTTTCATATGTTTCTAATTTATCTCAAAGGGGTTCAGGAGGACAGAACTCCCTCCCACTTTCCCACCAAATGAAACCTGTTTCAGTTCTTTATTTTGAAAAATGTTTTTACAAATTTATTTTAGAATATTTGCCATATCTTAATTGTTAATTTTTTCTATTGCTTTTATGATTAAAAATTGTCTTGTACGATGAGTTCTGACAAATTCTCACTTCAGTTTACTTCTTATTTGTATTCAGCATTTAAAAAAGCGAACTGGGCTGTAGACTACAGGCACATCTCTTCCGAAATCTTGCCCCACCCAACATTTCTTTCTGCAGGCATTCAAGTCTTGGTATCTCAAGCTATATATGTTACTACTTTGGTGGTATATTTGGTGTACGCCCATGAGTGTTAAGTAATTTTTGGGAGAACTTTATATATTTTTTTTAAGAGCAGTTCTTTAATTACGCAAAATAGAGTATGTAATCGGAAATTTATTTATTTCCAAGACTTGGTAAGCGGATTTGTACATGCACAATATTGACACATTCTATGTTCTATCGTGTTTTTTCTTTTGTAAATTAATACCAAATTCAGTGGGCGGAAAAGTATATTAAAAACCTTTCATCTATTCCAAAACATTATCCGATGGTACTGAAAATATGATATAATCACATCACACATATTATGCAATTATATCCCATTCAGACACTTAAATGCCTGAATTTCTAAATTTCTTAATTTAAGACATACCATTATTTATCAGACATCTTTCTCAGTTCATTTATTCCATGATCATAGTAAGACACTTATATGCCTTAAATTCAGACTTGTACAATGTCTGAAATTTCACATTCAGACACTTAGGTGTCTAAATTACTTATTCAGACACATGTGTCATATTTTAAGACGCCTCTATTTGCTGTGTTATATTACATCAAAGTGGTTCTTTTTTTAGAAAGTTACGAAATTAAAATATTTATACGGTTCCTGGGTCCTATAAGTTATATTTGTTAAAAAATATTCTGTGCTCTATCAAGTAAAACAAAACAAATATTTTTCGTACAACCAAAACTTACCGAATTCAAGTACTTTCATTTTTATGAATTTTCAGGTTTTTTAGCAATAAAAATGAAGTATGCGTCCCAGAGAAAATATACATTACGAATCTGTAATATTATAATCTGACTGTATTTAACATCTACTTCTCCAAAAATATGATGACGGGTTGAAATGAATACCCATTTTTCATAAGGATTCAAAAATGTCAAACTCTAGAAATTAAAAAAATTGAGAAATTAATTTACAGTGTTTTTTGTAATATTTATCAAAATTGTTGTAATAGAGGCAACTATTGTACCCCATTGTTGTGGAGAAAAAGAAGAAATGAAAAATATTATGAATTATATTTTATTAATACCATTTTCTTATCAAAAATAAAATACTTTATATTTGAGAAGATAGTGAATCTTGATTAAATTACAATTTTCAAGAAGATTTAAATAAATAAAAAAATTTCACATATTTAAGATTCACCAATCAATTTAATCTAGAGTAATCTCTAATCTAGAGTAAATCTAATTTAATTTGTCGGTATTCGAATTAATATCGAGAAATCGTATTTTTTTTTAGTTTTACATTCTACCGGAGAGGTTAAACAAGTTTAAGCTCCTTGCATTCAACTGGACAATTACTGCGCCCTTTTCATATTTTTTTTATGAAAAGACTTAGAAATTGTCTATTATTCGGAGGTGTGAAAAAAAATGTTTGCTGAATAGAGGTGTCTGTTATGGAGGTTTTCGTACACATTTATCTACATACAGTAAAACCTCTCAAAAACCTCTCAGCGGACACCTATATTTAGCGAACCATAAAACGAAGTTGGGTTTCTACGAGAAAGGACCTGATAAAAGCATGGGAAAACTGGGACCTGGCCCCCTGATTTTTGGGGCACCCAAATTTAGGATTGAATTTTCGTAAAGCTAATGTTTTAAGTCTCTTTAGACATTTCACTGGTTATAACCAGTATCTTAAACTTTTAGAGTAAGATAAGATTAAAAAACATACTGTAAAACCTCTCAATAGCGGCCACCTGCTAAAGTCATTATCGAAAATTCTAGTTCGGATAGGATTATTATTTTTTTGACTTCATAAGCAGATTACGCATTTATCATCTATTGGACATTATAACCTCTTTTCAGAAACATCCTCTTCACCCCGTTATTACCAAAACAAATAACATTGCAAAGCGTATTAAGATTATCAAATTTTCAACGTGAATTTTAGGCTATAATGCTTATACGAAATCGCAAAATTTGGGCTTTATTCTCCCTTTTGAAAAAATATTTTGTTATAAATGACTGAAATTGTGTTTAAACATTTGTCTAATTTATTTGATTTATTTGAAGTAACATATACTTGGCCTCTTTCTATCTCGTTCAATAATTTAAAACTGATAGCTTATTAATAAAATATCATATATCAACCTATTTCAAAAAAAAGACTTCGAGAGTATTATAAATGGAGAAAAAAAATCGCGTAGAAAAACCATTTCTCTTGAATACAATTGAGGCCTAGGAAAAAATAATTGAGTGAGGAAATAATAGAATATTTTGATCAGATAAAACGAAAGGGAAATCATTAAAACTAAATTAAAGTGAGATCTGTAATAAGACACAAGGAATAGGTGATCTTCCTTCCCTTAAAGTAAGCTTAATACCTAATTAATTTTGTCGGTAAAAATACTAAGCGGGAAAGAAGTGTGTAGAAAAGTATTTCTTTTTTAGCCATCCATCAAAAGCGGTTTTTTTCTTTCTTAATCAACAGTCGGAAAAGATATATTCTTTCAACCATTACTTTGACCCTTATTTAGATAAGCTGTTATTGTGCTTTCCAACGACTCAAATTAGGCTATTCATCAGACTTACAATACTTTTTCACATCATGTGTAATTTATTAAGGAGCAGCATTCCTTTGACGCTCTGAAATTTAAGACTTTTACGGGGTCTTTTAGGGAAGCGTTTTAAAAAAACATTTGAAGGCAAAATGTTTTTTAAATCCAAAAATTTAAAAGAGAATTTCACCTTTTTTATAAACATATAAATACATAAATTTCCTTTACTTAATTAAGGTGTCACACAAAATATGCATATGAAACAAATAAACCACTGACATGTTTCGGTTTCATTCGAGATAAAAACCATTATCATAATAATACAACATCAATCACGATTGATGTTGTATTCTTATGACAATGATTTTTATCTCGAATGAAACCGATACATGTCAGTGGTTTATTTGTTTTGTATGCTTTTTTTGTGTGACGCCTTAATTAAGTAAAAAAAAAGATTTATGTATTTATACATTTAAACTAATTTATTATTCATATACTAAGGTAGAAAATTATATATTTTTGAGGGGGTTATATAATAAAAAACGGCGGCATGACAGCTGATGACCGGAAGCACGTCGAAAAAACTTGCCAAAATGAGAGCTTAATAATTCATCGTAGACTTGACCAACAGAAACAGGGAAAAAAATATCTTTAGTCAAAAAGCTAGTGAAATTCGCAGACGTTTTTAAATATGATTTTTTAGTAAAATGGGATAGATTTAAAATGTAACTTTAAAACTAGAAATTACGTTACTTAAAGTTACACAGAAAAGCGAGATATCAATATTTCGGAAACATCCTATGTATTTCACTAGATACGTGTGTGACAATTTTTAAAAAGATCTGAGGTGATTCATTGTAAATTGGTGGAGCTATAGAGTGCCCACCGATTTTGGAAATGAAGTTTTGTCAAAAACGCGTTTAAAGTTATTGTTGCTGTTCAGCTTGCTAATTCTGTATCTCTAAAATAGCCCTTTCACTTTCGATATCGATTAGTAACTAATAAACATGGAACTACGAACTAATCATTCCTAGTTCCATGCTAATGAAGTATGATTTTGTGTGTTTAATGGCTACTTTAATCAAAATACAATTTTTAACTGGCAAAAGTGGTGTTTCCTAATTAATATGGCCTGCATTTTTTTAATGTATTTCGTAAAAGGAATTTGTTACCACACAGAATTTAAAATTTTTAACAATATATAAAACAATATATATTTAAACAATATATAAAATTTTCATTTCACTTGAATGTCAATGCTACTGGTGTTTTCTTTAATATTCCACGACTCTTTATTTCATTTTGAACTTACTTTTGGAATTCCAGCTCTTGTTACCTTTTATATATTATAAATAATATTACAGCTATTGTTAGTGTCTACATATACATTTCTAAGTAACAAACTAAGTACAAAAATAAGTAAAATTTTGAAAACCACATGAAGTGAAAAGTCTAGAAATTAGTAATACTTTGACAAAACAATTTTGTAAAAAAACTTCAACGTTGTTTCTTTGAAGAATGATACACTTATTCCAATGGTCTTTAAGAATTTGAATAGCTTTTATATATTATGACTTGTCAAAGACTCGAAAATGCATCAGTTTCGCGTTCAGATCCCCATTTCACACAATTCGCTGACCAATTAAAATTCGGGAACACAATACTCGAGAATACGGGAGATGATTGTGAAATTTGTACTTCAGTTCACTCAATTGTACCATTGCTTTCATGAATATTCGAGAAGGAGTATTGATGAATGGGCACTTTTGTTTTCGTCATATCAGACTTTTTCTTCATTACGTTCTTCGAACGGTTAAGTACTGCTGAAGCTGATTTTCATTTCTCAAGATAGTCGATGAATATTGGAGCACGTGCATGGCAAACAATTTTGGTCAAGACCGATTGTTTTGCATATTTTGGCGGCTTTTGCTCGGTTTCAAATCCTCTGCAGAGAGCCTATTGGGATCACGTGAGTAGTTATTGATCCATGGATACAAATATCTGCAAATAGCTTCAAACTAAGCTCTGAATCATTGAAACGTTGCTTTTTTGCGGATTGTTTGACAACGCGGCATATATATAATAGAAAATAACTTTAATCGCGAAAAACAACGTGCAATTTATGGTCTGTACTTTATTATATTTTTTTAAAAGTAGTCTTCCGATTGCCCGAAAAATTTATTCCAAGTGCCCGTAAGGAAGAATTTAAAATACTTTAATTTCAAAATGAGATTTTTTTTCATTGTTATTATTTGAACAAAATTTAAAATAAAATAAATTAATGTTAGTCATCGAAACAACATTTATTTTCGCTTACATAAATCTCTCTTCTTCCAATTATTTGGATATTTTGCGATATAAGATATTTATATCCTGAAAAATTTGTAGTCTAACATGAAAGAACCTAGTATATAATTTCCTTTAATTTTTGAAATTTTTGTATCTTTCAAAATAAATGCGAAAATGCATGTAATTTCATAAAAGTACTATCATATTACAATAACTAGACTTAGTAATATGATACATAAATTATCATATTTAAAAAACAATTCCATCTACAACTTTTGATGCATCTAACTTTAGCAGCTTACACAAGTCACACGAAATCTCATATCCATTTGAAAGTATTTCTGTTAAGTTAAAAAAAAATTTCTTTCTTGTAGTATTTGTTCTGATATTTTCATGCAAAATCGAGGCGTTAACACCAGCTCAGCTCTATCGAGCATATGTGCAGAAAAATTATAAACATTGGCAATAATTATACTAAGTGATCAAAACGGTCCATAGGCATACGCATGTAGGTATACTACATACATTTCGTAAAAAATGTCGTTGATAAACGGAATCATTTTATAACTATGAGATACATGAAAAATAAATATCGAAATGTTATAAAAACTTTGAAACTAAAATTAAAAAGTTCATGAAATTTTTTTTAACAGGCTATTTTGACTGGTTGATATATATCTAGTGTTAAAATAAATACTTGATCATTCAATCCATATAACACTGATATAACTTATAAAGCAGCATTCTAATTTAGAAATTATCTCAGCATTTTATTTTAGAAATATGTTTTTGTCAATTATTGCAAAAATAAATTACGCTAAAAGAGAAAGCTAATATTTTATCCCATAAAGCAAAATTGAGGCAACTAATAACACAATTATTGTACATAAATATTGTAAAATGTTTTAAGAATAAATATCATGCGGAAAAGTATCAATATTACAGGGCAAAATGACAAATACTCTAAAACTTTTATGCTAAACTGAAAAAAAACTCATCTGAAATAAAACCTGAATTGTATTCCAAAATGAGTCATAGTTGTACGGGGATAAATGTTGTCATTGAAGGATTTAGCCGTGTTATAATACAGCTAAATTCTTACAATAAAATAAGAAATTTCTATAGATTGTTTCGGAAACAATAACCTGCAAAAGTAATACCTGAAAAGTAGAATTGAAACAAATACGGAATAAGATAAAAGTAAGGAATACAGAAAAATAGAAATAGGAAAATTTAAAAGAACTAATGAGAATGAAAATTATATTAAATAAATTTATATTTTCTCAAACAGTTCTTTTTTTCTCTAATGTTCGATACAGATTTGTTTCGGACAAATCCTATGTGAGTACGTCCATGAACTAGTCTAATATAAAAAGTATTTCAGAAAGAACGGATAAAAGTTGTCATAAACGATCTTGAAGTACTTCGTACAACGTATCGCAATCTGAAGATGCCCTGTTCAATAAAATGTCCTTTCATCTGTCGTGATAGTTCTCCAAGAGAAGATATTTTCCCCCTCGGATTCTTTTCTTTTTGCAATAGGAAAATCACTTCATTTTCAGCAGCATTGAGGATTTTGACATTAAATTGTTTTTCTGGCTTGCCACACTACTATGAATTTTCTTTGAGTTAGAATATAACTTAAGGGAACAAAGTGCCCAAAAATATTTCAAAGTATCAAAAAAATGTTATTGGCATTAACTGCTGACAATTCTAACACATAAGCATAAATTTTAAAACATTTATGTTTAGTAATTTAGACGTTAATATTTTACTGTAAATAACAGATATTTCAGGAGACTTTTTTAAATCTCTTGAATCTGTACATTGTAACCTTCATTATCTGTAACATTTCAGTAATTGCACGAATATTGTTTTGGTAAGAGGCTTACGAATTTTTGTTATGCATTAGATTTTTTTACCTCTTTGTATTTCAAAGAATTTCATCTACAAAAAAAAATGTAAAGCTTTTCTCGTAAACATGTTTAGTAATTGAGATTTATATGTATTCTTTAACAATGTTTTAATAAAACTGTATGCAATTAGCTGCGACACTTTGCGATCTCTAAACAATATCTAATATTTTCCTGCTTTTTAGTTGTGCACGACTTAAAATCTTGTAATTCATCTAGGATCGGGACTAGCCAAAATCCAGACACAGTTTTGTATCACTTATTTGTGAATGCATACACAAAAATTGGAGAAAAAAAAATGTGAAAAAATTAAAAAAAATAAATAAAATTACAAGCAATTATTTTAAATCAGAAGTTTGATTTTTCGAGATGAATATCTTATTATAAGCCTTTTGACAAAACGTATTTAGAATATTGAAATAACCCTGTGAACATACATAATTAGAATTCTCGCCAAGATTTCCAATTAGTAATATTTGTGTTAGTTAACCGTTGAATTTGTCATTGAATAAGGCTCTTCGGAAATAGCGGTATTCAAATATAAGCACCCATGGGAGCCGTATAATGTCCTGAGATGTTAAAATACACACACACACACACACACACACACACACACACACACACACATATATATATTATTGATGATTTTTTTAATATTCGTTGTATAATATTAGTCGGAACTAAACGCTGATTTATTTTTATTATGCTGTATTATTTTGTTTTACGTGGAAACGTTTTAATCTTTAGTATACGGTCTGCACGTAATAGAGATTTTTTAAAAATCAAGCTTGAAAATTATTTTTAAAACCTTAACCCCTTCGGCCCTGGCGTCCTACTATTAGAACACATCTTTACATGGCCCCAAATTATTTATTTTTAAGAATTATAAGTTTAAAACCCGGTGTCCTACTAATAATACATTGCAGATTAACAATTAAATCTCATTTTTTATCACAGATGGCAGCAGATGCACCTGTAAGCAAAATAATGGCGGCTTCTAACAGTTTACCGGCAAAACGTAAGTAGACATTTTTAATCTTCTCAATAAAAATATTATTTTTAATTTACTACTTTTTTGTTAATTATATTTTATAAATTGAAGCTTTTTCTATCTATATTAGTCATCTAACTTAAAAAAATAATGAGAAATTGCGTTTTAAATGATAATCAAACATTTGTTCTAGTACTAGGACATGAGGCCTTAGTGCTAACAAAAGTGTATTTTCATGTTTGTTATATCATTAGTGGATCAGACGTCTATAGCAGAAAACTAAAGAATCTGTTTTATAAATAACTGATTTTTGTCTATAATAACATTGTACTAATTTATATACAAATTATATTTGAAAAATATAATTAACCCTTAATTGCATAGTGATGTAAATTTCCATCAATGTTTATTTAACTTTTAATAAATAAATCAACTTCTGCGCCACCACTATATTTATATAGAAATATTAATCCAGTAAAATTCCCGTGAACTATGTTGCTGAACAAAGTTAAAAATCTATCTTAAAATTTCTGGTGTCTAATATTTAATATATGTATTAAAAATACAATTGTAAAAGAAAAACTCATGCAAAGAAGGGTTAATAATTATTCATTACATTATTTATGCAAAAAATATATCAATATATTATTTATTATAATTAATGTATTATTTATATGTAATACTTTACTGAATGCATATAAGTTTTTTTTTTCAGGAGATTTCTGATTTAAAAAGTTATCTCTTAATGATGCTGTTGAAATTTTAAATAAACTGGAGGATTCTGACCTAGAAGATGTAGATTTAGAAGAATCTGATGACGAATGGTTGCCACTGTAAATGTGCACAGAAAATAAAATTGCTCATTTTGTTCAATTTAAGCCTGGTGCCCTGTTATTAGAACATTTTTTAATTAGTTTACTAATTATTAAAATGTTATAATACTTCATTTTATAGTTATTTATGCCTATTTAAGCTTATTTAATCTGCCATATAATTTTTATCTGTTTAAAAAAAAAGTCAGGGCCGAAGGGATACAGAAAACAGATACAAATTTTCAAATAAATTGTATTGAAAGAACATTTTCCTCCTATACGACGGTGTAAAAATTGAAATTGTGGAGTGTTTAAAAAGTCGCAGTAAAACCGAAATTTATTTATCATCAGGTGTTGCCACCGTCAATATGCGCAATTGTTACTCACGAAAATGTTTTCGCTTTGTAATACAGATGGATAAAAGTTCCTGTAATATAAAAAGCAATTAGAAAAACTCCTTTATTTAATTTTTTTCCTTTGTCGTGGAGTGCATCCAGAATTTTGTTTATATCATATTTCATATTGACGGAAATTGATCTATTGTTAAAGCATTTTCCCCTAAGTCAGTAAATAAATGAATGAATGGTGAATATGGGTTAATATGCAAGGATCGCAAAAAACAACTTATATCCTGTATCCAGGCCCCCAAGTGCATTAACCAGTCCTGATTAACATATTTCTCCTCATTTCAATTATTTTTAAAATTCATATTTTTGTCAAAATTTGATTGCACAATATAGTGTTTTTTTGTTCAAACGTGTGACGTGATGTACAGTGACTATACAGTGGCATCACAAAAAATTAAAAAATTGTCAGAAGCATATTTTTCACATTGAATAACATGTTTTGTGATGTTTTTGAAAATTTTTTAAAAGTTTATAAGCAAATTCACATATTAGTCCCAACGAGACACCCCGAAATAGTGGTATTTTAGCTACATGCGCAAAGTGACGTACGTGATGTCACTATGACGTCACTGTGGCAAAGCTTGCTATACGGGCTATGACAAGTCTTGGGGTACAATTCGCACTCCTATGTGACTTAACATTTTTATGAATTTTTGAAATGGGAATGGACTTACGTGACACCCGATATACAGGGTGTCCAAAAGAGATAGAAACGCGCTAAAGTTATCCTACTACATTTCTTATTTTTTTTAATAAACCAAAGATTAATATAATGCAGACTGTTTCAAATCGATTAGTATATAAAACCACAATGTAATTTGTTAATTAAACTAATTCCACGAAATTAGTTTAATTTTTAGGGAATGTAATGCAATATTTGATATTTACCGAAAATGTCCTCGTGAGAAAAGTAAAATTTAATCATTTAATAAGATCATTTAAATGATCATTTTCGCAATTTTTCCAATGCGTTTTTTGCATGGCAATTACAAAAAGAACTGTAAACTTTCAGAAAACTCTCAAATATTTAAATTCAGTACCGTATTTTATTCAGATCACACACAACATCACGTAAATTGTAGCCAATGTCTTATATAAAACAAAAAAGAAAAATCATGCATCCAGCATAGATTATGAAACACTTTCCAACACTAACAGATTAAGAAATCAATTTTTTTCCTAGAATGAAATGAGATATAAATAAGCAATTTAAAAAATACATAACTTGGTAAAAATGCATTTTCAGCAATGGCTGACCCTATTCGATGTCTTTCGTGCAACCCTGTCTGTGATCTACAGAATTCGTAAACCACACGTAACGCACTAAGAAATGCATAAAATTTCATACCACAGCGAAAAAAGCAATTCCGGCAATTACAGATCACAGTAAGTCCAACTGAATTCTTTTGTGAGTCTCTGTAAATGAAATGAACGAAAAGTCCTAAGCACCCCATAATTTATAGAAAATAGGTTGTAGTGAACCTTAGTTATCCTTTTAAATATCATTGTTTCAAGAATCATAACATGTTCAAAATGCACAGAAACGATTTTTCCCCCATGAATCATAATGTAAAGGATTTATTTTGTACTTCCCTGTAACTGAATTATAAATGCTACAAACTGTATAACTCCGGTTAAAACATACTGTAATCCACTTCCTTAGGCGCAGTAAGGCACAATTTCATCATGTTTGAAATATCGGAACATCCATAAAATGCGCCGCAAACGATTTTTCCTCCATAGACCATAATGTAATGGAATTTTTTGAGTGACTATTAATGCTACACACATTCGGTATTTTCAATACCGAACATTCTATAGTAAAATTCAATAATGTGTATAAGTTTCATGACAATCAGAGTATATTTACGAGAGTTAGAGTACGGACAGACAAGCGGAATTCATGAACACTTTTAAATTTTGTCGGAAAGTGTTAAAAAACCACAATTTTTCGAGCCAGAACGTTTTTTGTGTCAGATTGTTCCACGAAAATTATGTTTTTCAGATTTTTTTTTTCTGAAAATTATTGGAACTAGTCGCTTCATATTCTTAAAATTCTTCAGATTTGTTTGTTGAATCCTGCTTAATTTTAATATTAGGAAATATTTTACTTCTGGAAACTTTTTAAAACAGCAATTTTCGGGTACTTCAATAGAAACTTCGGCTTAAGAATTAAAAAGAAATCTATACTTCATATGATCTTAAAAAGAAAAAAAGATAGTTTTGATAGCGAGTTTGACAATCATTCAAATAAAATGTTCAAATTCATTTTTGATATTTGCCCAAAATGGGCAATTTGAAGGTAGTGGGATAGTTTAAATTCATAAAACCTGTGGACCTATGCGAGGCTTACGAATTATAACATTTTAGATTATTTGCTAATACATTTTTTCATTTATGTTTAATTAAATGCAATTTTTAATCAAAAAATTGTTTTAACGAAATGCGAGTGCACTACGTTAGCCTGTTCAAAAACATTTCGTATGATGCTTCATTCATTGTTAGGCGTTTGTCATGTTCACAGAAAAAGGAATGCAACACAGAAATAATATATTGTTAGGGTTATTAATAATATATTGTTAGAATTGATAGGGTTTTCAATTTTTGCCATGGTAGTATATTAATGTTAAAAGTTTCCATGTGCAACGATTCGAAGAATGCTTTTGGCTTAATGTATTTGGCATTGAAGATTAAAAAGGAAAATTAAGGGTGGGAACCCCGATCATGCGTGAAACTATAACTTTATATATATGATCATTATCCTGGTAGGTGTTATTATTTATGGAGATTACATACTTTAATGCAAATCTTTCTTAGTAGAAATACGAAAGGATTGTTAGCATGCATGGTGATTCTTTGTCTTATGTGCCTTTGTTGTGCATGGTTAGGTTTCATAAATGTCGAAAATACGCATAAATATTACAATATATATGTAGACGAACTAATGGAATATTATTTCTATTTGGGACAATACAACATCCCGATATTGTTTATTATGGAATATGGGGTTAAAAATGAAGAAAACGGACGGAATTTAGCAAAACACACATGTAATTATATCAAGAGCGCATGATCCATACATAGTGTCTGGGTAGTCAGCCAATATACTTCAGTTAATACTTCAGATTTGCAGAAATCACAAATACCAGAAAACCACCATCATACGCGCCACCATAATCATGGGGTTATGAGATATTGAAATTCCATATAAACCGAAACCGCAGGTTTGGGGGAAAAAAATTATTCTATGTTTACTGGTGTGAATCACGAGCTAAAAAACGAGTATTACATCATAAAATTTTAGTATGTCGGTGTATATTATGCTTAATTTCAATGTAAAAATATTACTTCTAATAAGGATAAAAACAATATTGAAAAATTATCTCCTGAAACTTTCCAAGGACGAAAAACTTTTTTATTCGCACTCTGACGCCGACCGACGAACTGCGCGTTCTGGGGAGCATTCTCTAAACGATCGTGTTCAGTTTATGATATTGCCGCTTTGTAGCAGCACTTGGTATTCCATACCTGACTTTGATACCGATAGATCTTGGTTACCCGACTGTTTCATAATATCCGAAGTTCCTCTAAAACGTATAGTAGAAAGAAGCAGTATGGATATTTGGGTTTTTCATTAACCGAAAACGAAATTTTATTTCAAATGAAACATTTCTGCAATTGCAAATAGGAGCAGCTGTTCCATTAACATCTACAGTAACAATGATAATGGGGACATGCAATTTATATATTCACTAGCTGGCCCGTCCGGCGTTGCTCGAGCCCGTGTAATAAACTTAAATCTCTTAAAAAACGAAACTCTGGCCACGGTTTTCGATGGCTTAGACACCATATACCGGGCATGCTCGTACGCTCCGAAAAATGTTTTATTTCCCCATCCAGCGGAGCATTCCGTTCTAAATAAACTTCTTTCAGAAAAAAACTTCTGAGACAGGTCCCCGCTGCCTACGGTACTGTATAACACGCTTACTACAAAATCGAGCTAGTTTCGAGAAGATGGGAACATTATAAGCCGAGTTATTGAAATAAGGCACAGTTACAGAAAAAAAAATTGAGTGAGGCGCCGAAGGGAGGGGATATTCAAGTGTCCTTCAGAAAATGACTAATTAGGAGGACCGCGATGCATCTTTAAAAATTCGTTCGTTTGCTTAAGCCAGGAACTTAATTACGAATTTGGCTTAAACTATTATTCGGAAATAGTGGTAACCGCTACTCATAAATTTAGTATAATATTACAGAGGGTGACTATTAAGTTAATTATAATGTTTGGAATGCCTTGCGTTGAAATTGGAAAGATAGTTGCGGAGATATGGAAACGGGGCATAGAGAAAACCTTGAAGGAGGGGCCGGAGGGGAAGGGATGTTCAAGTGCCCTTCAGCAAATGACTAATTAGGAAGACCACTATGCATCTTTAAAAATTCGTCCGTTTGTTTAAGCTTGGAACTTAATTACAAATTTGGCTTAAACTATTATTCGGAAATAGTGGTAACCAATACGAATAAATTTATTTTAATGTTATAGACGGTGACTATTAAGATAATTATAATGTTTGGAATTACTCGCGTTGAAATCGGAAAGATAGTTGGAGATATTGAAACGGGGCATAGTTAGAGAAAAAAGCTTGAAGGAGGGCGCCCGGGAGGGGGGGGGGGGGAGAGGCGGTTGTTCAAGCGCCCTTCAGAAAATAATTAGGAGGATCACTATACATCTTTAAAGATTGATTAATTAGGTTAAGCTAGGAACTTAAATTGAAATTTGGCTTGGCCTATTATTCGGAAATACTGGTAACTGCTTACTAGAAATTTAGTGAAAATGGAACTGGTTTTGGAGAAATTCGGAACATTGTTAGATGAGATTTAAAATAGTGGTATACTCTATATAAAACAGCAATTCAACGCTACGGGTGAAGCTAAAAATATTAAAATTGCTAAAATGTAATTAGACCCATCCCCGCAAATGTAACAAATAATCTTTTAAATAAAGTTTTCTGTATTAATAATCTCTATCATAATAATATATGTCCTGTTTTTTAAAAAAAAAACTTAAATCGATCCAATTATCATGTAGAAAAACGTGCCTGGAAAATGTTTCAAACAGGTGGCGTCGTTGTAATTTGCCGTGAGCAGATGGCGGCACAGTTGCTTGGTAACTGCAATCCATATTGGCACTCGTTAGAAGTCCTTACCTATGCATCGTTAATCTGGTTTATTTAATAATGCTATACAACCAACCACTCTAAAGAAAAAAAAAGCGTATTTTGGATTAGAGTGCATTGTGGAGTTTAATTAATATTTAAGTAAATAATTAAAATATTACAATTCTAAGGTTCAGGTGCTCCAGGATAGGGTTTGGACTGCCTAAATTTAAATTTTCAGTCTTCTAGGTGGGCTAGATGTTGCTAGCCATCGCAGAAAAACAGTCAGACACACACACACACACAGAGCGGAACTTTCTTTTATTAGGATAGTTAATTATATATAAGTATCAGCTTTGATAGGATTAAAAAACGAAATTTGGCTTATAAATAATACCCCGTCAGAGAAGGGTTGATTAGCTTCACGATTATTATTTGTTGTTAAAAATATATAACAAAGAATATAAAACATTTTTTGTCACGCCAAAACTCAAAAGCTATTGGAAGTATAAAAAATTAAATTTTTACTCAATAATAGAATATTTCGGCTTTTCACTTATCCCTCTGAAAAGAAAATAATGAAATAAATTGAGATTATTTTGCAAATAGAGAAAGAATGTTATTTTCACTCTTAAGAATGAGGTTTTTTGGGGTGAAAAGCTAGAATTTCAATTTTTAAGCCGATGTTTCCCTCAATTGTTCTATACGTTTTTATCACTTTGCACGTTTATAAGAAGTTTAATCAAAAGGAATATCCACGAAAAGTGAAAATTATAAATAAAATTGTCCTTAGGAAGCTTCCTTCATTTGATTATTTTGGATTAAAAAAAAAATTATATAAAGAACATTGATTCATATGGTATGACAGATTTGTTGGCAGAAATCTTACAGTAAGAAAAGATAAATAAAATTGAAACATACTTCTAGTAATTGCTTTTTAAATAAAATATATTCTTTTAATTCTTATATTGTACCGATATCTAGAACTTTTCAAAACATTTATATACTACAAATTGAATAACTTATTTCAATGTATTTAAAAATGGAGAAACATGAAGTATTAGGAGAAATAATTTTTAGTTAAAGACTGAAATTTTGTATTTTAAGGATCGTACTTCTTAAACTATAAATCAATGGGGAGCTATAAATTTAAATATTATAGAGAGAAGTCGTGAAGAAAACGAAATTTTTAATTTTTAAAATCCTTAATAAAAGTTTGATATAATCGATTGAAGACATTTTAGTCATCTGCTTATTGACATCATGTTGCATACCGAGTTTACTAATAAACATAAATCCTAACGTGAAAAAAGTTTCAAATAAAATTATCATTAGTCTCAGTATTACTACACCTAATACACAGTGAGACAGCGCTGATTTTTTATGTGCTGCAGCAATCTCGTACATGGCACGGTCAGGGTACTCTGCCGATCGCCATTGCGTCAAAGCTTCATTTGACAAGGAAAGGAACGATAGAAATCGCTAAAGTATGAAATCTTACTTTTTTTTTTACAAGACAAGCAACTCTCTTCACGTTGCAGAACGGTAATTGTTGCTTATCGCGTATAATCGTACACCATTTACACCACTTTATTTTTGGAGAAAATATTATACAATTCACCGGATTTCTTTTGTAAAAATTTCACTGAAATTCCCCCCCTAAAAAATATCCGTTTTCCTACCCTCAGCACACAGTCAAAAATCTTTAAAACTTTTCAATTAGTTTTTCGGCACTATATTTTTTTAACTTTATTGTACCAATAAATGGTTAGTGATATAAGCCCTCCCTCCTCACCACTTCCTATTTTGCTGCTTTACACCTATCCTAAGTTTAAAACTAATTTATTCCCCCTTATTACTCTATAGTAACCCTAATAAAATTTAAATAACTCTCTCCCTCCAAAATTTACATTTCTTAAGGAGCAGGACCTTAAGACCTACCCATTAATCTACCCCTTTACTTCCACAACTCTCAAATTTTACTTTCTTTAAAACTTTCATTTTTACATTTTTTTCAGCTCTATTTTTAGTTTTGTTGTAACAATAAGTAGTCATCTAAATTTTTTACACCAGCTTTCAAAATGTCTACTTTCCCCTCTTTTTAAAACTCTTTACTTTAATTTTTTCTATCCTATTTATTTATTTATTGCTGGAAGAACGTAACAATCTTCTAAAATCAAAAATGCTCGGATACTTTTGACCAGATAGTGTGAGTGCAATAAGCTAAGAAACAATAACTTACTCGGTTTAATTCTTTTCTTAAAAGTAACTAATTAACAATACAAATATTTTACGGACAAAAAAACTAGTCGTTGGGGGCCACCATAATACTTACCCATCATGAATGTGCATAATATAAAGTATGAAAATATAACATGTGTAAACTACTTATAAAATGCATTACAATTCGTATAAAATCGGGCTTGATGACGTCATAAACGTTAAATGCTCTATTACTGAATTGCGTAAAAGAAACATGCTTATAACTACAAAACTAATAACCATATTAACTAACGGTTTAATGCGTCGGATTAAGCGTCTCATTTCCAATTAAAATATATATTTGAATTGAAATTTGGATGAAATACAGGGTCATGAAAAATCGAAGAGTGTGGAAATAGGATTACAAATATATTGGCAACTCATTATCCGACCGACTTTATTCTTTATGCAAAATTTATGTTTTTTTATTGTCTTTTATATTCCCTCCTTAAAATAAACAATTTCGAGAATTTTTATGTACCTTTTATCAGAACGAATATTTCGAGAGTCCGAAAAGAATATTTTCCGATAATCAAGGTTACTGAAATTCAAAAAGGTTCTTCCCATTATTACATACTAAGTACATACCCAATTTCAAGTCTCTGTCTCAATTTGTTCAGGAGATAGAGCGTTTACAGACACACGGCAAAAATTTTTTCTTCTAAAAATATGTTTTTCGGAATCTCTAGTGTCTGAAACGTGTAAATCCGTCAAAAAAAATTCGATTTTTAAAAGGATTACAAGACTTACCCTATACTACGTATGATGGGTAAGTAAAAGGGAATTGTGAGGAATATAAAGGATGTATAAAGCAATAAAAAATAAAATATTTTGAATAAGCCGGCTTAATGCAATACTATGTCAAATATTTTATTTAGATACTACAATTCACTCATATGGAAAATCGAAGGCTTAGGTGGCTAAAAAGTATAAGCAAAATATAATAAAAAAACATTATGTTACAACTTAAAGTAAACTATTGTGAAATGATACATAAATATCTTTGTAAAAATCAGTGCTTTATTTAATGGTTGTATAGAGAGCAGCTTTTATCTAAAATTAAGTTTCAAGTCCGACACAGGTCGTCATTCGGGCAAAACAATGCTGAAAATCCCATTGACTTTTAAAATGATTTTTTTAAATTATATTCATTAATAGATGTATTTTTTTACGTAGTAAAAGATCGTGATAACTTCACTTTGACGCTAATATTACCTAGTACTGTTCACGTGAATATATTTTGTGCCAAAGTACATATTTTCTTAGAGTAAGTTATACAAATGACTACGCATATACATAAACATTAGATGGGTTGCGAAACAAATTTAAATCTTAAAAGGCGGGTTGCATAACAACAGAGTTTGCTAAATGCTGTCTAAGATATTTTTCTCTCCACCTTCCGAGGGTACCATTCGGCAATAATCATTCATTAGAAAACAATTACAATTTATGTGGGCTTGATTACTTTTGTATACTAGAATAGGTTGTGGCATGGCTTTACGGATTCGCATGACCTTTTTACTAAATGTCAGACATTACTAAAACACTTTAATAAGAAAGATACATTATCTAATATATAATAGCATTTACATGAGAGAAGATGACACCTCCATTTCGATCGCCCGCAAACCGTAATTTCACTTTAGTACGCGCAGGCATAATCCGAAGCACCCAATTATGATCAAAGTCGTAGGAGTAAACAACACACTGTCACATTCCAAATTTGATTTCTGAGGCATGAAACAATCCATCAAGTAATAATAATTTGGCTACACTAAATATAATAAACATATTATAAGTCAAATATAATATTCAAAAGTCTTCTCTTTCTATAAAATCAACTGCGCTCATTACAGGTAGTAAATTTAATATAAGTAATTCCCTCAGAAATTATAACAATGCTTTGTCTTGATACCAAGTATGAGTATAAAATATTTATTTTTTTTTATTAAAAAAAAAACCCTATCACATTATTACATTATAATTTGGAATTTTAGTATTAATTTTTAACGTAATTTTTCGCTCCTAAAAACTGGCATCAAGTCATCTTATTCGTCTTTCCGATAACAATATTAAACAGAGATTGAAATAGTTTGAACAATGTTACTTTTGAACAAAGAAGAATGTAAAATGCTTTTAGGCACGAAATACGCTCTTAAATCTTCAAAATCTTATAAAAATTTAAATGCATATATATATATATATATATATATATATATATATATATATATATATATATATATGTATATCGCTCGATTCTTAAACAAAACATGGAAACAATCTTATTTTGTATTTCTCAATTTTGATTACATGGGGCTTGACACTTATTTATTTTGCGAAAAACAAAAAAAATAATAGTACAGTATTCCTACAGTTTCAGAGAAAATACCAATATTCTCTTATAGAAAACTTCGCCTTATCTAATCGAGCGATAACATAAGGCGTGTTTTTCTATAAGAAAATATTGGAATTTATCGGACATGTAGTCAGGGAATAATAACTAGATCGCACAGTTTTTAGAAAGGTTAACATATCAAATGAGACTCTCTTTTGGTTGCAGTTGCCCTATAAGTTATAAATTAATACCATTAAATTATTTTGTAAAAATAGGCTTTGAAGTCATTTGTTCAAGCCATTTACTAACAAATTAATTAAATATAGTTAGAAATGTAGCAATGGACAATTCATTTCCAACCCGTTTTATAGAAAAAAACACATTTAAATTGAAAGATTATGGAAAGCGAAAAACAACCCAGAATAAAAAATTTAAATTTTATGAAGTTAATTACATCGCAATACTTTTTGAAACTATGAAACATACCCTTTTTAAATATAATATAAAGTTAATCGCAGTTCCTCCCGAATGTTAAAAGATATTAAATGCAAAATTTTTCCAGTTCAAACTATCAATAGATCAGGAATATACATACCTTTTAAAAATGATAATAAATAATTCCTTTAAATAAATAATTCCTTTATACAATGAGGAAATTTCGAGATAGACTAAAGGAACATGAATCACACCTCAGATTAATCCGACCCCGTACAGTTTTAGAGACATTAGGTCAAACTCAGCCTATAAAAATAGAAATTGATATATCCAAAATTATGTTCCATACAAATAATAACGGTACAACAAGAGAGTCATTATAGAGGAAACTCTTGAGCTAATTTCTAGAAATGAAATAGTTTCTAATGGTATCATCCATGGAATTTTGAAAGAATTGATAGCAAATAGATAAAAGTGTTTTATTGAAATAAAATGTTTTCATCCCCATTTATCTTTAGTGCCACCCTTGACCTGGAATGGTCTCTCCCGGCTGAAACTCGAATAAGACCAAGGAGAGGTAACAGCATTTTGTTATTCCAGAAGATGTCCACGTGTGTCAGTTGAAAATGTTTGGAGTGTTGCGATTTTAAAGCTTTTACCATAATGTCCATTTCGACATGCGAATCTGAAAGCCATTTGTAGAACTTCATCATACAGCCACGTATGATAAAATCGTGCTAGAAATCTAGTAATTTTCGTTTTTCAGTTCAGTTCATATATTAACTTTTAAACATACGGGCGGCGTACTGAGTGCGCCGTTTTGATTTAAATAAATTAACGAGTTACCTGTAACGGTAACCTGAGTACTTAATTGACAAAATATCACATTTTATCGCTAATAAAAAATTTTGCAATCTATATACATGGCAATTTAAATTTTATTTAATACATTTTTCAAAGTAAATAAAAAATATTTTAAAAAGAAAAAAAAAATCTGGAAATTTTTAAAAGATCTGAATGGTAAAGTTTTGCAGTTTCTTAAATTTCTTTAAAAAAGAATTTAGTACAGAAATTATAAATCCATTTTTAATATGAGTCTAAATATTACTTTTAATATACATGAAAATAGCAAGGGAAAACCGATAAATAATAACTGAATGAAAACATATCCCCCCCTCCACTCATCAGCCCCCAAAAGTTAAAATTAATTTCAATTCACAGTGTTATATTAATAAGAATTTTTATTTATGTGTGAAATTTGGATATTAAGCATACTTACAGATTTCTAACTAATATGGGCAATCTCTAATGTTCAACTTCAAACCGCTATTTCTCGCAAAAAATCACAATCAATTTCTTGATATATGGTTTTAGAAGGTTCTTTCCACATTTTCTACTAAAAATGTTCGAACTCTGCTAAGTATTTTCTTAAATATTTTCTTTATAAATTTTTTAGATACTCTGCAATCCAAAAATAAAAAAAAATGATAATTCAATGTACTTTTACAGATGTATAAAGAAAACAAGAAAAAGTCTGAAAAAGGCTTAATGACACTTGACAACAAATTTGAACTTTTCTCTGTCCCAAAATCGAAATCAGTTGTTTCTTATTCAGTTTTTATTCCGATTTTGAATCCAGTTTTATATTTTCTCCAGCACGTCCAGATTTTCAAGTATTTTCATATTTCGATTTATGCAAATTTTGGAATTTGTGTACACTTACATGGAAATTTAAGGCATAAAGCATTATCAAACTGGCAATTTTTGTTTTATGTTACTGGCCAGTTTACAAAAATGTTGTGTCCGCGATTATACTGACATGTGACCGTGAAATATTGTGCCTAATTTGCATATTTTTCTAATAAAGTTTCTTGACGTCCAAATATTTCTGCAATATGAATACGCCAACATGTTTCTAAATCAGTGCTAATTTCAAGTCTGGTGCCCGTTTTTTTTCTATCATGTCTAGGTTTAAAACTACGGAAATTTTTATTTTTTGTTCAAAAAATCCAGAAAATGCTTTTTATGCTACTTTGTGATCTATTTCAGCTATTTAGGATAGATTCTACTACCTTTTTTCAATTGTTTATCGATTATATCCATTGGTGATTATGTCCCTGATAGGAATCTCACACTGTAAACCCTTTTTAAAAGGAGGTACACTCCCCTAAAAAGTATTTTATGTCAAACGTGTGCCGCCAATACCATTCAAACGTAGATAATCCTTTTACTATAAAACTGGACGCGATAGAAAGAAACCGATTACAGATTCGAAACCAATATAAAAATCTAGTCTAGAAAAAAATTACGTCAATTCCGTGGCAACTACTTTAAAGTTTATTCTAATGTAAACATTACATAATTGAAAAATATGCAAATTAGGCTTAATAACTGACAGGTAAATGTTAAGAATATACAGACTGCGATATTTATCTAAAATAAATGTTCCAGTAGTCATAATCTAGATAACGTAATTCAATCTGACATTTATTGTACCTAAACTGTGCATAAAAGAGCACAAAAAGCTTAAATTTTGGACGACCTAGCTCAAAAATTGGACGACCTAGAGAAAAACAGAAATTATATTCGGAAACAGTGCAAGAAATTTATCTAGGCTCAATTTTTTTCATCTAAAAAGGACATTTTACATGTCGTAAAGGGTTATCGTTTAAAAGTAACGAATTTGAACGGACTTCACGCCACGATAAGAATTGTCCAAAACTCCCAACTTCACACAAGCAGTATGAACTTGTGTGTTTATAAAACCAATTTGTTTATGAATCTACCGATATATCTGACCATTGTGGAATGTGTTTCATTTCGAAATAAGTAACTTTGGTGATCTCATTTTTGGTACAATGTCGCTCATTTCTGACCACTGTGCGCGGCCAAACAAAAATAATTTCGTCGGATCACATCAAATTGAACGGATATCTGAGCAGCTAATGGTTGGGTCAGATAAGAACTTTTGTTGGCAAATAGTTCCTTGACAAATGATACAAGGAGAAGGATATTTCTGAATGTGGGGCAATAATTACCTAACATTGGCTCAACCATTTATTACTACTTTGGTTTACACACATTCTATTTCATTTAAAAGAAAGTTGATACTATACATTATTTCTTTCGGTTTATGCAAAGTACGATGTTTAAAGTACGGATGCGTTTTTCTTGCATTTTTTATTTATTAACATTTATGAAATGTAACTAACTTATTTACAAACCTTATCTAACAAGAATTTTCGAAGTTATGTAATAGAAGATTAAAATCATAAAGATGCTTGTACGAGTAAGTATTTTCCAAGATTAGTTTTTATATGCCTACATTTCTTTACAAATCATTTAATTATTAGACTTTTTTTTAATTTATCATGCAAATTTATTTTTGAAATTTCATTTTAAAAAGTATTTTCTTGAGAAAATAAGACTTACTTCGTCAAATTCATTTATTTTTATGGACTCAAAATTATAGGGAACGGTATCAGGTAGTAAGTCATGAAAAGACACATTTTCACTACTCGAATGACTCTAAAAATACCACATTAATATATTTTTATTGAAGATAAAATAACAAAATTGCTTCAAAAGGAAACAGAAAATATTATTTACAGTATCACACTTCAGAGAGCAATTTTATAGCTAATGCATTCATGAAACTTTCTCATTTTTAATAAAATTTGTTTTTCTTTTTTAAATGTCTTTATTTTTCTTCAGTGATTTTTTATTTCAAAAGAATCTTATTAATGCATATTTCAATATTACGATTTGCTATGATAAATTATACATATAATATTAGATATAAATTTCAGGAGAATTTCTGCATTTTATCCCTGAATATTTATTAAACGTAAATTTTTGTAATGATTTCAAAACTAGGTTCTTTCTTCAAAAATAAAATAAAATTTTATGATGCCGTTTGTCGAAAAATTGTAAATCAACAACAATAAAATGTATTCAATATTATTGCTTGAGATTGCATTTTACGCATAACGATTCCTGAAAAGAGGATTAGATAATTCCATTTACTTTAAAAATGCAATGAATTTTGTCCAACGTACAACAAAAAGAAATAGATTGTTGCAAAGAATTACATTTTTATGTTTCGGAAATTAAACCTTAGAATATAAAGTTTTTAGAACATAAAGAAAAATTAAGTTTAGAACATTAAGTTCGTGTAATAAAATGATTTATTTTCTTGTTTACGGTGTTTGCAATTCAGAAGTTATAAGATTTAAAAAATATATAGACCTTAATGAAATTTGTCTGCGCAAAATCACATACACCTGTGTGTTCGATGAGTTTACCATTACATACAAGAACATTATTGCTAATTTATTGTTAAAGTAAAACAACTTTACCAAATGTGTCTTTTCTACGACCGTCAACATTACAGTTATTCAATGATACTTAATAATTCAGTAAAATCAATAACTAAATTTATTGTACTCGTAGTATAACTAAAGTTGTTGTTCATACGCTTTATCAATTGCTGATTTAAAACTTTTTTCAAAAAGAGGTATTTTCAGAAAAGCAAACTACAAGTTTTTTCTATTGAAAAAAAATCCAATCCTATCGTAAGTTTTAGGATGCGTACCGCACTCGGATATCTAAATTGTAATTTTTTTTTCATATTTTACATTTATCTCGATTTACGGGAAACCGGTAAGCTTTCTTTTTTAAAATTCAAAAGGAATTAAGCTATGCAGATAGAACACATCGGGTTGTCTTTCATCTACAGGGTGTTCAAAAATTTTCTTTGAACCTCCATAAAATCGAAAAATAATAGAGAAGTTTGGTTTTGTGTACATGTAATAGCTACTCTTAAAAATTTATTTTCACTGAAAAGATTGTTACAGGCAGGAAAAAGCGCATTCTGTCGACTGGTTTATAAGGACGCAGTCTGATACATAATTCCAAAGGAATTTACGAGCAAAATACGGAGATGATCAATTATATTTACCATAGGTCCGTTTTAAAACATTTTCAAACATTCGCGGTCTAGAAAAATTAACCCTCCCCCATCCCAACTCCCTACACCCCCCCCCTTCTCCACGATACCAACTACTCTATTAACCTCTGTTACCTGCCTCGCTTAGTAAAACTTTTTTTCTGAAATCAGTTATCTTACGTGCAAAACACAATGGATACCAGAGAAATGACGTGTATAAATACAAAATGAATAGTTTTTTTTTTTAATTAAGATTTTCAGAATAAAAAAAACAATACAAAGTACATATAAATTCAAAAAGTGTACTCACTAATGTTCATTCTGGTTAATGTTCAATGGGGAAAAATGACACGGTTTATTTTACGCAACCTGCCTGAAATTCGGGGACAAGTTTGAACAGTTGATTCTAAACCTGTTAAGGTAATCCATCTGACAGTCAATATCTGTACCGGTTCTTAATGAAGTTATTTTTTGAGAATGTTGCTTCACACACATAAGTTGAGACAAACATGAACAATTTTATGGCTAAAGCTTTTAATTCTGGATACTTTTTTTTATATGCCTTTTGAATCCGAAATTAATCACTCCCAAGAATTTTTATTCACTATTTCATCGCGGTCCGTACAAAACTTGCCTGCAGTCCACCATTTGGTGACCACTGATCCAGACCCTCAATACGCGAGTGACACAAGAAGTTCATGGAGACCGGTATTGTGCTGCATAAAAATAGCGCTGGACGTCCAAACACAAGTCAAGAGGATACCGAACGTGTTCGACTAAGTATCCAACGGAGCCCAACAAAGTTCATTCATACGGCCTCCAGACAGGTGGGGTTAGGACCGACAACGATATACGAAGGTGCTGGACCAGCACTTGCACTTAATTGCTTGCACCTAACCAAGTCCTATGAAGGGACAAAGTAGTAAATATAAACTTAAGACGCCTTGTAGTATTATCTACTTTTTATAATGGATAAAATACACCTAAACTGATATTGCTAATTTCAAATATCTTATGAAGTATCAACTTAATTTCAAATCGATCGAGCAATTTTTGTTTTTCATATTGCGGGGCGTGCAGACAAACATGAAAATGCGAACGAGTCAAGAGTTAGCCTCAAATGACATTTCAACAAAGTTTAAAACTCATAGGGGATTGCCCTCCATGACTAACTGATGGGGATTGCCCTCCAGTAATAAAAGAATTGTCTTACATGTATTATAATTGGTAATTCTTATATTAATTACTAATCGGAAAAGGCTGAAGTATTGATTTTAGATTATTGTTTGTTTGTTATGGTCGATTATCTGTGCAAGGGATATAGGTAGAGGGGTAGGACTGCCTTCCGTGAACGTCTTTCTAATGGACCCTAACCCGTATTCACGCAAGATTGAAAGAAAACCTCGGAATCCCCGAATGCTCTACATGCTTTCGACTTAGCACCTCCCGTCTACCAGCTTCGGGAGCTGAACCTCTCACCTGATGGTGGACTTCACCGATTTTAAAATATCACAAATATATCCTTAATATTGGAAGTTCTTAATTTATTGCATTTTTTGAGTGACGTTAAATGTTTTAATTGTCAGTATCTATTCTTATTAAGAGTAATCCTGTCAATCTAAAAATAAACAGGGAAAAATATACACTTCAAGGTTAAATTAGCTATACAATTTTAGGATGGATTGTTCATAGACTCTTCAATGTATACATTTAAGGAAAGTCTCATAATGAAAGATTTCCATTTGAGAATAGCAGTTTTCCTCTGTGATGATTGCTTATTTTTTACTATTTTGCAAACATTGATTTTAAGATTTTCACTGGTTTGTATTAAAAACTTCATAAATTTTGATTTTCTTAGAATTTTTTTCGGTTGCTAATATTTATCATTATTAAGTAAATCTGCCCATTTTAAAATAATTAAGTGGAGAATAGGACCATTAAGGTCAAAATGATCCACAAAACTTAAGAATCGACTGTTAACAGATAAAGATATTTGTTTACTAATGTTTTAAATAACCTAATTTGTTTACCAATGCTATAAAACTTATTAACCCTCAACTACGTAACTAAAATCCATATAATTTATATTAAGGTTTAAAAATAACGCGAAAAATGGAAGTTAATAGCACTGTTTGAAACTTTTTTCTTTATTCCATATCCCATCTTTTCAATTTTCGTTCTTTTCTGAAAAACCGTTTTCCCTTTTTATTTAACGTATCTGAGAAAACTAATAAAATTGTGTCACATCATTTAGCATATCTTTTCACTCTTTGGTCAGGACCAAGAAATTGGATGATGATTTCTTTATTTCTTGTATTACTTACTTGTATTACTTTTTATTACTTACCATGCAATCTAATGAAGGTTGACTGGGCTGTAAAATCATAAAACGTAATTTTTCTCGAGTGTGGAGAAACAATGAAATATAAAAGATTTAACGATTTTATGAATTGTCTAAAATGTTACTCTTCTTATTAACACTCTTCTCCCTAACGTAATATAATTGCTTAAAATGTTAGTTAAATATTTATTTTCCCTGAACGAAAATGGTTGTGCCATATTAAATTGTTAACTGCTCATATTTTTATAATTTCGGGTTTTATAAAGGGAAATGTTATATAGATGAAACAAACGTCAAACTGTAGAACATATTTCTTTCTGTTTAAAACATGTATTTGGAAAAGTAATAAACTTGTTTTTATATTCGCTGCAGACTCATAAATATACTAAAGGATATTTCAGCTGTACACATCAGAGTAGACTTTAAATATGTTATTAGTGTTGGAATACAATGTCATCGTTGGCGCTAACAATCCCCATGTTGACAAATTGAAAATTTATTCGCGACAAGTTTTATGCGCTCAACTAATTGTCCAACCATTGGGGGTGTGTTTGTGTATTGTTTATTTACTGCTGTTGTTTAAGACTGATAATTACTAACACATATTAAAATACTTATAAGTTGTGCTTATTTTATGTACCCAGATCCGTTGTCGGAACGTCTTATTAAAGTAAATGGAGGATAAATATGAATAGGCAGTGAGTATAATTACTAATTTAGGATTTATTAAAATACAATAACTCTCTTACAAGCAGTATAATTCCACGTATGTATATATGCTAAACAAAATTCAGCAATATAAAAATAAATATTCTAACTAAGGATGCCCAGAAGCGTCTTAAAATTTGATATACCGATTATTAGAGATTATGATTGCATGGATTAGTTATCAAAAATCACCCACTCATCTAAATATCCTCTGAGTGACATCCGCGACTTCGGGAAAACTATCTCTTCATACTCCACCATCGAATCTGTTTATTCATCGGACAGGTATCGCTCCCATTCCGCTATTCACAAGCAGGCATTTTCTCTATATCGTCACGTTCTCTCATTTTTCTTTTCCCATAACTAATCCCTATCCTTTTTTATATCAGCGTTCGCTATAATCTTAAACAATTTCACTTTTCTCTTCCCAAAATTAAACTCCTCTGTGTCCACTCTCTTCATTCAACCTCGCCTTTTTTCTCCCCCCCCCCTTTCCTTTTTAGACCCAAGAAATCTTTCTCTAATCAAATTCTCGTACTAAATCCTTTATCGTATAAGCTTTGGTTTTTCCGTTCTATTTTATTCTCATTTCCTTTCATTCTATTTTATGCCAATCCTCAGCCCGACTACGTAACCACCCCAATATATACACGCCCTCTTATAAAATTTCTATGTTAAACCAACGTTAGACTCCAAAACAGCAAAAACATCTCCCCCCCCCACTTATGTAATCTCTGACATATTTATCGTTTTTTTACCTAAATGTTTATAGCGTGCCGCTAATATCTTGTTGCAGACAAAAAACACTGGTTTAACGCTCCAGGAGGTCTTTCTCGAAAGTAGAAATTCTCAGGATTCACAGACATATTTATAACCGGAGCCCGACCATTTTCTAAATCACTTTAGTATTTCCATTCGACGATTGACATAAGACAGGACCGCCGCGCCGTGGAGGGTCTTTGAGCATTGGGGTCTTTAAACTCCGATGTTTACCGATTCCTTCGTATATCGTCCATATTCTAAACTTCCCTTTTTGGAAACTTTATCCTTTGCAACTTGTCGGAAAAAACTTAGTACCATCTGTATTTTTCTATTCCCCATTGATTGTTAAGGTCAATGACTTAACAATCATTGACCATGGATTTATAGATCTTCACGGATTTATAGATCATATCTACGTCCTAACACTGAACATAAACATATGTATATTTTAGCAAATTTTATATTTCTAAAATAAAGTGGAAAGTATTCATATTATGTTTTCGGAATTTATATATGCACAAAATATTTTCTATTCTAAGCAATAAAATATTTCAGTTCAATTTTAAAAGATAGGTATAACGTTTAAAAATTTCATATAAGAATATCAGGTAGTTTCAATGATATTTTTCACGCAATTCTGAAAAACCTCCTTTTGAGAGACTTTAAAATATATTTTATTAAAACTTGAAACATCTAATCTTCTACTATCAATGGGTTATTTAAGTCAATAATAAATACGTATTTTATGAAACATTGTTTAAAAAATATTCAGAAATTCCAAAGATATCTAACATGTATTGTTGATCGGCGATTTCAGATGAGAACAACAGAATTCTTGGACTCTTTTTCGAAGATTAGATAGATGGAATGAAAAAGGACCAATACATTAAATTATTTACACTAGCCTCCAAAAGTTAAGGTACAACATGTTTTTCGAAGCTCACCAGACAAATAATGGCAGTCAGATTAAACTTCATAGTTTATATGAATGACAATAATAAGCTTTAAAAAAACTTACGCAAAAATTACAGCTACCACTTTTATTTTATAGAAAATAACAGGTATTTCTGAATGAGAGAAAAATATGCAATTACGAAGCTTTCTTAATTTCGCGTGTAAGTTTTGTTGTATTCGAACTATTGTTGTCAGTTTTGTTCACAACAGCCAGTAGAATCTAGAAATGTCCAGAAGAAGTCGTTTGCCCGATTCATTAAAGTGGCGGGCGGTAGGATTGATGGAAAGGGGGTTGTCACAGGCCGATACTGCTAGACGGCTCAATGTGTCTCGCAGTGTAACCCAGCGACTCTGGGATCAGTATGAATCCGAAGATTCTGTGTCCAGAAGACATGTTCCAGGTCGCCCACGTGTTACAACACCCGCAGAAGACCGGTTTCTAGCTCTTTCGGCCCGAAGGAGAAGACGCACTACTGTGCCAAAACTTATTGCAGACCACTTTGCAGCATCAGGGAGAAGAATCTCCGCTACTACGGTGCGAAGACGTCTTCACAATGCAGGTATCTATGCAAGGCGACCAGTTGTGTGTGTCCCCCCTCAACAGACGACAGAGAAGAGCCCGCTTATGTTGGGCAAGAGAACATGTTTCCTGGACCAGACAACAGTGGGCTTCTGTACTTTTCACAGACGAGTCCAGATTCACACTGGAGAGCGATTTAGGACGTCTTCTGATCTGGAGAGAACAATGCAATCGATACCATCAATCAAACACTGTCGAAACACACAGTTACAGAAACGGTGGAATCATGGTTTGGGCAGGGATCTCACTCGGAGGCCACACTGACCTGCATGTGTTCCATGGAGGAACTGTGACTGGTGCGAGATATCGGGATGATATCCTTGATTCATATGTGCGCCCATATGCCGGTACTATTGGCAATGGTTTCATTCTAATGGATGATAATGCGAGATCACACCGAGCTGTGGCTGCTGAGGATTATCTTGACGATCACGGTTTGGAGAGAATGGAATGGCCAGCTCACTCTCCAGACTTGAATCGATAAAACATTTTTGGGACTATCTTGGAAGACAGGTTGCGGCTTTAAGTCCTCCTCCAAGGTCATTAAATGAGCTGGAACAAGGCTTACTCCAAGTCTGGCCAGCGTTACCTATTTCGGTGTCCGTCAATTTAATTGAGCATGAAAAGTCGATGCCGCCAATGCATTCAAGTCCGGGGTGGACATATTCCGTATTAGAACCAGTTTTTAATGTTTCTGTCACATTTTACTGCATAATACTGCGATGTACTGATTTCTCCAAGAATGGAATTTTCCACCACGAGTGCTTTTTTGTTGTAATTTCATTTATACGTTTAACTTAAGTAAATTTCTATGTCGCATTTAATAAATAACATTTTAGCGCACATTTCCTCGAAATTTGTTGTTTCTATATTCATTCATTTGCAAATTAGACGCAAAAAACTGGTTGTACCTTAACCCTTTCCGGCGCGGAATAAATCTGTTTGTAAAATAATGGACTGACACCAGATTTTACAAACGATTTCCTTAGAAAAGAATAACTTGCTGATTTTCCCTTACTTTATGAAAGGAAAATTTTAATTAAATATTCTTGGTGCCGTTTGTCAGTTTTGGAATTAAAATTAGGTGTCCTTTTTTGTGACCACCGCCCGTTAAAGGGTTAACTTTTGGAGGCCAGTGTATAAAAGTTCCTACATGTCTTATAAACTAGGGTGAGATACATTATATAAATAGTAATATTCCGAACATAATTTTGTTAATGGGGGGAGTATTCCATCCACTGAGCTCTATTATAATACGGAGAGCTAACTCACCGGTCCACTTTCTGCCGCAACCGCATCACACTTTCAGTGCACGCAAGTAATGAATCCTGCACTTTTTCTTAATATTACAGGCAGTTTTTAAACTTTTCCGCATACTTTTTGTAATTTTTAGTTACTTCTACAGCTTTTTCATCTTTTTATGATCAATACTTAACATATTTTTCTTTTTTTTTAATTGAGTTTATGTAAAATTTCCTTTTTAACAAATATCAAATTAAATTTTGGCAATGAATTTAAATAAAACCTGTAGTTTTTACAATATAAAATGTATATCCGTGAAAATTGTGAGCAACTTAGTCATGTTTTTAAAAGATAATCTAATTTGAAAATATCTACGCCATACTATTCTACGGGAGATAATCTGTGTTTTGCCAAAGATTTTCAGAGGAAAATCTTTGGCATTGTATTCATGGGCGGACTGCTGGATACAATGTATCAGAATAGGAAGTTAGCTCTCCGTTCTATTGTGGAGCTCAGTGATTCGATCTCGATATGTTTAGAAATTGACATAGAAGACATCAATAAGGTAGAGAAATGTCGTTGAAACCAACATCTCTTACCGATATCGAAATGTAACGAAAGAATTGGGCCCTAACGAAAACTTACTTATTTGCGTTCTGCGAACCAAAAGAGGGTGTGACAATGACCTTTAAACATTGTTTACAGAAAATACTTAATATATAGTTACGCCAGTCATAACTGGCATAATTGTTGGAATTTATGTAGGTTTGTTCTAAAATATGCAGAAAATGTTTCTTTTATATACATGTTTCTTCAAAAATTGAATATTCATTTGATATATCCATTCATGAAACTAAATGACTATTTAAGTTCACTTCATTAATTTTCTTCTTTATCGCAGTTTTTTAAATAAATATTTTTCACTGTACCGAATATATTTTTCAAGTTGTTTCTTGTCTGTAAAGATGCCTGCTATAACCACTGACTACATGCACCAGCTAGCACACACAGACACCAACCTTTTAATATTTATGGAGGGCACAGTCGATCATGAAAGTCGTAGATGTGAATCAAAGTGATAAAAGGGACAACCCTCCCATTATGTATTTTATATTTTCAAGGGTCTCAATGGATGGCAAACTTCAACAAATTGATTTACTACATCTGGAAGGGAAATACCAATACACACCCCTGATACCATTAGTGATAGCTGTATTTCACTCTTCTGCAAAGTAAAAAGGCTGTACATCTAATTTAATGTACGAAAAAATAAGAAAAATCACATAGAAATTATTTTTGAGCTACAATGTACACGGTATCTTCACACCAGGAACTTAAAAATTCAACAGCATTTTAATTATGTTAAATACACAAATGAAGAATGAGATATATTCATAAAACAGTTCATAAATTTTGTACGCATTAATCCTACCACCCAGTGCCACATGTGGAACGACCAATACTATTGTCTAATGAAATGGGGAGATACCTAATGTGTATCGTATAAAAGACTAACAATGTCAAAATATTTTAGCACAAATGAAAATTGATAGACGCTGCCTTGTTGCAACTACCGAATAATTTCTTTTAAAAAATCCTCAGTGTGCGGTGCTTGTTTATGAAAATTGAAATGTAAATAAAAGCCATTTGTGCAGAATTTCAAATATATAAAAAAATATATACGCTGAAAAAACTGTGTGCTAAGGACTTAATGTCAAATAATAGTGAATGCACAGTGAAAAGGAAAAAATACATATGGGACGAAATACTTTGTTTTCACAAAATATTCATTTCATTGTTTTTTCCACCACTTACCTCATAAATGAAATAACTTTTTCACATGAAACTAAAAACTCATGCATTGTAAAAATAGCTCAAATTTTTATCAACAAATGATACGGTGCTGTCTAATATTCTGAAAAAAAATTGAACTAATGTGTAAAGCTGGAATAAAGTTTTAGTTTTCACTCTTCATTCTTTTTTAGTTCTTAGAATATGAAAAAATAATATTTGTGTCTGGCAGTTAGATTAGTAGCATTTAATGACGTTAATTTGAAATAGTTTTCAAATTATTTATACTATACAAAATTTATGACATATCTTTTAAACGCGTCGGTTATTTCATCTTTATATTTATTATACTTAATGAGACCGAATTTTAAAATTTGGGTGTTTTTATGGATAAGATTTATGTTAACAGAATTATAAAAGATGCATTTGTACGAGTGTTCTTCTCTTACTATAGTGGTACTTAGCACGCGTTCGGCGGGCTGCATGCGGACCTCGAGTTCACACATTTGGCACATATATATATATATATATATAAATGTGCACATTTTTTTCTAAAATGTATTTTTAAAAATCCACGCCATTGTTTTTAAAATCAGATATAATAAAAATAAACATAACTTAATTTTTTTTTCATTTAATAACCCTTGTACTGGAGTAGTCTTCTCTATAGCATTTTATCTCGCATTCAAGAACCTCCCCTTATAGATAATAGATCTTTTTGTTAAATTGTTAACATAGGTTAAAATTAATATTTATGTATTAATAATTATCATATAAACATCAGTTCATGGTAATAAAAATGTAAGTGCAGCTCTCGAACTCATTTCTCTACTAGATTTTGCCTGATTAAGAAACATTAATAAGTACCATTGTCTCAGTATTTCTTGAGTTAGGCGAAAAAATAACTATTTAATAACTTGAATAAATTCGAGGAAAACGTTTATTAAATAAAGCATAAATGCGAGTAAATAATTTAATAAATTTAAGAGACTATTTAATATAATAAATCTTGCATCTGATACATCCTTTCACCAATATCAGTTTTATTTGAACTAAAATTTACATTATACGTTCCTCACAAACAAATGAATCCTCATTTCCGTTCATAAATTCATTCTCTAAATAAACACCGTATAATAAGGTCTTATTTAGAAATCAACAGTTTGGGATTTCTGGCTGCCATATGTAAAAGGATTGGGAATTCACATGATCATTTTACAAAATAGACGGAACTGAACATTAAATGTCAATAATAAATCTAAAGATAGATAAAGTTTATTTGCATAAGTTGTTCCCACACGCCATTTATACAAATTTAAATAACAGTCTTTGCAGAAACGGGCTGAATACATCTTTTATTCCGAAAGATGTATTTAGTTTTATTAAAATATATTTTTCCTTTATTTGCGCTGTCTAGATTATAGAATTTTGCACTACTTCTCCTAAAAAAATGTATTGAAAATTATTATAGTAAATATATTTTCTAATTAACACACTTGAGGTACACATTAATAAATTCTTTAAGTCCCCGCAGGCTAAGAAGTCAAATAACCTAGGCAAAATGTTTATGCAAGAGTATATTTCAAGACCAAAGAAGGTTTTGTTTTTATAGGCAAAGCGGAATTGAAGAATATTCATGTTTTTCTTGATTACAAAATAACATTTTATTTATACCATAAGGGAAGACCTAGCTACGCTCGGTTAAAGTCAGCTATCTGTTTAACTCGATATAACAATAAATTCTAGCTATATTATTACTATAAAGCATTTAGTTTTATAACAGTATTATTTACAGAAACAATCAATCTTAAAAGTATGTACATGTACATATTTCTAAATTTTCGATTACTTACAAAATTTATAACGGGAGGGCATTCTTTCAAACTACAGAGTGGGCCATAAGTCCCGCAGCATTTTAATTTTTTTTTAATTTGTAGGTGAAAGTTTCCTCTGAATAACTATGAATGTACTGTAATATTTAAATCATCTCTCTATAATTTAAAAAAAGTCCTGCATCATAGAAAACTTTCACCTACAAATTAAAAAAAAAATTAAAAACGCCTATGATGCGGGACTTTTTGCCCACCCTGTATATTTTTAGTTCGTTGCACACTTTCTTTTGGCAGTAGGATTTTAGGTCTGTACGCCTTTTCAAACATCGGAAAGCAAAATATAGGTTTCCGCGCACAAAAGATTAAGGAATTTGATTGGTTGAATTATGTATGTCGTCTCCGGTTTGGAATTTCTAAAAAATTCTTTCAGATTCTGAAAACCAATTTTTTCGCTAAAAGTCGCAAACTTGTCGACATTCCTTCATTTAGCGCCAAGCATGTATTTTGACATTAGTAATCTCGAAAGTCTATTTTCCTAATAAATCTCGTCAATGGCGCCAACATTTCGCAAAATTTGACGATATTTGGCGAAATGTTGCTAACTTTGAGATTTCGTTTATGCTAACTGTTCTAAAACTTAATAATTGTTTAAACATTAATTCCCATTGAATTGCAATGACCCGTAGTGACCCAAAAATGACCAACTAAACGAATTTTCTTGAACATGTTACCTAGCCCAATGGTCTTATCGTAATCCAAAACGGTAAGATACAAAATTCGGTCGAAATAGTTAGAGCCGTTTTTAGGATAAAATTATTAGCTTGACCCTTACCCATAGTGACCCAAAATGACCCACTAATCGAATTTTCTCGAACATGTGATTTATCCCAATGGTCTTCTCACAATCCAGAACGGTAGATACAAAGATTTAGTCACAATTGTTTCAGTCGTTTTTTACATAAAATTATCTTGACCCTGACCTTTAGGGACACAAAATGATTCATAAATCGAATTTTTTCGATCATGTGAACTAGAACAATGATCTTTTCGTGCTCGAAAACGGTAGAATAAAAAAAATTAGTCAAAATCCTTTCGGCTGTTTTTTACATGAAATTAGCTTGACCCTGTAACGATGATTGTTGGCGAAGTAATTTCACGTCGGTTGAGCTACAAAAAAGTAATTTTTTAATATCCAGGGAAACAGGTCACACAGAGTGAATGGATGAGAACTCAGGAGTTTCTTGATAAACAAATCTTTTTTTATTATAAATTGCAGTTGACCATGGGTTCAGGTACAAGCATCCATAGGCATAAAAATGCCCGAGAGCACTGGAGAGGAGGCACGAACAATTACCAATCTTTAATCACCGACAAGCAGAGAGAGAATCTGGGCTGTAACATAATTTCTTTTCGCTGTTACAGTGATGACATGGCGATAATTAGATACGCCAATTAGCCAGATAACATGTTGTTTTGGCGAGAACAATGTGATAAGAAACAAGTGGTAATAGTCCGTTAATGATAATCCTATGGGGAAGAGATGAATGTAAAATATGAATTTTAAGCGCCAGAATGGAGATATGGAATTTTGGTAAACCAGACAAAACCGCATGGAGTCCTTTCTCATGGGGTTAGCTTAAAGAATTAAGAACTGGGGTTAAAAATAGAATTGGTACGTTACAGATATTATATATTAAAGGCAGCTGGACAATTGGGAAAATAATGAAATACGTTAAAAGGAATGAAACCTTGACAAGCAAAAGTGTAGGCGTAAAAATGTAAGTAAAGTTTAGACGCCGAAAGGAAAGAGCGGATTATAATGGGAATAAATTCTTTTTCTTTCTTTTTTTTTTATAACGGCATGATTTATGCGGTAAGGAAAGAGATCCGAATGAATTAAAGAACACTTAATAAAAGAGAAATACAGGGAGTAGCTAGATTTTATAACACGAAAACAAAATAATTTTAAGGAAAAAAAATTTAGAAAAAGGAAGGGGGTGTGGGAATTAATTTGAAGAAAGTGGAATATGTGAAGTTAAATCCACTTCACATATATCTCCCCAACAACCGAAGACGAAAAACAATGAAGGTCCATAGGGAAACGGAAAACCACCTGGGTCTTTTCACTAACAAAAAAAATCACACAAAATAATGAATAAAGTAATTGCTACAGAAAACCCTGGTAACTACATGAAATAATTAAAATAACAATACACAACAATAATCGTGATTAAGAAAAACAAATACATCATGTCTCAAATATATATGCATGCCTTCATAAGCATGACACAAACCAAACTGGGTCGACCTCTTACGTTTGAAAATTAAAATATATGAATGAGCTCAAAATTTTAAATCTGTTTCTGGATTTTATTTTCTCTTTTCTTTTCTTTAAGTGTGCACACGTATTGTAAAACATAACCAGAAACAAAATGAAAATTAACTTGAAATTAAAATTCAAGAAGATAGCAATTTTTTTATAAATTGCAAGAAATGTTGGTTGTTTCCAACATCAAATATTTTTTTTTTTTTTTTTTTTTTTGAGACACGAAACTAAATAAAAAATAAAACACAAAACAAATAATACATGTAATAAATATGAGTACTCCATAGGTAAACAAACAAAAATTAAAGTGAAATTAAATACCAAATTGTTTTTTTTATATAAAATGTAAACTATTCTAAAATGGCATGAGAACAAATAAACATGGAAAATTCGGAACAGATTGTATAAATATGCATGTTTCTGTGATGACTTATATAAGAAAAAAATTTAACTGATAAACAATTTAGAAATCATATGTCATGTGTGTTCATTTATTTTTTTTATTAAAAAAAAACTTAATTATGATAACTTATTGGATGTGTATATTCAAAATTTAACAAAAAGAATTTTAGAGAGGAACAAAAAAAGTATATTGCGAACTACGAAACAGGCGACATTGTAAAAGAAAGACATTGTGTGTGTGTGAGTGCAACTTGCACAAACATCATAAGTCTGATACTATATGTACATGATCTGTACCAGGTGAAGTATGCACGTGTCTGTGAGAAGAGAGAAGGTGTACACCTGTTTGAAGAACGAACAAAAATTCGTGAATAAGAAGACCTTATCACGTGAACAGTGTTTTCAGTGGGTGAAAACAGCAAAAACGAAAAGTGAAATTCTTTTTTTTTATAACTATATGTCAAAAAGAGAAGCAGATAAAATTTTATAGCATAGCAAATGAGTATGATATTGCAGTAAATGAGTATATGTGTAACATTGAAGTAAAACATTAAATGATATTGCATGTAGCGAAATATAACAAATAGAAAAAAAACACAATAGAAGTCCTCTATGTATTTAAATATTTTGAGAGTGAAGGGTAGAAATTTAAATTGAGAAAAGAAAAAAAAATGTGCTTATAACTGTAAATGTAAAAAAAGAGCATCTGACATGTAAACAAGTTTAATGTAAAATGTTTAGTGCGAAATACCTCATTGAGAGTATCTTACTTGATTTCCTTTTTTTGTTTATAAAAAGGAGAGAGTGGTAATTAAGATGATAAAGAAAGGACAATTATTACAATTTTAAGTGCATGTAAAAAAAAACAAGAAAAACCACAAGTACTGAACCTAAGCGGGATAGAAAAAGTCAACGGTATGTGTGTAAACAAAACCCAAAAGTTTGAGTTTTCTATGAACCACAAATAGCATACGCTATACGATGAACTGGCGTGTGTGTATGTGTGTATATAATCTATGAACTATGCTATGAGAAAACTATGAGCAATGATTTCCGTGTATGCAAAAAAATCCGAAAAAAACAAAAAAAAAAACAACTATGAACTATTCTATGAGCAACTATGAGTAACTATGAGCGAATTTTTCCATATACACAAGAAAACCACAAACGATGAACAACTTGTATATAAAAAAAACAAAAAGAATACCGTCGAAAATGTCCATCAACCAGTACCTATGTTGATTTTTCTCTCTTTTTTTTTTAAACAAAATTAAAGATGTGGTAAAGAGGAAAGCAAATGTAATGGCCTTCTGAGTCAAATGTGGCAAACCAAATGAAAGAAAATATATATATATATATATATATATATATATATATATATATATATATAAGTCTGTGTAAGAATATAAAAAAATAGCAAACAGAACAAATGTTAGGACCATAAATTGAAAAAGAATGTGCTTGTTTTACCTTGCCATAGGAATAGTTTACAACATTATTAAGATAATACAACTATATTTTACCTTTACCTGTTTTTTTATAGACCTAAAAACAAGAACATGAGTTGTTAAACTTATACTCAGAAAAAAAAATTATGCGTAGACATCATGGTGTGTGAATTTATTACAGGTTGTCTCCCCTATGAATATGCATCTGTAAGCTGTAGACTACACATAAAACTGAAGAGTACACTCAAAATAATGTGAAAGAAGATGTATAAAATATAATAGCGTTAATGAACATTTAAGGTTGCTTAATAAAAAAATCAGTACAATACCTAAATTTGAGAAATCACGACGTAGACATCAAGTAAAAAAATATTGCCATTATATTGGAGTAGAGGAATGTATTGAGTCACCAGTAAAAAAAAATTAAAAAAATGGGACAATGTAAATAAAGGTGTATATAAAGTAACATAAAAAATATGTTAAATCGAGTAAATTAAGCAACTAGGTTTTGAAAGAAAAATGTTATGAAGAAAAGAAAATGTGTAATGTTCATGTGAACCGAGATACATATTTACCTAGAATATTAAATTTTGAGTACCAATGGTATATTTGACAGTGCGCGTGTAAAGTATTGAGTGGTCACAATGAATGACATTAGCATTGAATTGACTTGACATTGCATGTATGTCATTAGTGAACATGAAAAACATTGAACTGTAAACGAATGTGTAAATAAATAAAAGGGGCACTGTTTTCGTATCTCAATAGTGTGTGTAAGAAATGTTAATTGAATGAAAAAAAAAACAAGTGTTTGAATATATATAAAAAATGTGATATTTAAGTAAGTTTAAATACTTATTTAAATTTATTATGAACGAAAATCAATTCCTATGAACATGCATGTAATATATTCCATTTTCAAATAAGCAACAGGCCTTATTCGCTGAATGAAAACAAAATATTTATTTCTGACATAAAGTTATTCCGCGAAAATAACTCAATGAAAGAATAACATACATGAAACACAATAAGACACTAAATAAAAGTGCAGTTGGTTAAATTTTGAATTATAATTACTACTATATAAAGAGTTTCTATTTATGAACTGAACAGACATGTTAACCGCAAGCGTAGATGTATCGTGTCGTAGAAATGTTGAATGGGAAAAAAATAGTAATATGCGGGAAGTCTGAATGGACTTTAGAAAGAGAGGGGAAAAAAGGGAGTGACAGGCAATATCACTTTAATATGAACAAATAATAAACTCGTGTTCATTCATCCTCTTTTTTTTCTTTAGGTGAAATCTAAAGCTTAAATTTAACATTAATTGAGTGTTTGAAATGCAGAATAACTTAACATAGGGAGATTGAAATTGGCAAAATAACTACTAAGATAAAATACTGATTGAACTGAATTTAAAATCAATTCTATAATTATTATCATTATTCCTTTATTTTTGGAGTCTCATAATTTTAAAACACATCACACTATAAGAATGTGAAGGGAAAAAAATCGCACACTTACTTAAAGATAATCCAGAATATATATATATATATATATATATAATAAACGTTGAAATACCTTAAAAATATATAATTGTAAATAATAAAAAATATGAAATAGTTGCAAAATATATGAGCATAAAGATATATGTATACTAATATGCATGATTTACCTTCAAAGGAGTTTATAAGAGAATGGTCAAAGTGAATGTGTACAAAAACTTAAAATTTCGCAATATAATATATTACGATATATGAAAAATGGAATATAATCAGTGCTGCAAACCAAACAAACCAGAGAATTTGCTGTCTATATCTTACCTTTATGCTTCATTTGTAAGATATGTGAGGAGAGAAAAAAACTTTATATGCGTCTATTATATGTGTTTTATTTATCAAATACAAAACCCAACATAATAATTATGAAGTTAAAATAAGATAAACAAAAGTATTTTTTTATTATTAATTTAAACTGTTAGAAAAAAAATAGGTGCAGAGGGACAAGAAAATTCTTTACGGTTGTGTTCTCAAAGGAGAATTATAGACCAGCTATAAATTTAATCAATTAAGAAAAACACCAAAAGAATCAAATGCAATTCATGGCCGTCAGATAGAAACAATTGCACTATCTGTGAATTGCACTATGTCTCACTGTATTATTTTTTTTATTACATTAAAAACTGAAAACTAAGTGATAAAAGAAAAAAATAATCTGAAATTTTGCAGCACCTTTATAGGTGTCAAATAAAAGATTTAATAAAAATGAACCTGTATAATTTTTTTAAATATGCATTTTTGCTTAAACTATGTATAAATTTTATTCAACGAAGCACACACATATTTTTCAACAATATTAAAAAAAATACAATAAAAGTGTGTAATTTTAAACCAAAACTCGACTCAACAATAAGCAATTATGCATTAGACCATTCTCTAAATTATGCAAGGTAGACATAAAATAACATAATTATCAAGCAAAACAAATATATATATATATATATATATATGTAAGGTATATTATAAACAGTACACACCAACAAGTAAAAAATTTTGTAGTGCCGATCAGTTTTTTATATACGTGGAAAATAAACAACATTTTCATTTCGGCAGAAGCATTTTGTTTTTTTACAAAATTGATAGCCTATAATAAAGAAAAGTCCTCTTTTTATTTATTTTTCTATCAATTAGAACAAATAGTTCAGAATTTTATTTTTTTTAATTCTCTCATTATCTCAAAAGAGGTAAAAAAAAAAAAAACTATAGTTATAAAGGATATAGTCACTCATACAATCTTTCTATTAGTCCTAGTGTCAATTTGAGAAATAAGATTTTTTTATCGATACACACAATAAAAAAAATATAAAAACTTCGTTAAAAATTCTATGTAGCAGATATAAAAGAAAGAAAAAATATCATATACAATATGAAGCCATTTTATAAAACTAGAAGCAGCAATTTAACGAAAAATGTTAATATTTCTTGAGTATGACACTACATAATAATATTAAACTTTAAATAAGACTTTAAGTTAAATTGTCTATTCCTGTAAAAATTTTCTTTTATGAAAGAAAAGTTTTTTTTTGTCGTTCAATTTCCGGTAGGACTATCTTTCAAGCAGCAGAGAACCAATTACAGATATTATAATAAAAGACTTACCTTAGGAATAGCCTTTCAAGAATTTAATCACACGACATGCAAAATTACTACACACATTTCACTTTAATTAAAAAAAAATGGTTGTAAAAGTTAAATATCAGCCCTTTCTATCTTTATTAATTTGGGCTCTGAATCTTTGATTAGCTAATGCGATATTTACTTTTTTTTTTTTTTTTTTTTTTTTTTAACTGATTGAATATACGTAAAACATATGTGAGGTAAGAGTAGGTCGTTGCTCTTCGATGAATCATCTTTAAAACGAAAACGCTTGAAATCTTTACCGATTATCGGCGCATCACTTTCGACAATAGAGAACAGTTAGTTTTTTTGATAAGTGATAATTTTCTTGAAAATTTGGCACTGCACTGGGGCTTGATGACATATTTATAACGTCTCTGTCAGAACGAAAGGCGGGGTGTCCATAGGTGCAACTTTCAACAAAATTTTATTCGAGAATCAAGATCCATGGAATTCGAAGTTTCTCTGGAGAAGAACAGTCTAGCTAATGCTGGCTGAGTCGGGACAAAACACAGACAGAGTTCCAAGGAGAGTGCGGTCAAAGGTGAAAGAGAGAAAATGCGCTCAGTTTGTCGGTTGACCGGGGAAAATCTTGAATACGCGTACACTGATTCAGAATACGGCGTAGAGTTGAAAGTTCGTAGAAAATGTAGTTTGACAGTCTGTCTAAAAATAGTATCCTTATTTACGATTGTGAGTCGAAGATGCAGGGCTACTCAGCAGGAGTACTACGATAAGCGTTGAAATCCATCGTCAGAAAATATTTTAATTTGGTAGAATAAATTATGTGAATTTTTTTTTACGATGTTTTCTTTTTAAACTAAAAAGCCCTCCTCTCCAGTTAAAGGTGCTTGTGAGCGGCTGATGTACCAAATATCTGTGGCGAAGAATGTTGGTTGTAGTAATCTCACGTCGGTTGAGCTACAAAAAAGTAATTTTTTAATATCCAGGGAAACAGGTCACACAGAGTGAATGGATGAGAACTCAGGAGTTTCTTGATAAACAAATCTTTTTTTATTATAAATTGCAGTTGACCATGGGTTCAGGTACAAGCATCCATAGGCATAAAAATGCCCGAGAGCACTGGAGAGGAGGCACGAACAATTACCAATCTTTAATCACCGACAAGCAGAGAGAGAATCTGGGCTGTAACATAATTTCTTTTCGCTGTTACAGTGATGACATGGCGATAATTAGATACGCCAATTAGCCAGATAACATGTTGTTTTGGCGAGAACAATGTGATAAGAAACAAGTGGTAATAGTCCGTTAATGATAATCCTATGGGGAAGAGATGAATGTAAAATATGAATTTTAAGCGCCAGAATGGAGATATGGAATTTTGGTAAACCAGACAAAACCGCATGGAGTCCTTTCTCATGGGGTTAGCTTAAAGAATTAAGAACTGGGGTTAAAAATAGAATTGGTACGTTACAGATATTATATATTAAAGGCAGCTGGACAATTGGGAAAATAATGAAATACGTTAAAAGGAATGAAACCTTGACAAGCAAAAGTGTAGGCGTAAAAATGTAAGTAAAGTTTAGACGCCGAAAGGAAAGAGCGGATTATAATGGGAATAAATTCTTTTTCTTTCTTTTTTTTTTATAACGGCATGATTTATGCGGTAAGGAAAGAGATCCGAATGAATTAAAGAACACTTAATAAAAGAGAAATACAGGGAGTAGCTAGATTTTATAACACGAAAACAAAATAATTTTAAGGAAAAAAAATTTAGAAAAAGGAAGGGGGTGTGGGAATTAATTTGAAGAAAGTGGAATATGTGAAGTTAAATCCACTTCACAGACCCTGACCCATAGCGATACACAATGACCCAATCATCGAATTTTCTTGAACATTTGACTTCGCTAAATGGTCTTCTCATAATCCAAAATGGTAAGATACAAAATTTCGTGAAAATCGATTCAGCCGTTTTACTTACCCATTATACGTAGTATAGGGTAAGTCTTGTAATCGTTTTGAAAATCGAAATTTTTTTTGACGGATTTACACGTTTCAGACACTGGAGATTCCGAAAAACATATTTCTAGAAAAAAAAAACTTTGCCGTCCGTCTATGTGTCTGTATGTCTGTGTGTCTGTAAACGCTCTATCTCCCGAAACAATTGAGATAGAGACTTGTAATTTGGTATGCACTTAGTATGTAATAATGGGAAGAAGCCTAATTCATTTCAATAACCTCGATTAACCGGAACTATTTTTTTCGACTCTCAAAATATTCGTTCTGATAAAAGGTATAGAAAAATTTTCGAAATTGTTTATTTTAAGAAATGAATATAAAAGACAATAAAAAACATAAATTTTGAATAAAGCATGAAGTCGATCGGATAATGAGTTGCCGAGATATTTGGAATCCTATTTACCACACTCTTCGATTTTTCATGACCCTGTATTTCCTCCAAATTTCACTTCAAAGATATATTTTACGCTAATTTGAAGCTTAATCAGATGCAATAAACCGCTAGTTAATAGGATTATTATTTTTGGAGTTCTAAGGAGGTTTCTTTCAAGCAATTCAGTAATCGATCCCTTAAAGTTTATGACGTCATCAAGCCACGATTTTATTTGAATTGCAATGCATTTTATAAGTAGTTTACACATTTTTATTTTAATATTTTACATAATGCATATCAATGATGGGTAAGTATTACGGTGGCCCCCAACGACTAGTTTTACATACATTTAGCTTGACCCTGACCTATAGTGACCCAAAATGACTCACTAATCAAATTTTCTCGACCATGTAACATAGCCCAATGGTTTTTCCGTGCCCCAAAATGATAAGATATAAATATTTTGTCAAAACCATTAGAGCCGTTAGATAAAATTAGCTTCATCCGCGGTGACCCAAAAATGACCCACTAATCGAATTTTCTCGAACATGTGACCTAGCCCAATGGTCTTCTGGTGCTCCAAAACAGTAGGATACAAGATTTCGTGAAAATCGTTAGAGCCGTTTTTAAGATAACATTTGCATACGCACACACACAAGATTTGCTCATATTATAATATAACGAGCAGGGAAGACCGAGCTATGCTCGGTCAAAATTAAATTTGAGTTCAAATATCATGACCCATGACCAAAATGACCCACTAATTGAATTTTCTCGAACATGTGACCTAGCCCAACAGTCTTCTCGTGCCGGAAAACCATAGGATGCAAAATTTAGTGTAAATTGAGCCGCTTTTTAGATATTGACCCACAATGACCCAGAAATGACCCACTAATCGAATTTTCTCGAACATGTGACCTAGTCTAATGATTTTCGCGTGCCCGAAACTCGTAAAATACGAAATTTAATCAAAATCGTTAGAGCCGTTTTTTAGATAAAATTAATTTGACCCGCGTTGACCCAAAAATGACCCACTAATCGAAAGTTCTCGAACATGTGACCCAGCCCAATTGACTTCTCATGCCCGAAAATGGTCGGATACAAAATTTCGTCAAAATCGTTTGAACCGTTTTTTAGATACAATTAGCTTGACCATGACCCAAAATGACCCAAAATGACCCAGTAATTGAATTTTCTCGAACATGTGACCTAGCCCAACAGTCTTCTCGTGCCCGAAAACCATTGAATGCAAAATTTAGTGTAATTTGAGCCGCTTTTTAGATCTTGACCCACAATGACCCTGAAATGACCCACTAATCGAATTTTCTCGAACATGCGACCTAGCACAATGCTTTTATCGTGCTCGAAACTCGTAGGACACAAAATTTAATCAAAATCGTTAGAGCCGTTTTTTAGATAAAATTAATTTGACCCGCGTTGACCCAAAAATGACCCACTAATCGGAAGTTCTCGAACATGTGACCCAGGCCAATTGACTTCTCATGCCCGAAAATAGTCGGATACAAAATTTCGTCAAAATCGTTTGAACCGTTTTTTAGATACAATTAGTTAGACCATGACCCAAAATGACCCAAAATGACCCACTAATCGAATTTTCTCGAGCATGTGACCTAGCCCAATGGTTTTCTGGTGCCCCAAAACGCTAGGATACGAAATTTCGTCAAAATCGTTAGAGCCGTTTTTAAGATAATTTTTGCATATATATATATATATATATATATCGAGCTCGAAATATATATATCGTTATATATATATATATATAACCGCCCACAAGATTTGCTCGTATTAGAATATATGATTTACATGTAATATTCCCTTTTATATCCAGAAATTCTATACAATGACCTCATTTAGCAGTAGTAGTAGCAACCATATATAAAATAATAAATATTCATACGGTAGCTTTCAAGAGAACGATAGACGCTTGCAACAATGTGTTTACAACAGTACCACATTGACGCATGAATATCATCGGGAGTTAATAATAAAAAGCGGCATTTTCTGTTTCGCATAGTTGTGGCTCTTTACGGCAAAAGTCACTTCGTTGATACATAGTTTTGCAAATTTGTAATTGCAATTATCTGCAATGTAATTCCAATTTAATTATATGTAATTGATTACAGTTACACGCATTCAAGCACAGAAATTTTATCAAATAATGAGACGGATGATGGTTCCGACTACAGTGCTGCAAGAATTCTTTTACGGCACGTCATTGTAACTAATTAATTACATTGCAGATAATTGCATATACAAATTTGCTCAACCCTGGTTGATGAGGAATAAAATTATGTGCACAGAGTACACATAATTTGTCATTTATACATAGTTTGTCATTTTTCATCGAAAAGAAATAATTTGACCAACTAAGGTACTTCGAAAGTGCTTTCGACGTCTCGAAAAATCTTCGATTCTTAATACTCCCAATGTCACGACGAGACATGGGTTGAAGAACCCCTAGTTTAGAATATAGACCATTTTTTCCAGAGCAACCTCCAATTTTATACGAATACACCTTTCAATAAGTATTTGTATTATACGTATTTGCACGGTGTTTCTGCGGTAAATTTCAGATTTATTAAATACCATTGGACTCGTGCGAGGCTTTCGCTGTGCAATTTTTGACATTGTTTACTGATACGTGTTCATTGTTTTTTAAATAACTTCAATTTTAATTCGAAGAACGTGTTTTAACTAAATGCGAGTGCATTATGTCAAAGCCTGTTGTGTATTTTGTATGTTCACAGAAAAAGCGAAGTTAAAACCAGAAATTATATGATTATATAAACAGCAGATTTTAGAAGTTTTCTCCAAATTGCAAGCCTGTACTTATATAGAGTATACAAGCATCCCATATACCTCATACATCATTCGCTCAGCCCGTATCATGATGTTTTTTACTTTCTTTTATCTTTACAAGAAGAAAGTGTTGGATTCATGAAAATTTTCGACTTCCGGTTTTTGACGGATTTATACGTTTTAGAAGGTCCTGAACACGATTTGACTGTTTTTAGAAAATGTCTGTCTGTGAGAGTCTATCTGTATGTGACACAAATTTTGTGGGCGCTCTATCTCAAGAACTAATGCACGAAATTTAATAAAACTTTATATTCAGTTAGTCCCTGATATAAATTGGTGCTGATTAGTTTTTGGTGAAAATCGCCCAACAGATGGCGCTGCTACGCTGCATTTTTCGGAATATCTGCAATAGCTATATCTCAAGAACTAACGCACTCATTTTCATCAAACTTCCCATTCAGTTACACCTTGACATAAATAGAGGCTGATTACGTTTTGGTGTGGATATCCCAACAGGTGGCGCTGCTAAACCACTTTTCTCATGATTTTTACGAAAGCTATTTCTCAAGAACTAATGCACGGAATTTCATCAAACATCAGATTCTGTTAGACCATGGCATAAATAGATGCTGCTTACGTTTTGATGTAAATAACCCAACAGGTGGCGCTTCTATGCTACTTTTTTCATTATTAACACGATAACTATATCTCAAGAACTAATTCACAGATTTTCATCAAACTTCAGATTCAGTTAGACGTTGACATAAGTTGTTATTGATTATGTTTTGTTCTAAATCTCCCAAAAAGTGGCGCTGCTATGCTGTATTTTGCAGGATTTACACGATTTTAGCAATAGTCATATCTCAAGAACTAATGTATGGAATTTAATAAAACTTTAGATTCAGTTAGACCGTAATATAAATTGGTGCTGATTCTTTTTAGTGTATGCGAAACCTGTGTGAGATAGAAGTTTTGGGATTGACACATCCGACTAGTATAACACTAGAACCGCGGGAAATTTTACTCCAGTTTAAAAAAAAATATTTTACACCAAAATTTTTATTTAAATCTATTTAACTTATTTATTCAACCCATTTTTGTGCGGTACAAGTTTAATTTAATTTATTAATAAATTTCTGGTGCGAATCGACAATTATTCATTTGGTACGGGTAAAAATGACCCGTCATCGCGGTTCTAGAGTTAAAGATAACTAAAATACTACCCAGAGCAAAAAGTTAATCTGGGTTACGCGCATGAACATCGATTGCAATGAAATTGTTTGTAGATTACAATTCATATTTCATGTCACAAAATCAAGGGAATTATAAAAAGGATACTTACATGTGGGGTTTTACGTATTTTGTTCATAAAAAAAATCTGCATGATAATATTATAATTTCAGGAAATATTGAAGAAACTATATTAATTTAATATTAAAGGACCAAAACTTTGAATAATTGTAATGCCAAAACTTTTGGTCAAAAAGGACTTTTAATTGTATGTCCGGTTATAAAATTTCAACAAAGGATTAATATATGAATACAAAACATGTGAATAATCACTTTACTACCCAGCGTACAACCAAAAAAATGAAAAAGTGTCCAGACCGGATATTGAACCCGGAACCTTTTGGTATTATGCACGAATGCTACATTATTTGGAGCTATTCAGACGACATCCAGTGTAGCATTACCTTATGCTGCAGCGTTGTAGCCTTGCCATAAGGCAAGGATAGAACTCTGCAGCACAAGATAAAACGTCAATCGCGAGCAGAACTTCAGTTGCATACATGAGAGAAATTAAACCCAGTATCAGTGAATATTTATGTATCTAATTAAATTTTCAGCAGAGTTGCAATGGAAACGTGATCGCTATAAGGGACACTGAAGGACATGGTTTACCGCAACAATCCTTCAACACTTGACGAGCTAGAGGAGGCTATTTGTCACGTTTGTGTGTTGACATATTACAGAGAGTCCCTGACAATTTCGTTCTTCGTTTGCGACATGTGTGTTGTGTGAAATGTGAACATTTCAAACCGCTTTTGATGTGATACAGCCTACTTATGGTTATGCCACCCGCAGCGCCATCTATCGGTGCAATTAGTTTCTAAAATTTCTGTATCAGATTTTTACGGTTTTTTTAATAAACATACCACTAGTTTCATGCTTATATCTATCACCATTTGCTAGTTAGTGCCGAAACGTCATGGAGGCTCACTGTGGAGACGCAAAAAGTTTTTGGTTTCTGTCTGGCTGTCTGTTCCGCGATAACTGCTGTAAAGAAGGTCGTTTAGGTTGATTTTTGGGAGATATGTTGGTGTGGTGTCCGGGTGTAGCTGTATAGTTTTTGGTGAAATTTGGTTCATTCGTTCGAAAAATATAGATTCTTTTGATTTCATAATGCTTTCCTATGGGTATGCAGACTATTTTTAAATTTCATTGTTAACTGAAATGGCACATTTAAATAATGGATTTAAACGTAAAATTATGGATGATAAATTTTCGATATGAAGGTCTTAAATATAACCAATAGCTTTGAACATTCGCCGACACATTTATTAGAATTTAGAAATTGTTTAAATTATTAGGAAATGTTTTTAGTTCTATTTGCGAAATATAAAACATTTTATTTTCATAGTTTTTACGAATTTTAAAATGTATTTTTTTTTTAGTTTCCTCTTTAATTGTTCCGTTACTTAGCAACTGTATTTCAAAGCGTATCAAAATAATAAAATTAAACTAAATCGCATTATTTTGACATAAAATAGCTTATTTTAGGGAGATTTTTAGTATTCAGTTGAAAAAAATGAGAATTTATTTGAAAAAATGTTCTCTTTTAACTACTTTAGAATAATCACTAAAACACAATTTCTACACGGAAATTATAAAAACGTAGGATGTGTAATTTGGATTCAAGTCGCGTAGTTTACGTTTGTAAAAGTATATTTTTTTACGTGAGATCTGATTCAATTTCTGCAACAGAAATTGAAAAGTTGCCGTTGAAAAGTTCGCCGTTGAAAAGTTAGTATTCTTTTAAAACTAGAATAAAATTTATCTCCCAATGAGATGATTATTCTAAGGAAATTAGTAGTAAAACGCATCTATAAATATTGTCGCACATTACGGTTAGAGTTATACGACGCATAGTTACATTACTATTTAAATTTAATGAGGATACTATTAAAAAGCTATCACAAAAAATACTTTATGGCTCCAAATCCCGTTTGCTATTTAGTAAATTGGCAGTGAACACGATTATGAAAATTTAGCCAATAGATTTAAAAGATTCGAAATATGCCCATGAATTTAGTATAATATTACTATAGAGTAGATCAGGACGTATTTACATACGATCTTGCATCTAAATATTACAGGATAATCATCAAAACTGTTTTTCTGGAAAAAAATGTAAAACATTAGATTTCTAAATTAGATATAAGTGAAATAGAGTAGATGCAGTATTAATTTCCATAAGTTACTTTCGTACAAGCGACTTTATTCAACTTATCCATCAGATGAAGGTCTTTCGTAGTTGGCAGGTAAGTAAATGCTATTGCTATTTGGATATTTAGACAACATGAAATAGTTTTTCCAAACAGTTGCTTATTCTAATAAAATCACAGTGCAAAACGAAATCAAATATCTACTATTATAATTTGAACAATCAATAGGATATAACGAATGTGAATTTAATGAGACTACGGGAGTTCAGGATGGCAGAGCCCCCCCCCCCCTGAAGAAATGTACTTTTTTATCGAAAAAATTAGAAGAATATACAATTCAGCGAAATTTCCAATCAGCAAATTACCCCCCCCCCCTTTTATAAGACCCTCCCTGTACCAAAGTTATTTGAATCAAAGTGACATAGCATAATGTGCTATAAAAAGACTACGAAAATTTCAAGAAAACCTTCATATTTCCTGCGTGAGAAGTTTTCAATTTTCCTTCAAATTACTTGAAGTAATCTTAAGAAAATCTGCTACGTCATCGAAGGTAATTCAGTGGGGCAAACTGTAAACCTGTAAAACTAATAAACCCGTTTGAAACCTTTAAAAAATGTATATTACTCTTCAGTAAACCTGTAGTTTTCATTTTTCTTTAAAATACTTTTAATGTGCCGTATTTTTAATTTTGTCTTGTTGGCGACGGAATACTACCTCCCGCATTGCTTCTACCTGGCAACCCTTTTTGTTAATATAACCCATTGCCTAGACTAATTCGTCAGTTGATTAATTGACTCAGTGGCAACAAGCCGCCCGCAATTTTTTATCTTAATAAATACTTTTTTATACAGTCCATTAGCATTTAATTAACATACGCAACCTCCGTCAAGCCGAAGTCGAACCAGCTGTTTGCGACGGAACAATACCTACAAAATGTTAACTTTTTAAAGGATTTTTGCTGATATTTTTACTTATGTTAATATACTTATATTCTAATTGCAGTAGGGGAAACTGTCCCAAAATTACATACCTTATGTTTCTTAATATTTTCACTAGACGCCAACACTTAACGATACGCATTTATGTTGCGGAATCGATAGGCAACGATTAGGATTTAATGGCGAAGTTTTAAAATTTGTATCTTTCAATGTTTGCAAAGAAACTGCTTACACCTTTCTCAGAAATTTCTTCGGACTATTTTTTGGTGATAATGATTGTTTAAATGCATGAATATACTTTTATACGAAAATACTTATGAAAAAATTATATACAGTAATTTTTATGTAGGTATATAAAGGGCAGTTTTGCCAGTTTCTTTTAAGCAGCGTATGGAAGAGCTGCCACTGTCGAAAATACAATTAGTGAGTTTTTGAAAACTAGAATTTATCCCATGAAGCTGGACATCTTTCCCGATCATGTTTTGTCACAGACAGTCCACTAGAAATTAAGGAAACCAACGACAACACTACAATTTTACCGGCAGCATCTTCAACTTCATCATCTTAATTTACTGGATCAGTATTACTATTTGAGTTATCTCCATTTCCTTTTGCACTTCATGTTAGATCATCCTTTAAACGAAAGAAGCATGAAGGTGCAAAAGTTCCGACTAGCAGTCCCACTATTGCCAAAGCGAAGGCAAAAGCTGATGAGAATATAATCCACAATCAAGACTTGCAGATCTACGTACTAAGAAGAAAATTCCCTTTGTTACATCCAATGATGAGGTCAAAGACATGGATCTTTCTGCCGATGATGATGAAGCCAGTCTAAAATTCAATGATTTATCCAGTCACTCAAAACTAAAGGAGAAGTAGATAAAATGTATAAAGTGTTGTGCCAGTGTTTCTTGGTGTGCAAAAAATTTCATGTGATGTATGCAAGTAAAATAGCAAATTATGAGTGTGTCGTTTTAGGACAGCAAAATAGATGAAATGGCATAGCGCAAATTTTATATAAATTGTTATTATGACGTTGTGACTTTGTTACTTTTTAAAAAGGCACCATTGCATTTTGTATACTTCGCAAAGTTTGTAAAAAATAAATGTCATGAAAAAAATTTTGTATCAATAGGAGCATTTTTACGTTAGAATATGAAATTTTAGGACAGTTTCCTCTATGCAGATTCTACTGTTTTTGTTAAATCTTCTGGAAGTGGCGTTCGCAAGTGTTCATTTTGCCTACAACATGTTCTTTATATCCCATAGTTCCTGAAGAATTCCCCAAATATTTCTCTAGATATTCGACAAAATGTCTAAAGATTCTGGTGACTTTTGGCCATATAGTGTAACTGAATTTAAGTATCGTTTTAAGACAAAATTAAAACTTACTTAAGGAAATAAGAAAAAAATTCCTTTAAATTTACTAAAATTTACAGAAGATAAACCATTTAAAAAGCAAAAATTCTGCAGCAGGAATACTGCGCAAATCTTAAATTACAGTATCTTGAAATCTGTATTGAAAGATAGAAAATATTTAGTTAGTGAAATATCTAGATCTCGACTATTTCTATTGTTTCAAACATACATGCAGAAATTTATATGTTCCCATTTCATAATGGAATCAACTCCCTGATGCATGTACATGTTTTTTTTTATTCAATTTGGATTAAAGAAAAATACGCGAAGAAATGAATCAAAAACATCAATTTGCAGAGAAATTTATTTCAATTCAATATTTTGTAGTGCAAAACTTGTGTTGCAAATAACAAATAAGTTTTTATTTTATATTTCTGCAAGTATAGATTTACGTTACATAGCTTGAATCTATAGCTTTGAAAATGTAATAGAAAATGCTCCAAAATTGTTTCGAATACTCATTGAAATAGGATAATTTCTCTCAATTAGTTGGCAATTCTATTACATATTTTACTTCAAAAATTTATGCAATAGTTAAAATTCATATTTTATTTATTTTTAGGTATTTACTGACTTACCGAATGGTCAATGCGCAGTGTTTCATTTGTTTTTAAGACTACACACTTTTAAAATAATAAATTTTAAATGCTTTAGGACTATCTGGATGAATTCACACGGGACGAATAAATATATACCTGCAATACTTTTAATTTTATTCATGCTAAGTGAAAATTAAAGATGAGAAATATTTTTGAAAAATATGTATTCCAAAATACTTAAGATTAAAACTTATAATTAATTTAAATTGCTTTTAGTATTTGAATTAAATATTTAATCTCCCAAGAAAGCATTCTTGAATTAATTTGAATAAAATAATTTCTCTTCCTAAAGACTAAAACAAGTCAAGTTTTTTTTTTTAATGTAAATGGTAGATTTTGTTTTTTTATAAAATTTGAAATATTCATTATTTACCATATAATTGTTGTTTGTCGGCCACTGCAATTGCTCGAAATACAGCTCTGTGATCAATACTAATAATGGTTTATTTCAGAAAGATCGGAAATTAAATAAATTTAGCTTAAAGAATGTTTTACATACATTTTAAACTCAATAAAAAGATAAGGGATAAAAAAATATAAGAACTCAGTTAATACACCCTAACGTGTTTTGAATATTCAAATTGCCTAAAAATAGAGAGTGGCCAGATTTAAAATATCTCTACTCGATCTCTCTATATATTAAAATACTCTGTGAATAAGCTGCAAATTTTGTACACATACTATTCAAGACATGGGAAAACAGATTATGCGAAAAAATAATCGTTCCAGAAATCGATAGATGGCCCTGCACAACTGGACGTTTGCTAAAAATACACAAAAACATATTTTATTTACACATACCAGACATTCATGTGACATAGATCTTATCGACACGGGGCATGGTGCTCAATATGGTTTCCTTCTTGAAGATGTAAAATCTCCAGCCTGTGGAGAGCTTGTTCAAATGCGGATCGTAACTGGTCAACGGAGATGCTTCTCACATGCTGACTGATACCTTCTTTCAAGTTTGCCAAGGTTATCAGATGTTTTTGATAAACAAGATATTTTTTCACAGGCTAAAATTAAACGGATTAAGATCCGGAGAACGAGATGACCAAGTTGCCGAAAACGCACGACTGATCATTGTATCAGTAGTGAAACGTTGCCGAAGAAACCGCTGTACACAGAGAACCCAATGTGTGAATTCACTCCATCTTACATACAGATAATTGAGTTAAGATATTGCCGCTGTTGAAAAAGAGGTACAACAAAAGCTTTGAGCAACCTTTGGTACATCCTGTTTTTATCGACTGTCACTGTTTATGTCAGAAGGCCATTGTAGCAACGGCCTTTCTTTCGAAAGGAAGGTCCAAGAATGAATGTGGCTAAGAATCCACACCAGACTAACTTTCTGCGAGTGGAGTGGAATTTTTTGGAAGGTTACGGGGATTTTCAGTGTCTCAAAATGAGACTGTTATAGGTGTTCACTGTACCAGTGTGGTGGTAATGGGCCTCCACAGCATATGCCATGGCCACAAAGCATCCACGGAAATGTTAAAGCAAAAGTCAATCGCTTCTCCCTATCGATGGCCAGCAACTGTTGATAGTGACCGATTTTTTTAAGGGAAACAATGCATTATTTTTTAAGCACGTTTCATACTGTGCTGCAGTTGAACACCCAAGAGTCGTGACACAGCACGTGCACTACTAGAGCCTACAACATTATACATTGACTGTTAGCGGTGTAAACCATCTTCAACTACATCTGAATGAACTGGTTTTGCGTCCGCGACCCGGCATAACTCCAATATATCCAGTTTTCTCCAATCGAACGATCATTTTCCCGAGAGCTCGTGGAAGAAATGAACCTTTCCGCAAATTCTTATGTCACCGAAATTACCGAAGTGCAATTAGCAATTCCTTTGTTTTCAAAAGAGCTTCACAAGTAAATCGCGTTTTGGCAGCGTAACAGCCATCATTGATAAGATATGACATTCCCTAGTTTTTATCCTCATAACATGGCTGCGAACCATGGATTTATGCAAGTTCTTTGTGCTTACAGAGCGAAATTGCAGTTACAATGGCAGTTTTACTTTTCTTTTCTTTTCTTTTTTTTAATAAAAGTAATAGAAATTAAAAAGGAAAAATTTCCTTTAGCATGTGTTTTTTATTGTCGTTTTTCATATTTTCTGTTGTGCAGCGCCATCTATCGGAGTTTCTCGAGCTAAGCTTTGTTTTCGCATAAGCGGTTTTTATTTAGTATGTGTACAAAATTTGAAGCCTTTACATTGGGTAGTTATATATACAGGGAGTTCAGAGTAGGGGTGGTTTAATTATGACCACATGTTTGTTTATTTCAATTGCATCGTTCGTCAATCTTACATGCGTATTCTCTACATCCTTTAAATGATATCCATATTGCATTGTACAGACCTAAATACCCACAACCTACTAATTACGCCACAAATAAAGGTAAAACAAAAATTTGCATTTTACTTAGGGGGGGGGTCTATATAAACTTCCATTTTTCATAAAAATAGCAATCCCTAAATGCAACGCAGAAAATAAAACATCCTTCAATTAGTGTATTTATAATTTTTCAATTTTTCTTACGATTTTCATAAGCGTTATTAACTTTTCAATGAAAAATCAATTATAGGGTTTCAAACAAATTCAAATCCTCTATTTATAACGATTATTCATATTAAATTTTCAAAATTATAAATATTTTTGTTTACTGCAATTTCAGCAGAATATTTACACAAGATTTTCTATATCGACAAAAGAAAAATGTTAGCCATATTTTTAATTATATAGAATTCTTACATGAATTCAGTCAATATTTCAACCTTCTAAGCTCGTATTATAAGAAACAAAAATTGTACACGAGTATAGCAAGGCTTTAATAAAATTATTGCATTCGATTTTTACAGTTCATAATGTTTATTCATTAACAAAATGAAAAATATCATTGAAAAAGTAGCATGGCAATGAATTAATAAATTTGTAATGTTTATTGAATAACAAAATTACTCATTATTTTGTATAGGAATAATACGCTCATGCAAAATGTCACGATAAGATCATTATTTTAGGAAATAAAACGTTATTTTAGGAATTAGAAAACAAAATTTAGAAAATATAAAATTAATTTAAAAGGTGTGGACATAATTTCTTTGTTCAATGGGACTGTCTAAAAATACATAATTACTTTAATCAAAAGTGAAGCTTTCCGAAAGCGATTTTTTCAAAATCATTATATATTATAGATTTATATCACGCATTTTATTTAAATGAAAAATCTATTTTTCAGAGAAATAATTGTAAAAAACTAATTTTAAATAGGAATTTCTGGTCCATAGAAATAGAAATTTCTTACTGTTTTTTTTAAAGTATTTTTCTTATTCATTTGACTAGCTATAAATTTTAAATACACTGGTTTCCAAAAATTAAAGAAAAATCACAAAAATAGCCATAACTCAAAATATTATATGCAGATTTTAATGAAACTCAGCCAAAATATACAACGCATAGTAAGGTATAAAATAATATGAAAAGAAATTACAAGAGAATTATGGTGTTTCAAAAATAGCATAATTATAAAAATAGCCAAATCAATTTGTCAGTTTCGTATAGTAAAAGTACCTTTACTATGCCGTATGATCACCTCTAGTAGCAATAGAGCACATACAGTGATGTGTCCTACGTTCAATTATGCGGTCGATGAGTTCGCTGGGAAGTGCGAGCCATTGCTCATGCAAAGAAGTTGTAAGCGTGGCAAGGGTCTGAGGAGGGGGATTGATAGCAGCAATACGTCTTCCTAAAGCATCCCAAATATTGCCCGATGGAATTCATGTCCGGTGATCGAGCTGGCCATTCCATGTGCTGAATTGTCTGGTGATGAAGATAATATGCCACGATGCGATCCCTGTGCAGCCTAGCAGTGTCGTTCTGTAACAGGAAATTATTACATATTGCACAGGCATAAAAGCGCACATAAGCATCAAAGATTTCTTCTCTATAGACGTAAGCATTCACGGTTCCACGTAGAAAGACATGGAGGTCTGTTCGTCCACTCAAAGAGATACCACCCTAAGCGCAGACACTGCATCCTCCGTACGAATCTTTTTCATGAATGTTCGATGGGTGATATCGTGTTCCCTGTTCTCTCTAAATGAAACAACGCCTGCTATTGCTTTCGAGGTTAAACCGGGACTCATCCGTGAAGAGACCACTCCTCGATTGATCATCCGTCCAGTGGACATGTTGACGTGCCCACATCAAACATTCCCTCCAGTGACGTGAGGTTAGCAGCACAAAATTGCTGGTCGCTTCGCATAAAATCCACCTTCGTAAAGCCTTTTACGCACAGTACACATTGACACCAATCTTCCAGAGGCTGCAGCAAGGGAGGATCTAAAATTAGATGGGGTTGCGGTTCTATTCCTTCGTACACAAAACCTCAAATATCGGTCATCGGCTCTTGCCGAAACCCTTGGCCGTGCTTGGCTGAACCTTCTTGGGCCCGAAGGTTTGAAATTTTTTCCAAAGCTTATGAACCCCAGAAGGGCTCACATTTAGCCATCTAGCCACCTCTCGCTGACTTTGTCCTGCCTCCAATCTCCCAATAGCTCTAAATCGCAGTTCTGTAGACAAATGATGCCTCGAGAACATCGTAATGAATTGGCTATTCCAGATTTATAATATCACTATCGCAGCGATAACTGCAGCCTTACTCTCTAACGTGCATTTTTACGTTCCTCACAGATCACGCAATGCGATATCAGCACCACTAATTTGCATTTGGTATTTTTATTCAGCATCTTTTTATTTAATAATATATGCAAATTGCATACGGATTGCTCTCTTTTTAAACGAGTTGCTATTTTTGTGATTTTTCCTTAATTTTTGGAAACCAGTGTAGCAGTAAAAATTCTGGCCTATAGCAATACTAATTTCCTACTTTGTTTAGTTAAATATTTAAATATTCAAAATTCCATAATTAAAATTCAATCTGTATGCCACAAAACAAATTTATATATTTTTCGTCAATTTCAATTATTGTACACAATTTTTCAATTGTGGGTCGAAAATAAATTTATAAACATTTGTGGCGATACAAATACGAGTCTGCTGGGATATCATCCAAGAATAATTTATATTTCAACAGTATTCAGCTCCAGGTCATGTTACTAAAGTGTGCAAAACAGCGATTTCAAGATAATCTTATTTCAGCATTGAAATGCCCGGCAATAGCCCAGACCTTAATCCAATTGGAAATATATGCAGTGTAGTAAAGAAACGTGTTGCACTGAAGCAACCCTGCAATAAAATCGAATCAATAGAAGCAATAATTATGGTATCGTATTATAATTGCTTCAGAAGTAAAAGATTTGATTCACTCCATGGGAAGGCGTTGTACGACCGTAATTAAGAGTAATGCTTACCCAAATAACAAGGGGAGGTTCCGAGGTCAGGGATACAGAATACGGCGAACGTTTGTGTAACGATAGAGTATAGCTATTATATAAACATATGAAAGCCATAAAGCGCAATATCCTGTGGTCTTGAGAAAATAAGGCTCAAAGTTTAAGTAACAGTTTATATTTGGGGTAAATTACTCCATTTGGCAAGCGGCTCGGCTCTCATGGTTGGAACCGCGTTAAATTCTTGAACTTTTCCTTTGAGTTTGAATCCCAGGACTCTTAATTTTTAGCGCCGAACATGTTTATAAATTGTTTTCGATCCACAATTGAAAAATTGTGTATAATCATTGAAATTTACGAAAAATATAAATTAAATATTTGTTTTCTAATATACAAATTCAATTTTAATTATGGAATTTTGCATATTTAAATATTTAACTAAAAAAGAGTAGAGAATTAGTATTTCTATAGGACAAAATTTTTTACTGCTATTTAAAATTTATAGCTATTGTAATTAATAAGACAAATAATTTAAAAAACAGTATGGAATTTGTATTTCTGTAGACAAGAAATTGCTATTTAAAATAGCCCAGTACTATACTGGGCTACAATAATTACATTATTTAAATGAATAATCTATTTTTCAGAGAAGTAAAATAAAATTCGGGATATAATTTGTTTCATTATCCAAAAACACACAAAAAAAATTTTTTTTAACTTTTTTTTTTTAACTTAACGTTGAAATACGGTATGCTACATTATATACACCAGCTTCTATGGATGCATAAAAGAATCTTTACTTATTGGTACATGCAACGTTTACATTTTTTTTTCAAATCTCTACCCATTTTCTTAAAACTGCTGGGCTGTCTATTTCAAACCCATTCATAAGATGTGGGCTACTATGATATTTTTGCTGATGGCATATTTTGATGGTATCCAATTGGTACAGTCTGGAAAAAAAAAAAAGATTCATCTGCATTTATTCTCAGACCGTTTAGGATTTAAAATCACACCAAGGATATATCAGACACTGAATATTTTCTTCTTTCAGAATGGGAATGGAATTTTCGCAATAGTTGTAGTCCATATTAAAAATTGCAGCAACTTAAATTTTTCAAATAGCAATATACATTTTAGATACATTTTTTTACAGTTCCTTGGATAAAATCAGCCCAGAAAAGTATATAACATTCGTAAATGTTGTCTTCTAAATGTCTTCTTCTCAATTTGATGAAAAATACATAAACTAATGTTAAATTCACTTGACAAACTTTAATTTATATCTTGCAAAAAATCATCCGATTAAAAAACAAAATGTTTTCAGTGAAATACATTGGATGTGTCCAAACATTTTTGGATTTTTTTTTTTTTTTTACTCGAAAGCATTATTTTAATTCTGAAAATTAATAAATTGATAATAAAAAATAATGAATTATTACCTACATCAATTTTTACATAAACAGAATGGGTATCATCAAATACATGAATGTGAAAGTTCATAGTTAATTCCAACCATGTGTCTTTTCGAGACACAGCGAAAGTTATCCTTTAAAAGGTCTATAAAGTTACCCTATTCTGATACCATTTAAACACATACCGGGTGGTTATAAAATAAGTGTCTCTATTTGGAGCTTGAAGGAATAACCGGAATGAAACCAAAATCGGTGCACTTACTATTCAAGAAGGGGGTAGAAAAATGGAACAATAAAAAGAATTAATTGCAATAATCGCCGACAGATGGCGCTTTTGAGTGTGAAATGTAATGTGTAATCTTATGTACCGTGGAGGTGCCGCAAACCTCAATTACTTTACTGCATATCAAAACATGTGCTAAACATCACTCCTGATGCGTTACATTCCGCAGTTGAGCAAGTCGTGCACCACCTGGATTGTGTTCTCGAGCACAATGGCCGTTTGGGACCTGAACATGATCGGCAACGCCTTGCGAAAGCGTAACCACAATCACTGTGACATTTTCGAATAAATTAGGTGTGTCGTCTGGTTTGACGCCTTAATTCTTTGTTCTTGTATTACACATTACATTTCACACCCAGTAGCGCCATCTGTCGGGGATTATTGTAATTATTTTTTATTATTCCATTCTTCTTCCCCCTTCACGAATAGTAAGTGTACCGATTATGGCTTCATTCGGGTTATTCCTTCGAGCTACAGGCAGCTCCAAATAGGGATACTTATGTTATAACCACCCTGTATATGAATACCTGAAACAGTAACCTGAAAATTTATTCGAAAAATTCTTTTAAGTAAAATTTGGAAGTTTTTTTTATACATCAATTGCCTCAACAATTTTACTGGTATGATTCTAGATTTTGTTTTGAGGAGGAAGAGATCTTAATTTTTGTGAATAAATTTCCTTTTATAACTTTATGAAGATTTAATAAGAAGTATATAAACTACACCTTTTTCCGTATTGCCTTGATCCAAGGAACTGAAATAGGGTGCGAAACATGTGTGTTATAATTTAAAAAGCAAAGTTGGTGCAGTTTTTAATATGTAGGCTATCCTTATTTAAAATACTGCCTTCATATTCGGAAAAAAGGCAATATTCATAATTTAATGACACCCTTGGATGATTTTATCGTAAACGGTCTGCGAATAAAGATAAACGCATTTATTTATGTACTGACTGTACATACAGTAGTACTCAATTATAAGATATTTTTAGTTACTTACCGGGTGTGTCAAAGATGACCGACGATTTGAAAAAATCAATTAAAGAAAAACGGAAGGCGCGATAGAAATGTACAGTTTGCTGCATTCTGCTTAGGTAACCAGAGAATTTATTCTGGCCAATTTTCAAAATTAGTTACAAAGCTCGTCAATAGATGACGCTACTATTCTGGACGCACTTCGTCCTTTTAGATCGGTATTATTTCTACATCCTAGAGTATACTTCGAAAATGGTTTATTTGATGGAACAGCGTATTTTTATTGCTTTGGAGTTTCATCGCCTGGACACAGTATTGTTGCAACGAGGCGCAGTTTTCAAAGGAAATTTAATATCAGAAACGATCCGGCAAACAGTACAATACAGGCACTGTTCAGCGTACTAGAAACGTCAATGACGACCGTGCTGGAAATGTCGGCAGCCCAAGCACAGCCGTTTCAGAGCCGAATGCTGCCGTCATTCAGCAGATCATCCAACAGCGATGCCAAGTTTCCATTCACCGTGTTGCTTGTCAGACTGGACTAGGACGAACAAACTTAATCATGCGTCACAGCCTTCACTTGTTTCCTTACAAGGTCTAGACTCGACAACCTCTGATGCCATTAATTCACGCAAGACGTTCGCAAACGCTATGGTGCTGAAGTTGGATGCCTGCGAAAACATTTGGTTCTCCGACGAAGCGTATTTTTTTGTCGGTGGCGACGTTAACCCTTTAAAGCGCGGAATAAATATGTTTGCAAAATAATGAAATAATGGACTGACACCAGATTTTACAAACGATTTCCTTAGAAAAGAATAACTTGCTGATTTTCCCTTACTTTATAAAAGGAAAATTTCAATAAAATATTCTTGGTGCCGTTTGTCAGTTTTGGAATTAAAATTAGGTGTCCTTTTTTGTGACCACCGCTCGCTAAAGGGTTAATAAGCAGAACTGGCACATTTGGGGAACGGAAAATCCGCATGCAGTCGTACCTTCATCTCTGCATCCACCAAAAGTCACGGTTTGGTCCGCCACTTCTTCCAGGACTTTTTGGGCCCGTTTTGGAAACCAAACGATAACTTCAGCAAAATATCTGGATATTCTCCATGAATTTGTGTCCATTCAAAATGCTTTGGAGGTAGGTAGAAATAGCTCGTGGTTTATACAGACGGTGCCCGGGAACATCGAACGGCAGCAGTGTTCGTTTTCTCAACGAACATTTCGTCGATCGTGTTATTCCCCTTGACTACGAAAAGCATACGCAAATTGGCATGGATTGGCCTCCCTATTCGCCAGCTTTGATGCCATGCGATTTTTTTTGTTTGAGAGTACTTGAAAGACCAGGTGTATCGTCACAATGCACAAACTGTAAATGAACTGGAACAATACATCTCTGCTGCTTGTCAGAACATTCCAACCGAAATGTTTTCACGAGTATCTACGAATTTTGTCCTCTGACTGCGCTACGTTGTTACTGCAAACGGTGGTTATTTTGAAAGCATTATTTTATAGTTTTTCCTAGTCAGAAGCGCCATCTGTTGACGAACTTTGTAACTAATTTAAAAATTGGTAATAATAAATTCCCTGGTTACCTAATCAGAATGCAGCAAACCGTACATTTCTATCGCCATCTGTTGTTCTATTTTTCAAATCGTCGGTCATTTTTGGGACACCCGGTACATGATTCATTGGCGGTACGTGATACATTGTCGATTAATATTTAATACTATAATAGAATACGAGCAGGGAAGACCGAGCTATGCTCGGTCAAAATTAAATTTGAGCTCAAATATCATGACTCATGACCAAAATAACCCACTAATTGAATTTTCTCGAACATGTGACCTAGCCCAACAGTCTTCTCGTGCTCGAAAACCATTGGATGCAAAATTTAGTGTAAATTGAGCCGCTTTTTGGATCTTGACCCAGAATGACCCAGAATGACCCACTAATCAAATTTTCTCGAACATGTGACCTAGCCCAATGATTTTCGCGTGCCCGAAACTCGTAGGATACAAAATTTAATCAAAATCGTTAGAGCCGTTTTTTAGATAAAATTAATTTGACCCGCTTTGACCCAAAAATGACCCACTAATCGAAAGTTCTCGAACATTTGACCCAGCCCTATAGTCTTTTAGTGCCCGAAAATAGTCGGATACAAAATTTCGTCAAAATCGTTTGAACCGTTTTTTAGATACAATTAGCTTGACCATGACCCAAAATGACCCACTAATTGAATTTTCTTGAACATGTGATCTAGCTCAACAGTCTTCTCGTGCCGGAAAACTATTGGATGCAAAATTTAGTGTAAATTGAGCCGCTTTTTAGATCTTGACCCACAATGACCCAGAAATGACCCACTAATCGAATTTTCTCGGACATGTGACCTAGCCCAATGATTTTATCGTGCTCGTAGCTCGTAGAACACAAAATTTAATCAAAATCGTTAGAGCCGTTTTTTAGATAAAATTAATTTGACCCGCGTTGATTCAAAAATGACCCACTAATCGAAAGTTCTCGAACATGTGACCCAGCCCAATAGTTTTCTCGTGCCCGAAAATGGTCGGATACAAAATTTCGTCAAAATCGTTTTAACCGTTTTTTAGATACAATTAGTTAGACCATGACCCAAAATGACCCAAAATGACCCACTAATCGAATTTTCTCGAACATGTGACCTAGCCCAATGGTTTTCTGGTGCCCCAAAACGGTAGGATACGAAATTTCGTCAAAATCGTTAGAGCAGTTTTTAAGATAAAATTTGCATATATATATATATATATATATATATATATAACCACACACAAGATTTGCTCGTATTAGAATATATGATATATGTAAGTCAATTATATTAGATATATTATATTCACATGGTATTTTACGCTTTCCTCGAAAGCAAATAGTTCACGCTTTCCGATAATTAGTGTTCTGCTCAAAACCATTATTAAGTATCGGAAATGCACCGTAGATATATTTTCTTGTAAAATTCAAAATTATAAATCCTTTCCTAAATATGTTTTTAATTTATTTTTTTTTATAAAAGACTAACTTTTAAATAATTACCGATTTTTTTTTTACTTTATAAAGAAATGTAATGCTTTTCTTAAAAAAATTAAAGCAAGGAAACGGAAATATTTTCATTAACGAAAAAAGAAAAATATTGAAAATGTGTTGCATAAAAATTTAAAGAGGTTTAAAAGTATTTTAATCTAAGGAGAAAGGAACTTTTATTGCTAATTTTTTTACTTCATTTCAGAAGTGCCAATTTTTATAAAATACATATTTTACAAAATATTTAAATTTATATTCTATATATATTAAAAATTTAATCCTGAATGTAGTTTTCTATTCCAGACCCTTTTTAGACTAGAATTATAAATACTTTGAACTTTTCACTTGTGAATAAACAGGGTGATTGTTTTAAATTTCAAAGTGTATGTATCATTTTTAGTATTCCTGACGGAAACAAAAAGAAGCGTGTATTTCGTATTTTTCCACTGTTCTTTTTTTTTTCCAAAAACTTTATCGTTGTCTTTTAAAAAGGAATCTTAAAACTGGCAGAGTTGGAAATATTTTCAACATAAATTTTTAAAGAAGCATTTACATTTTATGGAAAAGAAAAACATGTTTACAGAAATATTTTACAGGTGGTATTTGCAGAGTTACTTTCTAATATCCTAATATATATATATATATTTAAAAAGCAATCTTATAAAAATATTTGACTATATATCTAAAATATTCATTATTTTATAATAAAAAAATATAAAGATTAGATGTCGTTAAAAGAAGAACATCTCTAGTTTAATTTTCAGTAGAATGCAATTTGAACCAACTAAATATTTTTGCATTTATTAATATCTAACCAGAAAAAAATATAAAGAAAAGTAAAATATAAAAAATAATTTAAATCGATTTAAAAAAAAATAAGTCTTTATATTTAAATTATTCGCGTATCTTAATCCATTTTGAGACAGGTAATTCTTTTAACCCCCCCCCCTTTTTTTGGAGGGGGTGTATGCCGCAAGTTCGCATGCTTTTTTAAAGATCTCCGTACAAAGAACAAATAATAAAGAAATGTAGAGTGCACAAAGAAAATTAAATTATTTTTTAAATAGAAACAAATAAAAAAAATTACTTATATAGAGCATTTAACAACACAGGATGACAAACGAACAGGACAGTTTATAATAGCATCAACAATTCAATTAACTTCCAAAGCTTGGTATCACATGCACCTCCCCGGACGCCTAATGACGAAGAGCTGTAGTTAGTGATGTGCTCAATCACCGATTTTGTCATTGGAATAAATCATTTTAGCATACACAAAAGTATAGTTGCCAACCTTCGTATGTTTTTCATCAATTACCACCAGAAAATTTGTAAAAAGTATTAGTTGCCAAAGTTTGTATTGTTTTTAAATCAATAAATGTTGTAAAGAAGTATGTGGCTCTTAAATACATTCCAATTAAAAACCTTCATTTTTACAAAATACCTGTTAGTAATTGATTAAAAAAAGTACGAAGGATGGCAGCTATGCTTTTGTGCATGCCCAAATGATTCATTCGAATATCAAAATCATCCATTTTCCCCAGCACTAGTTATAGTGTTTGAGTAAAGCGGGATTTCTGTGAGCCGAGACAAATAAATTCTCCATAATAACATTCTCAAATTAAGTTAGAGATAAATTTTTACATGATTTTACTTGTGTGAGCATACATAAGTTAAAAACATGAACGAAAACTCATGCGTCAAGCATAGACTATGAAACACTTTCCAGCACATCCAGAAAACTGTACCTAAACCTCACCGTTAAATAAGGTGAAATATATGTAAGTAACAGTTTAGAAAAGATATATACCACATTTAAAAATACAGTTTTTGAAATTACCTTCCAGTGTCTAAAACGTAGTGTAATTATTTTGTGCAGCCGTGTATAGGATCAATGATGTGGATATATAGCATGATAAAATTTATGTCAGTTAAAATATTCACATTTAGGAATTTTCGCCAATCGATGGAAATGCACTCGAAATCTTTTGTACAACCCTGTATATGATCTGAAGCCTTTTGTAAATACCACATATTAAGCTAAAAGGCTTAAAACTCATTCGCAGCAATTACCAACCGTAAACGACAATGTATCTTTCTTTGCGTAGCCCTGTATATGAATTTATTTATATTCCACAAACTTATTAGTATACTAAATATATTATTGTTCAGCAAGAAAATGCGTAACACAATTAAAAACTACCCTTAAGCAATTCATACCCTTAAGCAATTCATTCCCATAGTCTGTAATACTTAGATTCCCTTGTGTAGCCCTGTATATGAACAACCGAGTTTATAAACACATACGTAATATGAAAAAATTCAGTTAAACTTAAAACCGCAGACCAAAGTTGAAAGCGTCCTTATCACACATAGACTGTAAATATCGCCCATGTACTGTAACCGATTTCTTTTGTGTGTCGCTGTCAATAAACGCAATGCACACCACACTTTCAAGAGAGCAATTTATAGTGAGCCTCACTAATGCATATAATTTTCATTATGTTTGAAATAGTGAAATATCACTAAATTACACTGGAAACGATTTTTCCCCATAGAACAATGTGTAACAGAATTATTTTGTTTGACACTGTAAATGAATAATTAGCTTTGCACTCCATGTTATACAAAAAGCATGTTTTAATGCGCTTCATTATTATATATCAATTTCATCATGTTTTAAATGACATAGCATCATCAAAATGCACTTGAAGCGATTATTTTCCACTAACTGTAATGCAACGGAATACTTTTGACTGTTCCTGTAAAAAAACTAAGTGCTACATACTTCAGTTGAAATAGGGAGCATGCTACATGTAATCGGCAATAACATACAAAAATTTCAGGGCGATCTGAGTATATTTACGCAAGTTAGAGCAAGGCCAGAGGGAAGACAACTTATTCTTCTCTAATTAAAAATATATAAAATCTTTATTACGGTGGTACCCTGGCTCCAAATGCTGGAACGAGATTTCGCCATCTTATTCTTGCACTTAATGCAGCACAAAAAAGTTGTTTGAACCCGGAACAAAGTCTCTAACAGTGTCACTTTTGTGCAATCATCAAAAATCTTGTTTCTTATTATCTAATAATGCCATAACGAGCAGGAAAGACCGAGCTATGCTCGGTCAAAATTAAATTTGAGTTCTAATATCATGGCCCATGACCAAAATGACCCACTAATTGAATTTTCTCGAACATGTGACCTACCTCAACAATCTTCTCGTGTCCAAAAACCATAGGATGCAAAATTTAGTGTAAATAGTCTGAGACGTTTTTAAGATAAAATAGCTTGACCCCTAATGACCCATGACCAAAATGACCCACAAATTGAATTTTCTCGAACATGTGACCTAGCCCAACAGTCTTCACGTGCCCGAAAACCATATGATGCAAAATTTAGTGTAAGTAGTCTGAGCCGCTTTTTATATAAATTAGCTTGACCCAGAATGACCCAAAAATGACCCACTAATCAAAAGTTATCAAACATGTGACCCAGCCCAATAGTCTTCTTGTGCCCGAAAAGGGTCGGATACAAAATTTCGTCAAAATCGTTTGAACCGTTTTTTAGATACAGTTAGCTTGACCATGACCCAAAATGACCCACTAATCGAATTTTCTCGATCATGTGACCTAGCCCAATCGTTTTCTGGTGCTTCAAAACGGTAGGATGCAAAATTTCGTCAAAATCGTTAGAGCCGTTTTTAAGATAAAATTTGCATAACGACACACACACAAGATTTGCTCGTATTAGAATATATGATAAACATTATCATAGAAAAACGCTTTATTTGACACTTCCAAATCTGTTAAGGCGGAATAGTAATTGAGAGCATAAGTGGAACAGCTTTCGGAATTAGCATGTACCCCATCTATTATAATTTTGTTGCTTTTCTTCTCTGGGCCTAAGAAATTTTAGTTATAAACTGAAGTTCCGTTTTTACATGTTTTAGAGTATTTTATTAAATTTATCTCAAATGTACAGAGAAGTGAAATTTAGAAAAGGAACGACTTTTTAAATAATAATGACTAGCGATGTTATAACAGGCATACTGTTTCGGTAACCACGCTCATCCGTTAACACTTTGACGTCCTAATAATAGGACATGTCTTTACATTTACTACATTCTTTTCAATGCCTATTATTATCTGCATGTAGTATTGACAGTATGGGTCTATACATTTACTGTTATCACTTTATTTAAAAAGCTTTCTGTAATAAAACTAAACGAACAGTGCGTTTAAATCTCTATACATCGTTCCTGAGATTTTTTAAACATGTGTTTCATTCTTGAAATTTAAAAGTAGGGTCTACTTTTCAGAAGCAAAAAATGAAAATACTTGAAAGTTTCTATGTCTATGTAATCCTCTTATAATACATCATAAAAAGTTTTCGAAAATTCTTCCATAGCGTATTGTCATAATAGTACGCAAAATAACCGTATTCGTTAGATTCAAATAAATGACATTCGTTAAATTCCAACAAAACTAAATTTTTTCAATTTGACAGCTACTTTTAATATATAAATCTACAACTAGTTTTCCCAGAAAAACCACACTAATTTTAGAACATTTTATCTGAGAAAATGATTAAAAATGATTATAACAGTAATTTACAACAAGTCATGATATATAATTAAAGAATTCATTTACTTTCTCAACTTTGGTCATCCTTGTTGCTTTAGAAGTCTGGCAATATATTTTTAATTTATTTCTTTTACCGTAGCGCTCTTTTGTTTCATATTCTTATGTCCATACTTTAAGGATTGTTTTCCTCTAAACGACATTCGATGTTTTCGCATAAACAACTAAAGCAACCATGTGTATGTGTGGAGGAAAATAAAACTGATGTTGACAAGAGGAGTGGTTGTGGCATGAGACTTGTCCTTATCCAGACGCACAATTCAGAAGAAATGATTCATGCTCAATCCTCTAGAGTAGCGGTTCTTAAATTTTACTGTTATGCTACCCACTTGAAAGTTTAAAAATATTTCGTGACTTACCGAATATGTAGGTTTATCTCTTGTATAGTCTACCGCTGAAAAAAAAAGGATTTCTTTTACAAAAACTTATCTTTTATACACGAAAATAGTACACAAGTATCAAACAAAATATGCAAACGGGAAAATAAATGTTTTCGAAATGTGAATAATCACAATAATGACGTTATATTTATAAAAAAAAATGAGATACTTTTACAATGCATGGAAAAATACTTTTACGAATATGTTGAAAAAACACATGGTAAAAGTCGAAGGAATTTATAACATTTTTGTTTTGTACCCACTAAAACTACCAGATCAATATTTAATAAAATGCTGTCTTTTCATGAAGTTGTTTCTCTATATTTATTCAAATTTTTTAAGCATTCAAATTTTTAATGATGCCACATATTGTGTATGTTATGTGTTTGTAGTAGATAAAATTAAGGATATTTTTTTGAAAAAAATACTCTATCGTTCTGCCATCAACAGAAACATTTCCCGCCACCCACAGATGGGTTGCGACACATAGTTTCAGAACAATAAAAGAAATATTCCACAGTAGAGGGCAAGTTTGTTGTATATGTTTTAACATTGAACTTCCTCTTAAGGAAATGTGCAAAACTTATTGTAAATAATAAGTGTTGGACCGAAAAACGATCCGAAAATACCTATACGTGAGTTATAGTGGATATACTAAATAAAGATATTACTTGCTGCGCGTTGTGAAATACAGCTAATTTAGAGGTAACACCTCGGTTCGAAATTTTTGTTTAACACCTGTAGAATTATTTTTTTGCAAGAAGTAATAGAATAAAATGCCAATGCAGCGAATAAAAGAAAGATACATAGATATACGATGAAATTTATTTATCAAATGCGTTCTTTATGAAATATATACAGATTTACAAAATTCATTTTGTTGCGTTAACAGAAAAACAACATATCGTATTGTATTTTTGTATCATATCAGTCTTATCGTATGTAACGATGCGGCATCTTTGAATTTACCGAAACTGTGGCTCGAGTTACTCCAGGGACACAGATATGAAAATAAAGAACCAAGTAAAAACAAAAAATAACGTGCGTATTTTTTTAAAAATACATGAGAATAATAACTTTAAAGCCCGTGCAATTATGAAATATTCTCATTTGTTTTTGAAAATGACTCGGAGTGAGTCGAAACATGTAAAACAACCTAATAAAAGTTATTTTAATTTGTATTATTATGTTGTTAATTTACAGACTGTCTTGCTGCGCATGACAAACATAGTCTCTGTTAATCTAAATACAAACCGTTCTACGTATTTTCTGTTTGCTCCAGAGAGCTTTTCACTTGCCATATGTACGTCAATCTATGACGTACCTCATTTTTTAGCCTCGAAATTAAGGATTTTTGTCAAACTTCTACGTCTATAAAGTAACTTCTATAGTATTGATTAAAGTGTGAGACACCCTACCTCACGACTAGCTAAATAATTTTGTGTTCCGTATGCCCAGACATCGTACTGACTGCCTTGCTGCGCATGACAAATACAGTCTCTGTTAATCTTCATACAAACCGTATATTGCTAGTTTTTCCTACGCATTCTCGGTCTGCTCCAAAGAGATTTTCACATGCCGTATGTACTTCAATCTATGACGCACCTCATCTTATAGCCTTCCCAACAAACACAAGATTTATGGCCGCCTTCTGTAAACATTAAGACCAAAGAGACTTTGGGTTGGGTTGGGTTGATTATTGACGGCCAATTATCTACACTAGGGATATAGGCCCGGGGGAAGTGCCCTTCGTGGGGGTCTTTCTAAGGGAACCTAATCCGTATTTACGCATGGATAAATCCACGGCTCGAAGAAAACCACGAAAACTCCGAACGATTAGGCCGACGGGCGCGATTGGGATCGAACCCAGCACCTCCCGTCTACCAGCTTCGAGAGCACAACCTCTCAGCCACAAGAGACTTTGGGCCATTTGTACCCAGCCAACGTTGTATTTTAAATGACACACCACTACATCCGCTGACCACTGTTTCATTGATAACGGTAGAGCGAAAGTAAAAGTAATTGACTATCGGTGTCCAGTAGCCATTGAAGATGAGTTTCTGGCCGCGATATAAAAGCCTGGCATCAAATAAAAAGAAAAGGGGCAATGCCATGTATTTGATACATTGAAGATATAAAATATTTTTTCTTCACTGTATTCAACATAATTTTCGATAATTAAAATCTGTCATTAGATGAAAGTTTTAAATGGGGTGCGAAATATAAATTTTTTTAAACTTTTACGTATTTTTTTCTGAATTACAAGTAAAAGCGTCTTGAGTCTAAAATATGCACGTATACATAAATAATTTTTATGAGCACATTTTAGTGAAATTGAACATATGTTAATTTTAATTCGTATATTATTTTTAATTGCAAAGATAAATATTTACAAAAATTAATAGCAAACATATCCGAATTCCCTTTTAAACGATACGAAATGCATTGGAATAAACTGCACGGTTTAAGCATACTTACTATATAGATATAATTACATTTTTAATGATAAATGTCAATTTATTTATATATTTATTTGCAGTTTCAACAGAAAAATATTCACCCATAAAGAACAAGTGGAAAGTATATGCTACTTATATACCCCAATTACAACTCCGTTTTCCCGTATTATAATATTTTAAATTTGTTTCTAACATAAAATACGATTGCGAAAAAGAACTTTCCATGTAATGGTGATCAAATAATTGTTAAAATAAAACAAATACAAAAGAAAAAATCCCTGACGGCTCGGCCTACAGGCACAGGTAGATTTCGAAGATGCAGACCGTGGATCTGTTTGTTTGGAGTTCTGTTTGTTTGGAATTGCAGAAGAAATGACCTTTTTGCCATGATGCCGCAGTTGGACCGCCCACTTCGAAATCTAACTTTGCAGGCGGAGTCGGCAGGGATTTTTTTTGCTGCTATATGGGTTGGTCCTATAAACAATTGTCAATATAGAAGTTTTAGATAATATTAAAAGGATTTATAATAAATTTAAGCGGATTTGATAACTTGTGAATTGACGAAGTTCTGAATTTTTTTCTTCTAACCCCCCCCCCTTTTTCTCCCCCTTGGGGCCATTTTTAATGGTATAAAAAATCTGTTATACATAAATTTTCTGCCCTTTTCCTAGAAGTAATAATAATTTTAAACAGATTCGATACGTATCATAATTAAGACGTTATGGTTTTTTATCTGTTTTCACAAAAAGCCCTCTCATTCCCCCCCCCCTTGGTTCGACTTTGGCCATTAACGAACTTGACCGAGATTTTATGCCCCTTGATTTTATGTATTAGTTTGGAAGAGATTTGTGCAGAATTATTGGAGTTATCGTGTCTATAAAAAAGTGACATAGATAAATAGATATATAAAGTTTTGAACTGGGGGTGGTTTAGGGTTCTGAGAGTCATAATCGGCGTAGATCTGCAAAAAATTTTCAAAAATTCTAACTTAGGGGAGAATGTAATAGGTAGTATTTCTTACGAAATCTACCTAACAAATGGATGTTTTTGTAAGAACTGAAAACTGTATCAAGTTGTTTAAAAAAAAAAAAATCAAAAAAATGCTTTTTTTCAAGTGACTTAAAATATATAAAAATTAAAAGAAAAATATATACGGTTTAATAAAAAAAAGTTATTTTTATTTATTGTACTAAGCATTGGCTCATAAAAGCTACCCCCTCCCCCCTCTCCGAAAAAAATTGTTTCCGTCCCAAGTACGCAAGTTATCAGACCTGCAAGGGGGGCTCACGGTCAAGGCGATTTGAGGGTTGCGATAAGAGAGTTTTCCTGGAATTTTCTGTCCTCGTCCTGTCTAATTTTTGCTCTGTCATCCAGGTGTACGGAGTGCCAATTTAGGAGATAGTCCAGTCAAATTAGCCCATTTTTGAGCAGTTTGCCATAATAAATGCTAAAGAGATAAAATTTGGTCCAGTTGTTCATTGATGGCGACTGATAACTGTGTAAAAAGTCTCCATGCATAGGAGGTGAGCGGGGGGAGGGGGGGGGGCAAAATAAAGTATTTTTTTTTTAGTTTTTTACAAATATCTCAGAAACTGTTGGTTTTCTGAAAAAATTACTCTGACATAAATTAAAGAACATAAAATTATCTACAAATGACAGGTACATACAGTGGAACCTTGATTATGATTCTGGCCTCTAGCTAGCATGAACCGTTCCATGAAAATTCATGACAATATAGTTCCAGTCAATCCCACTGGTAATCTTTCAACGGATCTCGATTGCTAAACAACATGATGAAGACTTGGAAAAATACTTACAATTTGAGTTGGCTCCTTTTCCGCTAGCTCTTTTTGACGAAGGTGTCATGCGAAAGACGAAGAAAACAGCCATCTACGATTTCTTCAAACCATTGCAACAGCCCATTGATTTCCAAAACTGTGATATTATTATGGATGGTGGTTTCCTTCTTCACAAAGTCCCTTGGTCAAGAGGTTCAACTCTTAATTCAATTTGTGACGGTTACAACAAATATATCTCCACACATTATGAAGGAAAAAGCTGTACAGTGGTTTTTGATGGCTACTCCGACACTGTCAATAGCACGAAATCAGCAGAGCAAAACCGAAGATATGCACTGAAGAAGTCCGTGTTCAGTTATTTATTATTATTGCGTAAATTATTTTAAAAATTTTAAATATCTATCAATCTATTCTTTAAATTAGTTTGCCTCGATTTAAATATAAAAAATATGACTTTAAAAAGAAAATTACTTTCTTTTCTTCTTCTTCTGGGTAAAGAAATTTACCAGTTTATACTCAAGAAAAATTCAGTGACAGTAACAATGGAATAAAGTTTCTTACATTTTTTTAATAGCTAAAAAGGCGGAATATAAACTATAAAATAAGTTTTATTAGACTGTTGACATGTTTCGGCTCCATCGGAGCCATTATCAAAACAAATAAGAATATTCTACAATTATTATTTGCAACGTCATCATTTAATTTTTAACTTCAAAAATCGTGCAACTGTAGAATATTCTTATTTGTTTTGTTTATGGCTCCAATGAAGCCGAAACATGTCAACAGTCTAATAAAACTTATTTTACTCTTTATTTTACGCTTTTTAGCATTTAAAAAAAGAATATTATTACATGGTATTATAATTTGTTATATTTTTAATGGAAAAGAGTTTAATAAAATTTAAGCAAAATGTTGTTGGCATTTAAAATTACTGAAAATAATTCTCAAGGATTTTATAAAGTTTGAAATAATGTATTTTTTCTAAAGTTTGACTATTAAACTGTGAGAGAAAAATCTAAATGTTATGATGCAAATATATGTAATAGAACAGATTATAATGATTTAATAACACTTAAAAGAATAAACATAATTTTTTGGTAGCAGACTGTAAAAACCAGTGAAAAAAAATCATATTATATATCATTTGTTAAATATAAAATATATAACAGATCATATTACTATCATATACATAAAGATTATTTAAGCAGCAATTCTAATTTTATTCTGGAGAAAAGAATGCTTTTTAGAAGTTTATTTAAATGATAAAGTGTTTTTGCGTGAAAAAAAAGTACTCATAATTATTTAGGTACACTTTTTAACAAAACTATAAGTCAACTTACCTTGATTTTTTTTTTTCAAAAAAATTCTGAAACAGAATACTTGACGTAGTGGATTAATTAGTTTATTTTTTTTAATTATATACTTTTAAAATTTATATGAAATGCAATAATTGAAAAATAGCATATGATATAAATTTTAAAAATATATAATTGAAAAAATAAACAAATACTTAATTCACTATGTCAAACATTTTATTTTTTAAATTTTTGAAAAAAAATCAAGGTAAGTGAATTTATAATTTTGTTGAAAAGTGTACATAAATGATTATCAGTACTTTTTTCACGCAAAAACAATTTATCATTTGAATAAACTTCTAAAAAGTATTTTCTTTATAGAATAAATTCTGATTTATGCCTAAATCTTTATAGGGCGACAGTGGCTGGATTTTGGCTAGCTTACATTTATAATAGGCATAAAAGGCATTTTTATGGGCATATTTGGGCTAGATTTAATTCTTGAAAACCACATATGGCGTGGTTACGGCGAGTTTCTGGCTAGCTTTTATTCATTACGATTTTTAGTGGCCTAGGTATGGCTAGTTTCCATTAATAATTGCCATTTAAACTATAATTGTTGCTAGTTGTATGCTATCTGTCATTTATAATTAACCGTTAGTGGCCTAATTATGGTGATCGTATTGTATTTCTGGCCAATTCTATTGTGGCCGGCGTGACAGTTTTTTGACGTTGCCGTTACGGCCAATGATAGCGGGCCCCCATCTAACAGTTTGATCCAAGGCTAACGTAGACATCAGTGGCCCGCAAGTTCTGTGTTCGTTGGGTTGAAATTAAAGGATTTTTGTTTGAAACACACAAGAGAAATTTTGAAACTAACGAAATACAGCAAATCCCAATTCGTTTACGTTTTTTTTTTTTCAAATTTATATTCAGTGCTCACAGGGCCTGAATTATGCACAATCCTAGGGGGTCGAAAACCTGGTCACCAAACTTTCACGGTCTCCTAAATAGAACCAGACATGATCACATGTTAATAAATATACATTAGATTAATATTGCTCCGTAAGGAGGTCACATTGCAGTTTTCAGTTTGAGCTTCTGAAAAAATCTCAACGTAATCCACACACATCTGGATTTAAAGTATTGTCTTCGTATACAAATGCAAGACACACCCAGTTAAAGGGGTTCTATTTCCGGGAAAACAATTCGAGTAAATACGGTATTTTATTGGGTACATGTACCGTGTGTTTTGTTCTGTACGAAACACGATTTATATTGACAGTAATTTTATTGTTATCTTTAGACTCATTTCGTACAAACATTGCTTAATTTATGAGCACGAGTGTAAATATCATTCTAGGAATTAACTTTTTCAGCAAAACAATATTGGGTCCATACTGGAATTTTTGTTTTGCAGGAGAAAAAGGCCACAAACAATGTCGTCTATAATAAAGAAGTGTGCAAACAAATTGTTTTAAGGCAAAGTATCTTTTAAAATGAATTTTATTGTTTCATAAGATGAAAAATTTGACATTTGCTCTCTGGCGCCAATGCAAAAAAAATATGGAATATTGTTGAAACAGATGATTTTTACAGTTTAAACATTTTATTTTACAGAAAATCGATTCGCAGAGAAGTTGTATCAAGGCATAAACGCAGTTTGCGTAAAGAGTAATAATCCTTACTTGTTAAATTTCAGAAAGCATTTGTCGTTTACTTTCTAAATTTTACTTTCTAAATTTCCAAATTACGCCAGTTTGTACGATTCTAGTTTCAAAATCTTCCAGTTTGTCAAGATTGTAATTATAGGCAATCACGGTATTAAGAGTGAAGTGAGATTTAAGTGAAATGTTTTCTAGATAGTATATTCATGATATATTCATTTGCAGATAATGGAATAAATCGCCAATTAAAATCTTCAAGAAGTAGGTATCCCAAGATTATCTATGTGCAAAAAGGTCAATTTCTTTCTTCCACATAATGTTTGGTAGCCATTCATTTAAATTTAGATATATGTAAAATTGATGATTGATTCATTATTTAAATCAACAATTTTATCATATTTAGAAAGCTAGTTACAGAATAAAAGAATGTTTAAAAATTCTTTCTTTGCAGTTTTAAATTTAAAATCAATTTAAGTCCAACACCTGTAAAAAATGCAAGATCTAATAACCATCCAATATTTTTAAAGTAATTTTATCCACCAGCCAGTGGGGTACAATTTTCAGTTTCACAGATTTATTCTGGCAGGTTCATTTTATCATGTAATACACAGGGCGATTCCTATTGGTCAATAGCTAATTCCTAAACCTTTAATTTTAAAAAGGTATATTCAATTGGAAAAAAGTTTTGATGTGATGAAACATGGCATTTCAAAGACATTTATGTCAAAATATTTATTTTTTTTTAAAGTTACGAAATTTATCTCTTATACCGGCCAGGTATCCTGTAAGTTATATTTAGAAAACGTTCTCCATTCTCTAACAAAACAATACGTTACAAATTCTAATTTCCTACTAAAAACTCATTATTTATGTCATTAAAGTGCGTTTTTCAGTTTTTAACGCTGAAAATTCCTAAAATAAGTACGTATTATAACTCGGTAACTTTTGCTCGTAAAAAAATTAAATTTTTCCTGTTTTGTTAGAGTAAGGAAAAAGTTTTCCTAATTATAGATTGGACGAGTACAAAAGTTCTACCCGTTTTTTGGCGAAAACAGAAAGGCGGCGGAGAACACAAAGTTAAGCACCTAAAATGAATTCATGTAAGTACCATTGTGTATGACCTCTTGTCATCCGTCTGGCAGTGACTCCCACGCCGATAAAACTCTATTTTAGAATAAAAAACTTTTGTAACGCTATTTTTACAGCCTCCAGATTATTCAAGGTTCGGCGAGCGAAGGCGTTGTGTAACGACCGGAAAAGGCAATAGTCCGAAGGTGAAAGTTCAGGGCTATACGCCGAATGAGGTAAAACGTCCCAACCAAGGTCCAGTAATTTTTGCCTCGTCCTTAAAAGCAACATGAGGCCTGTCGTCATCGTGATGAAAGAGAACCCCTCTGCTGACTGATGAGTGCTGGCCGCTTAGACGTGTGCTCGCAGTCTGTCCAGTTGTTGGCAGTAGAGGTCTGCATTGATCGTTTAGTTTGGTGAGAGGACCTCACAGGGGATTATTACCTTAGCTATCCACGATACACAGAGCAAAACCATTTTCGGGATGAAGTCCTGTTGAGGTGATAAAGTGTCCTCTGTATCTCGGAACACTGCCCTTAGACGCTTCTCATTACGATACTTCTCATCACCTGTTACAATTCGGTTTAAAAAGGGTTTTCTACTGTTACGGAGCAGTGCTGATCCCCTCTTTTTGCTGCAAGCTGGTGTGGTACACACTGATCGAACTTTGTGATGAAGCCAAGCGCATGCATCCGTCTTTCGACTGTTGTTCTGTATACCGGGAACGTTTCCGCTAACTCTTCGACGTCTGGATGGTGGGAATGTATTTCGGCTGTGTCCAGATTCTCGTCAGAAATCACTGATGGGCGTCCAGAATGGGCATGATCTTTCAAGCTCCTGTCCCCGTCCCGGAATTTCCTAAACTAACGACGGCAGGTGCTATCGTCCACGGCATCCTCCCCATACACTTGACAAATGCTGCGGCAAACCTCGGTTGCTGTAACGCTTTTATCATACTCATACAGTAAACAATGCCGATGTGGTCTTTCTCGATTGCCATGTTTCCCTTTCCGCACGAGTTCTTTTGACAAACGTTGTGCCCATATATACTCTACTGCTCTACTCGTTATTGGCCCCTTTCCTGTGACCTTTTTTGGCCTTTTCCTCTTCAGCTGTGACATCCTTACTCCATTTGATATTTACATATGCTCAAAACGGGTAGAACTTTTGCACTCGCCCAATATTTTCTAAAAATATAACTTATAGCACATAGTGGCCGTATAAAATTTAATTTCGTAATCTTTTAAAAATAACTCTGCACGTAAATTGATTTTCATATGATGAAGAACAACTTGATTAATTTTAACACAATTATTCCAATTTTTTAAATAAAGTGTTGTAATTTTCCAACTGGGTGAAAAGTGTCCAGGCGAGGGTTCGAACCATGAACCGTTCGAGTGGAAAACGTCCAGGCCAGTATTTATTCTGTTACGCTCTTAAAAAAACAGACCAGATACCATTATCTATAAGGTTAGCTGGTTGAATTGTGTCCGCCAGATTTGTCCAGGATAGTTGAGTTGGCAGAGTATTCGCAGTTTAAACAAAAGGTCCCTGGATCGAACTCTGTCACTATCAATCTGATTCATCATATTCTTGCTGAAGAAGCTTGGTCTCCTGTGGCATTAGCAGAACTGGCCTAAAAGATTTTGACAATAATGGGTAGATATGTTGAAAAGCCTTTTTCACGAAATTGCAGCAGACGAGCTTGGTGCAGTATGGTTATCCACGCTTCATATCCCAGTGGGGGAACGTCGTCTAAAACGGGGACGGCTGGTCAAACGGGGACGTTAGCATTCTCACTGATAAATGCTGCCATCATAAGATCTAACATATTATCATTTATGGTTGCCAATATGCGCGTTTGTATTGTGCTATTGACAATTTTCATTGATATATTGTTTTCTATAAAGTTTTCAAATTTTGGCTCTTTTCTTTTCGATTTTCGTTGTGGACTGTATTAGAACTGATCAAGTCATCATTGAACATTCGATTTTGTTAAGCACAGCAATGATTCTTCTAGATTTACATTACATTTTAGTATATTGCTTGATAAATTAAATTACATCTACACAAGGTGACAACATGTTTTTTAACACATGTCATTGTCTTCTAAAACGGGAACATTAGTGGTACAAACACTACGGAATATGTTGTTGTATGCTTTAATTTTTGAAGAAATTAGTGGTATGTTTTTAACGTTCATTTATGGATAATGCTTAACTATAAAAGTTAAAGAATTCTGAGAAAAGGGGAAATAAGAAGAGAGAGAAAACTGTGATATCTCATCTTCTTTTAAAGCAGAAATGGAAATTATAGAGCAGGAGAATTTTTTTTTAATGAATAAGAAACAAGAACAAAAATCATGCGTCAAGCATAGATTATGTAACACTTTCCAACGCTTCCAAATTAATTTTGAAAATGTTTACCGTAAGTTGTAAGATGATATCTAACTAAACAATTTTGAAAACACATAACATATTTAAAAATCCAATTTTAGGAATTACCAACAATATTCGGAAAAATATCCAAGCCCTTTTGTGCAGCCCTGTATATGATCTATAGATTTGTATATATACAATGTGGCCATAATTAAACTGACGGTACTCAGAGTGTTCTGTAGCGGGATCTAATTGCGAGAATAGCGCCAAATTTTTTAGAAAGATTAAACAAGATGGGGGACGAAGGATTCCGCGAAAAAAAATTTAGTTCCAAAAGACACCGCCAGGGGAATATCTGGCGCGGTGTGTTCGAAAAAGAGAGTTTCAAAAAAGAAGAATCAATACTGAGATAAAATTACCGTTTATTTAGCACATCCAACTCAGGTTAGATGTGGCCGCCGATTTTGTGGACCACATATTGCATTCTGTGCACAGCATTTACAACAGCAGATAACAACATGTCTGCAGGAATCTCCCGTACAGTTCGCGATATGTTATCCTTCAACGTAGCCAGGTCCTGGACATCTCCGTGATAGACCTTGGACTTTAGGTAACCCCATACCCAAAAGTCGCAGGGTGTAAGATCAGGGACCGAGTTGGCCATGCAGTTGGAAAACAGCGGCTAATGACTCTTTCTGTTGTGAATTTCTGTCGTAGCATCTGCTGTACCCGCAAAGCAATATGTGGAGGGGCTCCATCTTGCATGAAAATGATTTTCTCCAGGCACTGTCTTTGCTGAAGTGCCGGAATAACAAAGTTGTTTAGCATTTGGCAATATTTGTCTCCGGTAACAGAACAAGTTACAGGTCCTGTCGGAGAAATGTTCTCATAGAAGAATGGACCTATGATCATATATGCTGTGAAACCACACCAAACAGTTATCTTTGTTGAATGCAAAGGGATTTCCTTGAATGCTCTTGGTGACTTGTTATCCCAGATTCGGCAGTTCTGGGTATTTACAGTTCCATTAAGGTAAAAGTGGGCCTCGTCTCCACATAATATTTTCCAGGGCCAAGCATCATCCAACTCCATTCTGGCAAGAAGAGCGAGAGCAAAAGTCAATCGCTTATCATGGTTGGTGTGACGTAACTCTTGTACACGGCTGATCTTGTACGGATAGAAGTGGATAATCTTTTGTAGGATTTTCCATACCATACAATAAGGCATATCCTGATTAGGAGCTATCCCACGAGCGCTGAGCAATATTGTCTGGCGCTCTGTCGACAATCGCCGTTGCCACGTCTTCGATTGTATCCTGTCATACAGGTTTTTGTCCTCTGCCTGACTGAACATTTAGAGAACCTGTTTTCTCAAACTTCTCAACCATTGCTTTTAAACCATTAACTGACAAAGGACCGTTACCTTTACACTTTTTTGTGGTTTATAAAAGCACGAAGAGCGGCTGGCGCATTGCACTGGTTGAGGCAAAAGAATTTGACTAGTAGAGCTCGCTCGACTAAAGAAGGAGACATTATGAAATATAATTTTCAATGAAATTGCTCCTAACAGTAGCACATTACTTTTTAAAGTCGAACAAGCTGGCATTGGGCCAAAAGATGTAACGTGAAAGATGTAACTTCTTCTGCCGTTGCTTTCTTTGGGGCTCTGTAAGTGAAATTGCAGATAAAGAAACTTTAGCAGTGTTTATGTAAATTTTTAGCTTTTTATAAACTGTTACCATTTTGAGCTTGGATTAAATTGCTAAATTCGTTAAATAAACTGTAATTTTATTTCAATATTGATTCTTCATTTTTTGAAACTCTCTTTTTCGAATGCACAGTGCCACATATTCCCCTGGCGGTGACTTTTGGAACTAATTTTTTTTCGCGGAATCCTTCGTCCCCCGTCTTGTTTAATCTTCCTACAAAATTTGGCGCCATTCTCGCAATTAGATCGCGCTACAGAACACTCTGAATACCGTCAGTTTAATTATGGTCACCTTGTACTAAATAGAATGCGCAATTTTAGTTCAGTTCGGAAACGTGTAGCAGAGTGAAAATTTTCCCTTCTGCAATTTCTGACAATTAACGGAAATGTACTCGAGAACTTTTGTGCTGCCCTGTATACAATCTATACAAGTTATACACACCAAGTAATAGACAAAAAAATAGTAAAATTTAAAAACGCTTTTAGCAACTAAAAAAGCATTTTCAGTAATTATTGTTAAAAGAAAATACTTGAACCGAATTATTTTGTGTGTCCCTGTAAATGAAAGCTATACACACAGTATTATATAGTTAGCTTCTTGTATCCATGTTAGGGATGTATAACAATTTCAATATGTTTGAAATAGTGAAATATTATTAAAATAAACTGCAAACGATTTTTCTTCATAGACTGTAATGTAACTGAATTCTTTTGAGTATCCCTGTAATGGAACTATAAGTGCTATCTATGCACACCACATTCTATAATTAGTCTCTTGTAGTGAACCTCAGTGATATATTGATTTCAATGTGTTTGAAATTGTGTAACATCATTAAAAAAACGCAAATAATTTTGCCCCATAGACCACTATGTTACGGAATTCTTTTGAGTGTCCCTGTAAAAAACTATAAGTGCTACACACTTCATTTTGAATACCAAACATGTCACAGTAAGTCTCAATAACATATATAAATTGCATGACGATCTGAGCATATTTACGCGAGTTAGAGCGCGGACAGACAGACAGACAGACAGACAACTGAATTCATAAACACTTTTCAACTATGTTGGGAAGTGTTAAAAAGGACATTTTGGTTCTTATTATTTTTCTGTATTCATAAGTTGTTTTTTTTGTTGTCCAAATAAATTTGTGTAATGAAATTTCGCAATTCTTCATGTTATTGCATAGGAGTACCCCATTTTAACCAACCGGTCATCCAAAACTTTGAACATATTCCAGAAAATATTTTTCCTGTCTAACCTAGTGATTTTGTCTAACAAACAGCCTTGAGATCTGATGGTGAAGGACTTATTCTAAAGGTAAAATAGATGGCCCGAATTTTTTCAGTAAATATTTCCGTTGGTAGGCCAAAATACGTTAGTGTCCCCATTTTGGAGAACTTTCTCCTACTCTACAGAACTCAGTAACATTTTTAATTTACAATTTATTTGAGTCTCTGTATTTGAAGATACTGATACCATACAATATGAAGATTACATTTGTTATTAGTTTTTTGCATCCAATTTTTTTGCCACCCAGCAAAAATGTCAAACAAAAGGTTTAATGCTGGATATTTGTTTAATTGTAAAACAACAAAAATATTGAAAACTTACATAGGTTAGTTGGATCTCGTAGATCCCACACGTGCAATAGACAAAACAGGTACACGAGTGGTCAGCTGTGCAATTGTTGCGTTTTTTTTCAAAGTAATGAAAAAGACACTCCTGCTCGTATTCACCATCTACCTCAACTCCCGGTGAAACGCGATTGCCTCAGTCGAAAGCTCAAATCCTCTTCATTAGAAACCTGATTAGATACCGGCTGCAATCAGGTCCAATCCGGTTAATGAGCTGTTGATCTCATTGAAAGCATTTGAGCTGTTGATCGAAGCTCTGGCGTTTAACCGGGAGTTTAGGAGGATGGGGATTACGAGCGGTACATTACCCATGCACTAGTGGGTTAAAAACTTTTCTACGAACGTTTACACAGCTACAGAACTACTTGGATTTTATAAACAGGCGAGACACATTTCAAATGTAATTAATTATCAAAAATGTAAATAAAATAATTGAATGAATCTGGTGTGAACAAGGTAACATAATGTTAGTTTCGAGATTGTCAAAGTTTAAGTTTTTCAAAAAAACTCAACTACAAACCATTCCACTAAAAAGGATTATTTGATAAAACAATTTATAGTTAACTATATGCACCATCTCTTGTCAGACTGATTTCATTTCATTCGACATTTTTAATCTTAATAACAAAAATTCATTCCATTTATCTAAAACTTATATTAAATTAGGATGTCATCTATTATATAACAACCATCCTTTTACTTTATAACTTAAGATAAACTATTACAAAATTCAAATATGTCAGTTAACATGTTTTACACCCGTGTCCTTCAATTCTATTTTGTATTCACAAGTTATGGTTAAAAATATGTATGTTAAACAATTTCGAATAAAGTGAACTTCTTTTAAACCTTTCCAAAAATGTATAAAAAGCCTGTTTAGAAATCCTTTGGGAAGAAGTAAATTACGGAGTGACTTACGGGGTGATCTGACGTGACTCTAAATTGACTCATCGGATAACGTAGGATTACTTTATACATTTTAAACACGCCGTAATTTGTACAAGGAAAAAAAAGAATTTTTTCCAAACTATTAGTGTTGAAAGATTGACTTTTCTTCATACAGAAATGTTCTTCAAAGACATAACTCTAATGTACTTTAATTGCCTAGTGAAACAACAAACTGCCTGTAATCAAATAAAAGTTTGAAAACTAATTTTTTTTCAAAAGAAAAGCACTAATTAAAGTAATTATATGAATAGGAAGATATGTATTCGTTGTATCTGTTTGAAACGCGATTCCTTATTTTCGAATTTTTTCTTTCAAAGATATCGTAAAAGGAAAATTAGAGGTTGCAATCTTAAGAACAAAGAAACTAACGCCGTGGTTAAAAAGACAGTAAGAAACGTTTCTTCGGCTTCATTTCAAATACTACAGGTAATAAACAGTAAAATAGTTATTAATAGTTAAACAACTATTTCTGAACCATAAAACTAATGAGTAATCATTTCCATGTTTTTTCATTAAAATTACAATTTTTAGTTTAATTTGGAACATTTGCCGAATATACTGGAATCTTATTGCTATTCTCCTGATAAAGAAAAAACTTATTTATTTTTTAATATTTAAACCAAATTAAACAAGACATAGGATAAAATATTTCGATCAAAATTTTCTTATTTGCTTTTTCTTAGTATTGTTGAGTTTAATTTTTTTATTTCATGAAATTATTGTTATTTATGTTATTTTGTACAAGAATATAAAGAAATAGTTTAAAATTAAAAATAACTATTTACACCAAATATTGTTAAGCCGAAAATTCAGAATAAAGACGCAATGTGATATACTCATCAATTAGTACGAATGGTCATATCAGGAGAAAAATAAAGATTATTTAAAATAATATTCTTGTGCTACTAATTAGTAAATTAACAATCAAAGATTTAATATCAGATAAATTAAAGATTTTCTTCGTTTTTTGCTGAATAAAATTGTAAGGAGTACGTTTGTCTACGTCACGTTTCACCGATCATGACCCCCAAACCACCCGCCGTTCAAACATTGATTTATGTATATATATCACATACGTCATGCTGTAGCTCTCTTATTTATGAACCGATTTGGATGTAACTGAGCATGTGTATAGAACATACTAATGTCTCGAAACGAGTTCTGTGGCCATCTTCATCCGCCATTTTGTTTCAAAATGGCGGCCAGGGAAAAATGTTTAATTTTTTAAAAATTCAAAAACATATACAAAAAATTTATAAATTGAAAAAATTGTTTATTTTAAGTGTTAGAACTTGATACAAGGATTCTGGAACATTGTTTTTTGGCTATATCTTAAAAAAAAAGCCCTGACGGCTCGGCCTACAGGCACAGGTAGATTTCGAAGACGCAGACAGTGAGGCACCTGTTTATTGGGAATTGCAGAAGAAAGACCTATTTGCCATGATGTGGCAGTTGGGACCACCCACTTCGAAATATACCTCTGCTTGTAAGTGGAGCCAACAAGGATTTTTGTTTTTATTTATTTTTTTTTTTTTTTACCGTAAAAGTTGGTCCTATAAAAAAACTTGTCAATATAAAAGTTGTATATAATATTAAGAAGATTTATAACAAATTTAAGCGAATTTGATATTTTGGGAATTGACGAAGTTACTAATTTTTTTCTTGTGAAACCCCTATCCCCCCCCCTCCCTCCCTCCTTGGGGGTATTTTAAATGAAATCAAAAATCTGTCATACATACATTTTTGGCCCTTTTCCTAGAAGTAATAATAACTTTAAACGGATTCGATACGCATCATAATTAAGAAATTATGGTTTTTTTTTCCGTTTTCACAAAAAGCCCCCCCCCCCCCCCCCCCTGGTTCGATTTTGCCCGTTAACGAGCTTGACCGAGATTTTATGCCCCTTGATTTTATGTATTAATTTGGAAGATATTTGTGTAGAATTATTGGAATTATTGTGTCCATAAAAAAGTGACATAGATAGATAAATTTTTGAACTGGGGGTGTTTTTAGGTTCTGGAATTCGTGATCGGCGTAGATCTACAGAAATTTTTCAAAAATTCCAACTTAGGGGAGAATGTAATAGGTGGTATTTCTTACGAAATCTACTTAAAAGGCCATTCGCTACCATTTCGCTCATAGCAGACGATATAATTTCTTTCACTGAAATAATAACGATGATTTTTTTTACATTGTAAAACTAGTTATAGCACGAAACGTACGCACCTCATTCGTCACGTTTAACGTACAATTTCCAACTTTTTTTTTTTATTTATTTTGTTGATTTGTTTTAAATTTCACATCTATGCTCAATTTAATACTAACGATATTTTTTTATAGTTTATTTTATTTTATTACGCTCTTTTATTTAACTTAATTTGGTTTTTGTATGTACAGATGGAATTTTGTAACCGCTTTTCCATTCACTTTCTGATATGGTACAATTATTTAAAAAATATATATGTATATAAAGGTGTGTTTCCGATGACAATACATTATTTTAATATTTTTAGAACGTAATTATAAATTAATTTTATGACTTTTTTCCGTTAGCCGGCTTCAGGTGATAAATCTTTATGGTTATAACTGTTTTCAAGTTACAAAAACAATGGAGCTAATTATGCACCAAACTAAACTCCAGCCAAAATATACCAAATGGCTGTAAAACTGCAAGAAAGAAATATTTTAAACGCTAAAAAGTAGAAAATATCAATAAAAAAAAATAAGGAGTATGATAATTGTTTTTAAAAATACTCATTTAATAGTTTAATATTAATTAAATTATGATTATTAGTTGAGAAAACAATTTACATATCCAAAAAATATAGTTTGATTAAGACATTTTTTTTCTTTTCTGTTGCCATATCTTAAAAAAGAAATAGATAAAAAATTATAATTCTTTAAAATAAATGTAAAAGTTTCAGTTTGCACTCTCAAGCTAAATCAAAGCGGTGAAATTTGAATAATCGGGGTCCACTACAAATTAACGTATTGTAAAATTGCTCATAGATTCATCCACTTTTCGGGCCAACTCTTGATATGAGCTGTTTTTCCCTGAAAAATTGTCTTAATTCCCAGTGTGCGATCAAGAATATCCCCAACCTTTTGTCCATAGCTTACAAAAAATCGCTTCTAACGGCAATTTCGCCTCTGATAACCCAATCAGAGATGGGCGTTTTGGAATGTCAACGAAAAAGCAATAAATTGTAACAATCAGTAATAGTAATAACCGGTTTTTCATCTAACTTTTGCAACAACAATTGCAACCCTTCTTTCGTTTTATATGCGGAAAAATTGTCGTTAAAATCGAATCGAAAAATTGTAAATTTTGATAGCAATTTCACGCAATTTTTTTTTTTTTTTTTTTTTTTTTTTTTGTAACAACATGAATTGCAGTCATGAATGATTAGTCGATCAAAAGTGATTAGTCGTGATTTTTAAGATAAATATTGAATGCTTATAAAAGTGTTTTTAAACAATATATTTTTTACTTTTATTGTTACTAAAACTATGTTCGTAACTGTAGCTGACTTGGTTCACCAGTTATTTAAGGCGAAACAGAATTAAGGAATCATCCTGCATCCTGTATATAATTTTTAAGAAAAATTAAATATTTACTCTCTTTTACACATCACAGGCTTACATAACTTTCTCGAAGCGTATAAAATTTTATTGATAAAGGAAAAAACAGCAGTTTCTTTGAAAATATGTATATAAATATATTTATAACTTTACCTGGAATTTATTCAGAAGTCAAAAATACTTTTAAACTGTAAATTCTTTCATCACAATAATCTGAGTTGCGCAACAGAGTTTCTTAAGAATTTATTTATTTATGTATTTATTTTTATTCAAAGCCTTTAATGTTATATTACGATCACTTTAAATATTTTAGCCGCAAAAAGTGATTGAAACATAAATGGAATATTTTTAGTAATATTTTCAAGTGGGGCAAAATAAAATACTTTCATCGTAAGGCTATTTTTAAATATTGTTTTTATTTTATTATTTTTTTTACATTTCATTTGAATTTCATGTGACAAAACAACATTCTAAAGAAATCATACAAAATCATTCTGAGAATATCTACTTTTACACCTCAAAAGTTCTTTACACAAAAGTAATATTTCATTTTACAAGTGCATTTACAGGTTTCGTAAATGGTTTATCGACAAGGACTTTTTATTTTTAAACGAGCAGGGAAGACCGAGCTATGCTCGGTCAAAATTAAATTTGAGTTCAAATATCATGACCCATGAACAAAATGACCCACTAATCGAAATTTCTCGAACATGTGACCTAGCCTAATAGTCTTCTTGTTCCCTAAACCTGTAGGGTGCTAAATTTATTTCAAATCCTCTGAACCGGTTTTAAGATAAAATAGCTTGACCAATAATGACTCATGACCAAAATGACCCGCTAATTGAATTTTCTCGAACATGTGACCTAGCCCAACAGTCTTCTCATTCTCGAAAACCATTGGATTGAGCCGCTTTTTAGATCTTGACCGACAATGACCCAGAAATGGCCCACTAATCAAATTTTCTCGAACATGTGACCTAGCCCAATGATTTTCGCGTGCCCGAAACTCGTCGGATACAAAACTAAATCAAAATCGTTAGAGCAGTTTTTTAGATAAAATTAATTTGACCCGCTTTGACCCAAAAATGACCCACTAATCGAAAGTTCTCGAACATGTGACCCAGCCCAATAGTCTTCTCGTGCCCGAAAATAGTCGGATAAAAAATTTCGTCAAAATCGTTTTAACCGTTTTTTAGATACAATTAGTTAGACCATGACCCAAAATGACCCAAAATGACCCACTAATCGAATTTTCTCGAACATGTGACCTAGCCCAACAGTCTTCTCGTGCCCGAAAACCATTGGATGCAAAATTTAGTGTAAATTGAGCCGCTTTTTAGATCTTGACCCACAATGACCCAGAAATGACCGACTAATCGAATTTTCTCGGACATGTGACCTAGCCCAATGATTTTATCGTGCTCGAAACTCGGTGGACACAAAATTTAATCAGAATCGTTAGAGCCGTTTTTTAGATAAAATTAATTTGACCCGCGTTGACCCAAAAATGACCCACTAATCGAAAGTTCTCGAACATGTGACCCAGCCCAATAGTCTTCTCGTGCCCGAAAATGGCCGGATACAAAATTTCGTCGAAATCGTTAGAGCCGTTTTTAAGATAAAATTTGCATATATATATATATAACCACACACAAGATTTGCTCGTATTAGAATATATGATATTGGGAATGAAAACACTGATGATACTTTTACTTTTATTATTATTTTTTTTTTAAGTTTGCTTAACTAATCTATATTATGGGAATTTAGAAAGCATACGCATACAGTCATACCTTAATCATAATTGTGTACTTTTTAGGGTTTCATTCATCTCACGAAACCCTATAACTGCCGCTCCGTTGTCTGTCCGTCCCAGAGCCATTCTCAGAAACTATATAACTTATAGGCATGGAAATTTGTGTGTTTATAGCTAAATACCTACTATGAAGCTCAAAATCTTAAAATTTGAAAAAATCGTATTATTTTAATGAAAAGACAAAAAACCAAAATTCTAACAGCCTTTTTCTTTTAAATTGAAACATTTTTCGTTATAGCAGTTGACAACAATTAAAAATCCACAATAAAATTCTTTCTACAATAATTAATTTTCTATTGAAAGATTTCCACGTGAAAAATGAAAATGAAATAAAAAGTTTCACCAATTGAGAAAAAAAGATTAATATGACGTCATATTGGTAATAAAACGGAAATTTTCAACGATTTCTCAATCATACAAGGAGTACATTGAAAAAAAATGAAGTACTCAAAAATGAGTACGTCCATGTATACTCATTTCGAAAAGAGTATTTTTGGATAAAAAATGAACATGTGCATTCTCAAAAATGAGTAAGTTCATGTACTCATATCGAAATGAGTATTTTTGGATCAAAAATGAACATATGTATTCTAAAAAATGAGTAAGTGCATGTACTCATTTCGAAATGAGTATTTTTGGATCAAAAAGGAACATATGATCAAACCCAACATACTTGTATATTTCAGAATGTGTAATGACGAAATTTCGGAGCCTTAAATGCTATTATTTGAAGGAAAAATGAAGAATAAGAGAAATGAGAAGTGGATCTGGTTGTTCGGGATTTTCATCAAAATGGATCCACTACAACACATTTATTCTTTTTTTTTTGTTCCTCACATTTTACACATCTACTTTTTTTTTTCCTTGATAGTACTTCAAAAGTATGTTTTTTTTTTTCACACTAATTTTTTAAAAATTTATTTAAACTTTTTTTAACATGAGGCAATATTGTGTTATTTAAAAGTTTCATAACATAATATCTTTGCAAATTATAGCTATGCAAATTGGTATTAAACTAAGCTGATTCGGCTTACAAATTTATGAATTACGCTAAAATTTATTATTTTATATATCATAATTTTACAAAATTTATAATTTTTTTCTTAAATTTATAAAATTAGTTAATATTTTTTATTTACTTTTATAAAAATAAAGTTTCTAATTTTATAACGTTTTTAATTTATTTCTTTAGCTTATATTTTTATAAATTAAACTAATTTAAATAAAATCAATAAGTCCAGATTTAAACCTACCTATCCCAAGGTCATTAATTTCAAATTTGTCTCTAAAAATAATTTTTTTAAACTATTTAGTTAAACCGAACCGTACGCAAAAGCTCTCGGCATAGCTGAAATATAATAATTTAATTTATTATAGAAAATTTTATTTACATAATTTTTTTAAAATAAAGACATTAAAAAAATATTTTAATAGCATGTAATAAATACGTCTGATTAAGATAATTGTTGTTTTTAGTAGAATTGATAAATAGATAATCAGGCAAATAATTTAAAAAAAGTATATGTTCGAATAAAGAAATTGTTGGTACTGTTGCAAAAAGAAGCAACCAGTATTCTTAATGCAATGTTTCACGCATATAATACATAATAAATTGAAATTTATCTGTTATAAGGCACCAAATCATACTGCAAAATATTGAAAATTATGTTAAAAAATATTAAAAACATTGGAACTGAAAAAATCCATCTACAGATGAAACCTCAAGTTTTTGCAAGTTTTGCTAAATAACTAACAACAATTGAGAAGGAGGCGTGACCACTCATGGGGCGTTAGTCCGAGTCGTCAGGTTAGTACACAGGACATCACGGGTTCGATTCCTCTCGAGGGAAAGGGTTGGTTAATTACTATAAACTCACGCAGGAATGAAAAAAAATGAGCAGAAATGTATGTATCCCTCATAAGGTTGTCCTCGCGAAGTAACTTTTTTTTTATGCTATAAATTTTATTTTAACGACATAAATTTTTTAAAATTTGAATACATCCATGGGATCAAAAATGAGTACATAGCAGTTCATATTTGAATACATCCATGGGATCAAAAATGAGAGTACATGTGTTTCTCCATTTTGAGTACATTTGGATCGGAGCTATTTTGAGTATATGACGTATTCAAAATTGAGTACTTTTTACTCAATTTTGAGTACCCATTTTTTTCAGTGTATGAGTATGTATACGCGTATGCATAGAAAGATTAATATCACGTCATTAGAGAATTAAAAAGAAAATTAATCTGACGTCATATTGGAAGTTTAACGGATTTTTCAAATGTTTGAGATACAAAGCGAGTGTCAATATGAGTAATAGAGTAAATATATGAGTAAAAACTACTCATATATGAGTTTTACTACTCATATATGAGTAATATATGAGTAGTAAATATATGAGTTTGAGGAACGTATTGAATCATGATAAAAACCCGATTATGGAAATATTCGCATATTTTAACATTTTGAACGTGTACTGCATGTTTAATTTTGAAATTAATTTTTTTTAAATATTTCATTTAGTCCACATGACATATATTATTATGACAGAGTATAATAGCGGGCTTCGCCCGCTATAGGGCCTGTTCAGGTTTTCGAAAAAACGGAGCTTGTTATAAAGAGAGTTACATACGTTTTTAATTATCGGGGGTGAAACGTTTTCCTTAATTAACGCATTTATTTTTCCTTTAATGTTATGAACAACGTCATGGGTAACAGCTAGTAAAATATAAATTAACTAATCTTCCGTAATCTGTGGGCAAGCTTAGCTTCAAACGTGGGCGTTTGATAGCAACAATATATGTAGTCTAAAATTCAATGTAGATAGTTTTCAAGAACTGTCACAAAAAGTTTACCCACTACCAAAAGTCCCACTTTCTAAAATACGCAATTTGGCAGTAGGACCTGGATTACAGAGGATTACGCAATAGGTTTAAATATCTATTTCATGTAAACTTTTTTTTTTAATATCGCATTTAGTCCATATGACAGATATTATGACAGAGTATAATAGCGGGCCGGTTCAGATATTCGAAAAAACGAGAAAATAGACCGGTAAATTTTTACTTTATAAGAAACATTGACCTGTTTTTTTTTGTTTGTTTGCTAAATGAAATTTATTTGGATTTCTTAAAGAAAGGATAAAGTGTTTTTAAAGGAATATTAAACGAAACCCTTTGTGTGATCTTCCATCAGACTTACCCACTTGTTGCTATAGCAGCTTCCGCAATTATGATTACGCCAAGCGCGAACGTAGCTTGTACGACGTATGATAAAGATATAAAAATAATTATCATAGCTTGAAATAACATATTTCATATTAATAATAAAAATATTACAATGTCTCATAGCAATTTTTGTTCAGTGCTTCACAAGAATAACAACCCATTTTCAGTAGTCACTGTAGGTTGTTGATTCACATTTTCTACTTGTAAACAACTTTTCACCATGAGTATACCAGCAACTCTAACAAGTAAAGGTACTAGTCTGTGGCGGTGATTTTAGATTTTTATAGCTCATTCGATTCGTCTCATCGAGCTTAGTAATTTTGTACCTCGCATATCGGCTATTGAGTTTTTATAATGACAGGGGGCCGGTCAAAGTTCAAAATTTCGTTCATTGAAAAACAGATGCCTTCAAAGAAATAAGTTCGATTTAAGTTTACTAATTGTTTTTACAGTGCCATACATTTCCAATAACTACTATAAGGTTATATTATTACTGTTATTATAAGAATTTTTAATTGCAGATAAAGTATTCGTATGCTACTTGACAGGCAGGTTTTCGCAAGTTAGGATGTCCTCGTCTATTTTTGTTCATCCTGTCTATACTTTTTCCCGAATTACGAGCAAAAATCTTTGTAATCACACATTGTTGGTATATTTCTGTTTTACTCACTTCTTTGTAATGAACAATGTGTCAAAAATTGACTATCATCAATGCATGTTAGTGTAATAACCATAAATAAATTTAAATCTTACTTATTTCTTTGATGGCAACTAGTTTTCAATGAACGAAATTTTAAACTTTGACCCGGACCCCTGTCATTATCAAAACTCCATAGCTGATATGCGAGGTAGCAAATTACTTAGCTCGATGAGACGAATCGAATGAAGTAGAAAAATCGAAATTCGCCGCCACAGACTATAGTACCTTTATTTGTAAGATTTGAACAAGAAAACATTCACAGTTTTCCCGGACTGTTGTGGGAGTACACCAGAGATCTGCACGTGGTCCGAGGCTCGTGCCAGGCCCGGCTTCGACAAAATGAAGACAAACTTTCAAATGGACTGGGCCGGCACATTAAAGAAAATGTTTTTAACGGGCTGATAGAAAAAATAACCGGACCTGGCAGATAAAAAATTAAACAGGCCGCCGGCACGATAAAAAATTAAGTAGGCCGATCAGCCCGATGTAACATACTTCAAAGAGTTTAACTAAGCCGACAAAATATGAACAATTTTCAATGGAACTGACTAGAACGATAATAATTTATAAATGAGCTGCACGAGTCGATGCTACTTTGACAACATCAATAGAGAAAATTAACATGTCTAGTGTAGAGATCTGCATCGGACAGTTACATCGTGTCCGAGTCTGGGCATATTTTTTTCAGCGGCTTGGATCTGGCCTTAAGGGTGTTCTCAAATCCAAAAGAGTTATTTTATCAGCAAACACGGGCTGGATCTGGCCTTAAGGGTGTTCTCAAATCCAAAAGAGTTATTTTATCAGCAAACACGGGCTGGATCTGGATTTAAGGGTGTTCTCAAATCCCAAAGAGCTACTTTCTGACACATTCCCGAATCCATTTTTGTTCGGAAACGCAGGAAATTGGCAAGTGTTCTTATTCAGAAACTATGTAACCGAATTTTCAACGCGGAAGCCTGAGAAAGGGGGAAAAACTGGTCGTCTTGTGACAAGAATCGCTTATAACTCGATAAGTAATTTATTTATCCAAAAATGGAAAACGTGTTTCGATTCCAATGCAATCTTAAAAATGCAATGCGCCTGCGTTATGCTCGCATGCGCAATCAGTAAAAGATGTGTTAGCTAAATCTCAAAATCAACGAAAAAATTATTTTCGTTAGCTGAAAATTTTGTTGCAGTATCATTAATTAGCCAAAGTATAACTATATTCGATTAAAAAAGAAAAAAAAACAGAGATAGTGCCTTGATAACTATTACTTAAATAACTAAAATAAGATGAATACTTAAGCAACATATTTTAATTTTTCCATCTCAAAGTCAAGATCAAATAGCGGTCTAATCGAAGTTGCTTAAGATTTCCACCACTTTCATTTTACAAATTTTTCTTCACCTGCTCACTATGTTGCCATAGTTACTCGCTATTGCTTTCTCTTTTTCTGTAGTTATTCTTTCTTATATTCTCCATACGTTTGAAGGCAAATTAGAAAAAAAAAAGACGAAGAGGAAAGGCTTCAATTCCCACAATCACGAATATTGAAAATACATTCAGAAGATTGATAAGATTTATAAATATTAAAATTAATGGTAATGTATCTGAAAAGATGTATGCGCGACATCAGATCCAGTGGATTGATTGGATTTGGGTTTCTTTGGCCCATATGTTGAAATGACCCCTATGTACTCAGTTTTTAATTCTACCTATACAAATTTGGAATCATTTCTAATCTTTAATTTTCGGAATGATTGTTTAATTTGGTTGGCAGTAGAAGTTCCAAACTTCATAGAATGTGATTCTTGTAATAATGATGATAGATACAATGGCAGTAATGATAGATATTCTATTAGGTGAAATATGTAATTACCTAAGATTGCAGAATTAGTGCGGTCTGACCCTACATGGAACTCTTCCGATCTCGACTACTCTACAGTTTACTATTCACTCAGGTTGTAGTTTTCATAAAAATACGCATATTTTCACGAAAATATATTATAGTGTGTACTGTTGAGAAGTTGCTATATAAAGCATTTTTTTCCCTGGATATCATCTTTGTATCGTACAAAACCCTTTTTATGTGGTCACAGTTCACAGTCACGTAGCTACATTTCAGCGCAAGTAAAATTGGTGCCACTGGAAAAAGTTCTACCATTTTTTTTCAGGTTAAAAAATCACATGTTTTTATTTCGATTTAAAACTTTACATTTATTTGAAAATCAAAGCATTTTAACAACAAGATAGTCAACATAATACATACAAATAAAATAATAAAATGAGCTATAATTCTTTAAGCCTGGAAAACCTACTAACATTTACTACGAATTGGACGGGATTTCTGTTTTAAATATCTCCACGGGTCCAGAGCAATCTGCTGCCCTCAATATCTGTTGTTCCGTTCAAAACCTTCGAAGCAACATAAAATGCTAATAATTATACACACTATTGTTAAAAAAATAATTGCTATATTGACTTGTAGCATTTGGATGAAATGCGCTTTTCCGTCTTTTTGTTTTTGGAAAGCAATAAATTCATAAAATTCAAAGCATCATAGTTTGGTAAGTTTTGCTTGTACAAAAATGAAATTTTTATTATTTTGCTTGTTGGAACACGGAGAAAGTTTTTCTAACTGTCTGTATTTTAAAGGACAAACGTGTCTGTGCGTAACGCTGAAGTCATTTTGAGGTTGGCAATACCTGACGATTAAATTTTGATTTTGCAATTTTCGCTACTGCAATTTCTTAAACTTATAAACATTGACCATTTTCAAATTTGACGCCATTCTATAGGGAAAAAATGTACTTTAAAAAGCAATTAGTTGGAAAACTGTATCGCAATTTACTCATTAATTGTGGTTTTTTAAATAATTTTTAAACATTGTGAGAAATCCACAATATCTCACTCAAAATCCCTGTATGCAGCCCAAAAACCAGGATAGGAGAATCCCATGTAAAATAGATTTTCTTCAGATTTTCAACAAAGTCCACAAATCCGCGGATAAATATTAAGCATTTCGATTCATCTTCACCCATTTTCCATTTTGAAGTTACAGAGACAACTACCATAATGCGGCGAACCGGGTGACGCATGTTTCATCATGCCGCCACACCCCACAAGTACGACGTGAAGGAACACTGGAAAAGTGAAACAGGTGATCGAGAGTACACCGTGAGAAATCCTTATTCTCCAACGATAGCAGTCTTTCTCAGTGACCTCATTTTTCAGAGCTATTACTGGCTAAAGAAACCTCTATTGTTTTCGGGCAAAAAACCTTGGAGTGGTAGTTGGTTAGTGATTGAAAGAGTATTCAGTTGATCTGAATCTGCAGGGCAGGAAGTTGAACCCTTCGGGCGATTATAAGATCCCCGTTGGAAAAGCCTTTCTCTGACTAATGTTTTGAGATTGATGCATGTCAGCCTTGTCTATGGCATGAAAACATTTCATCTTTTGTTAGGACGGTGAGAATACATATCCCTGTCAGCGCCTTATTAATGCAGGGACATGCGGGGCAGTTGCCTCTGCCCCCCCCCCCATTTTGAGGGGGCCCTCCTGGGAGTAATCTTGATTTTTCAAAAAGGGTGCCAATTGGCCAAAAGTGACCAAAATTCTTTTTGACCAATAACATTTTTAAAGATTTAGGGAGTGTGGTTCTTGCCCTTCCCATTCTCCATTTACCCACCCCACCGCCAAAATAAAGCAAGTTACATTATCGAAAAACTAATGATTAAAATTTTACTGTAACAACTTAGTAGTCCATTGTGTTCAAGAGAAACTTATTACTGACATTTTCCTCTTAACGAGGCAAGTTAAAACAATGTATGGTGACCAATTGAGGCCTTTTTATTTTAGACATATCTAGATAAGCGAAGGGAAAGTTTTTTTTCTACTAGTTTTCCCACTAGTATTTTCTTAAAGTTGTGATCATCTTTCTTGTGATATACAGATGTGAATAGTACCTGGAACAAAATTTATGTATATATACAATAAGTATGAAGTTTAGTACTAGTCACTTAAGCATAATTCACGAACAAATTTTAAAAATAGATAGAAGGGGGCCCCCAGAATGATGCTTGCCCCTAGATAGTCGAAGTGGGGCCCTGATTCCTGTCCATTTTCAAGAGAATCTAGACTCCGAGAAAGTTTTTGCGAAGGAACCAGAAAGCCGGCAGAGTTCTCCTTTCGCCCAATCTTTAAGCAGACTTTTAGACTCTTCCGTGCTGTGAGCATCTACTTTGATAAGAAGTGCACTTGACTTCAATTGAAGTTAGATAAATAAAAAAGGGGTTTGTTAAGCTTATAATCTTAACAAACTCCTTTTTTATTTATCGTTGTGAATTTTCATTTATTCAAGAAATATCTATTTTTTTGTTCACGTACATAATATAATAAATACATTTATTAATATAAATGAGAGCGGTTCCATCTGAAAATGTGAAAAATACTTCGAATACTTCACTTTCTGAAGAATGGAATTAATAAAAAAAATTTTTTAGCTTGTTAACTCCGGATCCTAACACATAGTAGAAGATAACTAAGGCAACTATTTTTTCCATCCTGATAAAAAGGGCGAAATTCTGCGATAAAGTATTATAAAGTTTCCGACATTTGAGAAGACAAACATTTCATTGTGATACTGTAATGGCAATTAATTAGAACAAATAATATTAGGAGCATTGCTTTGACACAACTTTTTCTCTGCTTTTAAAATAAAATGTTTATCAATTCTGTATTTTAAATTTACCATGTTTTCGAAATTTTAGACTGATTCATGTAATTTTTAAGTAATTCTACAAAATGTTAGTGATTAATATCAGCCGTTGGACCTGGAATTCATTTGGAGCACATTTCCTATCACAAAAAAATATACCCTTTTACATAGCTGCCAACGTTTACGCTTTTTTCCTACCACTAAAATTTTACAGTAAATTTTTACTTTCTAAATCACCGAAATCACGTGATTCAATAATACAAAAATATCTATTAATTTTTAGTGGTAGCAAAAAATCGTAAAAGTTGACAGCTATGCTTTTATTGAATTAGAATACACATATCATTTGATTTATAAATATGAATATATACAGTAAAACCTCTCAATAGCGAACAGCTCCAGACCGTGGAATTAGCCCGCTTTTCAGAGGTAAAAGTACATAAATATGTATGAGTTGTGGGTTTAAAAAGGCTTTCGCTAAATAAACATATGTTCGCTACTCGGGAATGTTCATTACGGAGGTTTTTCTGTAGATATATACAGTAAAATCTCTATAACGGACACTCCCGAATAGCGTACAGCTTCAATTCGAGCGAAGTATAAAGAAGGGGTGGGTTGATTCCAGAAGCCGGAACCGATTACAGCATGGGGCAAGCTGGGCCATGGCCCTCCCCCTATCCCATCCTCGGATTTTTGAGTCCCCCCCCCCCCCCAAAAAAAAAAAAAAAAATGTTATGCAATTTTCATAAAGAAGATATTTTAAATCACTTTCGAAAATGTACAGAAGATTTTAAACTTTTAGTATAGGATAAGATTAATAAGAAAAAATATATTTATCCAAATACAACAAACCTTCCCAATAACGAAATTTGTTTGATATTAGGAAGTGTCCGCTTTTCTAATGTAAAAAGAATACAAATATGTAAGTGTTCTGGATTTTAAAAAAGCGTTTGTTAAATAGAGGTACTATGATGCAGGGTTGGAATTTTTTCAGAAGCAGGACTTGATAAAAGCACGGGCAAACTGGGAAGTGGTCCGATCCCTCTCACCTCAGGACTGCCGAATTTGTGCTCTATACACCTGTATTTAGTGAACCATGAAGTTAGTTTTTATTCTAGGTTTATTCTAAGTTTATTCTAGGTTTTATTCTAAGTTTACTATTCTTTATGTTGGGTTGCTTCTAGAAACATGACCTGATTAAAGGTGGCTTCCAAATTTGGTATGCAGTTTTTGTAAAAATGATATTTTAAATCTCTTTCCACATTGTACTGATTATATTAAATATTTTGAACTTTAAGAGTAGGATAAGATTAAAAACAAAAAGTATATTTTTCTAAATACAGTAAGCCCTCTCAATAGCAGACACTCGGGAATGCAGACTTTGTCCGCTATTTGGAGATATCCACTTTTCTGAAGTAAAAATAAACAAATATGTATAAGGTTGGGGATTGAAAAAGGTGGCTGTTTGCTAAATTGAGTCTATTATTTGGAAGCATCTTTTATAGAGGTTTACTGTAAACTATCCATAATAGGCACTTCTATTTAGCAAGTACCTTTTTCAATACATAACACATAGTACCCGTATAGCATGTATGTTCACAGGGACGTCACAGTGAGTCACGTACGTCACGTCACATATGTGACTGAAATACCACCATTCAGTGAAGTCACACTGTGACTAAAATGTGAATTGCTTAGAAACTTTAAAAAAATTACAAAAACACTACAAAATAAATATTCAATGTAAAAAACATGTTTCTGACATTTTCTTTTATTTTTGTGACGTCACTGTGACGTTACTGCAAGTCAGAAACGTTACGTCACCTGTGTGGTCAAAAGACCTCTGTGTTTTGAAGTCACAGTTTGACCAAAATGGGAATTTGAAATATATATATGAAAAAGGAGAAATATATTAATCAGGAATGCCTCAATGCACTTAAAAGGTCTGATTCTGAGTGATTTTATGACTCCTAAAAAATTATTTATTTATTTATTTATTTATCGACCTACAGGAAAATACTTCGTAAATAGATAAATTTCAATCAGTATGAAATTATAAATTATAATACAAACATAATTCTGCATGTACTCCATGAACAATTTTTTTAAATTAAGACACATTTTCATTTGCTTTTCATATTATGTGAAAAACTAACAACTTTTTAAAAATTAGAACAGCAATCTATTTTATAGAACGAAATCATATATTAGAGTAACAATGACGGTATGTTGACGGTGGCAACAAGTGAACATTAAATAACGCTTTTACTGTGATTTTTTTTAACTACGAAACATTGCACAATTTCGATATTTAATCGTCGGAAAAAAAAATGTTCTTTCAAATGCAATATGCTTGAAACTGTACTTCAATTTACTATTCTTTATGGTTTTAAAAATAATTTTCAAGCATGTTTTTATTTTTAATTCTCTCTATTGAGGGCATTCCAATCAAAACAGATTAAAACGTTTCCAGTTAAATACAAAATGTTACAATAATAAATTTCCCATAATTCAGCGTTTATTTCCGACTAATATTCAACATCGAAATTAAAAACTTAATAAAAAATAGGAATTCATATTCTTTTAAAATACAAATTTAATAGACATAAAATCAAACTATTCGCTTAAACCACTAAAACTATTAGAATAAACAAACAAACAAAAAAAATTATATATATATAATATATATACAGGTGGCGATATCTTCGACTAATTAAAACCTGATATGCGACTAATACGAAAGTATCACTAATGAATTTTAAAACTTTATTTAAATACATAATTGATATTTTTCATATGAAAATTATTTTTGGTGTTGTTAGTGGACAATCTAAAATAATGTATTAAATCTAAAATTAAAAAAAAAGTATTAAATGCAAAATTAGAATTTTCAATTTAAGAATACATATATCTGTATATATGCTATATTCTATAACCCGAGGAACCCGGGTTGGATCCCCTATTTGTGTCAATTGTAAATTACGGCAGAAAATAATATACAGATGGGGTAATTAAAGATTTGTTTTTGTGAAGGGAGGTAGGTTGTGATAAACAAACATTTATTATAATAAAAACACTTGTATATTTCCAATAATAATTGTTTTTCTGTTAATGTTTAAGTAGATTAAGTACCTCTGCCAATATATATTTTGGTACTTGTTTCATACTTCTTAAATAAATTTAACATTTCCCGAAGATAAAATGAAATATACGAAACGTATGCAAAACGCATGACATAAATAATTATTTATCTTTTCCCTTTTCATTTATCAGAAATTTATTTTAAAAAAATATTGCTATTTTACAAGCTGTTTTATTCTACAGGATATTAATAAATAAAAAAAAGAAAGGTTGAAAAAGAAAAAAATGCCTCCTCCCCTCTCCAGCGATAACCTTTTCAATTTTTTATGATCATATTTTGCATTGATTACGCGTGATACAAAATGTTACTGTTTTTGTTAAACGATCTTGCATTATTGACCATTAAAATATTTATTATATACTCCAAAATTTAAACAATATTTTATTTGATATGCCATAAATATTATAATAGCATTGTTTCAGTTTACAAAAAAGGAACTTACAAATCATTTAAATTGAAATTATTGTGAAACTAATCGAAAAAAAAAAAAAAGATCAAATGCATAAAAAAATACTTCTTCAAATAACAAATTTTAATTGGAGAGAGTCTCAAAAAAATATTCCGTATTTAACTTTCTACTCTAACCTAAACTTTATAATAAGAAACAAAAATCATCTGCCCTTCTAAGCAGGCAGATGTTTTGAAAATATCGTCTGCAGATCGACGTCAGAGTACGAAATTCTTAATAAGTTAAAAATATCAGTGTAGGGATGGAAGTGGGAGGAGAATGAAGTACTTGGACAATAGACGTGTATAATGGATGTGGAATTAAAATTTAACAAAAACCTGCACAGAACTTCGCATATACATATTTGATAGAAAATTACGTTCGAGAAAGGTACAGTTTTTATTGGCGCGGTGAAATTTGAGTCCGGTCAATGATACTGTATCAGATTTTGACGAATTATTTTCGCCGAAAGAAGCTTTCGTTATTTGGATTACATCAAAACAGAATATTGAAAATGGTGACAAAGGAAAATTGGTATGAAGAAATATTATTTTACTTGTTATATTTTTATTAAATTATAACGTTTGCAGTTAATTCCATATGAGCTTTTTACAAAAGCTATATATTTCATTAATTTAATTTTTATAAAAATAAAGTTTATTAAATTTCGAATGTTTATTTTTTTTTAAATAAATAGCAGTATGTCAACGATTTTAATCAGATGACTAATGTTACTGTTTCATTTCCTGAATCATTTTATAGTTATAAATTTCAAAATATCTATGCACTATTATTAAACATTTATTATTAACAGGGGCATGTTATTTTTAATTATCATATTCTGTCATATTCTGTCTATTCAGATTCTGTCAAATCTACTTGTTCTGTTGATGGTGATATCAGAATTACAGAAGGTTATTGTGGTTATTGTCCCGTCACCAAATATCAAACCAGATAGATCCTTCATCGGCGTCATATGATACATATATGTATCACTCTCTATGCATCTAAAATCTGCAGTAAAACGTTAAAAAATGACTCACATTAGACGCCAAACAGAGTAGGTGCGGTGCTGTGTCATTATAAACAATTAATGATCTGTGTTTTAAAAAAATAGTCCCTAGTAAGATCTATTACTTATATAAATATATAATTTCATAAATAAAATTATAAATTTGACAATCAATTACTAAAATTATATTTTTAATAACCAAAATATTGTTTTTAAGTAATATATTTTACTGCATTCAAACCCTGTTGCAAAATGAATTAACCCTTTGTATCACCGTGTTGCATATCTGTGAACATACCCAAAAGTCAAAGTTTTTTACAGTGAGCTTAAAAAGGCGATTTTATTTATTACTGTTATCTTTCAGCCCAGAAGTTAATATAAATTGTTCACAGAATTCTCAACATACGACAATGCTAAATTAATTTTTCATATAAAAGTCTTATTTATCATTTGAACAGTTTCACCCCGTTATTGTAAACTAAATTTTGTTGCATTTAAAAGTCCAGAGACGTTCAATAATAGATTTTTTACAAAGGTAAGTTCGTACACTTTAGAATTTTGTATTAAAAAATGACAATATTTATAAGAAGTAGCTATGTAATTTTCTGTTTATTACAAATATGAAAAAGACTCTTTTAGCCAATAATTTTTATTTTTATGATTTAATTTTTTTTAATTATTTTTTACTTGCTTAAAATGATGTATTCTATCATGTGAGTATATATTTTTCAAATCGATGTTGTTGAGCCACAAAGGGTTAAAATATAATTATAAATAATAGTCTATTTTGATCTGTAGATAAAATTTTTGTTTTTCTCTTTCAAAAATGGCAATTTTAATCAAATATTTTTCCAAAATCATCCTTAATAAATTAAAAGTATCGTTATTTTTTTAAAATATCATCTAAAACCTGGACCCCAGAATATGAATAATATGGGAGAATACATTGTGTGGATATTTTTATTAATTAAATATTAAGATTAGAGATGGGAATACTCGAAAAAAAAAAACTTTGGGGAAAAAAACTGGGTTTTTTCCGAAGGGGTATTTTTCAATTTTTCCAAATTGGAAAAATGTCTGATTAAAATTGGAAATTTAATTTATAAAATAATATATTCAAAATGTAATGGCTGCATTCTGATACTTTTTTCTTTATATATTTTCATGTTCAGTGTCTACCATTAAAATGTTAACATAGAAAATATGACATGTAAGCAGTTCAAGAAGAACTTAAGTCCTTTAAAAAATCCTTTATAATTTTTTCACCTTAAAACATAGGACCCTTCAAAAAATTCAGTTTTTTTCAATTTCCATTCTGAATCTTCCAGAAATGTGATGATTTTAGAATAACAAAACATGTCGCATAACAGCTGAAATCGCCAATGAATCTCTTATCTAGCTGTATATACAGTAGTGGCCAAAATTGTGGAAACCTTTTGGGAACAATGGTTTTTTTTTTTAAGTTTGATGGTTCATAACGCCCAATATTTCTTAGTTATACTGTAAAAGCTTTATACCGCTGGAAAGATAATTTAGTCAAAAATATCAGGCAATACCGTTTGTTCAATTCTAATTAATTTATCAAACATTATAGCCAAATAATCAGAAAAAAGCAGTAAAATTTGGTTAGGTTGATGATAATGATTTTTCTTTTTCTTGAATGTAGTCAATGCATATGAATGTTTGGAGTGTCAGACAGATTCTATTTTATTTGGTAATGTGTCGATTAAAGCTAGGGTAGGATTATATATATGTGTGTGTGTGTCATATTTTGGTACTTATAGGAGGAATAAAAATGGAATAACGTCTAAAAAATGGAAAACGCTATTCATTCCAAATCACTTTAATAATCAGGCATGCAAGTGCCTGATTATTAAAGTGATTATTATGCGTTTAAAAATTTGTCCATAAATGTGTCAGAAAGTTTCGTGATACTGAGAGAAGGGAAATATGGCAAAGTATACACATTTAAAGACTTCAATACTTAACAGCACAATAGCATAATTTTAATTATTGTCAATATTTTTCGTGGTTACATGAAACAAATAGAAGTAGAAGTTAATTTAAAAAGTTGTTATTTGCACAATAGAATTTCATATTATTCAAATATTTACTTTTATTATAATTTTTAATGGATTCATCTATTATTTTTATATTAGTATGCGTTTTTTACATTTATAATTGTCTTGCTTAACGGCTACATTAGCCGGTTTCCCAATCAGATGCAAAGTTTTAATTTGAATACGAGTTGCATAAAAAAAAATTATTGCCGATCCAATCCTTATCGTCGATCTTATCCGGATTTGGTAAAATCTTGTTATCCGAATCTATACGAAATCATTTATCAGGTTCGGTCGGGTTGTGGGCCTACAGATTTTGTTGTTGTTGTTGGGTTAGGGTAAGAATATGGGTTGAATCAAAATATAATTTCAGTCAATCATCATTCATGCTCAAGTAGACATTCAACCATGTTCAAGAAGTATATAACCGGATTCGTGCGTGACTCTAGATCTAAGCCGACATCAGAAATTGCGTCGTAACACAATTTCTGATAAAATCTGGTTACTCTGTCGCATATGCAAGATTCTATTCCGAACAAGACTTATAGTAAAAACATTATACCCGACTCGGGTCAGTTCGGATTCACGAAAATTATGTCACCCGAGACCCGACCACTAATCCAAATCTATTCTGTAGCCAAACAAATCCAAAAAGATCGATCCGAACTTTCTCGATTGGATTCGGGTAAAATTTGGTCACCCGACCCGGTGCAGTGTCGTCACAAACGTCACAAATATGTAGCATAAAAAAATCTCGATCCGAACAATCCGGATAGGATTCGGGTAAAATCTGGTCACCCTACCCGATACACATTCGTCACTTTTTTCACAATGAAGTCGCACGGTGACTTCACAAAGTAGTCACATTGTGAGGTCACAGAAAGCCTTGAAAACGGCCGTAACGACTTCACATTTAGGTCACAGTGACTTCACATCGACGTCACGTGACGTCACGACGACGGTCACAAAGTCACAGTGTGACTGCACAGGGACGTCGCCGTGACGTCACCATGCCTTACGGGTACATATTTGTATACTTTTACATCCGAAAATCAGGCACCTCCGAATACGGGACAAATTCCGCGGTCCTGAGATGTAAGCTATTTACTATATTTTGATAAATATATTTTTTTGTTTTAATCTTATCGGAGTCTAAAATTTCAAAATATTGATTAAAATCAGTACGATGTCCAAAAAGATTTAAAATATTAGCCATACAAAAATTGAACACCAAATTTGGGGACACCTGAAATCGGTGGGGGGGGGGGGGACACGGCCCCATGTGCCCATACTTTAGTCAGAGCCTGCTTCATGGTCATCATCTCGCATTTACTGAGGATTCAGTGTGGTCAAACATTGCTGCGTTTAATGCTTTAAAAAATGTGGTCAGAAATGGCTGCCTATTGCGGACAAATCAGGGTAAAAATGACTGCCTACTGCCAGGACAAAAATGGCCGCGATTCAGACGTTCAAGTGTCTGAAATTCAATCACTATTATGTGTCTTAAATTTTTAAGACACTTTAAAGTCTCTCTTTTTTGAACCATCCGTTTCAGACGCTTAAGTGTCTGAATTTCAGACATTTCAGTTTACAGTGTACGCTGATTGTAACATATCTGATTCATCCATAATATTTGATTATTAGGGAAAAACAAATATGCAAATATTTTTGCACATCTTTCTCTGGCCCTTTTTAATTTTGCGACATTAGGGTACGTGCAGTTGGAGCAATTTGAGCCAACAACTCCACGTAACTACGTCCCTGCGTGGTCACATTAATATTTTGAATAATATGGTTAAATATTTTCAAATGTCGCATGTAAATTATGGAGGAAAGTTAAAACAGCTGAACTTCGAATTAACGATTGCAAAGGGTCTATTGAAAATCATCATTAAATCGGGGTTATCGTTATATCAAGAAATGCATTAGATAAACCAAAACTGCATACAAATTGGTTATTAAATTTTCGAAAATTTTATTTATCACTAGTATATAATTGTATTTTATTTTTGACGTATTAATATTACATTTTGTACTTTGAAAATAAAAATTGCTTTGTTTTTTCCTTAAATTTTACCGGTGACATGGTTTTTATCAGTTATTTCAAAACATTGTATTAATGTTCATTCATGTCAAATTTCATTAAACATTTTTTTTTTTTTTTACTTCATCTTATCTAACATTTGCTTGAAATGAAGTAATTGTTGACACTTTATCATATTTTGTATTAGAGTTGTTTTCGTCACAAAATTCTTTAATAATCTGTTATTTACAAACAGGAACATCAGATTCATCGTTCACTTTATCTATAAATGTGATTCTGGATAGAAATGTCATACCAAAATGATATGTTTCATATTCCTCTAAATCTAAATATTCGCACATTTGTCCATAGATAAGCAACGGAGAGTAAAAGCTGAGAATATTTGCAATAAAAATCCCTGACGGCTCGGCCTACAGGCACAGGTAGATTTCGAAGACGCAGACCGTGGGGCGCCTGTTTGTTGGCAATTTCAGAAAAAAGACCTATTTACCATGATGTGGCAGTTGGGACCACACACTTCGAAATATACCTCTGCTTGTAAGTGGAGCCAGCAAGGATTTTTTTGTTTTTATTTACCGTAAGAGTTGGTTCTATAAAAAACTTGCCAATATAAAAATTGTAGATAATAAGAAGTAGATTTATAATAAATTTAAGCGGATTTGATGAAGTTATGAATTTATTTCTTCTAAACCCATCCTCCCCCCCTTGGGGCCATTTTTTATTATATCAAAAATCTGTCATACTTAAATTTTTGGCCCTTTTCCTAGAAGTAATAATAACTTTAAACGGGTTCGATACGTATCATAATTAAGAAATTATGGAGACAGACAGACAGATATAGATAGATAGATAGATTTTTGAACTGGGGGTGGTTTTGGGTTCTGGGAGTCATGACCGGCGTAGATCAGCAAAAAGTTTTCAAAAATTCCAACTTAGGGAAGAATGTAATAGGTAGTATTTCTTACGAAATTTATCTAAAAATGGCGGAGATAACTGCCATGAGATTTTGTAACAATCTGATATTTGTTATGCTGCAACTCTCATGCAGAAATGCGCATTCAAATTCAATATTAACGAAAACAGGGGTTTGAATTTTCTATAATCGGTTTCCAAAAAATTTAGCTCAGGGTGTTTGAGTAAAATGAGTTGAATTTTTAAAAATATGGACTATGGACTATGAAAGTTACCTTTTCCTCCCGGTACAGGCCGGAAGGAGTTTTTCTTTCAGTTTGATTGCTACTGTTTTTTTTTTAAATAATAATATTTATGTCATTAAAATTGGTGAATATTTCTATTTAATATCGTTGGTAGCAACGAAATAATCTAAAAAAAAAAAAAAAAAAAAAAAAAAAAAAAAAAAAAAAAAAAAAAAATGACAACACTAATCGATCCCCAATTGCTAATAGTTTTATCGTTTTCTTGTAGTTCATTATACGTCTAATTTACTGCATAACCATTAGGAATAAAGCAGTAAAAATATAGGTGCAGAAAGTTATTGAATATATTAGAATGTTAATTTATCAATTACTGGAGCTGATTAACTCCTTTGGCAGTCAACTTTAATTGCATTCAGTTCTTCAACTGAATATTTAAATAACAACAATTTAAAAAATCGAATTTTATAAAAAACCTCAAAATTGACATTTTATTCACAATAAAAGATTTTAATGGAAGCACTGAAGTCAAATTTTGAAATAATACACTCTTACGAGTTGCCATTTTTCAACGGATGAATGAAAAAGCGATCAATGCCAGAAGTCGAATTCAGGACATTGGCTTAAATTATCACTGCTATACCATCTGAGATACCTGGATCGACAAACGTCTGACAATTCCCTCAGCAATCCTTGTGAATAGTGTCGACCCAGAAAATTCAGATTGTAGAGCAAAGGAAATTTAAGCCATTAATTCCTGCTTTTGAGTTTCGTAACCTCATCATTTAAGCCAATTAGGTTCCGGGTACTTTTATACTCAGTTGGGAAAGCTATAACTAGTATGATTTCTTTACAATTCAGTATGATAGAGTTAAAAAATAAAATAGTGTCTTAATGTGTTTGCATCAATGTTTTCTTTAAAACGCATTAAGAAAAAGCTTTTATATACCGCAAGAAAACATAAATAAAATTACGTATAACATAACACGCGTATTCTTCATTCGTTTCTCTTTTAAAATTAATTTGTTCTTGCTATTACTTTTTACAATATATTTCCTTGAAAACTTTTCAGATGAACGCCTTGAGCAACCTTTCACAAGATATATTTTAAGTGATAAAATATATTTTTTCAATAACGATATAAAACATTTTCCTTCGGGGCTTAAAAAAAATTACTAATATTAAAGGTTTACCGCAGCATCAAGGCTTTAGATGCCTATTAAGATTATTGCATTTTATCAGCAAAGGAATTTATCCCGAACAAAGTTTGTTAAAAGTTAATACTGTTGCATCCTTTTTCTTTACCCTGAAATAAATTTATTTTTGCTATTAAAAATTATGAAGAATATTTCTTGTTTTTCACGCATTTTTAAACATATTAGCATTGTTAATATTTTTTTATTGTCCCTAGGAAGTATTTCAGTTTTCTTCTGCTATGTTTTAAAACTGCAGTGTGTAACAAGTTTTTGTTTAGAACGCATAATACACGAAAGAGTAACATCCCAATGTAATTTAGAACGCACTTATTTTTTTTTTCACCGACAGTATCAAATCAAATTTAAATATAATAATGACGGTAAAGAGTTCTCTAGACTATAACTTAATTTTTTGTAAATGGACTTTTCATTTTCAATAAATGGATTTACGGAAGCAACATTGTGGGTACGTTCAAAAATTTTAATTTATTCTCAAAATTGCATTTTTTTAAACGCTTTCCAACAATGTTGAAAAGTGTTTATGTATTCAGTTTGTCGAGCCGTCGGTCTGTCCGTGCTGTAACTCGCATAAATATACTCAGATCGCCAAGAGATTGATAAATGTTACTGAGGTTTAACATGCCATGTTCGGTATTGAAAGATTGTTTTGTGAGACATCAAAAAGTATTATCAGAGAAAAAGAGAAACTTTCTTCAACTTCAATACTGTACAATATTGTTACTTCAATACTGTGTATATAAGTGCGTGAGAGATAAGTGTGTGCGAGATAAGAGTGTTTCGCCAGTAATTTTCCTATTACTCTGCATTTTCACGATACGTATTCTTAGCATTTAAATTAATATTACGAATTTGTTTATGAATGAATTTTGAAAAGGCAAGTTATATAGATCCTGGTCTGTTCATAGTTTTTGTAATATCTAGAGTAAATCGGTGAAGAATGATGTTTTAACAAAAATGAATTTTCTGTTGAACGCTGCTGTTAAGATATGCATTTTTTTCTTTAAATACCCATAAATCGTAACCCTTTTAAAATTTTGTTTCTGAAAAATTGCTTAGATATCAACTTTCACTTTGAATAATACTGAAAAATATTAATAATCGAGTACTTATGCAGTACGTGTAATGTTATTACCCTCTCTGTTTTAGAGGTTAATAAATTGCGAAACTATATAATTTACATATTTTTGGAATTGTCAGAGTCTGCGTTATTTTTTATACGGAAAAGAGAAAATAGGAAATATTTTATGTCGAAAAATTTTTGTTGTGCCCGTTAAAGTTTAGCAGTTTTTTAAAAAATTACTTAAAAATGAATATTTTAAATAATTATAAACGTTTTCATAATTTAAACAGTGCATTAAGTTCTCAAATGAAATCTTCTAAAAATGTAAATAAAAATTCATCGCCAACAATGAATGCCAATTACTGCCATGTGCCAAACTTCGAAACTCGAAATTATTTGCACGTATTGCTCCTTTACTACACAAAAGTTTATTACAAATCAGTTTTTACATGTAAAACAATAGAAAAAGAAACGAACAGTTTGAATGAATTGTTTCTGTTCCTCATTTCGCAGTTGTTAATTTTAATGAAAATGTTTAAAGTTAACTGCATACACTACAATTGAACTAACAATTTAAAGAATGTTAAATAATTAAACATTCTCAAGTATTAAAAAAGTACGTCTAAATAAAAATATTTTACCTATTGAAGAACCTAATGCACGCCTTTGATGCAATATTTAAAACGTTGTACGATTAAAGATCTAAATATTCTTCAGAGCGCAATCGTAAAGTACGCTGAGGGTGGAACTTACATGGAGGATTTGTCGAATCTGCCGGTTCGGCAAAGTCCAATCTCTCTCTAGTGCAAGATAGATTTGTATATGTAGCGCCATCTATAAGAAATATTTGAACTACTTTTTTATTTGCTTAAAACAAAATTTCGATCATGAGAAGCATTTCTGACCAAACCGCACTCTCGTACTCCAATTACTTTATTTTTAATTATTTTAAAAATGCGTTAAGGCAGTTGGTCTACCCTGTACGTTGTATAGCTTTTTCTGTCAAACAATTTTGAAAAAATATAGATGATGAAATTGGACAAATTTTAGAAATAGATCTTTTTTGAAAGCGAAAGATATTCTTACCTTTGTTTTATTACATTACATATTGGTTGATGTTTTTTTTTAGGAAATATTTTTGTTTTTTATCATTAATATCCGATACTTATCTTCAAACGTATTTTTCTGGATATTTATTTATGTTTCCAAATATTAATAAAATTGAATTTTCTATTTAATATGTATAAATGCTTTTATGAAAATCTCATTTTTAACTGCGTAACTAAACGAAACATTTGTGTCGTAAAATGCATGACACTTACCCGCTAGTGATTACTAAAAACCAATAATTTTTTTAACCTCTGCATATATTCTTTTAAAAATAGAAACTATAATTATAAAAATTATTAATCAAATCTTCTAGCTGTTTACATACCATTTATTTTATTTATGCTTATACTGCATGTTATCTGGAAAAATCTTAAGAAAAAAAGTAATTCCAATCTTGGTTTTAGAATAACATCTTTGATAATGAAACACTTTGGAATATTTATTTCTGAATATTCTTACTTTCAAGACATTAGTTTCTATTCAACTTTTTAATTATAAAACTCATACAAGTTTAAAAAAATAAATGACTTGTTTGATGAAATTTGATAGCAATTAAAATAGGGCGCAATATTTGCGTTTAAAAAATATAATTCATCGCAGTTCTTAATGAGTTTTCTCTTTACCTAAATAAGTTTAATATTTTTAATCAATACTAGGTATAGAATTTAAGGAATATTTTTATATTTTTGTTTCATTTTTTATATGAATATACAATAAAATAAAGAATGTGAAATAACACCTTTGCAATTAGCATTTTATATTTTCTGCACACGCATCAAATAATTATTTCAGATGTAAGATTAAAGTTATTTTTATTTGTTTCGCAATTAAAAGATTGTCAATACATTAAACACTTTTAATATAGACAATACAGCGAAAACCACCAATTATATATTAAAAATGCTAAATTAATGGGTAATTTTGTTAAATATTCCACTAAATAAAGTATATCCCCTGTTACGGATAAAAAAAAATAGGTGAGAAAAGAAAATCTTAAATAGTCTGTAAAAACTTTTATATGAACTGAAAATGTTACATTTCCACTAACAATTTTTCATTAACAGTTTGACTGCCGCCCCATTTTTCAAAATCCGTGTCCTCCAGGTGCCACCTTTTTCTCTTCCTACATAATTCTTACAAATATAAAACATTACCATGATGCATAAGTATATATGTGTTCTGATTAATTTTTAATTGGTCTGACAACCCTTCGGACCTGGCACACAACAGATCTTTTTCTACCCGTGTGCCAGCTCCGAAGGAGAGGTCCGTTGCGCCAATTTCACACTACCGTTTTTTAATGCCTTTTTTATTAAATTATTTATCTGTATTTTTTTATAGTGAAAGATTTTTATAAAAAAAAAGGCAGTAGTAAGAAATACGTAATGATTATTTTAAAGTACTTCTAAAGTAATTTCATCGTAAAAAATAAAAAAAAAAGGTTTTTTCGAACCAACCGTATCTTCTTCGCTACTGAGTACTGATGTAAATTTATTGTTTAGTACTGAATTATTGCTTCTCTAATTTTACTTCATAGCCAGAGTTATAGTCTATTTACATTAATTCGAATATTAGACGTGAAACATAGCACTGTGAGATGGAAACTGCAATTATGTTCGAATAATGTTAAAAAAACGTGAAAGGAAGAAGGTCCATATATGTGGACCTAGGGTACACCACAAAAGAATAGGCGACACTGAATGCCACCCTAAAATTGAAAGAGCGTAGGCAGGTGCCGGCGGTGGGGAGAGCCCATGGAAATATATAGACGTGCTCCGGCCGTGTTCAGACCCGGCGCTCAGGGACCGAGTTTTAACTCAGAACATGCTTCGGACCCGGCAGCCAAAGTGTTAATACTCTAGGAGCTAAAATTGGTCGGATTTGCTTGGCTATAAATTATGATTGGCCAATGCATTTTGTAATCATCGCAAAAGAATAAAATCTCATCGCAAATTTACCTTAAATGTCTTGCCCGGAGTAGGACATTTGATTTAGGGAACCAAACAATTTATCACTTTTTATTAGTAGATAAATCAATACACAGGTAGCAAAATTTGACAGACCTGTTAGTGGGAATTTAAACATACGTTAGCAGAACAAGCGCCGGAGAAAGGCTAAGTGCAATAATGGAGTCTGCTATAGAAGCGTCTAAATTGACCTAGCGAACGGTATTCGGATAACTTCGAAAAAAGCGCACGCGTGTATTAAATCAGTTTTTTCTGGAAGAATGTTGTTACATTATGAAATTTTATTTTTAAAAGTACTTATCTTTAAAAAAAGTGCAAGACCGTTTAGTGATAGATAGATCACATATTTTTACTCTAAAAATAAAAGGATGGACTGAAACTCTAAATTTGTATTTAGTTTGTATCCAATGTATATCTTGTAGTTTGATTATGTCTCTTAAATTTGTGTTTCATTTATATTATTTTATTTATTAATGAAGTGTTAATTTCATTATGGAGTATTTAAAAAAATACCTATGTTATAGTTATTAAATGCGATACTAAGAGCAAAATCTTAAAAACTTGCGCAATGTGCTTCAACAAATTGCTATAATTTTAATAATAGCTGTATATGATAACTAATATTCTTAACTAATCTTCCTAAATTGTGAGCGAATAATTTTCCTATTCCTAAATTCCCTTCCTTCCTTAATCTGATTCATCTTCCGTAATCGAGCTGCATGCGTCAGAGTTTAGATTTTTTTTTTTAATGTATGCTTGCTTGAAAAATATTTAAAACCACAAAGAGAAGGCGATAAATTGAGATTAAGATTTCAAACAACTTGCATTTTAAAATACATTTTTTTCCCTATCCGACGGAAAAAAAATAAATATAAGTTTTGCAATTTGTAAATTAAACTTGCGGGAAAACTGAATCGGATTCCTTTGATTGTTGTTAATGTCAATGTGACGTCAGTGTCACTTAAAGACATGTTTTTGCTTTATAGTACAGATTTCAATGACTTCAAATCAACAAAGTAAATGCTTACAGCTTATGAAACATGTATCAGTAAATGGTTTTAAGCACCAAAATTAATACCTTTTTGAAAAAGGTTAAATAAAAATCTTTTCAAAAGAGGAATTTTTCCTAGTTTTGTTGAAATTTAAAGAGTTGAATCTATTTGTAAAATAAATTCTATACAAATAAACACTATATAGCTTTTTATTTTCTAGGTTTCATTAAATTTTGTATAGATCAGTTTACTTATTCAATAGCTGCAATTACCAAATAATACTTAAGTTTTATAATGCTACATTTTCCCATACAATAGCTATAATGCATGAATAAAAAATAATTTAAGGTTTTCTGAGCATAAATAGATAGCATCAATTTATGGAGATCAGACTCTAAAAATACAAAAAAAGAGAGAATATTTGAATAATAAAAGAAGGAGTTCCCATTATATTAATTTAACTTAGAAAATTTTAATAACTATATCGAGTTCTCCAGAAATTAACTAAAACTCTTGCTATCGAAATATCAAAAATAGAATAAAAATGTATTTTGCGGTACATAGAGAAAATCTGATGTGATTTTCTTTATTTTCTATCGTAAATTTTAATTAGTTTACCCAGTTTAACTTTATATACTGCCAGTTTAACTTTTGGCAGTTTTTTTTAATTTATCGCGGTATATCTGACATTCAAGTCACTGGGTCCTGGTCCTTACAAACGACACATTGCACCACTTTCATGACAATACCACAATTAAATCTTTAAAAAATCCATTTTTTCGAAAAAATATATAGCGTAGACCCTTGTATCTAGGACGACTTTTTGTTTAACGCATTGAACTTCTAACTGAATTACTAACCAATTTTATAAATTGTAATTTCTATTTAGTATTTTTAAGAGAATAGATTTATTATTTTAAAATGTGGAATAAAGTAATCTTGGTTTGAGGTGAGATTGTACTAAAAAATCATTCAATAAGCCTTAAAACCTTCTAAAGTAACCCCATTAATATGACGAGTAATAAAGTATAATAAAAAAATGCGTAATTAAAAAACCACAAATTTTGTATGAAAATAAACAGAAAATCCTATATTTATTTAAAAATTACCATCATGAAAAACATGTAATAACAATTAACAACTAACACATAAGATTAATGTTTTTAAGAAAACAAAATTTTAGATATATGAAATAGGTGGTCGAGGGTTATTTTTTTTTAACCATTCAAGGGCGGTGGTTCATTTTGGACCACTTAATTTTAATCCTTTAATACCACATTGGCACCAGAATTTTGGAAAGAAAATTTTCCTTTTCTGAAGTACGTAAAAAAAAGCTGTTACTTATTTTGAAATAAATTTGTTTGTAAAATCTGGTGTCAGTCATCCATTTCAGCATTTTACAAATAGAAGTACTTTGCTCCTGAAAGGGTTAAGGACGGAAGAGGAAAGAAAAGTATATTTTGAGCAGATATTCTTTGGCTTAATACACGTTTACATACGTTGGCTTAATACACATCAACCTGTTTCATCAGCGTTTCCTAAGTATATTATTTATATAATTACGACTATCTACAGGAGATTTATACATGCGAGGCATTATTACATCAGCAACTGTACCAAAAATACATACAACTTTTATAGTTGCAGTACATGTTTGTTTTTATGTTTATATTTTCAAACAAATTAAATATAAAGAATAACAAATTTGTGGTGACTTTGTCCAAGACAATCTCGACCCATATCGACATTCAAAATACCGGTTGTGAATAAAGTCAATGTAAAATCAAGAATATCAAATTAATACATATAAATCGCATTTATTTGCAAAGGGGACATATTAAGAAATCAAAAATGTATTAACCACATTACAGAATGCAGTATAAATAACATTTCTAATTAAAAGTTCCCTCAGTAAAACCACACACGATAAGGTAAACAAAACAAAAACGGAAGTAGTGCCAAAATCAATTTCAAAAAGAATTCGGAATTATTTTTTATTTTTTTAATGTACTGGTGCATTCTATCAGAAATTAGCACTACCAATTAGTTTTATTGTAACAAATTTTATTATTATTATTCTTTATCCGCGGGCTGGGACAAAGTCATCCCGGTTGACGGTACTTAAAATTATTTCAAACTGGCTAACCCGCACGGCGTTGCCAGAGCGAACAACCTTAAATGTACCTTAAATCTGTGTTGTATGATTTTTTTAAACAAAACTAATGTTGGGGACCCCACTTCCTTAGACAGCATATACTGGTCATACCATGCACACTCCCATATGCTACTGTACGCAAAACTGGAATTTCTCTGAATTTTTTTTAATGAAAATCGAAATGGCATTTTTTCCCTCACACTTTTAAACAGGCTTAGGACTGGCTAAAAGGAAATATTATATAATCCTTACTTTATTTATATTTTCTCTTTTTTTTTGTGTTTTAAAATATACAGTTATGGCGAAGTTCGTCTAACGATCAGGAAGAGAAAAAACACTAATTTCATCAAAACAGTTGGGTGTGGTATCGAGAATTTTGTGAAACAATCGTGAAAAAAAAAATTGGTTTTAATTTATAGTTTCTGTATTTAAGTTTTCTCTGAAACTATTGATGAGAATTACAACTTTCAATCGTGTATTGTACATATATGTATTCATTTTATTCATTAAAAATGGGAGCAAAAAAATGTGCTTTTTTTCAGAACACAGCGATTCGAAATCCGATTAGAAGCAGTGATTATCCCACTCAATCCCCGATAAAGCAGTGCCAATTGGAAGGGGAGAGGGGTTTTACCAAAAGAAATTCTAAAAAACATTATATAAACTATCTATTTGAGATTTTTAAATTGTTTTCTCAACATATAATCATAATTTAATTACAGGGATGAGATTTCTCCAACTTTTTGCATACCAGTATAAGTTTAGAGAAAATGTTCTGTTAAATCGCAGAATGTTCCGATTAAAGAAAAACACCCTCCTTGTCATAAGAAAATAATATAAAAAACTAAACTAAACTAAAATAAACGGTCAGGTAATCGAATTAAGATCACTGAGGCACAAGGCAAAACTAAACAAAAACAGACAGGTAATCGAGCTACGATCACTGAGGCATAATATACAAACAAATTACTATAAAAAAGTGATTTACCTATAACAGAAATACTAATATGACTGCTGAAATAAATTACAATTAGTATACTATAAATATAATATTAATATAATCGCAAAAAAAAATTAAGTTCCACTTAAATTATCGCTAAACTGCCACAGTTCAAGCAAGAATTTAAGAATTGCCAATTTGTAGGGACAAAATTGCCGGTTAGAAGTGTTCTAAATTTTTATTTAATGTTTAAAAATCTTATTATCCAAATTTACATGAGTATTAAAATAAAAAGAAAACTGCCCAGTTAAACTGAGGGCATTGAGCTCACAGGCTATTCACACTAATTGTATATTATACTCTTATTTCAAAGAATTTGAAATAAGAGAAAAATAAAGAAATCAACAATATATTAAGGGGAGGTCATCCCCCCGTTACCCCCACCCCTCATGGTTAACTAATGAACCCCTTAAACTAATCAGGGAAGTTAATTACAATGAATATATATACAAAATTTGAAGAAAATCGGATAATTCTGCATGAAAAACCCATTTATCTAAATTAAGGGGGGGATTACCCCCCCCGTTCCCCCCTTTATACTTAACCAATCAACCCCGAAAACTAATCAGGGAAGCGTCTTAACCCAATGAACCTATAAACAAATTTTGAAGCAAATGGGATAATTCTGCATGAAAAACCCATGTATATAAATTAAGGGGTTTTTAGCCCGTTCCCCCCTTTATACTTAACCAATCAATCCCTATGAACAAAACCCTAGTGAACCTATAAACAAAATTTGAAGGAAAACTGAATAATTCTGCATGAAAAACCCATTTATATAAATTAAGGGGGGATCAGCCCCCCCGTTCCCTCCCTTTATACTTAACCAATCAATCCCGAAAACTAATCAGGGAAGCGTCTTAACCCAATGAACCTATAGACAAATTTTGAAGCAAATGGGATAATTCTGCATGAAAAATCCATTTATATAAATTAAGGGGGGGATTAGCCCCCCCGGTTTCCCCCCTTTATACTTAACCAATCAATCCCGAAAACTAATCAATGAAGCGCTATAACACAGTGAACCTATAAACAAAATTTGAAGGTAAACGGATATTTCTATGAAGAGTTATCGCGTTACGTACATACATACATACATACGTACGTACATACAGAACCGGCGGGCACATAAGCTCTCAGGCTTTGATAGCCTGTGAGCTAAACATGTTTCCGAAGCATGAATATAATTTTCGTGTTTAAATATTCATATTTAGCTGGAAAAAAAAAACAGTAACTCATGAAACACTCGACTTTTATCCAAAGATTTGTAACGAAAAGAGTCTCTCAAAAAGGTTTCAAATTGGTGGTGATGGTGCTCGTGTAGGACAGTTGTATCAGTTCGTCAGTCTTAATGACATTTTCAGTTTGTCTTCTGCAGATGGCGCTATGTATAAACTCTAACCTTAACAATTAAGTTCATACAGTGTTATTTATAATTTTTAGCATAATTTATCATTGTTTACTCTAGTATTATTATTCATTCATTCAGCATCTTACAGTATTATTACATGGTAGTATTATTGCTCAGTATCATATAGTCGTATTTAGTACTGCTCAGTAGGATTGGTAGTTTTTTTTTTTCAGAATTTGCATTTTTAGAATTTCGTATTTTCAGAATTTGCATTTCAACATTATATAGTACAATTATTGCTCAATATTACAAAGTATAATTTAATAATGCTCAGTATAATTAGGTAAACAAACCTGCTTGGAGGGGCTAGTTGAGCTTAAGTCGAAAGGTAGGCCTCCCCGCCCGTTTTGACCTTGTATGTCAAACGGCAAAACCGTGCAACCACTATTTCACTAGAATTTTTGCATCGCTACTCTGATTTATTTAATGACTTCTTGTGAAGACTCTATACAACCAACCAACCAAAGAAAAAAAGCGTATTTTTGATGAGAGTTCGTTGTGGATATTAATATCTAGGCTAATTATCAAAATATTAAAATTCTGAGACTCAGGTGCACTACCTAAGTCTAAATTTTCAGACTTCTAGGGGCACAAAATTTTCCTAGCCATCGCCAACAGCCACACACAGAGCGAAACTTTATTTTATTAGTACAGATAAAATCGTTTTCTCAAAAGAACTAATGAACCTAAGTAGCAAGAACACCAATGTACCTACGGCCGATAGTAGTTGTACATGTGGAAACCTGTTGAAATTTTACATTTACAAACTGCAATAAATTACATCAAAATGTTTTAAAACAGACTATTAGATGACACGCGAGTCAAAAATCCATCCGGTTAAAAATGTTTAATTGCCTTTTTTCTAATAAAATGGAAAATTAACAACACTTTAATCACATAGAATTAGAATCTTATTTAATCACATATAATCCTATAAATCACTATAAATCCTATAGGAACTATTTAAATTCCAAATATTTTTTTACAATTCATAGCATAGTTTTTATACATAAAAATGAAAATGCATTTTCATGAATTATTCTACATTACAATTTTAAAATTTTCTAGAGCCGTGTGGATTTAGGTACAAGTCAATTATGTGCCCTAGGTACAATATTGGCCGATTTCACACAAAATGATTTATTAAAAATTTCACGGGAAACCATAGGGTTCAATATTGCATTTAGCACCTCACATAACAATTAAAACTACGCATTGTAGTTAACAAAAAACATTTTCTTACATTTATAAAATATTAAAAATCCAGTTGCGAAATTTTACTTTGTGTTTTCAATATAGTTCTCCACCTTCAATTTCACAAAATGTCATTCCTCTGAAATTCAAAATAGCTGTAATAATAAAACCTGATGTTGCCAACTTACCCAGATGAATAAGAAAACTTATATCCAAATAATATTTAAAATAAGCGCAGTAATTCTAGGTACAAACTAGCGTACTCTAGGTACAAAATTTCATACTACGGTATAAAAGAGTAATGTTTTCTGAAATTTAAAAACAAACGACACAGAAAATGCCCTTTAATTACGTTAGTTATGAATAAAAATGTGTCATGTGTTCTCAATGTAAGCAATGATTAAAATAATTATTTAAAGCGGTTTGCCTTATTGTTGAAAACTTTATTTTTTGCAATTGAGCGCAAGATTTCCTTTGAACCACTAACCAGTTTTACATGCAATAGTAAAGGATTTATAGCTCTATTTTAAGACAATCTAAAGTTTATTATTCCAGTCACAAAATAAATTTGTATGCCTTAGATAAACGCCGATAAAATATGCAATACTTCCAACTTTATTTTAGAAACATAAAATGTGCTAATAAGATATAGAAATTTAGATTGAGTCTTAAGATATAAATCCGTGTGAACTTTATAGATGGTGTGAACTTTACATAGCATTTTTCAGAAAATAACGTAAGTATTTACTGATTTTAATGATAAATTAGCATTGCTGTAGAACGCAAGAAATTTTGGCTTACTACGACCGTCCTATCTACGTTTTTGAAATTTTCATAACCTATGTTTTAGTTATGTTTCTTGTGCAGTTGAGACAAATAAAACAAGTATTTATTTTAAAACTGGTAAAATAGTTTGAAAGTTGTGTTTAGTACAAATAAATATGCTTTCTTTTCTGTCTACGTATTCGGGAAATAGATCTTAAAGCGTTTCAAAAAGTTTGAAATGAAATGAACATAAAGTGTATTCTGGCGATAAAAATTAAATTTATTTTCACGCACTTGTTTGTAATCTCTTAGAGACATAATCAACAAAACATTTACTTGAAGTGCCATATCAAACAATTTCTTATGTCAAGCAACACAATTAAATTACTGTATATACAAGTAGTAAAAATGCAAATAAAAAGTATACAAAATCGTATTGTAGTGCTTTAAGTATGATTCAAACAATACCTATAAGAATTCATATAAAAACGAGCTGTAATTAAATGAAATATGTATCTCTTAGAAACATGAGATAGTTTGCACGGCAAACAAAATTAATTTAGTAACAAATTAGATTTTCATGTTGTCTAGATGTAATTTAAACTTAATTAAAATTTAATTATTTTTCTAAAAGTTACACAAATGAATGCTTTGAAGAGATGAAAAGTTTGCTAATGATGCATACTCATTCTCATTATAAACATTTTTATTCAATCTCCATATATCATTTAATCGACAGTTTGTTTCTCATTAATCGAGTTATTTCGGTTTACATCAATTAACGCAAAATATTATTTACACTATTAATATATTAAATAATTTTCTTTTTCAAATAGAAATGTAATAGAAATTTAGATTTTTAATCAATTTCATAAAATATTAATTTTCTTCTTACAATAAATACTACTGCTTAGGAGTATTATTAAATAAACATAAATATATGCCATTTACGAAATTATTACATGTAGCAAAAAATTCTGTTTTCAGTTTAAAAGTAATAAAATAAATTGTGTTTAAGATTATACAGGGTCATTCATAATTCACTCCGGGGTTTCGAAACGTTATAGTAAAAAAACGAAGACGAATATGAAAAAAAGAAACATATGAAATTATTCCGAAACTATTCAAGTTTTACTTACATACATTACAGGTGTTCTATGTGTGAACCCTTGGTCACACGGCATACATCCATGCGATAGTCCAGTTCCTGCCATATTCCGTTTCTTTAAATCTGAATCAGTGGTGTCAGTTCAACGGGCCTTTCCTAATAAATATCGAAAACAGGGACCAACTGACAAAACAATTCATGTGTGGTACCGGAAATTTAAAGAAACGGAGTATGGCAGGAACTGGACTATCGCATGGATGTATGCCGTGTGACCAAGGGTTCACACATAGCACACCTGTAATGTATGTAAGTAAAACTTGAATAGTTTCGGAATAATTTCATATGTTTCTTTTTTTCATATTCGTCTTCGTTTTTTTACTATAACGTTTCGAACCCCCGGAGGGAATTATGAATGACCCTGTATTTTAATACATCCATTTTGTTTAGCGTTCTTCCGCTGTTCAAATGTAATCATTTGCCAGTATATTAAGATACTAGCTGATCCACCTGATGTTGCCCGGTCCCGTCAAAAGATAGCACGATACGTGAAAAAAAGGCTAAAAATACAAAACTTGCATAGGACAAAATTTACTACAGTGGAATAAAACATTGTAACCGGAATCCTTTCACAAACGCAAAAATCGACGTTCAGTACAAAAAACGCTAAAAATCGCATTAAAAATCACCGAAGACTAAATTTATTCTATATTAGGTTAAAAGTATGAAACAGAATTCCCGTTGAATGAACCCATTCCCGTTAAAATCAGGCCCATAGAATTAGAGAAAAAAATGCGTCGTTACTGTTCGAAAATGGTGGTAACTGAAATTTATATTTAGGAAAACATGTTTAAATGTAAGTAAAAGGGGAGTTGAATGAACCATTTCCCGTTGAAAAAAGCAAAGAAACAAGAGGGGAAAATTCTGCTATAAGGCCGAATATAGATTGCCACACACGGCTTTTATTTAAAAACTAGTCGTTGGCGGCCACCGTAATACTTACCCATCATGGATATGCATAATGTAAAATATTAAAATAAAAATGTGTAAACTACTTATAAAATGCATTGCAATTCAAATAAAATCGTGGCTTGATGACGTCACAAACTTTAAAGGCTCGATTACTGAATTGCTTGAAAGAGGTTTTTCCTTATAACTCCAAAAATAATAATCCTATTAACTAGCGGTTTATTGCATCTGATTAAGCGTCAAATTTCCAATTAAAATATATCTTTGAAGTGAAATTTGGATGAAATACAGGGTCATGAAAAATCGAAGAGTGTGGAAAATAGGATTCCAACTATCTCGGCAACTAATTATCCGATCGACTTCATGTTTTATTCAAAATTTATGTTTTTTTATTGTCTGTTATATTCATTTCTTAAAATAAACTATTTCGAAAATTTTTATATACCTTTCATCAGAACGAATATTTCGAGAGTCCGAAAAAAATTGTTCCGGTTAATCGAGGTTATTGAAATGAAATAGGCTTCTTCCCATTATTACATACTAAGTACATACCAAATTGCAAGTCTCTATCTCAATTTTTTCGGGAGATAGAGCGTTTACAGACACACAGACACACAGACGGACGGCAAATTTTTTTTTCTAAAAATATGTTTTTCGGAATCTCCAGTGTCTGAAACGTGTAAATCCGTCAAAATTTTTTTTTCGATTTTCAAAACGATTACAAGACTTAACCTATACTACGTATGATGGGTAAGTAATAAATAAACTAGCTGTAACTCAGAATAAAAACGCAATGACAACAAACAATTTTAAAATATCTAAATAACAAATAAAAATTCCCCTGTTAAACTGTTAAGTTGTTCAATAACCATTCGATTTAGAAAAATATTTTTCTACCACTGAGCAATTTTTTTTAATGAAATTTAATTCATGTTGCTATGGCAGCAGACGATAAAACGATATCTTTGGAATAAGAGAATATATAGAAGAAAAAATTTTGTTGATGTTTGTGATAAAATGTTTTTCTTTATTTTTTAAAAATGTATATACATAATTCACTTTTAATTTTAACAGAATAATAAGTTTACTATAATTCGTTACTCATGCTATGGCCAGTATACACGATACACGTCGAGCCACAATGCCTTTATCATTATCTTTTTACGCGTAAAAGTTTCGCTATGGTACTCCATTGTGAAGTTTTGTAATTTTTGAAATCTAATATTTGAAAAAACGACATAAACATTAGATTTGAAATTTATATCAAGAAAAATACAATTTTTTACCATTCTAACGCAGTTTGTAAAACAATTTTGTGACAAATACTTTTCGAGTTATTAATTTTTTAAGTAACTTCAAATGTTTCATTTTCCGAGATTAATCTGTGGCAACGATGGATTGCTGTGACTTTTCATAAACATGAAAAATGATAGAGATTGAAAGAATAAGCCACCCTGTGTGTGGCTAAAAAATGCGACGGTAATGTTCGAAAAGGGTGGTACCTGAAGTCTATCTTTTAAATGGAAATAAAAGAAGAGTTTAATCGAAAATTGCCTCTCTGGAAAAACCAGAAAGTCTGTGTTTTGGAAGTTGAATGAACCAAATCCCGTTACAAAAGAATGCGACGCTACTGTTGGAAAATGGTGCTACCTGAAGTGAAAACACACTTTTAAATGGAAATAATCTAAAATTGCCGCCCCTTCTCATCCTCAAATTCAAATCTATATCTTCATTTTCATTAGTAAAAATTCCTAATTATTTCCTTTCATTTTCGCAAAGTAAATGGATGGATCGGCCAGTAAAAATATTTCTATGCAGTTGAGTTTTTAATGAAAGTCGACCCCTGTCTGGTTCTTTCTGGGACTGACTGGGTTATTTTAAACTGACGCCGTCAGATTTTTGCGAAATTAAAAAAATTATCTGCCAATTTTTACAAAAAATTAATATTTGGATGCAGAAAATTCTGTGTGTGTACGGCGGGTTTCAAGTCGATATTTTAAATAGTTTCTTAAATTTTCGCTAATGAGCAAAAATTCTCAAATTCCTTTATTTCCACTCACAAATAAACAGCAGATGTACGTTTCTTCGGCCGTTTTGAGGGAAAAAAATTGCTTTTTTGACGAGTTATTAATATCTCAGTTAATTGCGGCTCGATTTCTTCAAAAATTGGAACTCAGGACCCCCCCCCCTCCTCCTCTAAACTGCTCCGCTACACGTAGCTATTTCCCTGAGAAACGTGAAAAACTCTAAAAATCACATAAAAGTTTTGAATTAAAAAAATCTAAAAAAAATCCAAAATCGGGCTTCGAGGTACAAAAGTACATATATAAAGGTACCTTCAAACCGAATTTTGTAGCTCTCGGTGCAGGTCTCTTCAGAACACAGTCGACAGACATACACACAAATTTCCTTCCTTATTATAAATATTTTATCAACAGTAAAGTGCCTTTTTGCTATATAAAAAGAAGTATGTTTTTTTGCTAGATACAAAGAAATTTTGGAGAGTGAGTGTCATAGGGTTAGAACACAATAAAATATATCTAACTAACAAAAAATAATGGATTTTATTTATTTATACAGATTATTTTTGACGAATGGCTTTCGGTTTATTTTATTAAACGTTTTTGGTATAAGCGTCATTGGGTCATCATCGAGTAAAAGTATCTAGTTAACATAATTTCTTTAACGTGCGTTTAATTAAATACAGAAGTAACTTAATTTTACTTCATTTCTCACAACTCGCAGTTACTTCATTTCAGCATGGTTTTGTCATTCTTTTAAAATCAAATCAGTGTTTATTTTCAGTTTTAGCGTAATAAAGTTAACATTCAGAAAATACAATCATTTAATAGAAATTTCTTTCGATATGTTTTATCTTGCATACAGAAGTAATTTAATCCATTAAAAAAATTGTAGAGTGGCTTTAAAAAAAACAAGCAGATTTTAAAGGCGTTTATTTGAAAAATAGCTTGAGACTAGAAACGTTTCCAAGGATCACTGTATATTTTTCATTTTTTAATCTTTGCAGATAAGATTCTATTAGTAACTGAATTAGTAACAGAAGAGTGTAGTAATGGTCAAACATTTATAATATATTACAGTCCCAGTTTTCCGAATGAGCGCAAGCTGTAAGATACATATTATTGTCCTCATTTTATCTTTAAAACTAGCATCATATTTCTTCTCACGGAGAACGAAAAAGGGAATTTTTAACATGTAATATTTAAACTAAAAATAAAAGAAACATGAAGCGACATTTTCTTAATCCCCGACTTGCTTACAAATGTGAAAAACACTTAGGAGGAACGGCAAGAAGCCTCCGTTCTTTTCAATTAGTTCTTACCTAGAATGATCCTTTTCCAGTTCTTCAGAAGCCATGGTTGGCGAGTATCGATCTGCAAGGAGACCGACTCACCCGTCTTGCTATCAGACATTTTATCGGTCTAATCCTCACTCACTGTGTTGGATATAGTTGCATGTATCAATTAAGACTGAAATTTAGCGTATACTGTTTAACCCATTTGTTCGTTATGACGTCTTCTTTCAGTCGTCATTATACATCGACCTTATCCATACCTTCACCGTACATTTAGTCACTCCCCGTTTTCAATGCTTTTCTGTATATTCTAATTTGGTTTATTTTATAGTCTAAAGCGACCAGCTGCTCACAAGAAATCTGCCTCATCAGCAGTTTTCATAAGTGCAGAAATTTTCGTTTTTAATTTTTATAATTTTGATTCAGCGATATATCTTTCCTACCTAATGAAGGGAAAACATTAAAAATCTGCATCATTCTCTATCAATTCTATATTCATGCTATTTCAATTAAATATGCAGATTTCATTGTTACAGAGTCTTTTCTTACAAATTTTATAATTAGTTTTGTCCAGAATCCCATCTTCGTTACAAAACGTTGGAAAAACTATTTCTGCATGGGATGTTTGCTAAAAATATACTCTTAAAGAAATATAGTATTCAAAAACTTTACACTCTGTCACGTAAGCGAAATCTATCAATAAGAGTTTACATTATTATAAGCCTTTTAAGTCCCTTCTTTTTAGCTCACAGGCTATCAAAGCCTGAGAGTTAATGTGCTCGCAGGTTCTATATGTACGTATGCAATGAGATAACTCTTGATGGAAATATCAGATTTGCTTCAAATTTTGTATATAAGTTCATTCAGATAAGGCGCTTCCCTGATTACTTTTGGGGGCTCATTGGTTAAGTAGTAAGCGGGGGATAATGCCTCTTATTTAGATAAAGGAGTTTTTCATGCAGAATTATCAGATTTCCTTCAAATTTTGTATATAGGTTCATTGCGATAAGTCGCTTTCTCGATTAGTTTTGGAGGTTCATTGGCCAAATTGTTTATTTATAGCATAATTTTTATGCAATCTAGAGTAATCGTTAGCAGATTAATACCTTCTCACTGACACGGCCGTGTTAATACGTTCACGAAGCTCCAAGTTTCACTGCAATACAAGCAATATTTAAATTAATATAATTCTACGGATATAATGCAGTTTTAATACATTGAGTAATGATTGATACTCTTAAGGACTATATTCACATATGAAATTAAGTTTTTTTTATATAATTTTGGAATAATGACCCTATTTTTAGAAAATACAGAGAAAACAACATTACATTTGTGCCTTTTTACTGGACAGTCAGAGGGTTAAAATATAGAAATACTATATTTAAAAGTGTATTTTAAATTTAGCTCTTCATTTTTGTTATGGATCACATATTCTAGAGTCTTGTGAATGTCGGGTTTTATTAGGTTAACATTCTGCGTTTTAAATACGAGACAAATTTGTTATATAGAAAATAATTCTCCTTACATTGCATGTCATTCGACTCGTAAGAAATCTAACCTTATAGACCCAACTAAAAGAAACCTAGTATCGTTCAAATCCATTCATTGTTATCTCCAAAGAAAATATCTTCCTTCACAAAGCTTAATCAAGTCTTCATTTTTAGATAAAAGAGAATAAAGGACATTGTTGTCTTTTTTTATCTTTGAAGTGTTAGATACACAAGGGTAATCACATTTCATCGCTTATTACTTATAGATTATTTGACATACGGAATAAAATACCTTAATGATAGGAAAAATCTTTTTTAAGCACTAATTCATATAAAAGAGCATATTTTATATTAACTAACTTAACTAGAATGAATAAATTTAGAAAATTGGAGAAATAATTCCAAGTTAAAGTCTATCTCTTATATATAAAGCCACGGTGGTGGAAAGTGTTCACCACCTTTCTGTGTTATACACTTGTATAAATTTATATGTATATATTGAGTGGTTTTTTTAATTTTATAATTAGTATAAGTAAATGTTTTTTTGCATTTAAGTATAATTAGTAATTACTGTGTTTTTTTTAATGCTACACTGTAATTACGTAAGTATCATGGCGATACAATGTTTGGTATAAATTTAAGTAGCAAACTGACTGGCATTTTTATGAACGTTGTCTGACGCAAAAGGTGGGTTGGGGCCATTTTTGAAACCTTTACGACCGTAAATTTATGGGGTCTGTCAGTCACGCTTCGTGTGTGGTACCTTGAGTTTCGACATCTACGGGACTCATGGTAGACGCCGAGGTGTCTGGTAAAATTAAGGGGGCCAAAAAGTTTGTGGCCACTGACTGGACAGTTCGCCTGGCATTGGAGGAGCATCGAAGGTGGGTGTGGCGATTGCCGCACAGGACCATCCAGACTCAAGGTTGTAAAAATTCCAGGAGATTGGGAGGAGCCCCCGCCGATTGAAAAAAAAGCTAGAACTTGGAGAGAGATTCAGTTGATGAAAAAATGTGAAAAAGTGCAGTGTGTAGTTTGAGTGAAAACAGTGCTGAAGTTTTTACCGAGTGAGGTGATGAAGGTAAGCCCAAAAAGGGGCATCTTTACAAGCAACCACCAGTGTTCTGTTTAGGACCGGCCAACCCACTGAGTCAAGGATTTGAGTCCACCCTTAATAATCGAGGTATGATTTCTTGTTATGATTTTACCAGCTTAAGTATTGTATTTGTACCGCCCGATAAGTATTGTTATTTTTACTGCAGGAGAACTTGTTATTTAGTAAATGATAATGTTTAATGATTAAATTAAATTGTAAAAAAAAAAGGGTTGAAAAGGTATATATCTACTATATTTCTTTAAATTTTTATTTTAATGTAAATAAAGTAATTGTTTTTTTTTGTTTAAAAATATGTTGTCTTAATTTAAGTGTTTGCCTACTTAATTTTAAAACCTAAATATTTTCTCTATTTTTTTTTAATTAAATCTTAGAATGTTTTTATTTAAAATTATCTTTAGGGTTGTTTTGGTAAATTTAGGAACTCTATACACTCCTGTCCAAAACAAAAAGGCTATAAATTAGATACTCTACTAACACAACGCAATAATTAATTTTCTTTAAATAAATAATTCATTTCTTATAGTATCCAATTAAGTGACGATCACGGAGTCTTCTGCAATCAGAAGCCCCTAAAGGTAATTTCTGGGTGATGGTAAAGGTGCCCCTCACACCTTATTTTCTCTAGGTATGGCGATAAACTATTTATTGACAGGTGTAACCGGCCTTTAGTAGGCTCTGTCTGTAAATTACCAGCACGCGGCAATGTATTACTTCAGAATAGCACGATTTTATTTTTTAAACTACTTCAATATTTTTTTACATGGAACAGGGGACAAGGATTCTTTCTGCAATAATGAAAAAACATACGAAATACTCAATATCCTCACCCCCTTATTTTCTTTCATCTGGTGCGTAGTAGTTAATAAGAATCACGTGACTGTTCAAGCTAATACAAAATCACTAGCACATGAATTTTCTGTATAAATAAATATCCTTAAATATCTCTGTGGCACATTTTAGCAACTAATTCCTTGCTTTAGAAATTCCTTTTTCCTTTGCACTGCAAGGTAACATAAAATCCATTTATTGAATATCCATCAAGCGGAGCCACTGAAGTGCAATAAGTTAAATTTTCATGTAGTCAATCACAAAAAAAAAAAATTCAAATTATTAACCCCTTAAGCACCCTATTCAATTTAGTGATAGTATCTTGAATACCAGTATACTAAATTTAGTCAAAAGTAGTTTATGTTATTATTTTTAAGTACATGTGAATTGTAATGTAAGGAGGTGATATAAAGGTTTATTTCTATTACACAAACAGAAATAAGGCTTGAAGTTCCAATCTTCATCGCAGCGGGTAACTAATAAGATTTTTTACACGTAACGCCATCTATTTCTGTGCGAAACCAATTATTGCTATAAAGCTCATACAAAACAAATCCGAATAACAATTAGCGACGTAAAAAACCAGAAGCTTAGAAGATTGCAGTCTGGACTTAAAATGAGGACGTCCTGGTAGTTCAGTTCAAATAGAAGAGTTCATGACGTACGCAATTACGTCATGGTGCTTAACAGCCTACGCTAGTCACGCGAACAAACTCTCAAGCTAATGTTAAGGATTGGCAGATTTCTCGCTCGCATTTTAATATTTTTAATTATTAAAATGCGCGTCTCTTCGCTTGACTGATGTAGGATCTTAAGGGGGTTAATGGTAATACTTTGTGCAGTTTAATCAAATTCACTGTCATGAATGTTCTACTTATGAATTTTAACTACCTTAATGTACTCTCCAATATCAGTTTTGAGTTAAAATTGTCATTTCTAGAGTCTCGAAACAGAACTCTTAAAATCTTATTAAAAATGACTAAGAAAACAGTCGTACATTTTGACTTAGTGTTAAACAACTTTTAAATCTCCCGTCTTTCATTCTGAAAAGGTCAGTCTGTAAAGTAACAACCATAGCTCATGTTGCTGCTTTATCGTTATTCAGTTTTGCTTTTTTATACGATTTATTTCCACTATATTTATGTGATGAGCTGGAGCTTTTGAAACAGTCGTTATAAATCAAAAATTTTAGCAAAGATTTTCGAAATGAAAATTATAGTTAGAATAAATTTGTTCTTTATATTGAAACGCGTTAAATTTTAGGTGTATGGTTACGAAATACATCTTATTACGAAATACATACTCATTTTATTACATTGGAATTATTTTCATTTTCTGAAAATTCTTCTTGCGATTAAATTTAAGATGATATTTTTCTTAAATAAAATATTTATATTGTGTTTTTGTTTCAATTCAGCATTAAATTTTCTTTCACATTTAATAAATATTTGAATTGTATGAACAATTTAATTTTTTATGGGCATGTAAATCTAGAAAAGGCGTAAATTAAAAAAAGATTCAACAGTTTTGGATGTCACTCTGTATGCACTCACTTGTTTGCCAGTATAAACATTTGAATGGCAAACACTGTAGTTTTATTTTACGATTTTATTTTAAGAGTTTGTTTAATGTTATCGACTTAAACATAACTAAAATTTTAGGAAGTTTCAGATCTACAAAAGACGCGTGATGATTGGTATTTGCCAATGCGGAGATCTGCGAGTGTTAAAATTAAGAAGCCTTCAGAAATTATTCGAGATAAACAAAAAATAATTTTTTTTTTAAATCTGTAGATGTAAAAAAAAAAAAAAAACCTTTTGAATTAATTTCAATACAAAATTCTGGGGTTTTAAATGGGACATACATGTATCATTTTTGTATTTATTTCTAGTTTAAAGCATAGAGAATTTCTCTGAATATGTTAAGCCTATTACTATACAAATCGCATAAAAAGGCCTCAAATAAATTTAAAAAGTTGTTTCAATAAAAATGCATTTAAAAGGTTTTCCATCCTACATTCTTTTTCTTTAGATTCAAGTACTTGGCGTGTTGTAGCGTAATGGATTGTACGAATTTAAACTGAAAATGTTTACAAAGTAGTTAGAAGAATACCAACTTTGAAATTTTATAAATAGATTTATTTTTATCGCCCACCTTAAATCATAGCTTTTGAGAAAACATTCCTAGTTACATACTTCTATGCATACAAATATCTTTAAATCTTACATATTAGCTAGATTTAAATCGAGAAATTACCGAAAACCTTTGGTTGTAAACAAATTGAACAGGAAATAGCAGTAAGAGTTAAGTATTTCAGTTAGGCTAAAGCAACATCCACATATATCTTCTCTTTCTCATGAAGATGTCACCCGGATAAATTAAAGCCACTGTATACTGTGAATGAATTGGACGTCTAGCCGATAATCACTGTATATATAGGCAAGTATGTTGGAGTAAGATAACATATTCATGATAAAAGAGTAATTATCATGTCTCAGATTTTTGACTATGAAAGATAACAAAATATTACTTACCCATCATACGTAGTATCTTGTGATCGTTTGAAAAATCGAAAAAAAAAAAATTGACGTTTCAGACACTGGAGATTCCGAAAAACATTTTTAGAAAAAAAATTTGTCCGTGCGTGCGTGTCTAAACGCTCTATCTCCCGGAAAAATTGAGATAGAGACTTGAAATTTGGTATTTACTTAGTATGTAATATTGAAAAGAAGCTTGTTGAAATTTCAGTGACCTCGATTATCTGAAACTATTTCTTTCGGACTCTCGAAATATTCGTTGTGATAAAAGGTATATCAAGATTTTCGAAATTGTTTACTTAGAGGAATGAATATAAAAGACAATAAATTTTACATAAAGAATGAAGTTGATCGGATAATGAGTTGTCGAGATATTTGTAATCCTATTTACCACACTCTTCGATTTTTCATGACCCTGTATTTCATTCAAACTTCAATTCAACGATATATTTTAATTGGAAATGAGACGCTTCATCCGACATAGTAAACCGTTCGTTAATATGATTATGATTTTTGGAGTTATAAAGATGTTTCTTTTATGCAATTCAGTAATAGAGCATTTAAAGTTTATGACGTCATCAAGATTTTATTTGAAATGCATTGCATTTTATAAATAGTCTACACATGTTTTATTTTCATATTTTATATTATGCATAGCCATGATGGGTAAGTATTACGGTGGCCTCCAACGACTAGTTTTTAATCGTATCCGAAATAATTTGTAAAAGATGCCTTCTTTTTACCGATCAAAAGTTTCTGCTCATTGGAACTCTGAAAACATTAAATATATTCCACTTACAAAAAAATTTACAATGGAGATGTTTCGATGAAGTCATCTTTTCTTTTGTTATTATTTACTAAAGCTGAATACAATTTTAGGTTGTATGTGCTTTTTGAAACTAATTTTATGTGTTCGATCGGAAACATAAGCATTTAAAAGTACTTCTGCAAAATCATCGACATAATCAAATGCATACACTGTTTCAAAATTCTACAAAAAACTCAGTATTTAAACATTTTCTTGTCCTTTTAAATACAACTCTAACATTAATGAATGCATAACAAGCACAAACATAAGTAATCGTACCAAATTAAAAATAACCGTGTATATAAGTATAATCTCGTATTACTTTATTTTACATCTGGTAAATTTCAAGAGAAAGTGTTTAGTAAATCTGTGCCAATACAGTTAAGAAATGTTTAACCGAATGGACAGATATAAGTTACTTACATTAATACTGAAATAGCTACTAGAACATATGTTTTGATTTAGTGGGTCAAATCTCCCTGAAGTGGGGAGATTTGGCCCAGTATACAGAATTATGGGAAATATTAAAAAAAAATCATTTATAGCCTATTCAGAACTCTGCCGCTGTAAACAGTTAGAATGCATAAACTTTTTATATGACGCAGGCTGAGTCACTATTGTATTTCAAACATAAATTACGAGCATTTTAGTAAAAAGTAGGTCAGACATACCCACATCATTCCCTACAGTGAAACTGATTATTCCTTAATATCTTTATTTAAAAAACAAACTATTTATATCGCCGAAAATCCGATTCTTAACTTTATTAAAAATACACCATGCGGGTAAGTCCACTAAAAATAGTCAATTGAAAAATACATGTTAAGGTTTTAGCATTTTTATCATACTGATTTATCGAAAAATACGTTAAATGAGAAAAAAGAATTTACAGATTCCAATTACTGAATCAATTAGGCGGAAATGAACACAGTAAAAATCTTTTTTCATATTTTTAAAACAACGGATCTTCATGAAAATTCCTCCGAGTACTTTGGATGTCTAAATCCATTTTAAGTAGAAAATTGGAAAATTGATATTGTTGTCATATTTCGCAAAACAAAGGGATGCCGAATCTCATTCAAAATAGTAATTTTTAAACGAGTTGGAAATTGTGTGTGAAAACGGGACAAATAAGGCGTTCGTACTATAACTAGTTTTATAAATTATCAGATCTTGGTGAAATAGCTGTTGCACTCTTATTCAAAAAAGCATAACTACAAAAAAATTATTTTATGTGCAGATTTTCATATTATAGATATTCATTTTTTTATGGAATTAAGTTTCAATCCACTTTTCCAAGCAATTCATTACAAGTCTGTTCCATTCAAATGATACTATGCGCCAATATCCAATACAAGACAATGGAAAGATATCCTCGTTATTATTTCACTCAAATGAATTATATCGTCTGTTATTAGGATACGATTCATTTCCGTAGTAAAATAAGTACATTTTAAGTTGGTAACATTTTTTGAAAATTCAAATAGGGAAACTTAAGACTAGCTTTGAAAATTTCAGAACTTGAAATCCCTATTGAGACTCGTTTTCCATTTAATATCTATTTCTCCGGAAACATCTATCCAAAAAACTGACAGATTATAGGATTGCTGTAATTAAACAATTTTGGTATACAAATTAGTTTTTTAAATTCAGTAATACGGAAATAATAGGACTCCATCTTAAACAGGATGTCATCACCATGGCAACCTAGAATCATTACATAGCATGGGATATCATTGAATTCATTACGTATTTAAAGGAATAGAATGAAGAAAACTTTTATTAATATATTTTTATGTTTTGATTCAATTTTTATAAAATTTGAAATGACTCGACAAAATTCTGCAATGATTCTATATATTAAAATTTCAAACCATTAAGTGGGGTAGTTTTTGTGCTGTTCTATGTGGACAACGACTATAGGTGCTACGTATTTTTATACAAGGGGCAGTCGGAAAATAAGTTTCCCCTGGCGACTGTGGACAGACAAAAAATGTAATGAGACATTAAAGATAAAACATAACTTTATTTTTCCACATAAGTACCAAGTACATTGAGATATTTGTCATAGCGCTTTATAAGCTTCAAAAAGCCCTCCAGGAAAAAATCAGGGCTTTGCATACCGACGAAGAGTTGAACGGCTATGGGCAAAAGCCGACACAGCAGGTGAACACGAACGTGCAAGACACCGATACCATTGGGTGGATGTTGACTACGATCAAGCAGATGGCACAGTTGCTTTTTGAAGCTTATAAAGCGGTATGACAAATGTCTCAATGTACTTGGTACTTATGTGGAAAAATAAAGTTATGTTTTATCTTTAATGTCTCATTACATTTTTTTGTCTTTCATACACACCTCTGTCCACAGTCGCCAGGGGAAACTTATTTTCCGACTGCCCCTCGTAATCATGTACGGACCTAAAAAACTCCAATTGATAAAAAAATAATAACTTTGGTTCTGGTCGTCGTGATCAAAATTTCGGGTAAGGTTAAAATTTAATTAGATAACCTTTTTGCTCCCAGTATAGCTACTAATATAGATACTAAATAAATATACCTAAATAAGATAGCTCCGTAGAGGTATTTCACCTGGGTGCGTAGGGGTGAACATATTTATTAAAATTATCAGTGCAATATAATTTGTGTAAGGTTATCCTATTAATGTTTGAAGAGCGTTTTAATGGCTCTGAAAAAGAACTTATTTTATTTTCGGATATTGCTAATAAATACAACTCCAATGCCTATGTTCGGAGTTTCAGTTATAAAATCACATCCAGAGTTGAATGAAGTTTAATATTCTGTTCTTGTGGACAACAGCATATTTCGTTATTATTAATTCAGTTATTAGAAAACTGTTTACATAAACTAATATATTTTAAACTGGCAGTAAATCAGTTGGTTCGCACGCGGTTAATGGACAAAAATACTAATCAACTAAAAAACATAGAAATACAATGCTTCCATTGATGAAAATGACGTGTGTAAAAGTACATCGGCAATTTCATCCATAAAATGGAAACATTACTGTGTTTGTTTAAAGCATCCACTACACACTTTTATTTTTCAGCGTAGTCCAAGATTAAATTCAGATATCACAAAGATAAATCTTCAAATTTCAACTGATAAACCAAGCTGTGTACAATTTTAATGCGCTAAATGGAAAAATCCGTTGTTAAAACTAAGCCATTTATAAAACGTGCATTTTCAAATATTAATGTGAAGCAATTTAATTACAACTGCGCATAAATGAGCGCATTTTCCTTTAAGTCTCAGAATTCTTAATATAATGTGAAAAACTAGAAAAATATTTCGACAACTTCCTGTTAAAAGTTTGGCGAAAACATTTTCGCTACATTTTAATAAATCTAAAACTATAACAGAAATGGCATTTTTTTAACATCACGTATTTTGCCAGCTAAAATTTTTAAATACATATTCAATTTATACCCCTGTATATTTTCATTATCTAATGAAAATGTTTTTAAACATTAAATTATGGTCATAATCTGGAAAAAGCGAAAAACTTCCTTGGTGAAAGTGATGTTGCGATTATCAGAAAATGTGAAATTTATCCCTCATACCAAATATTTATTTATACAAACAATTATACAACGCAAATTAATTATTAATTTATACAACGCAATTTGCACGCTTTTTCAAGGTTTTTTTTTTCGATTTATAGCTATATTTAAAATTTAATTTACTATGTGCCCCTACGCATCACAGATTCAAACTATTAGGTTAATGCAAGAGTTCTGCCGTATTTTAATACCTAATTTTAATCCCTTAGGCACCCTAGTTAATTTAGTGGTAGTATGCTCAATACTAGATACTATATAATTATTTTTATTTATCAGAGATACAAAAAACCACAAAACCGAATGCGAAATACAACAGTTTACGAAACGCAACTGAAGAGAATGACCAACACATAAACAAATGAACAATCGAAGAAAGCGGAGAAATGAATGAGTTTTTCTTTTAGGTGCGAATACAATCATTTCTATAAAACCCACACAAAACCAATCACAATAGAAATTAGCAACACAAAAATAGATGCTGAGAACATTATAGACTTAAGACGAGCACATACGTCCTGGTATTACAAATGACATACATGACATACGCATGTACGTCGTGGCGCTTAAGGGAGGTTAGTATCGATACAATTTTAATACCTGATAATTTTACCTATCCATTTGAAGCAAGCATGTGTAAGACAATTTGCAGGTATTAACATACGATAAAAGTTTTGCATCAACCTAATATTTACGGAGATAAGGGACGTTCAAAATAATTTCCTTTTTTCATTTTATAAATAACGTGAAAGAAGCATAAGAAGCATTTTTGTCGTGCATGTTATGAAATATAAATGTCCGCTCAAAAAGAATTTTTTAAACAAATGATTGGAAATTCTCGTTATAAAATGCTACATGCGATTTCTAAATGAGTCAAAATCAATTAATATGCGCTCAGATGCTTAAAATACACATATTTGTATTTGTTTTAATATACATCACTTAAAGAAATCTTTTCCGCTAGTTAGCTAAACTTTTTTTCCTTAATATTAGACACGATACAATGTGAAAAAGGAACCTGTATGCAATGCAATCCTCCCTTCAGAGGAGAACCTTACTGTCCCAGTGAAAAAATACCATACTATTACAACAGCAATAGAAACCTGTCTAAAACCGAACTTTTATCAGGGTTGGGTTGATTATTGACGGCCAATTATCTGCACTTGGGATATAGGCCCTTCGTGGGGGTCTTTCTAAGGGAACCTAACCCGGATTTACGCACGGCTCGAAGAAAACCACGAAAACTCCGAACGATTAGGCCGACGGGCGTGATTGGGATCGAACCCAGCACCTCCCGTCTACCAGCTTCGAGAGCAGAACCTCTCAGCCACTGGTGGGGCTCCCGAACTTTTATTAGACCTCGTATTTATCAGACCGTTTTCTCATGTTTTACTACCATTATAAATTTCATATCTTTACATTGTTTTTTATACAGCTATCTATTTTTTTAAAATAAAACCAAACACATGTTTGAGAAATTTTAAAGTGATTAGAGAAAATATAATTTGCATGGGAAATTTTAACCATTCGATAAAGATGAGGATTTAAATCTGTAAAATTACTTCATAATTTTATCAGATTTAATGCTAGCACGGCCAACAATTGTAGACATCCTAAAACAGTCGCCGGTGTCATTTTGACACCACTAATCTAATTCTGCAAAAGGAACGCTATAAATTCTAATTTAACACTATATATTGAGTCATTGTACTTTAAGCTTATATTTTTACATTGTCACAAAATAACGATGATTTATTTTACAGATAAATATATCAAATAAAGCTCAATTTCACATTTAAAGAAAAGGAAAACCTTTTTTTAAAAACAGGAGAAATAAATGCGTTAAATTTCTTCACACTATGATATTTAAGCTTTCTGCCAGATGTACGAGGGTGGGCTGATAAGTTCGAGGCCTGACACAGAGTTGGAACAAGTATGACCCAATGACAATGATGTTTGTAAAGTATAATCCTTTATATGACATGCTGCCGAGTTTCAGACGCGTGAGTTTATTGGTTATGGCTGCACGATAAAGTAAACAAATTTTGTCATTTTCTAAGAAACGGAAAAAAAAATTGAAGTTCGAGCTGTCATAAAATACTTGGTTAAAAAATGTTTAACCCTCCCGGACGTACAAAAAGAGTTCCATTTTACTTAAAAAGATTCTTGTCCTTCCTATTCAACGATCAAAAGTGGGTTGCTGAATTGAAACAGGTTAGGAAATCCATTCATGATTCTGAACTTTTCAAAAACCGCTCTATCAAACGAAATAGTCTCCAAAATTTACAATGCCGTATTGAAGGATCGCCTATTGAGATACACGAACTTGCTGACATTACAAACCTCTCGATAGACTGCATTTTACACGATGTTTTGGGTATGAAGAAGCTTACCGCTCGATGCGTGTCGCGTTTGTTGAACGTCGACCATAAATGCCAAAGAATGAACATTTCTCAAGAGTCTTCTGAAATGTATTGTGTTGAAAGTTGAAAAATAAAATATTGTCAAAAATCTGGTATTTTCAATGTCAGGCCGAGAAATGTTCGAACCACCCTCGTACAGGGCTGCACTAAAGAATTCGCACACAAGAGTGTGTCTTAAATCTATTAAATTACAAGGGGACTCCATTGAAAACTATGAAATTTTGTCAAAAATCTTGTGCTTTCACTGTCAGGCTTCGAACTTATCAGCCCACCCTCATATATGATATGTCTAAGAAACTTAATACGAAAAAGAAGTCCTTCATTATATCATTATATTTGTTATAACACTGGTGTGGTGATTTAACATTCCACTATAGTGGAGTTTGATTGTAAACACTGCAAAGGAAAAATCCGCTGATTGCTAGTACGATTTCCGTGTTTTTACCGAATGTTTTTCTCAAATAAAATGATTTGGAAAATGTGTCAAAAATTAGCTAATATGGATTCAAGAATATCCTTGACATTTATAAGTGCTAAAAGTCTAGTTTGTCGTTTTCGCTAACGCATTGGGTTCTTTATATTTTTACACTCAACAAAGAATTCCGTATTTTACCAGTACAATCCTTATTTTTACGGATTTTGTCTTTTACAGGGCCATCAATTAAAAAATCCCACAGATTTAAAATTTAGTGTAATATTGTGTCAGAGAAGCAGACTTTTTCTGCTTGGTGTCGAAGAAACACAAATGAAACTTCTAGGTGAATTTGGCTGCAGTTTGTTTAAAAACAGAATCCCATAATAAAAATTTCGTCAGTGTGGTTATTACGTAAAATGATTAAAAGCCGTAAAATTTGAAGAATATAGGTGAAAAAATGCAATAGAGGGATAAGGCTAAATTAGGTTTGGTGTCGAAATTAGATCAAAGGATTTTCTAGTGTTAAATCGCACAAGAGTTCATTTAAGGTGAAACTAAACCATTTATCTACGGAAAATTTAAGTCCGACGCTAATTTTGTTCGCTTTTTAACACTTTCCAACCTAGATGAAAAGTGTTTATGACTTCGGTTTGTCTGGCCGTATGGCCGTCTGCCCGTACTCTAACTCCCGTAAATAGCCTCGAATTGCTCTGCAATTTTTATATGTTATTGTCGTCATCTAAAGCATGTTTCCTATTTTCAACTGAAGTGTGTAGCACTTATAGTTTTTTTACAGGGACACTCAAAAGAGTTCCGATACATTACGGTCTATGGGGGAAAATCATTTGCGGTTTATTTTAATAATGTTACACAATTTCAAAGACATTGTAATTGATATATATCACAAAGGTGTATTACAAGAAGCTTAATATGGAATAGGGTGCGCATAGCACTTATAGTTAATTTACAGGGACAGTCAAAAGAATTCCGTTACATTACGTCTATGGAGAAAAATCGTCTGCGGTTTATTTAAATAATGTTTCATTATTTTAAACACATTGAAATTTATATATATATCACTAAGGTGCATTACAAGAGGCTTACTACAGAATATTGTGTCTATAGCAGTCCTCGTTCATTTACAGGGACACACAAAAGAATTCTCTACTGTCTGTTAACATTAATTCCTGCAAGTGCGTTTTAAGTTACTGAACGCGATTTTAAATTTAACTCACTTTTTGTCTATTACGTGGTGTGCATAAATTCTGTAGATCATATACAGGGAAGCACAAAAGTTCGCGAACACATTTCCGTTTATTGACAGAAACTCCAGAAGGAGAAATTTAAACTGTGCTACGCGTTTCCTAACTAAACTAAAATTTAGAATCCTATGTAGTATATATACAAATCTATAGATCCTATATAGGGCTGAATAAAAGTATTCGGATATTTTTCCGAATATTGTATATGTTGGAAATAAATGTTGGAAATTCCTGAAATTACGTTTTTAAATATGTTATGCGTTTTCCAAATTGTTTACTTCGATGTTATCTTTCAGCTTATTAAACGGTAATGATTTGTAATATTATTTTGAAAGCATTGGAAAGTGTTACATAATCAATGCTTGACGCATGATTTTTCGTTCTTGTTTTTTAATTGAAGAAGTTTATCGTCTGTTTAAGCCTTTCAGAGGCAAACAATTCTGTTGCTGTAATGTTAACCAGAATTTACTAACAATTTTATTTTGAAAAAAATTCAATTTAATTTTTTTCACGTAGACTATAAAAGAAAAATTCTGTTAAAAATTCTGCTGAAAATTTCCTTTAAAAATAAGAGATATAAATAATGTACCACTGTCCTTCAAACTGACAAAAGTTGGAGCTATTTAACCAGCCGTAATGAAATGCAGACAAAATGAAAGTTTATATTTTGTAGAAAAATAAACGGAATTGCTACGAAACGCAAGTATTGATCGAAAAGAAACATTAAATAAAATAGCTTTAGTGTCAAGGGAAAGAAAACCGTATATAACTGAAGAAACTTGAAAATATTCTTTTTGAAACATCTTGGGAATTTTTTAGAATGGGAAATTTTAAAAATAGAAACATTCAATAAATAGACACTTCTTAATGTACCTCGCTTTATTTTTATATTAACTCTTTTCGATTCAAAGATATCAGTTGGAACACTTATTTTTACCCGAATCATACATATTGGTAAAAGATATACAAACTGAATTTTTTACAACTGAGTGAAAAGATGACTAAGCTGGGAATTGAACCCAGCGATCTTTGATTTAAATTGTCAACGCTCTAACTATTTAGCTACCTGGACCAACAACCGGCAGACACATTTCACTCAGATAATCTTACTGACAATAAACGTTTGGTCTGCCATGTAGACAACTAAACAGAATACCCGCAGGTAATGGAACTAAATTAAAAGATGGAAACGTAGATGCACTACTATTTTTATCTCAATCCTACGTATTGATTGTTAACGATATACGAACTAAATTTTTCCAACTGAATCAAAATTCCCAAGCCAGGAATTAAACCTGGAGTCGAGCTACCTCGACGGACAACTGGAGGACACATTTTACTCAGATAACCTAAGTCGAAGGTTTTGGGTTAGACTTCCGGCCTGGGCATTTTTTCAATCAGTTGTAAAATTTCAGTTCGTATGATATCTTTAGCAATCAGTATGATTGAGATATGTAAGTTTCAGAGTTTCGTTAACCTGTGGTATATTCTGTTGATGGCAGACAGGGATGCTATTGTCAGTAAGGTTATCGGAGTGAAATGTCTGTCCAGGTAACTCAATATGTAGAGCGTTGCAGTTTCAGTGAAAAGTGTTGGGGTTAGACATTTTTTCCTCAGTTGGAAAAAAATCAATTTTTAGATATCACTTGGAGAAGTTTAGAAAATTCACTATTTGTCAAAATATAAATGTCGTACCTACTACAAGAGCAAAGACGGAACTGAAAAGACAAAGAGAAGAGAACATTAACACAGAGAGACTTCCAGACAAGCATGTGCTATTTCGCACTTGCTTATCTTGTAGCAAGGGTTGTAGTGTAGAATCTTTAATTTTAGCCTTTGGAAGAAAGATTTTCTCTCTGAAACGTTTTGCATATTTTGTGTATTTATAATGTATTTGGGTTAAAAGCCTATTATTCGAACCAAAGGCGAGTTAACGAGGTTTTTTAAATATAAAATAGTTTATTCAATGTTTTATTTTGCATGTTTACTAGATTCATGAATGAAGTTTCATCCATTAACTAGCAGTGCATTTGTTTCTAAGACAATTTTTTGCTTTATTCATGTCAATATTTATCTCCTATGTAAACCCAGATATGTTTGTTTTGTCTTTTACTTTACTATGATAAAACAAAGATATTAACAATTATTTTGAAGTTTTGCGCTGCTAAAACGTAGATTAATGGTTTAGAAATTCTTAGGATAAATATAAATAAAAATCAATAAGTTTAAAATGAATTTATTGCATTTCCAATAAAGTATGGGAAAAGGTAGATAGTTGATTGATCGATTTATGGAATTTCTTAACTATGTTTATCATGCTAGAACAGAGATATGAGAAATATAGAATAGTGAACAAACCCATCAATTTAAAGTGATGTTTTTTTTTCAAAATATACACCCGACTGCTAGTCGTCTGTCTGTTGTCTAGCTTTACCTCCTAGCTAAGGAACTTAGTTACAGTTAGGGGCCTATTTAATTTGTTAGAATGAAACTTAATTTTCATATTCAGATAAAAAGGGAAAAGTTTAAATTATTTCACATAAATTTCGATTATAGCCGTCTTCAAATCCAAACTAACTACTTTCTGAAATATACATTTCGTCAATTTCATTCGTACATGCACAAAGCTAGCCAATGTTCTTATTAATACTATACCAAGCAATCGAAAAATGTTTTCCAGTTTTATATTAAGGTCAAATATCTTTCAGAAAGCTCTTTCAAAGTTTCAATCTTAAGCAGATTGGCTGGGAAGGGCTGTCATTCAGCCATCTACTATAACTCAACATATATCCCATTTACAGGAAAATAAAAAATATTTTTAGGCACATAAATAATGTCTATAACGACCATATTTTTACCCGTAAAAATAAACTAGTAAATATATACCAGGAACTTTTCGCGTTCTTCAGGGGGAAACAAAAATTTCGGACGCATCTTTAATGTAAGAATGTGTGTTAGGATTCACAGGTACGTATTTTTATTGCATTTTTAAGTAACTTTGAATTAAGCACTATGATAAACAAATTACATTACATCTTTTTATCCGTGAAAAAAAAAAATCACGTATAAAATATTCCTCTCAAATGATGGAAATGCCCGTCTGTAATTTTATTTGCAAAATCATAATTGGATTTTCCAGGGATCAAAGTAATATTTTCAGTAGACGGAAATTTCATTATTTGGAAAGAGTAATAATCAAATTAATACATAAAAGACAAAGTTAAAAAAATACTTAATAAAAGGGAATCTTTGTGTACAGTTTGATTACAAATCAAAGATTGTTTAGAATAGCTTGTTTCTCATTTTTTTTCCTATCCTGAACTTAAAAAAAACAGAAACAAAATGTACTACCCCCCCCCCCTCACCACCCTTCCTTAATGATGTTACAAGTCACATTTACCTGATAAGCTGATTTTTTCTAAAATAAGTATATGTTCTTACTTTGTGTTATTTTCACATTGATTTTCTCTTTAAATTTTTGAGCTATTTGTTATTTCGCTTTATTAATAATTAAGAATGGTTAGATAAATAATTTCTTATTGCTGTAATATGTGAATGTGACATATTTGAAATTAAATTAGATAAATAAGTTATTACTAAATAAATTCCTTAACCTCCCAGTGGGCGCACAAATTTTGCGACAAACGTGATTTTTCTGAAATTTTACTCTCACAAATAGCACCGTAATTAAAATTAAATGTTTACTATTGATATGCATAATTTTTCTTCTAATATGCCTCATTACTCTTATGAAAGAGTTTGCATTTGTAATATCATAACTACTTGCCAAATAAAAAGTCACGTGGCTGCTTGTGCAAACAATTTTAAGCGTGTCTGCCAAAATGTTAAAAGCAGTCATCCGAGAATGAACATAATTCTAAATAAAAAAGAAATATCAGGCGATAGATAGTCAAGCTTAGTATTAAGTAGAAAACAATTTATACAATACGGTTTCCCGAAAGATCTGTATTGAAAGTTTTATATTCGATCTTTCTTTAATGTTACACATAATTTATGTTTCTGTATTTTAAAATCAGAATTCCTTTTTGTAATCTTGGGCATTTTCATAGCGGCATCCATTCTCATTTTCATAGAAAAGTAAAGATAGGACGATTAGGACAAAATATCCTATATAGTAAGGGTCAAAATGGTAAACATACAAATAAACACAATTTGATCATAAAAACATTTATTGTAATAAATTTTACATTATTTTGTTCAAAGACTAATTTACAAAATATGTTATATTTAATGTTTTCAGCATTTCGGGGAACACCCTTGTAATATTTTATGATAAAAACCCTCTAAAAGGTTATGGATAATATTGTCCCTTAAATCACCACACTGCGTTTCCATCGCATATAAAAGGTTGAATCTAGTTTACAGTTTTTTCCCTTTACCGATAGCATACTAATTTTTAAACTGATTAAAATCTGGAAAGTTTAAGGACCATTAACGAAATTGAATTCCATGATCCTCAAGAAATTTTACTTTGGGTATATTTTTTAGGGTACCCATATAAAATAAACAGCATATTTAAAAATAGTACTAAAATACTACCAATAGTCTATCAAAAAAGTTACTATTGCAACTTTTGGAATAACGTCTAGGCTCGATTTAGATTCGCCAGACGCGATCATTAGCAAAATGTTCTTCCGTTGTGCTAAATATCTTCATCCTATTCAACACTGGGTAACGTGCTCTCATATTTTTTCCGACTAGCCTCTTTTCCCTATTACAGAGGTAGTTGCAGAGTTTCTATTTCCATAACATTTTAATTAGAATTATGTATTTAGAAGTAAAAAACCTATGTTTAAGAAAATAAAAATATTATCTGCTGGCAGAAAATTTGCATATGTAGTATGCATTAATATTAAAAACAAAGTGCAGCTGCAATATAAAAATTGTATTTATTAGTATATTTTAAAATGCGTGCAAAGAAATCTTGCCTTTTTTTCGTCCCCTACTATATAAAATGGCTCGTGCGAGTTACGTCGCATAAATTAATCTTATAAAAAATATAATAGACAAATGTACTAAAATAGATGATATTTCATTTGAATTAAAAATAGATAGTTCTTGAAAATCCATTCACTTCAGAAGAATAGAAGGGCGAAACTCTAAAAAATACTACATCACAGTGTAAAACGTATAATTTAAATAAATAAAAATTAGACAACAATTATTGCATCAATCTAATATATTAAAGCGAGAAGCAAAAGTTTTAATCTTTTAGACCAAATTCAACCTTAATGCGCATGCCTCAACTTTTTTGAAGGGTGAATAACACAGGAAATATAATTAAGAAGAATAAATAGGGTTGAGGAAAGAATAGCTCGCCTATTGGCCTTCACTGCTCTCAGTCCTACTCCTAGGAAATACGCCTTCTAAATTTTTCTTCATTCTATTTTTATTTCCCCTTCCTGGAGGGAGCATCCATTCTTCCACCTGCTTTGTTTGCGAGAAGAGTGAGCAAAAGAGAGAGATGCGATTTTACTTTTTTGAAGGCTGCAAAGGGAAATGGGAAGGGCGGGGAGTTCTCCCTTTCTATAGAATTTGAAAAATTGTCGTTTTCTGGGTAAGAAAACATATTTTACAACCAGATAACAATATTTCTGACGTAATTTTTACACGGGCAGTAAAACCTTTATATTTAAAACTTTTAAAAGTTGAAAAAAGTTTTGGAGAACAAAGTTTTTTTTTATAATTTCTTACGAGCACTTTTATCACTAATTATCAGTATTTTTTATTTGCGGTTCATTTATGGTTTGATCACGGACCCGGGAAACGCCGGACGGTCAACTAGCAAATGGATTTTAAAAAGGTTAAACTTTACTTTAAAGTAAAATATTTTGCACGTTATTTAAGATTTCTCTTTCAGTACCTAACTTTGTCATGGTCAATATCGGTGGCGTCCTGCTGAAAGGACATTGATAAAAAATAAAATTTATTGACAGCAAGTGTTTTTACATTTTAGAGTACTCGACATGACTCGTAAAAACATAACATCAAAGACATTTAATTGCATTGTAGAATTTCGTTTTTATGAAACGAACACATAGTATAATAAAAGTATTGCAATTATAATTTGTGTGTGAGTGAACACGAGAACTCCCAAATAGTACTTCCAATTGCGTCCCCATTCAGCGGATATGTTTGGAAAAATAGACTGGAGGATTAGGTATTGAATCCATTTTGCGACCGACTCTATGGGAAAAATAGACAAGAAACTGCGAGAGTTTAAATGATGAATTTTGCGGCGATGTCATCAAGCATGAGGGGTTCAGAGGTAACGTATCCAGTTTCAAAACAGGTGGTTCAGCGTTCGAATCCAGCCGATTCCATGATGTCATAAATTTATATAAATCCCGTCGTTGTTTTATTTTGTTTACCAGTGTTCATAAAATCGAGCGGAGACATTAGTTTTTTTTTTTGTATGTATGCACGTATACTTAAAAAATATTTTTAAAAATATATCTTTTTTGTACTTTTATGAATGTTAAGTTTCTTTTAATATATAAAATTATTAATTTATATGAATATAAGAATTTAAATTAGAACTCTTAAGATTCACATTATAAATTTAACTGTACAGCAATACAAAATTCAAATTTTGCAGTAGAAATGGAAAGATATGTTTTAACCTTATGTAATCAAAGTTCTCTCAAAAACATCTAAAATTATTTCCCATAAAAAGAATGCACGCTGACTCGCTTTTTAAAAAAAATACATTGTACATAAAAATCATCCATTATTCCAAGACGTGAGACGAACCTCTAACAAAAGGAAAATGCAAAAAGCTGAATGATTTTTCATTTATATGCAAATAATGTGCACGTTAAGCATGAAAAACTTCATAAACTTTTTTTTGTAGATAAATGTTTTTCTTCATCATAAGCTTTGTAGTTATATGCAAAATAAATACTGCGTCTGGAAGAATCTGGCTTGAGAAAATTTTGGATTCTAATAAACTCATTGAGATATTGAAAACACCTTTCTCAAATATCTAAAAATGTGCATGGTTGAAATGCTCAAGAAAATGAATAAGGACTATTCTCTTGAATAAATTTATTCCTAATGTCATAGAAAAAAACTACACGGTCAACCAACTATTTCGCCTTCTATAATAAAATTTTATTTGAAAGAAAAATCATTTAAACGGGTAGAAATTTGCGTATTAATTCTATAATTTATTTTTTATTTTAAAACGCATGAAATTGTAATAAATATTAGAAAGTGCATTTCGTATTAATATTCTATAATTTAAATCACTTTAACTGCGTCTGCTGATTTTTAGACCTCAGCGCCGATTTGTTATTAACACTTTCCAACATGGTTGAAAAAGTTTGTATTTGGTTTAACGTTTATAAATATACTCGAATTGACGTGTACGTTTTATGTTATTGAGGTCTACTATAGCATGTTCGTTATCGAAAATGAAACTTGTAAATTTTATCATTCGTTTACAGAGGTGCACAAATGTTTTCCGTTACATTATGGGGAAAAATCGTTAGTGGTTCATTTTGTAATTATTACGATATTTCAAACATAATGTCACTGATATGCGTCACTGAGGTGGACTGCGACAGGAGTAGAGAGTAAGTAGATATAACTTTTACAGGGATGTACAAAAGATTTCCATTACATTATGATGTACGGGGGAAAAATCGATTGAGGTGCATTTTAATGTTATGATACTTCAAATATATCCAACTATAATAAAGACGGAAGTTTGTATGTGTGTTTGTGTGCGAGTTGGTGTGTTTCCCGGTTGTGTTCTCAAGAGACCGCTGCACGCAGAGCTACAAACTTTGGTGGGAAGGTACCTCTATGCATGTACTTTTGCACCTCAAAGCCGGAATTTGGAATTTTTGAATAGATTCTTTTAATTACATTTTTATGCGATTTTTAGTGTTTTTTTCACGTTTTACCGCGATTTTTCCACATTAGTAACCGGAATCCTTATGTGGATGTATATCTTTTAACCCAATACAGTAACCCCTGCAGGTACCCTGCCCTCTTTTCAAGACAGTTTATGCGAAATTCGTACAGCGATTTTTGAATTTTGGACGAATTTTTTCCTTTGACAAAATGAAATTTTGCCCAGAATGCTTGATTGGTTCGGTGGTTGCTTCCATTTTAGCCAGAATCCTCCTACGCTCAGAATCGTCATTATTTTTCTCTTTTTAGCTTGGAAAAAGTTGATAATTCTTTACAGATAAAAAAACCATGATATTAAAAGGAAAGGGCGGATTATTTATTATCCCGATTTTTTTAATTCCATTTTTTAAGCGTTTTTTAACCTTTTTTCATGTTTTACAGCGTATGATGTCAATTGATGCCGCTATGTCAAAAACGTTGGAGTGCAGTTGTGATTGGTAGCTGATACGATTGTAGGCACAGCGAGAAGTCAACCGGGCAATTGTGATTGGCAGATGAAGAAAAAGGTCATTAGCTGATTGCAATTCGAACAGCAAGTTGTGAATTTTTCGCGATTTCTTTTATGCGATTTTTAGTGTTTTTTTTTCATGTATGTGACGTCATTTAGGTATTTGATTTCAGAAATTAATGATAACTTACTGTTTTTGTATGTCCAAAAAAAAGAAAGAATATTTTTTTTTCTGTTTCAAAAGTTAATGATAATTCTTAATATTTTAACGTCGTTGGTTTATTTCTGTGTGTGTGTGGGGGGGGGGGCGAGGTGAGTGTTCAGTTGTATTTTAAATATCGCGTTAATGCTCTGATAGAAACTCCCTCTTTCCCCCCTGCCTCCAAAATCAGAACTTTTTATTAGTAATCTGATTCAAACGAAACCTTTTCTCAGGTTCCCCAGATACTAGATAAACTTCGGTATTATTTTTTCAGCCCTTGATTACCACTATTTTTTTACAGTAATCACCAGGGAGGGGTATTTTCTTGGGTTCTATGGGTCCAATTTGAACGAGAATTAGTTCATTCAACTTAACACGAACTAATTAAGATATAGATAACTAAATAAGGTACAGATTTGGCGCCACCTGGTGGTAGAAAATAGAACTAAAATATTTTACAGCGCATGCACAGCACGCCTGTTATACGGTGACGTAGGCATCAGGACACGTGCCGGAGTGTCGATCGGAAAGAGTTTTATTTAGAACAGAGTGTACGTACCCCTAGCAGTGGGAAGTGGAACTAAACAATTGCATATAAAATTTGTGCGGTTTAAACTAAGGGACCAATTTCAATGAGAATTCATCCAACTTTAAATGAACTAATTAATATATAGACAACTAATTAAGACTGATCTGGTGCCCCATAGCGGTGGAGAGTGGAACTAAAAGATTTTCAGCGCTTGCACAGCACGCCTTTTATACGTTTCCATAAGCAGCGGGGAGAAGTGACAGAGTTTCGTTCCGAAAGAGGTTGATTTAAAACGAACTGCACGCCCTGGCGGTGGAAAATATAACTAAAAGACTAAGTAATTAATCGTGATTAGATTCAAACGAAATCTTTTACAATATTCTTCCAAGGTCTTTCAGGTATTAAATAAACATCAGTATAATTTTTTTAGCCCTTGGTTACCACCATTTATGAATATTAATATCCAGGAGGTGACGTATTTTCTCGGGTTCTATGGGCTTACTTAATATGAACTATTTAAGATATATCTAATTAATGAAGATATAGATTTGGTACTCCCTGACGGTGAAAAGTGGAACAAACAGATTCTTCCGGGGTGCACGGTGTCCTACACAGTGTCGAATGCAGTGGGAACGAGTGCCGGAGTTCCGTTCGGAAAGAGATTTATTTAGAACAGAATGCTCCACCTGGTGGTAGAAACTGGAACTAAAATATATTGCAGCGCGTGCGTAGCACGTCTGCTATAAACCGTATCGTAGGCGGCGGGGACACTATGTCAGAATATTTGTTTAGAACAAAATGCATCCACTGGCGGTGAAATTAAAAGGATTTTCCGGCGCGTGTTCTGAAAATGGCTATTTTTATTGAAACCGCAAAAGAAAGTTACCGATTTAATAATCCTATACAACGAAATAGTTTCATTTTCATTAAGAAAATTATTAGAGGTATTGAATCAAAACTCGCAATCTGTATATAGTTAATTTCTCCAATTCCAAAAATGCAAAATTCCTTTTTTTAATTTTGACCAAAAACTGACCCACTCTAAATCAGACATTTGAGGAGGTGGTATTAAATTCACTTCCGCTTCGGAGTCCATCTCTCTATTTAATTTTCGGAAAACAAAGAGTTACCAGAGGAACGGTTTCGTGCAGTGATTTTTAAGAGTCATTTCGCTTTTGGTATTTTTTGACGGGACCGGGCAACGCCGGGTGGATCAACTAGTAAAAAAATAAAACCGACTTGCATTTTCACATATTTTCTATAAATTATGGAGACCGTAGCATTTTTCGGTTACAGGATTGACTATCAACGTTAAATCCTTTGCGTTTACTGCTGAGATATACATTTTAAACTTATCTAATTTTTAATGTGTTACGTTATGTATAAATCCTATACAGGGCCTAACAAAAAAAATCACACACATTATGGGATATGGGCAGCAATTGCTGAAGATTGATATTTACATAATTGTGTTTTGTGAATTGCTTATTTATATATCTCATTTCATTGTATCTAGTATCAACATTGTTAGTTTTAAAAACTGTTTCATAATCTATGCCTATGGATATATTTACGAACTGTCAAAGTTTTTCGAAACTCTAATTTAAAATACACATTATCGTTTATGTTGTAAAGCAAATATCGGGGTATTAGAAGTAAACTGGACTCTTAAGAGATTACGCCCATTACTAATGTCTTCTACATCATGCTCTAACAGAAGTCGACCTATGGTTTAGTTGGCTTCTAAAATGCGAAACGCCTCAATATTGCATTGTAAAAAATTACAATAAAATCAGTTTTATGATTTCCTACACATTTTCCTTTTTATGACAAGTATACTATACAAGTATACAAGTTATCTCAAAAAATAAGCTACCTTTGATTTATAACTGCTAATCCATTCAAGTCATTCTGATTCGAATTAATTTTTCAATTCGATGCTGTCATTTGGAAACATAGGCCTGACAGCTTTAACCTCTATTCAAACAATAATTAAGAGAATTTACGTAATAATTACGAAGAACTCAAACAAAACGTTGAGCTTATTTACGTATCGTGTAAAACGTTTCTTCGATCACTGTTTACAACAAAGTTAGTCATTTTTGTAATCAATCTTTGTAATTTTAAGGAAATCATTGACTCATCCTGTATAATAATACGTAATTCGACATAAGTTAAAAAGGGAGCTGTCGTAGATGGGACAACATATCCTAGAGGATGTCTTTAAATATACAAAATGATATTTTTCAACTAAGCATTGTAAATAGAGAAAGAACTATTTACTTTTTATATTATCCTTTTCTAATAACATTAAGTTTTTCTGCTTGTTTAGTTTTCATTTTATGAAAAACAAGCGAACAATTTGCATGTTAACTTACAGCTTTCTGAAAATTTCTTATTTAATAAACAACTTTGTTTAAACATAAACTTAAATATTTATTAAATTTGAAAGCCTTCATCTTTAAAAAATTCAAAACTAATCAATAAAGTTAAAAACGAGCACATTCATGTAAACAGGATTAAAAATATTGTGTTGAACCCAACAAAAAATAAAAACATGTACTGTAATAAATGTACTGCATTTGATAGTAACTGCAAGAAAAAATTGCTAAAAAGGTATATGAATTTGATGGTATCATAAACATTAAAATAAATTAACAAAAACTTGCACACTTTATATAAATCTTAAAACCTTTAATTCCTAGTTTTACCAAAATACATTTTTGTGTGCTGTTACATAGCTAGATGATGTTACTGTCTCACAAAATATTTGGTAAAACGAAAAATATATACTACTCCATTTATTTAGAATATTTTATTTGAAACATTTTGTTAAACAAACAGCAGTGGAATATCTACCTAAAGAATGGCGTATAATCTGAGTTTTTTACTGTTTAATAAAACCATTTCAAACATGCGAGATTCAACTCACTATCTCGGGACTATTAAAGTAAAATACATGTTGCGTAAGGAAAACGAATCAAACCACCAGAGACATTTTCATTCTTTTAAATAATACTGCTACCACCCGAGATTTTAGCGATATATTTTAGAGTTTGTTTTCTCCACAGACCTTTCAGGGGTTTACTTTTGCTGAATCAAATTTTAAAAAAATAATTTTTAATCTGATTTTGATTTTTGTAGAAATAAGCATATTTTTATTATTTCTTAAATATTTTCCTCTTCACATACATTATAAGTTATTTGAGTCTTAGAAAAAACTTCATTCACAATAAAATATAACACGTCTGTCTACTTAGGTTGAATATTTCGATGCGTTAAATATAAATAATTTAAGCAGACAGAATTATTGCATGAAATTACGTAGCCAAATGAATTAAAGTCAAACAGGAAAAAGAAAACCCTTTTTTAAAAAAATCTCGTGTATATTAGGGTGGAGTGAAAAAAACGAAAGTTGGAATTTTGATTTCGGATAGCAGCCAAAAGTTGCCTTTTAGTACCTATAATATACGTGCAAAATTTTATGAATTTTGAAAACACCTTCAGGGCTCTACCACGACCTTTATATTTTCATTGTTTCACTCAATAGGTTTTTACCATAAATTGTACATTTACAGTGTTCATTGGTAATCTCGTTTGACATTTTTATATTTAAAATGTTCAGCGTAACTTCCTTTATCATTTCTAAACCTTAAATCTTTATTTTAAAATTTTTTAAACGTTTTATTGAGCTTTATAAACTATTTTTTTCATTTTTAGTAGAGATCGACCGAAATTTCGGTTTCGGTTTCGGCACAAAATCGGAGTTTCGCCGAATATTCGTTTTCGGCGAAACTGCTGCCAAAATTTCGGCCTGACCGAAACTCGACCGAAACTATCTGTATTTCAAAATCTCGTTCCTTCTTTCGGAAATTTTCAACTTAACACATTGATGTGAGCTGTATCGGCTCAAATGAAACACTGTTTATTGCTGTGAACTCCACTGTTTATCATTATCAGTCATGACTGATCCATGATACGAGTGTAAATTATAAAGCAAGCAATGCATATATGACTAAACTTACAAGATGCTTATCACGTGATCTTTAAAAGCTGAAAACTTAACAGAGTAATAGAAAATTTTTACTTTAAAACTCCAGATTGTTTCGAATGATTTATGAGAAAGGTGTTGTTAAAACATATGAAGATTAACGAAATTTATTACAAAACATATATCAAGGTATGTATACTTAAAATATTTTTTTATTAGATGAAATTCGTATAATTGGAAACTATTTCCATCTTATTGCTAAATTAATTACGTTTTATTTTACAAAAAATAGTTTTGGATAGAGGCACAGAGGGCAACTTGGCACCGGAGATAAAATATTCAAACAGGGGTGCCATTTCAATACTTTCTTAGGAAGGCAGGGAGTGGCAAAGCTTTTATTAGGGGGGGGGGTGAGCAAAGGTTTATTTTGATCTTACTGTGCACATCCTAAAAGAAAATTGACAACTGTTACATTTTTATCCTTATATATATATATATATATATATATATATATTTTAAATTAGATATTACAAAATAGTGTTAAACGTGTCTCGCTTTGAGAATATCGAAATGGAAAATAAAGTTTATAATTAATAATTTCTAGGCTTAAAATGTTGTCTTAATGCTAATTTTCCTTTTTTAGTCAAATTGAACAAATTATTTTAGCTTCTGTGCCCTTAACTTAAACTTTTACTTAAACAATTACTTTTACTTAACCAATACTTAACTGTATACATAAACAATTTAAATGCAACATATTAACGAACTGAAAATATGAATATATTTAAAAATTCAATATTCATTATTGAATTTGTTTTACATTATTTAACTACATTGTTAATTATTGATAAATGCCTATAAATATTAGTTGTTATAAAATAATAAAATACAGGGTGGTTATAATATAAGTATCTCTATTTGGAGCTGCCTGTAGCTCGAAGGAACAACCCGAATGAAACTAAAATCGGTACACTTAGTATTCGAGAAGGGGGAAGAAGAATGGAATAATAATAAAAAATAATTGTAATAGTATTCCGACAGGTGGCGCTACTGAGTGTTAAATGTAATGTGTAATACAAGAACAAAGAACTAAGGCGTCAAACCGGATGGCACACCTAATTTATTCGAAAATGTCATACTGAAGGTGGTTACGCTTGCGGAAGGCGTTGCCGATCATGTTCAGGTTCTACACGTCCACTGTGCTGGAGGACACAATCCAGGCGGTGCACGACGTTCTCAACAGCGGAATGTAACGCATCGGGAAATAATGTTTCGCACATGTTTTGATATGCAGTAAAGTAATTGAGGTTTGGGAGACGTCCACGGTACACAATATTACACATTGCATTTCACACCCAAAAACGCCATCTGTCGGCGATTATTACAATTAATTATTTTTATTGTTCCATTCTTCTTCCCCCTTCTCGAATAGTAAGTGTACTGATTTTGGTTTCATTCTGGTTATTCCTTCAAGCTACAGACAGCTCCAAATAGAGATACTTATATTATAACCACCCGGTATAAAAGTTGTATTATTCATGTTTCATTTTTGTTTGAAACTTATACACACACATATATATGTACGTTTATTAGAAATGTGGTTCAATACACGTATAATTAATAAAGTAATTAGTAATGTGGTAAGTTATTATTAAGTAATTATGAATTATTTGTTATTAATTAATGAATTAATAATTATATGCGGTTATGTATGTATTATCAGTTTTTAATTTTTTTGACACTTTCGGTTTCGGTTTCAGTTTCGGCCGAAAGTGGGAAGATCACCGAAATTCGGTTTAGGTTTCGGTTTCGGTCTTAAACCCTGTTTCGGTCGATCTCTAATTTTTAGCACAAAAATGAGTGCGAGTGGAGGCAAACCGAAATTTACCATTACTAAACGTGCAGTGGAATCTCACTTATTTGGTGTACCTTCAAAATTAAATGAAGTTGTTTTGCGAACAATAGCAGACGTTATAAAATGTTACTTATACATAAGACAAGAATTAAAACAAAGTTGGAATGGTTAAGATCCACCAAAGTCATAGGTAATTCCAATCCTAAGAGAGAAGATCGAAGAAATTTGGAAGAAAGGATAAATTCTTATAGTTTCCCAGAGGGGTATTGATCAAATGATAGGCAACGATTTTTCTAAATACCAGCCTTATTTGGTTCGCCAAATCCAAAAGAAATGATAATTACATGAAGAAGGTTCAGTTTTTCAAATCTGAAGCTGTAAATAAACTTCTAGACATTTCGGAGCGCAAATACAAGCCAATTCATAAATGTACTTGTGAAAAATCAAGGAAGGTGCCTCCAAAATACAGGAATTTCTTCTTGACCAAAGGTCAGCAAGAAAGAGGGTTATTGGTATGCTCGATAAAGCCTAGACAAGTAAATTGAGACAAAGAGAAGACAGGAAAACAAGGAAGTCGATGTGGGCTGAAAAGCCAAGTTTAAATTCTGCAGTTAATCAGGGCAGTACAGTTGTTATGTATTTTGACAGTGGTGATGAAGAAAGAAGTAGTAGCTCTTCATCAGGGTGTGGCGATTTAATATCCGTATCACAAGCATCTACTGCTGAAGAAGAGTCACAAAGACAAATGAGAACATCTCCTACGGTTTCAAGGATCTCGGATCAGTGTGGGGTTTCTGATAGAAACGTGGCAGCAATAGCTTCTGCAACTCTACAAGATATTGGCATTATAATAGAAAACTATTCATCACATATAATTCACAGAAGCAAAGTACGCAGAGAACGAAATAAATCTAAAAAATGCGCAAAAAAAAAAGATCTAAAAGCATTAAAAGCGGGAATCGAAAGTATATATTATGATGGAAGAAAATATAAAACACTACATCAAGAGAAAATTGGAGATAAATTACATCGAATAACTATAAGTGAAGAACATGTATGTCTGGTTGAAGAGCATAATTCACTGTATCAGGGACTCATTACACCGTCTTCTGGATCTGGAAAGCATATTGCAGAAAGCACTTTAAAATACTGCACTGAAAACAACTTAAACCTTGACAAACTATGGCTGTAGGTTGTGACGGAACAGCTGTAAACACAGTAAGAAATAATAGTGCTATTAGATATTTTGTCTAAGTGTACTAAAGGCCAATATAAATTAGAGTGAATACTCAGATATTTTAGAGTCCATCGTATATATCCATTTTTTTTTATTCCTATATATTTAGAAAATAGTCTTTCCTATACATTCAGAGAACTATCTTTCATGTATATTCAAAACATAAAAGTGAACTCTATAAATAATTATTGTACTTTATCTTTATCTTTTTCTTTAAAATTAACATTTTAGTGTGACCTTTACCTTCAAGGTCTCAAAACATGACGTCACTTAGATTGATCACATGTAATACTTTAATCAGTCATATTTTATGGGTTATTTTACTAAAATCAGAGAAATTCTGCAAAAAAAATAATTTGAATACTTTACACTACATAGTGCATATCTTGGATTTTCACATATAAAGGGCATAATTTTTAAGAGTTGGTAGAGCCTTAAAGATGAATTCCAAATTAAATGAAAATTTAACCTAATATTCAGTGTGTCAATGGACAAATTTTGAGACCTATCCGAAGAAAAAATTCCAAAAAGAAAATTTCATGATTATTTACACTTTTTCCGTTTTTCACGTATAAAAGGCATAATCTTTAAGAGCTGGTAGAGCCCTAAAGATGAATTCCAAATGAAATGAAAATTTAACCTAATATTCAGTGTGCCAAAAGGCAAATTTTGAGACCTATCCAAAAAAAAAATTCCAAAAAAAAATTTTTAAGGCCATTTTCACTCCACCCTAGTGTGAGTGCCTCAAACAGAATGAGAACTTGAATGATTTTTTAATAGAAAAGAAAATTGGGTAATTTTTAGTGAAAAATAAGTATTGCTGAATTCGAATTTTTCAATTGTGCTTAGAGTAAATGTTCAGTGTGTGATCTGTCGAATCCAGGTTCATATTTTGTTGTAAAAACAAATGTAAACAAGTGTATTTCACGGTTAACACACAAGAGGTATTATAATGTGCGTCCCAAAAGTTTATGGACAACCATTTTTTTTGGATTTCAGAGTTAACTAAACAGGTAAGAAAGACTAAATAAATTATGCAAATAATGATTAAATAAAAATAATAAAATACTCAAACAACTTTCAACACTCATAGATTTAATATAAAAAACAAACGAATGTTGTCCCAAACATATACAGACAACCAGTGTTCAAACTGATTTAACACTAGAATTACGGCAGCGGTCATTTTGACCGTAAATCCAATTTAACATATCTTAACTTTGTAAATTTTTTGTTTATAGTCTGAATATTTGACTTTTCCTAAAAACCCAAGAATATTACATAAAATCTTTTTTGTTCAATTTAAGTAATTATTTTTGAAAATATTAGTATGTATACCTAGAATTACGGCTACCGGTCATTTTGACCGTATCTAGAAAATTACATATTCAAGTTATTTTCTTCACTTTCACAGCTATTTCCGCTATTCTAATAGATAAGCAGGTGCATCTGTGATGAGGGGAATATTGCTTTGTGTATTTAAAAGCATTATTTGTTAGGTGGGAAGCGAGGAAAGGGGAGGGAGAGGAAAAACACCTGTTTGACACTTGTTTAGAATTGCAGCGCGCCTTCTGACTGCGCATTCCTTTGTGTTAGAAATGTTATTTTTCAACGGATACAAATATATTGAGTTGCATTTCGTTTCAGTGAATGTCAGTGTTCTGACTTGCTTATTTTATTTGCTTCTTGTCATGGCGCGTAGAAGTGTTGGCAGAAAATATCTAACAAAAGAAGATGCGCTAAAAGTTTTTGAAACTATTTCCGATGATAATTCTGGTTCAGATATTGAACCTGATGAAAATTTTCATATCGAACCTATATCCAGTTTATCCGACGAAGACTGGATTGTTCCTTCAGGAACAAGTGAATTTGATTCATCTGATGAAGAGTCTTTTCACGAAACACCAAATTAAAATAATTTAGATCCAGAAAATATTCCTTTGCCTGCTGCTAGTACAGTTTCTAGAAATGAAATCAGTGGCAACAGTCAAGATCAAGAAAGTAGTCAAGACCTTCCAAACAGAACTAGAAAACAACTAAGACGTACCCAGTGCGAGGAAAACAAAAAAGATGAAGAAACAGCAAATGATGGTTCAATTTGGAAAATAGGAAATATTTCGACAAATGTTACAGGGAGACGTCCCCATCAGAATGTCTTACGAGAAGGGTCTGGGCCAACGTCGCATGCAAAAAGAAAAATAGTTGATGGCAGTGCAAGTAGTGCATGGAGATTGTTTATCAACGAAAAAATATTGCGTCATATTCAACAGTGCACTGAAGAAGAGGCTCGGAAGAAATCCCAAAATCCAAATTGGTCTTTGTCACTCAATGAGTTAGACGCTTTCATATCACTGCTGTATGCTCGAGGAGCTTTGGCTGCAAAAGGTCTTTCTATTTTAAGTTTATGGTCAAAATCCTGTGGTCCGAAATTCTTCGCTGAAACAATGTCCAGGGATAGGTTCTTGGAAATTATGAAGTATTTGCGCTTCGACATGAAGTCAACTAGATCCCAAAGGTTGCAAACTGATCCATTTGCCCTTATTTCATATATCTGGAATACATTTATCGAAAATTGTTTGATGAATTGTAAACCGAGGGAAAATATTGTTGTGGATGAACAATTGTTTCCCATGAAGACACGATGTCGATTTATTCAGTATATGTCTAATATATATGTTTCAGTATATGTTTATTTTTTAACTCTTTGTTATGCTAAATTAGCATTTGTTTATCTTATTAACCATATAGTTTACTTATTAAAAAATCATGTTGTATATTTACAAGATTTAACTTACATAATATTAGCAAAAAATGCGCTTTTTCGTTTATTCGAGACAAGCGGTCAAAATGACCGGTGATCGTAGTTATAGGTATACGGAAAACGCTGTAATGCTAGTGTTAAGAACTGATATTCAAAATTTGCATCTTCCAAGGTCATGTACATGTAACGCAATCGTTTCCTGCGATAAAACCGAATCTGTCTCTTCATTTCCGACTGATTTCAAAGATGCCTCGCAATGTGCAGTTTTCCAAAAATGAAATTTTGAAAATCTATTGTTTAAAGGCTCGTGGATGGAAAGTTGTGGTCATTGCAAAAAAAATTGGACGGAGCAGGGTTGGTATTTACCGAATTCTGTCAAAAAGGTAACAAGATCCCGTTCTGGACGACCAAAGAAAACAACTATACGACAAGACAGAGATTCAGAGAATTATAGTATCAACCCAGAACCTGTCTGTACGGTCCGTTTCTAAAAAAGCAAGCGTTTCAGTATCAAAATCCACGGTCCATCAACGGCTTCAGAGGCAAGTACATTTCTTGATTATCGAAAAATATGTTGTTCACCAAAGTTTACAAAACGGCATAAAGACGCTCGTGTTTAGTGGGCCCGAAATCACATGGATAGGACAGATGGATGGTTGAGTATTATTTTCATTGATGAAAAGAAATTCAATTTAGACAGCCATGGAGGTTGGGCATATTACTGTCACGATATACGCAAGAACCCACGAACTTTTTTCAGCCGACAACAAGGAGGGGGTTCACTCATCGTGTGGGAAGTGTTTTTTTTTTATAATGGAACAGCCGATATTGCTTTTTTGAAAGGTCGTCAATGTTCCAAAGATTACAAGAAAACACTTGAAGTACAGTTAGTTCCATTTGGAAAGTTGCTAAGTGGGGGAAAATGTATACACTAGCAAGACAATTGCTCTATTCACGTGTCCAACTCCAAAATGCAGTGGTTTAGACAAAACCAAGTAACTGTTACGGATTGGTCACCCATAACTCTTGATCTGAACCCAATAGAGAACCGCTTAAGAACATTAGCAAGAGAGACGTATATTCTAATGGGCGTCAATTTTCAACAGTTCACTATCTAATGCTGCAAATAAAAAGCTGAAAGAAGTTTATTTTCTTTAATGTCAGAATTTCTTCAAACTGTTGTTTTGAGTAAACCTGATCAAGTTTTTGAAGTGATGAGAAAAAAAGGCTTAAAAATTTGTACGTTAAAAGGAAAAAAATTTAGTTGTCAAACTTTTGGGACAGTAAAATTAAAGTTAAAATTAAGTTTTAAATTTTCTCACTAAGTCTGCGATTGCATAATATTACATTTGTATAGTATTATTATTGTCTTGATATTATTTATAATTTTAAATTGTTTTGTAATTTTTATTCCTCTTTTTCAATTGCAAAATAAGAAAACCCCGTTGTCTATAAACTTGTGGGACGCACTTTAGTTTTAACACGCTACATCATAGATCGCGTGTTAGAACAATATTCTCTATCGTTACTTAACGGAAACAGAAGATTCAATTTCTTACTTTTCTTATTCAAATCTCAAAAATCTGTTACTAATCTTAACGCAAATGCACGAATGCATAAGGAACGCCACATTTTAAAAATAAAAATCAGACTTGAAGGAAGACCCAATTTGATGTTCTGCAACATTCCGCAAGTTTATGTTAATGATTGACTAAATAAAGGATACAGGCATTTATCGTGTTTTCACGTTATTTGCATGGATAAAGTTGAGACTGGCTATTTTGTGTTAACATCCTTAGTAGCAAAATATTATTGGCCATACCTTTAACAATATTGGCATTATTTTTTTCCCTCAACACTAAAGTGTTTACATTTCGCCACTTCTATAATGTAAACCGTATTTTTCTGCAATATTGCCATTTTATCACCAATATTTTCTATTTAAAGCCAATATTTCGGCAATAGCATTTCATTGCGAAGTATTCCATGTAAAACCGACGTTTAACCAATATTATTTCATTACACTATTTCCGATAAATGCACATTTGCGCATTATTGGTCCAAAAGAAAAATATAAGCAAAGGTTTGCTGCTATGCAAGAAATTTGCTTGTGTAAACATTGGTTTGTACTAAACAGAAAAAAATATTTATGCAATTATTTTCTTTATATGGTATATTGCTACTAAAAATTTCTCATTATACAGACTCATGTGTTTTAGGGAAGAATAGAAGAGACTAATTAAAAATTAATGCACACCATCCAAAATAAGTTGGATTAAAAACATAATATTCATGTAATAAGATGCCAGAAAAGGAAAATTTCGTTTCCTTTCGCAGTGTTCGTTAATTCACGTTCACAGTGGTCATTATACCACATGTCTTTACAACAACATATCGTTGTCAGTTGGAGTGCTAGTGTCGAGAAGATTATTCTGTGTTTTAAAGTGAGTGATAAATGGTCTTAGAATGAATCGCGCTTAATTCTGTTTACCAATGGTATTAGCGTGACACGTCGCATCCTTCAGCTGGATCAGGCCTTTAGCACTTATCTACATGTAACATCGTGTTATAGTGGAGCAAACATATACACTGGTGTGCAAAAATTAAGGACGGAGCTCATAAATTACCATAAAACCAAAAAAGGCAATAGAACTAAATGAAAGACCAATCTCGGGATAGACCTGAAACAAATGCACCAGGACATGCCCATATATGGCATAAAAGGAGGAGGTGCTAAGGGGATAAAAGCACAGAGGCGGTGACCGTTCAGAAATTTGGTAAAATCTATTGCACTGTGTAAAGTGATTTCAGCGACTTTTTTTTGCTATTATTGTGTGATGCCAAGAGGCAATCCAGAAGATGTCATCTGGATGACCTTACACGAGGTCGAATCATTGGGAAGTTGGAAGAAGGTCGAAGTGTGACAAGTGTGGCACAAGAGTTCGGTATCGCTCATAGCATCGTTTCACGAGTCTGGAGTGCATTTCAAACGAAGGGAACAGCTATCCGAGCATTCAGCAGTGGTCTCCCATGCGCAACAACAACAGCGGAGGACCGTTATATTGTCCTACAGGCGAAAAGAAACAGGCGTTAGACAACTGGAGAAATCGCAAAGCAGATGCAGCAGACTAATGGCCGTCGGATATCACGTTTAACCGTGGCTAGGAGGCTGCACAAAAGTGATCTGTATGCACGACGACAAGTACGGTGTGTACCACTAACGCCTGCTCATCAGAGACGCAGGTTTCTGTGGTGTCAGGAACATAAGAATATGACAACAGGAGTGGGGTCTAGTACTCCTTACAGATGAGAGCCGATTTAGTATGACGTGCGATTCTGGACGTATACACATCTGGAGAGAGCAGGGAACACGTAATCACCCCTCCAACATCATCGAAAGGGACCGTTTTGGAGGTGCCGGAGTTCTTGTTTGGGGTGGTATCATGCTTGGTAGCCGTACAGACCTCCACGTCTTCCAAGGAGGTTCAATCTCTGGTGCCCGCTACTGCTCCGAGATTCTCTTGCCTCACGTGCGTCTTTTTAGAGGTGCTGTGGGTCCGGACTTCCTCTTCATACACAACGCTCCCCCTCATCGTACAGCGGCTGTCGAAGAGCTCCTGGAGAGTGAAGATATTCAATGCATGGATTGGTCTGCAAAGTTCCCGGACCTTAATCTCATAGAACACGTGTGGGACATTCTCGGAAGACGCTTGGCATCACGTGATCAGGCGCCAGCAACGATTCTGGAGCTGAAATTGGCGTTACAAGAGGAATGGGACTCTATTCCTCAAGAGCTACTAGACAACCTTGTCCTCAGCATGGATAGACGTTGCAAATCATGCATTGCAGTCAGGAGTGACCATATCCCCTATTAGAGACTGAATTTTTCCTGCCATGTGCATGTAAGATGAACGTTTCTGTCTTCTCTATATTTGTGCTCCAAATGACCTTTTCAATTTTGATTTTTTGTTTAGATGATTTTTATCACTTGTTCAATATTTTCACATCTTGAAGATCTTATGGTATGATTTTGGTCGAAGTGGGAATCTTCTGCACGACGTTACATTCGAAAAACCCTCTCGTCCTTAATTTTTGCACACCAGGGTATTTTACCACATTCTACCTCGTTAGTGCGTCAAAATTACTTCAACAAAGTAAAGCGTTGACCTTTTTTATGTCCGATTCTATTGCGGATACTATTACAGCGCTCGAATAAATTTACAAGATATGAGTTGTCTCAAATATCTTTTCATGCGAAACTTTCAGACACATTTATATATTAATTTTTAAACGTAGATACTTGCAGGCATGACTGTTGAAGCGATTTGAAATAAAATAGTTTTCATTTTTCTATACAAGAATTACATTACTCAAATTTCCCTGTAATTATCCCGTATAGTTAAATTTTTATATTTATGTAATAAAATGTACCTTTTACATCGTTTCTATCTAAAAGACCACATTGCTTAAGTGAAATCAAATTAAAAAAAATCCTTTCATTTGTAGTATCTAAAAGACTTTAAAATTTCGAACATACTATGATTATATCCATATTAACCTAACACGGGATATATGATCTATGCAAAAAATATGTAAACAATCTCAGCGACATTGGAGGTGCTTATCTTAGCGTTTTTTTATAAAAATGTGCAATTCCTTTTATATATAATATTTATTGGATAATATCAAAACAATTCTTCAATTAAAACTTTTCCCTCGTTTACTCGGATTTAGTGTTTAATCAAAGTCTGATTTGCATTCTTTATAAAGAAAAACGCAAGCCGATATTTAATAAAAGCTATACTTATTAATACAAAAAAAACATGCAAAATATTACGAGAAGAATAAGTGTATTCTTCAGTGTAACAGTAAAGAAATAAATTATCCTTTTACAGTTAAAACTAAAAAGGTTTCACTTTTCGAATCCAATTAATGATTCTTATTTAAGTGTCTCGCGGTTAACTTAAAATCTGTTTAAATTAATTATAGAAATCATTTTAACCTAACAATTTATTTAGGAATTAATTACTTTTAGAAAGAAGTTTTCCATTTTGGAAAAGGATAAATAAAATTTTCTTACTTTCAAAGTTTAAGAAAAGAATGACTTGTTTTACGGAATAATGGTCATAAGTAAAGAGACCCAAGTGATAAGAGCTTCAAAATAAATGAGGTTATTAATCGTTATTTCACCGGGTTGCATTATTTTAAATTAAATTAAAATATTTTTGTTGAAAATTATAATATATGAATATCTTCCAGGAAGCCTCATTATCACAGTCAAGGCATTCGTAAACATGGCCGATTGGAAACGTTCACCTTATATTTTGCTTGCTGAGCACACAACAGAAATGAGACATCGGGGAAAAATAAACTAATATAATATACAAAAACTTTCAAAATCAAATACACCTACAATTTTCATTCAATGACTTCAAGTTCGACTACGTACTCTAGAGTTAATGCATTTTTCTATAAAGTTTCTTGTGCACTATTACTTTACTTGGACTATTAAATTTATTGTAATATGGAATTATATTTATTATTTGCACGTAGCACGATACCTAGGGGAATAATTTCAGGGCAAGGAAATTCTGGACTATAACAGAGAAGGTGCCATTGTATCTCAAAAACAGATTTTGTATTGTGGTTTGAAATCAAAATATATTTTCTGCAACGGACATGGATGATTTTATCATATACTTTATATCACTTACTCTTTTTTTAAATTAATTTAAAATGCAAACAAAACAGATAGAAAATATACAAATAAACTCAAAACAAAATATATATATTAAAAAATGTTTGAAAATTTAACCAGTAGAATAATATATGAAAAATCTATTTAAATAAATAAATTTTATTTCATTTTTTTCCTCACAAAATATAAAAAGTTTAAAATTCAACCATTTGAAAAATTAAATTTTACTAGAACGAGTGCACCACTCGTTAACAAGAGACACAAAACTGTATAAACAAAACATAATGCAGGCATATATTCATTTCGGTTGCTATACAAAACAAAATTTATATATCTATGCTTTGTTTGTTTTATACAGTATTATGTCTCACTAGTCAATCACTGGTGCACACACCTAAATAACTAAGTTATTAAAAGTTGTGGCCCAAACTTATCTTTATTGCACAGTTTCTGTTGCCCCATATCAACTGTAGTCTCCTTCGGACAACTTACAAACATCTGTCTCGTAAAATAGTTTTATGCCGATTTAAACATTTGAAAATAAAATAATGAATCCAATGCTGTTTTAAATTTTATACTACTCTTTAGTCTTTCAGAATACCGGGTGTCCCATAAGTCGATTCACATTACCAAAATTCATTTTAAAGAATAATATATTGTCATATAGGGTTATGACTTGCCAAAGTGCCGTGGGGTTTCTGGAAAAAATAAAAAAAAATGTTCAATTTTATTTCAACTTTTTTGTCACATGCATTCCAAATATTTGACGAGTCTTATGGTACAAACGGTACTCCAATACGACAGAGCCTTAAATTTTTATCCCTTTCCGGCGCGGAGTAAGTCTGTTTTTAAACTGATGAAATTATCGACTGACACCAGAATTTTCAAAAGAATTTATTAGAAAATAAAAACTTCCTTATTTTCCCGTAGTTTATAAAAAGAAAATATTAAATATTCTTGGTGTCGTTTGCCATTTTTGGAATTAAAATTAGGTGTCCTTTTTTGTCGACACCGCCCGCTAAAGAGTTAAATATAAACGGACTTTTTGAACCATCTTTTCTTTTGCCACAAAACAACCATTTTTCGACAAGTCTTGTGGTGCAAAGGGAACAACGATAAGACAATTTGCTGAATTATTTTATGAATATTTGAAGCCTGAATTTTGTTACAGCTGCTTCAGTGTTTTGACAATCAATCTTTTTAAAAAAAAAAACAATATAGTTATCTAAATCCTTATTTAAATTTAAACTACTTGAAATTTGTAGGTGTTTTTAAACATTTGGCTTCTGTAATAACTTTTTAGTGTATTCAAAATTTAATTTGCTTCAGTTCTTCAAATTTTATGTGATTTCAGGATTTTTCTTTATCTTTCTTTGAATAATGAACGTGGGTCCCTTACAAATCACTAGTTCCCACGCAACGTGTGGCGCAGATTTTGTATATTATATATATATATATATATATATATATATATATTGATGCCAATTTAATTGGAACCAGCACAGAATAAATTCTGAGGGTTATAATTTTTATGGGTGGCTGTTTGCACCATTGGTGTTTATGTACAAGCTTTATTGTGGGAATATGCTCTAGTATCTATTGCGTGACCAGGACGTAGGATTCGTACAATAAATTGTGACACAAAAATTTGTTAAGCTTAATTTTGAAAAAACCAGTTTGTACTTTTATATTTTTGGTTTCCTGTTTCACAGGGATAAGATGGGTGGTCTTTCGTTTCAAAGAATTTTAGCGCGTTGTCGGTTTGTTGCTATAGATACATTTTGCCTAGCAACAACCCCTTGGATAAGTTTTGAACAATGAAGTGGCTTGGAGGAGTCTCTCAGTTTTTCGACGTATTCTAAGAGGGAAAATTTGTCCGGATTAAAAGGTTCTGTAGCAATGCAGTCTTCGTTCTTTATTTTCACAAAAAACATGTAGGATAGTTATGATTTTAATTTCAGAGTGAGTGAAGGGCCGAGATTGGAAACGTTTTGAAGCCCCGTCTGCCTAAGATGTGGGAACATTTTCGGAAATATTCAGCGGGTTTTTGTCAATCTAACAGTATGAAAGCGGTATAAATGGACGATGGATTGGTCTGTGTAAAGAGATATAAGGTTGGAAGTCCGAATTGCAAAGATGCGCTGGAGTGCTTACGGGATTTGACGAAATCCGTATGTTCCAGACCATCGGTGTGTCGAATTAGTTGTTGCTCGAGCTTTGATTTGCAGAAATGAGCCGGAGTGCTTCAGAGAATTAATGAATGCCGTAGGTATCAAAGAGAGCGTGAGCTGTGGAATGACACTCACGTGATATCAACACAGTATTACGAAGACTGTGACGCGACCAGCTGGAGTATCCTTGTAGCCCGAGCCCCGACAGATTACTCCAGGTAGGGAGAGTGTCCACGAGAGACTATTCAGTGTAATATAAAAGCTTAAATTTCTCAAGAAAGTAACACGTGGCATCCATGAATGATATCATTATATGATAAATACAGAATTTGAAGATAATTTGAAGGCAGTTGTAATCAAGTTCGAACAGCTGTTTTCCTGCAGCCTATTAACTTAGTAAGTTCATGTTTAATATTTTTTTAATTAAAGGGCAATATAATAATCCAAAGAGATGAACCCTCATACCAGGAGAATTTCCTAATCTAACTATTAAGCTAATATCACAATTACAGCTGAAAATAATTGTAATGCTTTTTGGTAAAACATTGTGTAATACTGTAGAGGTGCACTGAATCTGAATTTAGCATTTTTGTGATATCAAATGAATGTAAAGCTATTTGATATTATAAATCTCTTCAGAAAGAATTTTCTATTTTAAATATCAATTGTTTTTACCTAATGTGTAATCTTTAATATTCTGTCTAGAATTTCTTATCAAATAAATTGAATTAATTTAACTTGTAGAATAATTTTGAAAAGGCGATTAATTCAAGTATAACTTTAAAAGCTGTTCTGAATGTGAAGTGCTTAGATACAAAGAGTTTGGAATGAATTAAAGTTAATTCTTAATGAAGAACGATAATAGGAGATGATGTTCAGTTTAAACAGATGTAAAGCCTTTTGTCTGGAATATAATGCGATTGATTTGATATAAGTAACTTACAAGTAATAAATTAGAAATTTTGAGCTAAAATTAATGTTTTCAGCAGCAGATTCATTTTACAAGATCGAAAATCTTACCTTGTGGTTTAATTAAAAATTTTTGCACATGTTAGGATTAGAGTCGCTTATTCACAAATTAACCTTCTAAGCTAATTGGAGTAAAATAAAAAAAATAACATAACGCGCTTTAATGAAAAGAGAAAATGAAGTTTTGTCAACTATACGATCATTTTTAGGCTTCTGTGAATTTCCGACTTGCCTACATACTGCATAAAATTGAGACCCCGCCCATTTCTTTTTGTCAATTGCAAATATGTTCGGTTATGCTCGCCATTCATCTTTAGGTCACTTCGAAATTAGAGTTAGATTAATTGTATACAGGCCCCTAAAAATGCAATATTGATGAGAATGTAGCTTCTCAGAGAAGCAGTCGGATAAATTATCTTAATTGACACCTCGTAACTAATTTTGCCTTGTCTTTCTCTAAATTGTTAAATTTTGCATTTTAGCAGATGTTTGTTAATTGTTGTAGTTATCAAGGCTCAATAATAATTTATTTTTCCATTGATGAATGATACTAGACTTTTTTCTTACAACATTAAAGTTATTCAAGATAATTAATAATTATTGAATGCCTAAGGGAGGTCACTCGGCCCAGCAAAGCCAGGCCGTAGAGCGTTAGCACCTCCCCCGGGATGTTCCCCGGCACGCGGGGATTCGTTTTGGGTGATTCCAGCCACCGGCGGAAGGGAAGGCACGATGCCGAGACCGCCAGCGCACGCGCAAACGGCCCAAACAACAACAAAAAAGAAAAAAAAAGAAAATACAAACTAGGCCAAAGGCCGGCACTGCCAGGACAAGCCTAAGCGCGACAAGGGGCAGGCAAGAAAGCTAAAAACAAAAAAAAGAAAAAGAAACTGAAAATAGCCTGAACCGCTGGAGCCTGCACTCCCTCGCGACAGACAGCGGCAGGTGCAGTGATGAAGAACTTGTAGGTGAACAGTCCTTAACGCTCCTGCGTCATGACACACAGTTCGCGGCCAAGGCGGTCCTTGGATAATAATGATGCGCCGGAATCTGAGAGCTCAGTTCCCACGCGACAGATGGCGCCACAAGTTGTTGCGTTGGAGAGATGAGGCCGCTTCTAAAGACTGCGAAGGGAGCACAGCAAGCTGCTCAAACACTGACAAGGTACAGCCAAAAAAAGGAAAAGTCAGGAGAAGGAGGGTAGGAAGATCAATTACAGTACTGATTGGTGGTGAAGAATTTAATATGTTTAGTTAAAAATTGATAAAAGCTAGAGTTGGTTACTTAATTTGTTAAGTTCGATAAATCCATTAAGAAGTTAAAAATATTTTTTAATTTTTTTAGTAAGATTGGTCTTGTTAGAATATTGGTTAGCCAAGAGGGTGGGGGAATTTCGGGAGATCTGAGATGCCAGGCAACGGTCAGTGGGCAGTCAAAATAGTAATGAGAAGGCAAGCCCCGCTGGCCACATGGAAACACATTGGAGGCTGCACGTTTATAATATTTGAGGTAAGTAGGGAATGGACCATGTCCTGTGAGGAACGCTGAGGTGTGGGGGGCGAGGTTAAGCAGGTTTAGGGAGACAAAAGGGAGCAATTTGTGGGTATGTCGACCTTTATCCGAGTAATCCCAGTGGTCCTGCCACTGAGGAATGATTTTAGACTTTAAAAACCCTCTAATGTAGGATGAGGGAACAGGGAGGGAAAGATCAATATTTGTGCTTCTCGTAGCTTCTTTTGCCAATTTATCAGCTAATTCATTGCCAGCAATGCCAATGTGTGCCTTCACATGGCCCAGGGCTACTCGCCGTGCAAGGTCTTTTAAAAATAGTTTTATTTGGAGTACAATGGGATGTTTTGTGCGGTGAGTAAAGATTGCTTGTAGGCTGGAGAGGCTGTCTGAATATAGCCTGTAAAATTGTACTGTTGGGTTAGAGACAATCCATTCCAATGCCCGCAGAATCGCGAACAGCTCAGCCTGGAAGACAGTGTTGTTATCACCGATTCTGCAGGCCCACTTATGGGTCACGACCTCGCCTTTCATGGCACAGAATGCTGCTGCCACGCCAGTCTCCGTGCGTGACCCGTCAGTGAAAATGGTCGGACAGCGGGGAGAGTAGCTGTGTTCAAAACCGTGCCTGGTTGTGTTTATCTGTAAGTGAGATGTCTCTTCTGCGGGATGTATTCTCCAACTGGGAACCTTCCTCTGTAGTTGTATTTGTGGAAAAAGTGCTGCACACGTTGGCTCATGTTCTAGGTGTGTGATCCTGTTTTTCTGGTATTCATATTGGAGTGTTATTGTTATGGGAGGAATACCTGTTATTACTGTGAGTGCGTCCGTTGAGATTGTCCTGTATCCTCGAGCAATTTGCAGCAAAAAGAGCCGTTGCATCGAGGTCAATTTGTCCTTCACGGCTTGCGTGAGGTTACCTCCCCAGACGCCCACACAGTAGAAAATTATCCGCTCCACTATTGTGTGGTACCAGATTTTTAACATTGTTGGCTTTATTCCCCAGGATTTTGACGTTAGTTTACGTGCGTTTAAGTGTAATTTTCCTACTTTAATCCTGAGGGTGTTGATATGTTCCGTCCAGCTTTGGTGTTCATCTATGGTGAGGCCAAGAAGTTTGAGGTGTGAGACATGCTCGACACTAACCCCGTTCACTCTTATGATTGGTTTACGTTCAAGTTTGCGTGGTTTGGAAAATGTGACTGCTTGTGATTTTTGGCTTGATAGATGGAGGTTGAGGTTTGTTAGCAGTTGGCAGAATACGGGGAGGGCTTGAGCCGCCATTGCCTCCAAGTCCATGCGCCGCCTGCCCGAGAAAATAAAGCTGAAGTCATCAGCGAATGTAAAGAGAATGAAGCCTCTAGATTCTAGCTCTTTTAGAATTATGTTAGCTATGAGTAACCAAAGTATTGGGCCAAGGCAGGAGCCTTGGGGGCAGCCCTTTTCGAGCTGATGTACCGAAGTGCCTGAACCCCAATTGATCATTATGCTACGAAGGCTTAAGTAGGATGCGATGGTTCCAGCTATATTAGCCGGGCAGCGAATTTCAATTAGTTGCTGGATAATGTCCCTCCATTCTACATTATCGAAAGCACCTTTAATATCTAGTGAAACAAGTGAGGTGTAGTCTCCTTTGCTGATGGTTTCATTGCAAGTTGTAAGAATGTCATAAAGGGCCTTGTCACATGACCGACCCTCTCTGAACCCATATTGCCTATGATGCAAGATGCCATTCGTCTCCATGAAGTGCACCAGTCGTGTGACTAGTAGTTTTTCTAGCAGCTTCCCCAGAGTTGGTAGGAGACAAATAGGTCTATAGGAAGTGGGTTCTGAGGCATTCTTTCCTTTTTTCAGGAAGTAGACGGCCTCACCTTGCTTCAGTGTTTGAGGGAAATAATTGTGATTGAGACACAGATTGGCCCATCTGGTGAACAACTTTGGGATGATTTTGAAAGTTAATTTAAAAATTTTGAAGTCCACGCAGTCTGGGCCAGGGGCTTTTTTTATCATTAAATGTATGCAGAGCAGATGCTACTTCAGCTTTAGAAAAGGGTTTATCATTAGGTGTCGAAAAATTGAGGTCTGAATTGTCCCTGTTGGGATACGAGGATGGTCCGAAAAGTGCTGCAGTTAGGTGCTCCATATTCGCTTGCCTGGATGAAATGGAGGGTGGAAGCTCAAGTTTAATTTCGTCTGGTGTGAAGAAATTTCCTGTAAAAAATTTTTGTGCCGTGCCAAAAGGTTCTGATTGATTGCTGCAGAAATTCCGCCAGGCTTTGACTCTGGCATCCTGAACACTTTTCTTGAATTTTGATGAGAGTATTTTGTACTGAGCGCCAAGGTTTTCAAAATAAGGTGTGTTTCCGTGTGTTTCTCGTAGATGTTTAATCTTTCTCCTTAGCGCTGTGAGTTTGTTTCGTTGTGTCTTAAGTTCGGTGGTCCAGAACGAGAAGACTGGAGTCCTCCGAGTATTTTTTAGTCTAAAGGATGCTCGTGCCGCCTCTTGCATGGAAGCAATAAGTTTTTTTTGTGAAGGAGTTAATGTCGGTGATGTTTGTTGCATCCCTTAGGTGTTGTGCAAGGAGTGGTCTGTGTGTTTTAATGATTTGTGTAAACTTTTTAAAATTTCCTCGGGTTGTGTTGAAACGTCGTTTAGTTGTAGTCAGTGGTGTAATGTCAAAGCCGAAACGTATGTATTTATGGTCCGAGGCATTGTGGATGTCCATTACTCGCCAGTCCCTGATTTTTTGTGCCGCCTTCGGATTCGCCAGCGTATGATCTGGGAATCCTTTGTGTGTTATAATACCTGTGTTGTTCATTCTGACAAATGTGTGTGTTCTGTTATCAATGTTAACAATGGTTAAATTATGGACTGCGAGATGCTCGATGAGACTGTCTCCGCGGATGGTTTCCTGTGGGCAACCCCAAACAGTGGAGTTTGCGTTGAAGTCACCTCCGCAAATGAAGTACTGCTTATGAGTTATTAAGTGTTGCCACTCCATAAGGGTTTCATCAAAATTGAAACGCGGTGCTGCGTAGGTAGAGCCTATAATTAGTTTTCCTTCCTTCGCCATTATAGTGATGAAAACACAGTTGTCTCCTGTGAATAGGTGTGAGTATGCCAGATCCGTATTCTGGACGACCAGATGAGCGCTGTTATCTTTGGACGCGAACTTTGCCCAATTATTCGGAAAAATTGACAGCAGCGCTCCATCATTGCCACAGTAGGCATCCTGCAGCAATGCAATGTCTATATTTTCTGATATCATGTAATTTTTTAGGCTGACATTAGCTGCCTTGCAGTGATTTAAATTACCCTGAATGATTTTGATGTGGCCAAATGGTGGGGGGTCCGAAGGTGCTAGAAGAGACATATTGGTTTTCTGAAAAGGTACTTAAATAAAAGGTACTTAAATAAAGGGTTCTTGGTTAAGTTAGTAACAAAAATTATGTTAAATTCAATAGAAGGGCCTACCTTGCCAGTCATGGTGATGCCCGTTGTGGCCTCCTTGATAGAGTGGGTGGTATTCATTTCTATATGAACGATTACCATACCATTCATCGTGATGATAGGGGCTATTTGCTGGTGTTGCCTCTTGTATGGTTGGGTGCTGTGTGTTGAATTGCTGATGTCTGTTTGGTTCTTCTGGTGTTAGGTGAACTTGCGAACTGTTACCAATTTGGAAAAGCAGGTTAAGTCTTTCCCGTTCTGAACTATATTTTGAGCGGTAGGCACTGCAACCAGAATCTGATGCTTTGTGGCTTGTTGGAAAATGTGTGTTGTGTGTTATGTTTGGTGCAGTTGATGCATCGTGGAGCTGCTGCACATGATTCTTCATGGTGTGCTTCACCACAGCATGCACACACAGACGTGGCCGCCTTGCAGTTCCGTTCGTGGTGGGTAAGGCCTTGACAGCGGCAACAGCGCAGGATGGTAGTATGTGGTCGGAGGTGACAGGTCTTTAGGCCGATGACGATGCCTCCATCATTTATGAGCTCTATGCCAAGTGACTTAGGCAGCAGAAGAATCAAATCTTTTGTCGCCTCGTTGTGTCTATTAGGTAACTCCTTGAGGACGATGATGTCTTCTTGAGTTATATGGTATGTTTTGCCAAGAATATTAGTGAGGGCCTCCTTCGTCAGCGCCTCTGGGACACCCAGGAGAATCATTTTATGCTTTGGAACTGCCTTCTGCAGAAAATTAAGTTTTTTGTTGAGAACTTGATTGTGCTGCAGCTCTGCTTGTAGGCGCTTTAGGTCCTCTTCTGTTTTGCAGGTAACTTCTACGTGATTTCTCCTGGGGGCCACCTTATCCACGTGTATTGGCGTTGCAATTGCCTCTTTAGATAGCATTATTTCGATTTCTTTTCCCGGTGTTATTGATGTACCTTTAACGATGAGGGTTTTGCGGTTAGAGCTTTCCAGAACAAACTTTTTGGCTGGTTGTGCGGCTGTTTGACTGTATGTTTGTGGGACTTGAGGTGTTGCTGTTTCTGTTGGTGAAATGGTGGTGCTTTCTATTGCCGCTACTTGGTCTGCTTGATTTTGTTTTAGTGTTGATCTGACTGCTTCTATAAGTGTGACGGTGTCTGGGATCCTTTCAATTATCTTCTCATTCGTTTGGCGTGCGTGATCTAGGCTTTCTTGGAGGTGCTGGCAGCTTGTCTGGAGGCTTGCTTCATTTATTTCTAGTTGGCGTATCCTGGACTGCAGTGCCTCTTCTGTATTTTGAAGGAACTCAAATACATATCTCAGATTTTTTAGTGTTTTTTCTGTGGGGAGTTTTTTTGTAGCAATGCTGTTTTCAGCTCTTGTTACGTAGCTCTTTCCCATCGTAATAAGTTCTGCCATCGTATATGTTTCTGTTTCTGCATCAGTGTTTTCATGTATTGTGGATGCTGCTGAGCTGTGGCTGACGCTTCTAGACAGCTTTGCTCTGGTATTTCTAGTTGATGACCTGCTCTTTCGAGCTGCTGACTGAGAGCTAGAGTTTTTGTCAGAAGGAAATCTTCCGTTGCCTGGCGACATGTTAGCAAGGGAAGGAACAGGATGAGAAGCTTCTACTACGAAACGATAAACAGAAGAAAATTATACTAAGTCAAAAACTAGGTCATTGGGCACTCACGCCACTTGACTGAATAAACCCATGAATGGCTCTACAGGTCTCGCAGCATGTTTCAAAATGGAAAAGTGTTGGAACAAAAGCTTGCCGTTTGTCAAAAACTCGTGACTGCGCTGAAAATTAGACTGGAATTATTAGGTTCGACTTTAGGGTAAAGAATAATGATTGACCAGTATCAAAAAGCTTAGACTTAAGGAATTGTTGGGTGAGAAAGGGAAGAGAAAATGAAACGATTGGGGCTCGCTAAGGTGATGAAAGACAAATTGCTATTCCTTGCTATGTAACTTATTAATAGTACATGTTTAAATATGGGTAGAGCAGAACTTGTTGCGATAGATGAGGAGGATTGTTGTTGATGATGATTGCTATTGGAGGGAGAGACGGGAGACTCAGGCTCCAGCCAAGGCCAGCCGCAGCGCGCCACCCCGACCGACGAGTGGTAAAGGGGAAATGCTGTGCAAAAAGCAAGAGAGAAAAGACTTGTGGCATTTTGCGAACACAGGGGAGTCTGAGAAAGTCTAAGAACGTACTTTGATGCAAGAGTAAATTAAAAAGTAAATAAAAAAATTATTATTCTACTCAGGAGTGTAAGAAAAATGAAGATAAGTAAATAAAAATAAAACGAAAAAAAAAAAGACTTTAATACAACAAAGGAAAAAAAAACACTAAAACTTATAATTATGCGGGCAAAAAAAAAAAGAAAAAAAAACTGTAAATGGGAAATAATTGTAAAAATAAGTTTGGTTACAGTTAGATGTTAGAATTGGTTATATGGTCCGAAAATGTTAAAGTCCGCAGATAGGTATTCTAATTTGAAGGAGATAGTGAAAGAGGGAAATGGAATCTGATGAAAAACGCCCCCCCCCCCCCCAAAAAAATAAAAAGAGAATTTCAGGATTGTGTAAAAAATGATAAAATTTATTAGAAGCGCTAGAGAACATAAATTCACTTAAGTTTATATGAGAGGACAAAAAAACGGTATATAACAGTATGAAAAAGGAATAAATTGCGAGACCTAGCCATATTTTCGTGAGAAAAAAAGAGTGTAAACAAATGATGAAAAATGCATATATTTAGGAAAACTAGACAAAGAAACTTAATAAAAAGTGGGGGGTATGAAGAGCAAAATGTGTTAATTTACGAAAAGAATTTTTATAGTTATTGAATGTGAGGAAGATTAGTTATGAATAAAAAAAGTGTGTTTTGCGACAAACACACACTCACAAAAGGAAAAAAAAAAGAAAAGAAAAAAAAATGAATCCGCTAAAACTAAAATTGCCGCAGGTGTGTTGAATTTGGGGGGGGCTAAAAACTTGGGGGTTACTAAAGCTAATTATGATGAAATATGTATGAATTATTTACAAATTAGAAGCAACTAGTGAAGAGAAATGGGGTTCAGCCTTACCCCAGCACCTTGGTCCGGTGCCGGCAAATGATCCCAGTGGTCCGGTGGAAGGCAATACGCCGTACTCGGAAGAAGAAAAAAGAAAGTAAGAAAGAAATATTTATTGGAGTGTAAATAATAAGTGTTGGGAAGTAAATTGACAAATTTTGATGAGTTTTACTGAGTATTTTTTGTAAGGTGAAAAAAACAACAAACTTAACACTAAGTGCAACTAAAAAGCCCCAAAAAATGCTGAAAATAAACTGTTATATAATGTGAGAATTTGCACGTAGAGATAGATGGGAAATTATTGAAAAAATAACATTTTGGTAACAGTTAGGTGTTTGAATTGGTTACATGGTCCAAAAATGTGAAAGTCCGCAGCTAGGTATTCTAAATTGAAGAAGAAAGTGAAATAGCGGCCTGGACTGATGAAAAACGGGCCCAAAAAAAACTAAGAAAATTTCAGGATTGTGTGAAAAATGAAAAAAATATTAAACGCACTAGAAAACATAGATGCTCTTAAGTTTATATAAGAGGGCAATAAAACAGTATATTACAGCATGAAAAAAAAAATAATAAAATAGCGATATTTTTAGGAAAGCTTGACAAAGAAAATAGTAGATAGTAGGGGGGAGGGGGGGGGTAGAGAGAAACAATCTTTAATTAAGAGAACAGTTTTGTAAATATTGTATGCGTAGAAGTACAGTTATGTGGAAATGAGTGTCAAACACAAAAAAAACGCTAAAAAAATTAAAAAGTGGCGGGTGTGATGCTTTGTGGTGGGGAGGAGAGTAATATGTTTGGAGGCTTCGAAAATCAATTTTAGTGAAAATGTATGAATATATTAAAAGTTAGAAGCGTTTAAGAGTGATAAGTTGGAAAACCGCCTTGCACCGGCACCTTATGAGTCCGACGGTGGCAGCGGCAAATGGCAAATGAAAAAAAAAAATCCTGTAAGAATTTAAGCAGCACAAAGTAAATGGCCAACAACAAGAACATCCCCCCACCCAAAATAAATAAATAAATAAATAAATAAATAAATAAATAAATAAAATGTGAATATATGAAAAAAAAGTTGACAGCTGTGAATGTTGGCCAATAAATACCAAAATCACTGAACATCACCTTTTGACATTAAGTGAAAGAAAATTTCTGCCATTGCTGAAAATTAACATTTGATATTGAGCGAAATAATTACTAACAATCCTGAAAAACATCCTGAGTTTAAAATACAATAAAATACAAAAAATGCGTTAAAATATAGTATAATGTACTGGAGAAAGTTTATAATGTTAATAGAAAATAGTAAGTAGAAAGAGTGTAAAAGAAATGCGAGTGATGTAGATGATTTCGAAAAAGGATTTAAAGTAATGCGAGTAACCTACGAGAGATGGCGCCAAACGTTTAAAACGTGTCTAGCTGATTTTAGGATATGGGCTAGAATAGCCAAAGGGAAAGATCAGGGCTTGGGGAAGGCGATAGATGGCGCTACATGTCCAGTTGATGATCGTGGAGAGAGGTGGTGCTAAGGAAAGTTAGAAATTAAGAATTACGAGAGATAGAAGTATAATTAAATTGAAAATGAAAAATAAAATTGCTAGCTGTTCGAAAAAACGTTTGCAAATGTATACTGGATGGCATAGTGATAAAGTGAGATTCTCTTAAAAAAAAAGGGCGTCTTTTCATGGCCATACATTTATAATATAATGAATAAAATTATGTATAAGTGTAATAAAAAAAAACATAAGTTTTTTTTTTTTTTTTAAATGTATTAATAATACATTAGATATTAGATGTTTTTTAAAGACATGTTATAGAAAGCTATTAACAAAAGCTGGTGTGAGTAGATTTCTCTGTTACTGGAGTAAAAGATGTGTCACAAAGATAAAACTATCATTAAATTATCTAGTAAAATTCAAAAACAAACGACATATTTATTTATTTTAAATATTAATTTTACGTACTTTGAAAAGATTTATTTAAAATAACACTTTTATTACTGAGTAAGTTGGAAATTTTGTAAGAAAAAAAAATTAAAATAGGTGAGAAATTTAAAACTTAGGAATTTAAAGGAAATAAGACATATTAGAGCTAGCTGTGTTAATAAAAATGTGTACCCCCCCCCCCTTGCACAAAACTAAAAAGAAAGTTTTAACAACCCCAATAATTTGAAATTTACTTTATAACTATAGCTATAATACACGTACGACATTCAGCGACTAACAAAATATCAGCCGATAACGCCGCACTACCCGGGATGTTAAAGAAAATGTTAAATTAAAAATAAAACAGTAAAGAAAAAAAAACATAAAACGAACAAGGTTTAAAAAAAGAAAATAAAAGCAATTAAAAAAAACCGTTATTGCATTGAAAACTGCTAAGTATTACAATTAAAATTATTAAAGTTGGAAAAAAGTTTGGATCATAGGATGAATAAGTTTTCTGATGTAAAGTACTAGAGAAAAAAAAGAGCTGAAAAAGTTAAAGTATGTAACCATTCCTTTCCTTAACCTACCCTCCCTATTCCCTTTACTTTTTATAAATGGTACAGTTGAAAGATATTCTAACTCATTTCAATAAATGTTAAAAAGCATATTAAGGCGCAGGAAAAAAACGTCAAATTTAAGCACAACCTACATGATAAAAACTAAAAATTGAAAGAAAAAAAAAAAAAAAAAAAAAAACAGAAAAATTCAAAGAATTCAAACTCCCCTCGTTACAAAATAGCAGACAGAAAGTTAATTAGGGGGGGCCGAGCGACTGATGAGGCCAACCCCGGCCAGCAAACAGCTGTCACCCTTGCTCCCCAAAAGCAAATGAGGGCGAGGACCCATAACCAAGCCACACTGTAACAATGCCCGTGATGCCAAACAGCCAGCCCCCCAGAAATGAACCCCGTGTCCTTCAAGAATATATATCCTAATACATACTCTCAGAGGCCAAAATTTAGAGCAAGACATGCTGAACTATGTGGCTTGGTTAGCAACAGAAGTCTAATAAAAAGCTTAATAACAATTAAAATTTTTAAGTTATCGCAACAAGGCTTTTCTATGAGCTTGCTAATATTAAGAGGTAACTTTTTATTACATTGTTTAAGCAAATTACAATTAAAACACAATAAGACAAAAAAAATTAAGATGGAAGCAGTCACTGGTTGACAAACAGCAGGCTAGGCTAGAGCAAATTAAGTAATATGTACATAAAACAATTAATAATTAACGTAGAAACATGCTGTTTACCTATTTTTGTAGCTGAGACATTCATGTATCCATTTCCATCAAGGGCGCCCGGCCCGCTGACCTTTGGAGGGGCTTTAGCCAGACATTTGTAGGAGCACAACACAATAACGTCCTTCCCCTCCGCGTACACTCAACCGACCCTTAATTAATAATTATTATAAGGATAAATAAAAAATCCAACAACATTGTGTTCTTGACGCAGCAATTTACTTATCTCTTTGAAGTAATTTCGTTTATTTTTACGCCTGTGACTTTCTCTGTAGATTTTCACATCACGATGCGGTGGTAGAGTAATAGCGCTTCAAGGTAACTGTGGGTTAAGGTTTCGAGCCTGGCGTTACAGCGAGTGTCCGGTTTACCCAAAGTTTCTGAGGCATCGTGAGGTGTACTCTCCGAACTATGCAGTAGAATCCTTTAGTCCATGAGATTTGTTGTCAACAAGCTGAGATTTTCTGTGTGCAGGGGAAATTATGTGCATTGGGCAGTGCTTTTCCTTGGCCAGTAGTACATACCTGTGTGGTGCCCTGGGTCAATCAGGCCCAACTGGAACGTGCGCATAAGGGCTCCGAGTCGCGAATGGCGCACGACTCGCGCAAGGCGTTCTCGTTTATCACAAAAATATGACTTTTTGGCAGTTGTTAAATTTTTATGAATGATATTTAAAACCTCAACTTACTTATGGGTATCTTTGAACTATTTATACTTTTACCACAAAATTTAAACTTTGGTAAGTGTTCTGGTGAAAATCACACTCTGATAGGACAACTAGTCCCTTTTTTATGAATATCTGAAATACGAAAGGACTTATAGGACACCCAGTACATTTAAAATTTCATAAATGTATAAGTTATATAAATTAATACTTTGATGAAAGCCATAAATTCTAAATACAAATTTTACGTTGCATGAATTATTTCTCAAAGAGTTTTGCAAATTTCTTAACCTACGATACGCGACAGTATCAGAATGTGTTTCCCTGAACTGCACGTTAGTTGTACTTCGTTTTAATTTGTTTGCATATTATTGCTTATGGTAGAACAAATATGATAAACTTCAAATATGTTGCCTGCTTTTCATGTTTTATTGAATTTGGCATTTCTGATCCATTAACGGCTTCTTTCAAAAAGATATACACATTACAAGGTGCGGCACTCGTTGCGAATAATATGGAAACCAGTTGATAATCATACTTTTTTCGGTAACTACAAAAACGATTTCAAAACTTTTTCCAATAAATTTCGGCTATAGCTGAACTACAAATAGCTCGTTCGGCAACAACTAAAATGAAAAATACAGTAGTTACGCTGTTTTGCAAACAAAAGAAATTTAGTTTTTTTTAATTAAAGTAACTAATGCAATGTTTATTTCTTTTTTTTATTTATAGTTCAGCTAATGCCAAATCTATTTTTAAAAAATAGTAATGAAATCGCTTCAGTAGTTGTTACCGAAAAGATAGTCTTGAAAAAAAAATATATCAACGCCTTCTACCTCTGTCGCGAATCATAGTTTGAGATATATGCTATATCAAAACTTAGACTTTTAGGGGGAGGCGGGGGGATTCTCAACATTAAAATACGTAAATTAAGATTCAGATTTAATGCAAAAGTGTTAATACTTATCAAAGATGAATAGTGTTAGTAAAGTGCTAAATACACTACGTGACATTGAAAATGCAACACCAAGAAGGAGTGGTCAGAAATTTACGCAAATTTCAGGTTAGACTCACGTCACCGAGTTATTCAAACGATGTAAAAAGCACAGCTCTCAAGCGCACGTTGAATAAGATACAAGGTAAGGAATTGCAGAATGGACAAGATTCTTCTACTAGGGAAATCATCGTAAAAATTTTGCTCTTGTTTCAGAGGACGCGCGTATAGCAGAGAATGCCAGGCCACCGTCAACGGAGGCAGTTCCAGCAGACAGACGATTTTACGATAGGCATTGTGATTGGACTGAGAAGGGCAGATTGATCCATACGGCAAATTGCAGATTATATACACCTGGACGCATCCACGGTGCACCGGCTGCGGCGAAGATGATTGGAACGAGAAAATGTGGCAAGTTCGAGGGGTGCCGGTGCAGCCGGAGTGACGCCAGCACGCGTGGATCGACGTATCCACCGACAAGAGGTGGTGAACCGGCAAGCCACTTCTACCTCCATTCTGCAGTATGTCCAAGACACTCTGCATGTTCCCATATCGACCAAAACCATTTCCCGTCGATTGTTTGCTAGTGGCCTACACTCATGGCGTCCGTTAAGAAGATTGCCATTCACCCCACAGCATAGACGCCAACGTCTGCAATGGTGTCGGACTAGAGCTATATTGACGACGGAATGGCACAGGGTCGTGTTCTCAGATGAGTCACGCTTCTATTTCTCGCCGCGTACGAGTAGTCACCGCGATAGTCGCCGAGTACGAGTAAGGAGTCGAGGTGCAGACAGGGACAATCCGGCAGCAATTGTGGAACGTCCCACCGCGAGACAACGCGGCATCAGGGTTTGGGGCGCAATTGCGTACTATTCCAGGTCACCTCTAGTTCGGATTCAGGGCACTATGTCGGTCCAAAAATACGTGGATGATGTGGCACTCCCCTACATTCAGGGGGTGCCCACTGCCCTTTAACAGCAGCCAATGCCCGACCGCACACTGGTCGCATCAGCCACCATGCGCTGCAAGGTGTACAGATGCTTCCCTGGCCAGCATACTCGCCTGATTTCTCAGCAATCGAACACATTTGGGATGTAATTGGACGCAGTGGCGCAGCCAAGGGGGGGGTTTGGGGGTTAAAACCCCCCCAGAGCTAAAAAAATTACTATAATTGCCGCTTATATGAATCAAAACAACTAAAGTTAAAATTAAGTTTTTTGGCCTTTCCGCCTTAGCAGAATCCACCGCTTTCTTAAATCAAATTCTATACAACAATGTGATTCAATTAAACGGCGAAAATTCTACTTAAAACTGTGAAAGCGCATATTACACGCATAGGTTATGTCGCATAGGTTATGATTTTTGGACTGCGTCACTTTGTCGAGACATCTTATAGTAAAAGATGGGTCATATACTCTCACAGAGACGCTTTGAGTTATATAGTATACAGTGGTCTGTTTTTTAATTGCATTTATGTCTTTGTTCCACGTTCGAAACAATAACAGATCATCGAATTCCAGAGAAAAAAAAAACATACACATTGTAAGTCTATCTCAGTTTCAAGTGGCTTTTTTTGCGTTTTTTGCTCTCAGTTATATCTAAGACCAAGCTATGTGCGTACCCAGGAAAAAAATCTTTGCAAAAGTAAGAATTTAAAAAAAGTACTTAAAGTTATAAAAAGCTATTTTTCGATTATGAGCAGATTTTTGCAATCGGTGTTTCTTTCGAATCATTTGCTTCGTAGGGGGTCCAGGGTTCGGAAAAACTACTTATTTTTGTTTGTAACGAACTACAACTACAACTACTTTATAAAAAATGTAGTTAACTATAACTACAACTACTTATTTTTAAAAGTAGCGACTACAAACTACTTTCCAAAAGTAATCACTACTTCGCTACTTTAGTAATCATCGCTAATTAAATACACCGCAAACGATTTTTTCCGATAGACCATAATGTAACAGAATTCTTTTGAACGTCCCTGTAAGCGAGATATAAATGCTACACATTTCATTTTCAATACTGAACATTCTATGGTAAACTTCAATAACATAAAACTTTCATTGCAGTCGGAGCATATTTATGAGAGTTAGAGCACGGACAGACAAACAAAGCAAATTCATAGAACCTTTTTAATTATTGAATCCATTTGGACACTACACTGTTAACTAGTATTTTAAAAACACAAATTGCACAAATTGTGCTTATTAGTTGCTAAAATCAGTGTCTGTTGTGTGTCAGTATACTGTTGATTTCAATTTTCTCGTGTCGAAAATTAAAAGATCAGTAGTCGTTTGTGTTGTTCCTCTTCCCCGATGATGGCTTTAAGTTTAAAGCCGAAACATGTAGGAATTTAGCTCTTTTATGAGTTTAAAACAATTTTTACACTGATTTTAGCAACTAATAAGCACAATTTGTGCAATTTGTGTTTTTAAAATACTTTTTAATTATGTTGGAATTTTTTTTTAAAGGGGAAATTTGAAAACAAAAATTGTAATAATCTTACACATTTATGAGAGTGATGTAGCACAGTAGCGCTTAGAATCCTGCATCGGGTCGGGTTACCCGCTTTTACCCCGACCCGACCCGCCGTTCGGGTCGGCTATATTTTCCCGTTGCGGTTCGGGTTCGGGTCGGATTGACTTCAAATTTTTTGTTGCGGGTCGGGTTGGCTTTCATTCTTTCGGGTTCGGGTTGGCTTTTTGAATCTTGCGGGTCGGGTTCGGGTTGACCCGGTTTTTTAAAAGAATGTCCAAAATATTTTTTCACATTAAAAGTCTATATAAACCACAGATCACAGTTTCACAAAAGCAAAATGCGTGCCTGTCTGTTTTGTTAACCTTAGAATTCGTATCAGGAAGTTAATATAAACATACTTTTTCAACTACTGGTACGATAATGGTTATAACGAATGCTCCTGCACAGCTGAAACATTTCTGCTGAATAGTTACAATTCTAATTCTTGATACTTCTAATTTTGTTATGGCAAAAAACTGTGTGATCGACAGGAAGACAGGAAACGATTATTTAGCGTTTTGCTTCGTATAGTATTTCGTTATAAATGGAAGTTTTGAAACCGCAACTAATTTTAAACAAGTTGGGAAATTGTACGTCAAACGTGACAAACGAGGTGCGCGTTCGTACTGTAGCTAGTTATATAAATATTCAGACCTAGATGATTTTTAATTCTGTGAAATGAATTATATCGTCTGCAGATTAATTTCTGTCATAAAATAAGTATCTCGGTCGCTTGACGATTTAACATCCATCGGAAGCTCCTCTAACAAGAAAGCACCGATTTAAAAAAAAAAAATTCAAATTTCTTAATAAATATTTTTATTAATATCTCCTAAAGTTTTGATTCGATTCTAATAAAATTTGAAATGTCTCGACAAAATTCTGCAAAGATAATATATCTTAAATCTCAAACCATTCAGTTGGGTAGTTTTTGCGTTGTTATATGCGGACGGACGGACGGACGGACAGACAGACGGACGGACCAAGCGAGGACAATAGGTGCTACGTATTTATATAATTACGAATGCACCTAAAAAACATTTAAAGATTAGATTTTTTGTTGTATACCGTTTAGAGTCCTGCATCGGGTCGGTTTACCCGCACCCGACCCGACCCGACCCGGCTCTAGATTTTTTTTGTTGTGGGTCGGATTCCGATCGGGTTGACTTCCACTTTTTTACTGTGGATCCGGTTGAATTTCATTATTTCGAGTTCGGATCGGTTTCGGGTTGGGTTTTGACTCTAGCGGGTAGGGGTCGGGTTGACCCGAATTTCAAAAGAATGTCCAAAATATTTTTTCAGGTTAAAAATCTATGTACAATAAGACCTCCATTCTGGTTTTTCTTCCAAAAGGCGGCCACCTCTATTTAGCGCCACTTTTTAATTCCTAAAATTTATATATTTGAAAACGCTTATATCTCTGAATAGCGGCCACCTCTAAATCTAGACACACGTATGCTACGTATTTATATAATTACGAATGCACCTAAAAAACATTTAAAGATTAGATTTTTAGTTGTATACCGTTTAGAGTCCTGCATCGGGTCGGTTTACCCGCACCCGACCCGGCTCTGGATTTTTTTTGTTGTGGGTCGGATTCCGATCGGGTTGACTTCCACTTTTTTACTGTGGATCCGGTTGAATTTCATTATTTCGAGTTCGGATCGGTTTCGGGTTGGGTTTTGACTCTAGCGGGTAGGGGTCGGGTTGACCCGAATTTCAAAAGAATGTCCAAAATATTTTTTCAGGTTAAAAATCTATGTACAATAAGACCTCCATTCTGGTTTTTCTTCCAAAAGGCGGCCACCTCTATTTAGCGCCTCTTTTTAATTCCTAAAATTTATATATTTGAAAACGCTTATATCTCTGAATAGCGGCCACCTCTAAATCTAGACACACGTAACATGTGCAGAAGATTTTTTTTTATATAGAAATAAAAACAACTTAAAATTTTTCTATTTATTTGTATGCTTGTGGGGGGGGGGGGAGAAGAGTAAATTATGGGAAGTTAGGGGACAATTTAGATAGTTACTTATATATTATTATTAGGTAGAAACAAATGTGGACATTTTTTTAAAATAAAGAGTTTTAAATATTTGAAACTGTATGCTGGAGGAGGGGCAAAAAGGGAAGCGTAAATTTTGGGGACAAGTTAAAAAATTTTATTTGTTGTCATTAGACAAATGAGTGAAAGATTTTATTTTTGTATAAAAATAAAGATTTAAAAATATTTTAAACTCCTTTGTATGCTACTACGGGGAAGCGTGAATTTGAGAGATTAGGGATAATTTAGAGGATTTATGTTTAGATAAATCCATTCTTTTTCTTTTTTTAATAAGGATTTTACATTTCTTTGTGACGGAGAAACCTTTTTTATGCAGTTAATTAATCTCCACGTGCAGCGAACGATTGAAAAACATGTTAAAAACCAGACCCCAATTAACTATAAGTACTTTAAGTGACAACCGCAGATGCAAAACAGTGAATAAAACCAGAGACTGTCGAAACTAACTAATTGGAGAAATACTGCAGATCTCCCTCCTTCAAACTACAGCTGTTTGTCCCGCGCGTGTGCACAGAACTCAAATAACAATCTCCCTTCAGTTTCCAAAATGTATCCGAGCAGTTAAGACGCTCTTGTATATATATGATGTAAATATATTTTAATATAATGTAAAATTGGAGCACTTATACGCAGCCTCCAAAACGCGATTTTAAACATGTACATCTAGCTAAGAATTATAATATTATATTCAAACAATTGTTATTTTCTACTAATACTATTTCTTATTACCCCAATATAAGTGAATCAATGGATAAGATAAATATCGCTACAACACTTTGGATTACTGTGGATATCACTCGGCGCAAAAAGGAAAATTTTAGGTAAGCTGAACAAACTTCTTTAACATATCAAAAGATGAAAATGTATATTAAATTTGAAGACTGATTTAACTATTTATAAAAATAAGAAAATTTATTACGCTACCGACGGTTCCCCAACACTTTGCTTGCTGGGGGTGGGAGGCAAAAGGTAGAAGAAATTAGTCAAATAAAGATTTAACATAGCCAGACGACTATATTTTGGAAAAAAAAAATCGTAGTCGTATAAAAATATATTATATTGAGAAGATTTCTATGGATTTAAATAACAGTACACGAAGTTTCTGACACCCAAACTGTGAAAATGACAGCTAATTTGTGACTGTGCCCGCCGTCTATGGAGAAATATATGACACTGCAAATGAGATTTGTCGCTGACGTTCGCAAATTGTTGCAGAGAACATATTTCGCACGAAAGAAACGAGTTATAATCATGTGATTTGAAGATTGGGACCTTTTTTCCTCCCTCCGAAAGTAGCGTCGATGCGCGCTACAAACTACTGATATTTTGTATCGCGCTATTCGCTACACTACACTTTTTTAATGTAGCGCGCTACACTACAAACTACTGGAAAAAGTAGCGGCTACTGTAGTTTCGCTACTTGTAGCGCGCTACTTCCGAGCCCTGAGGGGGTCTGTACACAAATTTAAAGACTATATTTCATTTGTTGGTAATGTTGCAACGAACTCTTGCTTATGATGGAGATTCGTATATTTATCGTTAAAATTTTATAAATTAGTTGTGGTTCCTCTTTTAGCTATTTTTAATTTCTATCGCGCTTCTAATATTGTAAACGCTGTTTAAATGAATCATAACCAACGTAATTGCGGAGAAAAGCATTATGATTTCATTCATTTAAAAGACTGATTCCATTAACCGATGATTCATATAACCGGCGACCATCTTTATTATAAACTCAAACCCCCCCCTAGAACCGAATTCTGGCTGCGCCACTGATTGGACGACATTTACACACCCTGTCACTGCCGCGTTCAGAAGAGTAACTGTGGCAAATGGTTGACAGGGAATGGAGAACAATTCCTCAGGCCACCATCCGTACTCTCATTGACTCTGTGCCTAGATGTATTGCTTCGTGTATCGCCGTCCACGGTGGTCCTACATCCTACTGAGCTGTTCTCGCTCCGCATTATGAATATTATTTCGAAATAAAGATCTCTTATTGTTCGTTGCTGTCTCTCTCTGTTGCTATTACAACTTGCTATTACGTTTTTGAAATATGTTTCTGCTACTAAGGTGTGTCTCACCGAAATAAAGCCACTGTGATTCTGTGCTGTAACTGGACAAGAAACAAACCAATGAGAATGAAACAAATACGTTAAGAATGTCTATATACAAATACATATTTACAAGGAGTAACTCCCTCCCTGCCCCACCTCTGCAGGAATAAAAATTAAAATGTAAAAAAGAGGGGGAAAAAGTGTCCCGCTGAAATAAAGCCACCACCTCTATCAGTGTTTATGGGAACTCCCGACATTCGAGCTGGTACAGGTCAACAGGTTTATGATGTCAGGAAGTTGTCAAATACCTGTTCTATGCCAGTCAAACTTTGTGCAGACTTCAGAAGGTTGTATTTTCTATTTCTCCTGCTGTATTTCAATGGGAAAGGCAACCCAGCTATCAGAGTTCAAGAAAGACCCGATAACAGTTTTTAAAGAACAAGGTCTTTCTCGTAGACAAATATCTAAGCTAATCAAAAGATCTGAAACCGTAATAGACAATTTTGTGAATCAGGGTAATGCGTACGGGTATAAAAAACGGAGGTGTACATGCAGAAAAATGACTTCCAGGCAGGAAAGAGATGCTGTGCGTCGTCTTTCACGAGGTGGTATTTCTCTAAGACAATTGGCCAAAGAGGATAACATGCCTGTGACACAATCAACCCGGTCACGGATTGTAAAACGTACAAGCAACTTGCGATATAGAAAAGGAAACAGCAGCCCATGTTGAAGGCTATCCACAAGCAACAAAGGGTCGATTGGGCCATATACCCATGTAAAAAAGTCAGCAAAAAACCTTTAAAAAAAACCTTAAAGAAAACTGAAGGTATTTCGGACAAAAAAACCTGCATCTTCCCTTTAGGCAAAAGACCTGCACTTTCCCTTCACTTTTTTTGTCCGAAATATCTTCAGTTTTCCTTAAGGCAAAAAACCTGTACTTTTCCTTCACTTTTTTGTACGAAATACCTCCAGTTTTCTTTTAGGCAAAAAACCTGTATTTTTACTTCACTTTTTTTTCCGTAATGCCTTAATTTTTCCTTTAGACAAAAAACCTGTACTTTTTATATGCATATATTTTTTTTAAAATAAGGCAAAAATACTCTTACAATCTTTTGCACGGTCAGGGTTAAAATAAATAGCGCATTAGCATACAGTATTATGTTGTTGGTATAGTTGGAAAGAACCAAATTTGAACCTAATCTGTGAACATTTCCAACTCCTTCTATAAAAAATCTTCAAAGGGAGAAGTAGTAATTTTCAAACGTTTCTTTTTTAAAGTTTTAAATTTTAAATTTAACCTTAATTTTTAGGGGTTTTTTTCCATTTTGCCAAAGTATTTAAAAAAATTTATGAAAATGTGTCAGCAAAATTTTTGCTAAAAAGCAAAAAATAGAAAAACAAATTATAAAAGTTAAAACGTTCTAATTCTTATGCAAATGTTTGCAGGGCAATAATTATGTAGTGTTGAATTCAGGGTAATTCTGATGTAAGGGAAGAAAATTAAATATGAAAATTTTACCATTTCAGAAATAATTTGGTGCTTTGAATTTCATCATTATTTTGGGTACCGCAGACACAGGAAAAAAATTACAATTTCACACTGTTTTTTTTTTTTTGGGGGGGGGGGGGGTGGTTCTGTGCACAAGAAAAAAATAGGGAGAAAATTTACAATTTTGGCATTAATCCTGGTCCCAAAGACACCTGAATAATCGGAGGGAAAACAAGACAAAAAAAAGGGAAAAATATTTCCATTTCAATGATATTTTGGGTTCTGTGGACTCCAAAAATAACAGAAATTTCCAATTTTTGCATTACCTCAGGTTCTGCAAACTCCAAAATATGCGAGACAAGACTACATACTAAATATAAAATATCAACTAGAGTTTTCAAATAAAAACAATTTTCATATATTATATGCTGTACATTGGATAGTATATTGGGTCTGTTAAACATTTTTCTTCACAACCGATCGATGACTTTCGCAGTGCTTTACTGCGAGAAATTGCCCGATTTCCCACCTCCTCCTCATGCGATGGAAAAACTCATTTTTTCCTGCAACTGACTGATAAAATGAGATTTTTGTTGACAACCGATCAACAAATTTCACAGTTTCATTCTGTGACAAATTGAGAAAGTATCAGATTCGCCTTGTGCGGCTGAAAAAAAATTGGGTTTTCCTGCGACCAATTGATAAATTTTGACATTTTCCTTCACAACCGATTGACAGCTTTCGCAGTTTCATCCTTCAACAAATTGATGAAATGCCTGATCCTCACCCCCCCCCTCCTCATGCAACGGGAAAACTGATTTTTTCCTGCAACAGACTGATAAATTTTGAGATTTTTGTTCACCACCAATCAGCGAATTTCAGTTTCATTCTGTGACAAATTGACAAAATATCAGATTCCCTTGTGTGACTGAAAAAATTATTTTTTCCTGCAACCAGTTGAAAAATTGACATTTTTCTTCGCAACCGATCAAAGACTTTCACAGTTTTATTCTACAACAAATTGAAGAAATTCCCGATTCCCCCCTCTTTGTGAAACTAAAAAAAATTGTCTTTTTTTGTGACTGATTGATGAAATTTAAGATCTTTCTTCACTACTGATCGACAAATTTTGCAGTTTCATTCTGTGGCAAAATGACAAAATACCCAATTCCTCTCGTACAACTGAAAAATTCATTGTTTTTTCCTACAACAGACTGATGCACTGAGATTTTTCTTTGCAAACGATTAGTTTCACCCAGTGGAAATTAATGCAATTCCTGATTTTCCTTCCCCCTTCCCCCACACGACTGATTTTTTTTTCTGGTGGCCAGCTGATAAATTGAGATTTTTTTCGCAACCAATCAAAAAATGTTGCAATTTTTTCTAGTACTGATCAGCAAATTCCATGATTTTTCACTTTCAACTGATTGACATATTTTGCGATGAAAAAAAATGAGCAATCAGGCACATAAAATATTTAAAAAGGTCTGCCGGGTGCATAAAATTAAAAAAGGATGTTGGCACTGCACCCTACCCTTATGCTAGAGAAAGTGATACTTTTTGACTAGCGAGAATGTAAACAATACAGAAATTGACATGAAAATAAAATTTATCTACACTTCTACAAATAATAAAACATATGAATCTGCTTAAAGCATAGAAGATTCTCACCCATATACAGAGCAATTCTTTTTAACAATTGCTTTGTATACATCAATTACATTTCAAAAATAAAATAAATTACCGATGAAATGGTACCCCAAGACTATTTATTTGTGCAACCATATTAGCCCAGTAAATTTAGACCAAAAAGGGGGTCGATAGCTAAGAAATTCATAATGAGCTAAAATTTTCAGGATTAGCTCCTGGATATGTATAGAATGGATCTTGAAAAGTCTAAAAAAATTCGATGTCGGCTTCCATTCAAAATGGCGGATCAACTGTGGTCGCCAAAAAATTGCGCCTTGTTGGATGTTTTTCTTTAAATTTACGTCAAAAGTGCATATTTTTCGCTTCTAAGGAAACCAATACAGTCAGCAAGTAGGCTAATTTGAATATGAGCTTAGGTTTATAAAATAAAGAAATTATAAATGTACGGTAATACGATTTATTTAAACTGAAATTATTTAAGAAAATAAATATCGTTTTTTCCTTTGTAGTTTTCACAAACATTTTCACACATAGGCATTTTTTCAACAAAAAATGCAGATAAGAATAAGAATAAAAGGTAGTTAATGAAGGAATTTCCTACGCATGCGCTGCATACAGACATGGGAGGGGGTTGGAGAGGAATGCAAGTTTGCTGACGCTGGCTCTGCTAATAAGAATAAAAGGTAGTGAATGAAGGAATTTCCTATGCATTCGCTCCATACAGACATGGGAGGGGCTTGGAGAGGAATGTGAGTTTGCTGACGCCGGCTCTGCTCACAGTTTATTGTTTCGGCCAAAGGCTTGACTGTGCGTGGTCATTTTCGCTTCTGTGTTTGCTCCGTTTCGCTTTTTTTGTCCAAATATAGTTCAAATGGATTGTGATCCGTTGTATGTGATTTGTGGTGAAGCACTGAATGTTGGTAAAACAGAGTGACAAGGGGCTTTCAAACCCTTTTCAATACTAGTAAAAGACGACAGGATGGATTACACGAATATTTTTCGGATGTCAACAGTTTAACTGTACATTCAGCGTGCAGAAAAAATTACACCATGCCATCTTTGATCGCTAAGGAAATTTCACAACGAGTCCATGCTACAGTTTGTGAGAGACCTACAAAGAGAACTAAAGACACGGGTTTCAATTTTAAAACCCACTGTTTGTTTTGCGGTGAAGAGGCTTCAGTTAAAGTAAAAACAAAAAAAGCAAAGAAGTACAGAAAAGTTGTTCATCAGATAGAGACTTTGGAGTCTTTAAAAAGTTTAAAAAAGAAAGCGGAAGAGCGTAAAGACGATAAAGGTGAATCAGTTTTGCGAAGAATTAGCAATGTCATTGACTTAGTTGCAGCTGAAGGCAGGTATCATGAAAACTGTTATGCATGTGAAGCAGTTCTTTTTGATGGGTACACTTGTGCCTGATCAACTAAAAGTGTGGAGAGGCAAAGAAGGTTGATGTCGAAAATGTCTGCAACTATTGCTTTTGACGAAAACATGGTGGCCACAACCAAACAAGCTGTTTTTTTACGGAACTCCGAGAACAAGGCTAGTCTTATTCGAATGGTCATGGGCTACTTCCAGACTGAAGGAATAACTGCCCTACAGGCGGATGATGATGCTGATGCACTAATCTGTACAACAGCAATTAATTCAAGTAAGACCATTTCTAGATTAGTCACAATAGTTGGTACTGACGCAGATGTGCTGACCATTCTCATCGCACGAGGTAACCCAGGAAAACCACTCTTCTTTCTACGACCTCACGAACAAAAATGCTATACCATATTTAAAATTCCAAAATCACTTGGCCCAATGAAGGATTCCATTCTTTTCCTACATGCAGTAACTGGATGTGATACCACATCAGCAATTTTTAGGAAGGGGAAATCCTCAGCTTTTAAATTGATAAAGAAAAACCATGAGCTGTTTTCTTTGACTTCCTTATTCAACAGTCCTCAACTTAAACCCCAAAAGGTAATTGAAATTGGGGAGATATTCATGAAAAACCTTTTTGGGGGAGAGAAAGTTGACTCCCTAGATGAGCTGCGATATATCTGTTACAATAAAGAAGTAACCAAAAATCTCTCATCAAAATTTAACCTGGCCGTTCTTCCACCAACAAGTGCAGCAACTTCGCAGCATTCACTTCGGGTTTATCTCCAAGTCCAACAATGGCTGGGAAACAACCTAGATCCTACTGAATGGGGATGGTTCATGAAAGAAGGGATATTAAACCCGTTACCTTCAACACTTCCCGCAGCGTCCGAAGATCTTCTGCAGCTTATCTCTTGTGATTGCAAATTAACTGCTGCAAGGGACTGTGATGAAAGATGCGAGTGCAAGAAGGCAGCTCTCCATTGTTCTAGGTTTTGTACCTCTTTCTTAGGAGACACATGCACAAATTCAGTTCGTCTTATTAACGGATTTGAAGACGACGGTAACAGTTACGACGTTGAATGAGTGGCATTCTGGCAATTTTGTTTTAAGTTTATTTACCACAAGATTATTAGCTTATTTATTACAAGCATTACTATAATGTTTTATTGTACTTTTACTTTTGATTTAAATTTTTGTGCCTTGTAATAAATAATTTAAACTTGTTCTAACTTTCTTTTTTTTCCCACCACAGTCCTCTAACAAACATTTCTATATAGAAAAAGGAATATCTGTCATTTTTTGAAACAAAATTTTAAAAATAATCCTCACAAATAGGATTACAAACATACAGATGACTTGTCAATAGTTTCTTAAGTACGGGGCAAAACAGGCTGAGGCAATGAAATTCTATTAATTTGATGACAAATAAATGAATGTACAACTCATTCGTTGCTTTTATTTTGATAAAAACTAGGTACAGGGATCGACTAATCGACTGAGGCCTGGGCAGGCATCTCTTTGCGGGACCCCTACACCTTAAGGTTCTTTTACAAGACCATTAAAAAACCTTAACAGAGAGTTTGTTTTAGAAATTTTATTGTTTTATTTTTATTTTTGAGGCCTTTTCTGGCACGGGGGCTCGGGGAACATGCCCCGTGTGCCACTGTTTTAGTCAGGCCCTATTTATACATTAAAACAGGATGTAAGTAGAGGTCACAGATTTTTTCAGAAGTAAAAAAAAATTGAAAAATGACTTAGAAATGGAAAAAAACATTGGACGATGCTAAAAGGTCTTAGCGGCCATCTTTGATCGGCCATTTTGGATAGAAGCACACATGAGAACTTCTGAGACTGTTAAGGGTTTTTTTTTACTTGTCATAAAGAGCTAATTCTGAAATTTTCAGCTCATTATGAATTACTTAGCTATCAAACCCTAAATTTACTGGGCTATATGCAGCATAACAGCCCTACATTTAAATGATGAAATTACACACTCAAGGGGTTGATCCAGGAAAAATTTGGGGCCTGTTTAGCACGCTTTCACAAAATTCTTCTTAATAAAACAGTACCCCTTCACAAACTTTATTGTAATAAAAATAGCAACTTCACAAAATTTCCCATAAAAACACTCTCTTCATTTTTAAAATATGTAATTTGCAAACAAAACAAGTTCACCAGAAAGGAAAACTTTAGCAAAAGGACCACTTCAGTTGCTAGGGTGATGCTGTTATGTTTCCATGCACACGTGTGGACCCAAAGATGCGATTCATAAAAGGCTTTCTGCTACAGGTGAAAATAAGCACTCGCCAGTCGCCACTCGTCGATTAAACTTGACAAACTGGCGATTAAAAATATGAAAAGAGCCGGCCAAATGCAGGATTTTCCGATATCCTTACTCTAAAATTCGCAATTTTTTCGCCCCCGTTCGACAAAATTCATAATTTTTCGCTCCCGTTCTTCAAAATTCATGATTTTTCCGTGTTCGATCGAAGAAATTTTTATGGTTTCTCCGCGTCCGATCAACGAAATTCAGGATTTTTTCGCGTCCGATCGACGAAATTCAGGATTTTTTCGCGTCCGATCGACGAAATTCAGGATTTTTCCGCGTCCGATCCTCGAAATTCGTGATTTTGTTGCAGCCGATCGCCGAAATTCGTGATTTTTATGCTCCCGACTGACGGAAATTCATAATTTTTACGTTTCTGAACGACGGAAATTTAGGATTTTTACGCTCCCGATTGACGAAGTTTGAAATTTTTTCCGGAATAATTGACGAAATACACAATTTCTGAAGATATTGGCCACTTTTGGTTCGCGGGCCCCAGGTTGGGCATGTATAATGTGTATCATGTTGTGGGTATTTATTTAGTGTATAAAATAGAGGTGCACAACTTTTATAATGGGAGGGCCACTCACAAAAATGACTGGCTTGTCGAGGCCCACAATCCGACTCGTTCAACGAAATTCTCGATTTTTACGCGCCTTATCGGTTCAATTCGCGATTTTTATGTGCCCGGTCGGTGAAATTCACAATTTTTGCATGCCCGATAGGTGAAATTAACGATTTTAACACGCCCGCTTGACAAAATTCACGATTTTTACGTGCCTGATAGGGAAAATTCGCGATTTTTACTCGTTCTATCGGCTAAATTTACGATTTTTATGCGTCCCATCGACGAAATTTGTGATTTTACCCGCTGATCGACTAAATTCACGATTTTTACATGCCCGCTCAGTTAAATTCCTGATTTTTATGCGCCTTATCAGCTAAATTCGCGTCTATTATTTTCCGTAATTCGTTAGTTTTGACAATATAATAATTAACACCTTAATTTATTTTTTTAATGTTTATACATAGCCGAAAGATGGCTAAAAATATGTATCGACAGACACTTCTTCAAAACTGGTCTCTCTTTTAAAAAATTAGATTGATTCAACGTATTTATAAAAAATACCGAGGCCTTAGTAGAAAAATATTTCAGAGGATATTTGCATTTTCAAAGTTTCGTTCATATTACCTTATTTTAGACTTTTTTTTTTAATACTTTAATAGCGATGGAGTTAATTTAAAGTTTGTTATTGTGAATTCAAATAACTCATATTTATTATTTGCATTTTCAATTACTTTTAAAGTTTATAAATAATATACCAGGAAGAAAATAATTTTATAAAAATTATGATTTAAAGTAATATTATTTTAAATATTGTCCACTTGAATGATGGTATGTTACATGAAATGTTATTAAAAGGTTTTTCTTCCTTCAGCAACACATTATTGGTGAGTAGTGCCCTTTTTTTTTTCTAGATTGAACACTGGGTCAGAAAGGGTAAAATAGGCAGGTTTCAAAACTAAATTTATAAAAACCACAAACTGTAATTATTTGCAAAAAGTACAAGAAAAAAAACTGTGGGGTAAAATAATTAAAAACCTTTCATTGTTTAAAACCCGCAATAACGTTTGAAAACTTATATATATGTGTATATATTTCTTAAATTACACGCAAAAAGTACTATAATTTAATCAATAAAAAGTTTAAATTGATCATTCAACCCTTTAACATACATTTGACATAAATAACATTTCATGTAACATACCATCATTCAAGTGAGCAATATTTAAAATAGTATTACTTTAAATCATTTTTTATAAAATTATTTTTATCTTGGTACATTATGCATAAACTTAGATTAAAAGCAATTGAAAATGCATGTAAAAACCTTGAGAAATCATTAATTGGGTTGACAATTAATATTAACACACATGCGAAGTAGAATACCAAACTCAACCAAAACGATACTTTAAATTCCACTGTAACGATACAAGGCTCAAATATTAAATTTAATTTTGTAATAAATATGAGTTATATGAATGTATAAAGTTATGTACTTTAAATTAACTCCATCGCTATTAAAGTTTAAAAGAAGTCTAAAATAAGATAATATGAACGATACTTTGAACTTACACATCTCCTCTGAAATAATTTTATTTTAGTAAGGCCTCGTGGTATTTTTTATAAATACGTTTTAATCTATATTTTTTTTTAAAGAGAGTCTAGTTTTATAGAAGTATCTGTCGGTACATATTTTTAGCCATCTTATGGCTATGTATAAAACATTTAAAAAATTAATTAAGGTGTTAATTATTATATTAACAAAGCTAGCGAATTACAGAAAATAACAGACAAACGTTACCGCTTAACGCCGGGAGTCAAAAACAAACACAACAGCTTCAGATCAGAGTTGAGTTGAGAAGTAGTGTTTCTTCTACCATTGGAAAATCACTGGAGTCGGAAATGCCGTGTCAGTTGCGAAAAATAAATCAAATGTTCTAAAGGAAATTTTAAATAAATTAATAAGAATAATACATTTTTCATTTGTTTTTTGAAGTAATTTTCATAAAAACTGGAAGTCATGTCTGTAGTTTTAATAACCCCCAAACTTAAAATAAAAGAAGAACTAAGGATTTTTCGTATGGTGGGGGGGGGGGGGGGGATCAATTACTACTTCCTGAATTCGGAGAGGGGGGGGGGGACTTTCCCCCTAAATCCCCCATAAAAGTTATTTATTTCTTAGTTTTTATATTTATGTGTTAAAATTTTATCTCAAAGGGATGGTTCAAAGCTGTGTTGAATTAGGGTAGGGCTGGCCCACGGGATTCTAGCCCTCCCCCCGAGGATTTTGAAATTTAATAAACAAAATTTTCTTTTTCTTTGAAAGACATTGTAAAATTTATTTTTTTGAGTAACTTAAAATAATTAAACATTAAGAGAAACTAAAAATTTTTTGCTAAGGGAGGGCTCACCCCCCCCCCCGTGTAAATCCCCCATGGAAGTAAATTTTTAGCTCTATTTTCGTTTATATGTTTGTCTTTAAAAATTATCTTAAGCGGAGGTTCAGGAGAGCGTTGAATTCAGTGCCAGATGGGAAGTTGAGCAACCCGCGCCCCCCCCCCCCCCCCCGCCGGATTTTAAAATTTAATTAATGTAATTTTCTTTTTCGCTGATTTTGAAAGAGATAGTGAAATTTATTCTTTTCGAGTATGTGTTTAAAAAGTATCTTAAACGGAGATTCAGAGAAGTGATGAAGTCAAAAAGAGCGGGGGGCGCCCTCCCAGCAGGTTTTGTAATTTTATTCACATAATTTTTCTTTCTCTCCAATTTTTAAAGACAGTAAAATCAGTATTTTTGAGTAACTTAAAATAAATAATTAAGTATTAGGAGAAAGATAAATTATGAATATTCATTTCGCAGTGTGCGTGGGGGGGGGGGAAGGGGGTGCTACCCTTAATCAGTCATGGCAGTTAATTTTTGTCCTGTTTTTCTTTTTACTTTTATGTGCTAAAAAATTACCTTAAAATTGGGTGTTTCAGGGCAGTGTTGATTTCAGCCCCCCCCCCCTTGAATTTTGAACAATTAATTAAAATTGTAACTAATTTTCTTTTTAAAATTTATTCTTTTCGAATAACATAAAATAATTAAACACTGAGAGAAAGAGGATATAACCAACATATATATATTTTTTTATCTTCTGCTCTCCCCCCCCCCACACACACACCCCACCCCTCTATGTGGCCCTGGCCTTTTCCAGTAAAAAGCTATTTGAATATGAGTTAGATACTTAACAATTTAAGCTCTAATAAAACATTTAGAAAAATATTTAAAATTTTCTGCATGAAAAGCAGTTTTTTTCCTTCAAAATACCTGTAGTGATTTTAGGGCAGATTTGCTAAGTCACTGAAGGTAATTTGTAGGCCATAACCTTGCTGAAATAAACCTGTATAAAACCTTTATAAAAACCTTCATATTTCCTGCATGAAAAGCTGTTCCCGTTTTTTTCAAAATACCTGTAATGATTTTAAGAAGATCTGCTAAGTCAGTGAAGGTAATTTGAAGGTTATAAGTGTGCTGAAATAATACTGAATAAAACCTTTAAAAAACCTGTAATATTTCCTGAAGGAAACCTGCAGTTTTCATTTTCCTTCAAAATACCTGTAGAAACCTTCAAAATACCTTCAAAATCATTAAATTTTTAAAGGTTTCTTGCTGATTTTTTTACCTGGGTATCATAAAATCTGGAAGAACCAGTGGCATCGTGTTATATTCTCTGAGAAAAAAAATTAATTTTGATGGCCCAGACGGTCTTGCCTTCTATTGGCATGACATGTGGAAAGAGGAGGAAATTTTCTCCAAAACAAAGCAAGATGGAGGCTCATTAATGGTGTGGGGAGACTTCGGCTATGGTGGTAAACTTAATCTGGCTTTTCCATCAGGCCGCATGAAGGTTATCGATTACCAAGAAATGCTAGAAACCCATTTACTGCCATTTGCAGAGAGAATTGGTGGCCTAAGTTGGATTTTACAGCAGGACAATGCCCCCATTTACGTTTCAAATTCCTCCTGCCAATGGTTTTTGGATAATGGGGTGCATGTCATAGAAGGGTCTGCTCTTTCCCCTGATCTTAATCCCCAAGAAAATGTGTGGGGTATCCTGTATCAGTAGGGCTGTATATGCCAATGGCAGACAGTTTCAGTTTGTGGCAGAATTGAAGGCCGCGATCATTGAAGCAAGGGATAATATTGATGCTACTGTCCTCCAAGGACTTCAATAGTATTCCACATCGTATATTACAAGTCATGTATAAGCAGGGTGGATATATTGGCTATTAACAGTACTGGCTTTATTTCGGCGGGACACTTTTCCCCCCTCTTTTTTTAAAAACATTCATTTTTTCGCCCAAGTGGGGCAGGGAGTGAGTTACTCCTCGTATATATGTATTTGTATATAGACTTTCTTAATATATTTTCTTCGTTCTTATTGGTTTTGTTTCCTGTCCAGTTACGGCACACAATCACAGTGGCTTTATTTCGGTGGGACACACCTTATATTACATTGTCACGGTAATTTAGTCATCTGTATTGAACAGGACACATAATCCTGCTTGTAAATAAATTCAGTTGGTTTTAAGAAAAAGAAAACAGTTCACATATTAAACGGTCTGATGAAAGGAATGGCAAAGAAGAAATGTCGGCAAAGTTATAACCTCTAGTGTCATTTTTTTTTATAAATACAACGCCTTTAATAATGCTCTCGCAAAACGAAAGTTCGATACATTGCATTCTCTGCACAGTAAATCTTTTTAAATGTTCTAAGTAGATTTTAGTTATTAAAAAAAATTCAGGTTAAAATGTTGTAGAATATCCTTCCACAGACATATTAACTATAAAACATAGCCAAAGAAGCGAATACCTAGTTAAAATAATTATTATATTCTTATATAATTTCAAACATTCCCATAACCCTTTCCGGCGCGGAGTAAGTTTGTTTTTAAAATAATGAAACTATCGACTGACACCAGAATTTACAGAAGAATTTAATAGAAAATAAAAACGTGCTTATTTTCCCGTAGTTTATAAAAGTAAAAATTTAATTAAATATTATCGGTGCCGTTTGTCAGTTTTGGAATTAAAATTAGGTGTCCTTTTTTGTGACCACCGCCCGCTAAAGGGTTAAACGAAAGTCACGTAAGAATGGTTCCGTATCTCGGATTCCTGGACGTTATCAAGCTTAATATTAGATTTTTTTTTTTTTTTTTTTAATCAACGGAATATTTTTCTCAAAATTTGAGATTGTTTACTTTCAATTATTTTTTGATTAGATGGGTTGTCACCAGGGTTGAATAAACCCGGGATTAAAAAACCCAGGGGCAGCTACCCACTACATCTCTGGTTGTTATAAGATAATGAGATTCCAAATGTAAAAAATTTAACTAAGATGTTCTCATCTCTAGATTTCAAATTCTTATAAAAAGAAAAATTCGTCCCCCTTTAAATCTGATCTAATTTTGCAAAACATAACATCGACCCTGTGACGGTATAAATACTTAAAAGAGAATTTTTATATATCAATATTATTTCGCGATGCCAATTTACGTTACTAAAGATAAAGTTCATTTGCCGATAGTGAAATCCCACATGATCTAGTAGATTAGAATTTAATAATTTAAAAGAAATATAAAATACATTATTTTTCTCGTGGATTTAAAGTTCTTTATTATAATTCTATTTGTATTTATTAGTGAATATTTTTTTCTGTTATATGTTTCGTTAATTGAAATAGCAACCAGAAAATAATAATTCTTTTATTACAAGCTTCCCATTTTAGAAGCATGAATCGGAACAATAAAAAGAAAACGTGATTTATTTTTGCCTATAAGAAAGAGCAATATAATTGTATTCTTAATTTTAAAGAGATCTACAACTATGCCGTTTCTTCTCACTAAAACATTTATAGCTTTATATATGTAATTTTATTTAAATACATCAGTGTTTTGTTAACTATGCAAACTCAGTGAATAAAAAATCAAAGAACATCAACGAAAGGCTTAATTTTATTCTAAAATTATGAGTCTGTAATGCAGATTTAACATTTATTTAATTACAAATTTATCTAATACTTTTATAGGAATATTTTCAGTAATAACGAAGAAACAATTTATAAATGCAAAATATGTGTAAAGCTTTTTTTGAATGATGTTGATGGAATTTAAGTACATTTTGAACATTATTAATTATTAACATGCTTATATCTGAAAGAAATATTTTGTATTTAAAAGTAGCAATTGCTAACTACTAATATATATAATCACTCGATTGTTCTTCTAAAAAAATTACGTTATTGCTATCGTTGTATCAGTGACATCACGACGTAATTTCCATATTTATACACTTTACAGAGAGATATTTCAGAGAAAGGTAATAATTAACTAGAAATGTATGGTCATCTGTCTTTAATCACAAAAACTAACAAAAATGCCTTTTTACTTAGAAAAAAATGTCCCTTTATCTTACAGAAAAAAGCAATAAGAGTAAAAAAAAAAAATTAGGTAACACCATACCTGGGTAACGTAGTCAATGCACAGAAAAAAACTGCAAATGACTGTGTTAAAAAACCCCTTTCACAACTCAGTCAAGTCATCAAAAAAACCTTTAAAGTTCAGCGCAATATGCAAAAAGAACTGTCTTTCCGTGTCAGCGCATCTGCCTTTATAAATCAGCGAACGCACCAACAAACATCTCGCAACATCGCTACTAAACTCGCAGCAGCTGGCGAACGCCTGCATACGAAAAATTTCTCTCGCTGTATCTTCTTCCATCGGCGCGCGAGGTAGTGGTAATACCGGATATTTTTCGACCAAGCTTCCTTCACTCGGAATGGCAACGCATGTGAATGACTAGTGTTTTTTTCAACGAGCGGTGTGTTGGATGGTATAAAGTCTCAAGCGAAAGAAGGGTGGTATCCCATTCATTCGAGATTTTTTCTCGTGTGAGGAGCCACCCTAGTTAGTTCTGTGTTTTACTTTAATATGTGATAAGGTGAAGAAATAGAGGTGTATTTTGTTTGTGTGTGAAAAATCTGTCTACAAATTTTAAGTATGTGATCGATATCTAAAAAATAGTGAAAGTGTAATGATTGTGAGTCTTCAAAAGAAATCTTCTGTTCGTCAGTGTAAGATGATGTTCAGTGTAAAAATGTGCTTTCTGCTAGAACAAGCTTTTCTTCAGTACCAATATTAAGTATCTATGTTTTTTAATTAAAATTAATTGTCCATGGATGATATAAGATTTTAATGTTCATAATTTAAACGCAGTTATTTAGCCCACATGTATGATGTGTGAACAACCGCGAAATATATTAATTTGAATGCATCTTTTAAAATATAAATATTTTATTAATTGTGTAACCTTAAAATATGTTTTATATATAAATAAATTAATCGAGAATAATCTCTAAAGTATTATTATTTTTTGTTTAATTAGCATGAAGTGTTTTATAATATGTACTTTTAGTTTTCAGCTATTTCAGGTTGTTGCTCGGGATGCTAAGGTGGTTGTTATTGTGGCCAACATTTATTGGTACGGAATCACTATTTCGATCAGGTTTAGGAATTTAACTTGTGTTCCCTTTTGAACATTTAATCGTGTCCCCCTTTAGTTTATTTTTATTTTGCACCATGAAGCCTTTTTCCATCAGCCAAATTTATCATCATTTTTTATCATTTGGTGCCGCGTGCAAAAGTAAAATTTAATAGGTTGAGAATCTGGTCTCCACAATAGCTTCCTGAGTATATTTTTACAAAAATATACACACCATTTATTATATTTTTATCTGTGATTTTTTTAAATGCATGATTTATATATTTTAAGCTATTTATGATTTTATATATGTATTGTAATATTGATATTGTGTAATTGCATGTTAGGAATGTGTAAATTTTAAGTTCCCCTTCCCCCCTCCTCCCCCTTAAAAGTCTATATTTTGACATTTATTTCTGTTATTTACTATGGCTCGTAAAGGGATCATAGATTTAAGTTTGGCTTCATCCATTCCCACTTTTAGCGGAACTTCTGATGAAAATGTTGAATATTTTGTCGGACAGGTTAGAGATGTAGCAGTATTAGAAAATTGGCCCGTAAATAAAAGAATTTTAATTCTAAAATTAAATTGTAGAGATGCTGCCCAAAAATTTCTAATTGACTCCCCGCAGGTAGCTAACATTCAAAATTTTGATGAATTGGCTGAATTATTAATTAAAAAATTCAAAAGATGTCAACCATTTGATGAGATACAATCAAAATTTAATAACATCAGGCAAAAACCAAATCAGTCAATTCAGAGCTTAATTGATGAAATAAACTCTTATGCAGTAAAATATTTATCAAAGATAGATATACAAACTAGGGATTCAAATGAATTCATTGATTCCATCAAATTGAACAAAATTTTGGATGCTGTTAGGCCTGAAATTAAGGTCGAAATTCTTAAATTAGGTCCAAAAAATTACTTAGAGGCATGTAAACATGCAATTAATGTAGAAAAGGCTCTTGAGGCTCAAGAAGTCATTATTAACAACAATATGTGTCAAAACTTTGAACTAAATTCAATAATGCAAAGCCAGTTAGAGGGTAACAAACAAATTCAACAGTTAAAGGAAGAATTGGAAAGAGTAAAATCTGAAAATAATGCTAGCAATTCTTTTCGACAAAGTCAAAATGAAAGAGTCCAATGTCATATATGTGGAAAAAGTCATGTGACAACAAAATGTTGGTATTTTCCACAGGGTAGAAATTCCCGCAGCAATAATTTCAATCATAACCCCAACCATATGCCTATTTCTAGAGGTAACAGCAGTGGAAGGAATTTTGGCAATTATAGAAATAACCGTAGAAATCACCCATATAGGCGTAGAAATCATTTAAACTTATAGATGGTTCTTGTAGTAAAAATAGATCCCATTTTACAAGGACCAATAATTATAAAATTGTTAGGGATGAAAATCTATTGGAATCTGTAAATAATTCAGAATCAATTGAAAATTCAAAATCTAGTAACAATTCAGATTCAAATTCTAGTGAGGAAAATTTAGAAGTAAATGATAATTTAAAATCTGTAGAAGAAAATTCAAATTTAAATGAAAACTTAAACTCTGTAAATGAAATTCAAAATTTTGATAATGTAACAATTCAAAATAATTGTGAAGATCTTGAAAATCTCCATGTAATGTCGTGTAATTTTGATAATAATACAAATCACCTTCCTATTATTAAGCTTAAATTTGGTAATTTAGAGGTACCCGCTCTTCTCGATACCGGTGCAAATCTCTCGCTGGTGCAACCAGGCATCTTAGCAGAAATTAAGCAACAAGCGAAAGTTGAGCATATTTCTAGAGCAGTCAAAATTAAGACCCTTAATAATACCACTATCCCATATTTGTCAGCAGTCAATATAAAGTTCAAAATGAAAACTCGTTGGTTTCATAACATATTTTTTGTCACTCAGAGTAACTGGAATTGTAACTACCAAATAATTTTAGGGTATGACTTCATTCAGAGAAACAAAATTCTAATTGACACATTCAATAAAAGACTTTCCATCAACAAAACCCATTTTGAATTTGAAGAAACTTCTCCGCAGATTAAAGAAAATACTGTAATTAAGGATAATGATAAACCTCAAATTAATGTAATTGCTAAAGCTATAAATAACATTAAAATTAAACCTAATTCATTTGAGATAATTAAATTGGAATTTCCACAGGGTATTCATAATTCTAAAAGAGTCATGTTAACCCCATTAAAAGTCTCGCAGAAGTGCCATATTGAAAATTCTTTGCATACTGTTGAGGACAACAAATATATTTTGACAATTGTTGAGAATAAAACTAATGTTGCATCATATATACGTAAAGGTCAAAAACTAGGAAATGTAGAAATGTTTGAAGATGACGAGGAAATCCAACCCACTGAGGACCAAATTTTTCAAATCAATAGTTTAAATTTAGAAGAGATTAGTAATTTGAGACAGGCCGAACTTTCAGAATCTGATTTTAATCTTAAACATTTAGATGAAAAAGAGAGAAAGGAGATTTTGGAATTATTAATGAACAACTTTAAAGTATTTTCTAAAAGTTATAAAACTCTTGGTTCAACTGATGCAGTCAAACCCGAATTTAAATTAATGCACAATTTCCCAATTCAAACTAAACCATACCCTATTCCAAAAATTGCCAAACAGTTTGCACAAGAAGAGATTAAAAAATTGTTAGATGCTGGTTTAATTGAACATTCTTCCTCCAGTTATAATTTCCCTGTTATATTTGTCAAAAAGAAACCAATTCCAGGCACCTCTCCTGAAGAAATCAAATTTCGCATGGTAGTGGATTATAGACTGTTAAATAGCATCACTGAATCTTACACTATATGTTTGCCAAAAATTTCAGAAATTCTGCACAGTATTGCTGGCAAAAGGTATTATTGTGTGCTTGATTTGAAGTCGGCATTTTTTCAGATAAGATTGCAAGAAAAAGATAGGGAAAAATTAGCATTTTGCTGCGAGATTGGTAACTACCAACCAAAAGTCCTACCTTTTGGAAGTCGCAACTCAACTTCATATTTTCATACACTAATTTCTAAATGTTTATCTAGCTTAAAAGGACCAAATTTACAATTCTTTCTTGATGACATTATTGTCGCTGCAGACAGCATATCTGAAATTAAAGCCTGGTTACAGAAGGTATTCGATAAGCTCATCCAATTCAACTTAACTTTAGACCCTGCACAGCTTCAGATTTGTCAGAAAGAAATAACTTATTTAGGATTTAATGTCAGTGCTGATGGTTTTTCTCCTTCAGAGGATAATGTAAACAAAGTTTCAAAATTTCCCATACCCAAAAATGTAAAGCAAGTTCAACAGTATATTGGTTGTTTAAATTATTTTAGGCACATGGTTTATAAATATGCTGAAATTGCTAAGCCAATTATTAATTTAACCCGTAAAAATGTTCCATTTGTCTGGACTTCAGAGTGTCAGGAAGCTTTTGATATTTTACAAGATCAAATTCTAAATAAACCCCTTCTTAAAAACATTAATTCTGATCTTCCATTGTATTTAGTAACTGATGCTTCTAAAGTTGCATTTTGTGGAATTTTAATGCAAAAATACAATGAGAAATTTTATCCTGTTGAATTTTTTTCAAAACAATTCAATCCAGCTCAGTCTAGATATCCTTCCATCCAAAGAGAATTGTACGCAATATTTGCATCTGTCAAGCATTTTCGTGAAGAATTATATGGAAAAAAATTTACCATATATACCGATGCAAAATCATTAACATATCACATGGAACTGGACAATCAGAGTGAGATTGTAGCTAGGTGGCTTCTGTATCTGGATCAATTTCATTATGAGATAGATCACATTCCTGGTGTTATTAACCCTGCTGATTATTTATCTAGAGCATATAAAGATGAAACCTTAAATGTAAATAATATAAATATTTTTCAAAGTAATTCAAATTTAGATCATAATAATATTGTAAATAATCAACAAAATGATGAATTTATTAGGGAAATTATTCAAAAATTAAATGATAATGATGAGGAAACTGCAAATAACTATTATATTGATTCAGAAACTAAAATTGTAATGGTAAAAATTTTCCCCAAGAAGCCGTTAAAGAAAAAAAAGTATCTCAGTAGAATTTTAATTCCAAAATCTTTAATTAAGGATTGTTTGGAAGTTGCTCATGCTCCTCATTTTGGCACTCAAAAAACCTACAATTTTGTTCGCAAAATCTATTCTTGGAAAGGAATGTTTAAGGACACTAAAAATTTTTGTAGCAATTGTGAAAGATGTTTAAAAGTTAAACCTAAACCTAAAAATACTGTCACTAAAATGATTCCAAAAGCTGATTTAGCTCCAGGTGAGATAATAGCTTTAGATATTGTAGGCAAACTTCCTAGATCTCATGACAACAAATTTTTTATTTTAACAATAGTTGATCATTATTCCAGGTATCTTGAGGCTATCCCATTAAGCAATACCACTTCTAAAACTATAATTAATCAACTTAATATATATTTTTCCAAATTCGGGATCGCTAGGACTGTTTTGACTGATAATGGACCATATTTCCGTTCAGATGAATTTGAAGATTATCTTAAGACTATGGATATTAAGCATAGAAAGAGTTCAATCTATTATCCGCAGAGTAATGGTTTAATCGAGAAAATTCATCTTTCTATGAAAAACAGCATAGCAGCACTTTCTGATCAAGTATTCGAGTGGTCAGATAGACTATTATTTTTTAAACTTCATTATAATTCCTCTAAGCATGCAGTAACTCAATTTTCACCGGCTGAACTATTCTTGGGCAGAGAACTCAATATACCTCTAAATATTTTTGAAAAACCAAAAGTTGCTGAAGAATATAGTAAATATCTAACAAAATTACAAAGTCATTTTCAGGAAACTAGAAAATTAGTTAAGGAAAATGAAACTAGTTATTTTAATTATCACCAACAATATGTGAAGGGCAGAAGTAAACCTTCCTTAAATACTGGTGATGAAGTTTTTCTTGTAGATTTTAAACATCATACTGCATTACAACCTAGATATAATGGACCACATATAATTGACAAAAAATTGAGAAATGATAATTATTTGATAAAAATTAATGAAGATGGTCATGAATATGTAAAAAAAGTTCATGTCAGTAAAATTTTTCCAAAAATACCATTAAATGATAATATTTGTAACAAAACTGAGGTAAATAAGAATTGAGTAGTGATTCTAATATTTTTGTGAAATATGTGTATGTTCGGAAACTTCAAAGTATATATATACTATGCTCAAGTCAAAATTCTATTTTTAAAATTTTTTTTCTATTTCTTCTCTCTCAATGTTTGTTTTCAATATACTGGTAGAATTGATCACTTTGCTAGTGAATAACATTTATTGAAATATTTTTTTTTTAAACTTTACCTTTTTAATTTTGTATTTGAGTCAAAAAGGAAAATATGTGAATGATTTCCTCATATGTATTTTCATAATTGTTTAGAATATCTGTGAAATCTTTTTTAAGTTACAAAGTAAATTTCAATATTCATTGAACTTAATTCAGAAAATTGAATAATATATGGTACAATAAAAAGTAGTTTGAAAATGTTGAATGTGACAACTCAAAATATATTGCAGAAAGTTAAAGCAATCTAGGTATTTCTGTAGTTTATATTTATTGGTGTGTGTGTATTTTTGTAAATATTTTCATATTCATGCTGGTTAAATATAATTATTGAATTTTTGTATCATATAATGTGTGGTGTATACAATTGTAATGATTACAGTAGCATTGTGTATAAAATTTTTTATTTTTTTCACGAACATTTCTTTAAGTCTGTATGCAGCTGTGAAAATTTCAGTGACTTTTTCGCAAAATTCTCACGAACATTTCTTCATCATTTCTTCATCTGTGTGCATTTGTGAAACTTTCAGTGACTTTTTGCAAAATTTTTTCACGAACATTTCTTCATCTATATGCATTTGTGAAACTTTGACTTTTTCGCATACTCCAGGACATTTCACATCAATTTTCAACAATTATCAACTATTCTTCAGAACAGTGTTCGCCTCTTTTTTTGCTGTTGGTGGGGGGAGATGTTAAAAAACCCCTTTCACAACTCAGTCAAGTCATCAAAAAAACCTTTAAAGTTCAGCGCAATATGCAAAAAGAACTGTCTTTCCGTGTCAGCGCATCTGCCTTTATAAATCAGCGAACGCACCAACAAACATCTCGCAACATCGCTACTAAACTCGCAGTAGCTGGCGAACGCCTGCATACGAAAAATTTCTCTCGCTGTATCTTCTTCCATCGGCGCGCGAGGTAGTGGTAATACCGGATATTTTTCGACCAAGCTTCCTTCACTCGGAATGGCAACGCATGTGAATGACTAGTGTTTTTTTCAACGAGCGGTGTGTTGGATGGTATAAAGTCTCAAGCGAAAGAAGGGTGGTATCCCATTCATTCGAGATTTTTTCTCGTGTGAGGAGCCACCCTAGTTAGTTCTGTGTTTTACTTTAATATGTGATAAGGTGAAGAAATAGAGGTGTATTTTGTTTGTGTGTGAAAAATCTGTCTACAAATTTTAAGTATGTGATCGATATCTAAAAAATAGTGAAAGTGTAATGATTGTGAGTCTTCAAAAGAAATCTTCTGTTCGTCAGTGTAAGATGATGTTCAGTGTAAAAATGTGCTTTCTGCTAGAACAAGCTTTTCTTCAGTACCAATATTAAGTATCTATGTTTTTTAATTAAAATTAATTGTCCATGGATGATATAAGATTTTAATGTTCATAATTTAAACGCAGTTATTTAGCCCACATGTATGATGTGTGAACAACCGCGAAATATATTAATTTGAATGCATCTTTTAAAATATAAATATTTTATTAATTGTGTAACCTTAAAATATGTTTTATATATAAATAAATTAATCGAGAATAATCTCTAAAGTATTATTATTTTTTGTTTAATTAGCATGAAGTGTTTTATAATATGTACTTTTAGTTTTCAGCTATTTCAGGTTGTTGCTCGGGATGCTAAGGTGGTTGTTATTGTGGCCAACATTTATTGGTACGGAATCACTATTTCGATCAGGTTTAGGAATTTAACTTGTGTTCCCTTTTGAACATTTAATCGTGTCCCCCTTTAGTTTATTTTTATTTTGCACCATGAAGCCTTTTTCCATCAGCCAAATTTATCATCATTTTTTATCAGACTGTAAGATACATCCACCAGGAACTGCAATAATCAAATTAAAGGGAGAAAACTAGAAATTACTCGAGTTCAGTCTTCTTCGTTTTCTGAACTCCTGCGTCGCATCGATCAGGGCATAACTAAGGCGCAACGTTGCAGGAATAAATACTATCGTTGTTTCTGAAAGATATTTACGATAGCATTGCCGTTAAGAACTTTATTTCTAGCAAAACAGAAAATAATGTAGGCTACTAAGAGCTGAATTATTGGAATAAAAAAATAAGGAAAAAATTACTGCAAAAAATTACTTAGAACAAAAATATTTACGTTGTATCCAAGTTAAGTGTGTGGTCCGCTCGAAGTGATGACCTTGACTTCACAAGGGTCAACGCTAGACTGATGATAGCCCACTGTGCGTCAGGAAAATAGGTGGAGGTGACGTTCTCTAACTCCAATGACGCCCTTGCAGTCAGAAAGTCTATGTATTTTATAGATACAAGGATTATAGTTCTGTGTTTATATTATGTGATAAAACCGTATGTGTAGAGCTATTATAAAATACGAACGTGAAATATTAGAAATTAGGTAAAATATCCCACATACATTAGTTTTCTAGTGTATGCACGATGATTAAAAACAGGGGTAATGACGATGTTAACTTAATCCTTTCAGGAAATTGGTCATTTGACGACAATTTTTAATAACAAATTCCGTATTTTATTTTTGATCTTATTTAATCAAAAGAATTCCAATATTACACAAGGCAAAGTTTACGACTAAAATTTTCTGGTACTAAAAAATTAAAACAATACGCACTCTAAAGGTGACACCCATCATGAAGAGGTTATACCACGGAGCATGTAAAAATACTTCCAATTACAAAAATTACCCAAATGAATAGCTTTAGATATGACATTTATTTTATGTGAGACATATTCCTTAAGGGGAGAATAATATTTAAGATGTCCTATGGAGAACAGGTAATATTGATGTATATTTTTATCGGAAAAAACTGAAGCAATTTCAATATATTTTAAGTACTATAATTAGCAATATTGCGATCTTTTAGTTTTCTGAAAAATAAATTTTTAGTACTGCAATTTTGAAAAACTTTTCTTGCCGAAAAACAAATTCAGAGTTTCACTGTCAAAATTAATTTTTTTAAATATTCGAACCGCTTCACTAGTTCCCTACAAAAGGTACTTCAATATCAGCTTCGCCCCCCCCCCCCCAGATGATTTTGCAAGTGTTACCCTTTTAAAGTAATTCACGTTTTATGTGGTTCCTTTTTCCTATATGTTAATTTTGAAAAATATTCTACTGCATCCGTGAAGACAAATAAAATCCCATGCCTCTGAGGAAAATATTTGCGCAGAATATCGCACACTGCAAATTTTTAGCATTTTTCGAGAAACTAAACTGAGAAAATGTAATTAAATTGCAACTCAGATGAATTGCATTCATAAGTCAGATTTGTTATCTGGTATATAACTACAAATTACTACTAATATAGTTTACGCAATTTAACATATTTCAAAATAAATGGGGAAAAAAAGCACACGATATCGTAAAAAATATTTCCAACGTAAGTGTTATTCTGTATGTTCGTCTGAACATTCAGACATTTAAAGACATCCAGTAGTGTGCACAAAATTAAACATATGCACCATATTTTCTTATGTAGCTACATGCTAAGTAGATCTGTAGACATTGAATATACTAAAATTGTATTCGATATTTAATGATATTGGTATGCGCCGCATGCCTCTAAAGGGGACATATCACCTTTAAAATGGTCTAAAATTCAATTTCAAGGTTTTGATATCAGTAAATAGTACATTTTAATCTGAGTAAAAAGTTACTAGTGTTTTCAGAGGCGATAATTATTGATGAAGATATAAAGCAAAATTCTTTGTCATTCAAGTCATTCTTTGTTTTTGAATGGGGAGTGAAAACTTTAAATTCATTTACTTCACAACAATGATTTACAAACTTGTGCGCACGATTTCTCCAAAAATAATTTAGATAGAGCCTCAGAAATTTTCCAACTTATTAATGTTGTAACAATGAACAAAATGAAATAGAATCTTTTAATTTGATTGTAATTAATTTAAAAACGCATTTTTAATGCGCTTTTTGATGAATTAGTTAATTATTTTTTAATTTACTGATCAAATTAAAATATTCTAGTTCATTTTGTTCATTGTTACAACACTAATAAGTTGGAAAAGTTTTGAGGCTCTATCTAAATTATTTTTGGAGAAATCGTGCGCGCAAGATTGTAAATCATTGTTGTGAATTAAATGAATTTAAAGTTTTAACTCCCCATTCACAAACAATGACTATTGCATTCTGCCATATATCTTCATCAATAATTATCGCCTCTGAAAACATTGGTAACTTTTTACTCAGAATAACTATTTACTGACAGTAAAACCTTGAAATTGAATTTTTGACCATTTTAAAAAGGTGATATGTCCCCTAAAGGTACTTAGTGCCGTTAAACCCTATACAACCAACCAAGTAACCTAAATTATATTGGTCGACTACCCGCGTATCGAATAGGTCCAAGATATCGTGGACCAAAAATTGGTACACACTACAATGAGACTTTAAAAATGCGAAAACTGCTATTTAACATTTGGTGACATTGATACAACGTGCAATATCGAAATGATACGATACATGGACAGGGATCATACTTTATAGGCATGCCAAATATGAAATTTAGTCTTCTGCTATCGTCTGAAACTTCAAGAATTCTGGCCACTCAAAATATAGAAAAAATATTTAGGAAAATTGATGTCCATCACTGTTTTTCTTTTTACCCTCCTACACGTTTGAAACCACCATTCTCGAAAGAGACTAGAGATGATCTTTTGGTAGGATGGTTTCTCTGCCACCATCGGTATAAAACGGTGATATCGGACACAGTTAATTGAGACTATTTTCTCTACGTGCATGGGAGATTTTATTTTCTCTAAATTTCGATTAAAGGCAAATCATACATACATAAACACAAAACACGATAATAATTAAATAAAGTTAATTAAATTAGTGATCTATACAATGATTACGTCTTATTAACCTCAGAAACCTGACAATCACCAAGTCTATTTACATGAAATTCACAAAGATGTACACTTTTATCTTCAAACACAGTTCTTTTCTTGATTGAAATACAATATACTTTAATGTTTTAAGCATGCTATAATAAATATTAAATTAAATATGAGACACGTAATACACTTCAATTCAACAAATACAAAATTCTCTCTCTGAATGAAAATATATCTTATTGCAAATATTTTAATATGTTTTCAAAGAGACTTTAAAAAATACACCGAAGTGTTCAAGCAGTTAAAATTATTACTTTTTTAAATATAAGTTACAATAAATATTTTATCAGGCTCTAGAATTTTTCATTTTACAGTCAAGTGAAATAGGAAAGTTTTTTGTTTTAAAAGCATTTCGTATTTGCTTTTAAAATGGAACACAGAACCCAAATATTTACTTTTAAGAACTCCAAGGATTGAGAATGTATACCGGCTTTCAATTGATTTTTGTTTAAATTTCGTATCATGAATTATTACGAAATTGAAATGGAGTTGAAATTTAGATAAATGCATTTTCCTGGAAAAGAAAGACTGTCTGGACTAAATATCATCAACAATTTCCGGAAATAAATATTTTCAACTTATATATTTTCCATTTCAAATCGACCGAAACTGTCCAAAACATCAACCGTACAAACGAATCCATATAACACAATAAGTTAACTTTTAGATAAAAATTCATCAATGGACAGCCCCTAAAAATTTAAAACAATTACTTCAAATTCTGCCATAAATAATTAAGAAAAAGTTACTGATGCAAGTCGATTGAGAATGTCTAGTATAAGGAATGGCTCTCATGAAAATTTTAAAAATCTTCAAATGGCGAGATGCACTCTGCACAAACCTGAAATACTTAAAACAGGGTTCCTTAGCGTTCCTAAAATTTCACTAGCAGAGACGACCGAGCTGTGATCTGTTAAAATTAGCTTTGTGTTCAACTCAAAATATAACAATAAATTCTCTGCACAACATATAACAATCGGTTCTATGTACCCTGATGGGTTGAATTCTGTTTTAGAGAACGTGGTATGGACTCTGATTGGTTGAATCATATTTCGGCTCCTATTGGGAATTTTCTAGAATATTCTTTCAGATTCTAAACGAATATTTGGTTGCCAAATGGCGTCAAAATTTGGCAAAAAGCCGCAAACTTGGCACATTCATTTGGCGCCACGCATATGTTTTGGCGTTGGTGAAAGTATTTTCCCACAAAATCTCTCAAACATTTTGTCAAATTTGTAAATATTTGGCGAAATGTTGCCAACTTTGCGATTCGTTTACTGCCAACTGTTCAAGAACTCAAATGTTTCAACCTTCATGCATTCACATTGAAATCCACCCATAGTGACCCCAAAATAACCCATTAATCTCATTTTTTCGAATATGCAACTTAGCCTAATGGTCTTATGATATCCCAAAACGATAGGATACAAAATTTCGTCAAGATAGTAGAGCCGTTTTTAAGATAAAATTTGAATACACGCAGACAGACACAAGATTTGCTCATATTATAAAATATGTTACTTTGCTACCACTATTTTAAAACAAATTTTTGCGTTAAGTTTCTGTTGCAGATATTGAAAGAGTGTTAGCAAAGACTAAAAATTTCTGAAATACTTCGAGACTTGGCTTAATCCAAAAATCGAAAATTAACAGAGACCATTGCTACATTTTAACGCAATTGTGTAAAAGCATCTAACATTATCATTGCTTAAAGAAAATGTGTAGTATCCTATAAAATATATAATATTTTAAACAAATTTAGCGCTTCTTCTCTTCGGTAGTTTATAAATAAGCAATGTCCATGAGTATTATTCCGGCGTGCTTATTATTCAACAATGATTATTTTATTATATTTAAATTTAAAATGAATTCATTTAAAGGCGGTAAAGTTTTTTATCGGTATGTTTATATCCACAATACACCGATTGTATAAATATTATGTATGTTTGTTACAAATAATTTAGCATTCTTTAGTTAACAGTAACACCCATAAGCAGAGTTAGTAATATTAAAAATAAACTTACATGACTGGAGTAAAATGTTTTAATACGAAAGCATATGCTACTCTTACTATAGAAAAATCCTGTATACGCGAATCCAACCTACAAATAACCAAAATCCAATCCGAAACAGATCTGAATCAGACCCGCCGTAAACATCTTGAGAGTTCGACCGAAATTCAACAGTCCCTGAAACAGAGCAAACCAGATTGGGTAAAATTGGGTCACTACAGCATACTTGAAGAGGGTAATGAAGTGGCATTTTGAAGTGGGTAATGCTATGTTGGGATATTTTATGGGTAAAACTGTAGCTGCAGTAAAGACATGTACAGTACAGGGTGTCCGAAAAGTATATTTTCATTGTAAAAAAGAAACATTTTTTGTATGATTTTTTTTATTATTCACGAATCACACATGCTTTCTAAAAACTTTTGTTACTTTTCAAATATCATTAGACATGGGACATCCAGACAGTAAATTTACTCACCAATTTAAAAAATGTGATGTAACTAAATACTTTATTGTACTCTGAAGCACATACCTTGGACCGCGTTTCAACGTAATTGCCACACATATTATCATAACAAGGTGTAGCTACTAATTTCCAGGACTGGTGAAATAACTTCTGAAATATGAATGCACAGTATATAACAGTTCACCTCAATTATGTTTCGAAGTAAATTCCGTCTGACTTAATACACTTTTGCGCGCGACTGTACAACTTGCAAAGTCATTTTTGGGAATACCCTTAATTTCGGACATGTTTTCCTTGATTTTGTTAATATCCAGAAATCTTCTTCCCTTTAATGGTTTTCAGTTTGGTTTGCAGGAGCCATGTTCCGGAGAGGCGCTCGTTCAGTGTGCGGATGATCTTCGACGCTTTTCCGACCATCACGAAAACGTCGAAACCATTATAAAATGCGAGAACGTGACATCACCGTACACTTGCTGCAAATATTTGTGTGTTTTGTTAGCACGTTTTCCCAGTTTGAAACAAAATGTGATGTTTATTCTCGGCTCAATTATTTTCACTTCTACAGAAAAGCTTTGACAGCTTGCGTGTTTCATCATCAGAAAGTAAAACGTGAATGACGCGCCGCAGCGCAGATACGTGACTATTCAAATACCACCGTTAACAAACCAACGAACTTTCAATTCTAATAATTGTTGCTACAGACTTGGAAATTAATAGCCACACCTTTTATATCACACACATATTATTGCCACACACACTCATCTTAGCGGAATATCATAGCTTATATCTACATATCCGAGAACGATTCCGCCTTTGATAACAGACTGACAGGATTTTCATCTTTAAAAAAGGTTCTCTTCCAGAGCATGAATAGATTGTGATCAGATATGGAGTGATCATGTATGAGAGGGCCTACTGCCTTTCTCATTAAGCAGACTGCTCTATCCTACGATAAACTGTCAACAAAATTTATACACGAGTGATGGATCAATTCGTACCATTATTTTTTGACTATATACTCTTCTCAAACCTGACGTCTGATTTCAGCTGCTAACACAGTCTGTATTCCAAAACTAAAATGAATAGGCAGTCTTCACACGAAACTGGAGCGCGTTTCGATTTTTACGAAATCACCTAGTGTCTGGTAATAACATACAAATGGGTAAGTGCGATAGAAGATCGCACTAAGGATTTAGTTTAATATTCCTTTCAAAACACTAATTAATAAATCCAAATTATTTATCTATAATTGTCATTTATCAGTATATTTTATGCATAAGAACATAGATGGCAGCACCATTAAATTTAATAAAATTACAACAAATGGAAGCTATTTTTAAATCAAAATATTCAAGAACTGTTTTTTAAAGAATTTTCCAGCATATGTTTATATATATGAAAAGCATATTTAATTATATGATTTAATTGTAACTTAAAAAAGCGAAACCCTTAAAATAGCAAAAAAAATACAAAAGTTATCTTAACCTTCTCGTTACCCTGAACCTCATATGAGTCTCCTATTTTAATCTCCTATCACACAGATGTAAAATGCTCAAATAAAAACCAGAAACATTTTTACTAATAATACTCATTTAAATCTCATATGAGGCTTTAGATCCCAACAAACACAATAAGCTATCGCTGAAAATCCACGATACACAGTTCAGGAGCTATCAGAGACCAAATATTCCAAAAAGTACAGTTTATGATCATTTGATATTTTCTTTCAAGATCCTCTCCTTAGCGGGCATCCTCTTCGAGGGTGAAATTTCCACGCTTAAACTTCTCATACCACCTTCAAACTGTGTCATCTGAAACAACACTTTGTCAATATACAGCACAAAATTTACGAGCAATCTGACTAACATTTTTACCTTTTTTGATACGAAAGAGCATAATATGACGAACATGAATTTTCTGGTTCACCATTCTTGGCACTCCTCTGAAACAAAAATTATACCACACAACACCAGCAAGAATTATGCAGCTCAATCAGAAAAAGCCAAATTTACATATCTGGGTCATTCAAGGACACTCCTTATCAGCAGTAACAAATTTTAAGTAGACGAATCTGCGCTTTGATTTGAAAAACCGCAGAACTTTCCGGAAGACCCACAATAGAATAGCATTTTAGTGAAGCCAATTCATAGTGTTTTTTTTCTTTTGATTTTCCTTACAATTCTTAAGCGAGAAAATTATATATGTAAACTTAGCACCTGGGCATCTTTGTTGAATATCCGTATATGTAAACTTAACAAATTGGCATGTTTGTTGAATTCCCGTAATCTGTCACTGAGATACCTGTTCATTTTTAAACCGCAACGAATGTACCCCAAGGAGAACGGTTACGAGCCGCAATGCGCCATAAAAGAACAAAAAAATATATACATATTAAAGGGGATTTGGTACCTTTGGATATTTTTTTATATATTGTTCGACATATTAAATGGTTTTAGGAAGAAAAATGATTTAACTAAATAAAAAATGAAATTCGTGCGGTTAAAAAATTTAAAATCCTATAATTTTAAACTTTGAAACTTTTTTTGCATACTTTTCTTAAACCTTTTTCGTTATTAAAAATTATCCGATCTCCCTTTAATCCCATTCGTGCAAACCTCAAATTTTGAGCATAATTTGTTACTTTTTAATGAATTTAAATTTTAAAGAATTTAGGGCGCACCCGGTATTTAAAAAAAAATAACACAATTACATTAAAACAGGAAAAAACGCATTAAGTTTCTTATTAAATACTGTCTAAACAACATTATTTAATAAATATAATGGGTATACTAAAAATTTTATTAATTTGATAACCAGATTACGGATTTTTCTCACATTTACCATTTTCTGGCACATCTGTATAGATTAATCTGTTTTTTATCAGCTCAAAATGATGAAAGACACTATAATCTTTTAGCATTAGAGCCTTCCATTAAAAACAATGTGCGTCTGTATCCTCCCCATATGATTTAGAGCCTTCTATCATTTATCGTCTTTCAGCAAAATTGACTTAGTTTGACAAATTCATTTTCTTGAATGAGATTACTTAAAGAAGAAAGGACTTGTTTTTCTTCCATGCATTCTTCGAATAGCGATTTTATTTGGAACACACTTTAGGAATAAACGTAATTTACTTTATTGTCAACGAAAATGAACCTACACTGTTAAAAAGAAGCAATCCATATTTTTCTTTTTGTATTTTATAAGTATACAATCTTAATATTTCTCAGTAATTTATTTTTCTTATGTCGTTCAAGAGATTTTAAAATAGGGCTCTAATTTAGGCTAAGTTAGATGCAATGATAATATAATTTTTTTTAGCTATCGACTCAAGAATTCTAAAATTCTGATACATTACTTTAACTGTCATACTAAGAAGTGCGCAAAATTTGTTAGATTTCAGCAAATAAAAAAACGTTCAATTTCTAAAATCTAAATGTTCGTTATTTGAATAGATAGTTTAATTTATTAGACCTAAAAGTAATTCTTTTCAAAATCAAAACATAGGATCAAGTTCTCTTCTTCAATCATTCACTATGCTATAGAAAGGATAATGATGTAATATGGAATTTAACGACAGCAGTTATTAGTATCTTTATATTAGTATCTATATTAGTATCTTTAGCTCTTTTAACCCCTTAAGCACCAGATTCAATTTAGTGATAGTATGCTGAATACCAGCTATGTTAACTTTCGTCAAAAATACAAAAATACAAAATTCATACCGGAAATTCAAAAGAATAATTTTAATTTATGCAATAACGAAAAGTCTGTCATTATATAAAATACAAATTACTATAACACTCCGGTATGAATTCAAAATTTTGAATTAAAAAAAAAGCCGAACTGGCAACCTGGACGCGCCTACGTCCTGGTATTTCAGATAGAGGTGTTCATGACGTACACATGTATGTCTGTACTGGTTTGTGATAGAATGCAAAAATAAATTCTATATATATCTTTCATTTAAGAAATATGTCGCTCGTGACACTATTTAATTTTTGCTTTTTATAAGAGACATTTTATAAAGCTTCAAACGTTTTTAGGTGCGTTCGTAATTATATAAATACATAGCACCTGATCCGTCCGCATATAAACAGCGCCAAAACTACCTAACCAAATGATTTGAAATTTAATATATAGAATTGTTGAAAAATTTTATTGAGTCATTTCAAATTTTATGAAAATCTAATAAAAACTTATTAAGAAAAATATTTATTAAGTAATTTCAATTTTTTAAAAGTTGGTACTTCCTTGCAATAGCAGCTTCTGAGGATTCATCGTCAAGCGACCGAGATGTATCGTCAAGTTATCTGACATGAATGACGTTATAATCATATGACGTATATGTCATTTTATGACCTCTATGACCAAGTTATAGTCATATATATGACATTTTATAACCTCTATGACCAAATTATAGTCCCGTTCTTCATTCTATTAAATCCTATCATAAGTAATTAATTCAATGCTATCCCATCATATCCCCAATTTGTAATGATTCTATGTTGCCATGGTGATTATGTCCTATTAGATATGGAGTCATTATTTCCGTATTACTGAATTTAAAAACCGAATTTGCATACGAAAATTGTTTAATTATAGCAATCCTATAATCTACAGACAGTTTTTTGGATAGATGTTTCCAGAGAAATAGATACTAAATGAAGAAAAGTAAGTCTAAATATGGATTTCAATTTCTGAAATTTTCAAAGTTAGGCTTAAGTTTCCCATTGGAATTTTCAGTCAATGCCAACAAAAGATAAAATGTTGCCAAGTTGAAATGTAATTATTTTATTACGGAAATTAATCCTATAATAACAGGCGATATAATTCATTTCACTGAAATAACAGTACGAACGCACCTCATTTGTCACGTTTGACGTGAAATTTTCAACTAGTTTGTTCAAGAAGAATCAATACACTAGTTTCATTTATTCACAATGGTATATGTATATTATAAAGGACAAACGTGTCCTTGGTTACGCTGACGTCATTTTGCGAATGGCTACACTTGACGATGAAATTTCGGTTTTGGGATTTTTGCTACTGCAATTATTTTAATTTCTAAACATCGCCTATTTTTAATTTGTGCACCGTTATATAAGGATCTACTTTCAAATGCAATTTGTTTGAAATCTATATCGCAATTTACTTATTTATTATGGTATTTAAATTGAATTTGAAGCAAGATTTTTTCTCTATCGCTTGCAGACGATTCCAAAATATTAATCTGTTTGCACTTTAAACAATATGAAAAGATCAGCCTTTGTATATTTAATAAGGAAATTAAAACTTCACTAAGCAATAAATAAAATAGTAGAAATTATCAGAATAATAAAAAGATAACAGAGATTTGTTCGGCACGAGGCCAATACGAAATTAAATAAATTTCAAATTTTTATTTGGATATATAATTGCATATAAAAATGCAATCGAAAAAAATTATTAAATGGAAAATATCTATTAGGATTTTCAATAAAACAAATAATATCCCGTCAAGATATCCTAGTGTTTCGAAACAGACAATCACTAGAAGGGGAAAAAATGGTTTTGGAAAATGTGTGTTAATATCGACTTTCACTTTTCGAAAAGGATTCATTCAAAAACAAATTATAGAAATAATATATACAAATTAAGCTATTATTCAACTATTTAATGAATCATTGGGTATTTGGGTTTCCTATTAGTTTATTGGAAATAGTTCTTTGGAACAATTTTTTTAGACAAAATCTGTTTTCGTACCAAACGAACACGCTATGTTATTGTTTTCATTTATCCGTTATGGTATTTGTTTATATAGATTTAAAGCAACTTCAGTATAAATTAAGACAACTGGTTTGGAAATATCTAGGATAATATCGACTGGAAAATGCAGGTTTAAAAACCCGATTTTTAGATAAGCAGCATTGAAACTTCGTATAGCCAGAGAATATACAAATTAAGCTATTACCGACAAAGGCCTATGTCTATCTATATAATTACAGATCCTCACTCAAAAAGAAACTGTAAGCTACTTTTGAACGCTTGCCAAAAAACAGTTGCTACTTTCATCGCTCACACATCATAATTTTAATTTTTGCATTACCGAATAAGGAAGAAAATTTACTTTCAAATGGAATTTAATTGAAAACATTAGTTCGATTTAATGACATTTTATAGAGATTTTAAAATAATTTTTAAACATTAATTTTATTTATCGGAACAAGAAACGTTTGTTTGCTACATTAATGTAAAGTAATAAGTAGCAGAGTTACCACAAACGGTAGTTGATTGCCCATAACAAATAAAACTAGTCTTTGGGGGCCACCGTAATACTTACCTATCATGGATATGCATAATATAAAATATGAAAATAAAATGTGTAAACTATTTATAAAATGCATTGCCATTCGAATAAAATCGTCGCTTGATGACGTCCTAAACTTTAAATGCTCTATGACTGAATTGCGTAAAAGAAACATCCTTATAACTCCAAAAGTGCTAATCCTATTAACTAACGGTTTATTGCGTTGGTTAAGCGTCTTATTTCCAATTAAAATATATCTTTGAATTCAAATTTGAATGAAATACAGGGTCATGAAAAGCCAAAAAGTGTGGAAAATAGGATTACAAGTATCTCAGTAACTCATTATCCGATCGACTTCATTCTTTATGCAAAATTTGTTTTTTTATTGTCTTTTATATTCACTCCTTAACATAAACAATTTCGAAAATTTTTATATACCTTCTATCAGAACGAATATTTCGAGAGTCCGAAAAAAATAGTTCCGGATAATCGAGGTGACTGAAATTCAATAAGCTTCTTTCCATTATTACATACTAAGTACATACCCAATTTCAAGTCTATCTCAATTTGTTCGGGAGATAGAGCGGTTACAGACACACACAGACGGCAATTTTTTTTTCCTAAAAACGTGTTTTTCAGAATCTCCAGTGTCTGAAACGTGTAAATCCGCAAATTTTTTTTTTCGATTTTCAAAACGATTACAAGACTTACCTTATACTACTTATGATGGGTAAGTAACTAGTCTGATGTGCCAATCCAAAAACTTTGTACCATCGTATGTGTTTTAATACTTCAAAATTTGCTATAACAGCGCCAATAAAATCAGTATTTTTCGTCATTCTGTTGCACGTCACCTGCTTGAGAATCGCCGGGTTACCTGGATGGGAATTACCCTTCACTGCACAAGCAGCCGATGCACAACACAGCAACAAAATATCGAGAAAATCCAAAAATCGCTATCACAGCGATATGCTCGGAATCGTACTGTATTTTTTTATTTTAATTTCTTAATTTCAAACTGTACGATTGTTTTTCAAAATTTATTCATTTCATAATATTTTTATAACGAAGCAAGTACTAAATGAATGATATAAATATTACCCTTTTTTCATTTTTAAGAGCAATCTAAGTTGACATGGCTTATAAAAGAAACAAAATTACACAACACCATTTTGCTTTTAAAAAATATACCTTCATTTTTAAGTAAAGACAATACATTTCTTTCAGTAGAACGATATACGAGATAAAATTGGATAGGGACCTTGTTAAACTTCGAAGTACAAAATGAAGGCTGGAATTTTTAGAAACTAAATCCCATAAATTGAACTGTAAATTGAATGGAGTAGTATTATTTTAGTACAAGAAAAAAAATCATGGGATAAGAAAACGCATGATTTTTTTTATTCCATGTCTTACTTGTACGGCTAATAAATTTATCTGCAATTTTATTCTTTTTACAATTATTAAATACAACTTTAAAAATAGTACAAATATTATGATATTTAATATCAACTAATTAGAGTTGTAAGTATTTTGGTAGATACAATTTTTGATAGCGATTTAACACCTTGAAGGCAGCGAGAATTAAAAAAAAAAACACCCGATTTATATTAAAAAAGTCAGATTTTAAGAAAATATATTTTGTTAATTATTTCTTTGTAAATCAGGATTTGCGTACATTCAGCTATCGCATAAAATATTAACCATAAAATTCAAGGATGTAGCTCAGATTTTATATCTTAACTAGCTAACCCGCCCGGCGTTGCACGGGCCAAAAATATTAATAATCTGTTCTATACGAAACTTAAACCAAACCCCGTCGTAATCGGGTCCATAGAGCCAGATATACTCCTATAGTTCCACCTCCCACCACCAGGGGGCGCAGTCTGTTCTGGAAGAGGCCTTTTCAGAACACTCGACCCAACCAAATTTCCTACTAGAATTGAAATTTAACCACGGGTAAACATTGCCAAAATAGCGGAAATCGCGAAAGTGGGTTACGTAATCGATCGGTTTCAAAAGGGTTAATGTAGATATTTTTTAAAACCCAATCGTGCGTTTTGAAGAAAATGAACGCGTCTATGATCTGGAGTCTACTGTTTGTCCGTACTCACATTTCCTGAGTTGATGCTGATTTTTAAACCTGGACCGAAAAACGAAAATCGAGTGAGTGAGTTTTGGAAAGGATTTCTTTTCGGAGAGTTAAAATTAAAAATTTTCAAAACGGATACCAGATTTTAAAAAAACAAAGGGATATAGATTAGGCGCGGTATTTTTAGTTTTTCGTAACTTGTTTATAAATGCCGATTCGGATTTTTAAAGATAGGAAAAATAGTTAAAAAGCGAAATTGACTTACGGTAAAAAACGTTTTCGAAAGGGTTAACGTGCATTTTTTTAATTAAAGGTTTCTGCTTGAATCCGATAGAATGTAAATGTCTTTAGATGTGTTTGTTTTTTGTTTGGTTATTTTAGAGAGCCGATGCCAGATTTTATATATCGCAGAAAATCTGAATTCGCAAAAGTGAGTCCTGCGCGCGAATTTTTTTCGAAGGGTTAGTATTCGTATTTTTCTAAAACAAATACAGATATCAAAAAAAGAATAAATGTAAATATTGTCTGGTATTTTTAATTTTTTGTACCTTTCTCTGAACCGCCGATGCGAATTTTTAAAATTTGTCAAAATCGCAAAAACTGCAAAACGACAAACAGAAAATATACTTTTTCGAAGGGGGTTAATTCTCATATTTTTAAAAACCAATAGTGGCTTTGAAAAGGCCAAACTTAGATCTTTAATTTGGTGACCGTCGTTTTACCGTATCTTTTGTATTCCGGTGAATGCAAGGTTCGGAAAATAGGAGAAAATAAAAAAACATGAATTCGATGCTTTGATTATTTTTTTGAAAGGGTTAAATTAAAAAAATTTTCAAACCAACGAGATCGTTCGAGACGTAAAAGTATGTTATTTCAGAATATGTAGACGGTTTTCCCGTATTTTGAGCCGTTCGCCCATGGCGAATTTAGAAAAACTTAAAAAGAAATGGAATGATCCACGCTTTGTTTCATCTTTTAACGGAGGAACGAAGGAGGAGGCCTTCTGGGCATGCGCGAACTCTTTTCGAAAAAGTGATTTTTTATTTGCGATCTTTGATCAGTTTTTAGTTAATAACTACTCTAATGTTCAAAATATTAAAAATCTGAGGTTCAGGTGCACCAGGAGAGGGTTTGGACTACCTAAATCTAAATTTGCAGGCTTCTAGGTGGGTTAGATTTTGCTAGCCATCGCCAACAGACACACACACAGAGCGAAACTTTCTTTTTTTAGTATAGATAAGAAAATATATAGATTTTATAGCATTAAGTCGTAATTGGAGAGGTGAGGCCTCCGAGATTGCAATGTGTACCCAGAGTTTCAGCCTACTGAATATTTTAGTCTGCAGAGTTAGGTGGACTTTGGAAGAAATACCTATTACATTTTCCCCTATGTTAGAATTTTGAAATTGTTTCACAGATCATGACTCCTAGAACCCAAAACTGACACGATAACTTCCATAATTCTGCACAAATCTTTTCCAAACTAATACATAAAATCAAGAGGCAGAAAATCTCAGTCAAGTTCGTTAATGGGCAAAATTAAACCAAGGGGCGGGAAATGTGGAGGGGTTTTGTGAAATCCAAAAAAAAACATAACTTCTTAATTATGATACATATCGAATCAGTTTAAAGTTATTACTTCTAGGAAAAGGGTAAAATTTGTGTGAATGACAGGTTTTTGATATATTAAAAAATGGCCTCAAGGAGAGAAAAAAAATAGAGGTTTAAGAAGAAAAAAAAATTTATAACTTCGTCCATTCACAAGATATTAAATCTGCTAAAATTTATTTTATATTTATTAGCTTCTTAATATTATCTACAACTTTTATGTTGAAGAGTTTTTGATAGGCCCAATTCTTACAGCAAAAAAACAAAAATATCCTTTTCGGCTCCACCTACAGGCACAGGTAGATTTCAAAGTGGGTGGTCCCAACTGCCGCATCATGGCAAAACGTTCCTTGAATTCCCAATAAGCAGGCGCCCCACGGTCTGCGGCGAAGACACGAAAGCCCCTGTCATGAATTGCCAGGTCTTTAATTGTGCCGGCCTTAGGGATGGCGGATGGATACTTAGAAGCTATACCACCAACGGACGCAACCGTAGATTAAAAGAATTTTGTTTGTGGTCCATTTTTTTTAATTTCGTACCTTTACCAAATAACAAGACTAAATAATTGAATAAACACGGGAGAGTTTGTATAATTATTTACAAAATAATTGGAGTATAATGAAAAAAAAACTCGTCAAAAGCGGCCAGATAAAATTGTTAAACTAGGTTTATCTCTAATCTTATTTAGTTTTTGTTTGTGAAATTAGCACTTAACTTTGAAATCTACATTTGCTTGTAGGCTGAGCTGGCAGGTTTTTTTTTTAAATGAAGAAAATACCATGTTTTAAAACTGTCCTATGAAACTTTTTTTTTAAATCCGATTTTTTTTCATTACTAAAATTTCATATACACTTCATTACTAAAATTTAACTTTTATTGGTCATAAGGAAATTCTCTCTGAGACTGCACGTCTCCCGTTACGATTTAGTTTTTCGCCTCTGAAGTTCCTGGTTAAAAATAAATATTATAGATTTGAAATAAACGATGCTATAGCGAATTAATTATGATTACCTATATTTATTAAGCTAAGAACAACTGGCAGTATATCGGCAAAAAATTCACAAAACCTGGTGGTAAACACAAATGCTACCCCTGACAAAAGTATTCAATCGCCAATATCTATTCAACAACGCTCAAATATATACATTTCTGTTATAACTGAAAATCTGTAATCATTTTATCCTAATGAACAATTATGAACATTACCGAGATACACAGGTACGACACAAATTACAAATGAACACTCAATATTTATTTCTAATCTTTTCTTTTTCTAAAACTTGTTCAGGGAAACAGTTTGAAATCTTGTTTCTAGGGAAAATGTTTGGAATCGCTAGCATGTTTATGCAAATTTCCATATCTCTGATCAGCTTAGTTTTACGCAGTTCCTTTTAAGGTGAATATACCGGGTGTCCCAAAAATGACAGAGGGATTTTAAAATTCAATAACTAGTCAACGGTGACAGATATTTAAAAAAATCTTGCAGGAGGGTTATGTATAATGTCAGGAGTTTTCTTACTGCGAATCTTGATTTTAGTTCGAATTTCAAACAATAGATGGCACTGGCAGCGATTGGCGCTCAGACCAGGCCGAAACTGACAGCACTCGGCATTGTTGTGAAGGAAAGAGATTAACCCATTCGGGACAATGGGTTTATATGCACCCTCAAAAAGGGCATACAGAATTTGTTTTAGGCACCAGAAAAAAATAAAAGTAATATTTGCTTTCTCTAATTAGAGTATTTTTGTGATAGTTTAAGTAAAGGTAGATTTTTTTTAAAAAGTGGTGCCAACCCAATAAAACTTGTGTAAAAGCCGCCGGGTTAAGGTTATGGAGCGAATCTCATTCGCCAGTACAATCTTGTTCTTAGGCCCCGATTCTGAGCTTATTCGATGCGATTGCAATGGAATGCAAGAAGTTTTTAAATATCTGTCACCGTTTGCAAGTTATTGAATTTTAAAATCCATCACTCATTTTTGGGACACCCAGTAAATACATTAGACTTTTTTTTTCTTTGTTCATTTCAAACCCGTGGATGAAATGACACATGTAAGAGGTTTATTTCAAAACAAGAGATTCGTTCGTTAAGCTGCTAAAGCAAAGAAAATCGCAGAAAAATGCTGTAAAGCCATTTTTATGCTCCGAATCTACTGTTTCGAAAAATTTAAGCAAGTTCATAGTGCTTAAAAATGTGGACAATTTCCTCAGTTTTTGTAGACGACGAGCTAGATCAGTTCGTCCGGATTGTAATTTAATAACCCCTTGGGGACGAGCGACACGTATACGTGACGCATAAGTTGCTCAGCATCCTCGATTATTCCCACCAGTTATTTTTTATTGTAAGCTTTCTTATATGTAATCTTAGCATTTCTGCAATTCAATTAGGCGAAAATTTCTGTTTTGAAAAACCGGTGATAAAAGATTAAAAATTCTGTAAAGGACGCTCGTCGCGAAGGCGTTAAAGTATTCAAAAATATAAGATGAAACACACTTGATATGAATACTGAATGAAAGAATGCATCCATGTCCAAGGTATTAAACAAAATGTTGTGCAACATATTAAATGAAGCTAGATATCGTTAAGGAAAAAGCCAAGTTGACAGATTATGATGGGCTAAAAAATATTGAGACTGGTCTGTTGGTGACTGGAGTAAAGTGGTGTTTAGCGATGAATAAAAAAATGTTTATTGGTACAGGAAACGAAAGAGGAAAATTAATTTGAAGGTTGCAAAGTGAAAGGGAGAGTGAAACTGTTCTAATTTTAGTCTTAAATTCTCAGTTTTAATCATGATTTTGAGATCTATGTGTTCTAAGAAGGTTGGAAGACTTGTTCATGGGAATATGAATTCAGAGAAATAGATTTCAATTTCCTTTTTCTTAGTTTATAACATCACTGTTTCCAAATTTATCTTAGCATTACTTTGATATTTATAATTACAGTGATGTTATAATAAAACCATAGGTCCCGAAGAGAGAAAAATTCTGAAAGTAATTCTTAAAGTAATAAACAAATGAAGCAAATAAATCTTTCTTTTTCACTTAACTTTGAAATACATTGGCAATAGAAAATAGTTATATATTAATTCGTTAAAAATGAAATTAAAGAAAAAAATTCATTTTAAAAATTATATAAAACTTTAATATTATATCTGTACATAAGAAAAAATTATATAGGCATGCACATTTATTTATTCTACAAATAGAAGAAAACTGTAAACTAATACTTAACATTTCTAAAAATGCATTCATTATTTTCATTGAAATAAGATTTCATTGAAAAAATTGCTAAGACTGTCCATCGATGTTTGCAAAATTATTTGAAAAAAAATCTACATTCAACATTGTTTAGGAAAGCTACCTTATCTATGCGATTATTTTATATTATTGTATGTGAATACTAAGTTTTTAAAAATAATAAAAATTTTAAAGTAACATTACACCAAAAATGGTGGCGCTAATTTTCATCACAAGTGCTGTAATGGACACCAAAAATTATTGATTGTGTTTCATTACATCAATAATTATTAATGGTGTTTCGTTAAACCAGAAATTTATTTACGCCATATTTTGTGCAAAGTAGCTGCCACCATTGTGGGTGTACAGTTACACTATTTTTTAGGATGTGATGAAAATGCTGTATTGCTTAAAAAATATAAATTACTTTCATTGCATCATGTATCAATATTTTTAATACATTTTATTTCATGTGTAAAACTATATTTAATTTAAAAATTTTAAACTTTTCAAAGATTACGTGATATACAGAAAATAGAATGAAACTGTAAACGTGTTTTCCAGAGCAATTACATAAGTATAATTATCTGCATATGTAAAGTCCCATACAAACTCTGCCGTAAATAATCGTATAAAATGTTGACTGATGCCAGTCGATAAGTAATAACGTCTGTTAATTATATACTTAAATTTGTTACAAACGTTAAAATTTTCAATACTAACACCTAAATCTGCATAGTGTTTGGATTTTTCGGAAGATTTTACCAGGGGTAACAAAGGGGAAGACATTCAGTCAAGTAGTATAAGAATTATGCAGATATAAAGTTTGGAACTTCTAATGTTAAAATCATTTTCATTCGTTGCAAAACAAATTGCAATGCGCTTAGTTTTTAAAGCATAACTCAAAAATTTCTTGACGGAAAGAGCAGTCATTTTGGGATTAGCATATTTGAAGTTTCTAGAAATCGATCTCTTAAGGATGTTCTCAAATCCAAAAAGCACTACTTTCAGAATTTTTGTTCGAAAACGCATGAAATTAGTAGGTGTTATTATTCAGAAACTATGTAGGGGATACCGGTACACAGTGGACCGCTTTTTCAGTTAACATTTTTTTTTCTCTTTAACAGACTGACCGATCTTATTGAAAATATTTTTGAATATTCCTTAAACCTTCTTACATCCATGATAATTTTCTCACAACATAGTTTTCAATACATTTTTCAAAAATATATATATACACTGGTCCACCCACCGGGGTACAGTGGACCACTATTAGGTATTATCTAAAATACAAAATAAATCTATTTTTCATTAATCCAATTCTTTTTGGTTGCCCCTTCACCCGCAAAATAACATAATAATATAAATTTTGAAACAAAAACAAAAAATTTATTATATTTTGAAAATAATAACAGATTAATACAGGAACAGTTGCAATTTAGTTGAAGTTATTACTTAAGTACAAAAAAATCAGCGCACATTAAAATTTGCAAATGAAATGTCAAAGTACTTATGAGTAAGATTGAGCCTGGAAATTTCAAGAAATAATTTTGGGTCTGAGAGCAACATTATGAAATCATTGACATCAACAGCAGATACATCTACAGTTTCAGGAGAAATAAACTGATTTCCATTCAATTTGCGTCTCATGAAACTTACTTGAATAGAATCATCAACAATTAGACTACAGTTATATTTATCAAAGACAGTAAATACAAAACAAAATATTTCTTACTATGTTAAATAAATTATTTTTATTTGTTTACTTTATTTTACAGTTAAATCTACTTTAAAACAATCTTTCTTTATAGAAAATAAGCAATTATTAAATATTTTGAACATTCTGCATTACAGGAGCAGAGTGGATTGTGGACCACTGTGCCCAAGGAGTGGGTGGTCCACTATACCCCATGTTGAAGTTCAATAAATAATCATATTAATATTGTTTATAGATTTCTTTTAAACAAATTAACTTTAAAGTAAAATAAAAACAAGTAGCTTAGCTTTGCAAAAAAGCTGTTTTATTTTATTTATCTACATCCTTTAATTACTAAAAAAATAAAAATATGATGAAAAATTTTACTTTTAGAAGCTCAAAACAAACAATCAGGATAAAATAGTTCAATCTGAGCTAAACATATTTTATGAAGGCTATAAATAATCATTGCAGTGCTGTTGTCTATTAGGATAGAAGAGAAGATTAATTTTTTTTAAATAAATAAAATATTAGGGGGTGGTCCACTGTGTCCATAGGTCCAGTGTGTACCGGTCTCCCCTAATCGAGTAGGGTTTAATTTTTTGGTAAAGGCTAAAGATTTTTCAGAAAATTATGTTTGAGTTTTGAACCAAAATTTTGGACGTGACAGTACGATACAGAAAAACCTACCGTCACGTGACAAAAGTAATTTATCTAAAAATTGAAAACTATTCGATTCCAAATCGCTTCAATAGTCAGCTGTACCAATTGTATGCCTTTACGTTTAAAAATGAGTCAGAAAATGCGTCAAAAGTTTTTCCGTTTGATGCGTAAAAAGATGTCTCATGGATGGATGTTATAGCAGGATAATGATCCTCCAAAATGTTGACAAATTGATTTACAGTTAAGAAAATTAAAGTTTTGTGTTGGTCTAGTCTTCAATCCAATTTAACATATTTGGAAACCCATCTGATGAAAAGTAGGAACACAGAAGCATTCTTCAAAAGGCAGAACGAACTACTTCAGGATCTTCAATCGGAATGGGCGAAATTCCCTATGTCCACCTTAGAAATCCTTGTTAATTGTGCCGCACTCATCAAAGCAAAAGGATATGCTATAACTAAATATTTCTGTGTTTTGTTACATTAAGACGCCTAATTTCAATGAAAGTTTAGAAAAACTGAATTAAGTAATTTTACTAATTTTCGAATTATTTTAAATTTATGCATATGTTCGCAATTGCTCTAATTTTTTATTTTGTTGAGCCTTAAAAGAGGTACAAATTACTAATTTAATTCATCAAGAAATTTTGCTTACAGAAAAAGTTAGAACAGAAAAAACATATCGTCTGAAAACTTTTGCAAGCTACTATATATTTTAAAGGAGGCAACAAAATACCTTTATTGTTAAATGTTTATAGAATTTTATTGATTTCAATACAGAATTTGTGCACACGAGTTGAGGTACCTAGTTAACATTGATCTTATCAGTGTTTTAATCAAGCAACTTATTTTCCACCCATGCTTTGTAACCTGCAGAATTATTAGTATAAAATGAAAATAAATATAAGATCCCTAAGATAATTTTTAATTAAGAAGATAGAGTAGTAATGCATTTATATAAGTAAAACATCCTTGAAATAAAACCATACATGCTAAAAGTAATAACAATAGACTTAAAGGCTTCTAAATAACTTTTAACACACAGATCAAATTTAAAAATAGAACAGATAACTACAGCTTTAGCCGGATTACATACCAAAGTACATAGCCTTTACAGATCAATATTAAAAATAGTAAAATAATTTATCCGTCAAGATTTTATTCCCCATCATTATCAGTGTATCAATAAAAATCTCAATGCGCAAGCGAGAAAATGTGCAATGATCCTTTGGGTTATTTAGAATATGGCTAGAGATGTTTTATAAATTAAAAAACAATAGGATAAAATAATTCTCGTTCACTGATGAATTTGTTTAAATCGCCTTCTTTCATTATGCTTGTGATCTCGTGTTTGTTGTTCAAGTTTTTGCGAAAATAGTTTATTTTATCAATATTGATCTTGAGAATATTGCCGATTGTGGTTACGAAATTTATTTATCTCGTTATTAAAAGCCTTTAAGTGTACCTGTTATCACTTTTAGCATATATGGTTTTAGTTTAAAGTAATGATTTTTAAAAACATGAAAAACTTTTTTTAAATTAATTTTTTACTCACTATATTAACTTGGACATTCAAATATTGACCGCCATACCCTTTTGAAAGCGGTACCTACTTTTTTCGTAGACCTAACATATATATAGCTTTCATTTCCGTGTGAATTAATAACTTACTCAATGGATACATTACCAATGTTCATAGTATTATTGGGATGCACGTGTTACGATATAAAATAGAAAATATTAATTACTCAATTAAGTCCTTGTTTAAAATAACGTATTTCAATTTCTGGTGTGCGAACGTATAAAGTCACATAACTATTTTCATAAAATTATTGTGGCAGTAAAATCGTAGAATAAAGTGTAATAACTTTACACAGTACTATTAAACTCACCACAACATGCTATTTCATCACCAAATCGTCGCCAAGTGATAAGAATGAGATCATTCAACTGATACGTATGTCTACTTTATGAATATTAATGCGAATCTTGAAATAGGGATCGTCTACTTGTTATAAATTATCCACTACCTTATAATTCTTAAATGGAAACACCTACTTTTGACACCCTATTTGTGTTCCGGGGATCCAGGCAGCCCGGAAAAAGAATACAGTTTATATAAATTTTCTAAAATAAGCATATAGTGAAGAGGTAAAATCTTGAGGATGCTAATGTTAAATCCCCATGACAATATTTAATTTATATCTTACCAAAAAATCCCGTTAAATTCTTTTAATGAGATACAATTAATAGACGAAAATATATTCAAGACATCTTTTCAATTCTAAACATTTCTAATGTTGCAAATTATTTAAAAAAATAAGAAATTAGGAATTATGACTTACTTTAATTTTTACATAAAACAAACCATAATCGTCAAGAAACAGGGTATGCTCTTTTACAGCTCATTCATATTATTAGTTTTCGAGATATAGAAACAATTTACTTTTTGACGGTGCTTTGATACCATATGATCCCCAGAAATGAAAATCTTTGATAGCTACCATACAATTTTTGTGGGATTTACTTTTATATAAAGCGAGTTTATTTAATACTTTAAATTTCTATATAATTTTTACTGGTGCCTAATTGAGTATTTTTTGGATCTTTTACTTGTTTCAATTAGAAATGTAGATAGGTAAATTTATGCTTGCCCCCCTCCGCCCTTTCCCAATATCATTTTTCAAATCTGAAATATTTTATGTCTAATCTGCTCTTTACAATATATGCTCTTGCATATATGTTCGGAAAATATGTCGTCTCAAAAGTTAAAAAGAAAGTGTGAATGGTGAGGGAGGGGGGTGTATAGCCCAAGAATTTTGAAATTAATTTCAAATAATTTTAATTTGCAATAACTAGCTTTTATTTATTCTTTTCGTCTTTCATTATTCATTTTACTTATTTCAATAATCGCGTTTCCAAAAGATAGTTTACCATTAACTAAATATCTTGACAGCTGTCCCCATGTTTTTTGTACGCCAAACAAAGTTTAAAAATACATGTTTTTAATGATTCGGCTGTAGTAGACTATTGCTTTACAAGTTACGAATCATTACGAAAGGGATATTACTTTGAAAAAAGTTGAACGACACTTCGTTCAGCAATTGAGTTAGAAAATTCGATTACAAAATTCCATCTTTACACACAAGATCTAAAGTAAAGTTACGTGATAAAAGCGTGTAACAAATAGTCAAACGGTGTCAGAAGTACGTCCCTAAATATTATTTCATTTAGTCGTACTTAACGTATTTCAATTTATCTGACTTCAATTAAACAATAAATTTATTTCAAAACAAACGCATCAAACCAAACGACATTTCATTCTCATGACAACAAACAGTTCCGTTGCCATTCACGAAAAAAATTACAATCTACTTTCAACAATTTACAGCGTAATATAATTTGATTGCAGAATATATAAAAATATTTCAGAATTAGTTTCAAGAAGCGGGGTGAAAATTATTTTATAAAGTATGGTAACTTTGGTGGCTTCAAACCCGCGTATTTTGATAGATACTGAAATTTTATTACATATTTATTTCAACATTTACCCCAAACTTTCACTACATTATAACTAATATCCATATTTATATTAGAAGCAAACAAATTTATATAAATACGTTGATTATTCGATCACGTTCACAATTGAGACGATAATAATATCAGATATAGTCACTTCTAGAAAGATTATTATCCACTAGAGATACAAAACAATGTTCGGGATTCAATAAATATTTTGTAAAAAAGTAATATACAAAATTGTCACGAATAACAAAGAATACAATAGTTATTACAATATCCTAACGTTCAACAATTTAACACTAATACAAATGAAAACATGACGTTTGCGCAGCTATTTCATAGATATAGGAACTTTTAGATTACACACAAACTGTAAAAACGATTATTGAACCTCCAGTAGAACCTCCAGAACCCCTTCCGCTACGTAGAGTACGACCTTTATTGACATGACCTCACTTTTGATCTGGCGGACACCCCTCCTACACTGTAAAAAATTTTCAGAAACGTTTCTGAAAGTAACGGAGACCTGTGCTGCACGATACTAACAGAAAGGTTTCTGATTCGATAAGAAAAATGTTTCGGCTAAAACACGGAACCTTTCCGATTCGTAATGAAACCTTCCTGAATATATCTGAAACCTTTCTGAATATATCGGAAATCTTTCATTACGGATCGAAAAAGTTTCTGAATATATAGGAAATCTTTCAAAATATATTGGAAAAGTTTCTGCATATATCGGAAATATTTCATAATATATCGGAAACTTTTCTGAATGTATCTAAAACCTTTCTGAATATATCTGAAGTGTTTCTGAATATATTTTTATCTATTTTTATTATATATTATCTGAATTTTAAAAGAATACTTGAAAAGATTAGAATTTCTGTTCTTTTAAATATTCTAATCAAACTTTTTTTTTATAATGATTCTTTTTTCTAGGCGAAATTATTCGGTATAATGCGTGACATTTTTCAGTTTGTATCAAAATTTTATCAAATATGTTTTAACCCTAATATTTAAGAATATTCACGCAGTGAATATTGGGGAATGGAGATATTACCTTGTTTTTTAACATCATGAAAAAAATATGGGATTCATACAGCTTCACAAATCAAGTATTTATTTTTAAAAAATAAAAAAAAAATAGCATATATACTTAGAAAGAAAACTTTCAAAACTTTTCATTAACATGAAATAGACAAACTAAAGCTATACTAATATATTTTCGATACATTTCAAATAATCTAACTCCCAGCAACATAAAATGATTAAAACTTATGTATGAGCTTTCCAAAAGCAATGCAGCTTCAGAGATCTGTTTATCTGTTAATTTTTTCGGTCCTTAAAAGGTAATTTTTCATATTAAAACAAGACATTTCACAAAAATTCTCATCTTAAAACTGGGCCCTTCACAAAATTTTTCGTTCCAAAACCGAATCCTTCACAAAATTCTTTGTCTTAAAAACAAGACTTTACCACCTCAAAAACTGAACTTTTCACAAATTTAATGATTTAAAAATAAAATCTGACCTATCACAAAACAATTGAACTTATCAAAGTGCATAGCTTATTTATGTGTAAAGGATAGATACAAAGGAACCTGATATAACGATAATTTCAAATTCACAAAATTATGACCGGAATTTTTAAAAATATTAAAAAATACTTCAGTTTCACAATAACAGGAAACAGGACCCTGTGAGAAAAATCTGGACGTAACCCTGAGATTAATAAAAACAACTAGGAATTTTCTTTTCAGAATTAGAATAAAATAAATAAATATAGTTTGTTTACTTTAAAACGATATTTTTAAAGTCAGACAAGTCAATTTTCAATATATAGTATTGTAAAAGTTAGAGTTCTGAAACATCGTTAAAAATATATATATAAACAAACACACAGTACCGCCGGTAGATATTATTCTTTAAGAGATAAAATTGCTACTAAATGGTATTATAAATCATATTTATTGAAGCAACATTTTAAAAAACTTAAAATGAGAGACAAAGGATTTGTATTTTTATATTTTAGAGTATATTTTAATAATTATCCTTCCAACTCAAAGTATCTAAATGCTCATGTAAATAGTCCTAAATGTTAGTGTTAAGACATTTGTTAAAAATATTGATATAAACTGAAAAATATCACGCCATGTATGAGATAATAATGAATATAAAACAGAATCATTATAAAAAATATTATTAGAATATTTAAAACAGCAGAAATTCTTACCTTTTCAAATATTCCTTTTTTAAAATTCTCTTTTTGGACCGCTCGAATAACTAACATAATATTTTCCACAGCCCCAACAACGTGCTGCTTTAGATTTGCCGTTAACAGGGTAAACTGCTTGAAATAGTTGAGAAGAGAAATATTTGGAATGCGCACGAACTGGTTTGCTATAGAAGAGGGTCGGTTTCAATCACCTAAACCTAAACATTCGGAAAGGTTTCTGATGGTTTCAGAAAGTGAAAATAGCTCTCAGATATCCGATGGTATCACAAACATTCCTGTTAGAATACTAAACGTTCCAAATATTTTTTACAGTGTATATATCATTGGACGCTTACTGTGTACGCAGCCTTGCATTGAATCCAGCTGTCTGCCCATGAATACAATGACAAAGAATTTCCAAGGAAAAGTTTTGGCAAAACACAGATTTACTTCCATAGAGTAGTATGGGTAGATATTTTCAAATTTGATAATTTAACATTATGACGGAGTTGCTACAATTTTCATAGATATATATTTTTTATAGAAAAAAAAAACTACAGGTTCACGTAAATTCATCGCAAATATTTTATATTAGTTCAAAATAAAATGTTATGTAAGGTCAACAAAAATAAAAATTTTATTAAGTATTACTCATAAAAATATGATAGAGGTATAAAAATAAGCAAAAGTGATAAACAAATGCGTAAAATTTTTAAAAAAATGACTAATATTAACCAAAATGCAGGAATCATTGCTTTCGCGCATTGAAAGTGGGATGCAGTTGCAATAGAAAGTGGACCGGTGAGTCATCCCTCCGTTCCATTATGAAGCTCAGTGTCATTTACCTACTGATTCATATTATCAGATGATTTAATTAAATGTTGATTCATATAAAGAGGAAATTGAATTGACTCATAACTTTTGATTCAATTAACTCTTTATGCAAGGAAATGTTTCAGTTACCCGTCGATTTATATAAGGAGAATATGCAATTAAAGGGAAACGTAAAAGGGATTCGTAAAAGGAAATGTTTGAATTAACCTTCGTTTCATATAAGGAGATGTTTCAATTAATCAGCTTTTCAAGTTTTGCAGCTAATTCAATTAAACGTTTATTCATTTAAGGAATTTATTCAATTAACTGTTTTACGAAAGCCCAAACTTATATAAACAGAGTCGCCGAATTTCATAATTTTTTATTATAATGAGTAATTTTATTCACCATTGTCACCGTCACAAAAGAAATTTTCACAAAACAAAAATTGAATATGGAAACAACTATATTCATCTGAAAAGAAAAATAATAATCGAAAATTTCTTGTAAAAATATAGATTATGCCCAAACCGGACCATTAAAGACGGGTTATCAGATTCGATGCAGGACTCTACACCGATTAATTTTGTGAAAATAGTTTTCATTATATGATAAATTACATAAAAATAACTATATTAGAAAATATTTAATTTCATAAACAAATGCAGCTATCATTTAGTTACATTTCAAAAATAATCAATTTAATTTTCTAAACTGTAGTTACTGTTTAATTCAGTTAACATTTTTTAAATGAAACTGTTTTTAACATAATACACATTAGAGATAATTTAATTAGAATTTTAAAAATGTAGTTAGATTTAGCTTGTAATGGGTAAACTAATTGAGCTCCATTTTTATAGAATTTAATTTAGATTAACTTTAATAACATTAAAGGTTAACAAGAGTTACATTCTGAACAAACGTAACTGACATTTTGATTTCAATTTCAAAATAATTTAATTATATTTTAAAATATGTAATTAGAATTGACTGTTAATCCATTACATGTTAACTGGACTACGTTTAAAAAACGTAATGGGAAATTCCTTACATTTTGAAAGATGTAATTAGAATTTATATGTAATTTAGTACACGTTAACGTGATTATATATTTGAAATACGTCATAAGAATTACCCATTAATGCATTACATGCTAATCTAATTACATTTCGAAAGATGTAATTAGAATTGACTTGTAATCCGGTACACAATGTGCAATTATACATTTTAAACATATAGCGGAAAATATCTACTAATGCATAACATGTTCAATGTTCATATATTTCTTGTGAGGCGATTTAATTTAATCAATCTAATTTTGTCAATTTGTTATCAGATCCTGATCAAATCAACTTAAACGTTAGCCATGTATGTTATAAGACTCTTACTCCAATTACAAATGTTTGAAACTAGATCAGTCATCCTTCTTTCACTCGAATAGCATAACCCATTTCGAAATACTTCAAAAACTTAAACACATAAAGCTCAAACATTCTTGTTTAGAATCAACACATTAGAAAAAAAATTCCTTAATATTTATATTTGTTACTTCGTAAAGTCTCTTTTAAAACCTTCTGCGTTCCTTTCAGTTTATCCCTAAAAAAGTGTGACAAATATTTGAACGCTACCGAATACACAGAACCAGAAATATTTCTGTTTGAAGCAAAATAATTCTGTTCCGGAAGTCGTTAAACTCAATAATTTAATTCAAAAAATTTTATACGTTCAGAATTTCAAATATTTGAAGCTATTCTTTCGTATAACCATTCACAATATAAAAATATCAAGTAAAATATAAAAGATGAATAGATATTTATGATACCGGGTGGTTATATAAGTATCTCTATTTGGATCTGCCTATAGCTTGATGAAATAACTCGAATGAAACAAAAATCGGCACACTTACTATTCGAGAAGGGGGAAGAAGAATGGAACAATAATAAAAAATAATTGCAATAATCACCGACAGATGGCGCTATTGAGCGTGAAATGCAATGTGCAATACAAGAACAAAGAATTAAGGCGTCATACCAGATGGCTTACCTAATTTATTAGAAAATGTCACAGTGAATGTGATTACGCTTTGGCATGGCAGTTCAAATCATGTTCAGGTTCTACATGACCACTGTGCTGGAGGACTCGATCCAGGGGGTGCACGACGTGCTCAACTGCGGGATGTAACGCATCAGGAGTGATGTTTCGCACATGTTGTGATCAAGACTCCCTTATCATAGATCAGACTTGACAATCCGGAGAAAGTCTATGGGAGAAAATGTCCGCGGTAATTGCCAACTTATTGACTTTCTCCGGAAAGTATCGCCGCCTGGTGGATACTACCGATACTAGTTCATAAGCAAATGCATAGAACAAATGGAGCTGTGAAAAAATTTCGTGTTATATCGTGTCGTAAATACTCCTATTACCATGGAGATCATGCATATTAATGACGATTGATGGCGCTAGTAGCAGGACAACCATGCGGTCAAAGGAAACTTGCTGAATGTTGTTGGAGATAAACAATCAACATGGCACATTTTTTAATTTCTTTATTTAAGTTTAATTTATTGTAATTAATAATGTTTTTTTTTTAATTTTAGCAATCTTTTTCTTTGTTTTTTTTTCTAAAGTTTTTTTTTTAAATATCTTCTTTAATTTTTATTTTCCATCCATAAATATGGATATCATTTTAAAGCATTTAAATAGTTAAATTTCAATATTTTATTTATTTTTCCATTAATATAATTTTCTAAATTTTATTCCACATTATTATTTTGGATCAGCGGGTATTAGCAATTTTCACCCTAGCAACATCAACTCCTGATATTCACTAGAGTACAAAGGAATGTACGGGTCGTTTTGGGAAAGGTGACCTCATGATAGCGTCACGTATGCATTCTCAATATCACTTTTACAGAGAGTGACCACTTCAAAAATTGACCCAGCCAATCTCTGAGGAACGAGAGGGGCGGCAAAAAAAGGCCCCCATTGGAGGTGGCAGGCTCCCCTCTGAAAAAGCCTTCAGTGTTCCTGAATTTTTTACACAGTGCAACATCTCTGATGTAGACGTCCAAGTAACGTGTAGCTTCGGGTCGGGGCGACCTAGCCCTAACGCCAGAATGCAGTTATCTTCAGCTGTCAGTATGGGTGAGCCATTTTTTTTAAGAATAAGATTCTCGTGCCCGGCTGGTCCATTTTAATTTAATTTTATATTTTTATGTGACAGTAACTTTAGGCCTCATTCTTTTATTCTCAAATTTATCAATTTTTTTTAACTATTATTTTATCAAAATTTTAAATAATTATTTTCAAGGGAACATTGTGCCCATATTCATTAATAGTTTATTTTTAAATTTTATTCTCACCTCTTCCACAATGTCTCCAAGATAATAATTATCTGGAATGTAAAAAATTCTAGTATTCATTTTGAAAACAATGTAGTTCCATGGTGACTATGTAAAATTCAAGTCTGTACATTTTTTTTAAATAACCATACAAATAAATTACGAATTTTATTTGTAATTTTTAGTTTTGTGAAATTCTTTATAAACAGTAGTTATGTGTTTACTAAAATATTTGGGTATTTCAGGTACTTAAATTAATTTTAAAAATACTGTATTTATACGATTATTAAGATTTTGTATTTATGTGTCTTTGTTCTCTTTCAGAGTCGCGAGAACCATTTTTAGCAATTTAATTCTAATTAATTTCTTTTTAATTAAAATAAAAAAGTTATTTTTTTGTAAAATTTTAGGATGCTTCTTTTCCGTTATTTTCTCTTTCTTTCTTTGTAATTGTATGCATTAAGTGCATTCCCTTTCCTTTTGCAATTTTTTTTTATTATTATTTTGCGGTCACAGATATTCTAGATCAGCGTTAAAAATATCGAACCGGAGCTTGCTTATTTTTTTTATCGTCTTCACAACGCGGCGATTAAGCAATAAAGCTCTTCAAAATTGTACTAACCACTTTTCTTTCTCTTTTAACAACTTGTGATACCTTGTAGGGAATTAACACCCAAAATCTCCCCAACAAATGTGAGGCCTGATACTATGATAAGGAGGCCTTGGTTGTGATATGCGGTAAAGTCATTAAGGTTTGCGATACCTCAACGGTACACAATATTACACATTACATGTCACACTGAAAAGCGCCATCTGTCGGTGAATATTGCAATTATTTTTTTTATTGTTCCATTCTTCTTCCCCCTTCTCGAATAGTAAGTATACTGATTTTGGTTTTATTCCGCTTATTCCTTCAAGCTACAGACAGCTCCAAAGAGATACTTATATTATAACCACCCTGTATAACAAAAGCTTAGGTGACAATAAAATTCCGTTAGATGTCAAGTACTTTTCTAGTTACTAGCACAGGAACTTTCAAATAAATTTTCGGTTTTTGTTTCGATCTGAATCTTTAACCATTTCTGAACAATATGCAAAAACTGTATTCAAATATGTACATTATTTCTTGAGTTATAGATGAGTATAACTGAAGGTAAGTGTTTATTCAAAATTTAAGATTAGTTTTCTCAGATTAGTCAATTTTAAGTTTTCGTGCACTATTTACCTTCAAACTATTATATATAAGCTACAGTTTTAAAGATTTAACCATATGTGCGTTTCTTCATAGTTTACATGCTAAAAAATAGACATATTTTGGTTTTATTTTGTTACACTCTAAAGCTTTAAAAAATCATTTTTCCAAGTTTTAAATTAAAGTAGTTTTTTTTTGTTAGAATCATAACACACTTACCTCTATTTTGGTCAAAACTTGTTTTCTATAAGTATAATTCATAGTTTCATCATTTGCGCTACACTTAATGATTTTCACTCACGTATTAGGGATATGAATTTTAAAATAAATATATTTCTGTATATACAACCTTTATTTTTCTATGTAATATACTTAAAAATCTTTATACTTAAGAATCTTATACTTTCGGTAGAACGGAAAAAAATTACATATTTGAGTTTTGGTACTCTGAAAATGGTGAATTTTGATCGTTTCGACAAACTCTAAATGGTCCTATGCCCTCTTAAGTAACAATTTTTGCGAGAATAAAAAAAATTAAAACAACTATTATCGCTACTATTTGTTTTGGAAAGAAATACCCTTGACTAGTTTCTACCCCATATTATATTTTTCTGACTAAATATAGAAAATTATTTTTGTTTATAGAGTCAGATTTTGGAAGTCTGGTGATTCTTAAAAATTACATTTTAGAAATGAAGTCAGGCGGTAGTTTTTATGCTTAATACTCTGATTAATGAAGTATACATTTCAAATAGAAATAAGAGGAACAGATGTGTTAACTCATGCACAGATGTTTGGCGAGTTTTTCGTTGGCGTGATTTTCAAGCCTTCGCCAAACCAATAACTTAATACAATAGCTAGGTTGTCATTAAAGGAAAAAATTCCTTAAATCTGGGGACTTTTTCCCATTTTATAACAGATTAAAAAAAAGAAAAACTGTGCGTGAGTGTCTGACATCATAGCCGAAAATTGAACACAGGTGTTAACCCTTTCCGGCGCGGAGTAAGTCTGTTTGCAAAATGATGAAATAATGGACTGACACCGGAATTTACAGACGAATTTATTTGAAAATAAAAGCTTGCTTATTTTCCGGTACTGAATAAAAGAAAAATTTTAATTAAATACTCTTGGGGCCGTTTGTCAGTTTTGTAATTAAAATTAGGTGTCCTTTTTTGTGACCACCGCCCGTTAAAGGGTTAATAGTGTTTAAAAAAATTAATGAAAGCTATATTGAATGCTTAATTGTATAATTTTGATAAAAAGCAACTACAAAAGTCATTGATTCATTAACAATCGGAATACAACATTTAAAAATGTTCTACTTTTAAATAAAATATCACATTTAATCAGATATAAAAATTACATAAAATACAATTAAAACATTAAAAAAATAAAAAATTAGAGCAAACGTTTCAGGCTATAATTCAGCCCCTCATCAGTGCAACTACGTACGTTGACCGGAGAATTTTCAACCATGTTTATAGTTAATAAAGTTAACCAGTTAAAACATGAAAAATTTTGACGAACTTCCATTAGAGTATCCATTTTGCCATTAGTTATTTTGTTCTACTTTTAATCCTTCTGTAAAAAAATAAGAAAATACGGGTTTTCTATAATGTATAATAAAAATTGCTTTTTACCGATATAATCGAAGTGCATATGTTTAACAGCATAATCACTGACAATGCTCTAGCCTTTAGAATAAAATCATACCACACACAGATAACACAAAATATTATGTTAGCATTAAATTCTAGTAATTAGAATATGCTAAAACTAAATTGTTTTAGTTAACTATGATTTTTTTAATATTTTAACTAACAGTTAATTTTATTTCATGGATGGATTTGAATTAAATCCAATTTATCAGACATTTAATAATGAACCAAACAAACTAAAGAAGTACTCACCTTTTCTGCAGCATGATGATCGTAACACAGACTGACAAATGCAAAATCAAATTATGAAGTTTTATAATAACACGTGTAAATTAAACTTCACAAGCCAGTAGAAAATTTCATGAATTACGATCGAAAATTCAACCTTGTTCATTAGAAAAACATGAAAAATATTTACATCTTCTTCATTTTAGAAATATGTTTCAAAACAGATCTTCAATGAGTTAGTTAGTTGCCTTAGATGTAAATAAACTCCGGTATTTCAGTTATAATAGGAAAATTTACTATCCGTAATTCAAATGGTGGAATTCACTTAAAAGGAATTGTCTGATAAGCATTCAACGTACGGGTCGGAAAGTACACAGATGATATCATCAGATACTGTTTGAATCATCCTATTCCTTACAATTCAAATTTCCCAGTTTTGATGAAAGGCTGCAAAGCGGCTGTATATTTGGTCCAGCACGTTATGGTAGCTATCAGTGCTATATATGTAATCGAAAAATTAGTGCTATCATTCAACGATATACTGAAATAATATCATTGTAATAACAGCTTTTAAAATGGATTTTTTAAAATTGCGTGCGAGGAGTTGAACAAGAAAGCTTGCTTTTTTCCACGCATGAAGCATCTGATGTGTGAAGGTACATGATTATCATTACCTAAGTGAAGGATGTTTCAGGTGACTCTTACTAACATTGTATATTTCTCGCAAATTTTAATATGTCACGAAACTCGAGGCGTGTTCAGTGCAACTAACAGATGTGATAAAATCTTTCCTGTCAATTCTGGGACGGTAAGGGATAAAGATCCAGCGAATTTTTACGTTAGCAAAAACCCGCTTTCGTATCGTATGCGAAAGCTGGATTCTATCGCGACCTACACGTTATATATGGCCGGTGCATCACGTTTAAAACGTCACATGGAGTGGATAATTTTTACACGGCGATTGGTGCAAAACGGTGGACGCGCTACTTTGCACTAATCGCGGTGTAAAAAATTATCCATTCCACATGACGTTTTAAACGTCGTGCACCGGCCGTGTATAACGTAGGTTGCGATTCTATACGAAAGTGGGTTTTCGCTGATGTCACAAATCGCCCGCTTTTCGGACGCCTCTGGTAGACATAAACAAAGAGCTCTATCTCATATAACGTCATCGGTAAATTTGGTATGTTACCGGTCGAAAGTAATGTGCCTATTTATTAAAGTGACATCATACGGTGCACACATTGACGCTTGGCGATTCCTTTGTCCAGAATTACCTCAACCAATCAAATTTTATATCCCATAAGTCACAACTCTTATATCGATGTACCCTATTTACAGCGTCTAGAAGATTAGTGTGGCAATCGGCTATTTCAGTAATGCTATAAAAAGTGCTAAAAAAGTTTAATCCCAAAAATGTTGAACGATGCTGAATGAAGAATATCAATCGCAGAGACATCTAGCTCTTCACTGGCCTAAATGCTTTCTCAATGGAATTCTTATACAATGTTTACATTTGAACTACCAGATGTAATTACACGATCGACATTTGTCGATAGTATCGTTCAATATTTATGGGATACAATTTTTTAGCAATTTTTGGTTGACCGATTACTACACTGTATCTTCTACTCAAAAGGCTGACTGTACGTCATTAAGACGGTTCAAGACCCTATAAAAAGTCCTATAGCGCGGAATAATTTGAAGGGACAAAAATTGACGTAAAAGAAATATCAAAGGTCCTCCATTGTCAGTATTCTAATTATTTCATTGGCTGTTAAGGGAGACATTGCTAATACAGGGATGTCCAGGTGACAGTATTACCCCAACATTATTTTTTTTCGAGCTACTAATTTTGAATCATTAGGTTAATATTGTGTCGCCCGAGAGTAGCGGCAACTTTGACGCCTCGCGTGGCGTGGTCGCTTCATATTGAAAAGTTATTGATGTTCGATAGCGTGATCTGCACGCTAACAGGAATTAAAATAAATAAGGAAGACTATCGTATTTTTTTCTGTAAAACAGCATAAAATCAAAGCTTTTAAGCAAGTCGAATTTATTAAGGTAACAAAAGAAAAATTTAAAATAAAGCCAAAATTTTCCTTACATTTAATTATTCAGTGATATCATTTACGTACAAGTTCACTTTAATTATTCGTCTTTATAGCGTTTGAATTTCAACTAAAGCATATTTTAATAACTGAACTATTTCATTAATATTTTACTTTCTTTTTTTTAAATGAGTCCGTGTTTAATAAAAAATAAAACATTACTACTTTTACTTGAGTACATCTAATTTATAACTTTAAAAAGGATGTATCGAAATTACCACCCAATTATTAATTAAAAAATATACAAATACTGATTGTAATCTATTGAACAATAACAAAATTATATATATATATATAGCATTAGTTTGCATGGACGTATGTAGGATTTTAGTTATTAAGGGCCAGTAGTACCTAGCTCGTACATTCTCTTAGCGTAACCGCAGAGAACAGAATACTTGAAAGGGTTATTGCCTCTCCTTGGAATTTTAAATTTATTAAAATGTATTTTCTTTATCTCCGATTACTTGAGAAAAAATTATTATTTCTTACTGTCCTTAGAATATTTAAACAGCATCAAGAGCAAAAGGAACAAAGATTGTTTTGTTAAGGGGCATATCCAGGGCCTAATTACCAACGAGGCAAACTTCACCAGTTAAAAAGAACACAAATTTTTTTCTAATTCATGACTGTAATTTTGCATGAATATGCCGTTTAAATGTGATGAAAATGTCTATTAAAATTTACTTCCTTCCGGGCCCTTCGAAGGTTGTCAAAAAACCTTTTTCTAATCCTACATACCCCACTCCAAAAAATGAATACAATCATTCGTTATGCAGTTTTGAATACTAAATTTTGAATTTACTTCACTGACTTTCAAAATCTTTATCTAAATTTTCTCCTTATTTTGACTTAAATAAGAAAAAACAGATTCAGTTTATTTTACACTTTCGTATTTTTCTACCATTTTTTCACACAGGCACCATTTTTCACGTTTTTCGATAATGTCTTAACGAAAAAGTAGAATTTTGTGTTTTCCTATGATTTCTTTCAAAGAACAGAAACTTTACACTTTTCTATAAGATGAAATATTTGTAATCCGGGATATTTTAGAGGTTTCGTTAACCCTTTCAGGGGCAAGCAATTTTGTTCCTGTAACGTCGAACTCACACCGGTATTTACGAAATAATTTAGTTCAAAATAAGGAAAAGCAATTTTTCAAGTTTTCCCCGTCAAAGATAAAAAAGTAAAATTTAACTAGACGTTTCTGGTTCGAATCGGATTAAAATTAGGTGGTATATAATATATACCACCGCCCCTCAAAGGGTTAAAAAGGGGGACGTTTAAAAATATATCGGTACAGTGAAATATTTACTCTAAATCGGGAACACCTGGTAACTATTAACATTTTTCACAAAAGTACCACACATCACGCAGGTAATTGAATATTTATGTGAAAACACTTGGAAATTTGGGGAAAAGGAGAACAAGGAGAGTAACAGGAATTCAGTTTCCTCAAAAAAATATTTTAACTGGATTATGCTGAAATGATATTGCACTATACAAAGTTTCTGCAGAAAAAATTGCAACAAAAACAGTCGGTTTGATAACCTAAAACTAATTCAGTCAAAATTTACTCTTTTCAGTAACACTCTTCATATGATTTTGTGAATTCTTATCACAATTAGAGTGCAAAAGAAATATTTAAGTTTCCATAAACAAATAGAAGGATCATCCAGTGTTGTAGACACTCTTATTTTTGTCGGAAAATTTCATTTCCTCGAATCTTATTTTCGCAATCAACAACAAAATTCCCACGAAAACTTTTTGCCATCCATTACTTTTGTTTAAGTGGTTTTCAAAAGGCATGCTTTCATAGGTGGGTGTATCATTTTCAAAACATAGAAATCTTTGGTTTTCGCTCCAGCAAATTCCTTCAGGGTAACTTCACCTTCTCTGTGATAAAAATTCCCTTGTGATAATCTCTCCTGTGCTACCTTTCGATTAATTTACGATGATCCATAAATAAATCATCGAAATTTTATACACAAATCAGAATATATGTATACAGGCAAAATGCTTGGGTGAGCGTAACTGTCCATGGCCGAGGATGCTCCGAGCCAATGGGTCGGCGAGCCAGTTCCAGCTGACATGGCACCTTAGACACAACGCTGAATTCTTCAAAATCTGATAGTTAGTCCTCGGTAGAGCCCTTTCATTTAGGAGAGGGGCTACATATGGGAAATAAAAGTGATTGGTCAAGAGGGCAAAAACAGGCTTGGTTAGCATTATATGTAAGTAGATTCGTCCAAAGACTACTCCCAAGTTATGTAATGTGGGTTTGCCATAGTTTGGACAAACACATCCGTCTCCGCGAGCACCCTTTACTTATGTCGCTACATTCTTATCCTTTAAAAAGTCTCTAATCCTTGATTAGTTGGCTGAAAATACGAAATGAGTGCCATTATATATTACAGAGTCCCTCAGAACACATTTACAGCTTCAAAACATCCAGAGAATATCGGATTCAGCATAATTTATATCATCTGAATAGGTCTACTGGTCCTATAAACAGACATAGTTATCCTATATATATTAAAATGTCGCACTTATAGACAATCTACGAATGACTGATATTTTTGGGCAATTATAGATTAAAGGAAGGCTGAAAGAAACCAGAAATCTAATGCGCATGCACGTCAGATAAGAGAATTCCAGAGATTTTCTAAATCGAATGCATTATTTGTGAAATTCGATATCCACATCTTCTGATTATTTAGTAGATTGGTTTCACAGGATATGACAATCAAATAATATGTAAAATTACTGTATGACGTCAGGAGGACGATTGTGGTTGAAAGAGGTTGTGACATATGCACGGGGTGCATGCTCAGTTCGGAAGCTTTTGTCCAAACTATGGGAAACCGCATTCCAAAACATGGCAATATTCGCCTAGACTAGTGATAAAAGTCAACAACCATTAGCTTGGCGATAATGTCAGGCTCTAAGATTTTTGTCCAAAATCCTTTTAACCAACCCAATTTCATTGCTCTTATGTCGCTACTCTGTGATGCGCACTGCTGAGATTATACAATGTATCAACCGTAACAAAGTTGGGTTTGTAATATAGCTGTTCATTCCCTCAGGCATATAATCCTGGCGAAATTTTTCTTTATCGTACAAATATTGTTATACGATCCACCTATGTTCAGAAGGAAAATAACGTAGAAATCTTTTTTTTTTTATTAGAAACATAACGGTTGAATGCGACAGTCACTTTTATGTTATATTAGTTACATCAATCTTAAATTTTTATTACTCTAGTATATAGTATATACTAGAATTTAAAATTTGTATGTGTCATTTCTTTAGATACGACTTGGATATTTAGTAAAATATCTATACCATTTTCTATTACCTTAAGTATATCATCAATAAAGAAGTTTCAGAAAATAAATTTGAAAAAATTCTAACTTACGTATAATTAAATTTTAAGAACGTAAAATATTACGAACCGATTAATTCACATTGATACAAATAAGAAAATGTATTTAAGAAAATTAACATTGTTAATGCATATTTTCATATTAGTCGAGTTGTTTCTAATCAACGGTTCATTTTTACTTAAAAATTAATTGAAATGGTAACGATGTTTTAAGAAAATATTTATGCAAAGATAATTTAAGGAAATACATAGGGAGACACTGAAAACGTTTATATACATATATAATCATGAATTAAATTAACACAGGAATAAAAATGCAAAATAATAATGATTTTTCTGACGATTACCTGATCCCTTGGAAATAAAACGAAAAATTAAATATCAAAAGACGTTTATTTAATAAATTATAGTTTCGCATTTTCCCAATAATTAACGTTTTGCCTGAAACCTTCAAATTTTAAAAATTACTAAGTTTAAGCTGTTCGAAAATTATTTCTAAAAATTTTATTTACATGTAGCTTAATAAACAATAGTTTGTAGAAAAGGTTGTGTTTATTTAATAAACTTAGTTAGAAAATTTATTCAAAATTTAAAACAGATTGTTTATTTTATAAAATGCGTCCATAGTCTTGGAAAAGAAATAAATTTAAACTGTTTTCTTTATATGTTGTATGTTGAAATTTGATATTAGTGCACAGGTATTTTTATTTACTGCAAATATTACATTTATAGCACGATACTAAATAAATATTATTAGAATATTGTGTTTTTGTCTATCCACGATATTTTCAAAGCACATTTACAGAAATACTATAGAATGCGGAAAGAAAAATACAGGATGCGGCAATGAAACAGATGAATTCGAAAATTTTGCGAGCTATACGAATTTAATAAAGGTAAAAAAAAAATACCACATGAAAGCACAATAACTTGTAATTCAAAAGTTTGACATTTTTTCAAATCGCTAACCAATTGTTCTTATTGCCAGGTGATATTTATAAATGTTTATAATGTAGGAAACAACCCCCGTCATTTTTTGGATCGACTATGACGACATATGAAAAGTTTGGGTATATGTTATAAAAGATTGGGTGAAGACATTCCAATGAACGGAAAATGTTTCTGATGCTGGAGATCAGCTGCAGCACAAGAAACCGTATACCCCGTTCGGAATAAGATATTTTAGTTGTTGTACCTTGAATTTTGTAGGTAGTAACAAGGCTACACTAGATACCGGGCTTGCTCATTCATTATCATGACGTCACAAATGGTGGCTAGATGCGAACAAAGACATACAGCGATTGGTACAAAACGCTCTGTACCAATCACTGGTCGCGGCCAACCACTATTTGTGACGTCATGAGAATGAATCACCAAGCGCGGTATCTAGTGTTGCCCTGGTCCAGGAATTAGAACTGCCTGTTTACAATGCAAAAATTTTAAGTTAATTCATCTGAACAAAGCAGAAGTGAGGACATACAATTTCATATTTATTAACTTATGCGTAACTTTATTTTTTTATTTAAAAAATATATTAAACAAATAATAAATATGTACAAATGTAACAACTTCTAAAATACTCGGAACTAACCGATATAATAACAAAAAATAACTACCAGGTCCAAAAATAACCTAAGAAATTATGAAAAAGCAACAAATCTCAACAGACACTCAAAGTGAATAGTAGCCGGCAATAGCTAATCACAGATCGTTTGACAGCAACAGAGCGAGTTTCTGAACTAATTTTGTTAGTTTTGCAGTCTGAGTTAACTTGAATCACTTAGTCTGTGTACAGGCCATTAAACATGCTATAAAGTGGAATCCATGAAGAAGATTGAATAGGGATTTGAATATTCCACAAAGGATCGTTTGGCATAACACTGAGATTTAAATTAAATAAACGCCCGTAACATATTCAGGTTATGCATTCCCATTTGAACCTGAAGACTGTCCTGCTTGACAAGAGTAAATTGACCTCACATCACCTAGGTTTCGGGCGGCTCACTTTCCTGATTTGACACCCGTGGACATGTTTGTCTGGCGTTTTATAAAGTGAAACGTGTATCCAGTTAGACCAATTAGGTAATGTACTCGTCCAATACTGGGCATGACATGAGTGGTTTTACCGATGACTGATCGAAGTTCTAGCAACGACACTTGGCAGGGCTGTTTTAGCGCAACGTAATACCCTCCTAGGTTATTTATTTTAGTTTTTGCTTGAGCTCGGGTTCGGATACGATTACTGCAACACGTTGAGTAACGCGATTTTGAGACAGGTTTAGTCAGGTGCCAAATAATTTTCACTTTACCATGCATTACTTTTTAATTATTACCTTATTGGGACAGAATGACAGATATATTAAGTTATGAAAATATGTAAAACTCACAAAACTGTTATATGGATTTATATGAGTTTAACACCTATTTTTAGTTGTGAAAACACAATGAAAACACATTGATGAAAATTTGTTTGTTACTAAAATAGGTGATTAATAATAAATATAAATAATAAATAATAATTAAAAACACAGTTTTAAAACATTAAAACTATTTATGATGTAAAATCAGATGTCAAAATCATAAACAGTTTTAACGTTTTAAAACTGTGTTTTTAATTATTGCACCTATTTTAGTAACAAACAAATTTTCATCAATGTGTTTGCATTGTGTTTTCACAAGTTTGAGAAGGTGAATTGGACGTTCTTAATATATGGAATTTTCTATATATTTTTAAACCTATTTAAAGATTTAATTTTTTATTGGTTTAGTGTCACAGATCTTGTGATTAAAAATGGTATTTTTTTAATTTAATAAATTATAAATGTTTTAATAACATTATCTGCGGAATTACTTTTGGTAATAATCAAGATAAAACTTGATTTTCGGAAGTAATGACTATTCGTGTTTTCCTGTCTAGATCTAAAATTGCGTTGTTCGCAAAGGAAAATTCAATAAAGTTTCTTTACTGATTAACTCTTTAACACTACCTCTTTTTGCTGTTATGAATAAATGGACAATGACAATAAATGACATTTATCATTCAATTCGAAACTTTTACATTATTTTAAAGATTTCCTTTGATAAGTGCTCTAACAAGAAAATTTTGTTTTGAAAAGATATTAATATAAAGCTAATATTTCGAGTAGTATATAAATAAAAATCAGTATAGGTAATCAATTGGATAACCAGTATAATAAATATTTCTTATATTACTTACATCACAAATAAAACTTTTTAATTGGCCACATTTAATGTTTTTTTATATATATAAAATCTAAATATATAATTCTCGCTAATGTAACAAACCAATCTTTTGTGGATAAAAATATTACTTCTCATTAAAATGCTAAATATTTTAATCTTCCACCCCTCTTGAAAATTTAGAAATATAATCATTCAATTCGTTTGGAAAAAAGGAATGATATAACGCAGAAACTCCATTTATTGGCTTTTATTCTATAAGCAATATGTTTCTTCGCTGTTATTGTTTTCTCCTAGAAAAAAAAAGGATCAAAATTTTTCAAATTGAGTTTCGATAATCTTATGAAGTTGGCTGCCGTTTTACTGATGAGTTCACTAATTTGATAAAATAGATCGGTATTCTGTTATATGAGCAATATCATCGTTTGTTATCAGGGCTGTCAGAAAGACAAAAAAAACTAGTTTCAAGGGATTTCAAATGGGTATTTAGCGTACATAACAGGATTTCGCAAATTAATGCAGTTTTATTTAATCTTTTAGCATGCTTCACACATCGCAAAATATAGATCAATGAAAAATTAGATTTAATACTAAATAAATTTTTTTGGAAACCGTTTTCTTTTCTTAAAAAAGAAAGAGATTAACATATTTACTCGTGTATAGTGTGCATTCCCAGAAAAAAATTGTTGACCTAAAATGTGGAGTACACATTGCACACTGAATGTTTCTGACAGCTATATGAAACCAGGCGTGCTTTCACTAAACACCCAACGTAGATATATGAATATCTAAGTAAAATAATTGCACTTTTTAGGGCCGTAGTCTGTGTATTATGAACAAATGTACGGTAACGATTTCCCGAGGCACATACACCCTGTTTTTCACATAACCCCATAGATCGGTCGAAGTGGAGATGCCGACGATGTCTTCTGCTACAGAGATCTCCGGATTTGACACCCTGCGATTTTTTTCTATGGCGTTATGTGAAAGATGCCCAACACATGCCCAAAACAATTGAAGATCTCAAAGTACGCATTTGTAATGCGCTTGCGTCGGTGACTGAACAAATACTTCAGAATGTATGGCGTGAAATGGACTACCGCCTATATGTTGTCCGTGTGACCAAGGGAAGTCACATAGAACGTCTATGACGTATGTATAAAAATATTTTGAAGTTCCGTCTACATTCTGTGTTAATCTTATCGATAAATTCTTTTCAATTAAATAGTTATAGCCGTTTGTAATCGTTATATTCATTTTGACTTACCCTGTACATAAATGTGCTGGAAACTGTGCTGATGCCTTCGTTAACGCGCATTTTTGGTGACACCAATTTACGTGGCGTCAAGTTCCAACAATACAATGCTCCTTGTCCTAAATCAGCTACTACGATGCGCTGGTTTAAAGACAGTAACACTGTATTGTTGGAATGACCAGCACAGTCCCCAGATCTTAATCCAATTGAGTACCTTTGGGGCATATTAAAACGTAAAATCAAAGAATACAGCATAACATAAAAAACAGCTTTGAAAAATGCTCTTATTCAAGAGTGGGAATCCATAAGTGCAGAAAAATTTGCAAGCCTTGTACGCAGTATTCCCCAAAAGATTGCTGCTGTTATTAAAGCCAAGGGTGGATACACTAAATATTGAGTTTTTTGTAATTTTACGTTAACCCCTTCGCGACCAGCGTCCTTTACAGAATTTTTAATCTTTTACCACCGGTTTTTCAAAACAGAAATTTTCGGGTAATTTAATCGCAGAACTGCTATGATTAAATAAGGCAAAGCTTACAATAAAACATAACTGGTCGCAATAATCGAGGATTCTGAGCATCGTATGCGGCACGTATACGTGTTGCTCGTCCCCAAGGGGTTAATAAAATATTCTATAAAATAATAAGATTTTTATTTTTTACCTTAAAAACCAAAAGTATATTAAAAGTCAGGGTGCTTAATATTGATGGCTATATTGATGGCTGTATATAGGGATATCCGATATTTAAAATTACAGATATTATATTTAATGGGTTTATTGGAGTAAAATCTGGTACATTGATATGGGTATTATCTATGAAACCACACAATAGAATGTATAAGATTTCTTTGTGACATGAAAATAGTATCAGAGATGGTTAAAACAAGATTACATAAATAAAATTTTCCTGCCAGCCTGCGTGTCTGAGCAGAAAAGTCGCAGAAAATCTATCAAGCAATAGTTTATAAAAAAACTTATGACAATTGCTTCTATTTATCGAAATAAAATGGTAGAAAATACAAAATATATATGCAAATAAACCATATTAGCAAATGTTACATATGGAAACAAATATTAACGTTGTCAGCCAACGTCTGAATGCACCTCGCTAATGTTAAATCTGTATAGTGTAGAATGCATTCGTGTACTTAAAATATATCCTCAGGAAATTAATATTTTAACTTATTTTTTCTATTTACTCTTCTTAAAACATGTCTCTTTTTTTAGTTGTCAAAATATTTCTAAAGTATATACTTAATTTCATGTGAAGTGTTAAAATCTTACGAACAATTCGACAGTTTCAACACATAAAATATTAAATTAAGCATAGATTTTAGAAATATTTTGAAAAGAAAAAAAAAACATTTTAAGAAGAGTAAAAAGAAGAAAGGAAACTAATAATTTTACGAGGAGATATTCTAAATATACGAATGCATTCTACGCCAATAGGTTTAACAATAGCGAAGGGAATTCGGAAGTTTACTGACTAACAGCTTTAAGGGATGATATGACTGACGTCCTGAAATTTACGTGTTTTGTAAGATATGCAAAGTGTTTATAAAATTCCATTTACACGAAATTATTCTATATATATGAAAGAAGTAAACTTTTAGTTGACGTGTTAAAAAGTGGCAGTTTGACAGCTTGATGGGCGGAAACTCTTCGAAAAAACATGGTCAAGCGGTGGACACTGAATAGTGGGACCAAAAATAGGTTCTTTTAGTAAAAAATTAAGTGAAATACGTATCCATTTTTTTTAAATGTGCATTTGGAAATTTACAATCAAAAAAGTTTACTTCATTTTAAACAGCTAAACAAGATATTGATATCCCCACCCCCCTCCAAAAAAAAATCTCACAAATACTATCTACAAAAATATGTAACGACTACTTTTTAAGATCAAGTTGATTGATTGAAAATGGGCGAAGCTAGAGTACACCGATATTGAAAATGCTCTTAAAAAGACGCGCTGAAAGTTTTCATTACTGTTTACTCTCAGTGATGCACTAATTCTATAACTCCAAAATTGCTTTTTTATTTTCGATATCGATTTCTAACTAATAAAATGATTTTTGTGCGCTTAAAGAAAGAGACAAATCAAAATTTTGAACCGGTCAAAGTGGTGTTATCCCTTAAGAGCCTACATTAGTGATAAATACGTAAACCTATGGGGAGCGTTCTTTTCAAATTTCTTGCTTGAATTTAATATTTTTAGGACTTTTTTGCATAGGATAGCTGAGATTGATCTTTAACCTGGCCAGTTTTTATTTTTTCGATTTTGGTTTCAGTTCTTTTTAAATGGAGGCTTTACTTTCGGAACCGGTTCCAAAAGTGAAAGTAACTGTATAAAAGAAAAATCTGCAATCCAAATCGAAAAAATAAAAACTTCTTCGGTTAGAGTTCGACTTCAGCAATCCTATGCAAAACAAATATTTAAAATTATCAAAATGCAAGTGATAAATGTAAAAAAGACGCTTCAATAGGTTTAACCAAGACTCCCTTATCATAGATCAGACTTGACAATCCGGAGAAAGTCTATGGGAGAAAATGTCCGCGGTAATTGCCAACTTATTGACTTTCTCCGGAAAGTATCGCCGCCTGGTGGATACTACCAATGCTAGTTCATAAGCAAATGCATAGAACAAATGGAGCTGTGAAAAAATTCCGTGTTATTTCGTGTCGTAAATACTTCTATTACCATGGAGATCATGCCTATTACTGACGATTGATGGCGCTAGTAGCAGGACAACCATGCGGTCAAAGGAAACTTGCTGATTGTGAGGCCTGATACTATGTTAAGGAGGCCTTGGGTTTAACATTAGATTGGGACTGTTTACACGTGACTAGTGTAGGCTCTTCAGTAGAAGCATCCGAAATATGCTATAAAAATATACAAAAACGTTCGTCCAATTTATTGTTTTCTTTTACAGTAATTTGTTTATTGTTTCTAGTTTAGAAGAACCAACAAATCAAGTTTCATGTATCATTGAAGATATCGCTGAAAAAAACCTATTTGATGTAATTTGGTAGACATGAGTATTTTTATTTTGTTTATGTTGTTAGCTTAAAAGTATCACAAAGCTACCTTTTTCCTAATGTAAATTGTATCAGACCATATAATTTTAATTGTAAGCAATAAATTAATGAAGGAAAAAGAAGGTGTAGTATTTTGTTCAATATTATCAAATGAATTTAAAAACCGCTACGTTCGTTTCAGACTGAAAAATAACCTATTTGTTCTTCAGATAAGTAAAAAGTGCAGCTAGAATATAACCCACGTAATGAAGAAAAGCAAAATTTGTACATGCATGGAGGAAAAAATCATTGTAAAAGCTGGAAGGAAGGAAAAGATGTAAAACAGGTGTCAGAAATTGGAGGAAGTATAAAGAGGGCGGGTTAAAAGTATAAAAAGGAAGCGCAAGAAAGAAAACAAAGAACAAATACTACTTTATGAAATACTTTATAAATAAATTATACTTTATGGAATAAGGATAGAAAAACAAAATAGAAAAACTTGAACGACCGAGGAAATAATTATGAAAGGAGCTTCTAAGCATCACATATATAAAAAACATTTTTAAAAGATAAGAATTTTATAATTTATTAAAAAGGAAAAATACGGATACTCAAGTAAAAAGAAATTGGAAAAGACAACTCTAGTCTTAAAAATCAAAACTGGCGTGATATCCAATAGTAAAAATAAACTGAATTTATTCACCTTACATTATTAGTAATTTTTCCATTGAATATATTTATATTTGATCAAGAATTTTTTGATCCTGCTTTTATTAAACTCTAAATATAATTTAATATTAAGTACGCTTCTGCTTGCATAGTTACGAGGAAAGTTTATTTCCTATCTCTATTTATTCAATAAGTCAATACTTTAATTCATTAAATGCATAATAAATTTATTTTTGTAAGAATATATATTTCTATGTAAAATTCTTAATTTTACGTCACTAAAAGCTGAACAAACAAGATTTTTAATAATTTATTAAAACGAGCTTTCTGAAACTATCGGACGAAACTATAAAATAGTTAATGTAAAGTCACTTTTAATTATTAAAATAGTCTGTCTTCAAAGTAAGTTAAAAGGGAATGTCTGAAAAGATTTCATCAGCAGTAGAAAATGAAACTCGGCAAGTTTATAAATCAGATGATTGATATATAGCTCATAAACCACAAAAATATAATATAAAAATGTAATTAACTTAAATAATTTACCGTTTAGTTTCAGTTATTAAATTATATTTTCTTCTGAAATAAGTCGTTTAATTTATTGCTGCACGATTTTTTGGGGAATATTGCCTGATAAAGGAGGGGACCACCGCGTGGCTTATTCTGGGTCAGGACCGTAGCTAGAAAAAACTTCGGGCGTAAGGGAATTTAGATTTTCCAAATTTTAATAGAGTGTATTCATTAGGGTGTTATAATGTTATGACATGATTTAAAATTACTGAAGTCAAAATATAATTTTAAATCTATATAAATAAGAAAATATCATTTATTAAAACTAAATATATTTCTAAAAATTCAGTTTAACAAATGTATACTATTGCCTATCTGGCTATGATGTCTTACACTCGTGCACGTTTTTTTTTCTTTGATCGATTAAAAAAGTGGCCAAAATTTTGGGGATTTTTTCCTTTAATGGCAATCTGGTTATTGTATTAAGTTATTATTTGGGCGTGGCCTTGGAAATCGCGCCAATCAAAAAGTCGCCAAACATTGGTGCGTGAGTATAGCACATCTGTTCAGTTTATTTTTATAAATGATTTTAATTTTAAAACATTTTTAATGTCCGGATATGGCACAGAAAGAATTAAGTTCAGATACGGTTTAAGTCTAATGAACACAAAAATTTAACTCGACCGTATAGTCAATTAATTATTTGTACAAGTTTGTAGAAATTGCATATTCGGGAAGTAGAAAGTACAAGTTGGGCAATGACAACATATGTCGTTGCATCGGTATCGTCTCATCGAAATATCGATATGCACATTCATGCACTAAATATCTGTATCTGGTAGATTATATGCGAATTTGTAAACTGCAAATTGAAGCAGAATGTAGGATATATACGCAACATGAGCAGTGGCACATATATCCATAGATCTATATCATGTGTCATATCGAATACAAATATATTTGCTCTAAACATCAGTATTTTTTTAAGTTAGTATATTTTGCTTGGACGTCATTACAAAACTTGTATGAAGATAAGGTACAATTAGTTGGTCCGTTAAGCATATATTTATTTTATATATTTACTTTTATGCAGAACATCTGGTGTTAACGTTCGAAAATGCACAGTTGTCCGCTCCTGCAAAACAGAATGCAATAATGTTTTTGCTTATGTTGATACCGGGACGACTAAATTTATATTGTAAAACTGAAAGCAATATTTTCAGATAATGACAAAATCTTGATAACTTTGAATTAATTTTATCCACAGGTCACATTGACCACAACTTAATTCTATACTGAAAATCAAGAAATAAACATAAAATACATTTATTATAAGCGTTGCTTACCTGTCACTCCGCCATGTGAAAAACAGCACTTCCTACAGAAAAGTCTCAGTAAATTAAATGTCAATAAGAAGTTTCTTAGTCTAATTTGAAACTGTCTACAAATCACTAAATTGTCCTTCCATAACACTGAAAAGCTTCAATAGTCCCGAAGAATTGCATATAATAATTCCAAGTTATATCCACATAGAACACAAAAAACTATATTATAACGCATTGATACTAAGAGTTCTTTACACTTGTGAAAACAAACGATGACGAAAAAATATATACTTTTAAAAATTAATATTTTCGTATGCATTCACAGTTGATTTTTTGGATGGTTTGGTCCAAAGACCTTATTCACAGTTGAAAACACTGTGGGCTGGTTCACCTACGACGATCACATCGACCATGGTCGAAGGAGAAAATATACATGGAGTAGGTCTAATTGGAAGCATGGAAATAAGCAATAATTGAATTATATTCTGTTTCTGTGCCTCATAATAGGTGAAGTCAGCGACTATACGTCCTTATCTTTAAAAAAAAGTGGCTCTTGTAATAGGAATATCATAATAGGAATCATTCACACAACACCCGAAACATTCATGAAAAGCATCACGTGATGTGATTTAGCCCGATGAGCCTGCGTAGACTTCGCTCAAAAAATTGACACAAAAACTTGACACAAAAAATTTTGTGGGTGATTTGATCACGTGATTGGGCTTTTCGTTTGGAAGGTTGATTGAACACTTTTAACAGTTCGATTGGAAATCTAACAATTTTCAACTTTCGAAAATGATTTTTTAAACCTTCGTATTTCTTAATGAAACAGTATAAGAAATGTAACAATAGCGGAGTATGATTAATATATCAGTTTTAGTGACATATAAGTTGATGACAGGCCAGACGTTCGGATTGCCGATTTGTGTCACCTTTGGCCTAACCACTGATCTCTAATATAATTCTTTATAGCTCAGTGGGTCTGTTGTAGCATAATTTATAGTCTTTATATGGACATCATATATTTATGTCCTTGTATTATATTTATCTAATTCACAATTTTATACAGTTTTGCTTTTCAAATTTGGCAACACTCTAAAGTTTTAATTTTTGTTTGGAACTTTAAAAAATTTGTTCTATGAAAATAAATCTGCAAAATTAAAACTGATTTAGAGATGTTAGTCGTTCTTATTTGCAAATACACATATTAAAATAATTAAGGATCGTAAATGAAAGTCGTCTCCCAACAGGTCTAACACAGAAAACCTTAAAATAATTAGGCGCAAGCTGTCAAAAATAAAAAATTAATAAAAAACATTACATACACTTACGATGTTTTGTCGCACTAAACAGATGAACCTGGATCATAAGCCTCTCCTTTTATTTTAGATTTTTCTTTTCAATTTTTATTAATATAAAAATGCTTCATCAGTTGCTTTATAGTTTCATTAAAAATGGAATACTGTTAATATAATAAAACTGTGATAACAACATGTTATGAGATTCATTTGTATTATTAAATTAAAATATTTTTTAAAATTTGATAAAAAGAGCTTCTAATATTTTTATTAAAACATTTATTTTGATAACATGTTTGAAGCATAAATATTCAATTATCAAAATTTATTTTTTAATGTGTTTAAATTTTTTTAACGTTATACGTATAATTTTATTTTTATAGTATTTTACACAATGAATTTTACATTGTAAAATATGCTTTGCATTTTATTTTTGTAATAATAAACCAATAAGGAGCTCCATAAAAAGCACCTATAGTATGCGCACGGATATTTTTGCACAATTCTTATTTACTGAAAAAGTATTAACGAATTGAAATTTAAAATTTTATAAAGCGCTGTAAAGGAAAATTTTAATCAGGAGATTACTCATTTATCGTATTTAAATAAGTATTTTATAATAACGATATAAATAAATTTGTAATTGTTATTAATATCAAAATTTAGTTTTATTAAAAATAGTCCATTTATCATGAAAATTATAAAGCAACCAATAAACATTTTAAATAAAAAAAATAAAAAAAATAAAAATCTGAAATACAATATTTAAATATGTAATTTATTTTAATAATAAATATTAATCTGGAATTGTTATTATTGTCAAAATTTACCATTTATCATGAAAAATATATAGCAACCTACAAAACATTTTTAAATAAAAAAGCAAAAAAAAAAAACTTGAAGAACGAGTAGGATTCGAACTCAAACTATCTAAATACAAAGTCCAAGTAACCCACCAAGCACACAACCAAACTGCAACAAAATATTAATATAAGTAGGCAAAAGCATGATCTGAACATTTGGCTCTCAAGTTCACTGTAACTATATGTTTAAAGACCTACTCCATTTTCCAATCTCCTTCGATCATGGTCGAAGTGATCGCCGGAGGTGAACACGCCCACTGTCACGCATCTCGCAACGCTGTTGTTGTTATTGTTGGTTTGGCCGTGACCTACGTTATACACGGCCGGTGCATGACGTTTAAAACATCACATGGATTGGATCATTTTTACACGGTTATTGGTGCAAAGCGGCGCGCCCCCCGTTTTGCACCAATCGCCGAGTGAAAATGATCCACTCCATGTGACGTTCTAAACGTCATGCACCGGCCGTGTATAACGTAGGTCGCGGTTTGGCCCGCTGAGTAGCTTTTTAGGGGCCTCCGTGGCCGAGTGGTTAAGGCACCACTCCGCTAATCGCTTCATAGCGTAGGAAGCAAGGCCGACGGTGTTCGACTCCCGCCTCTCCATTGCACACACTTTGTGGAGCTCCCGGATGTAACTCTTGGTGTTGTAAATTTTCTTGTACTGTCTCGTCAAGATTTATGTAATTGTTGAAGTCATGTCTGTGTTTCTGTGAATAGAAAAAAATGCATATGGATCATTCGAGACGACAGCCTAGTAGCTATAGGTCTCAAAGCCCACCCCCCTTCAAAGTTCAAAGTTTCAAAGCAGCTTTTTACTGCTATTCAGCTGTCATACTCCGATCTCGCAACGTTACTCTAACATTCACTTATAAACAAATTCAGAAATCAACCAATCCACACACTGGTTAGAATATATGCGTGGAACCAATCAACCAACTGTAAAATTATACAGAAAAATTAGCGAAATAATTTCACAAATCTGGCACAGAGATAATGGACCCATCTAACGTCATCTGCGGGTATATAGAAGAAAAACACCAACAGGCGTGAAGAACATTTTAACACAGCTTCTCCTTCGTCCAATAAACAGTTGTTGTTGTTGTTGTTGTTGTTTTGACCCGGTGAGCAGAGACAATAAACAGTCTTTTTCGAAGGGTATATCCCCGCAAAGGTGTGGCTGTTGCCACTTGTGGGTAAAGTCTATTTTTTCAATGTTGCAAGGCTAACGAAAAAGATAATCGTGTAAGTGAGAGCGGGTTCCAATCCCGCTGGCTCCGTTGCACAGTCTTTTTGGAGCTCTCGGCTGTATTTCTGTGTTTTGTAAATTTCCTTGTGTGTGCTCTCTCGTCCCTGTATCTATTGACGATGACTTATAAGCGGGCGCTTGACGCCAAGCACACAGGTCAAATGTATATTAATAAAATGTCAAACGAAAAAGACAGGCTGCCGCGATACGTTGCACGTGTATCATTTTTCAGACCGCTTGAGTCACGTGATGCTCGAATACACGAATGCAGGTGCACGAAAAGAATTATTTTACACAACTCTAGCGTTCTAACGAGAAATATAGTGTGTCAGCGCGCGACCTACGTTATACACGGCCGGTGCATGACGTTTAAAACGTCACATACAGTGGATCGACGCTAACGAAAAAGAAAGGCTACCGCGGTGCTTTACGCAAATATTTTTTTACAGACCACGGGAGTCACGTGATGCTCGAATGCACCAATACAGGCGTACGAAAAGAGCATCACGTCACTTTAGCGGTCTGTAAAAAAAGATAAGTGAAATGCACCGCGGTAGCCTGTCTTTTTCGTTAGCTTCGGAGTGGATCATTTTTACACGGCGATTGGTGCAAAACGGGGGGCGCGCCGCTTTGAACCAATCGCCGTGTAAAAATGATCCACTCCATGTGGCGTTTTAAACGTCATGCACAGGCAGTGTATAACGTAGGTCGCGGTCAGCGTGACCTACGTTATACATGGCCCGTTCATGACGTTTAAATCGTCACACGGTATGGATCATCTTTACACGGCGATTGGTACAAAGTATTGTGCCTATCGTTTTGTGTCAATTGCCGTGTAAAGATGATCCACACCGTGTGGCGTTTAAAAAGTCATGAACCGACCATGTATTTCGTTGGTCGCGTTTGAACAAACGTGTCTGTCTGAGGCCTTTATATTTGTCGCCACTCTCATATAAATACACACTATTATATAAGGCTTAAGAGGGAATTCTGCTCCTTTAAACATGGTCGTTACGTCGCGGTCCAAACCACTGAGCTCCACAATAGTACGAAGATCTAACTCCCTTTTCTGTTAAGTTGGATCCAGCGGTCCGCTCATGAATACAATCACATAAAATTTCGGAGCAAATTTTATGGAAACACAACAATTTACTCAGATATTTTCAAATTGGATTTTCTTTTTAAAATATCATGAAGTTGCTACAATTTGTGCTGATAAATATTTTTATTGAAAAAACTACAGATTGTATGTCATTTCACCACAAATATTTTACTTGATATTTGAAAATAAAATTGTATCTAAGCTCAAAAAATTATGTACAGAAATTCGTTAAGCATTGTTTATAAAAATATGAAAAGATTATAGAAATAACCAAAAGTGATAAAGAGTGAACAGAAAAGATAAAAAAATACCTTCAATTTTAAGAAAAGTGTAGGATTCATTTATTGCACGCATTGAATGTATGATGCGGTTGCGATAGAAAGTGAACCGGTGCGTTAGCTATTATAGTTAGTTCTATTATGGAGCTCAGTGGTCCAAACTATGTCACATCTACATTCCTGAACTTGGCGAATTTGATTAGACGAGTTGGACCGTAATCTATGAAATACACGACCGATTCATGACGTTTAAAACGTTACACGGCGATTGGTACAAAGCGGCATCCCCATCGTTTTGTGCCAAAAACCGAGGCTAACGAAAAAGAAAGGCTACCGCGGTACTTTACGCGTATCTTTTTTTACAGACCGGCGGAATCATGTGATGCTCGAATCTACCAATGCAGGTGTACGGAAAGAGCATCACGTCACTCTCGCGGTCTGTAAAAAAAGATATGCAGAATGCACCGCGGTAGCCTGTCTATTTCGTTAGCCTCGCCAAAAACCGTGTCCACTACTAGGCTAACGAAAAAGACAGGCTACCGTGGTGCATCCCACTTATCTTTTTTTACAGACCGCTAGGGTGACGTGATGCTCTTTTCGTACACCTGCATTGGTGCATTCGAACATCACATGACTCCCGCAGTCTGTAAAAAAGATACGCGTAAAGCACCGCGGAAGCCTTTCTTTTTCGTTAGCCTCGTGTCCACTACGAGGCTAACAAAAAAGAAAGGCTACCGCGGTGCTGTACGCGTATCTTTTTTTACAGACCGCCGGAGTCACGCGATGCTCGAATGCACCAATGCAGGTGTTCGCCTGTCTTTTTTGTTAGCATCGTGTCCACTACGTGTGACGTTTTAAAAGTTAGGAATTGGTCGTGTATTTCGTTGGTCGTGGTTCGACTAGGTTTGCCTCGATATGAAAGTGGCAACACATGTAGCACAGTTTGTTGGCTCATTGTTGTTAGTTTGTGGAAACCGTTGGGAAATGGTGAGATTGGGATTAATATGGTTGGGAAATGGCAGGTGCTGAGATCTCTCCAATTTGGAGAGTACCCGAGCAGATTTTTTGCAGCAAACGGTTGTTCCACTGTTGGGTCTTAGTTGGCAAATGGTACGGCAAGCTGGACATTTCTTACTGTAGGCCAACGTGTAACGACAATTAGCCAATGTTGGCCCAACCGTTTTGTGCTTCTTGGGACGGAATATAAAATTTGATTGGCTGAAATGATTCTGGACAAAAGCAAATCGCCAAGCATCTTGGAGAGCCTGTAATTATCGTAAAGAAAATGCATCTTAACTTGTGTCACTAGTTTAATTGCTCGTCCAGGCTAATATCGGCTAGTCTCGAAAGTAAGTTTGCAATAGTTTGGACAAAACCTTCGTGTTAGTGAATTTTAATGTCTAAGCACAGTCTCCGCATACGCAACGTACGTATGTCGCCAATCTCATATAGAGACACCCTAATTAGAAGTTAACAAGCATCCGCTTGGCAATAATAACAAACTCGCCAAGATGCTTGGCGATTCTTTTTTGTCCAAAATCGTCTAAACGAATTGAATTACATATCCCGTATATATTCGCGACCTACGTTACATACGGCCGGTGCATGACGTTTAAAACGTCACATGGAGTGGATCATTTTTACATGGCGATTGGTGCAAAGCTACGCACCCCCGCGTTTTGCACCAATCGCCGTGAAAAAAATGATCCAATACATGTGACGTTTTAAACGTCATGCATCGGCCGTGTATAACGTAGGTCGCGATATATTGCCACTCTCATAGAGGCACTCTACATATACACTCTACATCAAACCACTTTGTTCGAAATCCATTACATCATGTTGACATCACCGAGGCTAACGAAAAAGACAGGCTACCACGGTGCATTCCACTTATCTTTTTTTACAGACCGCTAGAGTGACGTGATGCTCTCTTCGTACACATTCATTGGTGCATTCGAGCATCACGTGACTCCCACGGTCTGTAAAAAAAGATACGAGTAAAGCACCGTGGTAGCCTTTCTTTTTCGTTAGCCTCGGACATCACATACACCGAACGCGAGGTTAACGAAAAAGACAGACTGCCGCAATACATTTCGCATTAGACCGCTAGAGTCACGTGATGCTCTATTCGTGCACCTGCTTGTGTGTATTACAGCATTACGTGACTCAAGTGGTCTGAAACATTGGTGATCTTGGAACAGATGTGTTACACTGACGCTAAAATATAAACAAAAGATTGGCGACTGTTTGGTTGGCGCGATTTCCAAGACTGCGCCAAGCTACTGTTTTCCGTTGCTATTTTGGAAACATAAAAAACAGAACATTTATAAATAACGTATTCTAAAACGTAACAGAAAATCGTATTTCTACACAACAATTAAAATAAACCAAAAATACATTTTTTACAACATAAATTTAATAGAAAATGTTAATTACGTCATTTCAATCTTTTAAAGGGCACTGCTATATTACAGTAATCCTTCGCTGATGCTAATTTTAATTTCACATAAACTTTTAGTTAAAATCATTACGTCATTTCAATCTTTTAAAGTGCCCTACTATATCAGAGTAAACATTCGATTATTTAGTTTCTAATTTCATGACGAACACAACATTTATAAATAATGACGTATTAGTAAAACCAGAAAGTAAATATCAAAATAAACGAAAAATACATTTTTTTAACATAAATTTAATAGAAAATACATTACCTACGTCATTCTTCTATGCAAATTTATTCCCCTCCCATATATGGTTCTATAATACGCGACTCAGCAACCAATAACGTGCAATAGAACGTTCTTCTACAACCAATCCCGTTTTCTCTATTTTTAATCATCAATGACGTAATACAGACATGCGCAAACATTCCCTTAACATCCACGCAAATACGGATTACAATACTTTGAACTTTATACTTTGAAGGGAGGTGGGCTTTGAGACCTATAGCTACAAGGCTGTCGTCTCGAATGATCCATATACATTTATTTTTAATCACAGAAATACATACACGACTTCAACATTTCATAAATCTGGACGAGAAAGTACAAGGAAATTTTAAAACACCAAGAGTTACATCCGGGAGCTCCACAAAGTGTGTGCAATGGAGCTGGCGGGAGTCGAACACCGCCGGCCTTGCTTCCTACGCTATGAAGCGATTAGCGGAGTGGTGCCTTAACCACTCGGCCATGGAGGCCCCACGGATTACAATAACAAATTTCAACACCAGTAACTAAATACAATCTTAATAGCTGGGTTGCCATAAAAGAAAAAACAGTCCCTAAAGTTTGGCGACTTTTTTCTTTTTTTTAACCGATTTTTTTTTTTTTTTTAGCGTCAGTGTAAAGCATCTAAGCCCTTTTCTCTATTCTTGTCATCGACAACAGCGACATTTAAATCGTACAGGCAGTGCTCAGAATTAGGCACAGAGAAATCAAATAAAGTAAATTTTTCACAACTCAAAAAATCACATCATAAAAAAATCAACCTTTTTTTTTTTTTTTTTAAAGAATGGATTACGCCAGTTACGAAATTGCAGAAATCTATGTAGATTCCACCTGAATTTTAAAAATACTAAATACGAGTAAATAAAACAGTAAAACATGGGAAGGAATTCAGATTGATTTTTCACTATATTCGAAACGAGATTGACCAATTATTTGCTTGCATTTTCATAATTTTCATGAAACATTCACTCTTTTCGAAGATGTAGCAAAATATAGTCTTCTGATTTGGGGCTCTAAACCCAGAACAGCGAAACGAAACGAAAATTAAGTGACAAGTTACATCATTTTGACGAAATTATAGCAATACTTTTGTTTTATGAATGAAAATGCACGTTTGTTCCACCATTCTGTAAGGTGCCTATATGAGAATTGCAACATACGCACAGCGACATGCTCAGACTGTGCTCAAACAGAAGGTTTTGCTCAAACTATGGTAAACCTACATTTCAGAACTTAGCGAAACTCGCCTGAACAAGTTCGATTAGATGAGTGAGATATAGCGTGCCTCTATAAGAGAGTGGCCGCATACGATGCTCAGAGTGTGCTTACATGGAGAAGTTACGAGGTCAGTGTCCCAGAATGCGGTTAATATTTGTGTATCGATAGAGGATAGTTAGTATAGAAGTATATGAAAGCCATACTCAGGGAGACTTAAGAAAAAGGTATCAAAGTTTACATCACACTTTATAATCGGGTAAATTTCTTCATTCGGGGGGTGGGCTACTAGTCTGTTTGGTAACGCTCTGGATTCGAGATTTATGGGTCTGGGTTCGAATAACCAGCTAGACTTTGTTTTCGCAGCGTAAATTTTTATCAATTACTTTTGAAGTACAATTGAAAAATATGTATAATAATTGAAATTTAAGGAAAATATAAATTAAATATATGTTTTATATCACATAAATACAGTTTTAACTATGAAATTCTGCATGTTTAAATATTTAATGGAAAGTTTAAAAAAAGTAGGCAATTTATATTTCTATTGGCCAGAAATTTTTCCTGTTATTGTAAATTATTTACAGTTATTTAAATAAATAATCTACTATTTTCTACAAATTAAAATACGTTACTTAAAATGATAACACGCTGCTTTAATTATTTGTTAAATTTAATTTTTTCTGTTAGTATTAATGGCATTTCAATCATAATTGTACTTCAAAATATACCGTATTTAATTACTATTTTTTATTAATTTTTAATATTATTACTATTTTTATTTATTTATTTATTTTTTGTGAATCTCGGATTTGTGTGTTTACAATTAGAATAACTGTCCATGTACTCAAAAATATGTTCTAAAAAGGTATTGGATTACTAAAAATAGTTATTACGTAGACAGTAAAAATAAAACAGAAAATCCGAAATTTAAAAAAATCATATTAAAAATGTAAAAGAATATTTCTAAAAAATTCACGAAATATTAAAAATATTTGTATAATAAATAAAAATTAAAATAATATATTATATATATATATATGTATATATATATATAATTATAATATCTTTGAATTTCAAAAAACATATCAAGTTCTTGTAACAATGTAATAAATCTCATATCATGTACTTTAATTTATTCCATTGTGAAAAATAGTACATTATTTATTTAAATAACTGTAAATAATTTAGAATAACAGCAAAAATTGATACAAATATAAATAAAAAAATAAAAAAAACTTTCCATTAAATATTTAAACATGCACAATTTCATAGTTAAAACTGTGTTTATGATATAAAACTTATATTTAATTTATATTTTTCGTAATATTCAATGAAGTAATTGATAAAAGTTTTCGCTGCGAAAAGTAAGTCTAGCTGGGGAGTCGAATCCAGACCCAAAAATCTCGAACGCAAAACCAGACTACGAAGCCATTTATCAAAGGAAGTAAATTATCCGATTATAAAGTGTAACGGAAACTTTGAGACTTTTTTTTTATCAAGACCCCCTGGGTATTGCGCTTTATGGCTTTCATATATTTATATACTAACTATACTCTATCGATACACAAACGTTCACCGCATTCTATGACACCGACCTCGTAAGCTCTCCTTGTTAGACGGACGCGTTTGTCCAAACCAAGACTCCCTTATCATAGATCAGACTTGACAATCCGGAGAAAGTCTATGGGAGAAAATGTCCACGGTAATTGCCAACTTATTAATTGACTTTCTCCGGAAAGTATCGCCGCCTGGGGGATACTATCGCACAGTTGCCATGTTTCGGGCTTTTTGAACACCAGTATATTTTTAGAGAAAATGTTGTTCTTTTAAATCCCAGAATTCTCCGATCAAACAAAACAAAATTGTCTCTACTAAAAAAACTGGTATCCAAAAATATAATAGAAAAATCTATAGAAAAATCTAGCTGGTCTGCTACCGCATAGCTGCCAACTCTTACGCTTTTTTCTTACCACTAAAATTTCATAGAATTTTTTTCGTCATGTAATCACACGATCTTGTCAATTTAATAAGATAAAATTTACTATAAAATTTTAGTGATAGGAAAACTACTAGTTCATAAGCAAATGCATAGAACAAATGGAGCTGTGAAAAAATTTCGTGTGATTTCGTGTCGTAAATACTATTACTGACGATTGATGGCGCTAGTAGCAGGACAAGTATAGCGGTCAAAGGCAACTTGCTGATTGAGAGGTCTGATACTATGATAAGGAGGTCTTGGTCCAAACTATGGCAAAAATAGGCATTTTCTATTCCAGAACAAGGCGATACTCGTCTGCACGAGTTCGGTTATACGAGTGAGACAAGTTAAAAAGCATTAACTTGACGATAATGGCAGTCTCGCCAAGATGCTTAGCGATTATATTTTGTCCAGAGTCGTCTCAACCAATCAAATGTTATACCGCGTATGTCGCCACTCTCATATCGGGGCACGCTAGTGATACACTTTAACAAACATGAACTGGGCGATAATGACAGGCATCCCAAGATATTTGACCATTCATTTTTGTCCAAAGTTGTCTCAACGAATCAAATTTTATATCCCGTGTGTCGCCACTCTCATATTAAGGCACCTTTCCATTCTGTGTTTAGGGAGCTTTAGTACAGCGCCTAGAATACATTGTGTGAAAACTGGCTATTCCAGTAATGCTTTAAAAAGTGCTAAAAAATTGTAATAGGGCGATCGCAGCGATATCTGTTAACTCTTTTCAACGTAATAATGTATTACAAAAATTTAGTAAATTTCGTATGTATTTTGAACAGTTATAAGTTGATAATCAAGTAATGACATCAAATAAGTTGCATAACATCTTTTAAGAGGATAACTATATTTATATATCATCATTGCTAAATCGCTTCAGTATTGAAACAGAGAAAAAGGATTTGTTTTTGCACACTATCTTTTGTAATTTTACAGCTTATGAAAATCACTAAGTCAGAGGAAACTGGATATAATTTAAGTATTTAAAATACTTACCACCAGCCGAAACGGTTCTATCAGATGTCGCTGCGATCGACCTCTTATCATTGAACATCGTTGTACATTTATGGGATTCAATTTTTTAGTACTGTTTTGTAGCCGGCTATGTGTTCTGGGAGCTGTAGCCTAAGTCATTTTTGTATCGAAAAACAGCAAAAAAACAAAAATTATCTAGTCCATGCTCACTTTTTAAAACATGCAGATATGTCGAGCGATTTGTCTCATAAATTCTATTTATACAGTTTATCGCGTAGAGCGCCTTTATAGATACTATAGTGGCGACATACGAGCAAAGGTTGTGTTCCGGAAAGAAGATCGCGCGGCGCGCGCGCGATGGAGAGAAGGATTATGGAGTAGGTCTTATCGGAAATTTAAATAATTTAATATATTGAAATAATTTAATTATTTCAATTATTTTAAGCTTCTGTGGCTCGGATTAGGTGAAACTAGCGACTACACATCTTTATCCTCCAAAAAAAAAATGGATCTTATAATAGGAATATCTATTTTTATTTCATCATAATAAACCCCCGAAACATTCATGAAAAGCATCACGTGATCAGATAGCCCGATCAGCGTTCATAACCTGCAAATTTTTAGCGCGGGCTGCGCGGGTGACTCACAAAAATTCTGTGGGCGATTTGATCACGTGATTGGGCTTTTTTGTGTCTTACTTGATTTGGTAGGTTGATTGATACAGCTGTAGCAACATGATCGGATATCTGAAAAATTTAAAATTTTTAACATTCTAAAATGATTTTTTAAGCCTTTGATCCAACATAAAAACATATATATATATATATATATATATATAATATAGTTACATAACTGCTGTCAACTTATATGTCTCTAAAACTACAGCACCTACTAAAACTGATATATTAGTTTAGTTGATAGCAGTTACATAAATATATATTCTGTACAAAACAATGCATATAATATTATAAAGTTTAATTTTCTATAACCAGTGCACCTTTAACTAACAAGGGAGAGGACGTTCGGATCACCGAATTCCTGAAACACAGTATTGGTGGTTTCAATAAAATTAATGTAAACTCTAAAAAAAAAAATTGGGTACTTTTTGGTTAACCGGGCACCAGTTAAACGAATATAAATATATACACAGACACACACACACACACACACACATATATATATATATATATATATATATATATATATATATACACAAACATATATGTAGATATATATTTATATTTTTTTTTCACTGGCGCCCGGCTAACCGAAAAGTACCAAAAATTTTTATGTACTTTACTGACGTTTGGGTTGTCCTACACAGATGAACCTGAAAAGTATGGATACAAAGTGAATGCTCGCCGTTTATTTCCGATTTTCTTCCCCTATTTTTATTAATTTAAAAATTATTTATCAGTTGCTTTATATTTTTTGAGATAAATAGAATGTTAATAAATCAAGGTCGTGGGTATCACGACCTTGATTTACGATAAATCTTTTAATATATGTTAAAAGATTTATTTCTTTATTTATAATAGTAAAATAAAATCTTTGTTAAAATTTGATAAAAAAGCTTTTAAACATTTTATTAAAATATATTTTTCGATAACAACCTTGTTGAAACATAATTATTAATTTCTAAAACATTATTTTTCTTGAAATTCATTTTTCGATGTAAATTGCATTATTTATTATATTGCAATAAACATCATAAAACACGAGAAACAAATGCTAAAATACTTGTACATTCAGTAGAAAATTTATAAACATTCTAAGTATATTTTATTTATATTCATTACGAAACTATACGGTAAACCACATGTATTTTACCTCTTTACAAAAATAGGTACTGATATTTCTAGTTTAAATAATGTATATATTTTACATTTTATTTTTATAATATTTTTTACATTGTAAAATATGCTTTGCATTCTATTCGTACTAAAAATTCACTGTTGAAGTACTCATTATAAAAAACATGGAGAAATTCGTGCAAATTGACTATATTTTCATTTCTTATTTTACATTTGCTAAAAAGAAAATAATAATAATAATAATGTTTTAATATTAAAAGACACTGAAATGTAAAATTTTAATCGTAAAATAGCTGAATTTGTCGTATTTAATTAAATAAGTAATTGTTAATAATATCAAATTTTGCTTTTATAAAATATATTCCATTAATCATGAAAAATACCAAGCAACCGATTAAACATTTTTAAATGAAAAAAACAGAAATTTTGGGAGATCGAACCCGCAACCTCCAGAATCAAGAGCAGTGCTCTAACCATTCGGCCACCAAGTTCACTTCTTAATTTAACAAAATATCATTAAAATACACTAATTAGTCAAATGAAGGACCGTGTTCATTATCATTGATTTGGATGTCCAAATCAATGATAACGAACGCAGGCCTTTCAATTTCATTCACAGTATAGACTCACTCGATATTTTAATCTCCATCGCCCGCGCGCCGCCTGATCTTCTGTTCTGAACAGCCCCAAAAACATTTATTGGTCCAGACGATTTTGGACATAAACGAATTGTCAAGCTAGTGTTTGTTGACTTGTCTCACTAGTCTAATCTAGGTCTACTATAGTACAGCCTGCACTTATTTGAAGTAGCAGTATTTTATTAAACACATTAATAAGTATTACGTGTTTGACTTTTAACAGCACTTTAATTAACAATACGCCTGCAACAATTCAAATTCATAAAATGACCTACCCGCAACATAAAATACTATATTAAAGTTGTATAAAGTGTTTTTGATGCAAGTGATTACATCTTAAAAAACTGTTTTTAGATCAGGAGAATAATTTTAAATTGCTCAGCCATTGTCCAATAAAAAATATAAATATCACTTTCTTGTTTCGCGTGTAATAAAAATGAATAGAAATAACATATGCTTACTTTTGGAAATGAAGAGCAGTAAATATTTTTCCATAAGTGAATTTCTCCTTATTAATAGTTGCAGATTGAAAAACGCAAAAACGGCGTCACATAGCATTAAATCTGTACCCATACAAACCTTGAAATTTCAGAGACTTGAGAGGAATATATTATCGCACACATATTATATATTTACTAATTAAAATATGAATGTTATTTATTTTAATGCAAAATATTAAAGATTGGCCTTTTACGTGTTTATCATAATTAATTCAGATTTTCTTTTATTAATTCTAAATTTTCCATCACAAGTTGTTTTCGTTGAATTGGGCGTGCTTTCAGAAACCGGATGAGCCACGCTACGAGCATCTATCATTTGTCTTCGATCGAAGGCACATAAATCGCTAGTTTTATCTAATATGTAACTTTTAACAATCTATATTATAAAGAACAAACGTGTCCGTGTGTAACGCTGACGTCAGTTTGCGAATGGCAACACTTGACGATGACATTTCGGTTTTGCGATTTTTGCTACTAATTTTATTTTAATTTCTAAACGTCCCATATTTTTAATTTTTAATTTTTCAATTTTTAATATAGGGAAAGAAATCTACTTTCAAATGCAATTTGTTTGAAAACTGTATCGCAATTGACTCATTTCCTATAGCATTCAAATTAAATTTCAAGCATGATTTTTTTTAATCTTTCTCTATCGCTGCAGACGATTACAAAATATTAATCCGTTTGCACTTTAATCAACATAAAATTTTTAGTAAAGTTTCCATCTAATATTCAATAACGAAATTAAAACTTCATTAAGAAATAAGTAAAATAGTACAAATAAAACACAAATTTAACAGACATTTAATTGAAATAAGCCCTTAAAACCACCGAAATTATTAGAATTTAAGAAGAAACTGCTGTAGATAACGACAGTTTTAGCAATTTCTTCGGCTATTAACTTCTGGCACGAGGCCAATACGAAATGACCGCTTTTAATAAATTTCAAAATTTTATTTGTATATATAATTAACACATTTCATGTAAAAATGCTCTTTGGTGTTGTTAGGTGTAATCTAAAAAAAATATTAAATGTAAAAAATCTATTACAGTTTTCAAAAAAAAAAAATGGTTTTCACATATATTCTCTATCCCGGAAAGCCCGGGTTGTATGCCCTAGTTGTTTATAGAGGCCAGAAGTTGTTAAAAGTAACAGTTTATAGAAATGTTTTTTATACCTATAGCATATAGCATATAACAGCGAACGCACATGCGTAGGAATGAGAAAGCAGCACCACTTTTTTTCATTACAGTCTGTATTCCTAATTCTATGGCACTTTAGAGTATATTATAACCTAGATTCTGCTAATCGGGTAGAGGTCTCTGGACCAAACCCTTTCATTCGGTATTGGGTATAAGAAACAATAGGACATTTATTCTACAAAAATCTATTAATTTAAATTTTACTTAAGGGAAATAATGTTTAAATTCAACATTTTTATTAAGCCACGAATACTTAGAAAAATATTTTTACCGGAACTCCCAATTTATTTATGCTCTATGATTTCTATTTTATCTTCTGCTCCAATATCGTTTTGTCAAAGCTGTCTGCGATAAGAAATTGCGCCACACGTTTACTTCTTTTATCGGAATTTATCCTTAAGGGGGAAAACAAAAGGCTTTTATGTCTAGAATTATTCGTTCTTTGACATCTTTTTGTATACCTAGCAGGAAAGTAAAGCAATGTCTTTATGCCTTTATTTAGACTCGGTAATGTCATCTGTAAAATTCATTTACCGAAAGTAATTTTACTGCCGTTTGGACTTTTTTTAATGGCTGAACCGTCATGTATTCTTTATTTCATCAAAACATTTAAATTTTATTCGGTTTTTGGAGGCTTTCTTATTTAATAATTCAAGTGAGGGAAATTTTATTTAAAAAATATTTGCATTCATTCGTTTTACAAAATATTCAGTTTCAATAGAAGGAAAAAATGTGTACATTTGTTCAATGAATGTAAAGAAAAATGAATAAGGTTCCAACTATTTAAAGTTCTGGAATCATTCATTTTTTAAGCATTTTCTATAGTTTACTGTAAAAACAGTCATGTTTTGAAATTTCTCTCTTTGTTTATTTTTTTAATTTCATCTCAAATATGTTATATATTATTTATATTAATAAAATAAAAGTTTATCTCTGCGTCTGGTTTTCTGTCGGTAATGGCTAGGAAAATCTATCGCACATAGAGGACTAAAAATTTGGATAATAATTGACGAACACGGGTCTGAATGCACCTGACGCTCAGAATTTTCATTTTTGATAATTAGCCTAAATATTAACAAAAAACCCTAATGAACGACCCTCAATTTTTGGCATTTTGTCAGCGTTGTGATCGCTTTTGCACGTGTCTGGATAGTCCGTTGTTTTTCAAGCGCAAGCGTAGTAAACGATCAGTTTTTGTTCATTTTGAAATCGCAATTGACAGTTCCCCTATTCAGTTACGAAGAAAAGAAACTACGAATGGTTTTACAGCATCACCCCGGTTGTAACGGTGACTTTTGTATAAAAAAATATTGTTACTTACTGTTTAAAAAAATATTTCTTTGAAGGTCATTCGTTTTCATGCTTTCCGTTCTTTGCTACAGATTTAAACTGCCATCCCAGTTTACCGGATAGAAATACAAACAAGTACGAAAAATCATGCTTCAAGCATAGATTATGTACCACTTTCCAACGCTTCCAAAAGAATTTTACAAAACATACCGTGTAATAAGCTAAAAGATAACATCTAAGTAAAAAATTTGGAAAACGCATAACATATTTTAAAACATAATTTCAGGAATTTCCAACAGATACAATATTCGGAAAAATATCCGAATACTTTTATTCAGCCCTGTATAGGATCTATAGATTTGTATATATACTACATAGGATGCTAAATTTTAGTTTAGTTAGGAAACGCGTAGCAGAGTTTAAAATTATCCTTCTGGAGTTTCTGTCAGTAAACGGAAATGTGTTCGCGAACTTTTGTGCTGCCCTGTATAGGATCTACAGAATTTATACACACCACGTAATACACAAAAAGCGAGTTAAAGTTAAAATCGCGTTCAGTAACTTAAAACGCACTTCCAGGAATTATTGTTAACAGACAGTAGAGAATTCTTTTGTGTGTCCCTGTAAATGAGCGATGACTGCTATACACACACTATTCTGTATTAAGCCTCTTGTAATGCACCTTAGTAATATATATATAAATTTCAATGTGTTTAAAATAATGAAACATTATTTAAATAAACCGCAGACGATTTTTCTCCATAGACGTAATGTAACGGAATTATTTTGACTGTCCCTGTAAAGTAACTATAAGTGCTATGCACACCCTATTCCATATTAAGCTTCTTCTAATGCACCTTAGTGATATATATAAATTTCAATGCGTTTAAAATAGTGAAACATTATTTAAATAAACCGCAAATGATTTTTCCCCGTAGACCGCAATGTAACGGAATTCTTTGGAATTGTTTTGAGTGTCCCTGTACAAAAACTATCAGTGCTACACACTTCCGTTGAAATAGGGAACATGCTATATATAACGACAATAACATATAAAAATTGCAGAGCAATCCGAGCATATTTACGGGAATTAGAGCACGGCCAGACGGCAGACGGCAGACGGCAGACAAACCGAAGTCATAAGCACTTTTCAACTAGGTTGGAAAGTGCTAAAAACCAGAAAATACCCACTTATTTAGGGTTCCTTCTTTTAATGACTTGCAGTGGTGTATTTGTACACAACTGGATGTTACAAATGCACATTTTTCAAAAGTATTTTCATGTATGGGCCGAAATCTTATAAGTGTGATTTTTGTCTGCTGATATCTGGTTTTAAAAGTCTCATATTATGCTCAATTTACATTTTTAATAACCACTAATATATTGTAGAATAATAATTAGTAGATGGCCACAAATTGGAAATTTTTGAAAATAAATATGCTATAGCAGTTTTTATAAGACAACACACAAATTGTAAGAGACAGAAGTGACAGGGACAGTAGTGATATTTTTTTACAATTTTGCCACATTACTTAAAAAAGAACATTTTTGGAATGGTCCAAAGACATATCATACATAAGATTAAATGGCTAGATATTGGTTAATCTATGAATATCAATATTTAAATAAACAATGAGGACAGTAGGGACGGTTAATAAAGCTACGCTTACCATTCCTCCATTCTTTTCAAACCAGAAAATCATATTACGAACAAACAGCAGGCAATGGCGACTTTTTAAGAATGGCGTGTGCTCTCCTATTGGAAAGAAATGACTGCATACTACCACCTGGTGGAAATATGAGGGAACCGGGACAGTAATGACCAAAAATGTGCGGGCAACAACTTTAAACCCAACAAAAACAAAAATAAGAGATTTCACTCATATCAAAATTTTATTATTATGTACCATGAGATTCATATTTAGAATAAATGCATTGGGTGTTCAAATTTTTTTAGTAATTATTGTTCGTTGATGGTTTTAATGATCAAGTTATGGGTCGAAAACAGGGGAGAGAAGAGACTTTTGAGATATTTAAATTCAATTTTAGAGATTAAAAAACAGATTGTCACAGCAAAATGGTACATAATATTGTAGAACAATCAATGAGAAACATTTTAATATTAAATTGGAATTTTTATTGCAAAGAAATGCTGAGAGATATACTGGGGACTCAGAAATCACCCTTATGAGATTTTGGCCCATATGTCTATGTTAAGGGGTTTTAGTAATCTTGTACTACATGGTAATGGTATTTGACTAAATATTAATCATGAAACATTAATTTATTTTCCTAGAAATTTAGAAATATATGGTGTATAAAGTACAACTCACAAGAAATTTTGTGTTTCAAAGTTAAATTGCAGCCGCAATTTATGCCAATGATTTTTGCCAATTTTGTGAAATACATAATAAAAGTATGGTTAATATAGTTTTTTGTATCATTTGTAAGGCACTAAATCTGATTGACTGCAAACACAACATAAATCCAACGGTTATTTAAAAGTATTTTTTTAAAAATTCTTATAAAATAAGTAACTGCCGACGACGACATATCACGACAATAATGCTGTATTTAAATTTTTGAGAAATATGGTGAGAATAAAAAATTAAAATATATATATTTATCATTTGTGTGAGTCACAGTTTTTATTGATTCCTGCAAAATGTAAAATCCTATATTTATGTAGTATTTTAAATAACCGATTCAGTTATAGTTAATATTTTTATCAATCTTTTTTCACAAATAATGTGCATGCTATTTGATTTATCTTTTGGCATTTTCTTTGCTCTATATATCTGAATGAAGAATTATCATGCATCCCATCTTTTTACATATTCATCTATACTACCACAATTAATAAATTTATGATTAGATATTAATAGAAAAAGCATCTGCTAAAAATAGAAACGTTTTATTATGTTTCAAAAGATTTCTCCTATTACAAAATGCGATAATTGTTATTTCCTACTCAAAAATCATCTCTTATACATACATCCACTTTTTTTTTCAAATTTAAACGTTATTTTCCTTAATTATGTTAAATGCGTGTAAATAGATACGTTAATAAAAAGAAATTGGGAGAAGAAAAAATTGTAATATGAGACAAATATTTATTTTTTTATACATGCACATTAATATTTGCCGCCTTTGTTTCGGAAAGCCTGATTTGTTTTCTCAAAGAAAATAAAAATGCTTCATCCTCTATTATATAAAGCTTCAGAGAATAAAAATCAAATTTTGAGTAATCGTAAAAATGAACTACAACGAAAGAAAATTTCTAGACGGATTCTGTAAGTTATTATTTTGGTCTAATTTATTAAAGAGCTCTGAGTGCCATTCTTTTTACCAAAAAATTTTGAATGAAGTAAACTATTTTCAGTTAATATTTTATTTTAAATATTATATTCCATTTTATATAGCAAAAATATTTCAAACAATAATATGTAGACATTTCACGGCTAGGAGCTTGTCTCTACCGTGTCAAATTATCCAACATGGACATTTATTTTTAGTTTGTGTAATAGTTTGTTTGAGGCCCACAAATCTCTTGAATTCAGAATTTTCATACATACTCAATATAATTTGAAGACATTCCGATAACTCTGTATGTTCAAGAAGTACCCATAGTAGCAAAACAATGCTTGGACAATATTGTTTGCATAGGCTGCAATTTGAAAAGATAGGCAGTAAAAATTTTCCCAATACAGGATTGTATATCCAATATTTACATAATACTGGCAAGAAATATTTGATCATTGCGTTTCTAATATTTTGAATGTAAAGTCAATAGTTCTGCCATATTAATGTTTCTTTGCTAATATTTTCCGTGAAAAGGCAAAATTTCGGAACCATTAAAATTGGCCGCTGTTTTAGAAGTAATAGCATCTATCATATTAATCATATACAGGGTGATCAGAAAATGAGTATACATTTGAAAAAATAATAATTCACGGAATAATGTAGGTAGAGAGGTAAAAATTGACACATATGCTTGGAATGACATGGGGTTTTATTGTATCTACAAAAAAGTTCATAAAATGGCCAACAGATGGCGCTTCGTGTGATAAGAAAAGCAATAATTTGCATAACAAATTATGACAAAGCAAAGACGATGTTCTTCAGAACGAATGCTCAACATGTCCACCGTCATCCAATACCGTCAACAATAGCTGTAGCCGAGGGACAATGTTGTGCACAGCACTGTGCAGAATATCTGTAGTTAAGGTGAGAAATTGGCGTTGGATGTTGTCTTTTAGCATGCCTATTGATGTTGGTCGATCACGTCAGATTCCCCATTCTGATAGTAGAACTTCACTAACATTGTCTTTTCTGGTAACGTCAACATGCTGCGATTGCTGGTGCATCTGATTATCTCTCTCATTACAGCTCCTTTTATACACGATTCTCAGGCAGAGTCACTGACGTTTTGCTGTTCAGTGCCATCTGTCGGCCTTTTTTTTAACCTTTTTTTGTGTGGTTACAATAAAACCCCATGTCATTCCAAGCATGTGTGTCAATTTTTACTTCTGTACCTACATTATTCCGTGAATTATTAATTTTTCAAATGTATACTCATTTTCTAATCACCCTGTATTTCTTTCTTTTATTCAAAATTATTCAAAATTTTATTTTCCTAACTTAATTTTTGATTATTAATTAATATTGTTTATTCATAATGTAATTCATTTTCTCATATTAAAGGTTATCTTTATTAAATTCAACATGTATGTTAAAATCTATTCTTTATTTCATCTGCGGTTTGTTATGTCTGTAGTTGTAATGTATTTTTCCAGATGTCAATAGACATCTGCATGGTCGCCCTACCTCTTTCTGAACCATAAACAAAAACACAATTTAATGTAATTTCTTAGCTGCTTTTTTCTTTATCTCAAATTCATTTCCATGAGGTTGTCCATCAATTTTTGTGAATTATCAATCGCCGAATATGGTAGGCCTGTTGGCGAGTCTCCCACTCAAATGTTTACACATAGAGCTTCGTAACCGTCAAAATTCTCATTGACATGTTGGCTAAATGTGCATCGAATGTTGGCAGAGCAACGATCAGATCACGTTAAACACTCCTGCTAAGAACATTTAAAATTATTCTGAGAAATGGAGACCACCCCATCATCATATTTTTATATTGTCAATAAAGAAAATATCCAGCTGAAGAAAAGTGTATTCCTTTCTAGATGTGTCACTGCTTTTCCTTGGGAGACAGAACCAATGGTTATTAACTTTTACAACGCTTATGTGTACCTTTACGGATTTTCAAAGTTTGCGAATACATCACTCTATACCCGTATCCCTTCAAACCAAAATAACTTACATACGGAGCATATAATTATACCACAGCCCCATGTACAGGAAAACCTCCATACGAGCACTGCCGAATAATGGATACCTCTATTTAACGAACAATTTTCAATTCCCAAGAAAAGTTTCCATATTTTTGTCTCTGAATAGCGCACACCTCCGAATAACATAAATTTGGTGGCCTCAAGGTGTCCGTTATTTAGAGGTTTTACAGTACTTGAATATGAATGAGTATATACTAGATGTTTATTGTCCTTTAAAAAAAGGTAAAACTGATATTAAAAAATAATTTTAGACTACATTTTATAATTCCATTAAAATATGTATTTTCTTTCATTGTGATTTCAGGTCGAGTTGTCGGGTTTGGGTCAGGATTCGGTTTGCAATTCAATGGAATGTTAGTGTCGGGACAACCCTATCTGCATAGGTCTCTAAGTGGGGATAAACCAAAATTTTAAGTGGGATGTTTGGAAAATGGAGTTATTTTAAGTGGGATTCTTTGCAGGAAACTCTTTTCTGATAATATATATATATATATATATTTAATTAATTTATAAGTTTTAATGCACTTATATATATATATATATATATATTTAATTAATTTATAAGTTTTAATGCACTTATATATATATATATATATATATATAAGTGCAGTGGAACCACAATATTACATATGTGTTTACCACAATTTTTTCAGTATCTCTAAACAAATATTTCCTGCATTTTCAGAACTAAACCAATGTATTTTCCCCAAGGTTGTATTGGTTTTAATAGGGGGTGGTTTTAACAATGAAAAAAAAACGGTTTTAATTCCCCACGTCAAAATACGTTTTGTCCATGTTGTCAAACCGGGAAGAGAAATCAAAGCTTATTTGTTAAATATTTTAAATAATTTGATTACATATCTGATTTTTTTTAAATAATAAAAGAAAATAAATCGCATTAAACAGATTTCTAAAATTTTATTTAGAATTCAAAAAATGGTTACATGCAACAAGTTTTGTGGTATTTTCTAAGCTTAATAGATATGGAGATTTATTCTGGATCAAAATAAATTTGGAAAGCAATCTTTCCACCAACAAACCCTTACGAAAATAGTTCATAGAGCTGTCTATATAATTATTTACAAGTTCTATAGAATAGCCATTCTATAGAATACTATTTATATAGAGTTTTGAAGAGTTCTATAGAATACTTTTTCTAAAGAAAATGTTTCTATAGAAGTTCTGTAGAATTTTTTTTCTATAGAACAGTTTTTCTATAGAGCACTATAAACCTTATAGAATTAAGTTTTATGGACTAATGATTCTATAGATTGGTTAAGCTTTGGGATTAACCTGCTCTCTACCATCTTGTTTTTAAAATGAAAACATATTTGTTTTGTTTCTCATTTACAAAATAATTTTCATCCATATTTACTTATTATAAACACCTTATTTAAGTTTATTGACTAATTTATTTATATTTAATAATAAAAGTTAAAATGTTTTGATTTAAAAAATGAGATGGCTGACCGTGGGCGATAAATCAAAATATTTGTTTTGTTTCTGACATAATCAAGTTAAATGGAAAAACAGAATATTAATTTATTTATATTTAATAATAAAAGTTAAAATGTTTTGATTTAAAAAATGCGATGGCTAACCGCGGGCGATAAATCAAAACATTTGTTTTGTTTCTGACATTATTAAGTTAAATCGAAACATTTTAACTTTTATTATTAAATATAAATGAATTAGTCAATAAAATTAAATAAAGTGTTTATAATAAGTAAATATGGATAAAAATTATTTTGGAAATGAGAAACAAAACAAATATGTTTTGATTTAAAAAACAAGATGGCGGTCAGCAGGCTAATCCCAAAGCTGTTCCTTTTTAATTTTAATGTATAGTTATAAATAAATTTATTTATAACTATACATTAAAATTAAAAAAATAATAATCAATTCTGTAATACATCAGTTTAATATATAATAGTACTCCATAGATTTAATATGATTATATATATATAAATTAATTCAATTGTAATACATTGTGATTCAATTGTCAATGTAATAATATATCAGTCGAACTACTGAATTCAATCATGATTAATTAATTTTTTTTATAATTCCTTAATTTGCTGTTTAATTTTATAATAATTTATTAATTTGCTGTTAAAATTATAAAACCATCCTTCTAATTTAATAAACTTTATTCACTTTAATAGTATTGTAATTTTTATTCAAATATTTTAATATGCAGTATACATACTTAAACAATTGTTTCAGTTTTAACAAATAATTTATTAGACTTTTAAATATTTTTACAAAAATATATAGGATTAGGAATGCAAATCACAAAAAAAAAATTATGTCTAAATAGTGTAATAAGAGTTTTGGAATTGTCAATGGTTGTATCATACTGAAAGTATTGGTTCTTGGTCCGGTCACAGAAGTCAAGCAGCATCGAGCGGGGTTACAATTTGGGAGGGTGACCACCTGGATTCTATATATATTTTTATAAAGTTCTATATTTTTTCTATAGATAGTTTTATAGAAGCTCTACAGACATTTCTATTGAACTTCTACAGATATTTCTATAGCTTTAGATTAAACAAACTTATAGAAAAACGGGCATAATTCTATAGGATTCTATAATGCATTTTCTATAAATATTTTTCATAGAATTCTATAAGAAATTTTTGTAAGGGAAGGGCTTGCACAGCAATTCAAAAAATGCATAATAAAATTCACAAATTTCAAATCTATATTTCCAGTGTTTTACTTTGCTGCCCACCAAATTTCAGGTCGTAATCAATAAGATTTTGGAAATGGCGATGTTTCCGTTTGAAAAGCCATACATGTTTCCCATTAAGCTGTTTTGAATTGTAGTTTCAGAATGAACTTAATTGTTTCGTCTAGTTGCAAAATCGGCCATCTCCAAAAAATAAAATTTTTTGGAAAAAGCTGATTTTTTGCCACACTTAGCCAAAATAAGATTGGAACCAAAACTCTTTAGTTTTTTAATCATTAGGACAGTATATTTGAAAACACGAAATAAGGTGGCGGGGACACATTAAAGGAGCGTGTTATTTAAGTCTTTCTTTTGGATTTGGCTACCTTTGCAACTTACTTTGGAGTTGGCAGGTTTTGCAACAAACCAGAAATTAATTTTTGCTAAATTTAATGTGACATTGGGTTTTTAGGGGTAGCAAACACACAAAAATGTTTTGTTCAATTAAATTTTATTTAACAAATAGAACTTCAGGAAAGGAATTAACGTAAACTGACTTTTCACAGTTACTGACTGTTAAAATTAACTGCCTAACAGTTAAAACTAACTGATTAGCTGTTAAAACTGACTTAAATGTCATTAAACAAATGATTCGAATGACATGATATTATTATAAATAAAATTATTAAATTTTCAAAACTTAAACAAAAATCATACTATGTACATGAAATTTCACACTGTAGTGGCCTCATCGTTTTCGACAGTTCACAAATTTCGTCATGATGGTCCATCCATGCGTCTTCTTCAACCCTGTCTTCTCCTTCATTATCTCTGCTTTCTGCTTCTTGAGCAGCTGATGCCAAGATATTTTTGTTAAAAAATAACCGCTCTCAGCATCCTAATTTGGTCCGAAATGTTTTGTCAGTACGTTTTGGACATCCCGAAGTTTTAGAGGCTTCACCACGGTATCCGGAGCCACGCCTTCAAGCTTGCTGTTCAAAACCTTACTCTTCAAAACTTACTCTTCCTTACTCTTCAAAACAGACTTTCTTACTCCTACCTCAGATTTGTAGAAGATCTCCCCTTGCACCAACACCTTATTTTTATCTTTTGTTATGAAAAATATTTTCGTCAACTGTGCAGTTGTTTTAAGGAAAGCTGTGCTGCTCTTCTTACAACCCTGATTGGTGTAATCTCTTCCCATCTTGAAAACTGTTCCATGTTCAGATAAAATGTCTTCATCCTTTGTAGGCTGAACGATTCTTTCTGTAACAAAAGCCCGTTCATTTTCCATCTACAATCCTCAAAATACTAAAATTTATAAAAAAATTTAAATGGAAGAATATTTTATTAAAAAATTAAATAGATTCTAAAATTCTTAAATGTATCAGAAAAAATTCACTTGCAGTTTTATGAAAGCGAAGGGGGAGGGCACAGAAAAGTATTTTAGCCTAGAGCATAAAAAACATATTAAACCGCCCCTGGTTATCACAAGGTGTACATTACCTTTGAACTTTGGCTTTGTTCCTTTTCCACGTCGTAGGGTCACTTTTCCGCTTCCTTGATTGATTAAGAGATATGTCTTCCACAAACTTTTCCATAGTCGGAGAAAACACGAAACTAAATTATTAGAAACTTTGTATGCACCAAGGAGGAGCAGTCACAGGCGAGAGAAAACACGATAACGTTAATCTAATCAACAAGTGAGAGGTTATTGCGGGGAGAGGCAGAATCTAGCGGATACAGAGATGGCCGTTTTTGAACCTCACCGGTGATGGATTTGGCCGGTTTTGCAGCACATCGTGATTGTCTAACGCATATAACACAGGTATTTGTCAGGCTTAGGCTTGTTTATTGTTTGCAGATGGTAGAAACGTTTAATTAGAACTTAAAAAGCTGAAAAAAAAATTTCAAATTTTGAGGAGTTGGTCGGTTTTGCAACTAGACGACACAATTGAAAAGATCATCTGCAATTTTAGTACGATTGGGTTTACTACACGCAGTAATTTAGTAATCATGTTTTAGAAACTCTCATTTTTGGCAACATTAAATGGTAGCAAGAGTAAAAAATGCTTGCAAATTTTATATCTGATAAGTTTTTTTATTATTTTGGATTGACCAAAAATTTGTCTGACCCGGACCGAACATTTAGCGTTTATACCGGGCCTGGAAATTTTGGTGTCTGGAAACCTCTAAGAAGAATGAAGGACAGGCTCGACCTGAAAAAAAATAAGTTTGGTCCAACCTGAATCTGCAGAAAAAGTAAGGCGTAGCTCTGAAAAAAGAGTGAAGACCTGACCCAGCCCGATTCCCGTGAACTGAAGCTGGCCTGGGTCGGGCTTGATCTTTATCCTAGGTCCTTTCCCGTACAGACATCTAATCTCATTTTGAAGACCCTTTATTAGCCCAGGGGGGCAATCCATTGCCCTTCCCTTAGATCCGTTACTGCGGTTAACTATACATTATTGTCATCCGCCATTGGTGCACACAAAATGCATTTATATACAGTACTTTTCCATCTACCGATTCAAAGTGTATATTGTTATCATAGTGTATACGAATGTGTTTGTGAAATTTTACAATCCCCCACCAGTTAGCGCGATTTAAAGAAAATTGCCAAATTGAGCGTCTTGTTTCTTGGAGTTGCAATCCTCCAAAAGGAACTACGCGAAAGTGTGCATCCTTCAAGATAACAACACAAACATTTTTAAAACAGAAATTTAAAAAGTATAGAAAAAAGTTCACCTTTATAGTTTATTTAAATTAACATACTCGTATTTATACGCACCCCAAAAATACCTCTTAGCAGCTTCATTTATAAAAACCATTATCTACACATGAAAGACTTAACCCTTTCAGTGCGGAATTTTTTTTTTTTTTTTGGGGGGGGGTTATGCTAAGCCCATGACGCACTACAGTGAGCACAGTACACGCCGTGAACGCCTATGCGACTTTTGTCGACGCTTAGTGTAGTCTACAGCACCCAACTCCTAGATGTCGACATTAGTCGACTCCCGCACTCGGACCCTTATGTCGACTTTTGTCGACTCCCGCACTAAAAGGGTTAACCCAAGTTGAACGAACAACAACATACAGTGTTGTCACACAAAAGAACATAGTAGTAATGCGATTGAGCTTTATTTAATGCAATCTGATCACTAAAAACATTATTTGCTTGACCAATCAGCAATCATGCAGCTGAGAAACGGAATGAGCATGTGTAAAAATGGAGCAGATTTTCAATCCAAAAGAAATCTCCTGCAAAGCGTACACTTCGCAAGGTTGCCATATTTGGCAAGTTAATCATTTTCAGAAAAGTCACTAAAAATCATGCCAACCAGTTGGGTATTGTAAAAACGAGCCAATGTATTTTACATGCAATCGATGTCAAACACCAAATATAGTGTGCAATTTATCAGCGTCGTATCGGTAAATGGAAAAGTATTCTTACAAGTTTGCCTTTACACACTATTTGATCACAGCCGGCCAACATTGCACGGGTACCTGACAAATCACTTAGCGGGATCCAATGTTTTTGACTGGAATACTGGACTAATAAAAAATATTTTTAAATTATATATATATCATGTAATATTTTTATAATATATTATAAAATGTATCACAAATACCATTCAACCTATTTTTAATTTTTTTAAATTTTCTATCCATCACAATATTTTAAATAATTGCATTCAATAATTTTAAAATTTTGCATTCATTTTTACTTTCAGGATCCTCAGTTGCTTGTTGTATGAATTGAATCGGCTAGAAGCAGAGATGCCGGCATGTTAAGGAACTTGGCAGAAATTTTGCCAAAGAACATTAAATTCAAGAGTCTCTGAAAGCTCGTCTCTTCAAACATGCAATTGAAATGAAATGCCTTCAACTTAAATTGTGTTCTTTCAATTTCAAGGTCCTGTTCCTGTGATTCTAAAAGATTATGAGAATGTTCTGACAGAAATTCCTTCCAGTGGTATTTAAGATTCATAATTTGGCTATATATCAAGTCTATCTGATGCGGTAGGAAGTCATAATAGTAGCAGCGACGAGCAACCTCATATTGCAGAATTTCTAAAAGATTGTTATTAATATATCAAGTCTGCCTGATGCTTTATGAAGTAATTATAGTAGCAGTGACGAGCAACCTGGTATTGCAGAATTTCTAAAAGATTGTTATTATTTTGTTAAGTCAGGTATTCTTACAAAGCTCTTACAAAGTTATTGAGGTGACTTTAAAACTTGATTTCCTGAACTACCATAAGATGCAAGAACACGCTTAGATTCCCTTTGTAATTCGGAAAAAATTCCAATAGGTTCAGGTTTGACTTAATAAATTCGATTATAAATCAGCTGAAAATATTTATACTAAGCAAAATATTTATACTAAGAAGAGTATCCACTGTGCGTGTGTCTTGCAAAAGCTCCTCTCCCGACTTTACTGCATATACAGCGCCATCTGTCGGTGAGATTTTAAGTTTTTTTAACCATGCCTAAAAAATACCCATTGCTTTGGGAGCATACTGATGAAATTTCCGGTCATTTGGATCAGTGGTTCTTTCGTTATAGCCCGCATAGCATGCATGGTCACAGTGACGTCACTGTGACGTTACTGCGAGTCACAATTGTCACGGCACATCTGTGACCAAAATGCCACCATTCAGAGAGGTCACATTGTGACTTAAGTGTGAACTTCTTTAAAAACTCTAAAAATCATACAGGACTATTTCAAAACATGTTATTTATAGTTAAAAATACTTTTCTACAATTTTTAAATTTTTGTGACGTCACAGTGACGTCATTGAAAGTCACGCATGTTACGTTATACCTGTTACTAAAATATACTACCATATAGTGAACTCACACTGTGACAAAAATGTGAATTTTAAAAATATTTGAAAATGAGAAGAAACATTTTACTTAGTGCCATCTTTCTTCATTTGATACATTGAGCCATTGACCTTAGTAATTTTTGTTGCCCCTTGTAAATTAATTTATAGTCACTTATTCCTTTATCTAGCTAAAAAAATGATCTGCATGTATGTATATAATTTTTTGTAACTATGCAATTGTAGATTATCATACAAAGGTAATTAGATATGAAAACTAGAAAACGTTTTTAATTTTATAATTTATTTTTTAATTTAAAAAAAAGTTTTATTTTCTATGAAAAATTAATAATTTGTGTTAAAACAACTTCAAACAATTGTATCAATTATAAATTACTTCTACTATTGATAAAGGCTGAAAAATAACATAGTGGAGGGAGGTGCTTGTTCATTGCGAAGTGCCATTAAAATGTGAAGTTACAATGTGGTCAAAATGTAAATACAGATAATGGGATATATTGAGAAAATTAAAGTTTATTTTTTGTATGCAAGTGCTTTATTTAAATTGTTATGTACCTTTATGGATGAAGTAGATTATGAATATCATAAACGTATAAAATAAGTAATTTGCTCCCCTTAGAAGTATAAAACTATTTCATTTTATCTCCAGAAATTTCCATATAATTTTTTTAGCTATTCAAGCCTTATTTAAAAAAATACAATCAATTCTCTCGGCATTATTTAATTTAAAAATTACATTTAGTAAACCTGACATAAAATAAAATAAAAGAAAGGGAATTATTTCAGTGAATTGCACATCTGTTAACAGGAAGTTGATTTTTTTTTTTCTTTTATGATTGCTAAGAAAATTGACCAGTTGCTCAATATTTGTAAAATGAACTCGTCCGATTTATCGTCTGCGGTGAAGCTATTTCGAAAAGCGGTTGGTTTCATTCGAAGGATTTATTTATTAAGTCAAAGAGTTGCAAGGATAATTCCCGTTTCGTTTCATGTTTTTTTTTTTTTTTTTTTTTTTTTTTTTAGTGCTACTGCAGACCACTAAACAGTAAAACACGACATTTAATTGTTGGAACGGAACATGCAAGATATATTCTCTAGAAAAAACTGTCGTTTTATCGGATTTAAGAATTCAGATTAAAATATAAGTCCGAAAATGCTTACAATTGCGTTGGCGGTTATGATATGTATTCGTCAATGCTATTGTAATGTTTTTTGTACTTAATTTACTTGAAAAACACTTGTATTCCTCGGATTACTTCCATGATGCCATAAAGAATTACGTTTGCTAAAAAAAGGTATGTAAAAATGTTATTTTTTCAATCTAAAGAACACCAACAGCAAAGCTTGAAATTTTTTTGTTGTTATATATACTAGTAAGAATTTAAATATTAATTAAATGTTAACTATTTGATATTAATATTAGATTTATTAATTTTTAATTGTATCATATAAATTATCTGTATTGTTAAAACAATTCAAAATATCAGTAATGTTCACTAAACTGCATTCTAAAACTCATACAGTAGATCTCAAATCCGATTGTACGGTATACTATGTATTATGGTATCAGAATCACAGAAAATGTTACTGTGGTTCTTGCCCCGGAATCAAACATCAAGCCAGATAGATATCAAGTCATTGGCGTCATCATATATTACTATCGATGAATCGTAAATTATTAGAAAATTGTACAACTTCTTCACATCCGATGCTAAATAGAGTGGCTGCGGTGCAGTGCGTTATCAACAAAAAATGATCGGTGTTTCCAAAAAATAATCTATTGCAAAACTTATTATTTAAAAAAGATAGCAGTTTCATAAATATATATATATTTTTTAAATAAATTAAGTTTTTTTTTTTTTTTTTTTTTTTATTAACAAAACATTTTTCTTAATCTTTATAGTTATCATTTATAGATAAAGTAATACCAGTCAAATACTAGAGTAAACGTAATTAAAACACATATAGTATTTAAAATAGAGGTCCCATGCATGATTTATAGCATGATGTCAAGATATGTCAACATTACGTGCATAAAAATAATCAATATTGATAAAATAATAAAATAATTATTCAGTTTAGGTAATTTTTCCAGCTGTGTTACCGAATTTTTTTACCGTAAAAATTTATATTTAAGTTCTGCATTTAGTATTCTATCAAAAACTATATATTTGTAAAAAAATTTTTATAATATTTTTTGCGTTTATGATCTTAAGTTTTAAATTTCATTTGCTTCGAAAAATGTTTTACTGCTTGGTACAATGTTTATTATTTAATAATATCTCACAATAGATAGATCTATTATTTAAATGGATTCCTAACATAGATATTTCACAATGCTTATTTTAAAATCCATATTTATATTTCATTAAAGTTGTTCTCAAATCCAAAATAGCTAATTTCTGACATATTTCTGAATTCATTTTTATTCGGAAATACAAGAAATTGGCAGGTGTTCTTATTCAGAATATATTTAATCGAATGGCGTTTTCCATTTTTTGGTAACGGAAGAAGATGTTTCAGAAAACACTATCAAAGTCGGTGTTTTGAACCGAATTTCCGACGCGCAGCGTGAGAAACGGGAAAAACGTGACCGAAATTGATCTTAAGTATTTCATTTATCTAAAAATGGAAAACGCTATTCATTCCAAATCGCTTTAATAATGAGGCATGCAAGTGCCATACGTTTAAAAATTTGTTCATAAATGTGTCAGAAAGTTTCGTGATACTGAGAGAGGGGAAATATCGCAAAGTATACACATTCACAAGACTTCAATAACATAACAGCAAAATAGCATAGTTTTAATTATTGTCAATATTTTTTGTGGTTAAATAAAACAAATGGAAGTAGAAGTTAATTTAAAAAGTTGTTATTTGCACAGTAGAATTTTATATTATTGATATATTTAGTTTTATTATAATTTTTAATACATTCATCTATTATTTTAATTTAGTATGGGTTTTTTACATTTATAATTTTCTTGCTTAACGGCTACATTAGCCGGTATCCCAATCAGATGCAAAGTTTTAATTTGAATGCGAATTGCATTAATAAAAATTATTGCCGATCCAATCCTTATCGTCGATCGTATCCGGATTTGGTAAAATCTTGTTATCCGAATCTATGCGAAATCATTTATCAGGTTCGGTCGGGTTGTGGGCCTACAGATTTTTTTGTTTCCTTATCGTCGATCGTATCCGGATTTGGTAAAATCTTGTTATCCGAATCTATGCGAAATCATTTATCAGGTTCGGTCGGGTTGTGGGCCTACAGATTTTTTTGTTTTTGTTGTTGTTGTTGGGTTAGGGTAATAATATGGGTTGAATCGAAATATAATTTCAGTCAACCATCATTCATGTTCAAGTCGACATTCAACCATGTTCAAGAAGTATATAACCGGATTCGTGCATGACTCATCCGCGTATGCAAGATTCTATTCCAAACAAGACTTACAGTAAAAACATTATACCCGACTCGGGTCAGATTGGGTTCACGAAAATCAAATCACCCGACCACTAATACAAATCTATTCTGCAGCCAAACAAATCCAAAAAGATCGATCCGAACTTTCTGGATTGGATTCGGGTAAAATCTGGTCACCCGACACGGTGCAGTGTCGTCACAAACGTCACAAACTTGCAGCATAAAAAAATGTCGATCCGAACAATCCGGATAGGATTCGGGTAAAATCTGGTCACCCTATCCGATGCAGATTCGTCACATTTTTCACATTGAAGTCGCACGGTGACTTCACAAAGTAGTCACATTGTGAGGTCACAGAAAGCCTTGAAAACGGCCATAACGACCTCACATTTATGTCACAGTGACTTCACATCGACGTCACTTGACGTCACGACGACGGTCACAAAGTCACAGTGTGACTTCACACTGACGTCACCGTGACGTCACCATGCCTTACGGGAGGGTTTTACTTTCACAACTTTAAAAAAAATCTCCCTGTACTTTCTCAATATGAGTACCGAGAATCTGTATTAAGTTAAAGGATGGAAGTTCAGTATTACACCATAAAATGATATATGTGAATATTTATATAAATATACTGTAAACTCGAAGAAACTAGGATAAATTAACTTAAGTATTTTTAATTTGTTCCTTTATAAAATAGTAGAGGAGAACAAACTACTATAAATAAACTTTTAGAATTTAAAAATAGAAATTTTTTCATTCAAATTATTTTTTATAACTTAAATAAATATTGAAGAACAAAATATTTTTCTTTTTTAATACTTTCCACGACTGGAATCCGAACTGTGGTATACGTAACTTGATTCTAACAACTTACAATATAACTACTACCCGCTCATTCCGAAACAGCTTAGAAGAAAATTTTAATTCACAGATCACTTCTTCCAAGATATCAAAAGTCAGCATGGTCTGGATATCTGAATCTGGCCAGCCAATCAGAATGGCTCTGAAGTATGCTAGGTCTGAACCGTGTAGGTACACTGCTCAAAACAATTAGGGGAGCACATGGTTTTAACGAAATTACACAAATATTTACACCAATAAGTAACTTAAATTAAAACATCCATAATTTAAAGCATAGCAGAAAAGAGAAAAATAGAACTTCATATGCAAATCAAAGTTCACGACGTCAAAAATCAGAAAAAGGAGATATGAGAAGAAATCAGGATTTCGCAGAAATGTCTGTTTCGCTGTCTTAGTTCCGAAATTCAATTGCTCAGTTTTTGTTTTGAGAAAAGGGTGATTTGAAAATGTCACAACAACGTGATTTACCGGAATAAATAGCTTGGCCTATTATAGATAGACTTGAATTCGGGCAAACACAACGAAGTGTAGTGGACGCTGTTGGAGTTGCAAGAAATGTCCTTGCAAGGCTGTGGAATCGATTCCAAGAAACAGGAAATGTTAGATGTCGACCAGAGCAAGGTCGACCACGTGCACCACAGCAACTGATGACCGATATATCCTGTTAGCAGCTCGTCGAGACAGAAAAGGGGATGATACTCAGTTGCAAAAACGGTAGCTCTTGGCAACACGACGAAAGGTGTCCAGCCAAACAGTGTGAAATATGCTTCATCAGGTGGTCTCTATGCACGTAGGCCAATGATCTGTATTCCGTTGACCACAAGCCACTGTGCGGCCCGAAGAAGTTGGGCTGCTGAACATCAAGATTGAAGGCAACGGATTGGAGTCAAATGCTACTTCCCTATTCAGTCTGGAGTGTGACACTCGACGTGATTTTTTATGTAGGGAAAGGGGCACTCGAAATAACCCCACATTTGTTCGTGAAAGATCACATTATAGACAAGGTGGGTTGATGGTATGAGCTGAAATCAGCAAAGGTCGACGTACGGACCTGCATATCATTTGGAATGACACTATGATGGCCCAAAGGTATACAGACGAGATACTGAGACCTCATGTCATACCTTACGCTTCACCCTTGGTGATTCCTTTATTTTCATGCATGATAATGCCTGACCGGATACAGCTCGTCTGTTAAAGAACAGGGTTGAAACTAAAACAATACAGCGTATAGAATTGCGATCATGCTTTCTTGACCTGAATCAGATCCACTATGTTTGGGACACACTCGGACGACGCATTGCAGCAAGACGAAGGCTTTCGTTTATTGTCTGGGATAAGGAGATTGCAATTTTTGAAGATTGGAACAGTATTCCTCAAAGTCTTATCGATAACCTCATCACATCCATGGAAAACAGGTGTGCAGCAGTCTTAGCTGTTAGAGGGGACCACACGCCGTATTAAATAACTTACATCATTACTAAACAATACTTTTTTTGTAATTTACATGTAACCAAATTGTTGTCCTAAACCATCTTTTGATGTTCTTTCCATCCTTTCAAAGAAAAAGCTCCCTTACATTTTTTTTGCGTCTTATTTTCTGTATTGCGCATTGGTACACGTGTACTCTCCATTTTATACCCATGCATGTCTGTCTCGCAAGGTTCTCTTCTTTTATTTGCTTGCTCCCCTAATTTTTTAGAGCAATGTATTTATGAATATGCGACTAACGGTGCCTAAATCCACCTTTCTGACATTGATGCCTCAGGTGCTGTATGTCCCATACAGGTGATCAAGCGTGTTTGGTACTCATTTTATATAGCATGGAGGAATAGAAGATCGAGTGAATCTTGCAATAAATACAGGTTAGGATCCCTTAGATTAAACCCTCATACAGGGCCATCTGCCCAATCAGCCTATATTTCTCGCTTAGATAATTGGCCGTAACAACACAGCACACATGAAACAAAACGTTACGGCCCCAAACTTTCGGTCCTCATCTGAATATTACATTCATAGAAGCTTCCAAGAAGATTAAAATACCTATATTTTCAGCTTCAAAAATAACTGAGGACGTCAAGATATTCTTGCAGTGGAGCCGTTTTAAAGAGAAAGATGTCCCTGAAGACAAATCTGAACATTTATAAAACAATTTTTAATAGGAGATATTTTAGGTCCACCACCAATAATATTTAATTGTTCAATTGTTAATTTATAGTTCATTGCAGAGGATATATCAAATGGGCGATAATAATTAAATAAGAAAGAAGAGAGCACAAAAACTGAAAAATAAAATATTGTATTTTCTCAATATGGGTACCGAGAATCTGTATTAAGTTAAAGGATGGAAGGACAGTATTACACCATAAAATGATTCATGTGAATATTTTTATAAATATACTGTAAACTCGAAGAAACTAGGATAAATTAACTTAAGTATTTTTAATTTGTTCCTTTATAAAATAGTAGAGGAGAATAAACTACTATAAATAAACTTCCTTCTAAGCAAAGAATATTTTTTACATTTTAGATGATACTATAAAATCGAATTAAATCGAATATAAATACAGGTTATAATCCCTTAGATTTAACCCTCACGCAGGGACATCTCCCCAATCAGCCTATATTTCTCGCTTAGATAACTGGCTGTAACAACACAGAACACATGAAACAAAACGTTACGGCCCCAAACTTTCGGTCCACACCTGAATATCACAGTCATAGAAGCTTTCAAGAAGATTAAAATACCTACATTTTCAGCTTCAAAAATAACTGAGGACGTCAAGATTTTCTTGCAGTGGAGCCGTTTTAAAGAGAAAGACGTCCCTGAAGACAAATCTGAACATTTATAAAACATAATTTTTAATGGGAGATACTTTAGGTCCACCACCAATAATATTTAATTGTTCATTAAGGAATTCGCGATCGCATGTTCTTCTCTTTTTAACATTAAACCCGCCCATGGGTGTTATTATTGCATGTTGAGTTATTGACCAAATGGTTTCTGTATTCAATGTTGCTATTACAAATGAATGTATAGAATAATGATACCGTTTTCAAATCGGTGTAAAAGCCCCCCCTACTCAGCACAGTGTTTAGCATGCTGGCCACAAAAACAAGAGCTTGGGCTATGAGGAGCTTGGGCTAATGAGGAGCTATGTTCGAGGGTTCGATATCGTTTGGCTATGGTGATTGTGCAAAGTTTTCAGGATTTTCGTTGTATAAGAAAGATAATTCGGGTCACTTTCCCTTCAAAAGTTCTCCCTGAAAGCATCTCTGCTACACTAAAAGAGTCAAAAACGAGCCAATGCTTCATAAAATTCCAATTTCAATCGAATCGATACATACATATGCACATTAATTGTATAAAAACTAATAATGTGCATATTTTTGAGCAATACTGTAACATATAAAATGCAAACGGAGCGCCCGTATGCAGTTATCCAAATGACGTAAATTCATGTTAGCGGTCGAGAATGTAATAAGCTATTTATTAATAGGAGATTTGAGTTTGGCATAGGTGAATTCCAATCTCATTTTACTCCTCATGACGTCGAAGTTTCCACATGATATTTTCTTTACAAAATAAAACTACACTCATAAAATTTTTAATTAAGAAGAAACCTTTGTTATTTACGTCCCGTAATGTTTCAGACGTAAGAGTATCCCTAGGGTTATTAAAATTTAAATATATGAAACATAATTTTAAGATAACGTTTAAATACTCGAATTACAAATATCTAATACTAAAATAAAATATTAAATTATTATTATTTTTTTAGTTCCAGTTCATATTTCTCCTTAAATAAATGGTTTCTATCAGAAGCTTAATTATTTGAAGTTTTACAGATTTTGACTCGACCATCAACGTTAAAACAAGATATCATTAATCTCAGATTTGCGTCACTAAAATGATAAAGAATGTCGAAAGCAAATGCTTTCAGAGGACTATTTAGGATAAGAGACTTTGTTGTGTAAGGTGATTAATTATTTACAAAATTCAGCTTGTTAAAATTAACTGTTAAAACGCATAAAGTCGACTTTTACGACAAATGCTAAAAGAATTGACAGACAAATTAGTGTCCGTATCAAAATCATTATTTTAGTCTTACATTGTGAAAGAATTTGTAATAGTGTTGATATCTGTATTTATTACAAATTCTTTCACAATCTAAGACTAAAATAATGATTTTGATAATAAATACAGATATTAACACTAACACAAACAATTTATTATTTGGTAAACAGTTTCCCTATTTCACTCACTCTCACCTCCCCCCCCCCCAATATATATATAAATATATTATTCTCCATCGAATTAAAAATTTTAGCGGTCTTTTCAACATTGACAAAAATTCACAAAAAACTTATTTTTTCCAAAACTAAATATACAATCCACAAAAACTCGGTTCGTATTCTAACACAATATTTCTATCACCGTTCTCAAAAAATATTCTTTTTCCATAATAATTTCCCTCAAATTTAGCCTTTACAAAATTTTACTTGCATTCTTTCAATAGATACGGCTAAGTCTCATTTTTTCCCTCGACTCATTGGGCGGGCGTCTGGCAGCGATCCCCAGGGTGTCTGGTTCTGGGTGTTGGTCTGACATCCTTCTTTTGTCCTCTTAATTAAACTATTCTATTTTATCCTCCCTCAGCTAGCAATTGTCTACCATCTCTAAGTAAACATACTTCTATTTAACTCCTTCTAAATCTTCATCACATAAATATGCGCTGTAATGTTTTCCCTTCTCAATATTTAACTGTTTTAGCTTAAATTTCTAATCACGTTGCAGAATGGCAAACAGAATGCCCTCTTTCTCCCCTAGCCAGAATTTAAAATACCCAACATGCTGTTTACAGATCGAGACATGATGGTTCGGATAAGTCAAGTGGAGCCTGTGCCCAAGGATCAGTTCATTGTACTATTTTTCTTAATCGTTGTTAACCTGAGTTATTATTTATTCTTCCCTCTCTTTGCCACACAATTACATCTTCTCTGCACCATGTCCAAGAAAACTGTATTTTCCCCCAGAATGTCACTCACAGATCTAAGTAAACAGGATGTGCTGCAGCTCAATAGAACTGCAAGCAAATCTTTAAATAGTTTAAGTCGCGGCGAAAGTTACACTTCCATTACTTCGGAAGCAGAAGCGGAAATGGTTGAATTGACGGAGCCCGCATACTTAATCTTAAATCTAGTCAAAAAGGGCAAAGCTAGACTGAATAAGCTAAATATATCAACCAAGGGCCGTACAAAATCTTCAAGGGATCACCTCCAACACTTCACAGTCCTCCAGGAAATATTCAACGCAATCGATCTGGAAGACAGGTGGTTTACAAAAGACATGGCCTACTAATAAAATGTGCAGAGTTCTCGGAATGAAACAGGATGCTAGAAGAGCAGCTGCAAACGGATAGAAAAGACCTACAGCAATTGGCTAACTCCTTCCCTAAACCAACTGAGATAACAGAAGCTATTGCAAGGCTTTCACCCCGCTTAATAGTACAAGGGAGCTCATATTATAGTGCTTGGACCTGACGACTAATCAACCAGAATATAACCTGCAACCAACAGCCAAAGAACCTCCACAACTTGCGCAAGAAAAACTGCAGCCACCACTGGAAATACGCAACAAGAAAGCCATAGATAGAAGCATTCGGTAGATTCTGATTATCATAGGCTGCATCAGAACCTCAGGGGTGGCTAAGCCTCAAGCTAAGCCAAGCAAGTCTCAAGTAGCATAACTATGTCACACCGGTCTTCCTGGACAAAGTACTAACGCAAAAGTATCATGTGGAAATCCATTGTAAAACAGAAGAAGATAAGAAAACCTTACATAAATATCTCAGAATGCACCAAAATCTCAACCGCCGTTTCAACTTTACAACCAAGATGCCCATACAAAACAAAATGCTGCTGTTAGGCGTGCCTGATGGCATCACGCATGATATAATCATAGAAACATTCATTTCGGCATATGAAATCCAGAGGGAAGACTTGCACATCATCAAGGAGCTGAAGAACAAACACAAGGAAGATTAAAGATATGTGATTATCCTCATGCCACGTTCTAAAAGGAAAACTTATTATCGAGGTCAGAGGTTATTACAGTGGGACTCAAGCACTGCCTACTACGCCCACATACCTCTGTCACTCGCTGCCGAATCTTCCAAGGATTCACCCATGCGGAAAAACACTGTCGCGGCGAGCCCCACTGTGTAAATTGTGGAACTCAACACTCCCAACGGGAATGTAATTCTCTACCTTACTGCGTCAACTGCAAATACTACTATAATGAATCTCTTGGCACTCACCTCCCTCTATAGATCACATAGCATCAGATCCTAGGTGTGATGCCTGTCGTCACAGATACCGCCTAGAATGGGAAAGACTTGACGAAATCTTCAATTCAAAACGCTCCCCACCTGAGTATAAACAAGATGTTTCTCCGGTCGCATCTTCTACTCATCAACTTCCACGCAAGGGACTCCTGGGGGATCACCCAACTGACTGGAAGGAGCCAGGCCAGTGGGATTTGAGTCCTCTCTGGTCCTTGTTCTTCCATCCAAATTCATTCTTCACTCCTCAACGGGAAAGCTCAGCATGGCCACATACGGATCGGCACAGAAGACGCGACTATAGGCCATCAGGGTAGGCCCTCTCAATAACACTCAAATCTTAGTAACTTTTCGATTAGCCTTACGATGCCTCAACCGTCAAATTCAGTTCCACAAAAGGAACTTCCCCCTTTCGGCACGCTACATTTTCTCCAAATCAACCTCAATCACTGCAAAGCGGCTAACGTAGCAGTGAAAGATTATATGATCTCTGAAAAAATAGACATTGTCCTGATGCAGGATGCCTACTGCAGCAAAACAAGCAATCTTTCGGATATTCCCTCTAACTGGGCTCCAAGTCAACCAAATCTTTCCATCAAAATCTTTGAGTGCCCACTTGGTCATCTAGAACACTGATCTGAACTACTCCCACCTCTACACTGGTACACATTGAGCCTTTGTCACAATCTCTGCAAAGGAGGGCCATCTCATAGTTGGCTCGACGTACGCAGCACCAAAGTCAGATTTCGAGAAAACCCTCGAGGAGTGGCAAAATACTATCACCAAGGCTTCACTAGATACCGGGCTTGCTCATTCATTATCATGACGTCACAAAAGGTGGCTGGCCGCGACCAGCGATTGGTGGAAAGCGACGAGCCCGTCGTTTTGTGCCAATCGCTGTTGGTCTTTCATTTTGTCGTTTCGCTTTGTACCAATCGCTGGTAGCGGCCAGCCACCTTTTGTGACGTCATGATAATGAATGAGCAAGCCCGGTATCTAGTGTAGCCCTGCTATCACACACCGTAGGTTCTTCATTTGCGGGTGTGACTTCAATGCAGCCTCCACGCTTTGAGGCTATATTTAAGCACCCGTGGCGATACCCTCATAGAACATCTGGTTACAAACAAGTTGTCATTGCAAACATTGAAAACAGTACACATACATTCGTAAAATACGACCGACATGGCAAAATTGGTGCAATGGGCTTTCCAGACCACACTCTGGGCAACCCCTTGGCACAGCTGAAACTCAGGCAATGACATGTTTCCGATGTTCACACAGCCTCGGATCACAAGTACACTAGTTCTCTTTTGACATTACCCCCTCTACACAACTAAACGCTGATTCAACACAACCCGAAACAACATTCGCAGATTTACACAAATCATCAAATCACACAGACCACTCCTAAACCAACAACCGAAGTATGCAACTACAAAATATATCACAAAATTAAATATACCACAAAATTAAACCTCTTCACGATAAAATTAATTAAAACAATGCAAACAGCGGCGCGAGTATCTTACAAATTAAAGAACACTCGGAGGATAACTACCTTCTCTTTCTGGGCCTCCGAGCTTAAAACTAAACGAAATCACTTCACTGCACTGAGAAAGAAACTCAAACACCTTAGGAACACAGATGCAAATACAGACTACTTTCGCAATCTCAGTGCAAATTACAAAATTCTTCCAGCCAAAATTAAGAGAAGTGTTCTGGAGACCAGGAATGCAGCATGGCGAAAATTCTGTAACAATCAATTAAACAAACCCTTTTGGCACAACACAAAAGTTTTTCACAGGCAAATTCTTCACTCCTTATGAAATCAAGCTTGAGCTGCACAATATGGAGAACCTTATCTCAGATCGCTTCGGTCCTTCTTCTTACCCGACGTAGACAACTCTGATATCACGTTTGACTCCCCTCCAGACAAACCCTTTTCAAAAGCAGAAGTAGCATCGGTGCTACACACATTTATTGACAAGAAAGCCCCTCGTCCATATTGTTTAGACTTCAAAGTTCTAAAATTAACGTTCAAAATTCTCCCCAAAGTCTGTAGAAGGGGCCAACTTATGCCTAAAAATGAAATACTTCCCGCTAACTCTGAGACAAGGAGAGGTGGTTAACTTCCTAAAGCAAGGAAAGAATGCTACCGAACCGTCGTCATATGGACCTATCTACCTGTTGCCAACTCTAGGAAAACTCCTAGAGAAACTGTTGGTTGTTAGATTAATCCACTTCCTGGAAACTAACAATATTCTTTATCACAGGCAGTACGGCTTCAGGGATTATAGGTCTTGTGATAAGGCGCTGTTCAAAATGCGAACCACCTGTGCCACCAGCATCGAGAAGGAAAGATACACCTCCCTAGTTTCATTAGACATTAAAGGTACGTTTGAGAACGTCGAATGGTGGGACATCTTATTGCAATTAATATCCATTGGCTGCCCGGGCAATACAGCTGGAACCATCAGCTCTTACTTAAGCTGTAGGAGTATTCTAATCAATTGGGGACCAGACGCTTCAATTCTTCCCCTGCAAAAAGGTTGACCACAAGGCTCTTGTCTGGGTACAAACCTCTGGCTCTTAATAGCTTATGCCATTGTAACAGAATTAGAAAATTTAGGTTTTAATCTCTTCGCCTTTGCTGTTGATTTCAACTTTATCTTCTGGGCCGCCGGCGTCTGTACATCAAATCGGTAGCAGCTCGAGCTTTCCCCGCATTCTGGCAGCAGCCCCAGCTTTCCCCACATTCTGTCAGCAGCTAACTCGCCTGCACCTCAAACTCTCTTCCAGCAAAACCCAATCTCTAACTTTTGCCAAACCACAGAAGCTTAAGCGTAAACCTGTGATGAAAGTTAATGGGGTGAGCGTTCAAAATGTGCCACACTTAAAACTTTTAGGAATAATAATTGATAAACACCTGAGCTGGACGGAACACATAAACTTTCTAAAAACTAAACTAATCAAACTACATCGCAATTCCTGTAAATTAACCTCAAAATCATGGGGAGTAAAGCCTACATTACTGAAAATCTGGGATCACACAATAATAGAAAGAATTATCTTCTACTGTGGGGGCATCTGGGGAGGAAAACTCACCAAATTGGTAAACCAAAAGTTGACCTCGATCCAACAAATTTTCTTGCTCCAAATGGCTCGAGGCTACAAAACCATCTCTACGGATGCACTTACAGTACTAACGGGTATCCCTCCTATAACAATAACACTTGATTATGAATATAAAAAAATAGGATCCTCCATCTAGAACACACACCCACAAGCAACCACGCGCCCTGCTGTGGAGATCTATCTTCCAGTTCCTTCCTCACATGTACGGCGCGTGCTTAAATATAGGATTCTTCCCGAGTGGCAAATTTACTGATATTTCTCTAGCAAGGGCCGACACAACCACAATCTGATCCCTAAAGTGTCTAGAACACTCCTGATTCTTTTCCCACACACAACAGCATTCCTTTAAGGTCACGGTCCTTTTAGGATATATTTAAAATACTTCCATTGTTCCTCAGCCCAAAAATGTGAGTGTGGCGCCCTGGGATCATCGGACCACTATTATTTCAATTGTTCTTTAACTGCTGCTTATCCTCTTAAAAAGCCCACCTTACCCTCTCCTTCTTGGCTCCATAATATTCTTTCCCGTCCCAAACTCCTCCGTCAACTAGCATAAATCTATTACTTTTTAATGTCTCTCTCTATCTTACCACCTTAATTCTTACCTCCTGAGATCCAGTGGAATATCTGCAGTCTCCATTAAACCACTTCTCAAGTAGCTCTCGTGGAAGCACTGCTCCGGCGTATTTTTACTTTATTTTATTTTATTTTTCTGCTACAGTCTTCTAGGACTGTTTTTGGAACAAGCCTATGTAGGAACTGTTATTTTTCACATTGTATAGCTCACAACTATCCTTTTCCGCTGCCTATCGCGTGGGGACTATGTGCTACAGCGGATGGGATTTGTTATGTAAATCTGATTCATTTTCTGCCTATCAGCTGCCCCTTGTTTCGTGGAGGTCACTGACCTGGAAGGGCCGGCCACTTGGCCTAGTATATATAAGTCTAATTTTTTTTTCTGTGGCCCAAGGCCATTGCAGTGTCGCCCATTGTCGCGCTTGCTGGCGGGTACAGCTTCGGCTGATTTTGTAATTTTTTTTATATAAAACTTTAATAAAATTACCGGGAGTGACCTGATTGCTCTACAGACTCCTCGTCTGAGCAGTCCTGTAATGAATTTTATGTCAACTTCAGTCAGATCTGAGGCGACGCTTTAACGTCTCACAACTTTATTCACCTTCATTGATACAACTTAAAAACAATATAAAAGTTTAAAACCACATCATGCTTTTCCTTAAAAACCCAGCAAACAAACTACTCCATATTTCACACACACTCAGTTCACATTCTGATCAGCCATCATCTGTCCAACCTTCTCTTCATCTCTATCAGCTTAGCTTGGTTCACTTCCCTTGACCTGCCAACTAACATCTCTTGCAGTCTCCTCGCATATCGAAAACTGTCCTTTCGATTCGATTGCACGGCTACACGGCGATCAACCTCTGAAGCTAGGCGACAAAACCATGGACAAACTCTGGACAACTCTAGCCCTGCAACTCACGAGTCAGGATAGCCCATGGGTTTCTTCGGTCGTTACAGTCCCTCTTAGGCAGTGAGATATTAACACTAATTTATAAAACATATATACATGATCATGAATATTCTTAACAAGCGCTATAATAAGAATATGCCATCCTGCTACACACATACCTCTGTCAATTCACGGGTAATGGACATTCGGAGGTAATTTTTTGTCGTAGTAAAATTGAGACAACCAATTTTAATTTAATTTTCCTAGTGTAAATTGTCTTTATAAAAACTTAATTCTGTGGAAAATAAACAGTATTTTTACATATAAAACATTACCTGCCTTTGCCTCCTTTCTTTCTGATGATCTCTATTTCTTTATCTTAATTCGTTCTTTATATCAGAATTGCGTGTTTTTGCTAAAACATTTCCTTCAACAATTTAAGAGATTTAATAAGCATAACAAGTTGAAAATTGACAAATGAGGTGCATTCGTGCTATAACTAGTTTTATAAATATTCAGATCTTGGTGCAATAGCTGTTGCACTCTTATGCATGAATACAAAATTTATTTTCTGTGCAGATTTCCATATTATAAATTTTCTGACATTAAGTCTCAATGCACTTTTACAAACAATTAATTACAATACTGGTACATTAAAATTCTACTATGCGCAAATTCTGTGGAAGACAATAAAATAATGTAAAAAAAATCATCGTTATTAGAATTCTATCGTCCGTCATTAAGATAGGATTCATTTCCGTAATAAAGTAAGTACATTTTAAGTTGGCAAAATTCCAATGGGAAACTTAAGCCTAGCTTTGAAAATTTCAAAACATCAAATCCATATTTAGACTCTTTTTCCATTTAGTCCCTATTTCTCCGGAAACATCTATCCAAAAATCTGATAGGATTGCTACAATTAACCAATTTTAGTATGCAAATTCAGTTTTTGAATAATTTTCTTTTTTTATATCACAATTTTAATAATGCAGAAAACTATAGACCGATAATTTGAAAACGGCTCATGTGTCTCTTTAAGACATTTCACTTGACGTTAGAGCATTTAAACTTTTTCTAAATTTTCTCTATATTATTTACACACTTTCCCTTAACTGAAGAGTTTTGTAATTTTGAATGATTTTTTGTTGTCAGATCTGCAAATAATTTCTGGTGAATAGTGACTAAACCATTTAATGAAATAAAATGAACACAAATGTAATGACTAAGAATTACTTTAAAAAATTCAATATGTATCATAAAAAATAGTGGTTATAGTTGTTATTTGGACTCCGTTCAAAATTGGGTCCAACTCTTAATTTTAGGTTATCAATACACTACCCTGTTACTTATACATTCTACAGTGTTCAATAATTTTCAATTTATTTAGCATTGTTATTTTCTCAATGAATGAATATGAAATGTAATTATTTTTATTTACCTTGTGTGTAACTATAGTCTGCAAAGATGTGGATGTGAATGTTATCAGTTCATACACTTTCGTCTTTTTATCACAAGACGACATACCCTGAACTAGAAGAACTCCAGAAGAGCTGGAACGTAGTTGAGTGCCTCGGATACTAGCTAAGGCTATAACTGTTAGAATACACTGTGGAACAATGAAATTGCTTCTGAAGTGAAAGGTCTGCAAATCCGTGTGAAATAAAACCACTGAACACTAACATCGCCATAGAAAAACGTCATTGGCTCTCTTTTTAAATATATAGATTATACAGAGTTAAGATTTTTTTTTTTCAAAATATATATTATTTGAAATTAATATTCGAAACAAACATGAATAGTAAGCTTTGCATTTTTTACAGAAATCTATTTCCAGAATCTTTAAATATGCGTATTCAAAATTATACATCATTCCTTCAACTAGTTTTTGAGTTATACTTAAAAAATTTGAAAAATCTCTCTATGGTGTCAAAATTGGATTTTCTTATTAAATTTTTCAAAATTTGTTACAGTTTCAATATAGAAATTTTCCTCTACGCTTATATTTTAACATGAAAACAGAACGATACCATAATTCCCAGTCAAATGGCTATTTTCAGTATTCTCCGCGACGATTTGCGATTTGCGACGCACGCAATATACATTTTGGTAGAGGTATTAAAGCGCACATGTAGCTGTAATCACAAAATGAAATGCAGCCAATTCAACTTTTTTTATATTTGCATTCATGTTTAACTAATCCAATTAATTAACAATGAAGTATTTTTATATCGGAAACATTAAGTTCGTCGATTTTTGTTGCACAGTGATATTAGTAAAATATGCCTATACTCGGAACACAATAGACTCATGACTCATTTAAAATTTTTTGTTTTGTGTCCCACACGAGGGGGGACTTCCAAGGGTCCAAGTAACCCGATTTGACAGTATAGATTTTAAAGCAATAGGATCACATACATTGAAAGCTATACTTCATTCTAACCATCTCACGCATGGAATATTTTTGAGCGGATGAAACACATATTTTGCACTTAAAATAGATATAACATGAAATTATTAAGAACAAATAATGTTATTTTTTTTATCTTACATTTATTATAAGACTGTAATACGACCCTGACAGAAAGTTAACGCGCACTTAAAATATATATTTAAGAGTTATTAAACAGATTTTTGTAATCATTTTAACTTTATATACCTGACGCAAAGAAAAAAACAATTGTCATGCTTTGTTTAGATCTATATGAAAAAGTTCAGAAAACAAATTGTCAAAGGCGTATTTTTGGACAGATTATTCAGAAAGGAAATGGCTCTGCTACATATTGTTGTATTTCGAAGAATTATTATGAGGTTTCCATGTAATACAGGAATAAAAAGTAAGATATTCATAGTTCGTCGGGGGTCGTTTTTAATACAAACTCATATAAAGTTTTCATGCAGGAGAGCGTTAATGTTTGAACCGTAAGCGGATTTAAATCCAATATTATATTATATATTTCATAATCACATTATATGGTAAACTCTGTTTTTAGCCACATTCCGACTTAATAGCGTTTTCAAGTGTCGATGGGGCCATGGGCGAGACTTTTTTCAGCGATCTGCAAGTGATATTTTCTAAGCAATCAAATTTTAATCAAGTAATTTGCGTATTTTCTGCTTCTGAGTTTTTAGCATCCCTCTCTACAGCCAACCCTATTCCCACTTTATCAGGGAACATATCTCTCTCGCGTTTACAGTGAATAACTTATCTTTTGTTTTTAAACGCTATATAATTTAATTAAATACTAAAATAAAAGCATGTTTAGGAAAATATAAAGAAAACAACCTATTTGCGTAATACAGTTTAAAGGAAATTTCATTTACTACTGCCTAATGATAATAATATTGAACCATATTTCAAAAATAGTCCAGGCAAACTGAATCAGTATCGATTTATGGGAAATTATTGTGGATGCTCATTTGTTTAGCAAGGATTAACCCTGCCTATTCTATTTCAACATTTCTTTTGTATATCGAGTTGACATAAACGTTCATTTAATGAAGATAAAGACTATCCTAAACGTGGTCCAAGGACTCCCCTCACTAGATTTTCCTGCAGTCGCCTCAACACTCATTTATTATTAAACTAGTCGTTGTGGGCCACAATAATACTTATTCATCATGGATATGCATAATATAAAATATGAAAATAAAACGTGTGTAAACTATTTATAAAATGCATTGCAATTCGAATAAAATCCTGGCTTGGTGACATCATAAACTTTAAATGCTCTATTACTGAATGGCATTAAAGAAACATCCTTATAACTCCAAAATTGATAATTCTATTAACTAACGGTTTACTGCGTCGAATGAAGCGTCTCATTTCCAATTAAAATATATCTTTGAATTCAAATTTGAATGAAATACAGGGTCACGAAAAATCGAAGAGTGTGGAAAATTGGATTACAAATATCTCGGCAACTCATCATCTGATCGACTTCATTTTTTATTCAAACTGTAGGTTTTGTTATTGTCTTTTATATTCACTCCTTAAAATAAACAATTTCGAAAATTTTTATATACCTTTTATCAGAACGAATATTTCGGTAGTCCGAAAAAAATAGTTCCGGATAATCGAGGTTACTGAAATTCAATAAGCTTATCCCATTATTACATACTAAGTACATAACAAAGTTCAAGTCTCTATCTCAATTTGTTCGGGAGATAGAGCGTTTACTCACACACACAGACAGACGGACGGCAATTTTTTTCTCTAAAAATATGTATTTTGTAATCTCCAGTGTCTGAAACGTGTAAATCCGTCAAATTTTCAAAACGATTACAAGACTTATCCTATACTACGTATGATGGGTAAGTAACTAGTCTGATGTGCCAATCCAAAAACTTTGTACCATCCTATGTGTTTTAATACTTCAAAATTTGCTATCACAGCGCCAATAAAATCAATATTTTTCGTCATTCTGTTGCACGTCACCTGCTTGAGAATCGCCGGTTTTATTCTTACACGACCATTTAACCCTTTCAGGGACAAAGTTTTACTATTCGTAAAATACTGAAATGATTGAATGACACCACAATTTACAACCAAATTTATTTGGAAAGTTTTTCTCCACGTGCCTAATAAAAGGAAAATTTTCATTTCAAATTTCTGGTGCCAGTCTGGCATTTAGGGATTAAAATTAAAATCCTACATCAGTCATGCGAAAAAAAGTGCAAGCTAATGTTAAATCTATGGGAAGGTTCTTGGCAGATTTCTTACTCGTATTTTAATATTTTTAAATGAATTTTTTGCGTTAGATAGCTGAGGCCGTTCCTTATCCTTGTTAGTTTTTACTTTTTGATTTTAGTTACAGTTTTTTTATAAGAGGACATTTTCAATTTTGGAACCGGTTGGAACCGGTTCTGAAAGTGGATGTACCCTTATATAAAAAAAACTAGTAGCAAAATCGAAAAAGTAAAAACTAACAACGTTAGGGATCGCCCTCAGCTATCCTATGCAAAAATAATCATTTAAAAATATAAAAATGCGAGCGAAAAATCTGTCAAGATCCTTCCCATTGACCAAACTGTATTCGACCGAATTCATAGACTGAACTGTATTATGTCATTAGCGTTCGAGTTTCTTCGGATGAGTAGCGTAGGCTCTTAAGTATTCCAAAAATGAACCACCGCCCTTCAAGGGGCTAAATAACTATTTTTTAGAAAAGATATTGCAGCAATATTCTCTACTCCATCGCTGTGAAAACATGGCGTTCGCGAAATACCTCTAATTGTTTTTCAGTAACTTTCTCAGAAGAAATAGGAGAAATTCTGCGATTAAATATGGGGAAAATGACTATTTGAAATGACTGGCTTTTCGCGGGCGAAAGGTTGGAGAGCCATGCTCTACACATCTCCGGTATCCTCTCAGGCCCCAAATGAAAATTATATTTGGTGTATTCATTTTTAAAACACAGGGGTTAAAGTTTAAGATATTTCGGTGGTTTCTGTGAGAAGTGTGTGTGATTTCTAGAAATTATTTGCATAAAATGAATATTCAGATCGTTGAGTAGTTTCTATTTAAAATTTATTCCTCCATTTCTATTTAAATTTATTCCACCGATGACAATACAATTCTTTTTGCATAGAATATTTGAGGTCAAAGTCTAATCTTGTATCTTTCTTCTTTTATCATATATTCTAATACGAGCAAATCTTGTGTGTGGTTATATATCTATCTATCTATATATATATATATATATATACAGTGGCGGACAAAAAAACTGCATCACCTGCGAAAAAGGGGATAACGCTGCCAATAATGTTTTTCAAGTACAGGTATTATGGAAGGATGATATTTTTACGATAAAATATAGTTGTGGGATTAATCTCAATTAAATTTTATTGGGATTTATAAATTATTTATACATAATTATTTGAAAAAATGGAAAAAGGTGAAAAACGCACTATTTAAAAAAACTTAGAATAAAGTAATAGATGCACAAATTCTGTAGTTATGTAAATTATACACAACTGTAGTCATATTATATATACTTAGATGCTTATACATGCATAAGGATCACTTCAGTATTTAGTAGATCCTTCACGAGCAGCGATCACAGCCTTGCAGCGGTCCGGCATAGAATATATCAATTTCTGAATGTAATCCTGGCCAATTTCATGCAACCAGACCCTAATAATGCCTTCCAGCAGTTTTATCTCAGTAGCAGGCTTCTGAGAAGCAATTTTTGTACCCATTATATGCCAACAATTTTCAATGAGATTCAGGTCAGAACTATTCCCAGGTCATTCCAAAACATTAATGCCAGATTTTGTCAGATAGGCCGTCACCTAAAGGGAGGAAATTGGGTGAAAATTACTTATCCAATATCCTTAATGTTATGGAGATTAAAACGTGTAAATTAGGCAACAAAATAATTCATGAATGAGTTAGATTGTACTTACTGATTTCGCTGTATGGCAGGGTGCAGAGTCCAGTTGAAAAATACAATTTCTAGTACCTTTAAAATGATCATTAATAGCTGGTTTTAAACACTCCTCCAAAATCTCGGTACAAACGGATGCATTCACAGTTCCAGTAATAAGTTTCAGACGTCCAACTCCTTTGCTGGATATACATCCCCAGATCATTTGGATGACTGGGAATTGTCCAGTAGGCGATATGCAGTCTGGATGACAAGCTTCACTTTTACGTCTCGGAACATACCGCTTACCGTCTGATCCATGTAGGTTGATCTTAGATTCGTCCGAAAAAATTACTGAATCCCACTGAGCCTTTGTCCCTTAGACATGCTCTTTTGCCCAAGAAAGTCGTTTCTGCATCAATTTTTTTGTATGTAAAGACTTTTTCTTTGGGTGATACGCATGCAAACGGCATTCCACAAGGAGTCTTTGGATAGTTCTTGCGCTTAAATTAACACCACAGACTTTCTCAAATTCGACTTTTAAGTCAGGAACACTTGCATGACGATTACTTAGAGACATCCGTTTCAGATATCGATCACCAGAATTTGTGGTCACTCTCTTTCGGCCCGATCCAGCCTTTCTCTCAACAATACCCGTTTCACGTTCTAATTTAATCGTCCTTCAAACTGTCGATTGATTGCAACCAATTTTTTTAGCGATCACACGTGTCGAATATCCTTCTTTAACTAAAGCAAGTATCACACATTTTTTTTCTTGCGTCAATTGAACATCCGAAACCATTATTTGACCACTTAAAGAACAAGACAAATGAACGTTTTTCCCTTTTGCCGCACCATTTTTAAAATTTTGATGACGCAATACTTCGTAAGGGGTATATTACCCAATAGTAATGTAGAATGATATCTTATCTTGCTTTGCAGCAACTAAGATTAATTTATTTGAATGAAATAACTCATTAACATTACAAAATGTTAATTTTTCTAGGTGATGCAGTTTTTTTGTCTGCCACTGTATATATGCAAATTTTATCTCAAAAACGGCTCTAACGATTTTGATGAAATTTCGCATCCTACCGTTTTGGGGCACCAGAAAACCATTGGGCTAGATCACATGTTCGAGAAAATTCGATTAGTGGGTCATTTTGGCTCATGGTCTAGCTAATTGTATCTAAAAAACGGTTCAAGCGATTTTGAAGAAATTTTGTATCCGACCATTTTCGGGCACGAGAAGCCTATTGGGCTGGGTCACATGTTCGAGAACTTTCGATTAGTGGGTCATTTTTGGGTCAACGCGGGACAAATTAATTTTATCTAAAAAACGGCTCTAACGATTTTGATTAAATTTTGTGTCCTACGAGTTTCGAGCACGACAAAATCATTGGGCTAGGTCACATGTCCGAGAAAATTTGATTAGTGGGTCATTTCTGGGTCATTGTGGGTCAAGATCTAAAAAGCGGCTCAATTTACACTAAATTTTGCATCCAATGGTTTTCGGGCACGAGAAGAGTGTTGGGCTAGGTCACATGTTCGAGAAAATTCAATTAGTGGGTCATTTTGGTCATGGGTCATTATGGGTCAAGCTATTTTATCTAAAAAACGGTTCAAAGGATTTGAAATAAATTTAGCACCCTACAGGTTTAGGGAACAAGAAGACTATTAGGCTAGGTCACATGTTCGAGAAATTTCGATTAGTGGGTCATTATGGGTCAAGCTATTTTATCTTAAAAACGGCTCAAACTATTTACACTAAATTTTGCATCCCATGGTTTTCGGGCACGAGAAGACAGTTGGGCTAAGTCACATGTTCGAGAAAATTCAATTAGTGAGTCATTTTGGTCATGGGTAACTCAATTTAACTCAAATTAACTCAATAACTCAAATTTAATTTTGACCGAGCATAGCTCGGTCTTCCCTGCTCGTTTTCTTCAATAGAAGAAAACATTGTAATCGAAATTTTTTTCGACTTACGATTTTCGACGGGTTTAAGCGTTTTAAGGGTCAGAGATCCCGAAAAACCTGTTTTTACAAAATGTCCGTCTGTCCGCGTGTGTGTCCTCTTTGTATCAGCGAAAAGTGTATGAATTTATGCATAGAATTGAACCAAATTCCATATGTATGTTTTTGACTATGGACAACAGGTCCCAGTTGAATAGGGGGATTTTCTGTCCGAAGGAGGCGCTGTGATAGTGATTTTGCGCCATTTTCTATATTTTTTTGCATTTTAGGTGAAGACTTTACGAATATTTTTCGAGAAAACTTTATATTTAGATGTAATGTAATAGGCCAAGGTTTGTTTAAAATGTTGCAGAAAACCTTCCTGAAGGTGGTGACGTGATCGCGAATTTTGTTCGATATTTAGGATGGGATAGCCTTAGACCAATGCATAGCTGTTGTGCTTTTGTATACCAACTGCTCAGAAGAGTGTGGCCTATTGGGAGCGGGATACCAGGGAGCCATGCGTGCGTGAGGAGATAAGATTCGACTAACCAGAGAAGTTCATACTGCATCACCCAACTGTCTAATCTAGGTTTAATATTCGACTTCGACTAGGTTTCAGTTCGAGTTTTAGCATGTATGAGAAGGAAGAAATTTTTGGGATTGGCACATCTGACTATTTTATAGTTTTGTTTCTGTTTTATTCTGAGAACACTTTTAGATTCGAAAAAAATATGGGTTGGTTGGTTCCTAAAATGAAAGTGTACTTAAATTGAAACCGTAAACGAAATAATAAAAATAGAAGAAATATATAACGTTAGAAATTGACCGCCGAATGCCTTTGAAAAAGAATCATTTAAAAATATTGAAATGCAAACGAAAAATTTGCAAAAAACGCCTTCATTGGTTTAAAATTAGCTTGCGAATAATGTCGGCGCGTGACTAATGTAGGATATTAATTACAAATCATTGAAAAGTATATAAATATTTAATTCGACGCATATAAAAAATATTTTCTAATGAATACACTTAAGAATTCAATTGGTTTTTTAAAACAAAAATGATTTTAAAGTTTTTTAGCATTTTAAACATGCCAGAAATGGCTATTTTGTAACATTGAAAGTAATGAATCATCTTATGAGAAAATAAAAGCAAACCTGCATTTTATTCAAATAGATTTCTTGTCTCAATGTAAAGTAAACAGCAATCAATATTTGAATCGAAATTTTGGCAATTTATATTCATTTCTCTCTTAGTAACATGAAATGTAAGCTAATTAAATTGTTGTTCAAATCAGATAAATTAATAAAGAGAAAAAAATCTTTAGAAACATAAAAACGTGAACCACGCAGGAAGGAAATCTTTTAATTACCTTTATTACAAAACAAAAACGCGTTTGTTCGAAATTTGATTATATATTTAATTAACCAATTAATAGAATTGAATTAAATATTTATAACTTTCTTAATGCAATCAAATATTTTAAAAGTAACCAGATTTAATTTTAATAAATATTTTCGTAAAATAAGGATTAATTGATTTGTATATATTTTTTAAAAACGTCTTCAGTAAAATGTATTTTCCTCGATTTCTCTTCTTCAGAAATTGATATTTAGTTAGTAAAAATGAAAAAAAAAGAATATATCATAAGAAATCACATTATTTGACTGTAAATAATGACTTACTTTTCGCAGGAAATTCTACATTCAGAGTCAATTCTAAACACTCATTTTATATTTGAACTACAGTTATATTCTCTAGATTAGTACAGGAACTTCGGGTATTATGGAATAGTCGGATAATATGGGATACCAAGGTATCTGGTTGGTAAAGTGTTGTCACCAAGCGGCAATATCCTAAACGAATAAAGGACGTTTCCAGAATACCCTGGGAACGCGTAGTTCGTCGGTTGGCGTCAGGGAGTGTTGCGTGAATAAATGTTTTTCGTCTTTGGAGAGTTTCAGGAGATAATTATTAAATATTTCTTTTTCATTATTAGAAATAATATTTTTACATTAAAATGAAGCCCAATGCACACCAAAATACTGACAGTTTAGGATGAAATATTCGTTTTTTAGCTCGCGATTCACACCCATAAACACAGACTATTTTTCCCAAACCGACGGTGTATATATCATAATACTCTATGATCATGGTGGCGCAAAGAGAGATTCTTATATTTGTGATTTTTGCAAATCTGAAGTCTGAACTGGAGTATATTGTCTGACTACCTAGACACTACCTTTTGATCATGCTCTCTCGATACCATTATATCTGTGTTTTGCCAAATTTTGTTCGTTTTCATCAGTTTTAACCCCCTGTTCCCTATTTCCCGACTCTCTCCCAATACCCTCCAAATACGTTTCTTATTATTATTACTTGTTTGCAAGTGATGAAATTTCGTCAAATAATATTTGCCTATAAAAACGATTCGGAGAGAGTTGAAGTTTGTAGTTGTATTCGGTTGTCGTGTTTTAAAAAATATCGGGATGTCGTATTGCCCCAAATGTAAGTAGTATTCCATAATACCCGAAATTCATCTATTATTTCATAAAATTTTATACCAGATACAATATATATATATATATATATATATATATATATATATATATATATATTATATAGTGTCAGTGAGAGCATTGTGTTTGTAAAACTTTTAACCAGGCGAAATTTCCTAAAATGCGGGCCAAACCCCGGAGAACAAGTTCCACTCTTTCTACGGAAAACTTTGCAATATTAATATTGTATATAAATGACTTTAAAAATGTTTAGCTCACCTTGATTTCGCAAAGTAAAACATTAAAGTTTAATTTATCTTATACATCATCGTGATGTTGAATAGTTTGTAAATAATGATCTTCACTGTTCAAAACGCTATGGACTTAAATCCGATGACAATGTAATATTATTATAATTTTCGACGCTTACCATCTTATACATACTTACAATAGATTAGAGGATAACACAAAAAAAATTGGATAGATTACCGTCAACAAGTTTAAGAAACAGTTTTAGATTAGATAACATAAACCTGCGGTGGTTGTGTTTTTTAACTTTTATAATTACGTTTTATGTATTTTTTAACGCTGAATAAAAAAATTACCTTCATTTTTAACCATCATGTCAGGATTTTTGCAAATCGTAAATTTCACGGTAAAAAAATAGCAAAAAATCTGATACTATAAAATAGATGCAAGACTTTTTTATTCAGTTTAAATTTGTTTAATTCAATATTTTTTCAATTTTTTGGCTTTACTGGGTTGTTTACAGCTAAACAGCTCAGGGGTCCGATGAGGTTGGGAGGGGAGGGGGGATCAATCATAACTTTGAAATTTGCGATTTGAGAAAAATCCTAACGTGATGGTTTAAAATGAGGGTCATTTTACTAAAAAATCCATAAGAATCAATTTTCAAAAGATAAAAAACATGGCACAACCCAAAATTTGAAAGACAGTGTATTCTAACAGCATTTTAAAGTCTGTATCATTTTGTAAAGAATTGAGGCTGTTGTTTTTCATACTTTTATTTAACAAAAATTCTGTTATTTTTATCCTCTTATATGTACAGTACAAATTGTATATTTTGCATTAATATGTCAGAATGATTATAGATTTCACATTTATATTAGATTGCAATGTTCATTTTTCTCTCAACTATTTTTTTGATATATCTGACGATTATTTATATTTCTACTACATTTGTGAATGGCCCCTATTTCGCAGCAAAAAATATACTCCAACTTTAAACGGCTATTACTCGGTCAATTTTAATGTTAGATGAATGGGACTTTTTTTGTCGTATTTGTTAGTATCACAGTAAATTTTTACTAAATATCACTTATAGGACCGGGGGACCGTATAAAAATTTAACTTTCGCAATTTTTTAATAAATGTTTTACTTGACCCAAATCACGTTAAAAGTAATTTTTTACCTTATTTAAACCCTTTTTGTAATTGGAAGTATGCATCTAGGACCAACGGTTGCGAAAATAAAGGTCGGTTAGGTTATACGTGGACACGCTGTATATAAATTGTTTACATGCCACCTTTAAATTAGAGATTTGGTCAGATTTAGTAATAAGAACTTGTTCACTGTCTTTTGATTTTAAAGGAATTATATAGGGGAGATGGGGGATGAATTGGACAAGGTATGGATGAGACGTTCTCAATATTTCAGGCAATAAACTTTTTTTTAGTTGCTTCCTATCCTCATAGATTTCACTACCATAGTGTGCTTCAGAACCAAAAGCAAGAGCACATGGCTGTTTTCAGTTTTCTTCAAATTTGTATTTCCTGAAAACTCTGCTTAAAAGTATTTTTTTTACATTTGAACTTACTTAAATATCTTACGCAATATAAACAATTAAGATATGTTGTAGTTTTTTATTTCAAGGCTCAATATTGGTAATTAAAATGAATGAATATTAACCATTGCGACAAAATAACTTTTTAGACAAAATGGCTGACAATTGAATATATGCATCATGGGGATGATTGGGACATTTCAAATGGGATGAATGGAACTGTCTCATTCATCCCTACAGGATGCTGAAAGATATATTTATTAACTAAATAATATTATATAGGTTGATAAATTAATAATTTATGGTAATTATTCTTTTAGCATTTCATCCTCATTGTAGCTATTGTCTTCAGCCATTGAATGCTTCTGTTTATAGGCCTTTTAAGGCAAAGCTGAGATGATTGGCTAACAAATAATCCTGGAGATCATATTACAATTTATAATCTTCCAGCTTTTGCCAAGGAGGCATTTTTGTCAGCTTTTAGTCCTTAACATTGAATATGGGGAGGAAAATGTTTCTGTCCCATTCATCCCTGCTGTAGGTATGATTGGGACATAGAAGAACTTGTTTTTAAATTTCATTTATATTTCTGTATAATACTAATCTTGAACAAGTATTGTGCATAAGATGTAGTCAAACACTTAATGTATGACATGTGATATATAATATTGATAATAACTTAAATAAAATATTTAAACTAACGATTTTTGTGAAAATGTCCCATTCATCCCCCATCTCCCCTATATATATAATGTGTGTATATATAATATGTGTGTGTGTGTGTATGGGTGTATTGGCGAGATCGCGTGCTTTAAAGAGCCAGAATTCTCTTTTAACCCCTTCGGATCAAGCATCATATTAATAGGACATGTCTTTACATTGAGTATTATTTTGACTTAAAAACTATTTTCGTTATTATTTGCATTTAATAATGATAGTACATATCTATACATTTATTATTATGGCATCATTTATGTTTTAACCATTTAGTAATAAAACAACAACGGAAAAAGTGTTTTGCTTAAATCTCTTTGAACGTTGACGATTCTTGTATTTCAAATATACGTTTCGCTCTTTAAATTTAAAATAAGGGCTTTTTTTCTAAACGAATAATTTATGATAAAAATCAACATTATCCTGTTGTAATATGACATGCATTCAAAAATATTAAAAAGATATTGTCATATTAATAGTACGCAAAATAACTATATTCGTTATAGTTCAGTAGATCTTAACTTTTGTGATTGAGATAACTAATTTTTTTAACGTAAAAGTAATTTTGTCCTCCCCCCCAAAAAAACAAAAATCGGACCCGAAAAGATTCAAATTAATTGTACGCGGAAAATCAACAAATAAAGCATAAAACGCTATAAACGGATACAGAAAATCATATGTAACCGTGGCAAGTACTAATTGCGGAAATTATATTCCTAATTATTTCTAAACATGTAACTTCAATAATATATTTGCTACTTTACCGCGATTTCTTTCGTCACAGTTTAAATGTCCATTGTAAGGGGAATCGACAATAATCTGCATGTCATTTTAAATTCTTTTCTTTACATTTTTACAAACACAATACGGATTACTAAAAGTATTCTTCTGCATACATTGACGTCTCCTTTTCATATTATGACCGTAATAAAATAAACTAACCGATTGTTCAAGCAGGAATAATTGGTATTCATCCACTTTAGGAATATTCATGTAGAAGATTGAAATCCAGTTAAATGAAGTAGGCATACAAAGCGATAATCCACTAAACATGTAGTGATATTGAATGGACTCATATACGGCTACAGATACCTGCAGATTGCCAGCCAGTTTCCATATTCTGTACCACACTCCGAGGCATTTGCCACAATTATGAATAGTGACAGATTTTCATATGGCACACATATGAGGTATCACTTAATTTTACGGCTGACGTTTTATATTCATGACTTGTTGATATCAAACTTTAGTCATTAACTCCATTGTAAAATATTCAAAAGAATTGAAAGTTCTATTAGACATGGCTCACTGTCATTAGAGTAGTGCAACATTTTACACTACTTCTTACTTCTTTACCTACCTCATTGGTTGAATTGGAGAGCGTGAGTTTTGCTGCAAAACAGTTTTTGGATAATGTGAGTTATGCTTTAAAACGAGATTTTCAGCCTTTTTTCTACCTTAATATGTTTTTTATGGTCCAAATCAGTATTATAGTCCGATTCGCAATAAAAAGACGAACACGGTGATAAGAATAACCCAATACCTTAAAAAAGTGGATAATGTGACTTTTGCATCTGCACCATTCATATAGTAAAACTAATAAAATTTAATAGAATTATTTTTGAGATGCATGCTACACTTTAAATTAGCATTTGAATTATTATATTAAAACTATTTAACTAAAGTAAGAGGCGATTATCAAATTTTAGGCATCATTATGAATGAATTTCTGTAAGAATGCATAGTACTTACAATTCATGTAATCCAATATAAAAATTCATTAAGGATAGTGGAATGCTAAAAATAATGTTGCACAAAAAGTCTACATTAGATTAAACATATTACTAGAAATATGAAAAAAGTGGAAATTAAGAAACTTCTTTAAGTTTTAAAACTCGTGTATTTATACATTACGAAGTTCAAGAAAGATCAATAAAAATAGGGTGAAGGTCGATATTTGAAGTTTAAATTTTATTCTATTTGAAATTATTCATAATATAACATTATGGCATTGTTTTAGAATGGTGACAGCCACATTAGAATATTTACAATTTCAATTTTCCCCCATTTTTATTCCATGTCTGAACTTAATAATGATTTTGCTTTCATTTGAGAATATTAATGTATCTTTTCCTAAAATACAATTAATCGCATTTCATTTTATATAATTGAATTTATGTGACTAAATTGACATGATTGAAAGGTACAAATTTTAATTTATTTAAAAAAGTATAAATACATTGAAAACTGTCATGACTCTGTTTCAATAAATGGTTCAACTTGGATTTAATGCAAGCTAAAATGTCATATCGCTCTTTTTAATTATTTGATATAGTCTGACTTTTTGATCGATTTTAACAATGCACAGTTGTTCAATTAGTTTACAGAGATTTCAAATTTCAATATGAAATTTAAGGCTTTTGTATTTTTTCTATTGTTTGCAGACTTATTATATCACTTTCTATTTGATTTTATCCTCTGTCATAGAACAATGATAATTTAATCTTTAAATTTTTACAGTGCTACTTAATTCATTCAACAATATTCATTTCTCTTTTCTAGTTAGCAGAGTTGGGATTTTTATCTAGTCAAACAAACAGTGTTTAAAGTTTCATTGTTTAAAAATCTATTGTAACTTCTCTTAAAACTTTGCTGATAATGCAGGAATTTCGAAAAGACTTGTTCGGGTTAATCAACTATGTTACAACAATGTCATAAGCAGTGTAAATGACAACCTATTCAATTAAATGAGTAATGAGAATTCAGACAAACGAAATTTTAAATAAGGAACGCTATGTAAATAACAATAAAAATGTTTTAGAAAATAAATATTAGTTTAAACTTTACAAGCAAATGTTCGGAATTGGGAATAGGAAATTGGAAAAATAAAGCAAAATTTTATTCATATAAAGAAAATAGCAATCATAACAGAACATTAACGAAATGTTGCTAAAAAGAAAGTACGTTTCAGTTATAAAAAAGGACATAAAAGCATAAAAAGTGCTTTTCAACATTTTCCACAGTGCAATAATTCACAAAACTTAAAAAGCTATGTATATTTCTAAAAACTGGTAGACGCACTTATATACTTTTTAGAAGAATTTAAGATATATATAATAATAAAAAAAATTTTTTGTCTGGGAGCGTGTGTTTCTTTCTGCTGTTTGTTGGCTGTTCTAGGGAAATCTATCACACGTAGAGGTCTGAAAATTGGATTTCGGATTTTTACCTGCGTCTTAGAATTTGGGTTTTTTGAAAAGATTGTTTGTTATTTCTTATTTAACGGAACAATTCGCGTCAACTTCGATTGCAATTTTAACCTACTCATAAAAACAATCCAAAATCAATATTTTAATGCAATATAGTAAATTTTACTTTCATTTTAATAAAATTTATTCGGAAATCGTACAATGGCTTTTGAGTTTTTCTAAGTTTACATATCGAAAAAATGAGAAGTTTGTTTTTTATAAACAAAAAAACTGTGTAATACATTATCCATTCAATATTGTATTTTATACTCCTATACAGATCAGACTTTCTTGAGCCGATTTAACCCTTCATTTCATGTTCACAATTGGAAAAATAAAATTAGATCATAAAAATTGCATGTAATCTGCTTTCTCCTTTTTGATAAGTCATATCTTAACTAAACTATCTTTTTAGTAACTGATATCTTATCTAAACTAAAGCATTAAAAGGTAAAACATGGAGGAAAATTAAACAATACATGAAACTGAGTTTGGCCTTGGTTAAGAATAAAAACGAAAACAAGAACTCATTATCAATTCCATAAAATATTTCGAAATTGAAAGGACAAAATTTTACAGCAACACTTTCTTACAATCTTTTAGTAAGTTATGCATTTAAACTTTCCCCGATTGTTACGGTATGAAATTTTCCTTTCCTCAACAACATCTATGTGGAAAATGATCACTTCAAATTCATGAAGTCTGCAATATCTAATATTTCAAAATAGAAATTTCAGCATAGAATGATGACACATAAGAATCCCTATATCAGTTTTCTGTAAAAAGAGAAGTGCAGATGCTTCCCTATAAGATAAAAAAAAGATTTTTTCTAAGATATTTTGAATGTTTTAGGATCTACATTTATTGTCTCTTCTTTATTTTTGTTTTAAGAATGTTTAACCACTTAATCTCCATTTTATAACTAAGGGTATTGTAGTGACTAAAATTGTCTTTCACTAGTTCATTTTTAGGATTCTTTCATAACTTGGAAGTGTATCTTGTATAACAAAATCCGTATAGTATAGAAAATATAGGATGTCCCATAAATATTTAAATGCGCTTTAATTTTTACCTGTTGGAAATAAGTAGGCAAAGTAAATTATAAAAATGTTCAAACTAAGGTAGGATTTAGGATTATGCTGATGAAATAGTCTTTCCATTCATTTGTGAAAGGTACTTAAAAAAAAAAAAACATACAATTCCTGAGTAACTTTTATAAGTTATATTTAGAAGCATTCTCTACCTGCCGTGACAAGTAACATAGTAAAAATCCCTCTCTTTTACGGCTGAAACACACAGAATTTTTCCATTTTTAATTTTATGATATTCCAGAGTTTTGCGGCATTAAAAAAAGTCTGTCCGTTTTTAGTACCAGAATGCTCCGAAATTTCACAAATTTTAAAGTATCATAACTCGGTGAGTTTTCCTAATAGAAGAATGTTTTTTTCTGCTGTTTTACTTGTCATAACATGGATAATATGTTGATAAATATATCTTTATAGGGCCTAGGGACCGCATAAAAAGTTAAAAAGTGTAGCTCTTTGAAAATGAATAGCTGGACTATTTCATCAATATAATCTGAAATCCTACCTTATTTTGAACACGCTTTCAATTTACACTGCTTACTTATCTTCAACAGGTAAAAAATAAAACTTTTTGGGAGACCCTGTATGATATTTTTTTTAAAACTTGATTCTTATGTTAAAAAAAAGCCACGGTAAAACCAGTTTGCTAAGGAAATGCTCATTCAAATGCCTGATTATGGAGACTGATAAATCTATATATATAGGGAAAGTGTGCCTAATATCGCACCCATTTTAAAATTTTGATCTAATTCGGCTTGACATCACAACAAATTGAAACTGATTAACGATATAGGTTCATAAAACATTCTAATACAAAATTTTTCGTTTATAATGGTTTCCAATAAAAGAAACATTTTTTTTGCAAATGAATAAGCAGAAAGCCTTAGTACCTACTTTCAAAAAGTGTTCCTAATATCGCACCCCGTGTGATAAGGATCACAATAAAATTTACTCTTTTCAAAATATTTTGTAAGAAATATGGAGTTGTAACGTTACTAACGAAGAATATTTTTGTCCAGCCAAGAAATGAATTGTCTATACTTTGTTCTTCAGTGTCGATTTTGGAACTTCATAAAATTTTGAAGCTCGTCCCAAACCCATTTCCTTGGACCGTACTGCCTGAATTGCCTTAATCCTATTCTAAATTACTAATGGACTAAAATTACTAATGGAGGATCAAGTTTAGACAACGACCACCAGAATGCAGCAGGTACTTCACATAGAAATCATGGGGTGCTATATTTTGAAGGGTGCGATGTTAAGCCCACTTCCCCTATCTATATATAATATATAAATAGATGCGTGTGTCCCTACATTTCACTTTGTAGCCAGAAATACCCAGAGCAGACTTATCTGTGGTAGTACCCTCGAGTCTCTCATCGTGTACTATAGTGGTTGCATGTCGGTAGCGGTAGTGGTGTGGGAAATAGGGTGGTTGAAAATGGTCGACCTAGGACATTTTCATATTTCGACCTTTTTTTGTTATAAAAAATGTTTGGAATCTTCTTAAACGGTAATTGGTTCATTCAACTTAACATGAACTCATTAATACTCCCATAGGGGTAGAAATTGAAACCAAATATTGCAGCCATACAATGCCGTAAGCAGCGAGGAAGAATGCCGGAGTTTTGTTCGGAAAGACGTTTGTTTAGAACAGAATGCGCGCCGAAAATGACTATTTTTATCGAAACCGCAAAAGAAAGTTACTGATTTCCGAGCAACGCCGGACGGATCGGCTAGTTTTTAAATAAATGTCTTATAGGAGATCAGAAACATGAGTTTATATAGCATATTTTAATGTATTTCAATTATATAAATTTGATTTCTGCCGGTATGAAACTTTCTTAATATCATCGTAGTTTAGTAGACTATCGTGGAGGGCATGTAAAAACTACAATAAAAAATTAAAATTAAACTAAAATTAAACTAAGAATTTCCAGAAAACTGTCCAGTCATTCGACCGTGACGTCGAAACGATTAAATAACCGTAATTTAACTCTATTCTGACAATAATATGGTATAATAATAAGGTCAGCTACGCTCATAATATGTTCAAATAACAATTATCGTTAAAAACGGTCGAATGTATCAGTTAGCTGCAGATCTTTAATCATGTACGATGGTGAGAGTCCATTCCTATCGAAAAAAAAATCAAATTTATATTGAACAACTGAAACACATTAAAATGTGCTATTTCTGACATTGTATAACACATTTAAACAATCTTCAAACAAACATGAATCAGAGAGATAGTAAATATAGATCTACAAAAAACAACTTCTAAAAAGAAAGAAAAAGGGTCTCAAGATGAAATAAATAAGAAAGCCGAGTGAAAGTTTTGAACAAGAATGTCAAAGTTGTGATATCTAATTTCCAAACTTATATTCTGGTACTTATTTAACATTTTCCATTAACTATGTTACCCTGTGGAAAAGTCAAGTACCTACGTGTGATATGTTGATAGAAATCGTTTTCTCCTGTACTAAATACATCATAACGTATTTCTCAGAGTTAAAAGTTTTAAAAATTATGCTTGAATTATGCAGGCTTGACGCACATCTTTCCAAATTTTACATAAATTTGTAAGATTTGTTAGTTAAAATCCGAAGTTCAAAATTCTTACTGAAGAAAACATTTTAAGCTTTTTATTTATATATTTTTTTCATTTTTATGCTGGCTGCTAAGCCCATCATGCACATTTTTCAGAAACACGTTATGATGTATTCAGTACAGGAGAAAAGTATTTCTATCGACATATTATACGTCAGCACTTGGATTACATATGGTAACTTAGCTAATGTAAAATGCTAAATAAGTACCAGAATATAAGCTTAGAAGTTTGATATTCCCCATTATTTAGACAACTTTCACCCTGTCTTTTTTTTCCCTTTTTACTTAAAGCTTGACTTTTTTTTTTTTTTTTTTACTTCTTAAAAGTTGTTTTTGTAGATATCATTTCTTTTGTTAATAAGTTTATATAATTTAAATAATCTACTCTCTTTAATCGACATAGAACTTTTTCCAGCAGGGAACAAAGACAACATGTATACATTTTCTTTCCATGTAATTCATTTCTTAGAGTAAATAATCATTTAAATGCAGTGAAAATCAATTCTTTTCTCAAAATGTTAGTCTTTTTTTTTTTTTTGTTTGTATGTTAATGAATTTTTATGATGTATAGAAATTAACTAAAAACCTGATACAGTCGATATAAATTAAAGGTTGGTTTGCAAGTTACTTGTTCGATGGTAACTTTTCTTTAGCGCAAACTTTCTCAATTTTGGAATTACAAATACCTAGGAATCGAACGCGGCAGACATCTAGAGAATCGAAAATCAGATTAAAGATAGGTGGATCTATCAATTTTATCCATAATAGGTTACTATCTATAATAGGTTGTTTAAATTACGGAGAAAATATATTTAATAGAATAATTGAAAGAAATAAACTATCCATAAAACTACCATCTTTCTTCCCATCAGGTTGTACAGAAGAAAGATGAAAAATGTTATTTTTTCTCTACTATGTTTATTCAGATCTGATTCAATAAGTATGAGAATATTTTTTTCTATAAAAATTCTTCTGAATTGATTATCTTCAATAGGCTATATATACAGGGTGTGTATATATAGCCGTATCATATACCATTGCATATCATATGAGTGCGTACCATATACCATTAATATATGATTTTAAATGTATGTATTTTTATATGAAAAAATATTCTCACATTTATGCAAACAGATCTGAATAAACATAGTGGACGCACGCATACATACATACATGCATATTATATATATATATATATATAGCCCACCATTATGAGCAGTGTATTGACCGGAACTGTAATAATTTTGAACATCTGCGGTAGGAAGAAAAGTTATACATTTTATGTAGATTCTTTTGAAATTTAAATATTACTTATATGTGAATAAAAACTGGAGTTATAATCATTCAAAGTGTGTATGCATTTTTCTGACGCACTCTGTATGTATATATATATATAATCATTTATTAATTAATTTTTGCCGGTAAAAACTCCCCTATACTTGGAATTTCATTGCTCGTCAGGCTTGTTTATGGTATTGTTTGATTAGCAGGTACCTTCCTGAAATTCTGACAAAGAATTACAGAAAAAACGTTAAAATACATTGTTTTATTTTTTCTACTGTTTTAATTTATTTTTTCTTTAAATTTTTTCGGGGGGGGTGGGGAATGGTTCCATTTCAAGAAATTTATCATGTTCTTAGATTTCTGAATTAATCATTCAAAAGATTTACCATTTATAAACCTTGTTGTGGTATTTACATTAGATAAGAGTTTAATCAATATTGCTTGCATCAATCTATTAAATGTTTTTGTAAAATAATAAGTCAGCAACCTTAATATTTCTACGCTGTTTGTCTACTTTTTAAGCTTGAGAGTCATTTGCCATTATCTACGAGTTTTCAATATGAATTAAAGATTTAAATACTTAGATTGTACAAGTATAACGTCATGAAATATTGGAAATTGACTTTTATAGATTTGATTGTTTCATGGAAAAGTAAGCCATTTGGGTACAAATTTGTTTGTAAAATGAAAGGTACGCATCTTTACTATTTATAGACTTGTTTGTCTGTTTTTGGTTTTGCAACTAATTTTATTAGTATATAGTAAATATTTACATAATGTATTTTTAGGGTTCCGTATTTAAAAAGTATAAACAGAATCATTATATATATATTGTGTGTCTGTCTGTCACAGCCATTTTTCGCGAAATCTGTGGAACGTGGAAAGTTTAAACTTGGCAGAGTTATAAACGCTATTCACCGACATGTTTATATATTATTAGTCATTCAAAAATAGTTTTAGGAAAATTTTAAGGGGGTTAGTTATGTTTCTTTAAAAAATCTTTTTATATATATTGTGTGGGGTATCGTTTAAAATATCTCGTAAAAATAGATTTGTTTTAATTTTAGGTACTATATGTTTAGAGATATCGTCGAAAATGTACGGCAAAATATGTTCCCTTTACCCTATTTCCGAATTTACAGAAACTAAAATCATGAACAAATAGGGGTAGTAGGAGTTTATTTAAACCTTCTAGAAAAACTACAGCCCTAGGTTTTGTAGTTTTTGAGAAAATCGCATTTTTCCATCGCACACAAACTTTTATTTTGTGTGCGCTCAGCGGGTGCGTTGAGGGGCGCTTGAAGCGACTCGGAAACATCCAAGGATAATGATTTACGAAAAATAATTGCCGGTAATTAGTCGAGATATTGTCTTTAAAGACACAGACGATTTGGAAACACATAAAAGCACAAAAGCTCTTTTAAAGCCTAAATAACAAGTTTTAATGTTATATTTGTGTAATGCAGTAGTATAAAAGCAATAAACATGAAATTGTTAAAAAAAGAATAATTTAATTAGAATCACGTAATTACTTTGGGATTCGCCAGTGGTTTTCACTGAGTGGCGCACTCAAAACGCCACCCGTGTCTTTAAAGGTTATTTAAAAACCTATCTACAAATACGTTGTGCGGAACAAGGCGGCGTTGCAACATTGCGACGTCCTTGCCAAGTATAAACGTTGTACAAAATCTTTGTTTCATGTAAGGCCAATCATAGTGATAAATAGTTCACGTTTTTCATTCCAGTTCAATTCAATATTGAAGGGAATTATTGAAAATTAATAAATAATTCATAGAATAATTCCAAGACATTAAAAGTTTGTAGTTTTGAGACAACAATCTCTTATAACTCAACACGTAGTTCATTTATGATGAAAAAACTTTCGATTACAAATCATTTCAATAATCATGCCTGCAACTATCATATACTTTTATGTTTAAAAATGAGTCAGAAAATTTCGCGTTGTTCAGCGTAATTTTGTTTTCAAATCGCCTTAAAAATATCTACTGTTACGTCAAATATGACTGAAAGGTGACTTCTCGTGAGCAACTTTGCGAACACATTCCGAAGCGTGACACTCTGCCGAATTTAAACTTTGTACAAGGTCTTTATTTTAGAGTGAGAAATATTCATCTTTTTCCATTCCAATAAAATTCAATTATGACATGTGGTATTTATTGCATTACGCATACGAGTATTTGAACAGCTCTAATATTTTGTTTAGCTATTTACTTTTTATATTTTTTATAATTACTATTTACTATATTTACTAATATATTTTTTAAATGTCTTGCGTTCTACCATATTCCTATCTCTTAGACATTACTAGGTATGTAAAGTATTGTTTTAGCAACGGTTTTTGGTAATATTGCAGTTTGTAATTAATAAATTTATTGCGTGCAACCCTTCGTGAGCGAGTAAAACTCGCACTTGACAGATTATTATCGCACTACTTTCTGTTACGATATCATTTAAATATGCACTATTGAGGATTTTTGGACAGTTTTTGACACTATTTAAAATTTTAGAATATTCCTGTACACTTATTATTTCAATAGGAATTCATTATGAAAAATTTATCCGTTTAAAAAAACTTTAATTCAAAGAAGGTCACATAAGCTGTACTCAATTAAAAGTTTATTTTTATTTTATCGAATATTTATATAGATGCTTATTAAGCAATATATACTTTTCAAAAATATTTTTAAAAATGTCATTTAAAATTTCACCTTTTATAATTATCCCAACTTACCCTCATACAATCGTTCTCTTATGTAGGTAAGAAATCTTATTTTTAAATATAGAAATATATTTAATGTCATAAAAACTTTGCGACGAATACATTTTTGTACCATATTTAAAATAACGGAGATGAAAAATAATATCTATTATGAATGCGTATTTAATAAAAGTTTAAAAGTCAGTTCGAATTTTAATATGCAGATGGTTTCCAAATCCTAATCCATGCATATCATTTAATAGTGAAACTTATTTCCAATCGATCTGTATCGATATCAATTTGATACGATTATTTGCAGCCGACTGAATGAGGGAGTGTGTGTGTGTGAAGGGGGGGGGGAGATTATTTCGTGTTTCAGGACTACCTAACACATTGGACAGAATCAGTTTAGTTTGTTCTTCGATTAATTAAACATTTGCTCTCCAAACAATATTTTACATGCAGAACTTCAAGTTGATTATTACTAAATTTCTTATTAACCGGATGGTTCTAAAAATGCCTTAGCAATTTATTAGATTTACATGATTTATTTCAAACTTCATTCTTTATTATTAAACACAATAATAGCACACAAATAAGCAAATTACGAAAACAAACTTTAATCGAAAATATTGTGTTTTATTTTATTGTTTATATGAAATGGTTCATTTTTGGAATTATCTTTTGATATTATAGTAACGACAGCACTATTTTCTTACATTACAATAAACCTAAAATGAACTAAAACCAATTAATTAATATCCATTTGTATTTGACTGTGTTTTAATCATTTTTACTTAAATAACATATCGGTATCCGACTTAAAACACTATACGCATTTATTGAATTATAATAAATTGAAATGGAACTGAAAAATAAACCTTGTTATCTTGATTCGATCTAGTAACATCAAATCGCAGCACACTGTTGTTAATTCGTTTATGTAATTTGAATTAGTTATCTATATTCTGTAGAAAATAGAACACGGTCGTTCGGCGGTTTTATCGAATTTTGGCATATTTTGTTAATTTTAGAGTTAATTAACTGTCTTTTGCTAATTAAAAACTAAAATTTTATTTTTTTAAACTAAAATTATAGAAGCACGTAGCCTAAGTAAATACCTGTCAAAAATTCAATCCTTACATTTTCTGTCAAATATTTAAGTCTATATGTTGTTTTAAAAATTGAATTGACGAAGAAAACGAAATAGTTGATTTTCAGGGTCTTCACGTATTTTTAAAAGACTGTATCTCCGTTTATAATTCACTTACAAAGATATGTTTGGTCTTAATTTAATAGTTTCAGATATTTTAATAAATTTCAGTAGATTCTTTTACTTTACGTTTTTTCTCCAATGATTCTTTTGATTTTCTGCGTTCCTTTGATATATGACATTTTACGATGGCATGTTTGACTGAATTGTATGGAGAAGTTGTATCCTGTAAGTAAGCAGTAAGCCGTCTGATGTTTGGTTCTTGGCGTTTGTCCATTTGACGGGTTTAGTATATTTTTTAAAGTTTGGCTTGGTAGAACAACCGTCCTGCCTGACCCGGAATAACATTAAAACCATTAAAACATCTTAGAAAAATCATTTCTTTTTTACGTTATCGGGGAGCTGAAAATTAATTCTTATCTACCAGTCTCCTTTAGTTGTGCTAACGCTAGCCATCCATGTAGGCTACAACTAGAAATTTAATAATAGCATAGCTGCCAAACCTTTCTTATTTTATGTGCCACTATTTCCAAATATAAATATTCGCTTCATTTAAAGACAGAATTTGGCGATGAAATAAGATGAATATTTCTATTCGGAAATTGGGGTACTCAAAAATCAGAAGGCTATGCAATAGCAACGAATGACCAATATATATATTTTTTAATGTCTGTTAACTGAAACTACTAAAAATACAACTATAAAAATTATTTTTAATAAGTAGCTACTTGTAAGAGAAATATTAAGAATATATAATAAGAAATGTTAATAGATGTAAGAAAATGGGATCTTATAAAAATGATTTTTTTTACTTCAGTGGAGGGATGAAAATCAATTCTTGTCCAACGGTCTCCTTTAATTATGCTAACGCTAGCCATCAATCACAAATGTAATAATAGCATAGCTGCGAAATCATTCTTATTCTGAGTGTCATAATCAGATACGACCATGTTAAAAATTCGTGAAAATGTATCTAGCCATTTTTAAAACTCGTGCATACAATCTAAAAAAGTCCTTCCGGCCTGTACCGGGAGGAAAAGGTAGCTTCTATATTCCATGTTTTTAAAAGTTCAATTCATTTTATTCAAACACCCGAAGCTAAACTGCTTGGAACCCTATTATAGAAGATACAATCCCGGTTTTTGCTAATACTGAGTTTGAATGCGAATTTCAGCATGAGAGTTACAGCATAACAAAACTCAGATTGTTTCAAAGCGCCAGCCACCTTAGAATTTCAAACTGTGATACCTCAGCCATTTTTTAAGATAAAACCAAAACAAAAATGCTCCGGAATCCTTGTATCACGATCTAACACTTAACGGAAACATCTTTTACAATTTATAATTTTTTGTACATTTTTTTTGTATTTTTAAAAATTAAAAATTTTTTAACATGCCGCCATTTTGAAACAAGATGGCGGATGAAGCTGACCAACGAACTCGGTCGAGATCTTGATATGTGTATGCACATACTCAGTCATATCCAAATCGGTTCATAAATAATATAGTTACAGCATGACAAATGTCGGATATATATATATATATATATATATATATATATATAAATCAACATTTGAACGGAGGGTGGTTTTGGGGTCTGGGGGTCATGATCGGTGATAATATACCAAAATTTTCTGGAACGGTTTTTCCTCCGAACGGCTGCAATAGGTAGCTTTTTGTAATGAATGCTACCTAATAACAGTTTTGAATAAAATAACTTTAAAAATTAGTATTCCCTATGTCGTACATGGCGACAGCTGAAGTGAGATTTAGCATAACTTGTGTTCTAACGCAAATGGTGAAAGCGATTTTGATTGAAATAATTACAAATTAACTAAATTTTAATATGATTGAAGAAAACGATTTTTGATTTTCTGATGCATTAAAGGTGTACTCATACCCCTTAAAAAAAGAAAAAGAAAAGAATAAGGTAATGCGGGGTAATGTTGTGCTTCATTTTTTAAACTAAAAGAAAAAAACTGTAGGTCTTAAAAAATATTGAAATGTAAAAGGCAAACCATACCTTTTTCAGGGACAAATTCATAAAAGAAAGAATCTTAGTCAGTAGTTAGAGCTATTTTAAAAACAAAAACAAAAAAAACAGGAGACACCAAATTACCCCTTGAGGGGTAATTAGGTGTCACATTTTTAACCACTGCCACACCACCAATCGTATATTTTGAGGTATTATTGTGCGTGCCATTTTGTACTTTTAACAATGTGCTATTCAGAACTTTGATAATTTTTTTAATCAGATAACATTTGAGACCACTCTGAATTTCTCTTTGAGAGCATATTTTTTTAAAGAGACAGTTTGAAATAGCAGTTGTATGAAGGATTTTAAAGGCTTTCTTGAAATTCATAATGTTTTATGCTCTTTAAAAGATGCCCTTTCAAACTAAATTAACTATATCAAAACTAATACAACATAGCTTGTTGAAATAACAGTTTTAATACACACGTTTTTATACATCAGTGAAAGCATAAATGACAATTAGAAAGTTTTAATACACATCGATAATATAGAGGGAAACATTTTAGAATGAATATTATGATATTTTAGATAAGATACCTCCTGAATAATAATAATAATAATAACACTGTTTCAAGCAATTTTTTAGGAAATAACTATCAATATTGTTGTACTACACGAAGGAGGGAAAATAAACCCCACTCGATTTTATAGGCTAGAGAGAAACATTTTAGAATGGAAATAATAATATTTTAGGCATTACGCAGTCATTTGAAAATTAGGAATATAGAAAAAAAAACTTTTTCCAATAGTTTTTTAATAAAAGGCTATGTCATAGCGTAAACATTTTTAAAAACAAGTTAAGTCTCAGGCTTTACCCATTTCAGTAGCCTAATTCCTGCTTGAATCAATCTGGATTAAAGAAGTCAGATGTATACATCTGAGAAAATGATTAATAAACAAAATGTTACTGACAATCAGCAAACATAATAAAACTACAGTAAAAATAAATCAATTTATAAGTAAAATACAGCGTCACCAAATTACCCCGGTCTTCATTTTATGCGGGGCAATTTGATGCTTTCACTAACAATATTTTTTTTCTCAGTCATTTTCAAAAATGGAGAAGGAAGAAAGGCAATACCTATTGAATGCCTAAGGGAGGCCACTCGTCCTGGCGAAGCCAAGATGTGGAGCGTATAGCCTCCCCCGGGAAACTAAGGCAATGCCTATTAGAGTATGATTTCAATGAGTACGCATATTAGAGTATGCCAGAACTTTTTTTTTCTTACGTAGATCATCTGGCTTTTCCTGTGGCCTCATGGAAGTAGATATTTTTGAAGGCGGTCATTTCATGGTTTTTGACAGAGTCCAAAAAAATATTAAATATTTTTTCTTCCTGAAAATGTTCTACTTACAAAACAAAGATATATTGATTGCACAGTACACATGTGCAAGTACTTGTATAATTTTTTCAAAGATTCATACTATACAATAAGATCATGGTAATAAAAATTGAAAATGAGGCACCAAATTACCCCAGCTTACCCCATATAAATATATAAAATTATGATTAAAACAATTATTATAAACAAATATTTTACTTTCAAAATTTAGAGCAGCAATTTACATTTATTTGTTAACAGTTGTTAACAACAGATTATTTTGTATTATTAAATACAAAATCCTAAAATTTATAGTTATAAATCTGTAAAGAAAAAGCGTTTATACTAAAAGAAAACGGTATTAAAATGTTTCATTCTATTAAAGTACTTCACACTTTTAAAAACGTTGAGTAGTAATTTTTTACTACTGCTCATAATTATATATTTTTTTCTAACTAAAATACTTCTTTATAAGCGTTTTGACTTATAACTCATAATTACCACAAAAAAGGTATCTCTAGATAGGATTACTTTATAAATAAAACTATGTTTTTTGCAATAAATTTCCTTAAACTTTTTTTGCTTGAAGATTAGATAAAAGTTATTTGCATTAGATAATTACTCTTGGAGGTGTTAAAAGATTTTTCACTTCAGTTTTAAATGGGATTTGTTAAGGTAATGATGCCATTTTAAGGCATATTAAATCAGGTGTTTAAACTTTCTGTACAATAAATTATAAAGTTTTTTTTTTTTATTGTGAGTTTAGCTTCGATAAAATAATAAAACATATGGTTAAATTAATTAGAAAAATGTGTTAGATATATAATGTTAAACAATAAAGTTAAGTAGGATATAAACGTTCAATTATAATTTACAATATGAAAAACGAGTTGGGAATTAACATTATTTAAATACGCATGAGGTAGACAGCTCTCATATATAGAATAGCGATTGTCCACTGGGACGCCCCAACCCGTAATGAAAGTGTCAACATAAGATATAATTTTAACACAAGAATACGTTTCTAGACAATTAAATTATTCTGAATATAAATTTTCACTATATTTTTGTTAATAGTTCTAGAGCTATTAGCGTGCATAATTGAGGTCATTTTGAAGTAAAATCAGTACTTTAAAATTCACATTTAAGACAGTAATTTAAGGATCGTAATCGTAATTTAAGGACAATGGCACTGCGTAAGATGAAAATTCCTTTACAGAATATTTTATGCAGAGATTATTAAAATTTCATCTAGTATTAGTAATAGCTCTAGAATTTTACAAACGAATATAATACAAACCTTCAATATATACTCAATTGAAATTTGAGTGAACTGTTGAAAAAAGGTAAAAATAATCTTAGTTGCAAAATGTTTTTGGAGTAAGATTTTGCGCATCGAAAGAGCAATAGTTCATGTCTGCAAGAGGAAGTATGTAGTGCTTTTTGTTTTGTGAATTAATTACAGGAGGGTAACAATAAATGACTGACGATTTTTAATATCATGCACAGTAAACGATCCTCCAATAAAAGATAGATTAGTCACTTTTCAGAATTCTTACATAGATTTATTCGTGGTTTAATTATGTAACCGAAAATCAGAAATTATCTTATTAGCAAAGCAATGTGCCGTGTTGTTTTTATGGTCGATACTGACTATATTGGCATGAAATATTGTTACAAGATTAGAGTGATTAGATAATACCAATATTGCACCAATATTGGCAAGAAATATTTGTTACTTTTATTGCCTATATTTCCAGTCTAAAGTCAATATTTTTATGATATTGGATATAAATACTGGTTTGTTATTTCGATAAATCGATCCTTATTAATACGATTTACAAATTTTAACTTCAGGAAACTATATAAAATTTTACTAGCTATGAATCACTTAAAAACGGGTAATCGTTGCTAAGGCATTTTTAAAGTAAAGTCAATGAATTAAATTCTTTCATTTGGCACAAGACAAAAAAAGGTAAAAATTTTAATATTGTGAAATTAGATTTATCATAAGTAATTCTACAATAAAAATTCAAAAAGGACAGGCCGGACACGCTATTAATAACTTAAGAGTATCTCTAAAAAGTGTGCATAGCATCATTAAAAATTAATATAGCTTACTGAATCATTCACTTTGGCGTGTTTTTATGTCCAGGATCAATATTCTTTGGCAAGGTATAAAAAAGATTTATCTTTATATATTTTTTATTGCAATAAAACTTTGAACTTTTTCTTTAATATAAAAATCATCAGTACATTTTTAATTACTCAGATAATATTTTTAAGAAACCTTAAATACAATATAATTACACTATCCATTGCTATATAATCTCATTATCTAAAATAGTATACTTTTATGGAATAACAAGTGAATACAAAAAAATATAAAAATAATTGAAAATTTAAAACTGAAATGGAACTTTTTAAAACTTGACATATCTATCTCTCTCTATATATATATAAAGACGTATGTGTCCCCCTATTTCACTTTGCAGCCACAACTACCCAGTGCAGACCACTGATGTTTGTGTGTGGTAGTAGCCTCGAGTCTTTGGACCACACTACCAGACACGACATCCAGCAGCATCAGCCTGTGATAACGCCATTTTCATCCTTCCGATGGCTCGGCATCTTGACGAATCAAGTAAACGACATCTCCTAGATATGAACAACAATGTTTTAGTACCAACAATTGAAGATCAACAAGCATAAAAATTGTTCCAAAAGTTGGATATTTGCAGTTTTCCTTGACTGACAGATAAGCATCCAATTCATTTAAAAAAAGAATCCTTCCGGCCTGTACCGAGAGGAAAAGGTAGCTTTCATAGTCCAAGTTTTTAAAAATTCAACTCATTTTACTCAAACACCCGAAGCTAAATTGCTTGGAACCCGATTATAGAAGATTCAATCCCGGTTTTCGTTAATACTGAATTTGAATGCGCATTTCTGCATGAGAGTTACAGCATAACAAAAATCTGATTGTTTCAAAATGTAAGCCAACCTAGAAATTCAAACTGCCATATCTCAGCCATTTTTTAAGATATAGCCAAACAAAAATTGTTCCAGAATCCTTGTATCACGTTCTAACACTTAACAGAAACAAATTTTTCAATTTATAACTTTTTTGTGCATGTTTTTGAAATTTTTAACTGGCAGCCATTTTGAAACAAGATGGCGGATGAAGCTGGCCAACGAACTCGGTCGAGACCTTGGTATGTCCTACACACATACTTAGTTACAACCAAATCGGTGCATAAATAACAGAGTTACAGCATGACAAATATCAGATTGTTTCAAAATCCCAGCCACCCTAGAATTTCAAACTGCCATCTATCAGCCATTTTTTAAGATATAGACAAAACAAAAATTGTTCCAGAATCCTTCTATCCCGTTCTAACACTTAACAGAAATAATTTTTCAATAATTTTTTGTACACGTTTTTGAAATTTTTAACTGGCCGCCATTTTGAAACAAAATGGCGCCATTTTGTTTCAAAATGGCGGATGAAGCTGGCCAACGAACTCGGTCGAGACCTTGGTGTGCCCTACAAACATACTCAGTTACATCCAAATCGGTTCATAAATAAGAGAGTTACACCATGACATATGTCAGATATATATATATGGATATGTATAAATCAACATTTGAACGGAGGGTGGTTTGGGGGTCTGGGGGTCTTGATCGGTGAAAATATACCAAATTGTTTTGGAATTGCTTTCCTCCGAACCGCTGCAATAGGTAGCTTTTTGTATTGAAAGCTACCTAATTGTTTCATAAGGTTTTATTGAAATTACTTATGATTATTAAGTTAAACCATTTTTGTACTTTCATTTTCATTCTGTTTTAAAGTGAGCCGGAAAAAATTGGTTGTATCTAAACTTTTGGCGGCCAGTGTAATATTTAAATAATTCATTTATTTCATGTGCTAGCAGTAGGAATATTATTTTTAGTTTAAATAGCACTAAACGAAGAGAAACTGGATTAGTAATTTACGTATTGTATAAAGTACTGCACAATCTATAATGTTTCAAAAAATACAGTTGATCAGAAGTTCATACATTCAGAATTAAGATAACAGTGAAATAGTATAAACACCCGCTAACACTGATGGACTATCACTCATAAAGCTCACATGTAAACAACAAATGTGAGTAGTGACACTTTACCTTTGGGTTACAATGTATTTAAACACTTGGGAAGTGACACAAGTTTTAAGAATAAAGAGGATTAAAAGTCGATTGCCCTGAAAGATATTAGATATATATCGACCATTTTTAGAGTAAAAAGTAATCTATTCAAATTCAACCAATGTAACTCGTAACTAAAGCTAAACTGATAACTTATTACGCTTTCCATCTATGATTTTTATATTTTGACTAGCAATACCACTCGGCGTTGCTCGGGTTTCTTGAGATAATATTGAGAGACATTTTAAAAGTTACTACTCATTTCCCCATAGGTTAAGCTGAGATTTCGCGATCTGGGAAGGAAATGTTTTTAGCTGAAACGTTCTTCAAACTCTACTAAACAGAAGATGCAAGAGGGTAAAGAAAAAATGAAAACATTTTCCTTTCATTTTAACAATTTGAAAGGTTGTGGTGTGTTTTCAATTTTAATCCATAAATGCCACATTGGCACAGGAAATTTGGAATGAAAATTTTCCTTTTATTAAGTGCGTGTAGAACAGCTCTTACTTATTTTATAAATAAATTTCTTAGTAAATTCTGTTGTCATTCAAACATTTCAGCATTTTACGAATATAACTTTACTGACTTTAATATACTGACTTTTCCGGGTTAATACTTACATTACACGTACCAGGGGATATAACTCGGCCTGTTCGGCTTACAGAATATACTGCTCAGTGTTAGAATGTTGGGTTAACATAACTTTTATTTGTGAACTCTAATAATTTTTTTACGTTTAATATATTATTTATTTTTTCCTATGAAAAAAACCAAAATCACTTTCATATGAAAAATATCAATTACGTATTCAAATAAAGTTTTGAAGTTTATTAAAAACTGGACATCCATAATTAGTTATATGTCATCAGTTAATAGCCAAAGAAATCGCCAAATTTTCACTATTCATAGCAACCGTTTTAGCGACAACGTCCTAATTCTATTTCGGACATCTCTGCTGTCTCCAAAAAATCGTAATTCAATTTTGTACTACTGTCGAATACCAATAGCTACTTTTAGAAATGTATCAGGATTGTGGCAACCGACGGCGCTGTGTTTTTCGATTTTATTGTTCTTACATCAGTTCTAATTCTAATCACTTCATTTTAATTTTTATATCATGGTATAGGAACAAAAAATTATTTTTGTATGACGTTTGTTTGAAAACTATAGCTCGATTAAACGATTTTGTAAAGTTTAAAATTAATTTTCAAACATAATTTTTCTTAAGAATGAACACTTGTTTGTTAATTGAAAGTAGCTAGTGACAGATTGATTATCACAATTGGCAATGGATTGTCCGGCGCAAATTAGAAAACGATTTCTATATTTTTTTACATTAATTTTCCGTCATTAGGTTCATTTACAAGTGTTTTCATTATGAATACATTGACATTTAAAATGGATATACCACTAAAGATTTCAACAGCACTTTTGCGCCAAATCACATTTGACCAAATATGCCATTTGGCTATAGCTCCAATTACAGATGACTGATGATAATATCAGATTAAGGTATCTGAGTACGTTGAAAGTAATTTTTTTGAGAAACTTTGCAAAGAAAGATTGTATTCACATTTTCTGATTTAGTTTTAATAAAAATTAATAATTTATCTTTAACATTATATATATATTCCTATGAATACACAAAATTTGAAGAATTTTTTTCAAAAATCTAGAAAAATGATTGATTAAGATTGAAAAACAAACTTAATAGAAAAAATTATTAATAACGTAAACTATAAGCTTTTATCTAATGCACCTAAAACAAGTTAAATGATATTTTAGTAAATCAAAAGTTTAGATATGATCAAAGAGTCAATTTTAAGATTTTCAACATTTTTACCAACTTTTTGTTAAAATATTAGGCTATAAATTTGAAAATATTCATGCAATCAAAATACTTTTAGTAGATGCACTAGACAACAATATATAGACAAAGCTCACAAAGTTTTATGGAAGAATGATAATAATATTTTTATTTATCATTTTTGAAATGCGTTAATGTCATGTAAAAATCAGTTTTGAGAAAACTGCATTTAAACGTTAAATTAGTGTATTTTTACTATAAATAGAAATTGAACAACTTGAAACACAAACAAATTGAGTAATCTAGAATTGAAATTAATTCGTTTTATTAGTATAAAAATACTAATTAAGTAATAAAATTAAGTTTTGCAGCAATGTTTATGTTTTTATTGACCCTTTAAAGGGAAGTTCCGGTTTTCAGAATTATCACGCTAGGTTTATTAAATTGACTATAACTTATGTTTTAAAAATGGTAGGATCAAAATCAAAGCAGTTTTAGAATCGAAAAAAGTTGTACTTTCGAATTAAATAATAATAAAGAAATCGATAATTTTTACGATTAAATACACCTTAACTTTATAGTTAAGGTAAGGTTATACATCACTATTTGTGCTAAATTTAAATCTGTCAACGACAGCAAAAATTACAATTTTCGAAGTTTTATTTTAAACTTTTTTAGACACATTAAAATTATTTTATCCTTTTTCTTTCTTATTCCAGAAATTGGATCTCAAAAATTGCAGAAAAATACTCAAATTCAATACTGCTTCTTAAATATCTGCGCTGCGAAACATGTTTTCCGGAAAGAAAGAGCAAGTGCGGTAAGAAGAAATATTGGGATTTTATACATTCTTGTTATTTCATTGTTTAAGTGTGTAGCTCATTCACATGCCTATTAATCTAGTTCTTTATTTAGTTTTGTCGAATTTTGCTATGGCATATTAGCTGAAAGAAAAAGCTGAACCATTTTTAAGTGAAAACGAGTTAATCTTCGGTAATCGGGCTAGTTGGCTAATCGTATTTTAATGCAGTTGATGCATGCAACTTACATCTTTTATGTTATGTACTTTTGTTTAAAAAAATGTAGCATCGTTCATGTTTTAAGCAAAAATTTGGCCTGTGCTTCGATTAAAATATATTAACCTAATAATGTTCAACCCGACGTTTATGAAAAACCTGACGTTCGGTAGTCGTCATTTTAGAACTCGCGAAAATGAAAACTAAAAACAATTACGTTATTTTGAAGCATTTGTACTAATATGTTTCAGTTTTTAAAATTAGAAAAATGTTTTTTTTTTTTTTTTTTTTTTTTTTTCGCGTGTAATATAAGTATGCGATTTCCCTGACAAAACGGGGGGAAGGTGCATCTAAATGTCGTAGCATTTACTGAAATTTTATTTCCTCTGTCATAAAAACAAAGCCATCATTTTATGGGTTTATGGGTAATAATGAGCATTAATTTCAGAAGAGGAAGAATATTTCCACTCATTAATAAAAGATCATTTTAAAATTAAACTTAAATTTAATTTATAAAAATAAATCTTAGAAAATGTTACCACTGCTTTTAAACCAATAAAACACATTGCAATATAAAATATAGCTATACGATACAGCTGTAGTATATACAACCAAAGTAGGAATGAAACATAGCAGACAATTATTTAGTAAGTTTGAAATCACATTGAAATTCTTTAATAGAATGTGACGTCATATCCAGCTTTTTTTTTTTTTTTTTTTTTTTTTTGCCTTTTTACTAAATTGTTTTCTGTAAATTAAAACGCCTGTATTAAAGAAGACGTGTTAACTTCAAATAAATTTAAATTAAGGTACTACATCATTTTAATGTACTTACAGTTATCGTTTTCTATTAATATAGAAAAAAATGCGCTTTTTCTCCTTTTTCTACTTCAATTTCGAAAAGGTAAAAATATAGCGAGTGAGTCTGAAGTGTTTTGCTTATAAAAAGAAAATAAACGTGTTATCATTTGTTTTTTAAATCATTGTGCCGTTTTTATGGTTTTGCAACAGGAAATAATAATTGCATTAGAGATTGAAAATAAAATAGATTTCTATAATGATAAACTATGGCAAATGTTTGAAAAAAGTGGTAAAGAATGGTCTAATATTTTTTTAAGTTAATAGTCATTTTCTTTGTATTCTCAAACATATGTACATCAAGTTTCGTGAAAATTTATCAAAAACTGTAGATTTGTATAAGGAACATAGATACATACATGCATGCATACATACCGCAAACGGCTTACATAGATTTAGCTAAGTATACTGTTAAAAATTTGCAGCAAACTGTCCAGTCATTTGACCGTTTTTATAGAAAACGGTTACATAACCGTAATTTAACTCTATTCTGACCACAATATCGACAATAATATGGTCAGAATTGCGGTTATGTAACCGTTTTCTATAAAAACGGTCAAATGACTGGACAGTTTGCTGCAAATTTTTAACAGTGTAAAGATAGTTTACGCTACTATTTTATTATGGATGTCACGAGAATAAACATTTCAATACAACAATATTCCGTTTCTGCAGATAAAACAATTTCACCTCCCAGATCAATAAAGTTTTTCTTAACTGAATCTCACGCTTCTTCTACGTTTCAACCAAATTCACCTTCAGTCCACAAAAAAAATGTTTTACTTTTCACGTCGTTTGTTCCATTTATCAAATCTCCCTTGAATAAGATCTCCGAAATAGGTCAATAATGTGTAAAGGAATAACCCTTTTAAAATGTCTTTCTAAATTTTATTTTAAAAAGAAATTTTTCTCCTAATAATGATAATACACTAAAAAAAATTCCTTTCATAACATACTATATTCCTAAAAATATATTATTTTTAATGCCTTTTTGAGTTGCAAATAACTATAGTAAGAAATGATAAAATTTACTGAATAACTTTCAATAATACATTTTTTTAAAGAATTGATGCTTCTAAATGCATAAAATTTATCAAAATACATTCTTTAAATTTTCAATACTGAATTTACTAGCTATCAAAATCCATAAAATGTTGCCACTACATTACAGGTATAGCTAAAAAGTAATATTTAATAAAATAGAAAATTACACATTATCATTAAATTGCATAAAATTACAGCCCGACGCAATGCGATCGATTAGCCTATAAGAGTACTATCCAAAATTGCGCATTCAAAAATCTTATTTAATGGATTCAATAATAAAATAAATTCATAATTAGTGCATTAAATAGTAATATAAATGCATTTAAAGTTCATCGCAATTGCATTTCATAAGATGTAATTAAATAAAGCTATAATGCATACAAATTAATTCAACTTTTGAAATATACTGAAATCAATTTACAATGCGTTGCACATTAATGTCAATTATATTTTTGAAAATGTTGCTGAATTATTACATAATCGACTTCACTTCAAGTGCTATCTATGAATTATCATTTTAATGTTATTGAAAAGTAAGTGGGTATTTTTAATGAATTTTTCTAACATTATGAATTATGAAGTAGTAATATATACAGTGTTTTCGGTTCTGACGAATAATTCTAGTGAAAATTCAAATTCCGGTCTTTCGCACAGATAATTTTTTTAATTTAAATTCCGTAAAATCACTCTTGTTTTGCAAAACGATTGTAAAATATGTATGTACATACCGTTTATATATAACGCGCACTTCGTATGTAAAAAAATTGATCCAATTTACATGCGTGTGTTATTCGCTGGATAAAAAGTGTAAGATCAAGAATTAAGAAAAGATGAAATGATTTCAATGATTTAAAAAAAAATAGAGGCAGACAATGTGGACTTAGCAGTATCATATGATCTTGCTTCATAATTTTCCTTTTTTTTTTCATTCTGTCCATGATACGTACCGCACCAAATAATACGTCGAATTTATATTATACAAAAAAAATATGTCCGTGTGTAACGCTGATGTCATATTGACGGTGGAAACAGCTGATAAATAAATTTTGCTTTTACTGCAATTTTTTAAACTTCTAAACAATGCAAAATTTAAATTTTTACACTGTCGAATAGGGAAAAAATATTCGTGCAAATGCAATTTGAAAACTGTATCTGAATTTACTGTTTTTTCTGGTTTTTAAAATAATTTTCAAGCATGGATTTTTTTTAAATCTATCGCTATCGCGTACAGCCCGATTACAAAGTTTCCCGTTTGCACTTAAAACAATATAAATAGTTTACTATTTGTTTCCGGCTTATATGCTATAACGAAATTAAAATTCTACCACTATATAAATAAAATAAAAATATATTATAAATAAAACGCAAAATTTGCAGCCATGTAGTACCAATCACCGAAATAATCAGTATAGAATGGCTGATGTAATGGCGAAATCAATGGGAGTTTCTTCAGCTATTAACTCCTGACATGCGACTAACACGAAAATATTGCTTTTAATAAATTTCCAAACTTCATTTGAATACATTATTGATACTTTTCATATAAAAATGCTTTCTGGTGTTGTCAATCTAAAAATAAATAATGTAATGTAAAAAAATCTAATAGCGATTTCAATTGAAACCAATCGTATTTGCCAATCCCAAAACTTTCTTCTATCTCACACAGGTTTCGCATACATTAAAAATAATCAGCACCAATTTATATCAAGGTCTGAATCTAAAGTTGTATTAAATTCCGTGCATTACTTCTTGAGATAGGACTATTGCTAAAATCGTGTAAATCCTAAAAAAATGTAGCATAGCAACGCCACCTGTTGGGAGATTTAGACCTAAACCTAATCAACAACAACTTATGTCAATGTCTAATTGAATCTGAAGTTAGATGAAAATAAGTGCACTAGTTCTTGAGACAGAGCTATTGCGGAAATCGCGAAAAATGCAGCATAGCAGCGCCACCTAATGGGCGATTTTCACCAAAATCTAATCAGCACCCATTTATATCAGGGACTAACTGAATATAAAGTTTTATTAAATTTCGTGCATTAATTCTTGAGATAGAGCGCCCACAAAATTTTTGTCACATACAGACAGACAGACAGAGAGACAGAGTCACAGACTCGCAGGCAGACATTTTCTAAAAAACAGTCAAATCGTGTTCAGGACCTTCTAAAATGTATAAATCCGTCGAAAGCCGAAAAAAATTTTCATGAATCCAATACTTTCTTCTTGTAAAGATAGAAGAAAGTAAAAAAGGTTCCACATGGTAGTTCGTATATATATACTGTTCTATTTATATGACATCTTTTTTTATTTTCTAAATTTTCTTTTTAAACTATTACGTATATTTGGTGCTTCTCTGAATTGGAGCTTCGGTAATTTGATGTTTGCATTTGTTAGTTATTTATTAACTTAATTGCATTCTGCATAAACTTTATAATTATCTATCTTTAAATTGGAGATTTGGTTAGATTTGTTTCAAGAACTTTTTTAGTGTATTTTGAGTTCAAAGGTATTATAATTATATATATATATATATAATTTTGAGAATCTCACATTTTTGGATTTATTTCTTTGTATTGTATTATGATTATCGGATCTTATATTGTATATTATTTATGTGATTTGATGGTTATTATTAACAAGAGTTTTATTATATATATATATATATATATATATATATATATGAATGTGGCATAAAAAGAAAATGAGTTTTGACATTTTTGAAAATAGTAAAAAACTATTTTCAACCTGGCTTGAATTTACAAATATATGTTAAGCTGTGTAGAATCATTCAAAATGCTTTATAATTTTTATGAATTTTATAAAATACTTTTGAGTTTGGCAACTTTTTTTTTAAATAGAATCTAGAATATTCAAGATTATTCTAGATTTGAAATTTTACGAAGTTTAGAAGGTAAACAATCAAACAAACTGACAAAATGATCTCATGAATATTTTTCATTTAAAATACTAAACAATATTTTTTTTTCTAAAAAAGGGAGCACAAGCATAGCTTAATCAACTGAAAATAAACGAGTGTAATGTATTCATTACTATATGTGTTTAGTTAAAGGAGTTGATATATTAAAGTTCTATTCTGAATCTCGCTTTTGTCTACCACAATAAACATTTTCATTTTCCTAGTTATTGGAACATTTCTAAAGATAAAAAGATGGAAAAATTGAAATCTTCAAACATTTTAAAAAGTATTTCAAGTGTAAAAATCTTATCTCTTTATAAAAATGGGAGCACAAGCATAGCTTAATCAACTCAAAATAAACGAGTGTAATGTATTCATTACTATATGTGTTTAGTTAAAGGAGTTGATATATTAAAGTTCTATTCTGAATCTCGCTTTTGTCTACCACAATAAACATTTTCATTTTCCTAGTTATTGGAACATTTCTAAAGATAAAAAGATGGAAAAATTGAAATCTTCAAACATTTTAAAAAGTATTTCAAGTGTAAAAATCTTATCTCCCATATAATAAAATCCAAAGGCAAGAAACTGTCTGTAACGCATCCGGGTGCGACCACTCCGGTTTGCGAATCAACCATAGTTAAACGCCATGTTAGGCTTACTAAAAAATCTATGCTACATTCGATTCTGCTGTTAAAATATTTGTAAAAGCATATTAAAGCTTTTAAATATTTTAATTATGTTTAAAACCTTCAAAAACTATATCATATAAAACATATATATCACCATTTCTGTAAAAAAAAATTTCTGTAAGCAAGTTTTTTTTTTTTAAAGTAGCGGAGATTTATTTCGTAGGGAGGATTTGAGGTTGATTCAGTATACAGGCGCCATCTACTGGCGGATTTTGAAATTTCTTCCATCGTAAAAACTCATTATCTGGAATACTCGGGACCAAAAAGGCTTTCCGAGTTTTGGAATTTTCCGGATTTCGGGTCCTTCCGAAGTTTACGATTATTTGACAAAATTCATGTTTTTTTCGTGATTCTTTGACAAAATTTGCATTTTTTTCTGCTATTCGATGACAAAATTTTCGTTTTTTCGTAGTCCTTTGAAGAAATTTGCGTTTTTCTTTTTGCGATCCTTTAAGGAAATTTGCGTTTTTTGCTATTCTTTGACGAAATTTGCCTTTTATTCACGATCCTTTGAGAAAATTCGAGTTTTTTCTGAGATTCTTTGACGAAATTAGCGTTTTTTTCCGATCTTTTGACGAAACTTCACTTCTTTCGCGATCCCTTAACGAAATTAGAAATTTTTTCGCAGTGCTTTGAAGAAATTTGTGTCTTTTTTTTCGCGACCCTTTGAAAAGATTCATGTTTTTCCGCGATTATTTGACGAAATTCGAGGATTTTTTTTGCAATCCTTTAACCAAATTTTTTTTTTTTTTCTTGTGATCCATTGATGAAATTTTACACTTTTTCGGAGTCCTTGGAAGAAATTTGCGTTTTCTTCGCAAGTCTTTGACGGAATTCGCGTTTTTCTGCGATTTGTGAACAAAATAAACGTTTTTTTTTTTTTTTTTTTTTTTTTTTTTTTTTTTTTTTTTTGCAATTCTGCGATAAAATTTGCATTTTTTTTTCGATCCTTTGACGAAATTCACGTTGTTTCCACAATCATTTGAAGAAATTGTCTACTGTTTTTCTGTGAACGATAGACATAATTGATTTTTCCGGCGACGATCGTTCAAAATTCGAGATATTTATGATCGAATTTTTGGACTGAAGACAAAAATTTTCGAATCCGAATGCCTTAAATTTTTAGGAAAACTTGAACCGAATCACCCCTGATGAAATAAATATATAACTATTTTTTTTTTTGTTTCTAACGAATCATAATATAAATTAATTTTAAAATAAAATTTAAGAGAAAAATGATTTGTTTTTAATTTCGGGAAAAGGGGACCGTGTTCACCCGCCACCGAAGTAACAATATTTGAGTGATTAGACATTGAAACACAATGGACTGACAAAAAAATTAAGAATTGGTAAAATTTTCGAAAATTTTCAGAAAATCTAAAAATTTAGTAAAAATTTTCAATTTAGAAAATTTTCGAATTTTCTCCTTCCGGATTTTGGATTTCGGGATAATGGGTCATAAACTGTAAAATGATTATTTCTTACCAAACGTAATTAAAATATAAGAAACACACAGTACAGCGTAATTTGCATTTAATTTTGCTTATATAAACAAACAATCAGTTATGTGGTGAGTCTAGCTGTTTAGAAACTGATTGATAACACTTTTTTACAAAAACTTTCACACATGGATTATTTGTTAATATTTAATTTGAATGTTTTGTCCAATCGTTGAACTATTTTAGAAATGTAATACTAAGTAAATATATATATATATATATATATATATGTGTGTGTGTGTGTATATATATATATTCATTATTTTTATTTGTAGAAATCATTTGTCATTTTTAAAATGTATTTTTCTAGAATACAAACCTTTCAATAATATATCTTCATGCTGTTTGTTTGTATGAAGTCTTATGAAAATGAAACGCGGATCGACAATCCGTCATTTTTGACGGGGTTATATACTAGTCTCTTTATAAAAATGGGAGCACAAGCATAGCTTAATCAACTCAAAATAAACGAGTGTAATGTATTCATTACTATATGTGTTTAGTTAAAGGAGTTGATATATTAAAGTTCTATTCTGAATCTCGCTTTTGTCTACCACAATAAACATTTTCATTTTCCTAGTTATTGGAACATTTCTAAAGATAAAAAGATGGAAAAATTGAAATCTTCAAACATTTTAAAAAGTATTTCAAGTGTAAAAATCTTATCTCTTTATAAAAATGGGAGCACAAGCATAGCTTAATCAACTCAAAATAAACGAGTGTAATGTATTCATTACTATATGTGTTTAGTTAAAGGAGTTGATATATTAAAGTTCTATTCTGAATCTCGCTTTTGTCTACCACAATAAACATTTTCATTTTCCTAGTTATTGGAACATTTCTAAAGATAAAAAGATGGAAAAATTGAAATCTTCAAACATTTTAAAAAGTATTTCAAGTGTAAAAATCTTATCTCTTTATAAAAATGGGAGCACAAGCATAGCTTAATCAACTCAAAATAAACGAGTGTAATGTATTCATTACTATATGTGTTTAGTTAAAGGAGTTGATATATTAAAGTTCTATTCGGAATCTCGCTTTTGTCTACCACAATAAACATTTTCATTTTCCTAGTTATTGGAACATTTCTAAAGATAAAAAGATGGAAAAATTGAAATCTTCAAACATTTTAAAAAGTATTTCAAGTGTAAAAATCTTATCTCCCATATAATAAAATCCAAAGGCAAGAAACTGTCTGTAACGCATCCGGGTGCGACCACTCCGGTTTGCGAATCAACCATAGTTAAACGCCATGTTAGGCTTACTAAAAAATCTATGCTACATTCGATTCTGCTGTTAAAATATTTGTAAAAGCATATTAAAGCTTTTAAATATTTTAATTATGTTTAAAACCTTCAAAAACTATATCATATAAAACATATATATCCCCATTTCTGTAAAAAAAATTTTCTGTAAGCAAGTTTTTTTTTTCATAAGTAGCGGAGATTTATTTCGTAGGGAGGATTTGAGGTTGATTCAGTATACAGGCGCCATCTACTGGCGGATTTTGAAATTTCTTCCATCGTAAAAACTCATTATCTGGAATACTCGGGACCAAAAAGGCTTTCCGAGTTTTGGAATTTTCCGGATTTCGGGTCCTTCCGAAGTTTACGATTATTTGACAAAATTCATGTTTTTTTCGTGATTCTTTGACAAAATTTGCATTTTTTTCTGCTATTCGATGACAAAATTTTCGTTTTTTCGTAGTCCTTTGAAGAAATTTGCGTTTTTCTTTTTGCGATCCTTTAAGGAAATTTGCGTTTTTTGCTATTCTTTGACGAAATTTGCCTTTTATTCACGATCCTTTGAGAAAATTCGAGTTTTTTCTGAGATTCTTTGACGAAATTAGCGTTTTTTTCCGATCTTTTGACGAAACTTCACTTCTTTCGCGATCCCTTAACGAAATTAGAAATTTTTTCGCAGTGCTTTGAAGAAATTTGTGTCTTTTTTTTCGCGACCCTTTGAAAAGATTCATGTTTTTCCGCGATTATTTGACGAAATTCGAGGATTTTTTTTGCAATCCTTTAACCAAATTTTTTTTTTTCTTGTGATCCATTGATGAAATTTTACACTTTTTCGGAGTCCTTGGAAGAAATTTGCGTTTTCTTCGCAAGTCTTTGACGGAATTCGCGTTTTTCTGCAATTTGTGAACAAAATAAACGTTTTTTTTTTTTTTTTTTTTTTTTTTTTTTTTTTGCAATTCTGCGATAAAATTTGCATTTTTTTTTCGATCCTTTGACGAAATTCACGTTGTTTCCACAATCATTTGAAGAAATTGTCTACTGTTTTTCTGTGAACGATAGACATAATTGATTTTTCCGGCGACGATCGTTCAAAATTCGAGATATTTATGATCGAATTTTTGGACTGAAGACAAAAATTTTCGAATCCGAATGCCTTAAATTTTTAGGAAAACTTGAACCGAATCACCCCTGATGAAATAAATATATAACTATTTTTTTTTTGTTTCTAACGAATCATAATATAAATTAATTTTAAAATAAAATTTAAGAGAAAAATGATTTGTTTTTAATTTCGGGAAAAGGGGACCGTGTTCACCCGCCACCGAAGTAACAATATTTGAGTGATTAGACATTGAAACACAATGGACTGAAAAAAAAAATTAAGAATTGGTAAAATTTTCGAAAATTTTCAGAAAATCTAAAAATTTAGTAAAAATTTTCAATTTAGAAAATTTTCGAATTTTCTCCTTCCGGATTTTGGATTTCGGGATAATGGGTCATAAACTGTAAAATGATTATTTCTTACCAAACGTAATTAAAATATAAGAAACACACAGTACAGCGTAATTTGCATTTAATTTTGCTTATATAAACAAACAATCAGTTATGTGGTGAGTCTAGCTGTTTAGAAACTGATTGATAACACTTTTTTACAAAAACTTTCACACATGGATTATTTGTTAATATTTAATTTGAATGTTTTGTCCAATCGTTGAACTATTTTAGAAATGTAATACTAAGTAAATATATATATATATATATATATATATGTGTGTGTGTGTGTGTATATATATATTCATTATTTTTATTTGTAGAAATCATTTGTCATTTTTAAAATGTATTTTTCTAGAATACAAACCTTTCAATAATATATCTTCATGCTGTTTGTTTGTATGAAGTCTTATGAAAATGAAACGCGGATCGACAATCCGTCATTTTTGACGGGGTTATATACTAGTCTCTTTATAAAAATGGGAGCACAAGCATAGCTTAATCAACTCAAAATAAACGAGTGTAATGTATTCATTACTATATGTGTTTAGTTAAAGGAGTTGATATATTAAAGTTCTATTCTGAATCTCGCTTTTGTCTACCACAATAAACATTTTCATTTTCCTAGTTATTGGAACATTTCTAAAGATAAAAAGATGGAAAAATTGAAATCTTCAAACATTTTAAAAAGTATTTCAAGTGTAAAAATCTTATCTCTTTATAAAAATGGGAGCACAAGCATAGCTTAATCAACTCAAAATAAACGAGTGTAATGTATTCATTACTATATGTGTTTAGTTAAAGGAGTTGATATATTAAAGTTCTATTCGGAATCTCGCTTTTGTCTACCACAATAAACATTTTCATTTTCCTAGTTATTGGAACATTTCTAAAGATAAAAAGATGGAAAAATTGAAATCTTCAAACATTTTAAAAAGTATTTCAAGTGTAAAAATCTTATCTCCCATATAATAAAATCCAAAGGCAAGAAACTGTCTGTAACGCATCCGGGTGCGACCACTCCGGTTTGCGAATCAACCATAGTTAAACGCCATGTTAGGCTTACTAAAAAATCTATGCTACATTCGATTCTGCTGTTAAAATATTTGTAAAAGCATATTAAAGCTTTTAAATATTTTAATTATGTTTAAAACCTTCAAAAACTATATCATATAAAACATATATATCCCCATTTCTGTAAAAAAAATTTTCTGTAAGCAAGTTTTTTTTTTCATAAGTAGCGGAGATTTATTTCGTAGGGAGGATTTGAGGTTGATTCAGTATACAGGCGCCATCTACTGGCGGATTTTGAAATTTCTTCCATCGTAAAAACTCATTATCTGGAATACTCGGGACCAAAAAGGCTTTCCGAGTTTTGGAATTTTCCGGATTTCGGGTCCTTCCGAAGTTTACGATTATTTGACAAAATTCATGTTTTTTTCGTGATTCTTTGACAAAATTTGCATTTTTTTCTGCTATTCGATGACAAAATTTTCGTTTTTTCGTAGTCCTTTGAAGAAATTTGCGTTTTTCTTTTTGCGATCCTTTAAGGAAATTTGCGTTTTTTGCTATTCTTTGACGAAATTTGCCTTTTATTCACGATCCTTTGAGAAAATTCGAGTTTTTTCTGAGATTCTTTGACGAAATTAGCGTTTTTTTCCGATCTTTTGACGAAACTTCACTTCTTTCGCGATCCCTTAACGAAATTAGAAATTTTTTCGCAGTGCTTTGAAGAAATTTGTGTCTTTTTTTTCGCGACCCTTTGAAAAGATTCATGTTTTTCCGCGATTATTTGACGAAATTCGAGGATTTTTTTTGCAATCCTTTAACCAAATTTTTTTTTTTCTTGTGATCCATTGATGAAATTTTACACTTTTTCGGAGTCCTTGGAAGAAATTTGCGTTTTCTTCGCAAGTCTTTGACGGAATTCGCGTTTTTCTGCAATTTGTGAACAAAATAAACGTTTTTTTTTTTTTTTTTTTTTTTTTTTTTTTTTTTGCAATTCTGCGATAAAATTTGCATTTTTTTTTCGATCCTTTGACGAAATTCACGTTGTTTCCACAATCATTTGAAGAAATTGTCTACTGTTTTTCTGTGAACGATAGACATAATTGATTTTTCCGGCGACGATCGTTCAAAATTCGAGATATTTATGATCGAATTTTTGGACTGAAGACAAAAATTTTCGAATCCGAATGCCTTAAATTTTTAGGAAAACTTGAACCGAATCACCCCTGATGAAATAAATATATAACTATTTTTTTTTTGTTTCTAACGAATCATAATATAAATTAATTTTAAAATAAAATTTAAGAGAAAAATGATTTGTTTTTAATTTCGGGAAAAGGGGACCGTGTTCACCCGCCACCGAAGTAACAATATTTGAGTGATTAGACATTGAAACACAATGGACTGAAAAAAAAAATTAAGAATTGGTAAAATTTTCGAAAATTTTCAGAAAATCTAAAAATTTAGTAAAAATTTTCAATTTAGAAAATTTTCGAATTTTCTCCTTCCGGATTTTGGATTTCGGGATAATGGGTCATAAACTGTAAAATGATTATTTCTTACCAAACGTAATTAAAATATAAGAAACACACAGTACAGCGTAATTTGCATTTAATTTTGCTTATATAAACAAACAATCAGTTATGTGGTGAGTCTAGCTGTTTAGAAACTGATTGATAACACTTTTTTACAAAAACTTTCACACATGGATTATTTGTTAATATTTAATTTGAATGTTTTGTCCAATCGTTGAACTATTTTAGAAATGTAATACTAAGTAAATATATATATATATATATATATATATGTGTGTGTGTGTGTGTATATATATATTCATTATTTTTATTTGTAGAAATCATTTGTCATTTTTAAAATGTATTTTTCTAGAATACAAACCTTTCAATAATATATCTTCATGCTGTTTGTTTGTATGAAGTCTTATGAAAATGAAACGCGGATCGACAATCCGTCATTTTTGACGGGGTTATATACTAGTCTCTTTATAAAAATGGGAGCACAAGCATAGCTTAATCAACTCAAAATAAACGAGTGTAATGTATTCATTACTATATGTGTTTAGTTAAAGGAGTTGATATATTAAAGTTCTATTCTGAATCTCGCTTTTGTCTACCACAATAAACATTTTCATTTTCCTAGTTATTGGAACATTTCTAAAGATAAAAAGATGGAAAAATTGAAATCTTCAAACATTTTAAAAAGTATTTCAAGTGTAAAAATCTTATCTCTTTATAAAAATGGGAGCACAAGCATAGCTTAATCAACTCAAAATAAACGAGTGTAATGTATTCATTACTATATGTGTTTAGTTAAAGGAGTTGATATATTAAAGTTCTATTCGGAATCTCGCTTTTGTCTACCACAATAAACATTTTCATTTTCCTAGTTATTGGAACATTTCTAAAGATAAAAAGATGGAAAAATTGAAATCTTCAAACATTTTAAAAAGTATTTCAAGTGTAAAAATCTTATCTCCCATATAATAAAATCCAAAGGCAAGAAACTGTCTGTAACGCATCCGGGTGCGACCACTCCGGTTTGCGAATCAACCATAGTTAAACGCCATGTTAGGCTTACTAAAAAATCTATGCTACATTCGATTCTGCTGTTAAAATATTTGTAAAAGCATATTAAAGCTTTTAAATATTTTAATTATGTTTAAAACCTTCAAAAACTATATCATATAAAACATATATATCCCCATTTCTGTAAAAAAAATTTTCTGTAAGCAAGTTTTTTTTTTCATAAGTAGCGGAGATTTATTTCGTAGGGAGGATTTGAGGTTGATTCAGTATACAGGCGCCATCTACTGGCGGATTTTGAAATTTCTTCCATCGTAAAAACTCATTATCTGGAATACTCGGGACCAAAAAGGCTTTCCGAGTTTTGGAATTTTCCGGATTTCGGGTCCTTCCGAAGTTTACGATTATTTGACAAAATTCATGTTTTTTTCGTGATTCTTTGACAAAATTTGCATTTTTTTCTGCTATTCGATGACAAAATTTTCGTTTTTTCGTAGTCCTTTGAAGAAATTTGCGTTTTTCTTTTTGCGATCCTTTAAGGAAATTTGCGTTTTTTGCTATTCTTTGACGAAATTTGCCTTTTATTCACGATCCTTTGAGAAAATTCGAGTTTTTTCTGAGATTCTTTGACGAAATTAGCGTTTTTTTCCGATCTTTTGACGAAACTTCACTTCTTTCGCGATCCCTTAACGAAATTAGAAATTTTTTCGCAGTGCTTTGAAGAAATTTGTGTCTTTTTTTTCGCGACCCTTTGAAAAGATTCATGTTTTTCCGCGATTATTTGACGAAATTCGAGGATTTTTTTTGCAATCCTTTAACCAAATTTTTTTTTTTTTTCTTGTGATCCATTGATGAAATTTTACACTTTTTCGGAGTCCTTGGAAGAAATTTGCGTTTTCTTCGCAAGTCTTTGACGGAATTCGCGTTTTTCTGCAATTTGTGAACAAAATAAACGTTTTTTTTTTTTTTTTTTTTTTTTTTTTTTTTTTTGCAATTCTGCGATAAAATTTGCATTTTTTTTTCGATCCTTTGACGAAATTCACGTTGTTTCCACAATCATTTGAAGAAATTGTCTACTGTTTTTCTGTGAACGATAGACATAATTGATTTTTCCGGCGACGATCGTTCAAAATTCGAGATATTTATGATCGAATTTTTGGACTGAAGACAAAAATTTTCGAATCCGAATGCCTTAAATTTTTAGGAAAACTTGAACCGAATCACCCCTGATGAAATAAATATATAACTATTTTTTTTTTGTTTCTAACGAATCATAATATAAATTAATTTTAAAATAAAATTTAAGAGAAAAATGATTTGTTTTTAATTTCGGGAAAAGGGGACCGTGTTCACCCGCCACCGAAGTAACAATATTTGAGTGATTAGACATTGAAACACAATGGACTGAAAAAAAAAATTAAGAATTGGTAAAATTTTCGAAAATTTTCAGAAAATCTAAAAATTTAGTAAAAATTTTCAATTTAGAAAATTTTCGAATTTTCTCCTTCCGGATTTTGGATTTCGGGATAATGGGTCATAAACTGTAAAATGATTATTTCTTACCAAACGTAATTAAAATATAAGAAACACACAGTACAGCGTAATTTGCATTTAATTTTGCTTATATAAACAAACAATCAGTTATGTGGTGAGTCTAGCTGTTTAGAAACTGATTGATAACACTTTTTTACAAAAACTTTCACACATGGATTATTTGTTAATATTTAATTTGAATGTTTTGTCCAATCGTTGAACTATTTTAGAAATGTAATACTAAGTAAATATATATATATATATATATATGTGTGTGTGTGTGTGTGTGTATATATATATTCATTATTTTTATTTGTAGAAATCATTTGTCATTTTTAAAATGTATTTTTCTAGAATACAAACCTTTCAATAATATATCTTCATGCTGTTTGTTTGTATGAAGTCTTATGAAAATGAAACGCGGATCGACAATCCGTCATTTTTGACGGGGTTATATACTAGTCTCTTTATAAAAATGGGAGCACAAGCATAGCTTAATCAACTCAAAATAAACGAGTGTAATGTATTCATTACTATATGTGTTTAGTTAAAGGAGTTGATATATTAAAGTTCTATTCTGAATCTCGCTTTTGTCTACCACAATAAACATTTTCATTTTCCTAGTTATTGGAACATTTCTAAAGATAAAAAGATGGAAAAATTGAAATCTTCAAACATTTTAAAAAGTATTTCAAGTGTAAAAATCTTATCTCTTTATAAAAATGGGAGCACAAGCATAGCTTAATCAACTCAAAATAAACGAGTGTAATGTATTCATTACTATATGTGTTTAGTTAAAGGAGTTGATATATTAAAGTTCTATTCGGAATCTCGCTTTTGTCTACCACAATAAACATTTTCATTTTCCTAGTTATTGGAACATTTCTAAAGATAAAAAGATGGAAAAATTGAAATCTTCAAACATTTTAAAAAGTATTTCAAGTGTAAAAATCTTATCTCTTTATAAAAATGGGAGCACAAGCATAGCTTAATCAACTCAAAATAAACGAGTGTAATGTATTCATTACTATATGTGTTTAGTTAAAGGAGTTGATATATTAAAGTTCTATTCTGAATCTCGCTTTTGTCTACCACAATAAACATTTTCATTTTCCTAGTTATTGGAACATTTCTAAAGATAAAAAGATGGAAAAATTGAAATCTTCAAACATTTTAAAAAGTATTTCAAGTGTAAAAATCTTATCTCTTTATAAAAATGGGAGCACAAGCATAGCTTAATCAACTCAAAATAAACGAGTGTAATGTATTCATTACTATATGTGTTTAGTTAAAGGAGTTGATATATTAAAGTTCTATTCTGAATCTCGCTTTTGTCTACCACAATAAACATTTTCATTTTCCTAGTTATTGGAACATTTCTAAAGATAAAAAGATGGAAAAATTGAAATCTTCAAACATTTTAAAAAGTATTTCAAGTGTAAAAATCTTATCTCTTTATAAAAATGGGAGCACAAGCATAGCTTAATCAACTCAAAATAAACGAGTGTAATGTATTCATTACTATATGTGTTTAGTTAAAGGAGTTGATATATTAAAGTTCTATTCGGAATCTCGCTTTTGTCTACCACAATAAACATTTTCATTTTCCTAGTTATTGGAACATTTCTAAAGATAAAAAGATGGAAAAATTGAAATCTTCAAACATTTTAAAAAGTATTTCAAGTGTAAAAATCTTATCTCCCATATAATAAAATCCAAAGGCAAGAAACTGTCTGTAACGCATCCGGGTGCGACCACTCCGGTTTGCGAATCAACCATAGTTAAACGCCATGTTAGGCTTACTAAAAAATCTATGCTACATTCGATTCTGCTGTTAAAATATTTGTAAAAGCATATTAAAGCTTTTAAATATTTTAATTATGTTTAAAACCTTCAAAAACTATATCATATAAAACATATATATCCCCATTTCTGTAAAAAAAATTTTCTGTAAGCAAGTTTTTTTTTTCATAAGTAGCGGAGATTTATTTCGTAGGGAGGATTTGAGGTTGATTCAGTATACAGGCGCCATCTACTGGCGGATTTTGAAATTACTTCCATCGTAAAAACTCATTATCTGGAATACTCGGGACCAAAAAGGCTTTCCGAGTTTTGGAATTTTCCGGATTTCGGGTCCTTCCGAAGTTTACGATTATTTGACAAAATTCATGTTTTTTTCGTGATTCTTTGACAAAATTTGCATTTTTTTCTGCTATTCGATGACAAAATTTTCGTTTTTTCGTAGTCCTTTGAAGAAATTTGCGTTTTTCTTTTTGCGATCCTTTAAGGAAATTTGCGTTTTTTGCTATTCTTTGACGAAATTTGCCTTTTATTCACGATCCTTTGAGAAAATTCGAGTTTTTTCTGAGATTCTTTGACGAAATTAGCGTTTTTTTCCGATCTTTTGACGAAACTTCACTTCTTTCGCGATCCCTTAACGAAATTAGAAATTTTTTCGCAGTGCTTTGAAGAAATTTGTGTCTTTTTTTTCGCGACCCTTTGAAAAGATTCATGTTTTTCCGCGATTATTTGACGAAATTCGAGGATTTTTTTTGCAATCCTTTAACCAAATTTTTTTTTTTTTTCTTGTGATCCATTGATGAAATTTTACACTTTTTCGGAGTCCTTGGAAGAAATTTGCGTTTTCTTCGCAAGTCTTTGACGGAATTCGCGTTTTTCTGCAATTTGTGAACAAAATAAACGTTTTTTTTTTTTTTTTTTTTTTTTTTTTTTTTTTTTTTTTTTTTTTGCAATTCTGCGATAAAATTTGCATTTTTTTTTCGATCCTTTGACGAAATTCACGTTGTTTCCACAATCATTTGAAGAAATTGTCTACTGTTTTTCTGTGAACGATAGACATAATTGATTTTTCCGGCGACGATCGTTCAAAATTCGAGATATTTATGATCGAATTTTTGGACTGAAGACAAAAATTTTCGAATCCGAATGCCTTAAATTTTTAGGAAAACTTGAACCGAATCACCCCTGATGAAATAAATATATAACTATTTTTTTTTGTTTCTAACGAATCATAATATAAATTAATTTTAAAATAAAATTTAAGAGAAAAATGATTTGTTTTTAATTTCGGGAAAAGGGGACCGTGTTCACCCGCCACCGAAGTAACAATATTTGAGTGATTAGACATTGAAACACAATGGACTGAAAAAAAAAATTAAGAATTGGTAAAATTTTCGAAAATTTTCAGAAAATCTAAAAATTTAGTAAAAATTTTCAATTTAGAAAATTTTCGAATTTTCTCCTTCCGGATTTTGGATTTCGGGATAATGGGTCATAAACTGTAAAATGATTATTTCTTACCAAACGTAATTAAAATATAAGAAACACACAGTACAGCGTAATTTGCATTTAATTTTGCTTATATAAACAAACAATCAGTTATGTGGTGAGTCTAGCTGTTTAGAAACTGATTGATAACACTTTTTTACAAAAACTTTCACACATGGATTATTTGTTAATATTTAATTTGAATGTTTTGTCCAATCGTTGAACTATTTTAGAAATGTAATACTAAGTAAATATATATATATATATATATATGTGTGTGTGTGTGTGTGTGTATATATATATTCATTATTTTTATTTGTAGAAATCATTTGTCATTTTTAAAATGTATTTTTCTAGAATACAAACCTTTCAATAATATATCTTCATGCTGTTTGTTTGTATGAAGTCTTATGAAAATGAAACGCGGATCGACAATCCGTCATTTTTGACGGGGTTATATACTAGTCTCTTTATAAAAATGGGAGCACAAGCATAGCTTAATCAACTCAAAATAAACGAGTGTAATGTATTCATTACTATATGTGTTTAGTTAAAGGAGTTGATATATTAAAGTTCTATTCTGAATCTCGCTTTTGTCTACCACAATAAACATTTTCATTTTCCTAGTTATTGGAACATTTCTAAAGATAAAAAGATGGAAAAATTGAAATCTTCAAACATTTTAAAAAGTATTTCAAGTGTAAAAATCTTATCTCTTTATAAAAATGGGAGCACAAGCATAGCTTAATCAACTCAAAATAAACGAGTGTAATGTATTCATTACTATATGTGTTTAGTTAAAGGAGTTGATATATTAAAGTTCTATTCGGAATCTCGCTTTTGTCTACCACAATAAACATTTTCATTTTCCTAGTTATTGGAACATTTCTAAAGATAAAAAGATGGAAAAATTGAAATCTTCAAACATTTTAAAAAGTATTTCAAGTGTAAAAATCTTATCTCTTTATAAAAATGGGAGCACAAGCATAGCTTAATCAACTCAAAATAAACGAGTGTAATGTATTCATTACTATATGTGTTTAGTTAAAGGAGTTGATATATTAAAGTTCTATTCTGAATCTCGCTTTTGTCTACCACAATAAACATTTTCATTTTCCTAGTTATTGGAACATTTCTAAAGATAAAAAGATGGAAAAATTGAAATCTTCAAACATTTTAAAAAGTATTTCAAGTGTAAAAATCTTATCTCCCATATAATAAAATCCAAAGGCAAGAAACTGTCTGTAACGCATCCGGGTGCGACCACTCCGGTTTGCGAATCAACCATAGTTAAACGCCATGTTAGGCTTACTAAAAAATCTATGCTACATTCGATTCTGCTGTTAAAATATTTGTAAAAGCATATTAAAGCTTTTAATTATTTTAATTATGTTTAAAACCTTCAAAAACTATATCATATAAAACATATATATCACCATTTCTGTAAAAAAAAATTTCTGTAAGCAAGTTTTTTTTTCATAAGTAGCGGAGATTTATTTCGTAGGGAGGATTTGAGGTTGATTCAGTATACAGGCGCCATCTACTGGCGGATTTTGAAATTTCTTCCATCGTAAAAACTCATTATCTGGAATACTCGGGACCAAAAAGGCTTTCCGAGTTTTGGAATTTTCCGGATTTCGGGTCCTTCCGAAGTTTACGATTATTTGACAAAATTCATGTTTTTTTCGTGATTCTTTGACAAAATTTGCATTTTTTTCTGCTATTCGATGACAAAATTTTCGTTTTTTCGTAGTCCTTTGAAGAAATTTGCGTTTTTCTTTTTGCGATCCTTTAAGGAAATTTGCGTTTTTTGCTATTCTTTGACGAAATTTGCCTTTTATTCACGATCCTTTGAGAAAATTCGAGTTTTTTCTGAGATTCTTTGACGAAATTAGCGTTTTTTTCCGATCTTTTGACGAAACTTCACTTCTTTCGCGATCCCTTAACGAAATTAGAAATTTTTTCGCAGTGCTTTGAAGAAATTTGTGTCTTTTTTTTCGCGACCCTTTGAAAAGATTCATGTTTTTCCGCGATTATTTGACGAAATTCGAGGATTTTTTTTGCAATCCTTTAACCAAATTTTTTTTTTTTTTTCTTGTGATCCATTGATGAAATTTTACACTTTTTCGGAGTCCTTGGAAGAAATTTGCGTTTTCTTTGCAAGTCTTTGACGGAATTCGCGTTTTTCTGCAATTTGTGAACAAAATAAACGTTTTTTTTTTTTTTTTTTTTTTTTTTTTTTTTTTTTTTTTTTGCAATTCTGCGATAAAATTTGCATTTTTTTTTCGATCCTTTGACGAAATTCACGTTGTTTCCACAATCATTTGAAGAAATTGTCTACTGTTTTTCTGTGAACGATAGACATAATTGATTTTTCCGGCGACGATCGTTCAAAATTCGAGATATTTATGATCGAATTTTTGGACTGAAGACAAAAATTTTCGAATCCGAATGCCTTAAATTTTTAGGAAAACTTGAACCGAATCACCCCTGATGAAATAAATATATAACTATTTTTTTTTTTGTTTCTAACGAATCATAATATAAATTAATTTTAAAATAAAATTTAAGAGAAAAATGATTTGTTTTTAATTTCGGGAAAAGGGGACCGTGTTCACCCGCCACCGAAGTAACAATATTTGAGTGATTAGACATTGAAACACAATGGACTGAAAAAAAAAATTAAGAATTGGTAAAATTTTCGAAAATTTTCAGAAAATCTAAAAATTTAGTAAAAATTTTCAATTTAGAAAATTTTCGAATTTTCTCCTTCCGGATTTTGGATTTCGGGATAATGGGTCATAAACTGTAAAATGATTATTTCTTACCAAACGTAATTAAAATATAAGAAACACACAGTACAGCGTAATTTGCATTTAATTTTGCTTATATAAACAAACAATCAGTTATGTGGTGAGTCTAGCTGTTTAGAAACTAATTGATAACACTTTTTTACAAAAACTTTCACACATGGATTATTTGTTAATATTTAATTTGAATGTTTTGTCCAATCGTTGAACTATTTTAGAAATGTAATACTAAGTAAATATATATATATATATATATATATATGTGTGTGTGTGTGTATATATATATATTCATTATTTTTATTTGTAGAAATCATTTGTCATTTTTAAAATGTATTTTTCTAGAATACAAACCTTTCAATAATATATCTTCATGCTGTTTGTTTGTATGAAGTCTTATGAAAATGAAACGCGGATCGACAATCCGTCATTTTTGACGGGGTTATATACTAGTCTCTTTATAAAAATGGGAGCACAAGCATAGCTTAATCAACTCAAAATAAACGAGTGTAATGTATTCATTACTATATGTGTTTAGTTAAAGGAGTTGATATATTAAAGTTCTATTCTGAATCTCGCTTTTGTCTACCACAATAAACATTTTCATTTTCCTAGTTATTGGAACATTTCTAAAGATAAAAAGATGGAAAAATTGAAATCTTCAAACATTTTAAAAAGTATTTCAAGTGTAAAAATCTTATCTCTTTATAAAAATGGGAGCACAAGCATAGCTTAATCAACTCAAAATAAACGAGTGTAATGTATTCATTACTATATGTGTTTAGTTAAAGGAGTTGATATATTAAAGTTCTATTCTGAATCTCGCTTTTGTCTACCACAATAAACATTTTCATTTTCCTAGTTATTGGAACATTTCTAAAGATAAAAAGATGGAAAAATTGAAATCTTCAAACATTTTAAAAAGTATTTCAAGTGTAAAAATCTTATCTCTTTATAAAAATGGGAGCACAAGCATAGCTTAATCAACTCAAAATAAACGAGTGTAATGTATTCATTACTATATGTGTTTAGTTAAAGGAGTTGATATATTAAAGTTCTATTCTGAATCTCGCTTTTGTCTACCACAATAAACATTTTCATTTTCCTAGTTATTGGAACATTTCTAAAGATAAAAAGATGGAAAAATAGAAATCTTCAAACATTTTAAAAAGTATTTCAAGTGTAAAAATCTTATCTCTTTATAAAAAGGGGAGCACAAGCATAGCTTAATCAACTCAAAATAAACGAGTGTAATGTATTCATTACTATATGTGTTTAGTTAAAGGAGTTGATATATTAAAGTTCTATTCTGAATCTCGCTTTTGGCTACCACAATAAACATTTTCATTTTCCTAGTTATTGGAACATTTCTAAAGATAAAAAGATGGAAAAATTGAAATCTTCAAACATTTAAAAAGTATTTCAAGTGTAAAAATCTTATCTCTTTATTAAAAAGAGAATAAGATTGATCATTCTTACTCCTTAGATGAAGAGTTCAAATTCCTCATTCTTCGGTTATCAAATTTTCAAATAACGATTTTATTTTCTAAAATTTATAACATATGTATTCGAAAAATGGAAGAACATTTTTTATTTCATCATAAATATTTCAAACATGAAACTTACCTTTTATTTATTGTTTTCATTCGTTCTATAATTTCCCGCAAGGAACAAACTGTACTACAGTTATTACGTGTGATTTATTTATTTTTTTGCGTAAAAAAAGTAATGCACCTTATTATCATATTCCTATCTCTTTCACTACGGACTTTTTTGTCGTCGTAAAATATGTATAAAACACTTTTAGACGTCTGCCAAAATACTGGTTGCTAATATTATACCTGATACACAACTTCTAAAAAGCGCATCATTTCAATTTTTAAGGTTCCGTACTTAAAAAGTAAAAACGGTATCATTATAAGATCACTCCTGTGTCTGTCACAGACCTTGTTCTTGGGGAACTGTGAGAAGAGAAAAGTTGAAACATGGAAATGTTATAAGGTATTTTTACCGACATGTTTTCAGATTATTAGCCATTCACAAATATGTTTAGGAAAAATTTAAATAAAGTTACTTGAAACAAAAGTTTGCTTTTTGTATATCGTGTGGGGAATCGTGCGACAAATCTCGTAATGCCGCAATCAAAAATATATTTCTTTTAATTTTAGGTATTATATTTTCCGAGATATCGTCGAAAATGCACTGCAAAAATATGTTCCCCTTCCCCTTTCTATTTACGAATCTACTGAAACTAAAACTATGAAAACATTAGGGGTAGTATCAGTTTATTTAACCATTGCAAGAAAACTACAGTAGGTAACATAGTTTTGGAGAAAAAGGCATTTTTTCGTTACACACAAACTTTACTTTTCAGCCGGTCAGCGGGGGTGTTGATGGGCGTTCGAGATATGTATCGACACAGAATCATCCAAGAATATTTTATAATGATTTTCGAAAACAAAAGTCGGTAATTAGCTGAGATATTAAGTTACTTGAAACAAAAATATTTTTATAAATCCTGTAGGATATTGTTCGAAAGATCTCGTAACATCGAACTCAAAAATATATTTGTTTTAACTTTATGTATTATATTTTCAGAGATATCGTTGTCGAAGATATACTGGGAAAATATGCCCCCCCCCCCCCTCGCTTCCTTGAAATTAAAATTATAAAAAAATAGGGGTAGTAGGAGTTTATTAATTAATAAATTTAACGTACGGAACCCTTTGAGCGCGACTTATACTCGCACTTGACCGGTTTTTTACATCATCGAATAAGGAAAATTTGTACTTTCAAATGAAATTTGTTTCAAAAGTGTATTTCAATTTAGAGACTTTTAAATAATTTTGAAGCATGATCTCAACAAAGCGCATTTGTTTGCTACAATAATATAAAGTAACCTGTTTCAGAGTTCCTAGAATTGGAAATTGATTGCCCCATAGCAAATGAAACGGAAAAGAAAGCAAGCCCATTAACCATAATATATCGCACCTTGGCGGTAAACTAAACCCTGTCAAAGAAACATTTCCTTTTGCTGTTGAACATAAAATTAATATCATGATGTTTTAGTTCGTTAAAAGATGCTTTGCATCAAATTTTACTTTTAAATGTCGAACTGCTCTATTATCGTGTGCTGAGTTTCTAAAGAAACAGTTATAAACTGCATTATTTTATCACTTTTATTATTTTTTTGTTTTATATCTATGTGTATTTATTGAGGTGTGCAGGCCATAAATATATTATAAATCATAATTTTTTAATAGAAAAGAAAAATTCCAGTGCGTCTTTTGTATCGGTTTGAGAAATGCATGCTTTCAATAAGATTTTAACCCGAACATTCAGTTGTTACACCGTACAGCAAAAGGAAAGTCTTTTATAGCATATCAGCCATATAACATGACATTATTTTTCCCAAGTAGAATACATCTTACAAGTATTAAAAAGCTAGTTGTTTGTAAAAATAGTTTCATTTTTAGAGAAAATTAAATAATTTTAAATTATATTTTTATTAATAGAAATTAACTTCTGACAAATCATTTACGCCACTAGATTATCCTGTTGCAGCCTTTTAAAGTGCTTGTCCATATTCCCCACTTAGCGTATTACTTTTAGATAAACTATGTCTCCAGTAACCCAGATACCACAACACGGCGCAAAACATCCTACAACACTCGCGACAGTTTTGCACTGACAATACCAATCTATATTTGTCCTGTGTCTCGGGATTTTTTAATCGAAATATTATGCATTTTTGAACTTGAATGTCGATATCTTATTTAGATACTTATCACAGAGTCATTTTGTAGTTATACGTACAGATGATCATCAAGGTACATCAAGTGACCTCATCAAGATACTTTTACGTGTTTGACTGATTTTGTTTTAGTTAATATGTTCCTAGACTTAACTTTTGAATACTTAAACAAACATTAGCTATACGATAACTGCAGTTTCAACAAGTCCACTGTTTTCCAAAATCTTTTCAACTAATCAAATTATATAGGCCGCATTCTCTGATAAATAATGGTACTCTATCGGGAGGTAAATAAAAATGGACACTAAAGGTCCATTTACATTACGGTGTTTTCGTCCTAGGCGTTGGCGTTCCAGACGTTAAATCATAAAAACCTACAGATCGGCGGCGCATAAACAACAAATGAAGCACGCTGATTGGTTGGAAAACCTGTGCCTCGCAGGCCGGGTAGACTTGGGGAAACGGTTACGCTATAATGTAAACACAGCATTAAAGAACTCACCAAACATATCATTTGAAAGACTCTATGAACCAAAATAAATTGACCATTATTCAAAATCTAAAACGTTTTATTATAAAATGAGATATGTGTTTTTAATTTATGGTGTCCTTTTAATCAAAATACTAATAACAGTTCGAAATATACAAGAAAGGACACAAACATGTTTACTTTGAAAAGCTTTTCTTACAAGTTACTCTTGTTTTCTAAACTGAAAATGTATACAGATCGGAAGATTATATCTTCAACTATTAAAAAATAACGTTTAGTAGTTTTAAGGAAAATATTTCATTCTTATGAAGTCACTTAGCGAAAATATACGTTTTTATCATCCTTTGTTCTTTAAAAATTTCTAGTTATAAAAAATAACCTGTGCATTTCAAACCTCTGTTTAACACTTTCCAACATAGTTGAAAAGTGTTTATGACTTCGGTATGTCTGGCCGTCTGCCGTCTGGCCGTCTGTCCGTGCTCTAACTCCCGTAAATATGCTCGTATTGCTCTGCAATTTTTATATGTTATTGTCGTTATCTATAGCATGTTCCCTATTTCAACGGAAGTGTGTAGCACTTATAGTTTTTTTTACAGGGACACTCAAAAGAGTTCCGTTACATTATGGTCTATGGGGAAAAATCATTTGCGGTTCATTTTAATGATGTTACACAAATTCAAACACATCATAATTGAAATATATCACGAAGGTGCATTACAAGAAGCTTAATATGGAATAGGGTGTGCATAGCACTTAGAGTTACTTTACAGGGACTGTCAAAAGAATTCCGTTATTTTACGTCTATGGAGAAAAATCGTCTGCGGTTTATTTAAATAATGTTTCACTATTTTAAACGCCTTGAAATTTATATATCCCTAATGTGCATTACAAGAGGCTTACTACAGAATATTGTGTGTATAGCAGCCATCGTTTATTTACAGGGACACACAAAAGAATTCTCTACTGTCTGTTAACAATAATTCCTGGAAGTGCGTTTTAAGTTACTGAACGCGATTTTAAATTTAACTCACTTTCTGTTTATTACGTGGTGTGTATAAATTCTGTAGATAATATACAGGGCAGCACAAAAGTTCGCAAACACATTTCCGTTTATTGACAGAAACTCCAGAAGGAGAATTTTAAACTGTGCTACGCGTTTCTTAACTGAACTAAAATTTAGCATCCTATGTAGTATATATACAAATCTATAGATCCTATACAGGGCTGAATAAAAGTATTCGGATATTTTTCCGAATATTGTATAGGTTGGAAATTCCTGAAATTACGTTTTTAAATTTGTTATGCGTTTTCCAAATTGTTTACTTCGATGTTATCTTTCAGCTTATTAAACGGTAATGATTTGTAAAAATTTTTTGGAAGCGTTGGAAAGTGTTACATAATCTATGCTTGACGCATGATTTTTCGTTCTTGTTAATCTCTGAAGATGAATTTGATGTACAGGGTGTCCATAATTAAGCGACCCTACTTTAAAGTTGTCTACAGACAAAACTATTGGTCAGAAAGTTGTGAAACTTTGTGAAGGACATAATGAAGGAATGGGAATTTGTTTAAGCGAAAAAAAATTAGTTCAAAATTTCTCCACCAGAGGGCGTTTTTAATGAATTACACATTTAGCATACATTTACGATAGTTTACATATTTTATTGCAACAAAACATGTTCCACAAAACGGCCATCATTTTCAGCTACCATATGGAATCGTAAGATAGCATTAGCATGTTCAACAGTTGGCTGCAGTGGGTTCTGGGAAATACTAAAAACATCTCAATAAAAAATGTTTGTTCAACATGTTTTGTTGTAATAAAATTTGTACCCTATCGTAAATGTATGCTAAATGTGTAATTCATTAAAAAACGCCCTCTGGTGGCGAAATTTTGAACTAAATTTTTTTTCGCTTAAACAAATTCCCATTCCTTCATGATGTCCTTTACAAAATTTCACAACTTTCTGACCAATAGTTTCGTCTATAGACAACTTTAAGTAACACATGGGCTGATAAGTTCCCGGTCTAATAAAGAAAACACAACTTTATAATAAAGCTTTATAACTTTATGACTTTATAACTATAACTTTAATAAATAACATAACTTTAATAATAAATAATAATAATTTAATAATAATAATAATAATTTAAAAATAATAGTTTTATAATAATAATTTAATAATAATAATTTTAAAAAATTTAATAATAATAATTTTATAATAATAATTTAATAAATGATTAATAATAATAATTTAATAATAAATAACATAATTTTATAACGAAAAAGCTCCAAACAGTGCTCAGAACTCGTTGTTGTTTTTGGTCAAAAGTCAACACGCGCGGCAGCCACTTTGACAACAGCTTTTTCATAGACAAATGTTCATTAAAAATAAAACCTACACGTTCCTTGGATATCTTCCGAGTCTGAGCTATCTCCTGCAACTTCACTTTACGGTTCCCCAAAATGATTTTGTGGACTTTTTTTATGTTTTCCGGAGTAACCACCTCTTTTGCGTGGTGCATCACTGGTGTCCGTACGACCACTTTTAAATTCAGCAAACCAGTCAATAATGGTTCATTTACCTGGTGCAGTGTCCGGATAACGCTTATCTAACCAAGATTTTGTTTGAACGGTATTTTCCCCCCATCAAATAACAATTCTTGAAATTCTTGTTATCCATTTTTTTGTTTATCAACAAAGTCGTTCAACTAAAACCATTCTAACGTTTTATCCACACGACGAATCGTCATGGCATTATTTCTACTACCTTTTAAAGGTTAGTATTTACTAAAAAAACATCGGTTCGGCGAATGCAACGCCATCTGTGTGCCAGACCGGGAACTTATCAGCCCATGTGTTAGGGTCGTTTAATTATGGACACCCTGTATATAGCCTTTTACAAATTTAACGATGATAATTTTCGCTATAACATGCTTGGATGTAGGATGTCTTTAAAAAATAAATTTCTGAATAAAAAACAATAAAATATTTATGGAATGAATGGTGAGAAATATTTTTTGTTATGAGTAATAAAATATAGTTTTTAAGTGAATGCGTAAAAAAATCAGACACATCAGGTATAACATTAATATCAATCATTCATGTAAAAAAAATGTATTTGTTAAGATTTTTATTTTCTAAAGAAGGCTATAAATTCCAGAGTGCATAATATTATATTATCAGCTTCGTTATTTAAAAACTAAATAGGTATTTTGTATGAGTCATTCTATATATTTTTTTAACTTGTGAAAGCTTGTAATATTTAAAACTCTATGGAAGAAATATCTATATTTTCTGTTGATTAAAATGCGAGTCTTTTTTTTCTGCCGCAATAGTTTCCGAAATATTTTCATAAATAGTTTCAACCAACCTTGTCCGATTTCTCTAATTCTCATATCCTGTTAAAATTTTCGTGTAAACGAACTTGGCAAGATATATCTATTAGAAAGTTCCTCTTCGCGTGTATTTTCGCGCAGAAATCACGCTGTGAAACTACATTAATATTATTTAGAATCAAAATAATGCAGTTATCGCTTAGATTGTAATAAAGTCTTCTAATTTTAAAAAGTCACAATATTTTAAAATGAGATACTATAAAAACTGGTGTAATCCAGAATATAATTTAAAACTTCTTAAACAACATAAACAAATAGGTAAAGCACTACGCGTTTCGACCTGACTCCTTAGAGTCTTGCTCCAGCTTTCAAAACGGTAGTACGTCTTGTTTGAACCTGATTGTGAAAAGCATCGTTCTTTCAAAACGCGTAAAGTTTCATTTATGTTTTATGGTATTTAAAAAGTATTAAAATTATATTCACACTATTTCATATTAGAGTGTTTGGAACTTTCTAAAAGTAAAATATTTCATTTGTCTTTATTATCTACTTAAGAGCCTACGCTAGTCATTCGAAGAAGCGCTCAAGTTAATATGTTAAGTCTATGGGAAGGTTCTTGCGCGATTTTTCGCTCGCATTTTAATATTTTTAAATGATTTCTTTTTGCATAAGATAGCTGAGGTCGATCTCTAACGTTGTTAGTTTTTACTTTTTTGATTTTGGTTACAGATATTTTATAAGCGGACATTTTCTATTTTGGAACCGGTTGGAACCGGTTCTGAAAGTGAAAGTACCCTTATATAAAAAAACTGGAACCAAAATCGAAAAAGTAAAAACTATCAACGTTAGAGATCGACGTCAGCTAACCTATGCAAAATAAATCATTTAAAAATATTAAAATGCGAGCGATAAATCGCGAAAGAACTTTCCCATAGACTTAACATTAGCTTGGGCGTTTTTTCGCATGACTGATGTAGGCTCTTAAACACTTCCTGAATTCGTTACGGTAATAATCAGATTGAAGTTTTTGTTTTGAAGAATCATAGAATCATGACCTATTCGGTTGGAATCGACGAGGAAATTTCATTCAATAAATAAAATTTATATTTTATATAAACCTTTTAAACAACAAAACCTTAAAAACTCGAATTTCATGAGAGTAATTATGATAATTTGTTTATTAAAATGAAACGTGGAGCTTTGCAAGGTAATGCAGTTCTAACGTATTGATACTGAAATGAAATAATTTAAAAAATGAAAAACTGTAAGTGTAACAATATCATGCACTTAAATGGTTCTTTAAGCATTTTATTCTATCCAATTAAGGAGCTTAGAATGTCATTGCACGAAGTTCTCGAACATGTGGATTGCAACCCTCTTTGCGAAAAGCCAACCACAACTATACAAAAATACAGCTCTTATGTCCAGTAAAACCCCAACCTCATGTATACGAAATGAAATATCGGGTCTATACCACCTAATACTAATGATAGAATTACACGCTCAACATCAAATCAGACAAATCGATGGATCCAACAAATCCTAGTGTGCCTATACAAGACCAATTAGGTACTCTACTCATCAAATACTGGACTTGAATGGGTGTTAAATCAATTCAATAGACTGAGAGGAGGCGGAGTAGGTCCGGTCCCCGACACATCATCGCCACCCAATAACAGCTCAAAACAGCGATCGACACCTTGCAGGTATTCTTCGAGCCCCCACCTGCAAATTACTCTAGCGTTTGGATCAGGGAAAGTCTACAGAACGACCACTACCTGCTTGACGGTGGACAAAACAAGGCAAAAAGTAAAATAATAGTAAAAATACATGAAAAAATAGCATAAAAACAGGAAAATTAGCCCTCCGCATTCTGCGTCGGAGGCGTCAGGGCTACGAGGTAGAGGATTTAGGCAAAAATATTAGTCCGGCCGGACACGACAGACGACGCCCTTGGAGGGGAGAAAGTACGGTATATACGATGCTGCCATGGAAACGGAATCCTCGGAGACACGTGATCGCACTGATGTAGTCATGAGACCTGACATGGAGATCCATCGACACCTGCCTCTGTCAGGGACCCCGCTTAAGCAACCCTCCAAAAATGGTTGGGGCCAGCTGAGTACTTGGTCATCCCTCTGCGTCGAAGCCATATTGATTCGGGACCACTCAGAGAGGCTCGTAGCCGGTGTCTATATACGAGAATGGCGACATACGGGCAGTAAAATTTGATAGGTTGAGACAATTTTGGAAAGAAACCAAATACCAGGCATCTTAGAAAGCCTGTAATTATCGCCAAGCTAATGATTGTTATCTTGTCTCTCTCACCTATTGAAACTAGTGTAGATGAATATCGCCAAGTGGTGAAATAGTGGTGTGCCATAGATTAACAAAAAATTCCGTTTGTGCATACGCTTTGTGCGTATGTCGTAACTCTCTTATACATGCACCCTATCAAATACATAGTGGGGCACGAAAGAGTAGTTCTGATGGATATAAGCTGTTATCATCAGTATTTCTTTACTTATTTAATCACAGAACTCATTGATTAAATAAGTCAAAAATTACAATTACACAGTACTGGTGTCAAAAAAGAGTAGATATTGAATGCCAATAGCTATTTAGCATGCAACGATTTAGTTTATGGTGCCAATTCTTAGTTGTCTGATTGTTTCTCACCACCATTTTAGTATAATTATCTTTGTTTTTCTAAATCGCTGAAATTTGCGATTAAACAAGGCGAAGATTACAAATCTAAAAGAATGGTTACCAAAAATCGTGGAATAGGCAGCTATGTATGTAGCACGACGTAGCATCAGATGTAATATCGGAAACAGTCTATCTTTTTTTGTGAGGATTCATAATGCCTGCATTCATATTTATCACATGCTGTTGTACTGAATATATGATAAAAACCTACAGATTGAAAATGAAGTTGGATCATTATGTCGATGATGTTACTGGAATATCTGTGCACGGGGAAATGTATTGTTGATCAACATAAAGTAATGTTAGATAAATAAATATTCTACTATATTTAATCAGAAAATCTAGCAGATACAAAGAAATATTTTTTGAATAAATAATGATCAAACAAAAATAGTATTGATCGAATGGAAATTTGTTTGGCTCAAGAAAATTTCCTGTTTAAATATGGTCCATCAGCAGTTTTGTTGGATCAACAATACTTTTGTCTGGGTGGAATGACTTCCCCTCCTGAGTCCTAGAGTCATAAATTGTGATTAAAGTCAACCTGAAACTCACTTCAAAGCCGAAAATTCTATTTAAAATCAAATCGCAACGCGACCTGGAAGAATTTTTTGTCGTCGGCCAACCGTAATCAAACCTTGCCCCAAACCAGAAATTAAAGAAAATTGATCCAAAATTTAATGCAATAATTGAAAATCATTCTATAATCATATCTCTAATATCAATTTTATCTTTTATGTAAAAAAATTAACTTGTAAAGACACTTTCGTACTCAAATATAAAGTGGGTGTCAAGATATGGCCATGCTAAAGTTTAATTTTCCCTCCCATCATTTGGAAAAAATCAAAACCATTTTATTTTTTTAACGTTCTCAGGTTAATTGACTTTCATAAAAAAAATATTGAATTTCCCATGAAAATAGTTTTACTAGTCCAAACAAACGGAATTCCAAAAGTCTATCAAGTGGCCATATCAGGCACATGTTCATATGATATGGCCACCATTGTTCCATGCTTCACAAATCGTGATTGTTTTCAATTTAAAAGTGCTGTTCTGCTAAACTAGATACTTTTGGTGTGAAATAAATAAACATGATACTCAATAAGTATTTGTTATTCAAAAGTATATTTGAAACACGATTTTTCATAAAAAATGACGTTCTTTACAAAATTAACATTATAATTTATGCTTTTCTTTATAAAAAAAAATGAAATCCTTTTAGAGTTAAAAAAATTGTTAAAACAAATTAATTATTGTAATTGGAACAAATAAAAATATCCTAGGTTTGCATTGTGCGCTTCTATATGGCCACCTGGATGGCCATACCAGGAGCAGGTCAGCTTTCACGAAAATCGTTCGATTGTAAACAACTCGTAAAATATACACCATCAACGACAGCACCAATTTATAGAGCATTAGAAACTGGACAGAGTATGATGATACTCATAAAAAAATTCTTTTAAAAACGCGCATAAAAAGGGAGACTTATCAGGTAAAAACAAGAATAGATTACAGCAAAAACATAAAATAGGAAATTGGCGTCAAATTCTACAACCCAGATGAATGGCAAGTTATCACATGATACACTAGGGGCAATCCTTGAAGGTATGCTTATGCCATTTAGCGATTTTTCTGGTTAACGAACGTATAATAGGGGGATGGCCATATCAGGACCATGACCATAACAGGGGCACCTACCACACAGTTTTTATCTAAAAGAAAATGTTGAACTTTCCTTTGAAAAATTGAATTAGTTCAAACCCGATCGCAAGTATCAAAACAGGACTCGAAACAGACAAATCCCGAGATAATTAGAGTCAATCGAACTGAACCAGACCCGCAATGAAAACAATTAGCGCCATTCCGACCCGACATAAACTGCGGTAAGGGTCGGGTGCGAGTAAAATTACGTTAACCGACCCGATTCAAAATTCTATGCTCTAGTAGGAAAAAATACATGCACTAGCATGGCAAAATACAGTACACAAGCGTAATTTCCCCAGTCTTTTCGGTAAGTTACTCTTACGGAAGTGCTTTTCCGCTTTGATCCCCACGCCAGTCATCGTGATTTTGAAAAATAATTTTATCAATCTCTATTCCTGACCCCCTACGCATTCCTGCTAATCTGACACATACGTATGACATGTTTACAACACAAGTTTTGGTCTTTGGTGCAGTGCCCTATATCATACAATTTTAAAAGTTGCTCAGTATTAAGAATGATTTCAACTAGTCGAATATGCCAATCCCAAAACTTCCTTCTATCTCACACATGCTAATATTTCAAAATTCCCTAGCACAGCATCCCATTCCGGCGGAATTTCTCCAAATTCAAGAAGAACATGCTGTCCATAGCCAAAAACCTATTAAAAAATTTGGTTTAATTCTACGCATAACTTCATACACTTTTCGATGATACAATAATGAAAATGACACAAAAATCGCTATTACAACGCCCCCTTTCGGCAGAATATCTACAAATTCAAAAAAGACCTGCTGGCCATAGCCAAAAAAAAATTGGTTCAATTCTCTGCATTACTTCATACACTTTTCTATTATATAATGAGAACTGACACACGGACAGACGGACAGACAGACATTTTTTTAAAACATGTTTTATTTGAATCTCTGACCCATAAATGTGTAAATCCGCCGAAAAACAGAAGTCGAAAATTTTTCGATTACAATACGTTCTTCTATTATAGATAGAAGAAAGTAAAAGTAAATTCACATTTTTAACGACATATTTAAAATTTTAGAAACATTTAAATTGCAAAATATTTCATTAATTTAAAAATGTCTCTGTCATTCAAATTTATTTTCAATTTCCTTGTTTACAATGTCATCCTATCTTTATATAAATGCGTGATCCAAGGTTTCTTAACAACATTTATTTATAAATATCAACAATTATAAATTGCTATCCAAAATATTCCCTTAAATATAACCGAATCGAAAATGTCTGAGAATATGCATAATCTTGCGGCCTTTTTTCCCCAAAAAATACTTCTCTTTTCATCCTATAATCTTATATTTGTCAAAATCACAATGGCTCTTAGATACTTCAATGCAAAAATAAAGAAATAACGAATAAAAAAATAACAACGGGATAAAGTAGTCTTGAAATAAGCTGATACCTTGTGAATCTTTTTTTTTTCATTAAAGATTCAACATACTTTTCATTTGGCATCCAAAATTTACTACTTGATATAAGAGGTATAAAATAAATATAAACGATTTTAGTAATTTAAAATATAAAAGTCCATTAAATTTTCCATTTATGCTGTCTAATGCATTAAAAATAATTTAATATTTACTTTAAAAGAATTTATAATATGTTATTTTGCACATGAAATTGCTTTAAAATTTTAAAATAAGCGTTTTTAATATTTTTTGTTATTATTCCGAAATTAATTTTATGTAATATGTATTTTATGAAAGGATAAAAAGTAAATCTTTGTAAAATTCAAAAAAAAAAGTTTAAAATTTAAAATCCCCAAAGCATTTTCTCTAACATGGAAAAACAATATTTAAAACTAATTTGCCAGTCATAAACATCTTTGACATTAATTGGTGTTTTTGAAACATTAGATGATCAGTCAAAGCCATAAATTTTATTCAACTTTCATCAACATGGCAGTTATTATGAGCCAAGAATGTAATCAAATTAGATATTTCCTATCAGATCAAGAATTGCATCATAATATTTCGTAAACATAAGCAGAGGCTTTCTTACTATTCCTGAATATTTAGGAAACAAATTATAAACAATATATAATTATTGCAGTCCAAAATTAATTTAGATCACAAAGTTTAATCAATTTCCCCCAAAATGACAGTTCAGATCAAGAAATCAAAATAAATAATTACGTTTAACTATATATTCAAATTAATGTTTACAGTTTAGGTTGTAAACCCTAATTAACTTTTGTCTGTTTGACAGTTATTAATATGATTAGCTCATAAATATCCAATAACATCAATTTTAGAAATTACTGTTGTTGATGCAATAGTGGCAAAACCTATTGCATCATAAGACCACATTAATCAAAGACTTCCATCCAATTAAAAGTAAGTTCACGCCTATATTTGATTAGTTCGCCCTCTGCTGGAAAATAGACAAAATTCCTAACAAAAACGAGGAGCACGCTTTTTTCGCATGTCTTTTTCCGTCTACCACCTGCTTAAACAAAAAGGCCCGCCACGCTCGGTCCATCCTGAAAAGGCCTATACCAACGGGCTATGCTCAGTGCTATAAAACATGGGCCTTTAATCTAATCGAACTCACATCTCCTCCCCTGGGTCTAACTTACCAAAAAGCGTGTACAAAAAAGGAATAAAGTCAGATTCCAGGAAATAATGGTGTTTTCACTTGGACTCGACTACATTTCATCGATCTTAGAAACTTGACTGCATCCTACTCAAATGTGCTCTTCAAATCGTAGCGAACCCAAGCCACCGGGTTCGATACATATACAGTGGCGGTCAAAAGTTTCCGGCCAATATAAAATTTTTGGTTATGTTGTAAGTATACCCATATGCAGAGGAATCTCAAACAGATACTTATACATTTTATTGACATAATACTTAGGAACTTATGTGTGGAATGACAAATAAATATCAATAAATTTATTGACAAAATTAAATGCAAAGGAAAAACGCATGTTCTCAAAAGTTTCGGCCATCTTGGCGAGTTTGGAAAAAATGGTGGTATAATAGAAAATAACAATGATCAACAACATTTACAATTAGTATTTTGTCTCTATACCTTTAGCAATAAGTACTGCGGCGTTGCGACGTGGCATCGATTCAATGAACGGTTGATAATCGACTATGGTAAGTGTTTTCCACTTTTCTTGCTATTTTTGGAAAAATTCTGCTGAATTGGAATATTTGTAATTCAGAACACGTTTGTCAAGTCGCAATCTCACTTTCCAAAGATTTTCTATTGGATTCAGATCGGGTGATTGGGCTGGCCATTTCAAAAGCGGAATTTTTTTGCACGAAAGCCACTGCTTGACGAGCTTGCATGTATGCTTTGGGTCATTATCATGGTGAAACAAATAGTTGCGACCACAATGTTTCCTCTAATAAGGCAGCAAATGATTTTGCAAGATATGCTTATACATTGCACCATTCATTTTGAAGCGGATGGACGGACTAACGGACCGATACCTTTTCCAGAAAATGATCTCCACAGCATAACGTGTCCTCCGCCATAATTAATTGTAGGAATAATATATCTCGAATCATATCTTTTGTTTTTAGGTCGTCGGACGTGCTGCCTGCCATCACTCCCAAAAAGGTTGAACTTCGATTCATCGGAAAATAGCATTTTTTCCAGTTTTCGCTTGACTAGTCTTTGTGTTCCTTGGCAAATGCTAGTCGAGCCCGCTGATTTTTTTAACTTATGAATGGTTTTTTAACACCGGCTATTCCATAAAGTCCTACCTCACGTAATCGTCTTGACACGGTAGACCGACTTATTTCATTAATATTTTCACTCCGTAAATCGTGGAATGTTGCAGCGGCAGTTTTATGGGGGTCATCAACTGCTTTTCTCCTGATAATGCTGTCCACACGAATAGTCGTTTTTCGAGGTTTCCAAGACCGTGGTAAGTCCAGAAGGCCATGATCATCTTTATATTTTTTAAATATCATTCACATTAGATTTTCCGATCGATAACTTTGCCACAATCTCTCGAGAGGATTGTCCTTATACCGACAAACAAATCACACGTTTACGAACAACAATTGTTGAACTTTTAATTTTTGAATTTCAACTACGTTATTCACGTTGATTAATTAACAAACGCGGCCAAATTAACACTTTACCTACAGCAAAAACGAATGACCGGAAACTTCTGCACACGCGAATTTCGAATTTCCCCCCCCCTTTGCATCAAGTGTATATAGTATCCACTCAAATGATCACGTGGTCAGAGGTCATTTGCATATTCCTAACCTTTGGAGAAATTGTTCTTCTTCTTCGCTGAAACGTTTTGGCAAACAAATCAAAAAAACTAAGTGGCAGGAAACATTTGACCGCCACTGTATATATGTATTACATTTCATCTTATGTCATTGAGAATAACGAAATTATCTGCAAAGGGATTCATGAAGGTTTTTGTACATTGATAATTAATAATTGAAATTAGTTTTTATTTTCAATTAGTCACTTAATACAATCATCTAGATTATATATTTTCAACAAGATACATAAGAAAAACGGTATCTGCTGAGACACTTCTAAAAATCCACCAATTTTTTATGTGATCCTGTCCCTATAGTTTCGATAAAAACTGAGAATCGGGTTGTAATTAATAAAAATTTCACCATTACTTCTGCAATTTTTTATCAGTGAACCAATGTAAAGAACGAAAAATTTTCGCAATAAATTACACTATCTTTTTTATTTCACTACTAGCTGACCCTCCCGGCGTTGCCCGAGCCCTTGTAATAAACTTAAATCTCTTAAAAAACGGAACTCTGGCCACGGTCTACGATGGCTTCGGAACCGTATACTCCGCATGCTCGTACGCTCTAGAAAATCTTTTATTTCCCCCTACCACCGCCAGGGGAGCATTCTGTTCTAAACAAACCTCTTTCCGAACGAACTTCTGAGACAGGTCCCCGCTGCCTACGTTACTGTATAGTAGGCGTACTACAAAATTGATCTGGTTTCGAGAAGATTGGAACATTATTAGCCCAGTTATTGCAACAAGGCACAGTTAGAGAAAATAACCTTGAGTGAGGTGCTGAGGAAAGGGGATGTTCGAGAGTCCTTCAGAAAATGACTAATTAGGAGGCCCACTATGCATGCATAAAAATTCGTTCGTTTTGTTAAGCTAGGAACTTAATTACAAAGTTGGATTAAACTCTTATTTGTAAATAGTGGTAACCGCTACTCATAAATTTAATTTAATGTTATAAAGGGTGACTATTAAGTTAAATATAATGTTTGGAATCACTTGCGTTGAAATCGGAAAGATAGTTGCTGATATATAGAAACGGGGCATAGTTAGAGAAAACCCTTGAAGAAGGGGACGGGGGGGGGAGGGTTGTTCAAGTACCCTTCAGCAAATGACTAATTAAGAGGAGCACTATGCATCTTTCGAAATTCGTTCGTTTGCTTAAGCTAGGAACTTAATTACAAATTTGGCTTACCCAAGTATTCGGAAATAGTGGTAACCGCTACTCATAAATTTAGTTTAATGTTATAAAGAGTGACTATTAAGTTAATTATAATGTTTGGAATCACTTGCGTTGAAATCGGAAAGATAGTTGCTGAGATATGGAAACGGAGCATAGTTAGAGAAAAAACCTTGAAGAAGGTCCCGGGGGGAGGGGATGTTCACGGGCCCTTCAGCAAATGACTAATTAGGAGGACCACTATGCATCTTTCAAAATTCGTTCGTTTCCTTAAGCTTTGAATTTAATTACAAATTTGGCTTAAACTGTTATTCGTAAATAGTGGTAACCGCTACGCATAAATTTATTTTAATGTTATAAAGGGTGACTATTAAATTAATTATGTTTGAAATCACTTGCTTTGAAATCGGAAAGATAGTTGCTGAGACATGGAAACGGAACAGAGTTAGAGAAAAAACCTTGAAGGACGGGCCGGGAGGGGGCCGGGGGTTGTTCAAGTGTCCTTCAGCAAATAACTAATTAGGAGGATCACAGTACATCTTTAATGATTGATTCATTTGGTTAAGCTTGGAACTTAATTTGAAATTTGGCTTACACTATTATTCGGAAATTCTGGTAACTGCTTTCTAGAAATACACCTTGAAGCTTAACTGTAATTAGACCCTTGCCCCTCTTCATTCCCGCAAATATAAAAAAGAATCTGTTAAATAAAGTTTTCTGTATTAACAATCCCCATCATAATAATAAATGCCGTGTAAAAAAAAAAAAAAAAAAAAAAAACCTTAACCCGACTAATTGTCATGAAAAATGTGCCTGGAAAATATTTCAATCAGTGGGACGTATGTGTAATTTGTCATGTACAGGTGGCGCGACAATCGCATGGCTCCTCTACGCTGATAACTTCAATTCATATTGACACTATTTAGTTAGAAATCCTTATTTATGCATCGCTACTCTGGTTTATTTAATTACTTCTGTGAAGAATTGATGCAACCAACCAGTGAACCAACCAACCCAAGAGAATAAAAGTGTATTTTTAATGAGAGTTCTTTGTGCATTTTAATTAATATTTCAGAAAGTAATTAAAATATTAAAATTCTGACCCTCAGGTACACCAGGAGAGGGTTTGGACTACCTAATTCTAAATTTATAGACTTCTAGGTGCGTTAAATTTACCTAGCCATCGCCAACAGACAGACACACACACACACAGAGCGAAACTTTCTTTTATTAGTATAGATATTGTGCTGAAAATTAGCAGCCTTGCCAACCTATAAGAGTGGCGAATGCCATACTGGTTATCGTCCTGGTAGGTCAAAAGGTAGAACATTGGTGTGTTATGCCAAGGATCCGGGTACGATTCCCGGCCTGAACATTTTTCACTATTTGTTTGTACGCTTCGTAGCAACTGATAAATTACGCTTTTATTGTCTTCACTAAATTGAAACTTAGCAAACATTATACGCATTACATAACTGCCATAGTTTCCGGTTTTTTATGTCAAATAAAAGCAGAAATTTTATTAAATATAAGAAGTTATTTAATAAGAGAACAGAAACAGAAAACATTTTATTAAATATTTTTTTCTGGTTACGTTTATTTGACTTGGCCGGCATGCATGCCAACCTCCCGCTAAAATAAGAAAACGTACTTTGGGCCAGAAATTAGGAATGAAATCAAGTTAATTTCAAATGACAAACAGACAGAAAAAAACTAATTTTATTAAATATATTGTCTGGTTCAAAGTATGTTTTTATTATTTGCATATAACGGGAGGTTGACAAGTATGGTTCGCAGTTGTGACGTTAAACAGGATAACAGGAATTGAAACTGCTCTGATCTCCCTGTATATTAAAAACTTTTAAAATGTTTTTATGGTTTTTATTTAATACTTTTTAGCAATTAATGAAGTATATAATTCAAAAATGTTTTTTATCTTTTATTTCCATAATTATTGCTGAGGTGCTTTTGACCACAATCCCCGTGATACTCGAAAAAAGAAACGCTAAAAATCGCTAAAACTAAAAAATAGTGGAAGACAGCATTATTACATTAGGCTAAATTTGGAACCGAATTCCTTTTCTGAACGTCTAAAAATCGCTGCCGTACCCGAAAAAACGTTAACAATCACTAAAGACTGCATTAAAAATTGCTAAAAAATAAAAAATCCTGGAGAACGAAATTTACTGTAGTAGATCAAAAGTTTGCAATCAAATTCATTTTACGACTGTTAAAAATTCGCCCTGGTACTCGAATATATGCTACAAATCGCATTGAAAATAACATTAAAAATTGCTAAAATTCAAAAATCGTAGAGAATAAAATTTACTATATTAGGCTATAAGTTTGAAACCAAATTCATTTTACCAATGTCAAACCGCAAAATGTGAAAAATGCTGTAAAAATCGCTTTAAAAAATTGCGAAAAATTCAAAAATCGCTGTACGAATTCTGAATAAACTTCTGAATAAAAAGAAGACAAAATTTACCATATTGGGATAAACGATTGGGTAAAAAGATTAAAACCGGATTCTTCTTATTAATATAGAGAAATCGCTTGAAATCGTTAAAAAACACTAAAAATCTTTTAAAAATTTAAATAAAAGAATCTATTCAAAAAATTCAAAATCTTCTTCGAGGTGCAAAATTACATACATAGATGTACCTACCTACCGAATTTTGTAGCTCTACTTGAAGCTGTCTCTTCACAACACACAGATGACACACACACAGATGACACACACACAGAGAGACAAACTTCTTTCGTTATTATTATAGATAGATAGATATAATAAAAAATAATACGCCAGATAAGGTTCGTCTTTAGTTTTGTATTTATAAAATGTTCCGTTATTTACCTACCTAGACCGGAACTTCCTTTTAAACAGCTATTTACGGGAATCCTTCCGTAAACAGTAATTCTTTCCGTAAAATCCTTACCGGAATACTTTTCAGTAATTCCTTCATTTACAGTTTTCTGAGAATAATTATTTCTTGTGAAAAATTTACCGATTTTTTCTTTCCTACTCAAAAACGAATAATTATATACAAAGTACCCAATTAAATATACTTTAAAAGTAGAAAAAAAAAATCTTAACACCATAAAAATTAGGACCTTAAGTTAACACCATAAAAATTAGGATGCACTACGCCTTTCGAATGCTCTAGCGTATTTCCTAATTTTTATGACATTATTAAGATTTTTTTTTTTACTTTTGTTATACGAGCTTTTTCCATATTTTATTGTAAATATACTGTTCAGAAATTTAGTTAAACCTCAGGTTTCAGTTTACAGAGTTCCTACACTTTCAGGTGAAATACCAGTATTTTCTTATAGAAAAACTAGAATTGTGTAATCGCACGATTACATAAGGGGAGTTTTTCTCTAAGTAAATACTGGTGTATATCTGACCTAGAGTCAGAGAACAAACAAAATAAGATCGGCATCCATATTTTAAAAAAAATATGGATGCAATGATGATTGATGCGGTGATTGATCAAATATGTGAATATAACCTTTACAACTATTACAAAATCACACTTTCTTAACCAATTTGCTTTTCTTCCAGAAACACATTTTGAAACTATTCATAAAATTTCATTGTATTAAAATTTCGTAAAACGATTTTATGACAAAGTAACTATTTTTATTTAGAAAATTTCTAAATAATTAAAGTGGATCGATAATAAATATGAAATTCAAATCAAAGAAATTAATAAGGAAAATAATTAAGAATTAATTGATACGTAAAACGTATAAAGTGTGCAGTCTGCTAAATATGATTTTAATTCATTCGCTAAAATATGTTATTTTGAAATTTAATAATATTCTAAATTTATTAATTGAAAATTTTGATTATGATATTTAGGATAATCTTAATGCAATGAAAAATTCTTAATGAAATTCGATTTTACTTTAATGAAATTACTTTTGAACGATATAATTAATTATTCATTTTATTTATGAAATCTTTTATTTTAAACGGTAATTCTTTTTTAATATTCCGTAAATTAAAAGTTATTTTAGAAAAATGCATTTATTTTTCAGTCTGGATTTTGAATATAATTTTTTCTTTGCTGATATTTACTGAGAAAGAACTTTTTTAACATATTGTTATTGAAAATTATAAGAAAATCTTTAAAATTTTATTAAATATCTTGTTTGATGATTTTTATCTCCAAAAAAAAATAAAGCTTCTTGACTTTTCTAAAATTTAATTAACAAACTAATTTATTGCCCCTTAATATATTTGTAATTATTAAAAGTGAAGAAAAGTAATGCTTACATTGTGCTCCAAAACTATTCGTGTATTTTTTTTTCCAAATCTTAACTATATCTTTATTATACACTGCTGGCCGTCCAAAATGCAACACCATGAAGGAATGAAAATAACAGAATCATATTTATTGGACAAATACATTATAATAGGAAGGACAAGTGATTACATTTTCAGAAAATTTGGAAGTATAGATCCTGACCGAAAGCAGCCACCTCTGACCGCAATAACAGCATTTATCTGCCTAGCCATGCAGTCGAACAGAGATCGGATGTCATGCACGTGTACATCAGTCCATGCAGCTTCAACACTATGCCACAGCTCATCAACCGTATTGACGGGCAAGTGGTGGCGGGCCAGTCGCTCAGAAGCCATTAACAGGACACTTTCAATTGGTGATAAATCAGGTGAACGTGTCGGCCAGGGCAACAGTAGATCATGTTCTGTATCAAGGAAGGTCAGGATAGTACGAGCAACATGCGGTCGTGCATTGTCCTCCTAAAATATAGAGTTTCGGAGGCATCGAAGATAAGGCAGAACAACTGCCCCTAACACATCACAAATGTAACGTCTGCTGTTGAAAATGCCGGCAATGCTAACAAAAGGTTACCGAGACGTATATCCAATGGCACTTCATACCGTCACTCCAGGTGATATGACAGTATGACGATTCGAATGCAAGCTGGCAATGTGCGTTTTCCACGATGCCGCCAAACATGGATGCTGGCATCATAATGCTGCATACAGAGTCTGGATTCATCAAAGACGACGTGAGACTCCATTCCGGCGTCATATACAGCATTATGATGCCAGATGTTTGGCGACATCGTTTGTTGCATTTTGTATGGCCAGCAGTGTATATTAATATATTTCAGTTTCAAATTAAGAATTTTTTTTAATTTCAATTTTAAAAAAAATCAAATTAATTCTTTTCATATTAAGAGCCTACACTAGTGACGGGAAAAAACACACTAGATAATGTTAAGTCTATGATGAGGTTATTTTCAAATTTCTCGAATTTTAATATTTTTAAATAATTTTTTTTTTGCATACGATATCTGAGGTCGATCTCTAACGTTGTTAGTTTGTGATTTTTTAATTTTTGTTGCATTTTTTTTTATAAGCGAACATTTTCAATTTTGGAACCGGTTATAACCGGTTCTGAAAGTGAAAGAACCCTTATACAAAAATGTGCAATAAGTGGCGATGTATATTCGAGATCTTCAACAGCTCCAACAACAAAAATGCATAACTCTTTGTTTCGGTAATCGATCAGGCTAAGCATGAGCGCCTAATCAGCTGCTCATGACGAAATGATATCAAAACTAAAGGGGTCTAGTCACTAAACAGCTGAAATGTCTGTAATCATCGGGAAGGCTTAATCTTACAGTAACGTTACAGTCCCAAGGATATTGCATTCCCGTAAACGTAATGCCACATCATGCTCGTGTAACATTTTTACGTAGCAATTTCCCGTTATAACTTCTAATCTGTTGTAGCCATGGAAGTCGGAACCTATAACTGGAAGGATAACGTCAGTACCATAACATAAGTCACCTTCTACCTGAACGTTGCCACTATTTTGAACTTGTAGAGTATTAATCCCAGAATTCATAGCGGGAGAGGGGGAGAGTATGGCGCGTTTATCGCCTTTTGGATCCTTTCTCGCTTTATAAATGACTACTTTTTATTTGAGTGTTAGTTCGTATACAGATTAAATGTATAATTGTACTCGGCATTCATCGATAACTTATTTCTCACTTTTCGCTCGGCGAATTGTTGAATCAGATATTTTGATGTTTATTAGTGAATCATTCTAAACTTTAACAGTTTGATACTGAGAATTATAAATTTTTAAAACTGATATTAACGGGTTAAAGATTTTATATAATAGTCATTTAAGTTGATCGAGATATGTATTTATTTTTCTGTTAAAATGATGCATTTTTTTGTAAATTCTGGTGATATTTTTACTTTTTTGTAATTTGTTTAAACGTGTAATGTTCCGTTCAAGCGTTATTTCAAATTAAACAATTATTTAACTTTATTAGCTGAGTTATTGATCAAAAATACACTTACGAAATACCATTATTAAAAAAAAAAAATTCTTATATTAGTAAATAGTTACTTTAATTAAAACAGAAAAAAAGTATGGAATTCTCTGAAACTTTACATTTCTCTAAATTTCTCAAAAAATATTTTTTAAATGCTTGTTTTTAAAAAATCCAAACACATTCAAAAATTGTTTGATAATTTGTGCATAGGAGTTTCAGAAATTCTAATTCAAATTCAAAATATATAGAGAGTTACTTACTAACAGTGTTGAATTCTGACACTTTTCTCTGGGGTATTTCTGAGAATTGCACCTTTTAACCATTAAAATCATAAAATCATAAATCTTCTATGCTCCTGGGGAATGAACCCTGAATTCAACATTACTCTAAAAAGGACGCCTTTAAGAAATTTTTTTAATTAATATATATATATCTGTAATTATATTGCACTTTTTAATACTGTATTAATCGATCAGTGGTGTATCTAGAAATATCATATCGGGAGGGAGGGGAGTCTAAGATAGAATAAAACTTGATAAGATGGAATTACAAGGGACTGGGGAAAATTCCGTTTAAATCAGGGTTTTTTTTTTATCATAGCAAGCATTAAACTGGATTTTTTTCGTCGGAACCATAAAAATGTCGGCAGGATTTTGTTATATGGAAACTTCTGTTTTAATATCTATCTTTATTTTTAAATTCAACTGTAATATATATTTTTTAATAACTGTAAAGAATTATTTACAGTTGTCTGTTAAATATTTTTTCGAAGTTAAAAAAAGCATATATTGTAGATGTGCCAGTAATAGACCGCCTTCAAGTAATGGGCCACCTTCAATATTTTTGGTTTATAAAAAAATAACCAATAAAAGTTCAACTTTTTTTATTTCATTAATATGCTTTCTTTAAATTCTAGTTTTAAATACAATCATAATATCAATTATCTATTACTTTTTGTGGGGTGTCCATTACTGGAATTTAGGGTGTTTTGATTTATTTCTGTTATTTACAATTAAATTTCGATTAACATTGGGAAATGTGACTATAAGCAGGGTTAAATATTGTTGGTAGATTAATATAATATTAAAAAATGTGGAATATAACAATTATAACTACTAATTAAAAAATAATTTTGAAAGAAATTCCTTAAGGGTGTCCATTACTGGCACATCTACCCTATATCTCGTTAGGTGCAAGGCCCCAGTACAAACCTTTTTAGTAGCAATGTATAAAACATATTTTTACTCACATTGGACACCTGCCGGCTGCTTTTGTGGCTGACCCTATCGTTGTATCACAGAATATGTAGAAATATATAAGCAATTTTTATATATGTGGTGAATTTGATTTGTTGAATAGAAAATATGCCAGGAAGTGTTATGAAAACAAATTAATCTGGCTCAATTTTTGGAAATTAATTAAAACCAGGTATATATATATATATATATATATATATATATATATATATATATATATATATATATATATATATATATTGTTCATATTACATTCTTGTAAGTGCTATTAAAAAATTAAATTTGTTTACTTAGCTTTTCAGCTAAATTAGTTTTAAATTAGTTAAATTAGTTAAAAAAGTTTTATGCTATGTTTTTTTGTAAGCAGTGGCACAGCGAAGAATAATTTAAGAGTCCCCCCCACCTCTCTCCAACTTGCAGAACTTTCACTCTTTTTCTCTTTAAATGCATCAATTTTTACATTTTTATAAATAGAAATTTTAAATTAATATTAGATAAATAAGAAAACTTGAACGCTGAGCGGTTTAAAAGACACCTGGGGTGCTCGTGTTTAAAAGAAGGCTTACAGAACTAATTGTGGTTGAAAAAAACATCGAACAAGGAAAAAAACGCCAAAACTTAGCCAAGCACTTTAGGTTTACTAGAATCCCAATCCCAGAATTCCCAGGCGAAATGAAAACGAAAGTAACTTCTTATGCTACTTCCAGTAGTTTCCAAGTTCGATGGTTGTAGCACATGATTCTTCAAAAAAATAATAGGCGAATGGTGACAGATATCACCAGTTCAAAGCATACAGTGAGATGCGGCTCGTCTATGTTGGAATGAATTATTTTCTCATATTCGACTGTTATGATATTTACAGATCGATACAAAGATAAATAGACATCATCATTTTAAAGGCAGGGTCAGAATTTATTGTGCTGAATCAATAAAATTTTACTCATTGCACATACAAAGAATTCCTCTCGTCTATGGAAATAACTTCATCGAAGGTGATGCACAGTTTGCAGCTCATGGAGATAAAACTGAACCACAGTAAAACACAAACACAATAATTTAGCTCCCGCTTCAGTAAAACCGAAGGTTGCATTGGTCTGTTGTACATAAATCGACCGGTTAGTTGACATTACAATTTCAATAACATGTAAGAATGGTCTGCTGCTTTCTGTGTTATGGATGATAATGGTTCATAAATGTCTCATGAGCAGACTGCCGAATTTACTTATTAATCTCCGGAAGAAAAATGACTGTGACCTAAAATTAAATATTTTGTCAATTTGTAACATTTTACGTTCTAGTCAAAGAAAATAATTACAATGAATTCTTATGAATGAATTATCTTCAACTAAAAAATATTTTGTTGTTAAGAGTCTGCACTAGTCACGCGAAGACATCCACAAGCTATTGTTAAACCAATAGCAGCGTACTTTTTTAATTTCTCAGTCGCATTTTATTACTTTTAAATGATTTATTTGAATAAGATATTTAATATCGAACTCTATCGGGGAACGTTTTACTTTTTAGATTTTGGTTAGAGTTTTTTAATGAGGATACTTTCACTTTGAAACACGTCTCAAAATAGAAAGTGACCTCATAAAAATGTGCTGTGGTCGAAATCCTAATAGTTTAGACCACGTAAATAAAATCTTGACATTTTGTATGTATATTTGCTATATACCTTCCTTTAAATTGTACTAAAATCTAGTAAATTGAGTATAAATTTCTAACGATTTGTGCTTTCAAACGCGAAAAATTATTTACAAATTTCATGTTTGCAATTTAAATATATATAGAGAGAAACTCTGCATCTCTCGACTAGATTTATACTAATACGTTAACTATGGAGAATATTTTTGATTAAAGCGGTAAATTATGCATATATATATATATTCGAATCTCATTAATGTGAACCTCAAATGGATTAAAATGGTGTTCATGTTATTAGTAACTAAACCTTTGCATTCACTGTAACAGGGATTGTGCGAACAATGCATGTTAAAAGTAATTCTTGTTAAGCGTGTTCATGTTAAGGAGATTCGAATGCAGTATAACCTCATCCCCCATTAAGGCAATATTTATTTTCATTAGATATTTTTGTATACTAATTTGTTTCTTTTGTTGAAGAAAAATTACTTTAGTTTTTGCATATAATGTATGAAATACAAACTTGCGTCTGCAGGGATGAAGCGATACAGTACCATGGTTAGTACTGCAGAAAATTAGATTTCCGGTGCGTTTTTCATTAGAAATTAAGGCTTAGTTATAAGAATATCAAAAAGGTTCGGCATATGCATAATAGTAAACTTGTGGAAATTTATTTACATCCATGGTTGATTTCAAAAATGAGCAGCTAATGTTAAGTCAATTACAGTATCCTTTACAAATATTTTATTTGCATTTTAGTTTTTTTGATTTTTTTCCGAATAGAACAGATATTAATGTCTGACTATATTTTTATAATTTGTTTCAATTTCAGTTTTTTTTTCTGAGGACACTTTCAGTCATTTCTGAAAAAACCGTAAAAATACGAAGATACCCAGTTAAAGTCATTTATATTGGACATCCTACGCAAAAAAAGGGCAAAGGTGAAATTTATAATAATGTTGCCATTGGCTATTATATTAGCTTGTTAGTGTCATGCAAAGATACTCTCAAGCTAATGTTAAACCAATGGCAGCATTCTTTTTAAATTTCTCGTTTGTATTTTAATATTTTTTAACGATTTTTTTGCATGATATCGGAGGTCAATATCTAACCGGTTACTTTTTTTACTTTTTCGATTTTGACTGTAGGCTTGTTTTAATTCACTTTCGGAAACAATTCGGAAATAGAAAGTAATCTCATCAAAAATATCTGCAACGAAAATCAAAATAGTTAAAAATTATTCAGTTGACCGACACCTCAGCTGCTATCTTATAGAAAAAAGGAATTTAAAAAGAATGCTCCGATTGACATTAGCTAGCGAGTGTCACCGCATGACAGCACTGGCTCTCAAGCTTACGAAATCAAAAATTCAGCAAAAATACTCTCCACAATTAATACTCCAACATTTAGTATAAAAAAATGCAGTGTAGATACAGGTTTTTACCGGCAAAACCGCAGGTATTTCGGACAAAAATATGCTGTGATAATACAGGTTTTTTTATTTAAAAGGGAATGTGCAGGTTTTTTACTTAAATGCACTATCATTTATTTAAATAAAATTAATTTAACCTTTCTGACAAAAATGTTATGCGAAGATGCGGAAAGTAGCATTATTTTTTACTAAATGGTATATGCAGGTTTTTATTCTTCGAAATACCTTCAATTTTCCTGAAGGTTTCTTAAAGGTTTTTTGCTGACTTTTTTATCTAGGATATCGTATTCCGTGTTTTAAAATAACAGATATATTCAGTGATCTGTAGTATAATATGTCGGTCTGTTTGTATTTTAGATAGTTTACTCAACATAAAATTTAATGTGGATTTTTCTTTAAAAACTTCTCTTCTAAATAAAGCTTTCTGATAAACAAACTCATAATACAAATTAAAACTTTAAATAATCCATTTTTATAATTAAGTATTATACATTTTAAAACTCAATAACTTCAAAATTGTTGGTGACTTTACACAAAAACCTTTCGGATTTTAATTAAATTCGCTATAAATCTAAATTTAATCTATTAAATATCATTGACTAGAATTTTCAGTAATTTTCAGTAGATTATTTTTAATATATAATGTCACTAAACGTTATTCTTTATTTAGGTTTTCCGTGAATGAAAGCGACAAAAAAATGGTTCATTTAGGAACGATATTACGTTTTTTATAAATAAAACGATTTTACGCCATATCCGTTTACCATCCGTAAACCACATAATCCGTTTACCAGCTTGCAAAATAAATCTAAATTTATTTAATATTACAGTATGGTCAATAAAATTCCCAAGAAAAAGGAATTCCATTTTGTATAAATCAATGCGAAATTAGTATTCTACAGCATCTTATTGTGAGATACCACTTTGCGAAAGATTGCAAAAGAATGAATACATCATTAAAAAATATCATTCAAAGGTCTTTTTCTCGTTACAGACGGGATGAAAATCCGGAATGTACATATTTTTTTGTTTCCATCGAGTTAACTGTTTCAATTTTTATGACTAACAATGCGGTTTTCTTTTGAGCGGGCAATCTCTTTCTTGAAAGGAAGTATTCGTATGTACTCAGATTAGAGCATCCAACTATCATAAACATATATCCTAAGAAAATAATGGTATAAAAAGGTTAGTCTGAAATTATTCGAAACTAAGAGTGAAAATATTCTTTTTTTCACAAATATTCCCAGCATCCCTTAAAGTAAATCCTTCGTTATACCACTGCATGCAAGTAGCACTATATGCTTCTAATTTCCGCCACTAAAACCTTTATTACCACAGACAACTAAATCAAGAGAAAAAAATATAAAAGTTGGTCTTGCTTATAAAAACTTATTACATTTTTTTTAACAAATGTTTTACTCTGGTATTCCTGTTTGATTAAAAGCCCATTCCATATACTATTTTAAAATTTATTAATTATATTACAGTTTTTGATGAAGAATTTTCAAAATAACATTTCGTTTACATTTTAGTAACCTTTTTAATTATTTTGAAATGGCTCTAAATGCTAAAATGTTCGAGAAATAGTTTAAAAATATACAGTCAAGAAAGAGGAAATTTCCAAAACCTATTATGTTAATGGAAAATAATTTATTAAACTGTGTTATTTCATTAACAAATACTTTATTTCAATGACAATACAGTATAATTGATTTACATTAAGTATAATACATTGTATTTACAATACATAATTACGATGAATTTTTAGTGCATTACTGATTAATTGAGTTGATTTTTAGAAAAGAAATAATTGCATAATGTCTTAATATTTCGAATGCAGATAAATTTAAATATCATTATAAAGCGCAATTTAAATTAACTAATAATACGCAACCAATCCAATTATAAAACTCTTAGATTACATTTAATTGTTTTATTTTTATATTATTTTGTTGTAGAAACTTTATTTTAAGTCTTAATTAAATTTTAAATTATATATATGAATATATACATAACATATTTTAATATTCTCATTTTTTCACAATCATTTTACTTATTTCCACATTATAATACTTTTTCTTTCATTTCCCTAACCCAAATTGCAATTGTTTCTACGCCTAGCTTTTGCGTATCAAAATTCATTCCATTTTAGAATATTCTATTTAAGCTCTAAGCCTATTTTTATTTCTAAAATGGAAGTGTTTGAAGATCTTAAAGCAGTGCCGTATCGCATCAGTTTTTTCTATACATCAATAACGACTTCCGGGGCGCTGTCTGATTGGTCCAGAGAGCTTGACGTAATACGATTTTTCGCGGTCTTGTACTCCTATACCGTGATCAATATAAGCCTATGCACAAGCTGACAGACAACTTTTTTCGTGCTTTCTCATGCCATCTGAAACTGCATGACATTAGCGAGTAGTGAAAATATTTTTTATGTATTGTAAGTAATTTTTAATCTCTATTAGTTTACTTATTTAAGAGCTTGTTAGCGTTTTTATTGAGATTGAAGCTCTAATATGAAGTTTGGTATTGAATTAGTGCGTAGCAATAACGACTGGTGTGAAGAGTTTTTCATCTTATCTGCGGAAATGTACTTGTTGTTCATAAAATTCTGTGCTAAAATCTTCTGACTGTTTCATCAGTAGGGAATATACTTTGGATTTTTTATTCACACCATCCCGTAAACCCGCTCGAGTGCGACTTTGACTGCATTTTTTCCAACACAGCTGATACTGTTTATCCCCAATGGTGTTTGTTAACTCTGATCGCTTTCTATCTAACAAGGCGAATGTCAAGCTTGGTAATCACAGATTTTGATTATTTTTATATATGTTGTAGGGTAGAAGCCCCTTAGTATCAGGTTCAATGGATTTTATACAACGCTCCTTAGTTCTCGAGAAATGGGGGATCTAATGTTATACTACAACTTAAATACTTACTTTGTAACGAACTAACTATGTCGGTCGTACCTCAGTTGGTATGGCGTCTGCTCGTTTTTCGAGGGCCCTTGTTCGATGCCGGGCCACGCTACGTTTATTTTTATCATTTTTTTAATAAATATACTTGTAATTATAATTTATTAATCTCAATAAAATTTTTGTTAACGTAATTACATTTTAAGTTAGCATTTTTGATTTTTTTAAAAATCACTTTTAAAATGTATTCCATATGTGCTTTATCAATGCAACGATATTGAACAATTGTGTCAATTCGTGATTGTAAAGAAAATTGCCTTTACAAGGGAAGTTAATGCGATTATAATACTACTCTGTTTTTAAAGTAAGAAGCATAATTATATTAAATTTTAGCATAAGAATTAAATTACAATGTATTTATGTTTTATTTTATTGTAACTAGAGGGAGCCACAACAGACTTTGGTTATTTCTTTTTTTTAGTTTGATGCAGCTAAGTAGTATTTGTTTTCATTATTTATTGCACAAGTGCGTATCATTCTGTAACAGCTCGTAATCGTATAAAAATGCAAGAAGCAAGCTGTAGTTCCCAAGATCAATGTGAAGTGTCGGGATTCAATGAAAATCAGAAAAGTGATGTCACAAATGTGTTGAAGTACTGTAAAATTTTATTGTAAAACAATGAATTTTTAACAAATAATCCAGCATCTGAAATATCCTCGTTTTCTATTGCGATGGGAGAAGAATTCTATAATTCGATAGTTAATATTCTGATTTTGTAACGATTTTTGAATTTTTACTAGTCAATAATAGATCCACTTTTTTTAAAGCTCTTTAAATGATGAAAAATGTTTAATAATGGTTTAAAAATCAAAAAAAACTAAATTAAAATTTAATTATGTTAACAAAATTTTTTTATTGAGATTATTAAATTATAATTACAAGTATATTTATAAAAAAAATGAGAAAAACAAAAGTAGCGCGTTCCGGCATCGAACCCGGGCCCTCTGAACAACGAGCAGACGCCATACCAACTGAGCTACGACCGACATAGTTAGTACGTTACAAAGTAAGTATTTAAGTTGTAGTATAACATTAGACCCCCCATTTCTCGAGAACTAAGGAGCGTTGTATAAAATCCATTGAACCTGATACTAAGGGGCTTCTACCGTACAAGATATATAAAAATAATCAAAATCTGTGATTACCAAGCTTGGCACTCTCCTTGTAAGATCCTGACTGCCATGTTGCCAGTTCATACCTCCCAGCCTATATTTTACTTCATGCACGGAAATATCTCCCTACGAGAATTTTAGCAGACCTCATTACATTTAACAGAAACCATGGCAACAAGTAATATGATTTGGTACAATGTGATTTGGTAAGAAATAATTATTTTATTCTAATGAAAACAAAACTGTATTAGTATAGAGAAACATAATTTCTGGCGTAATATATTAATCAATATGTTAATTGAAGTTAGAATGTTAAAAACAAAGATGTTAGAAATAGATGTTTTATTTTATATTACTGTTGTGTTGTTTGAAAAATTTTATTATAATAATTAATTTGATCATATTTTGAAATTTTATAGTATTAACTAGGGGGCCTACCCCCTGCGAGCTACGCTCGCCAACCCCCGCTCAGACTTCGAGGCCTCTAAAAACATGACAGCGTGCTTTATTTAAAAAATATTGGTAAATCTGTAATTGGGTTGCCATGCTTTTAACGTTTTAATGGGGCATTTTTTGATTACCATGGCCTCATACACAGCTGTTGCGACAACTGACGACTTTTTTCGGGATTGATAAGTAAAATCAATTACAACTTGAAAACCATCTTGTATAAAATGGTTAGGTTTAAATTGTGGCTACCTCTCGGACTTTTATAACAACGATCTGTATTCTATTCTTCCGTTGCATTTAAGGATGAGAAAAATCCATCTGCTTGTGAATAACATTAAGAACCACGGTATTGAAATGTACTATGTTATAGACATTTTCAGTAACAGGTTTTAATTTTCTCTCTATTTTAGTGCACCATCATGCACATTTTCATGTTATTTTAAATATGTAAATTATTTATTTTAATTAATATGTATATACGAATTTTCTAATAATTATTTATCATACAAAATTAATTAAATATTTTGTGCATGCATGCCTGCATTTATTCGGCATCAATTGATGAGATATTTAAACAAATTTGCTATCCACGATAATTTTACACCATGTTATGTCACTTGAATATTGTCCATAAGAAAATCGGGTACTTTTCCAGTATAGGATCCTTTGCTTTTAGGTTTGGCGTAATTCGAGCTTTAAAAAGGGATAGATTCGTTAAAATACATAGATTTGTTGCCAAAAGTTATGAAAAATAACCCAATGAACTATTGGTGCTTTTCTATTATAGGGGTCTTGACGCTTTTTTAAAAAGCTTGGCGGAAAAAACCAAGCAGGATAGAAAACCAAGCAGGATATTTTATTCTTCTTCCGTTCAGTTGGGCAATTATTATTTTATATATTCTTTTCAAATATCCGAATTAGTGATTTTATAACTTCGTTTAATTAAATTTTACAAAAAAATAACAAAATGATATCAATAAATAATAATTACTATTAATTCCTTTATTATTATTAATTCTTTTGCGTTTACATAAATGACGTCATTTGGACGAATTTATTCAAAATATTTTCAGTTTATAAATTAAATTAAATGCTGCCAGACGATTGAATCCTGACGATAGAAATGTGATTTTTTTTTTTTCAAATTTTCCTGAAAAACATAATTTAATCAGAATCTTGTCTTCATTATCGATTGAAATATAAGATAAATTCAATTTCAATTTGAAAATAACGAATATAAAGAAATCAATAATCCCTATCGGGATCCTTTTCAATTTTTTTCCCTTTTTTGTCACAAAAAACTGAGTAATTAGTTGCCATCACTACAGAAATGTCATTAAAATTAGAAAAAAATTAATATATCGATAACTAATTCCAATTTCAAAATTCTATTACCAGTTTTGACATCCGCGGATTTTTATGGACAATTGGTATTAATTTCACCATCAAGCGTTTAATATTTTATTAAAAATAGCCCTGAAACATAATCAGTCGTTTAATCAGTCGTTTCATAAAATCGTTTCATAAATTCGTTTCATAAAATCGTTTCACAAATTCGTTTCATTAGGATTTTATATATATAGGGTAGATAGCTTATCGGGGGACTCAAAAATAATGCGAAATGCGAAATCACTCTAAAAATCGCTACACGAAACCGTTCCTCTGGTAACTCTTCTTTCGGAAATTAAAAAGATATGAACCCCGAAGCGGAAGTTAATTCAATACCACCCCCTCAAATATCTGGATTATTTGATTCAAAACGGGTAAGTTTTTGATCAAAATTTTAAAACTGTTACCGTCGGATATTCACAAAATTTGCATTTTCGGAATCAGAAAAATAAACTGCATACAGACTGTGAGTTTAGATTCAATACTTCCAATACTTTTTTTAATACTCGAGGATAAGTGAAAATGAAACTATTTCCTTGTATGGGATTATCAAATCGGTAACTTTCTTTTGCGGTTTCAATAAAAATTGCCAAATCTAAACGTATCTGTATGCATGTCAATGCAAGCACATTAAGAGAGGTTTCCATTTACTGACAGAACACAGATTAATAATATACGATTGTGGTTATATGACATTTATTGCTCACAAAATGCGCATTTAATAAAGTTAAATTTAAAAAATGTAAACAATGTATTTTTAATGAGATAAATAGTATTTAATGATGGAACTGTCAAAACTTCAGAGCAAACAACTCGATGGTACCACAGAAAAACGTTCATAACCGCTTCAAAATGTTAATTTTTTTACAGAATACGTCTTATCAATAATTAAAATAAATAAAAAACCTACCTCAATCCAAATCCAAGATGGGGGCAAGCAACGGCAATCCGTAGATGCACTCACAGAACTTCCCTCATCCGACGCTCGTCCATTTATCAGCACACCACCAACATACGATACGCTAATGTACTATCTAACATTGATAGTACATGGATTTTTTTACTCGGCAGTTTTTTTAAGCACTGGGAAGTAACAAATTTATAAATACTTGATAAAAAAATCGCCAAATTCATTAAACGATTGTGGAATAAATAGCGAAATTCGTCAAATGGTGTCGGGTTAAGAAATCGCGACATTCGTCAAATGGTATCGGAAAAGAAATCAGCAAATTGTTTCGGTTAATAAATCGCGAAATTTGTCAATCAATTGCGGAAAAATCACGAAATTTGTCAAATGACCGCAAAAAAAGCTAACCTTGTCAACAAATCGCTGAAATAAATAGCAGATTGTGTCAATCGATCGCGAAAAATATAGTGAATTTCGCAAAATTATTGCGTAAAAAATAATTTTCGTCAAATAGTCGTGAAAAAATTCGTCAAATAGTTTCTGGAAAAAAATTGCGAAATTCGTCAAATGATCTCGCGGAGAAAATTGCGAAATTCGTCTAACAATCGCGGAACAGAATTGCGAAATTCATCAAACGTCAGCTGTAAAAAATGTGCGCAATTCATCCACCATCAGCGGGAAAAAAGTGCGCAATTTGCATTCATGGAAAAAATCACGAACTTCTTTAATCGATAGTCGATAAATGGCAAAATTCGTCAATCGATAGCGGTAAAATCTCAAAATTCATCAATCGATAGCGGAAAAATTGCGAAATTCATCAAATGGTCTCAGGTAAAAACATTTTGAATATTGCCAAATGGTCTCAGGTAAAAAAATTGTGAATATCGTCAAATGGCATCGAGAAAAAAAATCACAAAATTCGTCAAATGATTTCGAGGAAAGAAAAATGCGAAATTCGTCAAGTGGTTTCAGGAAATTCTTTGCCAAATGGTTCCGAAATTCATCGAGCAACAGCGAAACTAAATCTCATTTTCCATGCAATCATCGCAATTGGCGTGTGTGTGGTGAGTTTGGTCAGTGGTGGCAATAAAGTCAATCGCCAAATTTTCAGTATTACTCGCCAAGTGGCGAGTGCTAATTTTATCCTATATAGTAAATGGTTTTCCATTTACTGGCAAAACAGCGATAAATGTGTATCAGATGAAATAAATTTTGTGAGTGCATGTGCAACTCGACCAATTGCCAGTCCCCAACCTAGCTTTAATTCGAGGTGGGATTTTATTTATTTGAATTATTCGGCAAAAATTTCAAAAATTTTAAAGTAGCTATGCATTTTATTTTTATGGTGCTATCAAGTTGTTCTCCATCAAGTTTTAACGGGTTCCATCTAGTTTAACTTGTAAGTATGAGGTAAAATAAAAATCACTATTTTCTCACATATTATGAGTTTTATAAGAAAGACATTAAGTAAATATTAATGATTTGTGGAACTGTTTCTATCTATGAAGTCAATAATTTCGCCCAACAAAAAAATAATTACAAAGAATGTGTAATCGTTTTTAAAAATACAAACACCAATGTGATTTCTGGCCAGATTTTTTATATATAATGAGTTTGATATTTCAATTAAGAAATGAAAACGTTTAGTAAAGTGTAAACTACACTGCTCAAAACAATTAAAGGATATTGCAGTTTTAGGTGGATTTTGTATCTGGGAAACTTTTTAGCTGATTGATACATGGTCGACAGACATAGTAGGTTATATGAGAATAAATTACACATGTTTGGCAGAAAAAAATGCATTTTATTGCGCATTTGTGTACAAAAGGAAAAAAACACAATTTGTGCATATGAGAAAAAAAGAACAAGAAAAGGTGTTTTCTTCAAAGAAAATCACGGGCGGCCAGCAACGTTGAACACCTTTGAGGCATGGACTCAATGAGGCTATTAATGACGAGTTGGGGTATTCTGCCCCACTCTTCCAGAAGAGCTCTTTCCAGTTCTTGGAGAGTTTGTGGGGGTTGTTGGCGGCCAGAAACTCGTCTTCCTAGAGCGTCCCAAACGTGCTCGACTGGATTCATGTCTGGAGAACACGCTGGCCATTCCATTCGAACGATTCCTTCCTCGAAAAGGAAATCCTCCACCAGGTTTGCACGATGTGGCCTGCAGTTATCGTCCATTAAAATGAAGTTATCTCCGATTGCTGCAGCGTAAGGGACTACAATAGGTCTGAGGATCTCATCCCTATATCGGCGACCAGTCAGAGCTCCATCTCGAATGATGTAGAGGTCAGTGCGCCCGTCAATGGAGATGCCACCATACACCAACACTCCTCCACCGCCAAATCTGACACTTTCGTGCACGAACGCAGGATTATTCCTACTGCCACGGTCCCTCCAGATGAAAATACGCCTATTATCCGGATGCACAGAAAAACGGGACTCGTCAGAAAACAGAATATTGCTCCATTCATTTCTCCTCCAGTTGACATGCTCGGTTGCCCACTCCCTGCGGTCGCGACGATGCCTTGATGTTAATCTAACACATACCATCGGTCGGCGAGCATACAGACCTACAGCATGGAGCCGGTTTCGGACAGTCTGAGTTGAAATCGTGGTGCCTGTAGCCGAGCGAAGGTGTTGTTGGAGAAGAGTAGCGTTCATGTTTCGGTGTCTCCGAGCTGTTAACGCTAAATACCGATCTTCATTGGGCGTTGTTGCCCGTCTACGACCTTGCCCTGGTCTTCGGCCTGCACATCCACTCTCCAAAAAACGGTTCCAGATCCTGGAAATGACACTTTGTGACACTCCAATGGCTTGCGCTACTTCGGCTTGAGTTTGGCCCCCTTCTAACCTACCAACAATTCTCCAAGCTTCTGAATCTGTCAAATGACTTCGCTGAGACATCGTACTCATCGAAACAAAGCAATCACTGAATGCCGATCATCCTTGTCTTCATTCTCTTTTATCCAGTTGAAAGTCAAATTTCATTCGCTGCCGCTGAAGCGACGTTTTTGACGTCGAACTCAAAATTTGCATACTCCACAGTTTGAAAACCAGAAAAATTTGCATTTGTGATTCTCTTCTATTTTCGGCAAAAAAAATTTCGTTTATATCTTTATTTTATATAAAACTTCAAATATCCTTTAATTGTTTTGAGCAGTGTATATCATAAATAAATCATGATTGATTTCGAGTTATTTACATGGCTTCCTGCACGCTGATGTGAAGATAAAAATTACTGAGCATTTTGAAGATATTCATTAAACTTTCGAGGGTTTTGGAGGTATTTATTTTATTTATTATTTTATTTATTATAATTTATATAAATACCTAGATGTCCATTTCGATTTTAGCGTTAAAAATGAATTTAGGCTCATTAATGTTCGCATATGGAGACAATGATAATAAATCAAAACATTGAAGATTTGTATATGAAGCAAACTGAATTAAATAACAAATCTTAATGAAAACATACATCTTACACTTTACTATAAATTAAAACTGATATGACTGACCAACTGTTGTCGAAAACAATATAATGTAAATATTTCTTACACATTATGAGTTTGCTAAGAAATGAAAACATTCAGTGAAGTGTCAGATGTATGTTTTCATCAAAACAATTTAATTTGTAAGTATGAGGTAAAAAAAAAAATTCTCACATATTATGAGTTTTATAAGAAAGTAAAACAGTAAGTAAATATTAATGATTTGCGGAGCTGTTTTTATCTATGAAGTCAACAACATTGCCCAGAAACCCCAACAAAAAAATAGTTGCAAATAATAAGTAATCGTCTTGAAAAATACAAAAACAATGTGATATGCATGGCACTATCAAAACATTAAGTAAAGTGCAAAATAACTGCGATCGCTATATCCCATATTTATCGCCTGCTCTCATTGGTTGGCTGCTTCATTGCCACGGATTGGCAGAGAGCTGTAAATAGCCGCTAACGCACAATGCCATATGCACGTTTTAATTTAAAAAACAATCTAAATTGAAATTTAAAAACCCGGCTGCTAAGTACACTTTCCGGTCACAGCATCTACACATGACAAAAATTTCAGAGGCGAAGGTGTTATAATTTCGGTGCTTTTCTCGGTCAGGCAGGCAGGCAGACAGACATCTATTATTTTGTACGTATAGAAATAAATTTAAACGGATATGCCTGATTACCTGTTGTCGAAAACAGTATAATGTAAATATTTCTTAAATATTAAGAGTCTGACTAAGACTGAGTTACTAAGAAATGAAAAGATTCAATGAAGTGTAAAATGTATGTTTTTATCAAAACAACTTAATTTGTAAGTATGGGGTTTAAAAAAAATCACCGTTTTCTCACATATTATGAGTTTTATAAGAAAGTAAAACATTAAGTAAATATTAATGATTTGCGGAACTGTTTCAATCTATGAAGTCAATATATAATTTCGCCCAAAAAACCCCAACAAAAAATAATTACAAAGAATAAGTAATCGTCTTTCAAAATGCAAAACCAATGTGATTTCTGGCCAGCTTTTTAGGTAGCTTTCAATACAAAAAAGTATAAAGCTGCCTATTGCAGCCATTCGGAGGAAAGCAGTTCCTGAAAATTTCGATATATTTTCACCGATCATGACCCCCAGACCTCAAAACCACCCTCCGTTCAAATGTTGATTTATATATATATATATCCATATATATATATAAATATATATATATATATTTCACCTATGTCATACGATAACGCTCGTATTTATAAATCGATTTTGATGAAACTAATTGTGTGTATTAAGGTCACCAATGTCTCGACCGAGTTCGTTGGCCAGCTTGGTCCGCCATTTTGTTTCAAGATGGTGGCCATTTAAAAATTTAAAACTAAAATAAATATACAAAAAAATTAAAAAATCAAATTTATTTTTTAGTTACGTGTTAGGCCTTGATACAAGGATTAAAGAGCATTTTTTGGTTTACCTCTATCTTAAAAAATGGCTGAGATAGAGCAGTTTGAAATTCTAGAGTGGCTGACATTTTGAAACAAAACAGCACATTAACGCGATTACTCACAAATTATTTTCTTTCATTGTTGTAATAATTTTCCCAATCATACGCATAAAACTATATATTCATATCCGTTAGCGCCAAAATTGGCTACAAAATTGGCAAAATTTGTGACATTTGGCGAACAAAATAAGTTTTTATAAATGAAGCCAATTCGGCTATTGCTCAATAATTTGGCGAAATTCTTATTCAAATTCAGTATTAACGAATCTTTTGTAAACGTTTCTTTGCATTTTAACTTGCTGTTTTCGTGTAACATTAGCTAAAATTTTAAAACGAAGGTATAGGAAAGCTGCCTTTTCCTCCCGGTACAGGCCGGAAGGACTTTTTTAATATATAATGAATTTGATATTTCAATTTAAAAATGAAAACATTCAGTATAGTGTAAAATATATGCTTTCATAGGGATTTCTTATGAAACTGATAATATATGGGGAAGTGGCGAAAAAGATTAACAAAAGAAAAACCGAAATAACCTCATTCATTTCGCCTGAAGTCAAAAATAGTTTTTTTCGCATTCTTGGGCAAAGGTGTATATTGTCATGAGACCATCTTAATTTGTAAGTACGAAGTCAATAAACTCACCATTTTGTGTCAAATTATGAGTTTCATGAGAATCGCCCAAGAACGGACATGCAGTCTGGTGTAAAACGTATGTTGTCATCGCCCAATAATGAAAACAATGATAATAAATCAAAACATTCAAGATTTGTATATGAAGAAAACTGAGTTCAATAACAAATCTTAATGAAAACATACATTTTACACTTTACTATAGCTTTAAACTGATATGCCTGATCAACTGATGTTGAAAACAATATAATGTAAATATTTTATTAATATTAAGAGTTTTCTAAGAAATGAAAACATTCAGTGAAGTGTAAGATGTATGCTTTCATCAAAACAATTATAATTTGTAAATATGAGGTAAAAGAAAAGAAAAATCACCGTTTTCTCACATATTATGAGTTTAAACGGACTATAAGAGTTCCAATTTCGTATTACGTGTTCTACGATAGTTTTACGGACGTAAGAATAATTATTTTTTGCACTATACAAAAAAAAGTCAGATAACTAAAAAGGCAACTTCCGTCTGGATCGATTTCGCGAACATTAAATGAGCCTAAATTCATTTTTAACGCTAAAATCGAAATAGACACCAAGGTATTTATACAAATTATAATAAATAAAATAATAAATAAAATAAATACCTTCAAAACCCTCCACAGTTTAATGCAGCGTTCAGGAAGCCATAAGTAACTCGAAATGAATGATCAATCCTAAAGAATCCCAAATCCGTTTCTAGAAAGGAAAAGCCCTCAGCTCATTGGCTGAATAGAAGCATTGGAGGTAAATGGCGCAATGTGTTGGTGCCGAATTCTACGGTGACTCGTTCACTTTATTAAGAGTGGACATCACGGAGGATTTTTTGACGCATGCGTATTGGGCACGATTTTATGTGGATTTTACAAAAAACTTTCGTTTTAACTATATAGATACGCGTTTCAGGAAGATTTAACTACTTACTTGCTTGAATTTTGCGTAACATACAGCTTGGACGTTTATATGCGGAAGAAACCAGCTCTAACCCCATTAGGCGCCAAGTCTCCCATTTTTTAGATGCTATCATAAATTCTATACGAATGCGATTTTTAAAAATTTTAAACTACAAATCAGTTGAGACAAGTAATGTTCTTTAAAAAGTATGTTAGATTCTATTGAGGTGATGTGGTTCATATAGCGGCGCTTAATGAGTTAAAAATTCTAAGAATTCTATTACTAACTAGTAAGAATTCTAATACTAAGTAAAGTTTTTCGCCAAAACTTATTTAATTATTATCTTTTGCATTTTTAAAAATATGAAATTGATTAAATGTTAATAAATTGAAAATATTTTAAGTTAAGATTGAATTATTTTAAAATAAATAAAGCTTAATTTTTGAAAAAAAAACTATGATTTTTAATTTATCATAGTATATTTTTGCTGATTAAATTTCTAATTTGAATTAAGTTAATTTTAGTCAAGAATTTATTACAATTATTATATTCAGTAAGAGATTTTGTAGAACTAGGAAATGCTTTTGCCAGGAAATCTAAAGTAAAATATAGTCAAAAACTCATTAATTTATTGTAAGCTAAATTAAAAGTTGAATAATAAAATCTGTAATAAAGATGAACCTATTTATGGCATCTTCATAAAATGAAATTAATTAAAATTATAAATATTTGCATTCAAAAGAATGGTTTTAATTATGTATACATTGTTTTACTGGAAGAATCTTTGGTTGACATAGAGTTGAATTTATGTTAGGCCTATTATCAATTATTTATTTGAGTTACATAAAGGGATGTAGGGAACTTATTGATTACTTAGGTTATATTTTCAACCAGAGATTTACAGCGAGAGAATTTTTACATATTCCTATGTCTGTAATTCAAAGGAGAATCCTACTAATTTAAGGGGTGTCTAAATTAAAAGTGGACACAGAGTGTAGAAGTAACTATTTTATTACAACTCTAAAAATAATCACCGTATTTGTTATGGCGTTTGTCCCATCGTGTCACCAGTAGGTCGATACCCCTAGCGTAGAATCCTTGAGGCAGATCTCGGAAGAATGTTCGTATCCTATTCTTCACTTCTTCGTCGAAGTAAAGCGTTGTCCTCGGGGTGCTTTCTTAAGTTGCCCGAAGATGTGAAAACCATTCGGCGACAGGTCTGGACTGTACTATCTCATATACAGCTGCGATGCATCGGTGATGGCAGCGTGGACCTGGCCTGGTCTCGGTGCATCCTTGACTGTCTGTCTGCCTTGTCTGAAACTCTTGCACCAGTTGTTCACAATTGTACAATCTAAACAGTGTTCACCATAAACAAGCTTATTTCGGCGTTAAAATGTCTGCGTTAGGTGCCCTTTCAGCCATCAGAAAACGCACTACGCCTTGTTGCTCGACTCTGGACGCTTCCATCCGGTTCACCCTATGTTTTGGCCGTCGGTTACACACACACAACTTCTTCTCAAACCAAGCAACTTTGTCTAGCGAGCCACTAACACTGGGCGAATAAAAATTCAAATGAAAAACTAGTTCGGCAACTTTGATAACGTCGCTACGTTAGCTGTCCACTTTTCAATTGCGCACCCCTTATATAATACTTTTCTCATATGTGTTTGTTTGTTTGTTTTATTGAGAACATACATCTGACTTGTGTGCTTGACATCAAGTGCCCGCTTATAAGTCATCTTCAATATACAGGGACGAGATAGCCAGAAGGAAATTTACAACACCAGAGAGTTACATGCGGGAGCTCCACAAAGTGTGTGCAATGGAGCTGGCGGGAGTCCAATCCACCGACCTGACTCCTACGCTCTCAAGCCTCATATGTGTTAAAAAAATAGTAGACGTTTGTGGGGGCGATGCGGGTAAGTATACCTGTAAAAAGAATTTAGCCTACAATATCGCCACAGCTTAATGTAGCTGCGTTTAGAAGTTGTGCGAAGAATCTCCAGACTAATGTAGGTTAATCACTACTTCATTAACCTAATAAACATAAGATTAAGGATTTTATAGAAATAAAATTATCGTGCTTTTGCACAGATAAAGAAATACATGAAACCATCATGTCTAGGTTGCATAGAGAGCTCTGTCCTCTACGATCAAAATCCCAATTTAAATATAAGTTCATTCGACTGTTGCTATTCACAAAAGAATCTAATGAGTCCAGTCCTGTTGAGAGATCTTGCATCTTATCAACCCGTCCGATTCTGTCATCAGGAAAATTCGCATCGAAAAGCATAACCATCGAAGTGGGATGTCGATAACTCAAAAGTGTATTTACAGTGCTTTTATTTCTCAGTTCCAGTAGGCTCGGGCTGGTGAAAATTGTCCACAGCCGAGACAGCTAGAGTCACTGCATGAATGGGTTGCTCGAATCTAGAGTAGGTTAGACTCATAAGATTGTCCACAGCAGCAACAACTAGAGAACCCTGCACAGATGAGTCGCCACAAGTTAATTGTTAGATTATATGCCCCTTAAACACTAAAGCGAGCAGTAATCACCTATAGGGTTTGAACTTTATTCGCGTCAGGACTGTGGTTTTCGAAGTTTTGCAATAGTCTTTTTAATTAATCTTCTTAAAGTCAAAAATAGTAAAATTTAATTCCTTGTGTAGTAACAGGATGATTAGTCAGCAGAACATTTTCAGTTAAATTCTTGCCTTTTGCACAATTCTCTGGAAGTGCGCACTAGAAGTAATTACTAGTTTCTTTAATTTGATGATATATATTTTGTGTATTTTGAATTGCTTATGTGAGAGTAGGACAAGTTTGAGTCTTTCAGATATAAGTTTTAAAATTCTAGTAGTGTTTTGTATAAAGGTTTCTAATAAAAATATAATAGTTAATTGTCTTAGGACGCTTTTGTATTTAGTTTTATAGTTTACATTATAGTCTAAGATTACAAGAATTAAACTCTTGGTATGATTCTATTTAGATAATGGATTATCATAGGTATTTTTCTAACATGTATTAATCTTCTAATAATGCCTAATTGTGTAAATATTGTAAATAAGTTCCTTATTTTTTTATTATTAATATGTTATTTATTTTAATTTATTATATGTGGTGCACTTATTACTATAGGAGAAAAGATTTAGCAAGTACTCTGGAAGGATAGCAAGTATCTTAATGTTGCTAAGTCTTGGAGTAGGAAAATGAAATTAAATGTTAGAATCATAATGAACAGACGTTCGTTCATTATGCATCCTCTAATTAAAATTTACTCACTTTTTTAACCAATGGTTAATTTAACAAAAGTCTAGATTGACCTGTCAGGAGAATTGCACCCCATATTTTCTTATTCAAGGAAATTAATTGAAGGTTCTTATTCATACCTATTTTTAGTTAGGACTTACTGTAAATTTAAACAAGAAAGAAAAATCATGTGTCAAGCATAGATTATGAAACACTTTCCAACACATTCAGAATACTGTAACAAAACTCATCATTTAATATGGTGAATGTTGATGTCTAAGTAAATAATTTGGAAAACGCATAAAACATTTGAAATCTTAATTTCGGCAATCTCCATTTATAGCCGGAAAATAATTACAATTCTTTTGTGAATCTCTGTATATTATCTATAAATTTGTATATATAGAACATATTATGCTAAAATTTAGTTTAGTTAACAAACGTTTAACACCGTTGAAAATTCTCTTTCAGCAATTTCCATCAAACAAGGGAAATGTTTACGAATTATTTTGTACAGCTCTGTATATGATCAAACGCACTTCCAACAATGGCTTATAGACAGCACTGTAACCTAAAACGTTTGTGTGTCCCTGAATATGAATGATAAAAGCTATGCACGCCCTATTCAACAGTAAGCATCTTGTTGGCACAGTAATATATTTTAATATCAATATGTTTGAAATCGTATAACTGTAGGATTTAAAGTTTAATTTCTTTTCCCTTTTCCATCAATTATAAAAATGAAAGCCTAGGTTACGGCATCTTTTCATTTGTCACTTACTTCGTTTCTTTCAAGGTGTTTCCGGCATCTGTTTACGTTTCACGACTCAGAGTTTCGTCTCGGCGCATTCTTTTTCGGCATTCAGCCTTTTTGGGTGCGGTCGCAATCGACACCTCATCATGTTCTTTGTTTTACTCAAAAAATATTTTTTCATGTTTTAATAACTTTAAATTACGTTATTACTTTTAGTAATCTTTGTTAAGTTTTAATAAATTAATGTAATTTAATCTTTAAAAGTAAAAATGTTAATTCGCGTCGACCAATTGCATGCCCGCTTTTCATTGGCTTTCATCGCGCCGCTATCGTTTAAAAGACTAGCAGTTCTAGTTGTTTTTCGTGCTTCTGGATGCTTACAAGCATCAAGTAATCGAAACAAAGAATGCTAAAGCGTACTTATAAAGTAACAAGAACGAAAAATCATGCGTCAAGCATAGTTTATGAAACATTTTGCAACACAGCCAGAAAACTGTAACGAAACTTCAGCGTTAAATAAGGTGAAAGACGATATGTAAGTAAACAGTTTAGAAAATATATAACGCATTGAAAAATACAAATTTCGAAATTACCTTCCAGTGTCAAAAAAGTAGTCGAATTATTTTGTGCAGCCCTGTATATGATCAATAGGTTTGGATATATAGTATGATGAAATTTAGTTTAGTTAGAATATTCACATTTAGCAATTTTCGCCAATGGATGGAAATGCACTCGAAATCTTTTGTACAGCCCTGTATATTAACTGAAGACTCTTGTACACGCCACAAATTAAGGTAAAACGCAACTTAAAACTCACTCGCAGCAATTACCAACCGTAAACGACAATGTATCTTTTACTTTGCGTAGCCGTGTATATGAATTTATTTATATTCCACAAACTTCTATTGGTCTACTAAATATAGTTCAGCAGGAAAATGCGTAATAACAATTAAAAACTACCCTTAAGGAATTCACACCCATAGTCTTTAATACTTACGAATTCACTTGTGTTGCCCTGTATATGATCAACCGTGTTTATAAACACACACGTACTATGAAAAAATTTAGTTAAACTTAAAAACGCAAACGAAAGGTGAAAACGCACCTATCACACGTAGACTGTAAATATCGCACATGTACTGTAACCAATATATTTTGTGTGTCCCTGTAAATAAACGCAATAAACACTAGAGAGCAATTTATAGTGCTCATGAGTAATGCATATAATTTTCATTATGTTTGAAATAGTGAAACATCACTAAATTACACTGCAAACGATTTTTCCTCATAGAGCGATGTGTAACAGAATTCTTTTGATTGACCCTGTTTAAATGCATAATAAATGATTTGCACCCCATATTCTACAAAAAGCATGTTTCAATGCGCTTCATAAATATATATATACTAGTATATAACCCCCGTCAAAAATAACGGAATGTTACGTTTCATTTTCATAAGATTTCATACAAACAAACAGCATTAAGATGTTATGAAATAATATTCAATCCTTTGATATAAACAACGCCATTCCCGAAGGAAATAAACTGTTTTGATTGAACTTCAATAGTTTAAAGATTTCACTATAAAAAGATTCTGTAAAGATTAAGTACGATAAAATCTTCAAAACATTGTTTAGATCAACAAAGTTGTTTAAACACCCATTATGGGTTAACACATCTCCGGGCCCGCTTGCGGACCCCTAATTAAATCGGGGCGGAGCCTTGCATACAAACCTCGTAAAAAACTGCTCTAACACTTCACCAGCAGAGCTCTAACACTTAACCCGCACTTTCAGGCAGCGCTGCAAAGCATATTTTTTAAGAGACATTAAAAATTTCGAGTAATTTGGGCAATCTGCGTCATTTTGATCTTTTAAACTGCCCTGCTATAGCAGAGTAAACATTTCATTATTCAAATTCCGATTTCACAAGTGTAATAAATTTCGATCATTAAAATAATTTATTTTATTTCTTAATTAAATCGCATTTATTAATTGTATTAATATGATTGATCATTTTTTTTCACTACAAATTTACTATGTTAAAATTCAAAATTTTATCTGCATTGATATAAACTAATACTTGTTGTACCGCAGTATTACATTATATTCCTTATATTTTAATTATATTTGATATAAAATATTCATTATATTTACAATGCAAGCAAAATTGATAAAATACAGAACAAAGTGCAATTTCAACAGAAAGTTTATTTGCCAAAATAATAATTAAATAACTTAAAATTTAAAAAGTTTATCTCAAATTAAATTCTGATTTTTTATAAACATGCCTAAAGAAACCTGTGATAAGTTTTGATCATTAAAGATCATCTTTTATTAAATAAGTATTTTTTTTTAATTCTCATATTAAATTACAAATTTATTTTCACTACAAAGTTTCTACTATGCTAAAATACAAAATTTTATTTGCATTGATATAATTAATATATGTAGTATACGGCATTACTACATGTTCCTTATATTCTAATTACATTTTATAAGAAATACAGTGACCTTTCACTTATACGCGATGTTCAGTAATTACTATTTGTACCACTATTTTAAAACAGTAAAATTCGATTTATAAATTCTACGATTAAATAAGGAGAAAATTACTTTAAAAAGGAACTGATGCTGAAAAATAATTACAGCGTATCGCGTATTAGTGAGAGGTCACTGTATTCATTGACAATTAAAACTACAATTTCAGAAGAAAACTTTGTTTATATTAATCTCTGATAGATGGCGATAAAGGCTCACAACGAATGAACGAAGTATTTTAGCGAGTATGACGGAGGAACATAACTTCTTCCGTTTGCGATCGTTTTTCGAAGGGTTACTTTCATGGTTTAATATTTTAAACGTTCACGACGAATGAATCATTTGCTTGTTTACTTTCATGGAGCAATAAACCTGATTTCAACTGAAGTTACCTCAGAATATAAACATAATTTAATGTAAGTCATCTCACAAATATTAATTTATTTTGAAAGACATGATTTCAAGTAGGAGAAATTATCGTTTAGTTGTCATATGTTAGAATAGATTTTTCATTAAGCCTAACATGGCGTTTAACGATGGTCGATTCGCAAATCAGAGTGGTCGTGCCCGGTACCGTTACAGACACTTTCTTGCCTTCGGATTTTATTATAAGTAAGATTTCATGATGTTTCAAATGACGTAGCGTCATCAAAATACACTTGAAACGATTATTTTCTATTGACAGTAATGTAACGGAATACTTTTGACTGTCCCTGTAAAAAGACTACAAGTGCTACTCACTTCAGTTGAAATAGGGAACATGAATAACATACAAAAATTTCAGGGCAATTTGAGCTTATTTACGGGAGTTAGAGCACGTCCAGACGGCAGACAAACTGAAGTCATAAACACTTTTCAACTAGGTTGGAAAGTGTTAAAATAGAGACTCTCGTCCACATTAGTTTCTACGTTGGCTAAATGAAAGAAAAGTTCGATATCGATGTTCGAAATCGCATGGTCGATAGAGGAGAGTAAATTATCTTATTTCATTAAAGCCTTAAAAGTATTTTGCTGAGAAGTTTCTCGTCGAATTATGGATCATTTTCGCCATAAAGTGAAATACCATGCTATCTAAAACAAGAACGAAAAATCATGCGTCAAGCAAAGATTATGTAACACTTTCCAACGCTTCCAAAATAATTTTACAAATCACACCGTTTAATAAGCTAAAAGATAACATCTAAGTAAACAATTTGGAAAACGCATAATATATTTAAAAACATAATTTCAGGAATTTTCAACATATACAATATTCAGAAAAATATCCGAATACTTTTATTCAGCCCTGTATAGGATCTACAGATTTGTATATATACTACATAGGATGCTAAATTTTAGTTCAGTTAGGAAACGCGTAGCACAGTTTAAAATTCTCCGTCTGGAGTTTCTGTCAATAAACGGAAATGTGTCCGCGAACTTTTGTGCTTCCCTGTATAGGATCTACTGAATTTATGCACACCACGTAATAGACAAAAAGTGAGTTAAAATTAAAATCGCGTTCAGTAACTTAAAAAACACTTCCAGGAATTATTGTTAACAGACAGTAGAGAATTCTTTTGTGTGTCCCTGTAAATGAACGATGACTGCTATACACACGATATTCTGTTGTAAGCCTCTTGTGATGCACCTTAGTGATATATATAAATTTCAATGCGTTTAAAATAGTGAAACATTATTTAAATAAACGGCAGACGATTTTTCTCCATAGACGTAATGTAACGGAATTCTTTTGACTGTCCCTGTAAAGTAAATATAAGTGCTATGCATACCCTACTCCATATTAAGCTTCTTCTAATGCACCTTAGTGATATATATAAATTTCAATGCGTTTAAAATAGTGAAACATTATTTAAATAAACCGCACATGATTTTTCCCCATATACCGCAATGTAACGGAATTATTTTGAGTGTCCCTGTAAAAAAACTAGTGCTACACACTTCCGTTGAAATAGGGAACATGCTATAGATAACGACAATAACATATAAAAATTGCAGAGCAATCCAAGCATATTTACGGGAGTTAGAGCACGGATAGACGGCCATACGGCCAGACAAACCGAAGTCATAAACACTTTTCAACTAGGTTGGAAAGTGTTAAAAATGAATCCAGGGCTATCAAGAACCAGAGCTATCTTGTTCATCGTAACCAAGCTTTCATTTTTAGTTGAGACGAAGTATGGCCTCTCCATTATTGTGTAAATATTTAATCTTTATTTATTTAATCTCTACATTAAATGTTATTTGGATCAAGTACGATGTTTGTGCTTTCTTCACACCACGACTTGACATATTGTCGACTTGACAATTTCTCTTATTTTTCAAGTACAACAAACTTCATGAAATAGGATAGTGAAGCAGCAATTAAATGTCAACCAGTATTTTGTTTACTCTGCTGACATTAAGGAATGTTTATAATGGTACGGAAACTTTGGTGTGGTTTCACCCTCTTTTCTTTAAACCATTTTAAAGAGTTAGTACGTATCCCCCCCCCCCCCGCACGAATAACCAAAATAACATTATTAAAATACATTGCAAAAGATTTTTGAGTGTTTCTGTAAACGAACTATGAATGCTACACACTTCATTTTCAATACCGAACATACCATAGGAAATTTCCATAACATATATCAGTTACAAAACAATCCGATTATATTTACGATAATTACAGTTCGGACAGACGGACAACCATACCTAATTCATTAACACTTTTGAACTATATTGGAAAGTGTTAAAAAAGCAACTCTCACATTAGTATGTTTTATAAAATTTTGCTCATTTGAAATTAAGCTTGTGTTTACCGTATGCATAGTTGCCAACCTCCCGATTTTTTTCACACCAGTATTTTTATGTAAAAATATTTGTTTTAATGAATCGTACAATGTCTGCAGTTGAATAAAGCGAAATTCTTTGTAAGATTTTACTGGTATTAAAAAAATCGGGAAATTGGCAACTATGCGTATGATACTACTTATGACTTGATGAATTAAAATAATACTGTAAGTTACTACGAAATGAATTAAATATATGATATAATATAATGAGAAGATGAATTAAAATTATGAAGGCGTCTATAAATTTGATATTAAGAATTTTAAACGGGATTGAATCCAATGATACACTTGTATATAGTAAAAAGGGTGGTGAATTTTAATGTGTATTATTTGTAGTTTTAAAGTATAGGTTGGTCATAAAGTCTTTCCCTGATTACGATAATTTATTGCATAAAAACTAATATAATTAGGCATATGCTTGTTTCAATATAGTATAGAGACATTTATGAAGTTTTTAATGCAAGTTCTTACGTCAGTCAATTTCGAAGTGAGCTCCCTTGTTAGCTCAAAGAATGTCAAGGCGGTATTCCATTTCTCTCCACGTTTTGCCCAACATTTGGGCTGTGACACTAGACAGACCATCTGTGATCCTGATATTGAGTGTTTCAATATCTGTTACTGGTGTTGCAAACACTCTGTTCTTTATGTACTCCCAAAAGAAAAAATCTAGAGGAGTTCCATCCCGTCCGATCCATCTTCCAGGAAGTTTGTTATCAAAGAACTCACGAACGATGGCAGAGACTGGACTAAAAAAACTTACGAACATGACTTTTCCATAATAAAAAATTTACAGTATTACATTCAATGGTTATTTCGTGATAATTTTTTGTAATCAGGGAAAGATTTTATGATGACCCTGTATTATTGTTGAAATGTTATTATATTTTAATGATTATTGAATTTACGATAAAAGATTTTGATACAATTGATTGGATGGAATTAGTCGAAAGATTTTTTTTATTTTAGACTAGCTAACCCGCCCGACGTTACCCGGGCCCGTAATAATAATAATCTGTTTTATACGAATATTACTGACATCTGTAAGGCTGTCGAATTCAAGTCAAATGAGGCAAACCCCGTCGTAATCAGGTTCATAGAACCTGAGATAGAAGCGCACTCTGGCGGTCGAAAATGCAACTAAAATATTTAAGGCTATAGATAGCAAGTCGAATGATCCAAACCCCGTCATAATCGGCCCTTAGAACCAGAGATATTCTTGTAGTTCTTCCTTCCACCGCCAGGGGGCGCAATCTGTTATAGAAGAGGTCTTTTTAGAACACTCGATTCAACCAAATTTCCTAGTAGAATTGAAATTTAACCACGGGTAAACATTGCCAAAATAGCGGAAATCGCGAAAGTGGTAAACGATCGATAACGTAACGATACGTAAACGATCGGTTTCAAAAGGGATATTTGTTTGTTGTAGATATTTGTTTAAACGCAACAGTGCGTTTTGAAGAAAATGACTGTGTCTGTGATCTAGAGTCTACTGTTTGTCCGTATTCGCATTTCCCGAGTCGATGTTGATTTTTAAATATGAGCAGAAAAACGAAAATCGCGTGAGTGAGTTTTGGAAATGCTTTTTTTCGGAAGGGTAAATTAAAAAAATTCAAAACGGATACCAGATTTAAAAAAGGAAAAAGATGTAGAATAGACGCGGTGTTTTTAGCTTTTCGTATCTTGTTTATAAACGCCGATTCGAATTTTTAACGATAGAAGAAATCGTTAAAAATTGGAAACTGTCTTACAGTAAAAAACGTTTTCTAAATGGTTAACGTGTTTTTTTTTAAACTAAAGGTTTCTGCCAAAACCCGATAGAACGTAGATGTCTTTAGATGTGTTTGCTTTTTGTTTGGTTATTTTAGAAAACCGATCACAGATTTTATATATCACAGAAAATCGGATTTTGCAAAAGGGAGTGCTGCGTGCGATTTTTTTTCGAAGGGTTAATATTCTAATTTTTCAAAAATAAATACAGATGTCGAAAAGGGAAGAAATGTAGATATTCACCAAAATCCAACGTTTAACACACAATATCGAACTGTAGCACAATGAACAGACGTATGTTTCGTGAGTAACTTGTACTCACATCCTCAGTGTCAGTAAAAATAGAAATTATATCTCCCCAAAAACATGAAACAGAATCCAAAAACCCAAATGACAAACAACAACACACCGAAAGTTCATCACGCTCGAGCAACTAATAAGATTAAGCCGGAAGTGATGCACTACGACACAGTAAATCAACCCAGAAAGATGAGATGTAAGGTACGCTTGAAAAATAGTTGACCAGGGAGTTACCAAATTTATGAATATAAACGGCTTCAAAAAAGTATAAATCTAAAGGAGTATTGCATTTCTTAATAAAAGTGGCTGAATCAAAGTTGAAATTATGTCCCTCACTCCAACAATGACAAGCAATAGAGGATTTTTGTACTTCCTTTTTCTTAACATAGTTTCTGTGTTATTGATTCTGAAACGGAGTTGTCGTGTAGTCTGTCCTATATAGGACAAACCACATTAACATTGGATATTGTAAATACCCCAAAAGTTTTGATGTGGAATTTTATCCTTTAACGGTGAAAAATTTAGTTTATTAACAGGCTTAAAAACAACTTTTAAATCATAATTTCTTAAATTCTTCAATATCCAATGTCACTGTGGTTTGTCCTATATAGGACAGACTAAACGACAACTCCGTTCCAGAAACAATGAACACCACTGAGCTCCATATATAACAGGAGATCTGTCTTCCTAATGCCCAACATGCTTTCCAGCGGTCCGCGCGGAAGGATACAGTGATGATAATTTTAGTTGCCATTCATGGCTGTCGCGAATCCAATTGAATTCCTACTAACAGGAGATGTTTTCATAAATGTATCTTTCTAAGCTGTGTGAGAAAGATGTTTTTGTTTCGAAATTGTATTTTTCTAAGCTGTGTGAAAAAATGTGGTTGTCGAGAAATGGTTTTGTAGAATGTTTTTGTCGGCACGGAAGTCAGAGAAATAAAGATATTCGTTATGTTTTTTAAGAAGACTGTTTTTCACGTATTAAAGTATTATTTTCCTTTGCTTTAAAAAATGACGAAAATATTAAAACGGGTAGTTTTAGTGTTTCGAAAATCGCTATGTTTGTATTTGCGATAATGGCAAAACAAGCTATCTATCGCATTCCCTTACATGATTAGTGAATTATTTATGAATTAAATAAGCATAGCTTGATTATAAAAGCATAAATTTGGATAATAGTAAATGAGAATACTAATATCTGACATTGACAACACGGACTATTTTTTACTTTTGCCTTGCAAGCTTCATTTGCCTTTCATGCTTCTGACCGCTGATTCTGAACTTCTGTTATATATAGAGCTCAATGATGAACACAGAAAATATGTTAAGAAAAAGGAAGTACAAAAATCCTCTATTGCTTGTCACTGTTGGAGTGAGGGACATAATTTCAACTTTGATTCAGCCACAATTATTAAGAAATGCAATACTCCTTTAGATTTAGACTTTTTTGAAGCCGTTTATATTCATAAATTTGGTAATTCTGTTGTCAACGATTTTTCAAGCGTACCTTACATCTCACCTTTCTAGGTTGATTTACCATGTTGTAGTGCATCACTTCCGGCTTAATCTTATTGGTTGCTCGTGCGTGATGAGCTTTCGGTGTGTTGTTGTTTGTCATTTGGGTTTTTGAATTCTGTTTCATGTCTTTGGGGGGATATAATTTTTATTTTTACTGCCACTGAGGATGTGAGTACAAGTTACTCACGAAACGTACGTCTGTTCATTCTGCTACAGTTCGATATTGTATGTCAAACGTTGGATTTTGGTGTATATTTGTCGACCCAAGATTTTCTTCATAAATGTAGATATTGTCTGGTGTTTTTAGTTTTTCGTACCTTGCTTTGAATCGCCGATGCAAATTTTTAAAAATCGCCAAAAAAAAAAAATCGCGAAATGGCGTACAGAAAACATACTTTTTCGAAGGGTTAACTTTCGTATTTTTTAAGACCAAAGGTGGCTTTGAAAAGGGCAAAATCAGTTCTTTAATTTGGTGACCTTTTTTTCTGTACCTTTTGTAGTGCGGTGGATGCAAGGCTCGCAAAGCGGGAGAAAATTAAAAACATGAAATCGATGCTACTTGATTACTTTTTTTTTTGAAAGGGTTAAATGTGAATTTTTTTCGAACCAACCATATCGTTAGAGACGTAAAAATAGGTTGTTTCAGAATACGTAGAAGGTTTTTCCGTATTTCTGGCCGTTCGCCCATGGCAGATTTAGAAAAACTTAAAAAGAAACGGATTTCTCGTGCTTTGTTTCTTCTGTTACGAAAGGTACGGATAAAGCGCTTTTGAGAATGTGCGCGCGGATTTCTGAAGAGTGATTTTTAACATTTTCCAACCTAGTTGAAAAGTGTTTGACTTCGGTTTGTCTGTCGTATGGCCGTCTGCCGTCTGGCCGTCTCTCCGTGCTCTAACTCCCGTAACTGCCCTGCAATTTTTATATGTTATTTTCGTTATCTATAGAATGTTCCCTATTTCAACTGAAGTGTGTATCACTTATAGTTTTTTTACATGGACACTCAAAAGAATTCCGTTACATTACGGTCTATGGGGAAAAATCATTTGCGTTTTATTTTAATGATGTTACACAATTTGAAACACATTGTAATTAATATATATCACTAAGGTTCATTACAAGAAGCTTAATATGGAATAGGGTATGCATAGCACTGATAGTTACTTTACAGCAGGCATGTCAAACTCGTTTACCACCGCGGGTCAAATTAAGCATTATATACAAAGCCGCGGGCCACATTAAAAAATGTATATAATACCATTGCACAGAATAAAATCTGTATGTATACAAAACACCGCCATGTTAAAGAAATATTCGCACGTTTCAAAGTTGTTATTGTACATAGTTTATTTTATCTTATTTTTCGAAAAAAAATACTCAAATTTTCTTTTCATTAACGAAATCTATAAAATTTAATTGAATTTTCTAAATTGTATTTATTTCAAAAATTGATTGCACCCGCTGCGCTGGTTTGTTACTCCTGATCTGAGCAAAAGCATAGCTGCTAATCTTCCATGTTTTCTTAGAGTAAAAAAAAAGCATATTTTAAAAGAGAAAAGTTATTTAATAAAATGTGCCTTGTACCCATGCGCTATTTATTTAATTTAATTTGATTTACTAAATACGGGAATTCTGGTTCAAATTTTGTTTGCTTGATTTGAAAAAAAAAGTTGGCAGCTATTCAAAGATGTATAAAAGTGCGCTGCCTAATATAGCTAAAATGCGCCTAATTGCACACTATAGTTTAAAAAATCGGTCGATTGATGAATAATTACAGAAATTTGGAAATCCAGGGGTGTCAAAACTGGGTGCCAATGGGCAAACTCTCAACACTAAATTTTATTAGCATTCTTCGTCTACCATTTTTTTAGTATAATTTGCCTAAATTTTACTAGTATTTTTATTAGGCGAAGAATACTAAAAATTTAGTGGTAGCAATCGGCCCATTGGCACCCAATTTTTACACCCTTGCCCATATCCATATATTTTTGCTTTAATATGAAATCGCACTGAATTTTGATTAACCGTGCAGTAATGAATTCTGAAGAATAATTTCAACAACAATCATTAGAGTTGAAGTAAATAGTAAACTTATTTTCCTACTTCTTCAAATTCAAAAATCTCTTTTTTTTCTTTTTTTAAAATTATATTTTTAGTATATTCTAAAAATTTCCTCTCCGAGGACTTTTGAAGTAATGCCTGACAATATTTGAATTGAAATACATTTTCTTTTTGAAAATTGTTTTATCAAAATAATAAATTCTATTTGAAAACGCTAATACTACCAAATAACAATATAGCATTATGAAATTTGCCTTGAAGTTGAAGTTTACTCGACTGCTTAGTAATTTGAAATGAAAACTCCATGTACTTTGTCTAGTGGTAGACTTTTAATAATCCACATATTAAATTTTTCGATTTAAAATGAAAATTGTAACATTTTTCAACAATTCAATAATGTTAAAACTTTATAATGGAAAGCCATCAAATTCCGTATAAGAAGGTAGATCATTTTATCTTCATACCCATATTTCCAAAATATATTCTAGATTGATAATTATTAAGAAAATGCATGCGAATATAAGTTTACAAGCACAAAGTTTTTAAGTACATATTAGGTTTTTAGAAACCAATCCGTTATAGATAAATCTTTCTAGCAATGGTACTTATGCTTATAGTATTTTCAAATTTCTTTAACTGCTCTAGACATCATTTCTTCAATTTCGATTTGAGTGATTTCAACTCGCGGGACATTTAATGTAATAAATTCAATAAATAGTTTTTTAAAGCAAATATATTGCATTCAATAAGCTTGGTGAAAGCAGTTTGAGTCTCTTTTAAGAAGTATCAATTTCAATTCTGACAGTTTATCTTTTCGATGTTTAGCCAGATTTTTGTGAGTCTTCTTTATACTTTGTGCTGTAGCAGCTCTTAATGTTATATTCTTTCCAAAATCTAACAGTGTCTACACTGTAAAAAATTTTGCAGTAAAGTAACCGGTCAATCGACCGTTTTTATAGAAAACGGTCGAATGACCGTACTTAACCATACATAACCGTAATTTAACGCGATTTTGACCATAATCTTGCTCATATTAAGGTCAGAATACTGTTACATTACGGTTATGTAACCGTTTATTATAAAAACGGTCGAATGACCGATTACTCTGCTGCAAATGTTTTACAGTGTACATATCAAACATAAAATTCCAGTTTTCATTTATATATATTTTTTTATAAATCATGGGTTGTATGAGAGTATGTCAATAAAATGTGTGTAGGGTAGACCGGGACACATTTACGCGGTTATTTTTCAATGAATTTTCTAATTTTATGTTTTAACTTAAGAAATTTTAGACATTGTGGTTTTATAAAGCAGTTAATAAAGTCAAAATTTGTGTATTCAGTTGTTGCCCCATTGGTGTTTTTAACCGTAAAAAATTATTTTTAGGCCCAAGTCTTTTGCGTAAACTTGCCCCGGGAACGGGGCAAGTTTACGCTTCAAGTGGGGCACGTTTACGCATATTATAAGTGATACCAAGGAGTAAGTGAAATAAATATTTAATCAAATTGAAACGTTTTATTTATAAATTAAAACACTGATTAAAAATAAAAAAATAAAGAAAATTAATTAAAGAACATTTTATAGGCTAAACTGAAAACATAGGGCTTATTGCTTATTAAAAACAGAAAGTATTTAGTCATCATCATCATTGTTACAGTTTTTACAAACAAAAAATAAAGTATTTCCTTTTGCATATTTGTCATGGGACCCCCTTTTGCATCTAAGACATTGAACACATGTCTTGTCCTTTTTTGGATTGGTTGTATGATTTTAAACAATAAATACACACACAGTTTTCATCTTCGTCATCAGATTCATTCACTATTTGCTTTTTTCTAGAGTGTACCAACTTTTTCCCTTTTGCAGTTTTTGGTTTCATACTTTTTCCTTTGCTGTCTTCTTTTTCAGCTTACATAGTAACTAGTAAATTGTTACATAATTTCTTCTTTTTGTTTTGTTGTGCCATCCTTTTTTACGTTTTCGCTTCTAACTGCTCTTGTCTGGGGGCTTCTTTAACCGGGCTATCATTTACGATTGCGGACTTCCTCTTTTTCTTCTCTTTCTTAGTGCCAAGCCTTGGTCCTGCTTTTTCAAATGGTCTCAGCAGGTGTTGGGTAGTCGACATGTGATGAAGTGGAAGACCTACTGGGAGAAATACTTGGAGGATGGATAGGCAGAGACTTCTGCTGCAGTGCCAGAGGCGTTAGTAGGCCTATTAGTAAAGGGCGATGTTGGTTCTGGTCGTCAGTCACTTACGATGGCATGAAATCAGCCTCAGAAAATATCAGTGGGTTTAGCGGTTGAATCCCTGTCACTTTAAATCCAGTCATTATGTTTGCTGGAGTAAATGCTAGGTGTAAGGTTGATGCCAAAATTGAAGGAATGTCATGATTTATCATTTATGTTACTCAAACATTAAATGATGATTTGCAAAACTAAATAGCCTGAAAATACTATACAGGTTTGAGACAGTACGGAGCAAAAAAGCTTCAGGGGTAGGTTTACGCAGTAAGAATGTGCGTAAAGGTGCCCCGATGTCAATGCGTAAACGTGCCCCGTCGCCATGTTTGGATTTATTTTTAATGTGCAACGAAAATTAATACCATTTCTATTCATACAAATACAGTTCTCAAAAAAGGATGAAATTCTGCTAATGTTCATATATTTGTTTATCCTTAACTAAGTATTATTAGTTCACAATAAGTTTCAATAAGTTCAACACAAAATTTACTCACCTTGACAGAAAACAGGTTATCCTTTCCGCATGCTAGACCAATGCTCGACTGATGATCAAAATCTTGTGAGAATACCCGCTAGGGAGCAGCATCAATCTGTCATGACTGGTGGCGCGTCAGTTATAACTCGTTTCGGAAAAAGTGCACTGCGTAAACGTGCCCCATGCGTAAACGTACCCCGGTCTACCCTATATCAATAAAACATGAAAGAAATGAAGGAAAGATCACGTAGGATTCCAGAAAGATCACACACCATTACTAACCTAAGTAATGAAAATTATTAAAGACCTAAAATCCAAAATTTATATGTTCGACTAAAGCCCGAATGAAGAACCTGAATGGCATATTCGGGGGTTTTGCGTCAAGCTGAAATGTAATAATTTGTGCCACTTTCAAAGCAACACATTTAAAATTATTGAATTTTATATTTTGTTTTAAAATTTTTTTTAACTGGTCTTAATTAGCGCTGAGAAAAATTTTATAATACATTTCATAGTATTTAATAAATGCAGCACGTTATTTTGTAAAGTGGTGTAAAATCTAAGAGAGTAGTAAAATAAAGTATTAGTTCTTAACATAAACAAATAAAAATTACAAGTAAAATACTTAAATTTTTTATACGAATCTTTAAATTTTCAGATTCAAGATACTGCACTTTGTTACGTTCTGATTGATAATCTTTGTATCCACAATAATTAATTTTTTTTTGTGTTAAAATGTAGAATTGAGTTATATCTGTCTGATACATCACTGTTGCTAGATGAGCAGGAATTTTTCTGTAGTCTTCAAAATGATACCACACTGTGAAGACAAATATCCCCTTTATTTAATGACATAATAAATAAGACAAATATTACTATTCAAAAATAGTGGTAGCATTCTGAATAATAAAAAAAGCTCGTCCTAACTGGTAACACTGATATACATATCTTTATGTTGCCATCTCTGAGACCACAATTTTTGCAAGTGTATACGTGCAACGTGTATTTTCAGCATCTGTGTTCTAGCAACTAAATTAAACACAGGTAAATTGCCAAAGGCTTCGCGGGCCACAAATAAGTTGTCGGCGGGCCAGTTGTGGCCCCGCGGGCCACGTGTTTGACATGCCTGCTTTACAGGGACAGTCAAAAGAATTCCGTTACATTACGTCTATGGAGAAAAATCGTTTGCGGTTTAATCAAATAATGTTTCACTATTTTAAACGCATTGTAATTTATATATATCACTAAGGTGTATTACAAGAGGCTTACTACAGAATATTGTGTGTATAGCAGTCATCGTTCATTTGCAGGGACACACAAAATAATTACCTACTGTCTGTTAACAATAATTCCTGGAAGTGCGTTTTAAGTTGCTGAACGCGATTTTAAATTTAACTCACTTTTTGTCTATTACTCGGTGTGTATAAATTCTATAAATCGTATACAGGGCAGCACAAAAGTTCGCGAACACATTTCCGTTTATTGACAGAAACTCCAGAAGGAGAATTTTAAACTGTGCAACACGTATTCTAACTAAACTAAAATTTAGCATCCTCTGTAGTATATATACAAATCCATAGATCCTATACAGGACTGAATAAAAGTATTCGGACATTTTTCCGAATATTGTATATGTTGGAAATATATGTTGGAAAATCCTGAAGTTACGTTTTTAAATATGTTATGCGTTTTCCAAATTGTTTACTTAGATGTTATCTTTCAGCTCATTAAATGGTAATGATTTGTAAAATTATTTTGGAAGCGTTGGAAAGTGTTACATAATCTATGCATGACGCATGATTTTTAGTTCTTGTTTATTTGTGATCGTTGATCAGTTTTTAATTAGTAACTACTCTAATTTTCAAAATATTAAAATTCTGAGACTCAGGTGCACCAGGAGAGGGTTTGGACTACCTAAATCTAAATTTTCAGACTTCTAGGTGCGCCAGATTTTCCTAGACACACACACACACACACAGAGCGAAAATTTATTTTATTAGTATAGATTAGTGTGACATTTTCTTATATAAGCAAAACTTTAATAAGATATTTTCAAGACTATGTAAGATTTCTGTCCATCCAAAATTATTGAAAGCAGAAATCTAATTTATTATCATTTTGTTATTGTTTGTTATTCGTTATTATTACCATTGTTGATATATTGAAGTATTTATTAAGAAAAGTTTTAAAAATATTAGGAATTGAGGGTATTTTACTATGAAGATGTTGAAGTTAAAGAGTAAGCATGAATGATGGTACTTTTAAAATAAATTAAAGGTAGATAAAGTACCAAAAATGGACTCATCTTTAGAATTAGGGAGAAAAATGTATTATTTTTTTATTATTGTTGTGTGTTATTTTTTTCCTAATCACTATGTATGTATTTATTGTATTCTTTGTGATAAGAGACTATTCAAAATTAATTATAGTACTGAAATTAATCAATCCTGAGTCTCAGAAATTAATCAATATTCTGGAGCACAGTTTCCCAACCTGGTGTACGCGTATCTCTGGGGGTACGTGGTAGACCACTTTAGTGTACGTGAAAATTACATCGGTAATGGCGGGAAAGCAAAAAATAAATGGTTAGAATAAAAAAATATGTTGTAGAAAATTTAACAAAGAGAGACTTGTGTAAACTTTAATAGGCTACTCGATAAATTTGGCAAAGGGTCTAAATTTAGTAATGTATTAATTTCTTTGTCACTAGCCCTTCCCTTTCCTACCCTAATAATGTCGTGAGTGTGTCCCCTATTCTTTGCAAAAATTGTCACTCTTTATCCTGTACATTTATTTTCCTCCACATTTTTTTTTTAATATTCGTCCGTAGCTAGTGATTCTAGAAATATGAAAAGATAAGATAACCAACAATCTCATTTTAATATTCCGCTGGCTAGCATCTGGTTAATAACACGTATTAATGAGTGCAGTTTCGTTTCTTTTTTATTATGAGTGCTTAAATTGAAGTTTTTAACTACTGTTAATTGTTTTGAGTGATGTTCTGCTGGTATATGTTTGTGTGTCAAAATGGATAAATGGATGAATACTGGAATACTTTATACAGCACTGGCATTAGTAACTAACATAAGAGCGTTACTAATGAGTTAAAATAAAATATTTTTGGAGCCAGATTTATTCGATAAGGCGTGCGTATCTATGAAATGTCTAAGAAAGAGAAAAGGTTGACTACCGCTGTTGTAGAGTATAGTTAACAAGCGAGGTTATTAAAGTCATCATCTCATATGTCTACCAACATTGTAATCAGAGCGAGTGAAATTTTTATAAGCTTGTAGGCCTTAAGTACTCCAAGCCTCATAGGTCTTTTTTTTTCGGGGGGGGGGGGGGGTGGGTGTGTATTATAACATATTTTAATCTAAATTTTCCCATTTAAGTTACTAATTTATACCTTAAGATATTTTTCTTTTCCACAGATAATTCAATTTCAAATTGTTACTACGCCTATAAATTTTCTGTATCAAAATTTAGAATATTATATTTAAACTGTAAGCCTATTTTTAATTCGGAATGAGACGGGTTTGGAGACCTTTTCTGCCGAAAGTAGTGCCGTACCGCATCAGTGTTTTCCACACATCCAATAACTAGTTCCGGCACGCTCTCCGATTGGTTCACAGCTCTGGACGCAATTCGTTTTTGGGGTGCATTGTACTCCTACGCCGTGATCAAAAATCTTATGCACCGGCTCAGATACCACATTTTTCGTGTTTTCCCTTGTCATCTGAGTACTTGAATGTTTATTGATGCACTTTAAGGTGTTTCTATTCGTGTATTAGTGTACTTATTTACGTATTGATTACTTACACTAGAATGGCAGTAGGGGTCATTTTGGCCCCTGAGCTCTTTTGTCCGTTGATTAATTTTGTTTGGTTAGAAGAATTTTTTTGACTTTTCCTAAATATATATAACAAGTATTTAAAAAAATTCAGCATTCTAGATTTGTTAGTTTTTGAAATATTGGACAATATTGAATATTGAAATATATATGAAATATATATGAAATATTGATGAAAAAATATTAATTTATAAATTGTGTTTCATTTTAGTTAGCATTAGTTTTAATTTGTGAAACCAATTAATTTTTATATCAAATTAATGAATTATTTGAGAAGTTGTAGTATGATCCACTTGATCGCCCAGTAGGCGTTACATTTACAGTACTTTAAAAATTCAATAAATTATCAAGTAATATTAAATATAAATTAAATATAAATGATGAAATACACGTAAATTAAGGTAAATCCAGGAGAGATTGCGCGGTCGGAGAGATTGCGCACAGAGAGGTTCAGGGGGAAGGAGTGGAGTCAGAGCGCAGCGACTCCAGGTAGTTGTACAACAGCAGTGGTGGAGTGTCTACTTGAATGTGCACGTTGATTGTTTCGAGCGTCTAGGATAGGCATTGCTATTTTGTTTTGTTTTCTCAAAGTAAGTGCTTGAATTTACAGAACTACTCCTCAAATTTTCTATATAATGTCAGTATAGCAAAATATTTTAAATTTAAACGATTTCTCATAAGCTACTAACCTAGACTAACGGTGCGAACACCACCGGTTCGTTTTAGAAGCGGCCATGTTTAAATAAAAGGCCGCACAGTCTCTCCTACCGAAATTGGAGAGTTTGCGCATCTGCTACTTAGGATAGATGGCGCATTGTTCCCATTTGTTTCCATGCTAGGAGCGATTACGCAGCTTATTGGAAATTTTCTATAATTTACAAATTACATGTAAAACATATAAATGAATCAATTTTGAAAAAATTTTAGAAAAACACATAATTAACGAAACTAAATTTGGCAAAAAATTAATTTTCTAAAAAGTACTGGGCAATGAGGATGAGCGTACTGATTGTCTGGAGCTGTACCAGGAGACAACATCGTCCAGTGGCTGGATTCAATGTATTACTTGTGACAGGTGGTTGCTCGAAAGCTGCACCATTTACAACATTAAGTGCATCGATTGTGGATGACGACAACTTCGCTTTGCAAACAAGAAAACTTTGAAACTATAGAAATTAAAATGGACTAATTTTAAGTTAAACGTGTTATCAAGTAACTTAATATTATTATGTAATCTTATCTCGGCTTGTTTTGTTTCTGATTCTTTTATTTTGTTTCTTTCATTAAAATATTTTAATTGTTTTTAAAATTCTTTCCTTTTCTTGATTCTTCAATCATTAAGTTGAAATAGTCACTCCTAATACAATAACATTCATTCACAAAAACATTACAACAATGTCATTTAATTATAATTATTATTGTTAACAATTTAATTGTAGTTATTATTAATAACAATCTCTCCTACCCATGTGCGCAATCACACCAACCCTGTAAGGGCAGATTGCGCAAAATAGCTTTCTTAGTTTTATTACAACTGTTCTATTAAATTACAGAAGAACAACAAATTAGCAATGGAATTGCATAAAAAACAAATGTAGTCAAATTTATTCATGGATAGTTTAGCAAAAAATTAATATTTAGAATTTTTATTATCATTCTATTGAATTGTGTGCAGACTCTCCTAGCTTTACCTTACATATTTTCCCGATGTATGGCATTTAAAATAGTTTTATCGTTGTTATTTCAGTAGTTTCATTGAGGGATCAAAATGACCCCTTCCCGCCGTTCCAGTAAGATTTTTCCGCCGTTTTAGTGTTAAGAGTTTGTTTACGTGTTTATTGTGATTGAAGTACGAATATAAAGCTGTGATGCTGAGATTGTGCGGAGCAATAATGAGTTATGAGGAGAGTTTTTCATCTTATCAAAAATATGACAAATTTAAAATTTCATCACAAGGGGCGTTGCAATTACTCTTATATGATTGCGCATTGTCGGTTTATTACAGGCAGATACTTGTTTCTGAATTCCAGCTTTATGTGTTCAACCGTTATTTGAATATATCCAGGCTTTAGGTTTCACCTTTTATAAATGAAACAAGTTGGAAATTGTACGTCAAACGTGACAAATGAGGTGCGTTCGTACTATAGCTAGTTATATAAATATTCAGATCTTTTCTGATTTTTAATTCTGTGAAATGAATTATATCGTCTGCAGATTAATTTCTGCAATAAAGTAAGTATCTCGGTCGCTTGACGATTCAACTTCGGAAGCTCCTATAACAAAAAAGCACCGATTTAAAAAAAAAATTCAAATTTCTTAATAAATATTTTTATTAATATCTCCTAAAGTTTTGATTCGATTTTCATAAAATTTGAAATGTCTCGACAAAATTCTGCAAAGATAATATATTTTAAATTGAAAACCATTCGGTTGGGTAGTTTTTGCGTTGTTATATGCGGACGGACTGACGGACGGACGGACAGAGAGACGGACGGACGGACGGACAGACGGACGGACCAAGCGAGGACAATAGGTGCTACGTATTTATATAATTACGAACGCACCTAAAAACAGTATACAAAATTACGTAAAAGTATCTTTCATTAAGCTTTAAATGCATTAATATATATATTACGAAGCTTGAATAAAAAATTCTTTTTAAGGTTTTATGTACTCATAAAATCAGTGAAAGTATATATCTTTTGATGTAATTATTATATTTCTACGCGGTTTGCGTCATTTTAGAATAATTTTTAGCTAAAGAAGCAAAAATAGGATTTTTTCTTGACAATTTTGTATTATACACTTTATCATATAATTTTGTATTATATAATTTATATACAGGGTGATTATAATTGTAGCACACTTTCAAAATGTTGTAAAAAAGGCACCACTGGTCAGAATGACTTGAAATTTGAAATGAATATACTGGAAGAAATGGGGAAACGGTATGGTATAAGAAAAAAGTTCCAAAGTGTATCAATAGGCGCTGTAAGCGGCATACTATGAAAATGAAAAGACACTCATGCGCAATTAAAAACAGAATCATGATGTTATTTTGATGTGGTTGTTGGCAAAAGGACGATTTTTCTCATCCAATGTGGTACGACCTTGCCGCTTTCCACTAACAGTACCACAACTTGGAAGTCATTTTTTCCGAAACACTCATGCACATTGAACAGTACGGGTGTTTTACTGTGCACCTCATGCCAAAGCTGTCGTATTTCGATTAAAAATGTCACTTGTAGCCGAACCCAGTTTCGTTATGCCGCTTACCACGCCATCTATTGATACACTTTGGAACTTTTTCTTTCTTATTCCATACCGTTTCTCCCTTCTTCCAGTATGTTCAGTTCAAATTTGAAGTCATTCTGACCAGTGATACTTTTCCTTACGTTTTGAAAGTGGGACTTTAATTATAATCACCCTATATATATATATATATTTAAAAGGGATAGCATATAAATAAATTTCGTGTTTCCAATCCTGCAGACGCAGCAGTTGTAAAGTGCAGAGAATATTATAATATTCAGAATTTAGAAGAATTTAAGGATTGTGTTACGAAATTTTATTCAACTAATCAGATAAAATGTAAGCATGGGGCTTATCTCAATACACTGTTTCTCTAGATAACATTCAATGCATCAGCAATATTCTACCTTATCCTTTCACGAAAATGGTTTTAGATTTGAATTTTCCTAGCTTCTCGAAACTTATAGGGTACTTTGTGATATCTATAAACATGAGAACTATAGAAATAAATACCCGTGAGGGTACAATTTTGTCGGATTTAGTACCTCCTTCAAACAAAACACTTTTCTTTTTAAAAGTAACGGAACTTTAATACTTTTAAATGTGTTTTAAATTGATATTTAATGCATATTATATCAATATTAGAGTTTTTGTCGTAAATATTGTTAAAAATTTATTTCGTAATAATTTGATATTTTAAAGGTTGCACACTTTAAAGTAAAAACGGAACCATTATAAGATCACTCGTGTGTCTGTCTGTCCGTCTGTCACAGCCGTTTTTCTCGTAATCTATAGAACGTGGAAAGTTTCAACTCGGGAGAGTTATGAAGGATTATTAGCCATTCGCAAATAGTTTTCAGAATAATTGAATGGGGCTAATTAAATTACTTAAAAAATTATTTTTGTATATCGTGTGAAAGATCACACTGAACTCAACAATATATTTGTTTTAATTTTAGGTATTATATTTTCTGAGCTATCGTTGAAAATGCACTGCAAAAATATCCTTTGCCCTCTATTTCAGAGTCTACTGAAACTAAAATTATGAAAAAATTAGGGGCAGTATGAGTTTATTTAAACCTTGCAGGAAAACTATACCGATTCCTAAATCACATACTTTTTGAGAAAATCACATTTTCCCGTTACACACAAACTTTACTTTGCGGGGGTCTCAGAGATGGCGATGAGGGGCACTCGCGATATCTATCGACGCATAATCATCCAAAGATTGTTGATAATGTTTTTCGAAAACAATTGTCAGTAATTAGCCGATATATATGAATTAAGTTTCCTAAAAAAACGTTTTATATATATATAAAAAAATTTGCTTTTTTTTTTGTTCGTAAGATCTCGTAACACCGAACTCAAAAAAATATTTATTTTAATTTCAAGCATTATATTTCCAGAGATATCGTCGAAAATGGACTACAAAAATATGTCCCCCCCCCCTATTTCTGAATCTACTGAAACTAAAGATGCGGAATCATCCAAGAATTGATGATAATTATTTTCGAAACAATTTGTCGGTAATTAGCCGATATATTAATTAAAAACCCATCTAGGGGACCAAGGCCAGTTCCAACTTTGTGACAGTATAGCAGTATACAGTATAATGTCAGTATAGCAAAATATTCTAAACTTAAATGATTTCTTATAAGCTACTAATCTAGACTAACAAGGTGAACATCAACGGTTCGTTTTAGAAGAGGCCATGTTTAAATAAAAGGCCACGCAATCTCTCCTACCGAAATTGGAGAGTTTGCGCATCTGCTACTTAGGAGAGATGGCGCAGTGTTCCCATTAGCTTCCATGCTAGGAGAGATTACGCAGCTTATTGTAAATTTGCATAAAAAAATGAAAAATGAAAATGGACTAATTTTAAGTTAAACGTGTTATTAAGTAACATAATTTTATTTTGTAATCTTATCTGGACTTGCTTTTTCTGATTCTTTAATTTTTACCCCTTTAATTAAATTTTTTTAATCGTTTTTAATATTATTTATTTTTTCTGATTCTTTAATCATTAGGTTGAAATATTCACTCGTAATACAATAATATTTGTTCACAAAAACCTTACAACAATGTCATTTAAGTGTAATTATTATTGTTAATAATTTAATTGTAGTTATTATTAGTAACAATCTCTCCTACCCATGTGCGCAATCACACCAACCCTGTAAGGACAGATTGCGCAAAATAACTTTCTTGGTTTTATTACAACTGTTCTATTAAATTGAAACATAACAACAAAATAGCAATGGAAATGCATAAAAAGACAAATCAAGTCAAAATTAATCATGAATAGTTTAGCAAAAAATTAATATTTAGATTTTTTATTGCTATTCTTTTGAATTGTGCGCAGACTATCCTAGCTTTACCTTACATTTCCTGCTGAAAGCTATGCTTTTGCTATCGGCAACACTTAATGCAATACAACATCTACTACGAACGAGTTATTTGTTTAGAAGCAATTGACTTTTATGACGTCACAATTTTGAAGGCGATATGTAATATTTTAGTCATCATGTGGACTGCCAACCTTGAACATTTTTATAGACAGAAACTATTTATTTTTTTGCGTATCTTCGGTCTGCGCGACTCACCCATCTAGATAATCCAAAATATATCCAAATAAATATAAGATAAGTTCTTAAAATTTTCTTATTTTACGGATAGTTACATTTAAGAATTTAGAAGACTGACTAGCACTATACAGTATGCCCAATAAAGTCCCTTGCCACCCTCTTAACTTCGGAACGGCTGCTGCTATATTCATAAAAGTGGTGTCTAGGTATAGTAAAGTTGCCATGCGCTACTGAATGAAACCGCCTACGGCGCCACCTGGTGGAAAACTGCGGAGATGGCATTCCTATCTAAAAAACGTAAAGATATAGGGAAAACAAGTGATTTACAAAGTTGTAGAGCCTCATCGATTTAGTACAAAAAACACCTTGTGGACATTAATGCGAAGAATAGAACGGTTAAAACGCGCATTAGTTTTTTCGCGATTTCCTACACTGTGACGTGACAAAACGATCTTAGAAAGAAAGAACAACCAGTTATGAAACAACAGGTGTATGCGACTCTTCCACAAACACTGCATTACGGACGCTTGTGTCAACGTGTCACCCTCTATGCTCCAACGTGTGCAACGTGAAATTCAAACAAGGATCCAAATATGCATTGCAGCTGACGGTGAGAAGTTTGAACATCTAAAATAAAGGTATATTATTATAACTAGTCAGTTTTTTCTTTCTAAGATCGTTTTGTCACGTCACAGTGTAGGAAATCACGAAAAAACAAATGCGCGTTTTAACCGTTCTATTTTTTGCATTAATGTCCACAATGTGTCTTTTCGTACTAAATTGATGATGCTCTACAACTTTATAAATCACTTTTTTTCTCTGTCTCTTTCCGTTTTCAAGATAGGAATGCTAACTCCGCATCATCCCACCAGGTGTCACCGTAAGCGGTTTCATTGAGTAGCGCATGACTACTTTACTATACCTAGACACTACTTTTATGAATATCGCAGCAGCCGTTCCGAAGTTAAGAGGGCGGCAAGGGACTTTAGTAGGCATACTGTATATTCTTTTTGTGCTATCTCAAGAGACTCAAGAAGATTTTATTTTCAGAATAATAAAATGTGATCTTAATAATCTTGTGATATTGTATTTAAGGATGTTCAAAAAAATATTTTAAAGCAGTTGTAAATGATGTTACTACTCAGCTAAAAATGAGCTGCAGTTTTTCTACAGAAGTGAAGTATTTTTAAAGTTTTTCTAAAGTCAACTGTAGATTTTCTCTAGTGCAATATCGACTGTAAAAATACTTCAGTTATTTTGCAGTTAATGTGAAGTAATTTTGCAGTAATTTATTTCAAAAATACTGTGAGCTTTTATCTGCAAAAATACTGCAGTTTACTTGAATTTATGTTATAATCATAAATTTAAAAAATAATGAGACTTTACATCTGTAGTAAAACTGTAGTAAATTTGAAGTAATTTTACAGTCATTATTTCAGGAATATATTTTCTGATGTATCTGCAGTATAAGTGCAGTTACTCTAAGGTAATTTTACAGAACTTAATTTTAGTAAGTTTGTGAGATATTTTCTGCAATTTATCTGCAGTTTTAAAAGCTAAGCAATATTAAAGTTTTTCAGTTTTTGACAATATTGCGTATTTACTTTGTTATTAATAATTAACACTGTTTTCAAGAATTTTAGTTTAATGGAACTAAATTGAACAAAAATCAAAATCCTCGAGGGGGGGGGACACTGCTTTGAACCACCCATTTTGAGATAAATTTTTAACACATAAATATAAAAAATAATAAATAAATAACTTTCATGTAGAATTTAAGGGGGAAAGTCCGCCCTTCCCCACAACGGGAAATTTGTACTTTCTCTTAGTGTTTAATTACTTTAAGTTACTCGAAAAAAAGAATAAATTTACTGTTTTACAAAATCGGTCAAAATAAAAAATTAAATTAAATTTCAAAAGCCAGGAAGGGTTAATGACGCCCCTCCCCCTCCAACGGAAAATTCTTAGTTCCTCTTTTAAGTTACTCGAAAAGAACCAATTTTATTATGCTGTTCAAAATCGGAGAAAACGTGATTTTAGTTACTTAAACTTTAAAATTCAAGAAGAAAGTAGTAATTGAACCCCCCCCCCCCCCCCCCCCCCCCACACACACACACCCTACACACAACGAAAAATTCTTAGTTCTTTTATTTTAAGTTATTTTTTTATTTTTATTTTATTATTTATTTTGGTTATTTTAATTATTTAGTTATTTAAATTTCAAAATCGAGGGAGGGGAAATTGCTTTTCACTTATTAACTACAGGCATGACTTCCAGTTTTTAAGAAAATTTTACTTCAAAAAACAAATGAAAAATGTAAATCTCCTTTTGAACATTTGATTTTTTTTTCGTAACTGAGCCGGCATTTCTGACTCCATAATTATGCGAAGAAACACTACTTCTCAACTCAACTCCGATTCTGATCGATCCTGTTCTGTTACATTTTGACGGCGACGGCGGTAAGCGGTAAGTGCAAGCGTTCGTATATTATTTTCCGTAATTCGCTAGCTCAGTTAATATAATAATTAATGCCGTAATTTTTTAAATGTTTATATATAGCCATAAGATGGCTAAAAATACGTACCGGCAGACAATTCTACAAATCTAGATAGATTAAAAAATTAGATACATTCAACGTATTTATAAAGTACCACGTTGTCTTGCCAAAAAAATTATTTCGGAGGAGATTTGTATTGTCAGTGTGTCGTTCATATTATCTTATTTTAGACTTTTTTTTTTAAATATTGTAATAGCGATGGAATTAATTTAAAGTTTGTTGCCCCTACAAATTACGATTATGCCAAGGTTGCAGCTATGATTTTATAAAAATCATCGCCAAGCTTACATATGCATCGTATATATGAATATATATATATACACACCAAACACTGATATTAATGCTATATACGTCATTATATATATATATTATTTGCATCATATATGACTATAACTTTCGACCACATAAATCACGAAATGTTGAACACATATAGTATTATTATAATGTCATATATGCTTTATAATTTGATAAATTTTGGTCACTAGATGTTTTTTCTTATATTCATTTTACATTATTTTGTAATAAAAAATGCAGAAAATGAATCTTGAAATGTGTTTTATGGTGTTCAATGGATAAATAAGCTAAAAAAATATTTTCTTTAAATCCAAAGTTTTTATTATTGCAAACAAGTAACAGCATCCAAAATTTTAAAATAAGCTATCAAGCTGGGGTGTAAAAATCTAGGAGTCAGTGGACCGATTCTCACCACTAAATTTTATTAGTATTCTTCGGCTAAATGTTATTATTATACTTCACCTAAATTTTATCAGTATTCTTATTAGTCGAAGAATACTAAAAATTTAGTGGTAGTAATCTACCCATTGGCGACTGGATTTTTACACCCCTGCTATCAAGTATAAAAATATAGCGACAAATATTTTGTTATTAATTGAAAAATGTTAACTGACACATGTAACATACCAATTTGGCAAACTATCTTGGAAAAAGAAGAAAAAGCTTTTAATCACATTTCATGTAACATATCATCATTCAAGAGGGCAATATTTAAAATAGCATTACTTTAAATCATAATTTTTATAAAGTTATTTTCTTCCTGGTATATTATTTATAAACTTTGATTAAAATCAATTGAAAATATATGTAAAAACCTTGAGAAAGCATTAATTGGATTGACACTAATATTGACACACAGGCTAAGTACAGTCAAGATCAACACAAACAATATTATAAATTTCATTGTAACGATAAAAGGCTCAAATATTTAATTTAATTTTGTAATAAATATGAGTTATTTGAACTCACAATAACAAACTCTAAATTAACTCCATCACTATTAAAGAAAAGTTTAAAATAAGATAATATGAACAAAACTTTGAAAATACAAATATTCTATGAAATATTTTTTCTAGTAAGGCTTTTATAAAAGCTATCTTATGGCTATGTATAAACATTTAAAAAATGAATTAAGGTGTTAATTATTATATTAACAAAGTTAGCTAATTACGGAAAATAATGGACGAACGCTGTCACTTATTGCTCAATACCGACAGTCGCATGTAAAACGTAAACAGGTTCAGAGTTTAGCTATATGTGAAAATTAGCAGTGGCTATTCACCACATAGCGATTAAAGTTGTAAAACGGCAATTAAAAAATTGTCATTGTTTACCACCTCTGCTTTCAGGTAACACATTCCATGGCAATCCTTGAGCGACTAATTTTGCGATTTCCCCCCCCCCTAAAGGTGAAAATAAGCAGTCGCCAGTTGTCGATTAAACTTTAAAAACAGGCGATTAAAAATGTGGAAAGCACAGGCCAAATGCAGGATTTCCCAATTACCATTTTCCCCTAAATTTCAAGATTTTCCAGCGTCCATTCGACGAAATTCATAATTTTTATGCGCCCGTTCGAAGAAATTCATGGCTTTTACGCACCCGTTTGAAGAAATTTACGATTTTCCGTGCATAACCGATGAAATTCATGATTTTTACGCGGCGTTCCATAAAATTCATGATTTTTATGCGTTTGATCGACGAAATTCAGGATTTTTACACTACCGAATGACGAAATTTGATTTTTACGTAGCCAATCGACAAAATTCATTATTTCTCTCCGGCCGATCGACGAAATTCATTATTTTTACGCACATGATCGACGAAATTCAAGATTTTTACACTCTCGAATGACGGAATTTGATTTTTACGTAGCCAATCGACGAAATACATGATTTTTACACGGCGATCGATAAAATTCATGATTTTTACGCGTTCGATCGACGAAGCTCATGATTTTTACACTGCCGAATGAAGAAATTTGATTTTTACGTAGCCGATCGAAAAAATTCATTATTTGTCTGCGCCCGATCGACAAAATTCATTATTTTTACGCACACCATCGACGAAATTCGTGGTTTTTACGCGCCTATCGATAAAATTCATGATTTTTACACGTTCGATCGACGAAATTCATGATTTTTACGTGCACGGTCGATAAAATTCATGATTTGTACATGCTCAATCGATAAAATTCATGATTTTTATGCGGTCGATCGAGAAATTCATGATTTTTACGATTTCGATCGACAAAATTCATTATTTTCACATGTTCGATCGACGAAATTCAAGATTTTTACAATCTCGAATGACGAAATTTGATTTTTACGTAGCCAATCAATGGAATACATGATTTTTACACGCCGATCGATAAAATTCATAATTTTTACGCACTCGATCGCTAAAAATCGTGATTTTTACACGCCCGATCGACGAGATTCGTGATTTTTATGCATTTGATCAATGAAATTCAGGATTTTTACACTCCCGAATGGCGAAGTTTTTTTACGTTGCCGATCGACAAAATTCATTACTTTTTCTGCGCACGATCGACAAACTTCATTATTTTTACGTGCACGATTGAAAAAATTCATGATTTTACACGCACTATCGACGAAATTCAGGATTTTTACACTCTTGAATGGTGAAATTTGCAATTTTTCTTCCGAAATTCAATTTGTGGGATTTTTTTTTTCGGTTAATGTGCGTGAAGTGTACACACACACATATATATATATATATATATATATATATAAGTTACTAACCGCTGTTGAATGAATTTCATGCATTCTAGAGATTGCTGCATTGTGAGTTTCGTGCATCCAGGAGTGTTTTTTTTTTTTTGGGGGGGGGGGGGTAATGAAGGCGAAGCGTACGTATATATATATATGTTACTAACTGCTGTTTGAATGAATTTCATGCATTCTCGAGATTGCTGCATGGTGAGTTTCATATATCCACGGGGTTTTTTTTTCAGTTAATGTATGCGAAGCATACATATATATGTTACTAACTGCTGTTAGAATGAATTTTATGCATTCTAGAGATTGTTGCATGGTGAGTTTCATGCATCCAGGGGTTTTTTTTTCAGTTAATGTTCGGTTAATGTACCTGCTTAATCCGGTAATGGATAATTGCATACCCCGCTTATATAAGTGTTTTCGAGGTTTCCTCTGATAATGGGATCCAGGATAATGGATATTTAGGGCCATGTTGCCTGCAAGTTTGGTGTAAATGTATCACTTGTACGTGCCACACCATTCGAAACAAGCTAAATTCTGCAGCAAAGGCTGTGAAATGTGAGAAGAATTTGTAAATACATTTGGTATTTAAATACGATGTAAATTATAAAGTATAAACATCAAATGTTAATAAAATGGTCTTTTTTTAATTTAAACCTTATTTGCACCATAATTGTATGCAAGATAAAATTGGAAGGACAAATCAGGATGCAGGTAAGAGTAATTTTTGTAAATTTTAGCATTTTTTTAGAGAAACAGAAAAGCATATATTTGTTTTGCTTTTAATATGAATTTTATGCAGTTATTTTTTATTAGCTGTAACGTATGTAATACATTTTATTTCATAGTAAATGGTATATAATTTAGAAATTTACATATATATATATCTCTTTTCATATAATTTATTTTAAATATTCAAAATTATATAAATATTCAAGGCACATATAGATACTTTCTTTAAGAGATGAAAAAATATTAAAATTTGAAATTTACATTGTGGAAAAATTAGTTTCAATTAAAATTAATTTTTGCATTTAAATTTCGTGTAGGGGAGACCGGTACACACTGGACCTATGGGCACAGTGGACCACCACTTAATATTTTATTTATTTAAACTTTTTTAAAGCTTATCTTATATCCTAATAGACAACAGCACTGCACTGATTATTTATAGCCTTCAGAAAATATGTTTAGCTCAGATTGAACTATTTTATCCTGATTGGTTGTTTTGAGCTTCTAAAAGTAAAATTTTTCATCATTATATTTCAATTTTTTTATTAATTAAAGGTTGTAGATAAATAAAATAAAACACCTTTTTTGTAAAGCTAAGATACTTGTTTTTATTTAACTTTAAAGTTAATATGTTTAAAAGGAAGCTATAAACAATATTAATACGATTATTTATTGAACTTCAACATGAGTCACAGTGGACCACCCACTCCTGGGGCACAGTGGTCCACAATCCACTCTGCTCCTGTAATGCAGAATGTTCAAAATATTTCATAATTGCTTATTTACTATAAAGAAATATTGTTTAAAAGTAGTTATTTAACTGTAAAATAAAGTAAACAAAGAAAAATGACAATTTATTTAATATAGTAAGAAATATTTTGTTTTGTATTTACTGCCTTTGATAAATATAACTGTAGTCTAAATTGGTGATTATTCTATTCAAGTAAGATTCATGAGATGCAAACTGAATGGAAATCAGTTTATTTTTCTCGAAACTGTAGATGAATCTATTGTTGATGTCAATGATTTCATAATATTGCTCCCAGACCCAAAAGTATTTCAGGAAAGTTCCAGGCTCAATCTTACTCATAAGTATTTTGGAATTTCATTTGCAAATTTTAATGTTCGCTGATTGTTTTGTACTTAAGTAATAACTTCAACTAAATTGCAATTGTTCCTGTATTAATCTGTTATTATTTTCAAAATATAATTCATTTTGTTTTTGTTTCAAAATGTTACTCGTAAATTTATATTACTATGTTATTTTGCGGGTAAAGGGAAAATAAAAAAGACTTAGATTAATGAAAAATAGACTTATATTGTATTTCAGATAATACCTAATAGCGGTCCACTGTGCCCCAGAAGTGGGGCATTGTGGTCCACTTTACGGATGCATATAATTTTTTTTTTAAATATATTGAAAAATATGTTATGAGAAAACTATGATAAATGTATAAAGGTTTAAGGAATATTCAAAAATATTTTTATGCAGATCGGTTGGTCCATTAAAGAGAAAAAAAAATTTCACTGAAAAAGTTGTCCGCTGTGTACCAGTCTCCCCTACATTTAATATTTAAAATTATCATGTAAATCATTATGACTTCATTATGAATTGCTTATGAGATTAAAAATTTGTAATCCCTTTCGCACAGTATATATATTCTCACAAGCTACAAAGAAAATCTTTTTTTTTTTTTTGGGGGGGGGGAGGCAGTAAGTACATATTGAATAATCGAAACAGTTGCAGCAATTAAAAAAACAAGGATATTTTATAAAAATGTTTAAATGCTTGGGTAACAAAATTACAATGGACAAAGAAAAAGTTATGTCCACTCTGATTTAAATTCTTGTGCATCTATTTGCTTTATCAATTTGAAATTTCTGTAGAGGATTGAAAAGATATGCCATTATATAAAGAATTATAATTTAATTTTTTAAAATTCATATACAATTATTTTTAATTGCAATTTTTATTGTTGCAATGGAATTACAAAATACACACTTTTAAATTATCAATTTTCTTCTTCACATTGAATTTATTTATAAAATTGCACTTTTTATTACAAAATTTTAAAAGTAAGATTTTAATTTTTTGCCAATAACCATGTGTCCTTGATTTCAAAGAAATTGCCCAGTAATGAAACTATTGAAAAAATAAAAACAATTAAATACCATAAAAAAATCATAACTTGAAGATTGAAGTACTATGATTATTATGAATACTTCACTCATCTTTCAATATTATTATTTTGAGTAAAGTCGTTCATACAATTTCTTGAATTCTTTCATTTCTCAAAATGTAACCATAATAATTGAATAAGTCAGCCATGATCAAAAAATATTTTTCAGTGATGATTAATCGTTGCATGCATGATATATTTTATGCACAGATTGCATATAAATTGAGATATGAAAAAAAAATATTTAATTAGATTTTAGTGCTGATATTTTCATACAGAAAAATTAATATTTTATATATATACATATTTTGTAATAAATTCCTAAAAGGCTGCAGTGAAACTGCAAAAAAAATGCAGTTGAAAGACTGCAGTGATTTGGCACAAATCATTGCAGTTTTTTTTAAGTCGACATAACTCCACATTTACTGCAGTAAGTGTGTAGTTAAAATGCAGTTGGAAGTCTGCGGTGATTTGGCACAAATCCCTACAGTTTTTTTGAAGTCGACATAACTACAAATTTACTGCAGTAAGTGTGTAGTTAAAATGCAGTTGGAAGATTGCGGTGATTTGGCACATATCCCTGCAGTTTTTTTAAGTCAACATAACTACAAATATACTGCAGTAAATTCGTAGTTATGTCGACTTCAAAAAAACTGCAGGGATTTGTGCCAAATCACCGCAGTTTTCCAACTGCATTTTTTTTTTGTAGTTTCACTGCAGTTCATTTTTAGCTGGATAATTATAGTGAAACCTAAGATAATTGTAATATACACGAAAAGTAATAATACTTCGGAAATTACCCAGCCAATATAACCCATTCCTGCAAATAATCTTTCAAAAGAAAGCTAAATTGGATAAAAATACTGAAAAGGTTTATGTAATTCCATCCAAATAAAGTATCAATAATTGTCATTGGATTATGATATTAGCATTAAATTTTGACTATGCAAATCAAGGCATGAAAAAGCTAAGTGCATTTCACATTAGATATATACATTCAAAACATGATTTTATTGTTTACTAACTCAAAGCACTATTTTATGTCTCCGAACTTAGTCGAAAGAGATTTCAAATATGCAAATGATTGGTCACTTCAGTGTACAGTAGAGAACAATGACAAGTTATTACGTGCTATATAGACGGGCTATATAGACGACATTAACGTTATAAAAACAATATTAGGCTTCTAGAACTGTATCCGAAAGGCTACAGCTAAGCAATTAAGTTTAAAGCATAACACCAATTTTTTGACACCAGCAAACTGTTTAGAAATGACGCAATGAAGAAGGTTTTTCTGTCAGAAAGATGAGGGCATGCATTTCATTGTCTTCATGTTAAAAATAGTTTTACAACAGAATAAAAGAACATGAAAACTACAACAAGTCGGAAATTGTACGTTAAACGTGACAAATTAGGTGCGTTCGTTTCGTGCTATAACTAGTTTTACAATGTAAAAAAAAAATCATCGTTATTATTTCAGTGAAATAAAGTATATCGTCTGCTATGAACGAAATCAGGATGCCTTTTTTTTCTTGTTACGTATGCCATGTTTACAGATGCGAATTTTTTTTTCAACACCAGACGGAGCTGTAAATTCACCATGGAGAGATCTCCGAATGATTTGCGAATGATTAATATTTCTATGACTCACGATAAATGAATATTTTGTGTATTTACTTTAATGGATTGAGATATTCGGCTGTTAACTTAATTTTCACTGAAGTTATCTCAGAATCTATACATTTTAATGTAACTCATCTCTCAAGCAGACCATTTTTTTGAACGATCTTTCTAAAAGTGTAACTTTTATGCAATTTTATTCAAAAAAATAATTTGGAATAAAAAGGGGAGCTTTGGCATATGGAAAAAGACGATGTTAGCCCGTATTTGTTTTCCTCAGTCCCATGACTTGCGCTTTTATATTATATAGATTACGTATGATAAGATTTAATAGAATAAAATAAAACTTTTATTAATATATTTTTAAGTTTTGATTCGATTTATTAAAAAATTGAAATGACTCAACAAAATTCTGCGACGATTCTATATATTAAATTTCAAACCATTCGGTTGGGAAGTTTTTGCGCTGTTATATGCCAACAGACGGACAGACGGACGGACGTGCTTGACGACGACTATAGGTGCTACGTATTTATATAATTACGAACGCACCTAATAAAGAAGGATTGTGCTATCTTTGGTGATGAGTTGAGTCTTAGTTTAATATCTGACTGGGAGCGTTGTCAGTGTTAACCACTTAATTGTTTTCCTCGAACTGAGTTCGAGCAAGAAGTGTTTGCTTGTTTCGTTACTAAAAGCTTTTGGTAACCACTAATTTTTAATTGCAATCTTCGCTTTATTAAATGGTAGACATTTTTCGATTATATAAGACAAATGTTTTAGTGCGGGAAAAGTGGTGCATTATCCCTATTTTTAGCTTATAGTGTCAAACACTCCCCAGCAGTTAAAAGATTAATGCTTTCTGACGTCTTGTTAAACCAATCCAGAAGGCAAAGGAAGGCCACCTTTTAAATATACATGTACACTTAATATTTTTTCTGCTGATAATTCCCTTTCTAAAGAATTCCTGAGACTATTTAAAATCTGCAGCAATAAATAAATGTTCAAATCTTTCTATTATTGACAAAGCTGGGAAAAATTTCTCACTTTTTTGAGTAGTTTTTTTTTATTTTTGTCCCTTTGAAAATGACTGTCACTGATAAAAACGTTTTCTCCACTTTCCCCTGACAGACAACAACATTGAATACTAATGAGGCATAGTCACGTTATGAATAAGGTTCTGGAGTATCCCGTCCCACATCTCCAGAAAATCTATTTCTAGCTTTCGAACTGTTTGTGGTGACAATAGGCGGAACCAATTTTTCTGCTCCCGTCTGCCCAGCTGTGTTAGCAAAAGTTACGCTAGCTTCAGAGTAACTGATAGATCCCAAATATGTTCTATTGAGAAAAATCAAGGTAAATATGCAGGCCAAATCATTTGTATACTCCTTTAGTCGTTAAGTTCCCAGCCTAGCGTGACTTAGCCTGCCGTTTTCGCCATTAAAATAAAATTATATCCGATTGACCCAGCATAAGGGGATACAGAAGGTTCAAGAATCTCATCTCTATTCCGCTGATCATTTTCTAATAACGTGTTTGTCGGTGCGACCATTAATGGAGATATTAGCCCAGACTACCACGCCACCTCCACCAAATCTCATACTTTCTTCAAGAATACAGAGTATAATTTTCACTCCAGATGAAAAGTCGTCTATTATCAGAATGAACTGTATAAAGGATCCGTCTCAGAAAATGACATTGCTCAATGCATGTCTTCTCCAATTGTTATGCGGGCATGACGATGATGTGCTGTTAATGAAACACATATCACGTGTCTACAATCATCCAGATATACAACATGCTATCGATTTCAAACAATTTGACTCGAAACCCTGATATACAAGTAGCTGAGTGAAAATGTTGTTGAAGAAAATTGGGATTTATATTTCGGTGTGCCCTGGCTGTTAGTTTTAAACATGTTAGGTGTTGATGCCTGTCTATGATCTTGTCCTGGACTTCGGTACGTATTTCCAGTAGGATGCCACAATAAGACGATGGCGACATACGAGAAATAAAATTTGATTGGTGTAGAACATTTTAGACAAAAACGAATAGTCAAACTTCCTAGTGAGGTCTGCCATTATTGCAAATGTAATGTCTTTCTCACTCCTATAATCGAACTCATCCTAGGGAGTATCGCCAAGATATGGAATGTGGATTTCTATAGTTTGAACAAAAATTTAGTCTAGGTATGCGTCCTGTACAAATGTCGCCACTGTCTTATAGATTCAACCTAATGATTCCAGATCTTGAGTATCACACTTTGATTTAATCCCATGCCTTCCTCAACTACAACTTGTGTTTGACCGGCTTCTAAGCGTCCAGTAATTCCCCAGACTTCTAATTCGTAACAAACAAAATATACATATTCTAATATTTAAAAATGTGTAACATTTGCATGTTTATATCTTTCCTATTATTTTCTTAAAATAAATTTAGATTATAAAGTTTTTCACTGAAAACTTTCAATATTATTTAAGTTATTTAAGCAATATCTTATAAAGTAAGAAAAATGCAATTTTGAAATTTCAAATTGAGAAGATAATAGGAGAAACTTATGTTTTTAATTTATGTATAACGTCATTCTCTTTGTTCTGAATAAAAACTGGAGTGATAGATAAGGAATGTAGCTTACACCTACAAGGGTTTGTACTTTTTCAAAACCAAGAGCATTATAAAACAATAAATAAAACACACGTCCCCAATTTCACATATTTGCTCAATTTTTATATATCAAAGGATTGTGTCGCATTATTATACGCATGCAGAAAACTATTAATAGACTAATAATAAAGCAACCGAATACCACTCATTATATTTACGTAATCAGACAGTGAAATCTTCCATTACAATACAAAGCCTAAGTACCGGCATTCAATTTTAGTGCAATATTACACAGAGTATCTTTTTAAGCGTTCTGTAATACACTCTAAATTTTTCTGTTGAATGAGTTTACAACTTGGCCTTTTCCCTAAATTGTACCTGTATATACTAATAACTTGGCGTCTCTATAATTTATCAACATACACCAAACATACTCTGCAGATGTTTCGTAATGACATTTTCATAATTAACATACAGGAACAATTTTTGAAATATGGGTTTATGTATTAGGTGCAGCTGCGAATCACTAATATTTTGAACCAGTTGTAAGAGACCAAATACATTAGATGATTTTCACTTGAAAAGGACACTGGAGTCAAAATCAATATGTATAGTATAATGATAAATAATTCAATGTACTTCCAATACATTTGACGTCTATCACAATAGCCGACACCTATTTAACATCATAGAAAACTATACTTGAAATATTCATTATTGAAATTCTTTTATTTCTCCTGTCTTATTACAGGATTAAAGGAACATATATTTTTGTTTTACACACAACTATACATACAAACACATGTTTTGTCATACAAATACAGTAAATATCTTAAAATTTCTAAATGTAGATCACAAAAATACTAAATGTAGATCAATTTAATGTAAAAAGGATTGTATTATTAGGGAATTGGGGGTAAATTTATCTGTTATTTCTTTATTTATTCTGCGATAATTACAAAATCTCAAAAGAAATCTTATGTAGATAATATAAATGTTCGTACTCGTCATTAAAAACATTTTTATTCAGTTTAGATTGTCTTCCTAAATTTCACGTTCTTTTTTTTATAGAAATAAAATATTTGAAGTTAGAATAAAATTACTTTTATTGTTGAGTTTCCTAAGAATAAAGAAGAAAAACTTGCAAATAATTTACTTCGAGTGAGTTTAGATATATATTTTTATTTTCGTTAAGAAATAAATGCCTTATTTATGTGTAATTTACACTTTTAACAGAAATTTTAGAATGGTTTTTGAGATAAAGTTGTAAAAAAAAGAAGTATTTATAAACGCGTTTTACAAATGCAAACATTAAAAGGTGATTTGTGAAGAGAAAATTTTCTGAAGTGAAGCAATAACACAGTAATGTAGAAATTAAATAAAGTAATTTATTTAATTTCTACAGAACATGACTGTTTTAGTTTTATATGTTAAAAAAGCAAACAGTCGCATGCTGAAGATCATTAAAAACAGTGTTATGGTTAATTAATTTTAAATCGCTTTGGTGTAATTATTCTATGGTCGAAAATTAAATTGGGTCATTTTTCAAAAACTAAAATTTAAGGCTTTTTTAAAAAATAGTTTTTGTTTGAGAAAGAATAATGAAGTGGAATAATTCTTACCGGTATGCGTAAGAACTTTTGAAAAAAAGGAGACGTACGCATTGCATTGACATTTGGCTAACGATAAGTTGAATATTTTTTTTCCTTTTTACTACGATGTTTGGATTGTTTTAATATACTAATTTAAGATGCAAGGTCATTGTGCTTAAATGCAATGCGATTTATCACAAGTTTGACACACATACTTATTTCGATTTTATAAAAATGCCAAATGAAAGCAAAAAAGAATTAATTATGCTTTTAAATCAAAACTAATTTATTTCGAAAAAATTTAATTATTATCTGTAATCTAAGCAAGTATATATCATTGTCACATTTGGGTCATTTTCGTCGCATTTACTGTACTTAATACTTAAATAAGATGACTGAAGCACCCAAAGGGGACAGTGCAATTTACCCATATCAGTTCATTTTAATTTTATTAATTTTGTTGTTACCAGTTTTTTAATTATTTAATACTCGATTATAAATAAATAATAAATCATTTAACATTCAAACTTTAAACACCTTTACCTTTCACAAGTAACAAACAAGATGTAATAAATGAATGACCAATAAAACATTAACTTCACCAAAACTAAGCTTATTACTGTATGTTCCACACATCTATGCCCTAAACTAATTTTTTTAAACTTAGAAATTAATGAAATCTGTTCCTGGAATTTAACAATTGTGGTAATGTCATACCTGCCATTTCTGGTTTTAGTTGATTTAAAAAGAAAAACAAATGGTGGATATATATGTATTTTATTCAGTTCAGAAAATGTTTTATCACACCGTGTTGGTGATATCCAACTTTTGTGAATCATTCAACACATTGTGATTATTTCGACTTATTTATCTATCTATATTATGTAGGACAAACGTGTCCGTGCGTAACGCTAACGTCATTTTGATGTTGGCAACACCAGACGATAAAATTTCACTTTTACTGTAATTTTTTTAACTTCTAAACATCACAAATTTTCAATTTTTACACCGTCGAATAGGGAAAAAATGCTCTTTCAAACGCAATTTGTTTGAATACTTTATCACAATTTACTCATTTTTTTATAATTTTTAAAATAATTTTCAAGCATTTTTTTAATCTATCTCTATTGCATGCAGACGATTACAAAAGATAAATCTGTTTGTGCTTAATAAAATATAAATTGTTCAGCATTTGTTTTTGGCTGATATGCCCAGAAAAGTATCGTTTTAATGAATTTCTAAATTTTATTTGAATACATAATCGCTATTTTTCATGTAAAAATGATTTTTGTTGTTGTTAGTGAGCATATTGAAATGTAAAAAAAATTATAAAAGTTTTCAATAATAATAAATAATAACAAAAGGTTTACACCTATATTCTGTAACCCGGGATGGATCCCCTAGTTTTAATAATAACAACTTTAACAATAGTAATTAGGAAAATTCAACCTTATCATTTAAGGGGATCGGAGTAAGAAATTGACAAGCAACATCTTTGGTGAAATAAATCTAACACTGCAATATGTTGCTTAATATTGTAAATTATAATTTTCAACATATAATTTGTTTCTAATTTCACTTGGGGGCAGCATATGTGACAAGTTTTGCTTATGCCCCCAATGAAGATAGCTAATTTACAAAAAAAACTTAATAGTAATATCATTAAAGTAATGCCATATTGTTATTCAGAATATCTCAAATGTTTCTAAAACATTGGCTAAAAAACTTTAGGTTATATATCTTGATTTGAGTACTTGATTAAATTTTCAAATTGAAATATCTCAGACGTTCAAAAATGTGGCTTGGCACTATCTTGCCCCGACCCCTTAAATTACATAGTGGCTAAACTTAATATTTTCATTAGCTTCTTCAATTAGCATTTTATCAGGTAAGATGAAATGCCTCCAAAATTCAATACTTTTATTGCACCATGTATTGCTGAGTAAGGAATATTATATTTCTTAATGTCATGATGTCGGTCGACAAATCTAGGATCTTTTTGAAGCTCTCTTAAGCATTTTATTAGCTAGAAATTACATCGGGAAAGAAAATAAGAAAATAGTAATGGAATTGGATAAAATATTTCAAGTTTATCTATACTAATAAAATAAAGTTTCGCTCCAGTGTCCGTATCATAAAACGATCCACTTGTGCACAACTCCCGATGAAGATGCTCAAAAGTTCAGCGATCTAGCAGATTACTACCCGGGAATCGCTCCTTTGAGCAGCCGCTCCATTTCCTTGCACAGCCCCACACATGAAATGCATGTCGCCCTGTTCTGCATTAGTGTAACGATGCATGTTGTTCGAAATCCGTGCGGGAATGGTGATTCAAGCTAGCGAAACGCTTTTATCCGCCGAACTCAACGGCGCCATCTACTTCCTCAACGCTGTATTTCCGCACCCACATTCCTATACGAAATCTGCTTATTTAGGTCCCCTCTACCTGCCTTGACATCTTTGACGTAGTGTGTGTGTGTGTCTGTCAACGATGGCTAGCGAAACCTATGGTAAATATGTAACATGTATATAGGGTAAGTATGTAATATGTATTGGCATGTATCAATAATAATATTATTTACAATAATGGTTTAAATAAAACAGTACGTTAAAGTTATATGGTGATATACGTGAGAAGCTTTACATTGCTAAGTGTTTGTATACTTCAAAATTAAAAGTCAAAAAGTGCATTCCAATATATCTCTGCAGGCACTACTTCAAAAATGCAGGAATTACTTCAAAAAGTATTTCTTGAAAAGTCCTCCCTGACGATGCCTCTCCTATGGCAATATTATGGCTGGGTTTATGTCCTCCCCCGCCCTTGGTTTTTTGTGTTAAAAATACTCAATTTCTTTTGTTTTTGTAAATAAAAAAATCGTGCCTCACCCCCTCCCCGTTTTGTTTGTCAAATGTTTAAATGCTTTGTTTTTTGTAATTAGAGAAAATTAGTGCCCTCGCCCCCTAGTTTTGTTAAAAGTAAAATGATTTGGTTTTAATAAATAAATAGAGAAATGTGTGCTTCTCTTTCCCCCATTTTTGTGTTAAATTAATGTTTTTTTATAGTAGTGAAATAAATTGATAGCCATTGTTCTGAATGGTTATAAAAGGTAGAAATTTTAGCGCCATTCCAAGCAGCTCTGTTGCGATTCAATATTACTAGTTTAATATGTATTATGGTTTATAGCCTGTGAACAGGCCATTAAAAGGGAAATTGTTCGTCTTTTTCCCAAGATAAAATGTTCACATACACAGTTTAAATATTATATGTTAAGCTTGGTTTTTCCATTTTTCACTTGCAAAATTTTAAAGGCCCACACGCACAGTTTTATAACTCTCTATTTAAGCACAGAGCGATGCGATGTCCTTTGTCAGCTAAGGGCATGTTGCAATAAATATTTCCCAGCTAAGAGGCATTTAACAGGGTTTCGCTTGGCGTAAACATATCTCTGGGAAAAGAAATGTTATATGTGGCAATTATCAGTCAGCTGAAGGATTTTTGTTCACAAGAGTAAAGGCATTTTATTCTGTTTTGAGGAATTGGATAGAAACAGATGACCTAAGTCATAAACAGTGTAGAGGAGGAGATTAGAAGGTGAAAAACTGTTCGGAGCTCTAGCAACAGGTCAGTAAGCAATCGGTGTTGCAATATTTCGTGGGTTGTGTTGGGTCTCATTTGACTGGAAGGGGGTAGTAAGTAGAAGAGGAGGCCTCTTTCGAGATTATGTTTCAAAAAAATTAGAGAGAATGAAAATAGGAGTAGAAATGAGGAGTTCAAAAATTGCTGAAGTCTGAGGATCTGGAGGTAAGATCAAGCCGTGCGGTGTTGAGATGCAACAGCGGTAAAAGAAAAAAATCATACGGCACTCTTTCGGGAGCCTAAAGAACAAAGGGATTACCGGGCAGTACGAGTGTAGCCGTGTTTTAGAACTGAATCCGTGCCCCCGTTTTGGTAGATGGATGAATAATCCTCATAGGCGCATCTTTGGTATTATCCTGCAAAAGAAAGATCTACAGTTTGTATTGTGATATACGTAACGTGGATATATACAAATGGCAGGACGCTGTTGGAATTTTCAGGTAGGAGCAGGCGAGATATTCGCCGATGGAGAGATCAGCGTTTAGACGATAATTGAAGGGGTCGGGGCAAAAAAGTGCGAAGCCACATTTTTGATAAAATAAATCTAGCACTGTAATCTGTTGCTTAATATTGTAAATTATAATATCCATCATATAATTTGTTTCTAATGTCACTTAGAGGCAGCCTATGTGACAGGTTTCGATGTTTATGCCCCAATGAAGATATCTAATTTACAAAAAACGTAATAGTAATATCATTAAAGAAATACCATATTGTTACTCAGAATATCTCAAATGTTACTAAGACATTGGCGAAAAAAACTTAGGTTATATATCTTGATTTGAGAATTTGGTTTAAATTTTCAAATTGAAATATCTCAGAAGTTTAAAAGTGTGGCTTGGCACTCTTTTGCCCCGACCCCCTCAGTTCACCGAGGCCCATGGGGATTTAGCGTCGATGACACGGTGGACGGAAATTGACGACAGGAGTCCAATGACGGAGAGTATAACGCATAGGTGATGAATTCGCATATGATTTTAATGATTAAAAGTGTGGGGATTACAACTCCCCTTTTGTTTCGTGGAAAGTGACATCTGTAGATACCACAAGGAGGTGTGGTGAGTTGATTTCCGAATATTTCTTTCATGCTTTGCTAATTAACAATATTATGATATATTTACATGCTACTGTATATTTCATAGGAGTTTATGTAATTTAATTTTATGGTACGAAACTGTTTGGAAACACTGTGCTAAGGTTTTGCAGTCAGAACATCTGGTGTATTGTTATATGTGTCTAAATTCGTTTTTCTTAATAATATTTATTTGAATCAAGAAATATATCAATTGTTCATATCTTGTTTTGTTCGTTTCAAACTTTGATTTTCTGTTTAAATAATATTCTTACCTAAAAATAAATTTAAGTAAATGGCTGCATGTTTAGATACTTTTAGGTAAAAAAAATCAATCAGTATTTGAGGGATAATATTAAAATTTCTACATTACATTTTCTCGTGTAATTAACAACACATTTTTTGTAATAGGAGTTATAATTATTTAGAATAATTAAAAATATATTTCTCCAGGAAATGATTTCATCTCTTATAAAACTAAAAATTAAACTAAAGTGAATTTTGTAGCATTGCCTTCGTTTTTCCTCCTTTTTGGAAAATCTTTTTTTTCCTCGGTTAATTGCAGTTAAAACAGAATTAATGATAGTTAAATTTCATAAACACAACGTATATATAATTAAATGAAAAAAAATAATGGCCACTATACGTTAATTGGCTGCTTCTCTGGATTTTGGCAAATTATATTATTGTATTCGCACCTTTTTTCGATTTCCTTTAGCTCAAAATTATCTTTGAACACAATGATACGAGTAGTCAATATCTCCATGAAATATAGGGGTTTCTTTGTTTTTATTTATTTTCATTTCTTCCTTTGATATATTAAAAGTTATTTATATTATTATTAAGAATATAAATGTTTGCAAATTTTTAAGCCTGGAAGCAACTGTGTTTGATAAGTTTTTAATGGAAAGAGCCTGTTTATGCATTGAATTCAAATAAGTAAGAAACCCACGCAACAGCAACATTGATGGAAATATATTCTAAATTGGTCGTTATCTTTACACATACATAAAATTAAATCGATCCTCTCTATTAAAATTATTTTCACATTTTCACCAATTCATTTTCAGAAATAGTTCATTATACAGAATTTTAGAATTTTTTAAAACTTTAATTAAATATATAAAAATCTATCATATATTGCAGTGGGATCATTCTATATCCCTCCGCCTACCAGACGGGTCCAATGTACCCGACAGGTACATCCAAAAGGACTATTCGAAGCAGAATTTGCGTCATAAAATAAGGTAAAATTAAAGTAAATAAATAAGTTAAAAGTTTTAAATAAAAATTCTGCTGTGAAAGTTTTTTTCCAGGTTGAGTAAAATTTCTGTTAGTTCTAGAATAAAAGGTATTTTTTTTATCTCAACGTAATTTTATCTTTGTTATTTAAATTAAAATAAACTTTATCAGTGTTCGCTTTTATTTGGAGAGCCGGCTTTTAACCTACACTGTTAAAAAATTCGTTAATTCACGGTAAGTCTACTGGCAGCAAAGTTGCCGGACTTTTTCCGTTCCGTTAGTAGATTTTCCGTTTTGAGAGATAAAAGAAGGGAAAACTCCGTTTGAAGAATCGGTAACTTTCCTTCATGTATAAACTCGGTTTTAAAAAACTACATTTATTTTTGTGCTGCCATCTGTTGACTATTACGGGAGTATTTAATATTTGATACATTAAAGAATATTTTCTGGCCGACCTGAGGACGTTAGTACCTTGAACCAAGTGTTTTACCGTAAGATCAGCGGGCCCTTGCTAGATTAAGAGTTTGAAACGACGATACAAACTTTCTTCATATCGCGGCTTGGTACTTAAACAATTTGGAGTTCAGAAGGTAATTTTGAAGTTAATTGCGGGGATATTTCGTAATGAGATGATGTTTGAAAACTTTAGTATTAATAGAGGATAAAAACATGAATTATATATATTCTTAATTTGGTTGTTAGATGTAAATTATGAATATTGTATTTTGAGTTAAATTCGATAAACAATGTTTGCTGTTTTGAGAAAATCGACTTTTAATCAATTATTACGTATTTTTTAAATGTGTTCGCTTAGAATATATTTTACATGCGAGCGATTTTTATAACTTTCAAAAAAATATTGCGAATAATTTGAAAGGAATGAGAAAATTATTTGTTATTCTTTTAAATTCGAAAGCATTATTTTTGTTTGTTGCATTTTTGAGTAAAATCGATTTTCCCCCCTTAATTTAACTATTATATATATAGTTAATCTGTTTGTTTAGAATTATATTTTAAGTGCGAATATTTTTTTATAACTTTAAAAAATGAATTGTAAATAATTTTAAAAGAATGGAATAATTAATTGTTGCTTTTTTAAATTCGGAAGCACTATTATTTGTTGTTGTTGTTTTAAAAAAACTTGAAATTTTAATTTATTGAATTTTTAGTTTTTCTGTGAAGCAACATGTCAGGTTTTGAAACATTGAAAATAAATATGCAGCAGATAACGGAATATATCCGTTGGCTACTTTCTTCTCCATCCGTTCCGTTGTTTTCAGGAAATATGAAGAAATTTTCTGTTTTTAACGGAAAATGCCCTTTTGTCGTGAAAAGGGACTTTTTCCGTGAAATTCAGGAACAAAATACCCGTGAATTTCAGATTATTTTTAACAGTGTAGTTGTATCATTTTTTCTAGTTCAAGTCGTAATACCAGCATTTAAATACAGGGTGAAGACAAATTAGCTAGGCAATTTCGTAACTGATTAATTTGCGAAATATTAAATGTAAACTACCAATAAACTGACAAAATACTACGAGTGGTCATTTTGAAGTAAGCATCGTTTTGATATTGAAAAGGGCCGTTTGTTTAACAATTTTATTTCTACATGGAAACATGGACCTTAATCAGCTTTTCATCATAATTTAAGCCAGTATTAAAACACTTACAGTATCATACGACCAGCGTTTGTATCTCTCATAGAAAAATGTCGTCTGCTGTGTTAACCACTGAACCATCGTCGTTTCGATATTCTACGCTGACCATCAAGGTGCTTCTTTAAGTGCAGGAACAAGTGGAAGTCATATAGCGCTAGTTCAGGATTAAACTCAGGATTTCATAGCGTCATAAGATTCAACTTCATCACCCTCCATATAGCCATGAAGTAGCGCTTTTAGAATTCAGGGTAAGTGATTTGAGAAGTATACAGGGTGATTCATAAAAGATGGGCAGAACTTTAAGGGGTTATAGTACACTTAAAGACAAATAATATTAAATAGGAGACTAAGGGTCCCAGACGTATTCCCAAGGAGATAGGGGGCATTAAAGTTTAGGGTCCGAAATTTCAAATGATTATAAAACATGGAAAAATTGGTCGATTCGTTTGCGGTTTTTGCAAAAAATTTTCTTTATGCCAGTATTTTCTTGAAATAAAATTTTAAAGTTCAATTTCAAAAAATGCCGATAGGGGGCGCTTTAGACTTTGGAGTAACAAACAACTATTTTTTAACGTTATTTTTTGTATTTCTTTAAATGATTTCGAAAGCTTAGACTTAAACTTAAATTTTGATCTAAAAATCTGAGTCCTAACGAGTAGTTAAGTAGCGTAAACTGAAATTTGAAATTTGAAACCCTTCTCCCCCCAGAACAAAAATCAGTTATTCCCGATCTTTGTGTCGTAGATTAGGCTCTAACTACTGCCGCGTTTTGCTAAAATTATTCTTTATGTCAGTATTTTCTTGAAAATAAATTTTAAAGAAAATTTTCAAAAAATTCCGATAGAGGGCGCTTTAGACTTTGGAGTAACGAACAACTATTTTATACCGTTATTTTTTGTGTCTCATTAAATGCTTTCTAAAGCTTAGACTTAAATTTTCAGCCCAAAATCTGAATCGTTAGACGTGGTTAAGTTTCTGGGGAGAGGGGTTTGAAATTTCTACTCCTGAGCACAGTTCAGTTTACCATGTCCACACATTGTGTGCTGTGATACGAGGTAAAAAGACACAAATTAGGATTATGTTACCAAAGCATATTTATTAACATGTAATCACAATAAATGTTCAAAATTGTGACCACCAGAGGTTATGCACGCAGAACAACGGCGACGAATGGAACGGCGAACATTCGCGAAAACATCAGGCTTTTCGAGCACTTCCCCTACAGCGGCGGAAAGTCTGGCGACCAGTTCCTCGGGGGATTCAATGGGTGTCTCATACATAAGAGCCTTCAATCGTCCCCAAAAAAAGAAATCGAGGGGTGAAAGATCTGGCGAGCGAGCAGGCCAAGCAACAGGACCACCTCGACCAATCCATCTGTTCGGAAATGTGATGTCCAGATAGTTGCGGACGTCTCGTACGTAATGGGCTGGCGCTCCATCGTGCTGGAACCACATGACCCGCCGGATGCGTGGAGGAACAACGTTTAACAGGTCTGGCAGCACATGTTGCAGAAATGTGAGGTATGTTTTACCGTTGAGGCGTTCAGGAAGAAGGTACGGTCCGATTAGGTGGTCTCCGAGGATTCCTGCCCAAACATTGATGGAAAAGCGTCTCTGATGAGCATGTGGATACGTAGCATGTGGATTGACATCCGCCCATACATGTGCATTGTGTGTGTTAAATGTACCTTCACGTGTGAAGGTACATTCATCGGTGAAAAGCACAGTTCGTCCAAAATGTGGATTTAGCGCGTTCTGCTGCAGAAACCAGCGGGCGAATTCAATACGATTTGGATAATCCCCTGGAGACAGTTTCTGGACTCGTTGCACATGAAACGGGAGCAAATGTTCATCCTTCAGTACCCTCCAAGTCGTGGACTGTGAGGTATCCACCTGGCTAGCTACTGTTCGTGTACTTGTACTTGGCTGCGCCGCTACTACATCCAGAATGGCTTCTGCAACAACTACTGATTCGTCCTTTTTTGCACGACCTGCATTCGACCGGGAAGCGAGAAATGATCCCGTCTCACACAACTGTCTGTGCAAGCGCTCGAAAGTTTTGCGGTTAGGCAACCGCCTGTTAGGAAATCGCTCTCCGTACATTCGTTGTGCCTCTGCACCATTTCCATCTGCCGCTCCGTAAATTAAATGCATCTCAGCCTTTTCCTTATTCGTGAAGGGCACCATCTTCCGATTCATTACTACAGCGACTTACACTTGACTCACCGTTCAGTGGTTTTTATGCCTGAATCGTGTCGAAATTTTGCATACGTGTTCTTCTTCTTCCCCATTTGACATTTGCATACTTTCTGTTTCCTTCTTCACCCGGTGACTAGCGTCAGGAATGGAGCTTTAACGTTTGCATGAGCGACGTTTCCAACTGTGCCAGTGCCTTTATGAGTGAATTCCGACTATGCAGTCCTTGACGAAAGTTGTATTTTTGCCTCGTATCACAGCACAGAATCGTTGGGCATGGTTAATTAGTGCAAACTGAACTATGTTCAGAAGTTGAAATTTGAACCCCCTCCCCTCGCTACTGAACCACGCTCAGCGATTCAGATTTTGAGCTGAAAATTTAAGTTTAAGTCTAAGCTTTAGAAAGCATTTAATGAGACACAAAAAATAACGGTATAAAATAGTTGTTCGTTACTCCAAAGTCTAAAGCGCCCTCTATCGGAATTTTTTGAAAATTTTCTTTAAAATTTATTTTCAAGAAAATACTGACATAAAGAATAATTTTAGCAAAACGCGGCAGTAGTTAGAGCCTAATCTACGACACAAAGATCGGGAATAACTGATTTTTGTTCTGGGGGGAGAAGGGTTTCAAATTTCAAATTTCAGTTTACGCTACTTAACTACTCGTTAGGACTCAGATTTTTAGATCAAAATTTAAGTTTAAGTCTAAGCTTTCGAAATCATTTAAAGAAATACAAAAAATAACGTTAAAAAATAGTTGTTTGTTACTCCAAAGTCTAAAGCGCCCCCTATCGGCATTTTTTGAAATTGAACTTTAAAATTTTATTTCAAGAAAATACTGGCATAAAGAAAATTTTTTGCAAAAACCGCAAACGAATCGACCAATTTTTCCATGTTTTATAATCATTTGAAATTTCGGACCCTAAACTTTAATGCCCCCTATCTCCTTGGGAATACGTCTGGGACCCTTAGTCTCCTATTTAATATTATTTGTCTTTAAGTGTACTATAACCCCTTAAAGTTCTGCCCATCTTTTATGAATCACCCTGTATATTCAGTCAGTGATATACAGGGTGATTATAAAAAAAAACTATCCCTATATATGAGCCCCTAGCTATCATACCGTTCACAGAAAGTGAATGAAATTTGCTTTAAAGTATTTTGAAGTATGCGCTCAAGAATCATATGAAAAACAACAGTTAAATTCTAATAATTACGGTTACAGTGGCAAAATTTCGAAAATTTGAAATGGCAACACCTACTTTATTTTTCGAAATGTGATCTTCATAGTGAAAAACCATAAGAAGCGTTGGAACGGTACCCGTAGCAGGAAAATTGCCATCGCTAGACAGACTAAGAAGAAAACAGAAAAAACCTGAAGTGCTCACCAGAGCACGACTTTCTTTTCTAATAACATCACGTTTCACACTGTGTCTTCGGCACTGATCCAAGCTTTCTGAATTTCCCTCGAAATGAGAAGAAGAGACGCAGATTTCTGGTTCGGCGTAAGACGCCGTCATGAATGACGTCGTCGCACTAAGCAAAAGAAAAGGCACTGTGTGTGCCGCGTATCTTGCTTTCTTGCACTCTGAACAACATGCCGCTTACAGGGAAAGATCATGGGAAAATTGTAAAGATTTATTACGTGAACGGACAGAATGCCGCACAGGCATTGCGTACCTCAGAAACCATAAGCTACACCGAGGCACGTGTACTGTAAAAGCTGTATAGGACTTGATACGCAAATTTGAAGAAACTGGTTGCACATGCGATCTCGCCTTGAGCGACCTTCCATTCCTGTAGAAGCTGTTGCAGAAGCCCATGAAACGATAAGCGACGTTCCTCTCGCAAGTGCACGCGGTGTATCACGCGTTCTGCAGGTGCAAAATTCTACGGTCCGCAAGATTCTGTCGTTGTTCTCCACGTTTCCGTATCGGTTCCAGCGTATCCAGATGTTGCAAGCGGGTGATAAGAAACAACGGTTAGATTTTTCGAATGAATTCCTCATCCCGTATGACAAGGATGACAGCTGGCCTTTACGCATTCAGTAGACGAACGAGGTTCACTTCTGGTTGACTGGTAACGTTAATTTGGAGGACTGTATGCACTGGACAAACAATATTATTCACGATGTAGTTGCACTTCCATTACACAAAAAAAAGTGACAAAGTGGGGCGGTATAACAAGAACCTTCATTCTCGGTGCTTACTTTTTTGAAGAGGATACTGCCGCAAGTGCCGAAACGTGTGCGGTAACGAGTGCTCGCTATCTAGAAATGTTCACTAATTATGTAATCCCCAATTTGCAACAGCAAAATGTCCTATCTGACGTCATGTGGTTGCAAGATGGCGCTCTCCCACATGTGGTATCTTCTGTCAAACGTTTTTCAACACAACGGTTTGGTGACAGAGTTATTTCCCGCCATTTCACGTTTCTGTGGCCGCGATGGTTCCCCGATCTCACTCCAATCGATTTCAGACTGCTGGGATACCTGAAATCCGAAGTGTTTTCATTTAATCCGCAAACTGAGTCTGATGTGAAAGATTCCATCTGACGTCAGGTTCAACACATTCATTTTGCGATGGTACGTGCTTCAGTGCTATCCACCATCCTCCGGTGCAAAGTGTCATCGTGTGTGAAGGAGCGCACGTGGAAAAGTTGTGAAATACAATAAAATGTTTTGCTTTCTGCTGCTTCCCTGTCCTTATTGGTTGTTTTCACTTTTCTTCTTACTCTGTCTAGCACCGGTGATTTTTGTGATACAGGTACCGTTCCAACGCTTTTCATGGTTTTTCACTATGAAGATCAAATTCCATTTGAAAAAGTAGGTGTTGCCGTTAGAAAATTTCGACATTTTGTCACTGTTAAATGGAACTGTTTCAGTTTAACTCTTATGATTCTTGAGTGCATACCACAAATACTTTAAACCAAAATTTCATTCAGTTTCTGTGAACGGTATAGTAGCTAGTCGCCCATATATAGGGATAGTTTTTTTATTATCACCCTATATTTTGTTTTATTATTATTTATTAACGCAGTGGATTTAATATCATAAATTTTAATTTTAAATAACCAAAATTGGTTTAGTATACAGTTAATGAATATCTACGTTTTTTTTTATATTATTTATTCTTACAATGTTATGTTCATGTGTATATTGTGTTGAAGACGTTTCAAATTTTTTGAAAGATTTATGGTACTTTAGGATAATATTTAGATTTTACAGAAAACTACCTATAAATTCAATCATAATGGAAAATATTAATAAACAGATAAATTATAATGACAAAATTACCAGTATAAAAAATATTATTAAATTCCTAACTGGAGAATAACTCTTCAACTCTTGAAAAGTTGGAGGTATATAATAGACAGGTGCAGAATATTGTTAACGAATTAAATAAAATCCATGAGAACGCTGTTCTTCAGAGTTTTTCAACTGAAACGAAAAGTCTTACTGAAGATACTCTAAAATTCGACAACTTAAACATCCCGGTAAATACCTCTGGTAAAAAATGGGTTAGAAGTTCAGAAATTCAAGAGGAAATTAATTAAAATCCATCAAATTTCTTAAATATATATGGATTCTATTTACTTTATTCCTGATAATTATATTTTCTCTTCAATCTCTAACTTTCTTTCATCTATTAAATGACTGGGTTAGAATGACAGTGGAGTAAGTCAATATTTAGTAATTTGAGAAATGGAGGGTTTTGTGAAACTTGTCGTATTACCGTTGCATTAAGTGGTCCAACTTGTTTTGACCTCTAGCCACTCCCTATGTGAACCATGACTTATTTGACTGTCACGCTGAACACAAATTAATATACGTTTACCGAAAATAGGTTTATCTAAATTTTTCAAATTTATGACTTACTCCACTGTCATTCTAACCCCCTCAAATGAAAGTTCTTGTTTTATAATATCAGTTTATAATATCATGTTATTAACAGTGTTCAAGGGCACGTAACACTTAAATCTTAAAAAAGTCGATTTTCTAAAGAATATTTTTAAAGAGCAACATTTTACTGGTACTAAAAAAATATATATGCAAAGAAATTCCTGTAATTATGGAAGTTATGGTTTAAACTGTATCAGGTGTTCACTAGGTAAACAATAATTAAAATAATACTTTAAACACGATTTCCTAGAAGTAGTGCTTTTTAACTTTTCAACATAGTTGAAAAGTGTTTATGAATGCAGTTGGTCTGTCTGTTGGTCTGTCTGTCATATAACTCGTCTAAAAATACTCAGATTGTCATGCAATTGATATATGTTATTCAGCCTTACTGTGGCATTTTCAGTATTGAAGATGAAGTGTGTAGCACTTATAGTTCCTTTACAGGAACACTCAAAAGAATTCCGTTACATTACGGTCTATGGGGGGAAATCATCGGGTTCTTTTAATGATATTACACTATTTCAAAATATATTTAAATTGTATATATATCTGAGGTGCACTACAAGAGGCTTACTATAGAATATAATGTGTATAGCATTTATCTTTCATTTACAGGGACACACAAAAGTATTCTCTTAAAGTACTGTCTGTTAATAATTACAGGATGTGCGTTTTCAGTTGCGGTATACGTTTTTAAATTTAATTATTTTTTGCCTATTACTTGGTGCGCAAAAATACTACAAATGAGATACAGGGTAGTACAAAACAACGAGAGTATATTTCAGTTTAATGGCGGAAGTTGCTGAAGAGGAATTTTCAACTGTTCTAAGCGTTTCATAACTGAACTAAATTTTAGAATTTTATGTAGTATACTTACTACAAAGATTAACTATAGATCATATACAAGGTTGCACAAAATAAATCGGATATTTTACCGAATATTGTTGGTAATTGCTGAAATTGGCAAACTTATAAAACATTTAAAAGACCAAATTGTTTATATGAACATCATCTTACCCTTTATTAAATGATAAAGATTTCTTAAAGTACTTTAGAAGTGTTGGAAAGTGTTACATAATCTATGCTTAATGCATGAATTTTCGTTCTTGTTTTAATTGGTGCTAGAGTTATCTCGGCAACAGATGGACCAGTTTCCTTGTCTTTTTTTTAATGAAGATTTATAGATTTCCCTAATTCTTGACCGATGCGTTTTTTATTTATTTTTTATTTATTCGTTTTTTATAAACAAAGCAAAATCAGATTTTTCGTTGAAAAGTTTCGTTGATACATTAAATTTGACAGTACGCCGTTTTGTTAAAATTGCTCAATATAAAACAAATCTTGCCTGAAAGAATATAAAATTCTGTATATTTAAAGTGCTTTTTGTTTCAGTGGTTTCAGATAAAACCTCTCAGAGAAATCTCTACTTCTTAGGAACGTTGCATGCCGCAAAACAGTCAGAGAAAGCCCAAAAAAGCACATTTCTTTTACTAAAAATTAAAAATTTTCTTTTTGAAAGTTCAAAACATACGTTTTATGCATAAAACTACATTTTTCTACTTCGTTTCTAGACGACAAGAATGCTGAATATGCTTATTTTTCACTCCGAAAAAACTTCATGCCCCCTAAAACCTTAATATAATAATAGCTTATATATTTGTTATATTAAAACAAGAACGAAAAACCATGCGTCAAGCATAGATTATTAAACACTTTGCAACACATTCAGAAAACTACAACGAAACTTCAGAGCAAGTAAGCAATTTAGAAAACTCATAACACATTTAAAAGTCTAATTTCAGCAATTACTACCAATAGGCCAACAAAATATTCAAATTCGTTTGTGCAGCCCTGCATATGATCTGTAGATTTGTATGTATAACGTGAGATTTTTTGAGAAGCCCTGTATATGATCTATATAATTTATATGTACTCATTAATATGCAAAATTACGAGGGTAATTCATTAAGTAAGTCACAAAAGATAATTAAATAATAACTTACAATGATATTCACTTCAAAACTTTTTTTATTTCTCAACATATTCTACAACAATATTTATGCATTTATACCGCCGTTTTATCAGTGCTCCAACACCAGCTGCATAACATTCTTTCGGTTTCTGTCTCAGCCACATTAGGACTTAAAGTTGAACAGAGGAGACAATTCAAAAGTTTGGTTGGCAACTACTTCAACATCTACCCTACAGCTTTGATTTAGCCCCAAGCGATTTTCATCTGTTTAGTCCACTAAAAAACCATTTTGGAAGCAAGATGATGTTCACAGATGATGAAAAGTTTCAACTTGAAGTCCTAATGTGGCTGAGACAGCAACCCAAAGAATGATATTCAGCTGGTGTTGGGACACTGATAAAACGGTGATAAAAGTGTATAAATATTGGTGGAGAATATGTTGAGAAATAAAAATAGTTTTGAAGTGAATATCATTGTAAGTTATTATTTAATTATCTTTTGTGACTTACTTAATGACTTACCCTCGTAGTTATGTTTAAAAACGCATACCACAATTGAAAACGATCTCTCAGGAATTATTTTTCATAGACAGTACTCTAATCAAATTCTTTTGAGTGTACTTGTAAATGAACGATACATTCTTTCCACAACATACTCTACTGTAACCGCCTTATAGTGCATTTCACTGATATGTAGCAATTTGAATAGATGTAAAATAAAGATACATCATTAAAATACGCTGCAAACGATTTTCCCCATAGACCGTAAAGTAATGGAATTTTTTGAGTGTCCTTGTAAATGAACAGTATATTTTAGACGCACCCTATTCAACAGTAAGCGTCTTGTAGTGCACCTCAGTGATATGTTTGAAATAGTGTAACGACATTAAAATACGCTACAAACTATTTTTCCCCATAGACCGTAACGGAATTCTGCTGAATGTCCCTGTAAAAAAACCCTAAATGCTGCACATTTTATTTTCAATACCAAACATGCCATAGTAAACCCCAATAACATGTATTCATTTCAAGGAAATCTGTGTATATTGACGCGGGATAGAACACAGACAGACAAACAAACGGAATTCATGAACACTGACTTTGTTGGAAAGTGTCTAAAACATAAATATCCATACTCATTAATAAATATACCGTTATATATTTTAACGATTCTATTTTATAATTAGTTTGTAACAATCCATAACTACGTCATCAAGATGACGTAAATGTAAATTTTCGGTATTATCGAATTATGGATTTAATGACACGTCTTATATAGTTACACTTGTCATATTGTAGAGACAGTTATTTCAAATCAAATGGTAGGTATATCTTTATTGACAGAATCTGTAAAGAAAATTATATCCGAATAACAGAGTTCAGCATTGGGGAAAAGTATGGCTGTAAAATGTAGTTTTATACTATTTTAGTTTTTAAAACAGTATTTTTTATTTGGGTGATTCAAGATTTTAATTCAGTATGATTTTCCTTTTTTTAATTATGTGTATTAAAAAAATTTATTCAAATAAGATAGATTAGAGTCAATTATAAAAAAATATGTACATACAAATTCATTGCCATTAATCATATGAAACATGTGTATCTCATTTCATTAAAAAGTTCAAACACGGAAAACATCGTAATAAAATAATGGTTAAAGTAATTAATAAAATTATTCACACAAAAATTAAATATATATACTTGCATCCCATTTCTATAAAATGTTCAAATAGAAAACAAGGACTCACAGCTCAGTGAAAGAGAAGTTTTTTTTTTTTACTTTAAAGTACACAAATAATATAATGCAAATTAAACAAATGCATCCCTGTTCTTCTAAGTTTCTATTTTGGCAAGAAAGGTAATTTGAAGGAATTTTTTTAATTCGTTCTACTTAATGTAATAGCAAGGATATGAGGCAATTGTATTATAAATGTTAAACATTTTTAGAAATTAGTTTAAAAATTACCCATAGGATATACTATATTTTCGACGCTCAAAAGAGTTTCGAAACCAAACCATTTAATGAATGTCATCGAAAACATTTGTGTGTCCCTGTAAACGAACTATAAGAACTACATGCTTGAATACCGAACTCATCCAAGATACTGACAGGATCAATACACTATCCAAATTAGGTTTAAATCGGTTCATTGTTTCGGACGTTATCGTGACAACAAGATTTCCATTATATATATATCCCTCTAAGCGTTTTGCCCGTATTTTTCCGTTTCCTCAAAACAACTTAAATAGGCTCTAGACAAAAAATTTTAACAAAATTGTATTTTAAGATATGTGTGAAATAAACAGATATGAAGTGTATTTTAGAGAAAACGGGGAAAGAAAATTTAAATTATTTTAAATTTTAGAAATATTTTTATAAAAATTCAGGAAAGCCCTCAGATGCTTAGAGGGATATATATATATATAATACTATATGAAAACGAAGTGACAACATTAGGCAAATTTCTAAAGAAATCAACCTAAAGCATCCTCATAATATAATGGTAAAAGTAATAAAAAATCATAACATCAAAATTAAAAATATATTTAGTACACAAGTTTCTATTTACAAACCGGAAATTCAAATTCAACGTTTAAACAAAACAGCTTGCGATTGAAAATTTCTTAAACATTTTCTCTGTGAAATAAATTAGTTTTGTTCATTACAAGCTTTAAAAATTTTTGATTTCCTAATGGTTTGATTTTTCTTTCGGCAGCAACCCATTACGCCTTTTGAAAAGTACCTTAAAAAATGCATCATGATGTACACACTGTATCTTATTGTTTCTTGACTCTTTTCTGAAACACCGCTCCTGTATTATACTTTAAATTAATTGATTGAATATTGTAAAAAATTCTATTGTTTAAGTAATTTCAAACTTTATTTATTTCAAACTTTTAGCGTTTTTCTATCCGGTTGACATCTTCTATAGTTGTCACATGTGTATTTGGATCAATAAACTATTCTTTGCATTAAAGATGGGTTAACGGTGTTTCTTCAATACATAAATAATTAATCTAAAATTTTATTCACTGTTAAAAATTTCCAGCAAACTGTTCGGTCATTCAACCGTTTTTATAGAAAATGGTTACATAATCATAATTTGACTCTATTCTGACCATATTATTGCCCATATTATGGTCAGACTAGAGTTAAATTACGGTTTTGTAACAGTTTTCTATTAAAACGGTCAAATGACTGGACAGTTTGCTGCAAATTTTTAACAGTGTTTGACATGTTTACTAGATTATTAAATAAAGTTCTATATACTAACTTGCAGTGCATTTTTAGTTTTGAAGACTATTTTTTGTTTCATTAAAGTATATATTTCACTCATATATTACCGGCTACAGAATGTATGGTTTTGTCTTCTCTGTTACCATGCAAAAACAAAGTTTTCAACAATTATTTCGAAGTTTTGTCTGCTGAAGCATATTTTAATGGTTGAGCTCTTCTTCGGAAGAAACTAATTAATATACAGGGCGATACCGAACTCTTGGGAAACAATTTAAGGGGTGATAGAACACACATAAACAACTCAAAACACCATACAATGCATAGTCGTAACTCAAGCAGTGAAATGTCACATTGTGTAAAGAACGATGTAAAGAACAAAATATCTAATTAATAAATGACTGCTGATTTTATTTAATCGGAATAGTGTTACTAACTAGAAAAATTAGAAGAAGAAATAAAGAAATTTCAAATTAAGTAGCTCAAGAGGGTGTGTGGGGAAATACAAACGGACAGTTCTGAAATTTGACAAAAAATCCTACAGAGACGTTGAGGGTGAACCAGAATTCATGGGCAAAACTTTAAGGGGTGATAGAACACATCTAAACAAGCTAGTGTCATCATACCAGGTATGGGCGTATCGGAAGCGACAAACTGCTATATGGCGCAGTCATTAAACACACAAAATGCTAGTTTTTCACACATATCGTCATTTCTGCCGTGGATTTCAAAAAAGATGATTAGTTTTACTAATCAGGACAAGGCGGACATGTATTTCATGCAAAGTGCTGCGGTTGTGAGTGCTTTGGAAGTCTTAATTGTGTAGTAAACAGGGTTCTTTCCACCATCAAAAAGCGCCCTCTAGAGCTTCACCGCTCGATGTACGACCATGATTTAGATGGTGTTCTGAGCTTGTGTAGGCGTGTTCTATTACCCCTTAAAGTTTTGCCCAGGAGTTCCAAATCACCCTGTATTTAAAATAGATTTAAAAAAATTCTGATGAGAGACAGGAATAGGTACAAAGAACAATAGAATCACTCATTTGCTTATTGTCAGAGTTAAGTGGGGAAGTCTTAAAAATTGGCAAAGAAATTGAAATGGGAATCAATGTTACTGATATTATGCTGCAGCATAACAAACGGAAAGTTCAATAAAATTATTGGGAATTGGTCAGTCCTCGTCGTAATATTATTATACGATTGTCTCGAGATTTTTAAAACGAAGGTGAAATCCGTAGTAACAAAAACAATATTGTTTAATATTGCTTTACTGCTATATATTTGCTATATCTTGACCGATACTGGCATGAAATATTGTCCCAATATTGGGGTGTTTACTATTTACCAATATGGGCTAGAAATATTGTCGTTTCATTGTCTATATTTGCAGCGTAATGCCAATATGTTTTACCGTTCTATTGCAAATATTTTAGTATTAAACCTATATTTAACCAATAGTGTTATTTCATTGGAAGTATTTCTGAAGAATGGAATATTGGCGCATTATTGGGTTTCAATATACCCGATATTGGTTTGGTACTAGAGATTAAATCTTGTGTTTGTGTAAGTAAACCACTGAAAATTTTATAGAGTCACCCCACTGAAGCCTCGCAAGATTGAACCAGCAAATTTTGTCTAGGAGTTCAACCATGACTTGAAACGAGTACCTAGCATTCTAACTACTGGTTTTAAGTAGACCCTTTGTAGAAACTGTTGATGAATTTATATCATATCAGTTTTTCAGCATTTCTAGCCATATTCTTTTATCTTTATTTTTAATGATAATGCTATAATATGTTAAGCTGCGTTTTTAAAGAGGGATCAAAACACACCGAACTATGTGTACTCGTTGTAACTTCGTCAACGACTTTATCGCCTACGTCAATGACTGATTTACCGCCTACACTAGATATCAGCTCGAATTGCACCAATCAGAGTGTTCTAAAAATATTTGTTTCAGTTCTCGGGCTTTATAAGGCAATTTAAAGTACAATGTGTCGATTACTCATTAAATGTTCCGCCGATTCCTCACATTTGCGGTTTCTGTTTAGTCTTTAAAATAACATTAATTGCAGCGATAAATTGTCGCTCGAAGCAAATGAGAAGTAACAGCATGTATTTCAAATCGTACGTTAGTGTGTTGGATAAAAACAACACATTATTGTATAGAGTTCATACATATTTCTTTTAAACTTGCTGACATAATATCTAATACTGAAATGTCGTACTTTTAAGGAGAATTAACCTTTTGTTAGGAATTGCGACTATGTAATTGAGAATGTTTTAATTGCTAAACTCAAATATATTTCGACACTGTTCAAAGATGTCAATCAAACTGTATAATTTAAAAAATGACTTTTTCTGTACAGCCTATTAAATAGTTGGATTTAAAAAAAAAAAATCAATGAATGCATCCTGAAAGCATTATCATTACACAAATAAAAATAAATAGCTTTACTAAATTAAATTTAGTTTATTTTACGTTAAATAAAACTACTTTAATTTAATTTATATGAAACAAAATTAGCAACCTTTCATCTTATATGTTTCAAACATTTCTAATACACGTTGCACATACGGGTATTTGCGTTATCTACGCGGCCAAAATTATTTTATGTTATATATCTAATCTAAAGGATACCAATTGAAAGAAAAAATACATTTATTAAATTTATAAAGACGATTTATTAAAATAAAGCACAAACTTTATTTTTAAAATCCTTCTTTCATCTTCGTCACTCTCTGAAGAATCATCACGAACATTGGTAAAATAAGAGCAAATGTTTCTGGCAAAAAGGAGTTCATCCTTCTTACTTTTACTTTTCTCATGCTACTTATCTGATGTTAATAGCAGCCGATTAAAAATATATTTGTTGCAATTTTTCCCTCGAGATTTTTTGCGCGAAGTCTGGGTGGTATAGCCTAAAATGCTTATTACGCGCTTCTGCGGTCTCTTCTGAAAGCTGCCCAATGGGCATTAATGCCTTTTTAATGATAACTGCACCATTAATTAATATTTTGTGCATTGTTGGAGTCATTGAATGCGACTGGTACAAATCTACATATAAACGAGCAGTATCTAATGCATATTTCTCGTATTTTTCCAGATCAATTATATGTCCATTTAAAATTGTCTCCAGTATGACTTTTAAGCGGTATATTAGGTCATAACTAATACTTGTTATGTCAAAAGCCAATTTGGGATCTTCAAAAAAACTCCTACTTGTATTACCGTCATTGGTATTGCCAAAATTTGCATTTGGCATGTCTACCAGTAAACCAGTTTCTTCGCAAAATCATTCCTGGATTTCGAGTTTTTTTCCAGTCCAATTTTTTCTCAGCTTCAGTCTTCCGCTCTCTATATTTCTTTACTGGCAACATATAAGCCAAATCTAGAAAGCTTTCAAAAAGTTTAATTCTAGCGTGTAAAATTGAAAGGTCAAACTTGACAGCTTCAGAATTAATATCATTTTGAATATTAATTTTGTTGAAGTCCTTAGAAGTTGCACCATATATGTAGCATCGACTTGTGGATTTTAACCACCTATGCTTAATTTGCGATGTAAAGTGTACGAAATTGCGTTTTTAGCTCTCAATTTGGTCTTCTGTGTAACCTTCACCCGATATTAGTTGATATTTAAAGAAAATTAATTTATCTTCTAAATTGGACAAATAAAAGCTCTGCATTCGATCAAATAAATATGTACGGGTCACAATCCTTACTCCCGAGGCACCTTGTGAACCTACAATAAAAATATTTTCTTTTGGAATACTATTTACGATAGTCATTTTTTTTTTATATTTGGTAAAAAATAGTTCAAAGCGCCAACACATACACATCCGCGCTTTTCCGCGGCAGATTCTTTGAATTTTTTAAACTCAAGGCTTCAAACTTTCGATTCAGTTAGAAATTATAACAGGATGTGACTGGATAGTACAACAAACACTCGATTAAGTAAAATAGTTTAGAAATAATCTTACTCTAATATGAGGGTACCTTCAAAGTACAACAACTAAATTTCAGAATGATAAAAAATAAAAAATATATATTAAAGTTTTGCATTATTACCTGTTGTATTAGGATCCATCACAAACACTTTCAAAATAAACGTAAAATAATAAATATTTCACTGCAAAGTTAATGTTTTTACACGAATGCCGAGAACAGACACACACAACAAGTTGAACGGTCGAATTTCGACTAAAGTTGAACGAGTCGCGTGCACGGGGGAAAGGTGGAAAGGGTTGGGTATTGTTCTCGAAACTGTCCCCTAACTCAGGTTGTCGTTCTTTTTCACGCCCTTAGTACTTTAATAATTTGACTTTTGGCCGCGTAGAACGTTCAAATACCCGTATGTGCGTTGTTTGTAGTATTCAATATATCAAACACTTTTCCAATCTATCTTCATCTAAAAAAACCTAATACTTGACAAATATATCGAAGTAAAACATAAGCTGACAAATTTAGACATAGTAAATTAAAACAACATTTCGTTTTTACCTAGCGGCAAGATAAGAAATGACATTTTTCGAATTTTATTTTCATGTAATGTAAACAAACATATTCAAGCTTTAACAATAACTCATAAATTTCGTACTCAGCAAGTAATTTGATAAATGATTAACATTCACAGCATTTTCATTTCTTTTTCGTAACATATGGCATTCTAGAGAGGATTTGGAAAATTTAAAATAATGTCATGGAGAAGAAAATTTTGTTGTGTGGGTAAATAATCCAGAGCAAATGATTATGGCAATAAAAATGGCTTTTCAGATGAGTGTCTGTTTTGTAATACTTGCAACTAAAAATCAACAATAGACACTTTTTCATGCATTATTGAAGTAAAAATTATCACGAGTATGGCTGTCACAATCTTAATTCTGAATTTCATGTTAATGTAGTTCATTTAGTCGTAGGCACGATACTTAATGGAATAGATACCCATGTATATGTTACGAAATTGCATTAGATAATATTACAAAATCTAATGTATGCATCTAAATTGTGACAAAAAATATTTTGTATTTTTTTTTTTCTAGAGTTACATTGACGTGTTCAAGGTATACAGGGTGCACAGGAAAATCCATTTTCCCTGAAAGAACTTACGAACAGAGAGCTACAGAGATGCAAGTGCGATAACGATACAGTAAAGCTACCACGCCCGACCTAATGCAACAGATAGAAACGCCCATAGTTGCGATATTTAGACGTTATTTATCCTATCTCGAAAATTATGAGAACAAAAAGCACAATTACAAAGGTACCTAGCTTAAGTATGAAATGATGTCTTCTATGTAAGGAAACTTTGTTAGCAGGCCCGGACTGGCCAGGTCGGCTGGTCGGCTGGTCGGCGATTGCCGAGGGCCCCCGATGGGATCCCAAAAATGGATATACAACTTTGTAATTAGTTACATCAGAGTAATTTGACTATTTCTCAGTAGTCTTACGCGTTTACAATAACTTTTAAGGTGGTTCATAATCAATTTTTAATTTAATTAAATCAATTTTATTAGGGCAGTTTTTTACGAGGTTCGTATGAATTCGTGTCCCCGATGTAGTTAGGAGCCCGCTAGTGGTCGCAAGCTAGCTAGTGACTACTATAATAGTGCAGTCTTAAGCTTAGCACATCCAGCATGATTTCATATAAACTAGTTTCGCTGTCCCTAAACGCTGTTTTTGTTTATCATCGTTGCGACTGGCGATTGTTGATGTTAGTGAGTAGTGACCTTGTCGTATACTTTTCCCTCGCCACCTTTCTATAGCTCTCTCTCCACCGTCTTTATCGTCACAGCCCCCAGCCCCTGACAGCTGATTGCTATTGATTGATCCAAAACTATAACTATTGAAGGAAGCACTCAACCACTGCCAATTACAACTACTTTTCTGTAGCTAGATATTTTTTTTTACGTGGAACGTGGAGGTCTATTTTAACTAACATTTTAATATGTTGTGTTTTATTGCCTATAAATGAGAAAACGGTCGCTAAAAGGCCATTTTGTTTGAGCTACTGATTTGGATTGATATTTTTCCATTTGCCTTCTTTATTTATGTAGGCTACTTATGATTTTTTTTCAACGATTTGCGAATTTTTTAGTATTACAAATCTTTTTATGTTATATTCATGTTTCAAATCTCCTGCAGGTGGCCCTGAAATCAATAATAAAGGCGAATAATTCCAGTTGTGATTCGCTGAACAGTATGTTTACCTTCGCTCAATGTATTGTGATTCGCTCAACGTAACTGAAATAAATATTTAGAACATCGGCCACAAGATAGCGTGTTAGATCGCTGAAATCGCGAATAGTAAAGGAAGAAAATTAAAAATAAATAAAATGTCATTGCTTCTGAGGGCCAATTTGGTTGATAAGTGAGATTGTAAATCATAATTGAAATTCGAATAGCATACATACATTTTACTGTATTACTTTTAAAAATTTGTTACAACATATCGTACAATCCAGCTAGGGTGATTGATTACATTTATTTTCAGAAACTGAAGATCGAATTTCATCTCCTTCAATTAAGTCTTTCCTGGCACTTTGTCTTGTGGATATGAGAGCAAAGAAACCACGTCTACTTGCAATCAGCCACTTTTAGATTGTCCATCAGTAACATCGGCTTCTCTTAGCAGTAATTCTTCAAGAATACAGATCTGACACAAAAAATAATCATGAAGCAAACCACCAGGAGACGCCTGAGGCTGCTCAGAAAGCTTCTACGCAACACTTTGTATGTTTCATCTGCACAACGAAAATGACCCAGTTTGAATTAAAAAAGCTTTTATGGAGAAGCATTCTATTCAAGTTAGTGAAGAGAAAGAAGCTAAATTGCCATTTGACTCTTCATAACTTTAATAGCGACATTTATCGAATGGTGATAAAATTCACGAAAATTATTATATTCGATTTGGCTCAACAGGATGTACTGCTCCAGCTGTATGGCTTTTGGGGGTAAAGATCATAGAGATTCTAAATTTATTACCGGACATGACTTTTCTCCTAAGCATATTTTTAAATCTCTTGAGATTCATGACGACTCCCGTTATCATAATCTCGCAGCGAACCAGCTTTTTCAAAGCCAATAAAGATCGTGATATTTCAACTCTTCTTACTAGTAACCATACGGAAAAGCGAGAAAGAGAAGTTCACATCAGATGATTGGTTGTTCAACGTTAAATTGATATTGTTTTGTTTATTGGAAAACAAGGCACTGCGTACAGAGGAGATAAAGTAGAAAGGCTTATACAGATATTCATGGTAATTTTCTTGAACTGGTCATGTTGGTTGCAAATTATGATGTTATTTTACAAAATCATGTCAGAAAGTGCATTGAAGACAGCAGAAAGCAAATAATGAACAAAAGAAAAAGTGAAATCCATTTTTACAAGATTAAAACATGCCAATCCAAAATTCCGCTCATTCTGTTAGTAGTTTTTGTTTTATGCTTAAAAAACTACCCACATACCTGTATTGCAACAAGCACTTAAAGAAGAGCTTATTAAAAGCTTTTGGATATCACTCATTTTTAAGTATAATTTTTGCTTTATTAATTCGCAGACATTTTTCGATGTTAGAAAGTAAATGTTTTAGTTTAGAAAAAGTGGTGCTTTGTCCCTAATTTTAGTTTATTGGGGCAAAGAAGAGAAACTGTTAAGTGGTTAAAATGGATATAGCATTAGGTGCTTCAAATTGTATAATTCAATAATTCCTAAAATACTTGACCGAATGACTTCCAGGTCGGCATCCTAAGGTAAAATTTACCGTAGAATCCAAATATGATGCCAAACTTGGGTGTTAGTATTGAAAAGTTTAGAACGATTTCTATGTGTAGACGACGCGTTCCCCTAAGCACATTTTATGTAAAGTATTAATTAGTAGACGTTATTACTAATTGATTAGTTCCAATTACATTTTTATATGATAATTTGCGGCAGAGTTTGTATGGAGTGTTCTCTTTTTTATGTCGATTGTACCTTGCTTTCCATGTGTTAGTGTTATTAGTAAATATGCATCTGCGTTATGCCACACACGTCTGCACGCGATTAGTGACGCATTTATGCGGTTGATTGGATAACAAAAAACGTACATTTTAGGACTTCTAACAAACAGGCCCGGACTGGCTCCTTTGGGGGCCTGGACTGAAAAGGGGCCCCTTACCGGATAATTTAGAGGGAATAGAATATTAGAACATTTATTTTATAAAAATTTGGCTTACATGCCTAAAAACCACATTTAGTTATTTTGTCACTTGGAAAATAGTTGAGTAAAAAAGTAAGCATTTTCTGATGTAGCAGTTCACTTACTTAAACAATAAATATTTATATTGCTTTTATATACCGTACCTAAACTAGTTCCATGCTAAAAAATTAAGTATACTAATTAATTACGAGTGGTTTATTACTTAAATATGAGAGTGAGGAATATTTTTTACTTTTAGGCAACCAAATCACAGTGTTGAAGCCATAATAATCTAAATCCTACTGTAATACCTACGTAACTAATAAAAAGAGGCACAGCGGTAATAAAACACCTATTGAAAAAAAAATCAATGTCCTCTTTAATTTTGATTTAATTGTTACAATTTGTAAAATGGATTTTATTACAAAAGAAAAATGGATCTACAATACCTTGGTACAGATACAACGAACTAAGAAAGGTTATGTGTAGTGAACGGCTGTTTATTAACCTAAAAGCTTTTTGGTCAGTTCTTCGCTGGTCCTTACTACTACTTCATTTATCTTAGTAATTCCTTAGTAAAATCTTAGTAATTTAAGATTTTAACTTTTAAAAGTTAAATTTTTGTCCTACCTGAGAATCTAACTCAGAATCACTTGTCTGGAACTATCATACATTAATACTACGTGTATTTGATTAGTTATAACTTAATTGTACTATATGTCTTTATCGATTTTCATGTCTGGTTTTGAAGGCGAAATGTATTTGAGATAAAGCTCTGTGCTGATAACATTAAATTGATAGTGCACAGTGATTCATATTCTCAAATAGAGGTACTTTGAAATAATTTTGCGATTTAAAATAAGATCGAGAGTAGGTCTGCAACCTGTTTGTTTATATAACCTTTTTAACTTAGAATATGTTTATTCATCAATAAGTTTAGTGATGAAATATTTTAGTGAATTTCCTTTAGTCGAATATATTTTAACAGTTTTGAGTATTTTTTTTTCTTTTTCTGTAATGTATGTATTTAATGAAAGAATTTTTTAAAATTATAACACAATTTTTTATTAACAAAAAATACTTTTATAATATATGTAACATTAGATTTAAAAAAAAGTAATTAATATGGTTAATATGCACTGTTAAAAATTTGCAGCAAACTGTCCAGTCATTTGACCGTTTTTGTTGAAAACGATTACATAACCGTAATTTAAGTATATATTGACCGTAATATTGCTCATTTTATGGTCAGAATACAGTTAAATTACGGTTATGTAACCGTTTTCTACAAAAACGGTCAAATGACTGGACAGTTTGCTGCAAATTTTTAACAGTGTGCAAATGTTTTTGGAACTTTTCACAAAAATTACTTTATATTTTTTATATTCCTATATAAAAATAGTTTAGTTGAAAAAGAAATGATTTTTTCTTAAACAATTTTTAAGAAGAAACATTATATTTGTATATATTTAATTTCTTAATGAATGAAAAAGATTTAAAATTTTTAATGTAGTTTCCTTAAAAAAAGATTACCGTTTTATTACATTTTTTTAGTTAGGTATACTTTTTTCTCTGTTAGGTATAGTTTTTAATAATTTTATACACTCTTTTATATATTTCACGCATTTTATGTGAATTCTTATATTTATACAATCTCACAAATCGTATATGATTATCTATAATTTTTATGCATGTGGCTACCTATAATTGCAAAAATTTGCATGAAACGAGACAATTACATTTATCTGTGTGCTGTTTCTTTTTGTGTGAAGACACTGTCGCCTGTTATGCTTTTTATTCTTCAGTTTAAAAGTCTAGTTTTCAAGACGCACTGTTTTGTTAAATGATGGTGTGTCTAACCACTACCTCCTTAATACTAAATGCCGATCGTATTCAAGTTTTCCCAATACAGAAATTGGAAGTCGGTTTTTTCCCAGAGTACAGTGCCATCTATCGGCGACAACTGACATGATATTTCAATGCATATTAGTACGCTACCTCTGTAATACATTAACGCTTATATTACGGAGGTAGTGATCAGTAAATAACGTAAACAAAGGCTTTATTGAAAATATTTATATGGAAAGTAAAAAATATAGCTTAAAAATAAACTTTGTAATTAATTTCTAGAATTTCACAAATGTATTTATTATATTTTCTTTTATAAATAACAATTTAAATTGCTGTAGTAACTGATATTTTTAATTTAAAATATTTGTTTTTAATATAAAAGTTCTTTTTTTAAATTAATTATAATATATAACTTAATAACACTGACCTTTATTTATAAATAGATTTCCATAAAAATAACACAAACAATGTTTACGGAGCAAAAATATTTATTAACACTATAAAATTTATTTAATAGATCAAAATCTACGAGTAAGTCTTAAAAACTTAATGCAAAATACCAAAGTAGTGGATTAAATTAAAATTACTTGTAGCAACTGATAAGTGATAATACATGCCCCAGATGGTAGCGCCTAGGTAGCGCTACTATCTGGGACATGCTGACTTCCATTTTTGAGACAAATACAATAGGTATTTAGTTATTATGGAGGTAGTGGTCTAACTCGAATAGCCAACTTTTTTCACTGGGATTAAATGGTCAAGACATAGAACCTAAATTGCCCCTATAGTTCTACATATCAGGTGTTTCACGAAGGACCCCTAACTTTGAAAGTAAATAACTCGGAAACGGTGATAGATTGAAGCATGAAACTAGTGGTATGTTTATTAAAAAAACCCGCAAGAATCTGATACAGAAACCTCAAAATTTTAGTTTAAAATAGAGCCGATAGATTGCGCTGCAGACAGCATTACAGGTCCCTATAGGGAGCTTAGACGCCAAGAACGATCAGTATTCGAAGATTTCACCGTTGAAACGTGATCACTTTAATGTACAGTAAAAGGAATGATACAGAAAAACATTGTTTACCGCAACACTCGACGAGCTGGAGGGCTATTTGTCAAGCTTGTGTGTTGACATAATACAGAGAGTAACGGACAATTTCATTCTTTGTTTGCGACATATGTTGTGTGAAAGGGGCACATTTTGATGCGATACTACCTAGGTATCGTTATGAAACTTGAAGCACTATCTATCGGCGCAATTTGTTACTCAAATTTTTTAGGTTTCTGTAACAGATTTTTACGGAATAAACATGCCACTGATTTCATGCTTCTATCTATCACCGTTTCCGAGTTATTTATTTTCAAAATTAGGGGTCCTTCGTAAAATACTCGGTACAAGTACCTATTTCGGATAATGAAGTGAAATCTTCTTGATCAGGACAGTATGATCAAAAGTAGTCTTCATCTTATGTTTGTGCTAGTTGCAGCAGATTCTTTGTCAGGAAGAATGTTAATTAGACGCATAAATTTTCATTTTGTCGAAAAATCCTTTAGCTGCAATGTTTGAGAGTAAAAGTTTGTTTAACAGAGTGATTTACGGCAATGCACCATGATTCATTCAAAGACGTGGTCATTCATAATTGCGAATTGTGCTGCGAAGTATTTTCGCTAAACTATGATTTATTAAAACATAGGCAGATACATTATTTCCCAAAACAAGATAAATGTGATCAGTTGAGCGAAATATTTAGTAACAAGTTTAAATTTTTCAGTCATGTGCCTACTTTACACACTGTTGCAACTAAACGCGCTAAATTAAAAAAAACGCTTATACATTCTTATTTTAAGAAATTATGCGCTTCACATACATTTCGCTTCCTCTACGTATAGATTAATTATGTACTTATGCAGATGGAAAAGAGAACTTTTCAGGTGAATCAGCACAATCTGTTTTTTAATTTGATTTTTATAAAGTGGAGGAGAAAGAGTGAAAGGACAATGGGATCACTGACCAATAGCATTGTTATTAAAAATTTAGAAGCGCAATCAGATTTAATAACTTTCATAAGTCACTCAATTTCTGAAATTTCCCAATATTATGATACAAAACTCTAACCATATACCAAATTTCACGTTTCTATGATACGGACTTGGTATACATCTAATAATTTAAGAAAATTTAAAAAAGAGAAGACGAAATGATTGAATTAGATGTCTAATAAATGTAGGCCTTTTAAGAAAATTTTAAGGAAATTTCAACACACTTGTATATTTTTGTATGAAATGTGAGACGTATTTGAACTTTTGAATAATTCAGTCAGTGATACCGTATGTAATGACAACTACATTCGTAATTACAAATATACCAGTATATAGGATGTTATTACCGATTTTGTGAAAACTCATTGAGAAATAAAATCAATATTAAAAAAAAAAAATCTCGGAACTTATGTACGGAATTTACGATGCTGTCTAATAATAAGCATTTTATTAGATAATAAAATTCCAGATCAAAATCTCAATTTTCATCTGAGTTACAAGGGAATCTATAATGGTTTAGTAAATTAACTTTAAAATTTTAAAAGACAGCTTCTGAACATTTGTTTGATTTAAATTTTACCTTTGTTTACATAAAATACACTCACTGTGTAGCATTCTATGCTTACAAGTCTAATGAAAAGCGTACGTAAAATTAATTTATGCTCTATAATGTTTGCTTACGAAATTTTTCATCGATCGATGAATATCGAATTAAATGATGTTCGTAATTCCATACCTGATTCCCTATAGAAGATAAATATATGAAATTTGATATGCTATTTAACAATGATAAACTCAAAATAACGTATATTAGCAAATTAACAAGGGAGTCAAAAGTCACCAAGTCAGTGAATGAATGCTAAAATCAATAGTTTTCGAAATTCTAACTCTTAATATCGCTTACAAAAAAAATTACACGAGAATAAATATATAATGGTTGAAATCACTGAGGTACAAGAAATCAATCCAGCTGAATAACAAAATATTGATTCAAATATTATTTAAATGAAGAATAGTGGTCCTGGGTACACAGGTCTCCCCTACATATTGGCATACTCTTTTAAATATTGCTTTCTAAAACAGAAGGTGCTAGAAATGTGGGAAAAACTTTAACAGGTGATAGAACACACTACGAGAAACTATTTTTATATAGGAAATTTCTTCGTTCAGTTCCGGATGTTTCACAACTTTAACAATAATGAAAATTTGAAGAAAATTTGAACACACTCATTTAGTTTTGTGTGGCATAATGAAAAGTACTTGACGTTCCGAGTAATCCAGTCAGTGATATCGATTACATTCCAAAATATTAATTAGTTTATGGTTAATATAATCAGCTTTATTCTGGATACTGATGGGAACCACTTCCACCACATCGTTACATTTCATACACAGCAACGTAAATCTAATACAAATTTCGTTAAAATATCTTTATTTTAGGTACATAGTACATTTTTAATGTTATTTGCGCACCCAATATCACATTAAGAAAAGCTAAAAAAAGTTTTTGAAATGTACACCTATGTTATTTTCAGTGTAAATGTCACGCCATTATTTTTGACAAAAATTCATTTGGTATGCCTTTATCAGGTGTAAACAAGTTGGAAATTGTACGTCAAACGTGACAAATGAGGTGCATTCGTACTGTAGCTAGTTATATAAATATTCAGATCTTGAGGATTTTTAATTCTGTGAAATGAATGATATCGTCTGCAGATTAATTTCTGTAATAGAATAAGTATCTCGGTCGCTTGACGATTAAACTTCGGAAGCTCCTATAACAAGAAAGCACCGATTTAAAAAAAAAAATCCAAATTTCTTAATAAATATTTTTATTAATATCTCCTAAAGTTTTGATTCGATTTTAATAAAATTTGAAATGTCTCGACAAAATTCTGCAAAGATAATATATCTTAAATTTCAAACCATTCGGTTGGGTAGTTTTTGCGTTGTTATATGCGGATGGACGGACAGACAGACGGACAGACAGACGGACGGACGGACGGACAGACGGACGGATAGACGGACGGACCAAGCGACGACAATAGGTGCTACGTATTTATATAATTACGAACGCACCTAAAAAGAGGAAGAGACAAACATCAACATCTCAACAAAGACAAATAAACTTTTGCAAACGAATTTTCCAATCTTTCATGTAAATTGTAAAAGAAGAATGCAAGAGGCACACAATAATTGAATAGGTGATTTCAAAAACTACATAATTCCACTTTTTTCGAAATGTATCTTTTTGTTGCAATACGTATCCTTGGCAGTAAGACCAGATGTGTATACAAAAATTACATATTTATTCTTTGCTACTCCCAATTGTCGTTTATTGCAAAAATAACATTAGTCAATCACAATACAAATATATATTAGAATTGCCAAAAATAGAACAAGAAGAAAATGTGACCGAGCACGACGATGACTGTATGCCTTAACCCATTCGGAACCATGGGTGCATATATGCACCCTAAAAAAGAGCATGCAGAATTTTGTTTTAGGCACCAGTAAAAAATAAAAGTAATATTTGCTTTCTCTGATTAGAGCATTTTTTTGCTAGTTTAAGTAAAGGTAGCTTTTTTAAAAAAAGTGGTGTCAACCGAATAAAATTTGTGTAAAAGCCGCCGGTCCCGAAGGGGTTAATGAAAAGGTAACTATGAGAAAACACTTACATTTTTTTAAATTCTGGCGTTTCTGTGCCGTTTTTAGCGAGAGCGATTTTTCAGCACTTCCTTCAGGCGTCTCTTGCTACCCCGTTCTCCCTGTAGGCAGTTACAGTATCAGCTGTTATCAGTATGTTACAGTATCAGCTGTATTTGAAGATGTGTTTTCCGCTCGGCGATCGTATGAAATTTAAGTTCTTCATTTATTTGTTTATAGATAATTTCATCAATAACTAATCATTTCAAAAGATCCGTTCGTTTTTGTTGTTCATGTAGCAGCTGGAAGTCCTAAGAAGTTGTTAGAAAAAAAGCTATTGATTTGGACGATTTTTAAGGGGGCTATAGTAGGGGGCCCAAAAAGGGCCAGATGATAGTTTTAAGCAGGGCCTTAAGATGAAGCGTATGAACTGGAATGTAGAAATGGGGGAATAACTAAATAGAGAAAGGGACCCCAAAAACGAAGATGATCGGAAAAAAGGGTGGCCAAGTTATTAAAAATGTAGGGCACAAAAACTTAAAGCGTCCCAGCAGGCTTGTATGAGAAATTTTTTTGTTGTTCATGTAGTTGCTGGAAGTCCTAAGAAGTTGTTAGAAAAACAATCTAGTGAATTGGACGATTTTTAAGGGAGCTATAGTAGGGGACTCAAAAGGGGCCCGCTGATAGTTTATAGCAGGGTCTTAACTGGAATGCAGAAAAGGCCCCAAAAACGAATAATATTAAACATTAAAAAGGGGCAAGTTATTAAAAATTTAGGAACAAATTTTAATGGGCCCCGTACTGGTCCCCAACGTCTTAACTGGAGCGATGAAATGAGGAAAAGCTAAATATAGACAGTGCCCCAAAAACGAAGAAGATCGGATAAAAATGGGGCAAGTTATTATTAACAATTTTGAGCAAAAATCATAAAGGGCTCAAGGAGGCCAATGACTTAAGAAATTAAAAATCTGATCCTATGTGCATCAGGACGTGCCTTGGACTATCCGCACCCAAAATTTCAGACTTCTATGTGGAGTAGATTTGGCTAGCCACCGCAGACAGACAGATAGATACACACACAGAGAGCGAAATTTTCTTTTATTAGTATAGATACTAGATGGCTTCACCCGCTAGGGGGCCCCTAATTTACATCGGGGCCTCGAATCTAATTGTATTCTCTATTTGTATTCAACCTCGATCCGAACGAACCTCCGGCTTGTGTCCCCGCTGTCTTCGGCACTGTATACCGTGTGTGCTTCGCACGCACCGGAAAAATCCTAAATTTCCACCTCGAATACTATAAACCTCTCACCGAGCGAACCTCCGGCTTGGGTCCCCGCTGCCTGTGGCACCGTATTGCAGGCGCGCTGCGCACGCGCTGTAAAATCCATTAGTTCCACCTTCCACCGCCAGGGGCGCAATCTGTCCTATACAAACCTCATGCACGTATTTTCACTGCCTGCGGCACCGTATAGCAGACGTGCTACGTACGTGCTGCAAATCCATTAGTTCCACCTTCCGCCGCCAGAGGACGCAATCTGTCCTATACGAACATAACCGAAATCTGTAAAGCTATCAAAATCCAGTGGAATGAGCCAAACACCGTTGTAATCGGGCCCATAGAACTCGAGATAGAAAGCGCAGCTGGTGGTGAAACTTGGAACTAAAATCAATATATCCTGTCGATGTCGAGTCGAATGAATCAAACCGCGTTGTGATGGGACCCATAGAACTCGAGTTAGCTGCAAAATCCGTTAGTTCCACCTTCCACCGACAGGGGACGTACTCTGTTCTATACGAACATAGCTGAAATCTTTGAGGCTGTAGATTTCAAGTCGAATGAGCCGTACATCGTCATGATCGGGCCCATAGAACCCGAGATAGAAAATTGCCTCTGGTGGTGAAATTTGGAACCAAACAGATTAATAATAAACTATGCATATATACTTACACACAAGGTTGAACAAACACACATACCGATACATATCACTATTGCGACGTATGAACAAAGTGGTAAAAAAGTTCTTTATGAAATTTGTCAAAGTAATAAAATTGTTATAAATTGACATTTATTAACAATATATTATATTTTAATACTTTTCCTTGTGACCTTTGATTATTTCCCTTAAGACTTTCTTTCCTATATTAAAAATTGTTTGAATTAAATAAATTCATGTGAAAATTTAATTAACAACGAACTTCAATGTACAGAAAAAATTCTTATTAAAGATTAATAGCTTTTTTTAAAAGCTTATATTAATTCTAAATGGATTAATAATAAACTATATATATATATGTGTAAGTAAAATTAAAAAAACACAGAAAGCAAACACACTCATATATGAATATTACGACGTACGAAGAACGTAGGAAAATAACAAGTTATTTATGAAACTGATCAAACGAATAAACAGGTTATAAATTTATATTCATTAAAAATCCCCTGTGGATATGGTTAATACTTCCATATGCAAAATACCAAAACACTGTATAAAGATTAGAAGTTTTGAAAAAGGTTATATAATTGCCAAACATGTTAATATTAGATCATATATATAAAATGTTAAACACACCCAAAAAGCAAACATACCATACCAATATATTGACATTGTGCCATATGTACATAGTAGCGAAATTGCAAATTATTTATACAATTGATCAAAGTAATAAAATTATTATATATTGATATTTATTAAAAATATAATATATTTTAAGAATTTTATGTATGAAAAATTATTTAAAATTAAAATTTCTCAGTAAGACATACTTCAGTATGCAAATTACAAAAATTTTTTATCAAAGATTAATATCCTTTAAAATGTTATATGAATGCGAAATTTATTAATAGTGAAGTATATATATATATATATATACACACACAAAGCAAACAAATATATTATACAAAATCTTTATTTTGAGCCAGAAAAACTTGCATTTCGGCATTTTTTGGTTTCAGTGATGCTCTTTGTTTGTTATCACTGAACCACCACTAGTGAAAACCGTTTCTGATGGAACACTGGTGCCTGGAGTTGCCAGATATTGTCTGGCAATCACTTCAAGAAGTGGAAAGGAAGCTCTGTGATTTTTAAATCATAGGAGTGGACAACCATTACAGTCTACTTTTGGCATCAATAAATATTCTTGCAGTTCTTTTTCTGCTTTTCTTTCATTAACATTACCATCATTCTCAGTATTTTCTTCATCTGCATCATCAAAGTCAAGAAATTTTGCCAGTCCTGTCTTTTTTTGAACAGGTGCAGATTGAGTAGAAGTAGTCGCAACATTATAGCTGTATATGCTTGCCATTTTTTAAGGGTAATTTCCTTTATTGTATCTGGACATTCCAAACACTTCAGGCGAAATCTTGCATCATACAAAGTTGAAACACCCAAATTTAGCGCCATAGTTGTTGAAGAATCGTACCTCTGTTTTAATGGCATCAAAATCTCATTTTTAATTTTTTCACTAGTTCGCTGTCTTTATCTTCATGCGCTAAATGTTTCTTGATTCGTGCATATAGAGCCAAGACTCAAGAAGCAGTAAAATAATTATTTCCACCTAAAATTCTCCTCATGTTCTCTAACAATGAAGTGATAGAGACGAATTGTTGAATCGCTTTAACTTCATTATTTGCTAGCATTAAATAACTCTTAGATGAATGTTCTAGAAGAATTTTACAGATGGCCAATTGACTTTTCAGATGTCTGTTGCACAGCTTTGTTGTGATCCACTACCTAGTTGGACAAGAACTAGGCAAAATAATCTGCTCCATGTTTAATTCCTCTTGAGCTTCCAGCAGATCATCTTCCAGCTGAGAGAAATTGCATTTTGTAAGCACTTTAATCGGCTTACAGCTTTTTTTACTTCTTGTAGTTCAAGTGCCTTATTTACCCCAATGTTAATGTTATGCGCAAAACAGGACCTGTAAGTTCTGCACTGCTATCAATATATTTCATCTATTGTCTGTCACAGAACAAGATATATGTTTTATATCAATTCCCCACTCTGATATTATGTTTGTGAGCATTTGCTCTATATTATCAGCTGTATGGTCATCATTAAAGTGCTTGCAACTCAAACAAGCATTTATAAGTTTCCATTCTGGTGAGGGTGACACAAAATGAGCAGTAACACTCATGAATGGAGTATTTGCAACTGAAGTCCAACAGCCTATTGTTATAGAAATTTCAGTTTCATTTATTTTTGACAGAATACTTTTAATTTTCGAAACTGTTTCTTTGTACATCTTTGGTACAGCAGTTTGTGAAAAATATTTCCTTCCAGGATATTATAATATAATATATATTCCCTTTCCTTCTTTAACATTTTCACGCTCCACAATATTATATACTTGCAATGTTGCAGCTAGCCACTCAGTCACTGCTTGTGTGCATTTTTTTCTGAGTTTTATCTAGGGCTTGAAAATCCATCATAGTTCTTTGCACTTTAAATGAGGGGGAAGGGGGAAGATTCATCAGCAGTACTGGCTGTATTAATTGTCGGTGGATTGTCAGGATCCTTTACTGCAGAAATAGGGGAAGACGAAGTTGAAGAAGCTGTCCTCCTCGAAGTAATTTCTGTGAATTTCAAAGGATAGTGCACTTTCAAATGAGAAAGTAAATTCGTCGTACTCCCTCCTTTACTGCATACAGATATTTGGCAAAGTTTACAAACTGCCATATCATAATTAAGAATAGTGCCATGCTCACTGGCAGACAAACCAAAAGTAGCTCAAACCGCACTCTTAGTTTATTTCTTTGGAACTAAATGATGATAATTCACATCTGCCATGCCACATTTAAGAATATTTCGTAATTATTTTCAAAATTAAACACGCAACCAATATTTCTAGTCTATTTCCCGTTAGACAATCACTGCAGTTTTATACGTGATCAGCTGAAAAACAATTTCGTTTCTCTCCGATAAAATCCGAACTATACCCCTCTTGGATTTCGGATCTGAACTCTTCGTCCCCGCTAACACCTGCAAAAAGTATCGGGTGACATTAGATGTGTTTTCAGAGAGAGGAGAACGCAAACAAGCCGAAAATGCTGCGTACGTTCTGTTAGAAATAAAAGGAAACGATGCGAATTCCATACTCTCTTTTTTTACTTGTTTCTTGTACTCCGTCTAAATTCTAAATACGGTAGACTTTTGTTACATGGCGCATTCTGGAAGACACGGAAAAAAGTGTGTTAAAACCGAGAAAACATTAAGAAATATGATAACAAACAAGAAAAATTTTATACTTGTCTCCCAAATAATACTTTATAATCCTCTTACAACATTTTAATAAATAACGATAAACTAATGCACTTATTCTAATCGACTTACATAACTATTTATAATTACCGCTAAAGTAAAACGTATTAGTTTTCGGGGTACACGTAAAAAGGGTGATATATCCAAATCAGAAATATAAAGAGGCGAGATATAACGTGTGGCTGCTGTATTAATGTAATATATGGTACCATGGGGCACCAGAAAAGAGATGTAAAAGACGGCTATTACTTCGCCCTGGATTCTGAAATTTAATAAATTAATTTTTTTATAAATGAAAAAATACAATTTATTCTTTCTAAGAGCGAATTAAAATAATTAAACGCTAAAAAAATATTTTTTCGTTGACAGATGAAAAAAAAATCCAACTAAGATCTATTTTTGAATTGTTTATATTTTATATTTGTTAAATTTCTATATTGCTTTAATGCTGGTACGCTGAAACATTGTCTTGTGCGGCGTCTCCAACAAAAGAAGTCTTAGTTTATTTAAATTCCTTTTTATATTCTTCATTAAATAAATAAATAAATAAATAAACACTCGGTCGTTGCTGCGAGCCACAGTCCCACGTGTTTCAAAATTTATCTTACTCTTGATTTCGCTCTGTCGGCGCTCATGCATGCTGTATATATGAAGCGTAATAAATAATTTTATCCAATAGCGGATTTTAATGAGTCCTCCTTTCCAAGTCCTGTTCCTTTGCTTAAAAACAGGTCCACTGATGTTACCCATTCGTAAAAGAAAAAAAAAATAATTTTTTTACAGTTTAGGTTTGGTACTAACAATCCACGAATCCATTAAATTTATTCCATTTCGGGCTCAAGTCAGGTTGCATTATTATTGTGAAAATTATCTTGTCCAGTCCGTACCAAACAAAATATTTTTTCCTGACCCGAAGTCGAAATATTTAACCTAAATCCGACGCGAAATGAAATAGAATTAATGTCGCATTTTAATGCAACAATATGATAGAAAAGTCTACTTTCATGCCTCTAATTTTGACTTTATCTTTTAAGAATTAAAAACATTAAATGTATTTATTCGTATTAAAACAAAGTATTTTTCATTTGAAAGCTTATTCTGCTCTTTCTTTTGACCAACCTGACCCGCACAGGGCTGAATTCAGGCACTTTTTTCCGGGATCTGAGAGGGATTTCTGATACTCAGAGGAGGTGGGAGGGGTAGGTATAATATGGAGTTCCGTTGAGGAATGTGCACTTTTATAACATTAATAAACTAAAAATACTAATTCTTTTTTGGGGGGGAGTATGGGTACAAATTTTGATGCTGCGGGGTAATTCAACACTGAACCCGCAAAAATCAAAACAACTCAATCTCTAAAAAATAATCAATACGACTGGAGTCCTGGCGGATTGTGTATGTGTAAAATTGTGTTCTCTATTATATTCCAAAAATGGTTGTGAACTTTCATTGTTAAGCATAGTTTCATATTATTTATTTATTTTTATTAAACACACATGTAGTCCAAAGTATGCATTTGAAATGTATTTTTAAAAAGAATTCAATCGCAGATATAGACCAATTCGGTATTTTCTTTCCAATAATTCACTACATTGGTTTTTTCTATTAATTTGCCCAAGATTCATTCATTCACAAACAGTGAAAATTGGACACTTTTTTCCAAGGCTAATGAATAAATTAAAGTAAAAGTAAACAAATAAAAATTTACTCATTCATATTCAAATATATGTTTTTCATGAAACACTGCTCTGTAACTTCTGTTGAAAGATCGGGTTAACTCGACCCGCACTAGTTAAAAAAAATCCCGAAACAATTAGAGTCCACCATATCGACAACTAAGAAATTTCCGTGAAATCCGTAAATTATACTACTGTAGTCACAGAACACAAAAAGGAACACGGTTCGATTTTCTAGGATTTTTTATTCATATGTCCAACATTCATTTATACTCATATTCAACTTAAAGGTCTGAATGGGCCGAAATTCCAGGTCCGGCCTGAACCGCACAATTTTTTTTGGCCCCGCCCATATAAAAATTTTATTGACCCGGTTCAGCCCGGTATAAAAACAAAAAGTTCAGCCCGAGCCTGCCAGGACTGAATTTCTACATAACAATGCCGATATTTCTGAAAGAACATTAACCTAAAATTAAAATTATTAAAAAGGCACACTTACTTGCGCATAGATTTTATTTTGAAATTATGTTCGAAATGCATGGAATGCAAAATAACAACAATATTAATGATCATTTAGACAATTACGTACATAAACGCTGATTAAAAAAAATTATTTGGACAATTACATCGAAATAAAGATTCAGTAAGAGAAGAAAAATCAGGAAAAAAAAAATCCATTATACACAGGTTTAATTCTTAGCAGGTACATCGTCTGTTGTATTATATTCATTTTGCACATATCAAGGCATTTTTTTCATTTAAGGCATGTTTCCGCAATACACAGGTTCTATTTAAGAGGTTTTACTGTAGTTTTATTTTTTTTTGCCTAGAAATGTATATCTTTAAAATAATTTTAATTGTGCAATAATGTCCATTTAAAAATCTATGCATTTTTTGCAAAAATTTTTGTGCCGGGCCTCATTTTACTGATTTTTGCACGGGTCTGAAAATCTATAAATAGATTCTAAATAGATATAAGAAGATCTCTAAATATATTTTAGAAATTCAAGAAATATATATATAATATATTGTTAAGGCACTTCTCAAATCCAATCTGCTAACTTACTGACACAATCGCGATGTCAAGCTTAGAATTAGAAAGTGCACTTATTAAAAAGCTGCGAGATCGAATAGCGTTTTCCATTTTTCAACAAAATATCAGGAAAAGCTGTCTAAGTAAACATTTTGAACGCGACAGCCCGAAAATATCCATTATGAGACAGCAATCGCTTATAACTTAAAATACAACACATTTATCGAAAAATGAAAAATGCGATTCGTTTCTAAATTACTTCGATAGCACAGTAATTTCTTTCTTTTGCATTTAAAGAAAGTCCGTGAATCTACCAGAAAGTTTCGCGTGAAAAAATACTTTTTTTTAAGAACCGCTCTAGGAATTTAATTTTTAAATAAATTCAGAAAAAAAAATCCTATGGTTGAAGACTTTGTTTATGCCTGCTCTACGTTGCTAGAAATGTGATGTTGATTCTTTATAGAGATTTGAAAATGAAAAAAAAACTTAAACTATTCAAGATAAGTTTTTTTTTTTTGGGGGGGGGGAAGCAAAAGATTTGCAAATATATTATACTTTTGAAATTCAGGAAATATATGTATAATATATTGTTAAGGCAGTTCTCAAATCCAAGCTCTCTACTTGCTGACACATTCGTGAAATCAATCTTAAACTTAGACGCACGAAATTGGAAGGTGCACTTATTTAAAAACGGCGAAATCGAATAGCGCTTTCCATTTCTCAATAAAGTAAAGGATCTATTAAAAACAACTGTCATAGTAAACATTTTGAACCGATTTTGGTAACGCGACAGCCCGAAAATATCCATTATGAGACAGCAATCGCTTATAACTTAAAATGCAACACATTTATCGAAAAATGAAAAATGAGATTCGTTTCTAAATTACTTCGATAGCACAGTAATTTCTTTATTTTGCATTTAAAGAAAGTCCGTGAATCTATCAGAAAGTTTCGCGTGAAAGAATACTTTTTTTAAGAACCACTCTAGGAATTTAATTTTTAAATAAATTCAGAAAAAAAATTCCTATGGTTGAAGACTTTTTTTATGCCTGCTCTACGTTGCTAGAAATGTGATATTGATTCTTTATAGAGATTTGAAAATGAAAAAAAACTTAAACTATTCAAGATAAGTTTTTTTTTGGGGGGGGGGCGGGGGGAAGCAAAAGATTTGCAAATATATTATACTTTTGAAATTCAGGAAATATATATATATATATTGTTAAGGCAGTTCTGAAATCCAAGCTCTCAACTTGCTGACACATTCGTGAAATCAATCTTAAACTCGCACGAAATAGGAAGGTGCACTTATTTAAAAACGGCGAAACCGAATAGCGCTTTCCACTTCTCAATAAAGTAAAGGATATATTAAAAACAACTGTCATAGTAAACGTTTTGAACCGATTTTCGTAACGCAACAGCCCGGAAATGGTCATTATAAGACTTTCGTATAACTTAAAAAGCCATACCTTTATCAATAAATGGAAAATGCTATTCATTTCTAAATAACTTCGATAGCATAATAATAAATGGAGGATCTCTAGATATGGGAGAAGGGGAGATAAAGGGGAAAAATACCTCTTATTTGTAAGTTTCGTTGTTCACACTCTAGAATTAATTGGAGAATAAGAAATTGTGTTAATTAATGAATGAATATAACCAGAGCCGATATATCGATATTTAAGGAAGATTGAAATCGATTGAGACGATATGTTATAAAAATCGAAATTTCATGATGTATCGATATATCGCCCAGCTAAAACTCGCGCTGTAATATTTTTACACCAATGGATGATACAAATGTAAATATGCATGATGTAAATGCGCATTATTCGAAATGTGTATTATTCGTGACCCTGTTAAGGCTTTTTTATAACATTTCGCTACCTGGTAATTGTATTTAGCTTAGAATTAACCCTATGAAAGTTTAATTTATTTATCTGGAAATTTTTGAATATATGATGTACAAAATACACCGCACGAGATGTTTTGCTGCGTAAATTTGTACGAGTATTTAAGGGTTAAGATGCAGACGTAAGCGTTTTATGTCTATTTTGTCAAATATTTAATAAAAATGAAATTAATATTATTTTTGTACCATTTGTACCATTGAATGCAAAAACAACATAAGTTCAAAAGGTTTTTCTAATTTCTTTTAAATACTTAAAAAATAAGTAATATACAAACATGTTTTAGGATTTAAGAAATATATTGAGCACAAAAAAGTTCTTAAAATATATAGCATTTGTGTGTAGTAAAGTTTTTATTGATTCCTGAAAAATATTAAAACTTGGACTTATGTAGCGTTTCAAATCACTAGCTGAATTACATTTCTTCGATTCAGTATTTGAATATTTTTTGTTGTAAAAAATACATTGAAATGGCAAATTATTCGGCTAGGAAACTTTTTTGAAAGGTCAGACTTGCTGTCTTATAATCGAAATTGTCAAACATTTTAAAGGAAATGTTTCATTGCACTGCGTCAGTTAACATGAATGACGACAAAATAACGTATGATTTCTAAAATCGTGAAAACATTATGTTATTTTTTTCATGGTATTTCACAGTCACAGGTCACCGTATCGGACAATGTTTTACAACAATAAGGCTAATGCGCGTGCCATATAATTTCCTATTACCCGTTCAGGAGACGGACGTCGTACTTTCTACTGCACAAGTGTTTTGTTGACTTACGCTATTACAAATACAAGACATTTCAAAATAGCAATAAATAAGTTAAGTTAGGAAGCAGTTATACATTTCAATAAAGATATTTAAATTTATTAATATTTACAAACAGATAAATATATCTAGAAACATACGTTTATAAAAGGTATATGCCGTTTATTAATGATAAAACAATAGCATTATTTCATTAAAAAACTATCAAACATAATTTAACGGAATAAGACATACATATGAAATTTTATTATTAAAAAATATATATATTATTTTTCAAAACAATGATCCAGTTTGACCTCCTACATTTTTTGCATTTTTTGGTACCAGGAAGGACTAAAACAATGCAAAACGATTTCGTTTTTAAGCTCTTGACATATTTTGTACGCCATTTTTTAGCTTTATTTTTTCTTGAGCACACAGGATTCTCCTGGTCGTGCTCGTTAAAAGTTCACTAGAACTTGGAAACGGCGGTTGACGTATTTGACGGGTGCCCGTAGGTGCCCCTAGTGACACAGCTCAATTTTATCTTCAGTGGATTCTTCTGAATTTTTTCAGATTCACCTTAAAATTTTACCATTTCTCATGCCTAAAATTTAATAATTTTAGTAAATATTTCTAGTTTAAATATGTAAAAGAAAGTAATACCTTAACGTAACACAAGTCAATTACAGTATTACAGAAATAAATTTTAAAACGTGAAATACTTAATTCATATGTCTATCTTCTAGAGCGTCACCACAAGGAAAATTCTATCAAAACCGCACAGCATACAATTTGAAATCGCAGAAACTGGTTTTAATATAAAAGGAAGGAATACCAATGATTCTCAATCAGTTTCGGTGGCATATTTGAGAATGGTTTGAGAAAATGAATGTCCTAAAATTTCCGCAGGCGCGCCCGTTGAATGGCTAAAAATAACATTAAATTTACGGTTACTGTCTAGAAGATGTTTCAACGCAAGTACGGTAACAAACGGTCTCAAAACTATTAGTGACTCTGACTGTATTAAAAATCTGCTAGAATTTGTACTGGATTGAGGTGTGGATGTAGCAATTTGCATGCACTGAGCGATTAAAAACTTTATAGAATGTCGAGAATGATGTTCTGGTGATATATTTATACTTTTAATAATTAAATATATAACATTTGGTCAGCAAATATAATTCTTTCTAGTTGATTTTTATAAGGAATAATACATTCGTTAATTCGTTTGAGATTCTTTCCTTTATTTTTTCACACTGTAAAATGTAATTTAAATCAAGAAATTAAAACATATATATCTATATATCTGCATTTATTCTTAAATAATGCAATTATCTTTTTATTTCTTTTTTTAAGTTAGAAGTTTTTTTATTTCATTTTTTACTAAGTTTTCAAGTTGTAGTATTTTTTTCTCGTAAATCTTGTGCTTGGTAGTTTAAAAATGGTCTTTTGGCACATTTTCTTTTTATAATGTTATTACTTTTTTATAATTTTAAGTACTTTTTAATACAATAAGTTATGTTTTCTGTACAAAGATTCAATCTATAATTTTTTTTATTTGAAATGTACCATCACGCATTATTTGAAGAGAAGTCTAGATTCATTTACCTGGCGTTATGTTTAACATTTTTGCGTTGTCATTGTGGAGTTAAATTTAATTATATAGAATGAACGTCACTAAAGATATGTTTGTACAAATTAACAGAGATTTTCCAAAAACATTAACGAAAATATTATTCAATAAATAATTTAAGTTTTTAATTAACATACATATTTTAAATAAGCAAAGACCCACGATTAAACGTAAATTTTAGTATAGATTAACATATATGTTTACGGAATTTATTTAACGGTTATAAAGGCAATGAAACTCAAACAATGAATTCCCAAAATTCGAAATTAAAAATATATTATAAAAAATAATATATCTCATTCACGCTATAGAAAAGATTATTTCAAAAGCAGGGAACCTTTAACTATTATTATTCACTTTAACTAAGAACGATAACAAAGTCAACTTTAAAAGACTATGTTCTATTGGTGTTATAATACACTTTTTAATAGTATTTTTTATATTCTTTGACTAATGTTAATTCGAAACGTCGGTTGTACATTAAAGAAAGAATAAAAATTTTGCTAATAGTTTTTATCTGAATCTAAGTTATTTTTTCCATATTGTTATTTCTTCCAACTAACATACTAAATAATTATAACAGGCGGAAAATTATAATTAACGAAAGTAGGGATTGTATACAGGAAACAGCATATTGAAAATGCAGTCTTTCAATTGAAGCAGTTTTCAAAAGCTATTCTTCAATTTAAGCAGCTTCAGAAAAATATTCGCTTGATGGATCATAATACACAAATGACTAGTAACTGTCATTAAACATACATAAATGCTCAGTTTTTTACGACTCATAAACTGCCTTTTCAGTTCAATCTCCTTTAGACGTTTAATGGATGCAAATTTATTGCAGTTTGTAATAATATAGACAGTATTAATTTTATAATCTTAATAATAACAAAACCAAACATTTGCATTGTATGTTTTTAATGTATATATTAAAAAAAATTCCAGTTAATACGTCTACACTCAATTAGAATATAATTTCAAAACTTTACACACTATTTAACCAATTAAAAATGATTCTACATTCTAATTAAGCACGATGCTAAACGTAGCTTTAATCCAAGCGACAAAAAAATCAAAAAATTTAAGTAGTTCATAAACGATAAAATTGTTAGTTTTCTTCCTATCATGTAATAGCATAGGTGTTATCTCTTTAAACCGCTGTGTGCGACGAAGGGTATGATTTTTTAATTAAACAATAATCTTTTGAAAAATTTAACAAGAGATAAAAATATTAATTCCATTTTTACAAAAATTATTACTTTTCGGTAAAGAGAACGTTTCTTTAATTCACTACTATTTCCCATCTTGTAAGGAAATTTATCTGTGAATTTCAATGAGTGAAATGTCTTTTATTCGTAAAAAAATCTTCCTGTATATAACAAAATGCTGTGTTGTGACTACTTATAAGATTGAAAAAATAAATACTTTTACTTTGGCATAAAATGATTTTGATTTGAATTTCAGTGATTTGTCCAAAAATAAATCAATGTTTAATAGTAATCAATTTTTCACGCTTATTTAAAAAGATAAAGTGTGACGATTCGGAAAACTGGGGAAATGCACTTATCATTCGTCAAGATTTTGACGTGTTTCTTCAAAGCTTTGTAAATGTCTCGAAAAATTAAAAAAACATTCATACATGTTAGAGTTAAAAATACAACTCCCCGAAGAAATAAATTGTTTATGCAAAATAACTGATTCATGCACGGAGTTATTAAGGGTGTTCCATATACAGCAAATAGCATTTCCGAAAGAATTATCTATGCCATCAGAATGAGTTAGAAGAAATAGACTTGAAAGAACTCACTCACAACAGATTGCCTTTCAATGAATAGGGTAATCACCTAACATTAAAATCCGGTGAGCGATTGCTTATGAAATTCCATTTGTTCTAGTTATGCTCCTTGGAACATTGACAGGAGCGATATATTTGGAAGAGTCGTCAATTTCTGGCAGGTCTAGTAAGAATAATTCTATAGCAGGAAATCGTATTACCGCATACGGCTCGGGTTAATCACTGATTTCGAATTTCGACATGTCCAAATCTTTTCATGCATATATAACTTAATAAATCTATTTTTTTTTTAAGTATGTATGTGTAGCCTCAACATTTTTACTTGGAGCATGCACTTAAAATGTGTAAATCGGTTTCCCATAACAAAAATATCTGCCATCTATTTCAGTCTGTGAGAGATGTGTAATTTCTTCTATAATAAATAGAAGAGTCATTAGTTAGCGCTGAAAAATACTGCACTTGATCACTTCGTCATATTATGCGGTAGTTCCTTAATGTTTGGTGCGGCATTGGTATGGGCGACCCGATTTAGAATCCTAAAATAAATAAAGCCTGAACTATGCGAAATATTACGTCATTTTGACGCAATTATTGTAATATTTGAAGGGGTTAGAATGACAGTGGAGTAAGTCAAAATGTAGTGATTTGAGAAATAAAGGGTTTTGTGAAACTTGTGTATTGGCGTTGCATTGAGTGATCAAACTTGTTTTGTCCTCTAGCGACTTCCTAAGTAAACTATGACTTATTTTACTGGCACATTAAACAGAATTTAATATACGTTCATTGAAAATATGGTTAGCTCGATTTTAAAATTTTTGACTTAACTCTACTGTCATTCTAACCCCCTCATTTGTCAGTTTTTTGAATGAAAATGCACGTGTATGACGGCATTTTTTGCTGGTGGAAGCGGTCTGCCGCTCCGTGTTGAAAGCCCTAGATCTGTTGTTTACTAGGGTACGTATATGCGTTCTTAACGCTTCAATCGGGCGTATTGATCGATCTTTTGTACGACTTGCCAATTTTTGAACTGCGGAATGTTCCATTCCTACATGACGGAACCTTACTGAACCATCCAGAAAACGGACAAAGATACTTGGTCCAAACATGGAGGCTGCGGCGGAACGATCAACTCTGGTGGTTTCATAGAGTGCCTTCCACTCTCATTGGACCTCATTACATTGGAGTTTATGTAGGGAAACCTCTCAGAGCTCTCATAGTAGGGGTATGAGCCCCCTGACAACATTGTAGTACATTCGACGCTGCATATGCTGCACACTTGTACTAGTGTGTCAAATGGCATGATGCCGAATGTGCGATGTGAGACTCAATCTAGAGTTCAGGTATGTATTTTGTCTTACGGAGAGCGGTTTAAATACCGATGGTAACTACTTGCTCATATTTGATGCGTCTTGCTTCTTAACTGATTTGTAAATCGCGGACAAACAAGACGTGCATTACATACACGTAAATTTCTAAGCATTTATGGGCGCAAACTGTCTGGCGATGTTGATCTATAACTTTGTAATTGACAATTTGTAATCTCGTATACTTTAAGAGATTCGTACGGTAACTTCTAACTTAGACGTTAGGAGGTACATTAAAAAAAGTGTATAGCCACTTTACTATAACTAGTCTCCGGTTTTATGACTATAGACGTCGGTGATAAAAAATTAAGTGAGTGAGAAATGACTTAACTGGAAACTTATTATTGGATGTGCTGGATTCGTATGAAGTACATAAAGCTTGTACGCAGTAAACTTATTATTTATTACCGACAGAAGGAGAAAGCATTTTTAAACAGAACATAATGTATGTATTGATAATTAAGGCTCCTGCAATGAATTGCGACACAAAATACTAAAAATAAAATGATATAAATTATTATTTTCCCCACTCTTCGAAAGGTGAACTTGGAACTATTTCAAGCAGGGCTCTCACTCGGTCCATTTTTTGAAAAGAAAAATCTCCTTTATAATTTTTATAGAAACTAACATCGAAGCTCGTTTTAGTTGCAATTGTTGCAAATACCTACCACAATTTTCTTTCTAAAAAAATACTGGTTTTCAAAAAACGGACCAGAGGGAGCCCTGTTTCAACCGATATTTAAATGAAAAACAATGTTTAATATGAACATCCAAATTATATATTCTTCCATTTTTGTTATGTTTTGTATAAACCATGCAATATGTCTTACAATAAATATTAGAAAATAATTGAGGTATGTTTTTATTGGATTATCCAGAATAATTAAATGGTATAAACACCATTTAGGAAATTTTCAACTTTGGTGAGTAATTTCTGATTTAAATCACTTTTAATAAATCAAAGTTTTAAAAATATTTTATGAATTATGTCTTATTAATGATGCATAATATGGTATTTAATTTTATTACATTTTCTAAAGCTTTAATACACATACTGACGAATATGTTTTAGTAAGACAGAAATTATTCAAAAAAGATTTTTGCTACGGTTGATGTTGTATTTTTAATAACTGAAAATAATAGTTTTTATGTAAAGCACACTATTTCATCTAAGCTGTAAAGAATCAATTTAATAAATTGTTGTACACATGATTTCAGGATAATATTGGAAAGTTCAAAAATATTTATATAAAACACTCAGAAAATTATATTATATGAAATAAAAAATGTTTCAGCAAAAAAATTAATTTTGAACATTTATGTAGTATTTTCAGAAATATCTTTATATTTCTAGTGTACATGTTAATTTACTTAAAATTTAAATCTATAATAACAATATTTTACTGTTTATTTTACAATATTTTGGGCCGAAGCTTTGTCTTGCTATTAAAAGAAATTACCACTTTCGAATTATTTTTTAGGTAAAAACTCAATTTCTATTACGAAAATAATGAAAAATGATTTCATATGTGTAATAACTACAGAAACATTCTCGAAGTTCTTCATAACAATTTTCAAGATGAAATAATGAAGATTACTTTATATCTTCTCCCGAGAAACACGGAATCGTTATTAACTTAGTCACGTTATTTTATGATTATAAACAACACGACTTTCTCTACCTCCTCAAAAATGAAAAAGGTAACTTATTAAAAAGAATCTGACAAATTGCAGTCTGTCAGTTTTTTCAACATAGATTAAAACAAACAATGTGGCTTCGCTGCTATTGTCTGTGACGAGAAGAATCAAAGAAATAATTCCGAATATCTTTTCCATTGATCTTTGTTTGGAAGGAAAGAAAAAAACATTTTTCTTACACGGAAAATAAAATGAATAAGTAAAATATGATGATGAGGTAGGGAAGACAATTTCGTTTTTCAACAATAGTGCAATCCTAAAATGAATTGATACAAAAAGATGCGTAATGGCTTTTCTCTTGATTCTGCATAGCAGAGTAAAATCGTTTTAGTTTTTAATAAAATTTTTCACGAAATGTTTAGTATCATTAATAGGTAATTTCTCTATTGTATTAATAAATGTAAAATGTAACTATGCTTCTCGTAAAAGTGTAAGTTAAACTAAAATTTATGTTTGAAAATTGGAAAAACTAGTTTTAAATATGTTAAGATACCACAAAAACTCCAAAGAAATAAGACAAAATATGAAAATTATATGAAGTGTTTGTTATAAAAAAAATTATTTTGTTACGTATATTTGACCTAGTTTGCACATTAAGTACTTAAACGTTAAATATATATTTTTAAAAATATCTATTAGATTAAAAAATATAAATGAAAATTATTGTATATTATCTTTTAATTTTGTCCACCTAAAATTTTAAATAAACAAGAAGGTAAAATCATGCATCAAGCATATTTTATGAAACACTTTTTAATAGAACCAGAAAATGAGACTTCAGCGTTAAATACGGTAAAAAAAATATAATTAATAAACAGTTTAGAAACATATAACACATTTTAAAATTCCGTTTCAAAAATTATCATTCGTAGAGAGAAAATTAGTCGATCATTTTGTGCAGCCCTGAATATGACCTACAGATTTTCAAATATAATAAACAGCATGCTAAAATTTAATTCAGTTTAAAAAATCATTACATATTTGAAAATTTCCTTTTAGAAATTAAGCCAATAGATGGAAATGCACTCGAATTCTTTTGCACAGCAACTGCATAGTATCTAGAGATTTTTATACACAACACATATTAAACAAAAATTTAAATCAGGTAAAAAAACTTCAACATAATTAAAAATGCATTTTTAGGAATTACCATCCATAAACAGCAATATAACTGTTTCTTTGCACAGCTTTATATACAGGATGTCCATAATTAAACGACCCTACTTTAAAGTTGTCTACGGACAAAACTGTTGGTCAGAAAGTTGTGAAATTTTGTGAAGTACATAATGAAGGAATGGGAATTTGTTTAAGCGAAAAAAAATTTTTGGTTCAAAATTTCGCCGCCAGAGGGCGTTTTTTAATGAATAACACATTTAGCATACATTTACGATAGTTTACATACTTTATGGCAACAAAACATGTTCCACATGACAGCTGTCATTTTCAGCTACCATCTGGAACCGTAAGTTCCAGAACTGTTCCACAGTTGACAGCAGTGTTTTCTGGGAAATGCTAAAAACATGTCGCGAAAAAAATTTTGTTCAACATGTTTTGTTGAAATAATATTTGTAACCTATTGTAAATCTATGCTAAATGTGTAATTCCTAAAAAAACGCCCTCTAGCGGCGAAATTTTGAACTAAATTTTTTTTCGCGTAAACAAATTCCCATTCCTTCATTATGTCCTTCACAAAATTTCACAACTTTCTGACCAATAGTTTCGTCTGTAGACAACTTTAAAGTAGGGTCGTTTAATTATGGACACCCTGTATGTATAGCTTTGCATTTATAAATATATTTATAACTTTACATTTGTTTTATATTAATTTCTTTATATTCCACAAACTTCTCTTAACATGCTAAATGTAACTCAGCAGAAAAATGCATAACACAATTAAAATCCACACTTGAGCAATTCATGACCATAGACAGTAATACCTATTTGTTCTTTTGTGTAACTCTGGATATGATAAATGATGGATATGATTCTTCATTTGTTTGTTTTAATATAGAAATGGTATTACAAAAAAATAATTTGAAAAATTTAGCCAATTTTACTCTCCGCTATACTTCTTTCTATCAGGTCTACGACTAGATTACTCAGTGAAATTAACGATTGTGGGAACCTAACTTCATTTCCGTTCTTACCATACCATAAAACTAAAGATGTTGACAAAATTATCAAATGTGTTTTATTTCGGACATGGGTAAATTGATAGAATTAGTGGGTAAATTGATATTTCTACAAAATAGTGATAGCTAGTATTTTTTTATTGCTAATGTGAAATATTTAATCCTCCAGTCGCACAAGGCTCGTATTAGTATATTATTTTGTACCAGTATAGACCCGTGTGAGGCTTTCACACTGCTATTTGTGTTTATTATGGAGGCAACATTGATTTGAGTAAAATCTTTCATTTCATTTATACAAATAGTACTAAAGCGATGTCGATCAGGCTATCTATCGCCATCTGTTAGTTTAATTTGAAGAACTGAAAAATGAAACGTTTCGTCATTAATTTTTAATTACCTGCAACTTTTGTCGAGCGAGTCGCCAGGTGTCGAACAGTCTCAAGCGCCACCTACTAGTCTAAATTGAAGAATCGAAAAATACTGAAACGTTTCGTCATTAACTTTTAATTGACTACAATTTTTTATGAAACAACGTCTTTTAACGAAATGTGAGTTTATTATGCCAAAAGCCAGTCCAAAAACCTTTCGAATTATATTTCATTCACCGTTCTGTCACTGCATAGAAAAAGGGATGTTGATAGCAGAAATAATATATATGATTGTGGTAAAGGCTGGATTGTTTTATCAGGATGAAATATAATTCACTTTATGTTCAAATTCCAGGAAAACGTGACCTCTACATAGGAAATTATTCTTTCCTATGAAATTGAAGATCGCTAAAAACTATATTATATTCCGTAAAAATTATATTAAATTCCTCTGAACATTTAAAATGAAAACGAAATATGAATTGTGCTAAAACAATGTGGTTATATTATAATATATCTTATCCTGACTCACTTGAGTGTGATGTTTTATTTTGTATATTCACAATGAATTTTTATACATTTCCGATCTGATAACACTCTTCAATAAATTTTAAAGAACTTCCTGTTTCTCATTATAAATTGAGTGTTTCTTATAGATTTTCAAACGATAAAAAAGAGAATGATTTTAAAACTTTCACAACTTCCAATTTGAAGACATTTTACTTTCAATTTTTTAATTATATGGTCTTTTGTATAGAAATTGCGACAACATTGCATTATCATTTTAATTACAATTAATCTACAAACGCAAATTTTGACTTGTTATCTTAATAGATTATGAAACAAAAGAGCATGAACAAATTTTACTTTGGAATTTTTTTATAACACTTTTATAAATTTTTATGACAAATTTCATTAATGTTTATAAATTTTTTTCTTAATTTTAATAAAAAATAATGAACACTGTAGATTTGCAATATTGTAATCTTAATTTTCAGTGATGTAAGTGTTATTTTGTTACTAAATTTTAATGACAAAGTTCACATGTTGTATTGCCCAATGATATTAGCGTTGTTTTTTAACTAAATTAACATTGTTTTTAATTTTTTTTCCAAATTCTGTGGGTAATGCCTGCCGTATCCTTTTTCAAGATCCCCTAAAATGCAAAAATGACTACTTACTTCATGAGAAACCAATATCTTGTAGAACAGCATAATTTAATGTATTAAATGGACTTCTTCTGTGGATATTTTAAGGTTAATTCCTATCTTAATATGAAAATTATTTATAATATATTAATTATATAACACAACAAATCTTAATATTTTAACGAATAAATATATCAAATGCCTCTAGCATTTCCGATTCTTCAAATAAATCTGGTTCTCTGCTGAAATATACAATTTTTAAATTGAAGCAAACTTTTCTATTAAAAAAGCTTCTTCATCTTTACACTTAGTTGCTATTCATCAATGCATGGAAATACCATCATTACATCAATTTGTAAAGTTTTGTGTTTTCTCTTTTGTTAAAAATATAATTTGTTTTTTGTAAATTTCGTTATGAATGGATAAATCGCTTTGAATCTTTCCCTCATCCAAAGTGTTTATTTTCTTTGTTCTTGAACTTCATTCTTGATTATTAAACTACACCCGTTGAGAAGATTTGAGATTTCTTTAATCATTTTGAAAAAAAAAACACTTTTCCATTTCCGAAATAATCTCGAATTATCTCGCATATTTTCAAGGGTAAAAAAGTTTTCCCGAAGTAAGAAACCAAAAGAATTTTTAAACGGCTTTGAAAATTTTAACTGTGTTTCGATATTTTTTAGACATTTCGATATTTTTTAGAATATTTATATTCTTTGGTATGTTAGAATGTTTTTATTTATTGTATTATTCGATCTATAAAATAATAAACACTGTGCATCTTTTAAATTGAGTTTCACTTCTGTGTTGTCGATTAAGAGGGCCACACACAACGGGTCGTCTTGCATAGAGTCCTTAATTGTGAAGACGTCTATGCATCGTAATCGCGGATATTGTAATCCCTGTTGCTTTACAATAATCTTAAATGAGCTGAGCCACAGTAGTGATGCTCCTCCTTCGGGCCAAAAGAGCTAGAAGCGATCTTGTACAGGGGTTGTAACCCATGAGCGGTCTGGAACAAGTCTTCTTGATACTGAATGTTTGGATTCAAAATGATCTCAGAGCCTTTTGACCACACTACGAGACACATTAAGACGTCTAGCAGCACCAGCGTATGATAACCCCATTTTCATCAATCAGATTGCCCGCCATCTTAACGAATCATGTAAACGACATCTACTAGACATGGACAACACGATTTCAGTACCAACAATTCAAGATCATCAACCATAAAAGTAATTTCATACAAATTCCCAAAGTGGGATATTCGCAGTTCCTACTGACAAACATATACGTATCCAATACATTAAAATAATTGAGATGGGTATATTTTTTTCATAAGATTTTATTGAAGTTACTTATCATCATTCATATAAACCATATTTTTTACCTTTATTTTCAATCTTTTAATAGTGAGCGTCAGAAAACTGGTTGTACCTCATCTTTTGGAGGCCAGTATCTTTTTCCTGCATAACGACATTTTTTGCCAATCTAAATATTTAATATCAACTGAGAAATTTAGGTTTAAAGATGTCACAAATTTTTACCATCGGGTGGAGTTACTTTTTGACAGTTTATGTTTTTGCCATGAAATGCAAAAGAAAAATTACTGTCACAAAGTTAACAATAAAATGTTTAATAAAACATTTATTAAAACAAGTTTACAAATTTTTGGCAGCCTAATCTAAGTCTACAAATAGCTCTGAATTGCCCATTAGCGTTGGTGATGAATAAAACCTCGCTCTTTTTGTACAAAATTTCTTCCAGTCGGGTTGACTATCTCCAGTGCGAATTCAACCATTCCATTTTGCTCACCTTATATCCCTCGTCTGCAACATACGTCACTTCCAGGATAAAGACCACAAAATTGCTCCATATGAAAGCACCCTTGGTACTGCCATCTAATTCAAAGTCGTTTCTGATTTTATTAGGAGTATCGACGACAAAGCAGTGTCTGCATCAGATGCACTTGATTCAAACTACTTGATCCGAACTATGCAACGCTGTTGTCACACTCTTGAACAGAAATCACCGCTGTTTGTGTCTCTGTCTGACGTCCATAAAAATGAAGACTTCTTATGGGAAGACTTTGAGGCCTTGCTGTGAGATTTCGCCTCCTCTTTGCTTCCTCTAGACGCCATCTAGACACAGGAAATGACAACGAAAGACATATGTTGGTAACAAAATTATCTTACTTTAAACCACCCTATTCATATCTAACTAAATCAGTATTAATATCTTAATATTATACCACGCCCTGTCTAGTTGAAATAAAAAATAATACCACTTCTAACGATGTGTTTTGCTTTTATACATTTTGTCTATAATTTTTTTTTACTTAAACAAAATCTTCCTTTATGCCAGCCTTCAAGGAAACAGTACGTATTAGAGGGATAAAGCTTTTTTACGATAGGATAAAAATGAAAACCGATTTCTGTTCAATGGAATATAAAATGGAATGAATTTCACAAATTACTGATACTGAACCGTTACAGGGTGGTCCAGAAGGTGATGTTTGAGAAAAGTCTCATAGATGGTGCTAGGTATGACCGAGATGAGTCAAACGTGGTGCACACGTGATCTTCAATTTTTTATGCGCGTGCTGAATTTAGTGAATGGTGAGATTAAGTTTGGTTCCTGAACAAACAATGTTACCGCTACTGGAGTAGATAAAGCCCTAAACTCTTTGTAAATTGAAATCTCTATCTGAATAAACTTCTAATCTGGCATGCAATATTAACGCATGGTCAATAAAAGCTGGGACAAAACAATATGCGATAACATTGCATGACATATGATAAGTTAATTTATATGGAGATTTCAAATTACATGGAGTTTAGGCCTTTCTTTGCTCCAGAGGCGGTAACTTAGTGTGTTCAGGAAACAAACTTAAAGTCGCAGCTCACTAATATCATTCCACGCATCAACAATTTCCCACTATGTGCACCAAGTTTGAATGTTCTGGGTCATATCTAGCGCCATCTATAAGCTTTTTTCAAACAGTACCTTTTGGACCGCCTTGTATATCCAGCTACACAGTTTAAAAGAGGCAAAATGGATGTTACGGGTATATTTACATGACGACGAATGTTCGCTAAATGCAGGTTTGCTATACATTAGTTGAATGAGCCATCTGCCATGTCCGCAAAATTTTTACCGTTATAGACAATGTAACTAAAGAGAGATTTTACTGTATTTGGAAAATACAGTACTATACTGTATTTGGTTTTATATGCGTAAAATATTTTTTTTTATAATACCATTGTTTTGGGAGTAAAATAATTGCTGAAAATTGCATACGTGTCCAAGCATATATTTCTGGAAACACTGAAATAAATAACCAGATGTGACTTGTTTTCATTTTTTGCTATTTTTTTCAATGAAAATGACATTTATCAGCGGTGCTTTACAAGAGAAACTCCATATATAATGCTCCTGTAAGAAAGCAAAGAACACCGCGCTGAAACATTCTAAGCTCTCTTCATTTAATCATCGTTAATTTTTCCGCGTACAACTTTTTTCTTTTTAATTATTGCAGATTTTTTCAGAAACATTTCGAAATAAATATACTTAACGTTATTTAAAATTAGAAAATAAATCCCCGTTGTTTTTTTCTAACAAATAATAAAAATGTTTAGGTGTGTTTACACAATAAATGTTGTTTCCGAAAGATTAACAAGTGTAACGATTCATTTATATTTTGTTTCAAACTCATTGCATTTCCTTCTCTTAATTAGCGTCTAAATAATTAATTAAATAAAGAATAACATGTTCTATCCTCAAATGCGACAAAAAGAAAATAGCATCCCAAAATTTATCTCTAATTTTGTGATTTAATTTTTGAAATTTGGGTGCGTTTATGAGATTAATGTTACATTAAATATGGATGAGAATCAAAAATAGATTTTTATTAAAATACACTGAAAACTATAGAATTTTATTAAAGTTCCTGCGTTTTAAAAGTGTGACAATCAACTAATTTATTTTTTAGAAATTGGATGAAAAGTTACAGATTTTTTGCTTATATTTGCAAAATATAGTAATGCAAAAAATATATTTAATGCATTATACTACATAGTGTTCGACATAATAGGATTGTAGCCTAGTTAGGAAACTCCCCTAAAATAATGTCAGATTTAAGGAGTCACAGGAACATTAAATCTTCAAAAAATAGGATATACAGAACAATATTTTCTGAGCATTTAAAAAGAGCGCATGAAAAAATCATGAAATTACGCTAGTTATGATCAAAATTGTATCAGACGTTCCCTTTAAAAAATGACTAAATTCTTTAAAGCGATTTATATCAAAATGTGTTTTTTAATTACGGGCATAATATCTCTACGTATTATTTTTTCAAGAATTTATAACATGTTATACTCTAATCTATGCTTTATTACATCTTAGTTTTTTCACTGTTTAAACTACAAAAATTGTTTGCATCGACAAACTCTAAATGTTTCTGGAAACAAATTGAAGAAAAATCAATATTACTAAAAATATATACATTTTGGTTCTAAATGTGCTAGAGAGTCTGAAGTATATCCTGATAAAGCAATACTTTCTGTTAACATTAAGATATTTTGAGTAATCATACACAAATACTTCCATATCGAATTTTCTCAACAAAATGTTACTATTTGTTTTCTTCTCTCAAACACACATAATTTTTATGTTCTAAACTCAATAAAGATATAGATTTATAAAGCATACTTTCTTTTATTAACAGCAGGAAAATGGTTTTAAAATATTAGCTGTTAAAAGTAGGATACTTTTTTTGCATTTTACAGACTTTCTAATGACGTATAACCCCTTAATGGCCCTAATTGAGTATTACTTTATTTAGAACCTTTGGATCCTTTAAGCAATAATTCGGATTATGCTGTAAATGATACAAATGATAGGGTGGTATAAATGATATAGATGATATGTTATATAAATGATACGGATGAAAAATTATTTCCTTTTTCAATATCCTATTTATTTCAATATGAAATAAAACCTTAAATATGTTGTAGAAAAAAAGTTAACTCATATCACACACATGTATATGCCACATATTGTATCATTGTTTTACTGGAGAATTTATTTAGGAATTTCTTGCCTCGAATTTTCTATTGAGAATTGGTGATATATTTAAACCACTTAATCCAGTTGCGTCACACAGAAATATGGAAAAGTCGTCATCAAAATATTTCTGATTTAATTAAATGAAAATGTTTGACACCATATAAAAAAATATCCTTATTTATTATTATTTAAAAAGATCCTTAATTATTTTAAATTATGTCGCAATAGCATTTGATTGATCTATGTTGGCAAAACTATATGGTATATGAAACAATATATTCCACAAATTTGCTTGATTCAATAAAAACAATTTTAATCAGTAATAATTGTATAAAGAATGACTGCTAATTACACTAGTCTACAGATGGGAAATTCATTTTCGGAAAAGAAACCTCGATATTTGAATTTTAAGCTTTTTTCGACCCTGAAGGAAGTCCGTTTTTCTTCATAAAGCATCCTATTTCTGTTAGCTTGGAGCGCCTCCATATTATATTCGTAACAAACTTGGAAATTTCCAAAACGAGCTACTACTTTTCACATTATATTTGTAGTTTGCGGTCAATTTTACCTTGGCGTACCAAACGGGAAGTCATTCATGAAGCAATTTTGGAATCCCTAATATTAAATCTCCTTTTAACACTTTCCATCATGTTGAAAAGTGTTTAATGTCTTCGTGATTTTTGGCCGTCTGGCTGACCATGCGAAAATATACACTGGAAAATATAACAAGCTAACATATAGCCGGATACCCATGTGATTGATATATGTTATTGAGTTTACTATGGCAATGTTCTCTATTGAGAATGAAGTGTGTGGCATTTATAGTTCATTTACAGGGACACACACAAAATAATTGTGTTACATTATGGTTAAGAAAAAATAATTTGCAATGTATTTTAATGATGTTACACTATTTCAAACATACTGAAATTCATACACATTACTGAAGTACACTGCATAATACTTCCTGTCGAATAGGGTACGCATCTTTCAATTACAGGGAAACACAAAATAATTAGGTTACAGTACTGTCTATGAGCGATAATTGAAGAAAGTGCGCTTTCAGTTGAGGTACGCGTTTTTAAATTTAATTATTATTTGTAGATTACTTCGTGTGTATAAATTATATAGCTAATATAGAACTATCATATAGATCATAACATGTACTTGAATAATTTCTGCTGAAAAGAATTCAAGTATATTTCAGTCTTTTGATGGGAATTTTCAACTGTGTTATGCGTTTCCGAACTGAACGAAATGTTAGCAAACTATATAAGTAGTAGAAAAACAAGAGTTCAGTACCAGCAGGTGGCTGCACCGCTGAGCTACCTCATGTACCGCATTCTTCCTTACAGCCTCTCATACACTACAAAATCCCGTGCCCCCTCCCACACGCAATAACCGATTCTAGCGACTGCGGATTGGAAAAAGCCCATTTTAATGAAAGATGATTATTATTTTTTGAAAGTGAATTCTTTCACGTGTTTCCAACACGGATTGATAAATTAACATTATTTTAACCACTAGGCTACCGAAATACAGAGAAATATTTCAAACTTAGATGACTTAATGAGTTTGAAAATCTATTTTTATGACAATACTATTTGTTAAAAATAATAATAATTTTCTTCTGTTTTCTTATATAACAACTACGGAAAATTCTAAAATTAGATACTGAAAATTCAACCCGACATTGTTTGGTCTGCAGCGTCACCTAGTGGAATTTTAGGAATTAAGTTTAATGGATTTTTTTGATAATTTTTCTATATTTCCAATTGTTTTAATTCGCTAGATTAAATTTTACTCAACTTTTTGACGTTAATATCATTATATACCAGGATATTAGAGAATTAAAATAGATTTTCTACGAGGACCATGCCCGCTTTTAAATTATTGGTTATTTTATTTTTAGATAGGTTAGGTTTTTCTCGACTTTCTTTTACACTTATATACTCTTCGGGTAACACATAGGTTAACTTAAAATTTGAATAAATATTTATTATATTTTTTATACGGCGATTCGAACCCGAGTTAGAATTCACCGTTATACAAGTTTTCATATTTTTTATCTGATATTCCATTGAAATTTAAGTATATATTTATGAATTTAGTCAATTTTTAAGTGTGCAGTTTTCATTTTTAGGTTGACGTTTACCACGTTTAGACTGATTTTCACTTATCCATCAGATCTACTTCTTTATTTTCATCAAAACGAATGAAAAAATATACAAGATACTAATAAATGTTCAAAGGTTTCTAAAAAAAGTTTTAATAAAATTCAATGTTTTCTAAACATGTTAAAAATATTTTCTATGTTTCCTAAAATAGTTAAAAAATATTTCAATATTTTCTAAAAAATTTGAAAAATATTTCAATGTTTTCTAAAAAAGTTTTAAAATATATCAATGATTTTTAAAAAAGTTTAAAAAAAATGGAAGTTTAGTAAAATAAATTCAAAGTGTTCTAAAGTATTGGGTTGTCTGAAAAGTTCGTGTCGATTAGAAAAATCAATTCGCACTGGGAAACTCTGCCCGTTAATTATTAGACGTTAGATATCGGAATCAATGTCTAATAATTAAATGACAGAATTTTCCGGTACAAATGGATTTTCCCAATCGGCATGAACTTTCCGCACAACCCAATAGTTTCAAAATTACAATTTAGTAAAATAAATTCAAGATTTAAAAAAAATATTTACAAATTAAGAGAAAAAAAAGAAATTTACAAGTAAACAAAAAAATTTAAAAATAGTTGCAAATTAAGAAAAATTTTTAGGAAAATTAACAGATGAAGGGAAAAAAAATGTAAGTTAGATAAAATTGTGTAATGTTTTCTAAAAAAGCTTTTAAAAAGTTCAAGGTTGTAAAAGAAGATGCAATGTTTTCTAAAAATTAAAAAAAAAATAAAAGCTAGCTTAAGACGACTTTGTGACACATGGTTTATTTTTCGTATTTCATATCTCTCGCCCAGTCAGCGATGGAAGGAAAGCAAACATCAGTGCCACCTTCTAGTACGGTGTCTGCACTAAATGTCAAGTTCAACAGGCCTCTGCTGAACACATCCTGGACTGCTTAGGTCTTTCCAGAGAGGACTTATATGCTTCCCCTCTTCTGGTTCTGGATTTTCTAAGGATTAACGGTATATTGGATCTTGTCTGACTTCGTCAGACAATTGGAGGATAAACCACAACAACAACAGTACGGTGTGCGACCATTGCTCGAACCTCGCTTGTTCTCCATGGCTCGCTTGATCTCCATCCTCACGTCAATCTTTAGTCATGATTAAACTTTTAATCGTTAGTTTTCAATAGTTAATCTAATTAAAATTTTGCACCACCCTGGTTCAAACCTGCTCCTGTGCTATTGTTTCGATATCTGGATACTTTGGGTGCCTAAAGCATATAAGAATGACCTAATACAGTTAAATATTGTTTGTTGTTATTGTATTAGTTAGACTGTGGAGTAATATAACCTTTGTAGAGTGCTATTTCTGTGAGACATAACCACATAATTAAAATATAGACTGGTGGGGCTACTTTGTGACACGGCGATATGCAGTCGACGTCTAAGAAGCTAGATGAAGTAAAGTGGCGTCTAGAGGAAGCAAAGATGTGCCAGCTTCCATGAAGGCCCTTTTACGCCAGCTTCCTTGAAGGCTGGCATAAAGGAAGATTTTGTTTTAAAAAGACAAAATGTCTAAAAGCAAAACACATCGTTGGAAGTGGTATTTTTTATTTCGATTAGACAGGGCGTGATATAATATTAAGATATTAACACTGATTTAGTTAGATATGAATAGGGTGGTATAAAGTAAGATCAATTTGTTACCAACATATGTCTTTCGTGGTCATTTCCTGTGTCTAAATGGCGTCTAGAGGAAGCAAAGCGGAGGCAAAATCTCACAGTAAGGCCTCGAAATCTTCCCATAAGAAGTCTTCATTTTTATGGACGTCAGACAAAGACACAAACAGCAGCAGTGAGGTGATTTCTGTTCAAGAGTATGAAACAGCGTTGAATCGTTCATTTCACGAAACCCTATTCGTCTCACTTCTTTGTCTGTCTGTCTGTCTGTCACAGAGTCCGTTCTCGAAACTGTATAAATTAGTGGCTTGAAATTTTGTGTACACCTGTGTAAGCTGAATACCCCTTGTCACAGAACAAATAATAACATTTTGAATACTGTGTAAATTACCGGATATATCAGTTAAAACCCCTAAAAACTCATTAAAAATTACGGAGCAACACAGCTAAAAAGGAACATTTTTATCCAAACTTATAACGCACCTGTTTCGATTTCGACGGAAGTTCAGGGCTGCCGTAAAGATCTGCGCTTCCAGATTATCATAGAAGTTCCCTTTTCGGAAACACCTCCAATAATCTATCTATCGGCAAGAAATTTTGGATTCCGATGGGAAAAGAAATCGCAATTTCAAAAAAACAAATTTTGAAAAAAATCGAATTTTTTTTTCAATATCGCATTTATCGATCTGAAAAGTTGGCTTCTATGCGTATTTTTTTGCAGAGAACCCAGAAATGTAATTTTCATAAGGATCGCATAATTAGAACCGAAATTATGAATTAATTTTTCGTTAATGAAAATATTTTTTTTTAAAGTCAAGAACACAGCTGTCATTCAATGATGAAGCAAGTCCAGGGTTGCCAGAAAGAAAGAAATAGAAACCTAATGGACAATAGCTTTAATAATTAAAGAAACGCTGTTATTTTTTTTTATTAGCGGGGATGGGGAGGGGGCAACTTTTTAGTTAATATCGCATTTAATCAACATGACACATATTATTACAACAGAGATTTGCGGGCTTCGCCCTCTGTCAGGCTAATGGCTGTAATAAATAAACTAACGTTTGTATTTGTTATATGGAAAGGGGGCGGACATATTGCTGTTATATAGAGAGAATAGAGGATTTTACAAAAAAAACAGTTTTCGTAAAATTTAAATTTACGTTCCTAATAATAGTACACCACCCATATTCAGTTGATGCAGTTGGTGCATACCTAAAGTCAAAGTTAGTGATTTGTTGTTGAGCACTTGACCTCGCGTCGCCTAGCGGCCCCTCCGTAACGTTTTTTCTCTAACTGTGGCTTTACATAACTAACCGAGAGCTTCTCCAAACCAGTTCCATTTTGCCTAATTAGAATAACAAGCAGCATTCACCTTCAAGGTGTATTTCTAGAAAAGAGCTACCAGAAATTTCAAAAAATAATCTAAGCGATATTTGAAAATATGTTCCCTGCTTAACGAAATGAATCAATTTAAAGAGGCAAAGTGGTTCACCTAAGTAGTCATTTAACGACGTACACTTGAACATCCGCTCTCCTCCAACCCCTCTCTCATGGTTTTTTCTCTAACAGTGGCTCGTTTCCATATCTCAGCAACTAACTTTTCAAATTCAACGCAACTGATTCCAAACATTATAATTAACTTATTAATCACTCCCTATAACATTAAAATAAACTTAAGTTGCATATACAACTCTTTCCGAATAATAATTTCAGATTTTAATTTTCATTTCATTTCAAAGTATCTCGGGTTTATGGACCCGATTAATTCGGGGTTTGGCTCATTCAACTTGATATCGATAGCCTTACATATTTTAGTTCCATTTTCTACAGCTAGTGGGCGCATTCCTATCTTGCTTTCTATGGTCCCAATTACAACGGGGTTTGGGTCATTCGAATTGGTATCAATAGACTTATTTAATTTAATTCCAATTTCTACTGCCAGGGGGCTCAATTCTATCTCAGGTTCTATGGACCCGATTGCGGCGGAGTTAGGTGATCAAAATCAAGTCGAATGCGCCAAACAGATTTTAGATTAGCTTCTGTTCCACTTTCCACTGCCAGGGGTCGCATTTTTATTTCGGTTCAGATATTTGAGAAATCGTAGAAATCGACCGGTAAAGTTTTATTTTATAAAAAAAACATTACTTCTTTTTTGGAAAAGGAAATTTATTTGGATTTATTAAAGGATAAAGTGTTTTGAAAGGAATATTAAACGAAACCCTTTGTGCGATCGTCGATACTTACCCGCGATCGATAAACTTACCCGCTTGTTTATTTATTTTTTTTTGCTGTTACAATAGGGTCAATATAACTCAAACATTGAATACTATGATATAGGTTACTTGCGGATGACACATGTAACTTGTAGATCTATTTTAAACAGTTCTTGCACATTATAATTCTGTTATTATTACATTTTATTTGTATATATATCTTATTCTATTTTTAATTCTTCAAACTTGTCTATCTAGCTAATAGTAAATATATATGAAAACTGACTTTGTGAGAACTACTTTGGGTTATTTTGTGACAGGTGTTTTTTTGCCTTGAAATCCAAGAGAAAAAAATACTGTCACAAAGTTCGCAATAAAATATTTAGGTAAACATTTATTAAAACAATTTTTCAAATTTGTGGCAGCCTAATCTAAGTCTTTGATCGCAAACAACCCTGGATTGTCCACTACCGTTAGGGTTGGTGGGGCAATGATGAATAAAACCTCACTCTTTTCGTACAAAATTTCATCCGACCGGACTGACTTTCTCCAGTGCGAATTCAACCACTCCATTTCGATCACCTTATAGCCCTAGTCTTAAACATCGATCACTTCCAGAATGACGCATGCTCTCGTAATTGACCACCACAAAATCGCTCGATTTGAAAGCCTCCTTGGTACTGTCATGTTAATGTCGTTTCTGATTTGATGCACTTGATTCGACATCACCCAAAAATTTAACGCTATCGTCCGACTTTTGAAAAGAAATCGCCTCACTGTTGCTGTTTGTGTCTTTGTCTGATGTTCATAAAAATAAAGACTTCTTATACGAAAACTTTGAGGCCTTGCTGGAAGATTGCGTCGAATCTTTGCTCCCTCTAGACGCCATCGCAGACATCGACTGCATGTCAATGTGTCACAAAAGTAGGCCCATTAAGTGTCTATATTTAAATTATGTGGTTATATCTCACAGAAATATCACTTCACTTAATTTATATTACTCAACAGTCTAAATAACACAATAACAACAATGAATATTTACCTATATTAGGTGGATCTCATACGTTTTAGGCTTCAGCACACAAAGTATCCGGATTTTGAGACAACAACGTACACCGCACAGAGAGAATAAGCGAGGTGTTTGAACTTCGGACAATGGTCATTAGATAACGCAGCACACTGTACTGGGTAGGGATACTATAATACAGACTGAATCATCAAGCATTTTGTTGTCCACTTAGACCAATCAGCGATTGTTTCCCATGCATCTTGGTCAATTGTTCTTCTCCTACGGGCAAATGAATGGAGGCGTGAGTCAGCCCGGATTGTAGGAGCCTTAGTACTGGAAGGTAGCGCTGCTGTTTGCTTTCCTGCCATCGCGGACAGGGTGGAAGTTTCAAAATACGAAAACTAGACCATGTATCACAAAATAAACCCTATAATCACAAAGAGGTACGGTATGTAAAGTAGTCATGTTTTGAATAGTTTTCTGCTCACGTTTTAGGAATGAAATATTGATTTTATGCTGATTTTACGTATATGTTTATAATTAAGGTTATAAATGTATAATGTGATAATTTTCATCTGTTATGTGCTAGAAAAGACCTAAAAAGTCATTTTCTTGTTAGCTAAATAAATGGGTGTCATGTTTTTTACATGAAAGAAATTTGCTTGAAATTTTTTCACGGGTTATTTTACACAGTCATTTTTAAACGTTGGCAGGTTTGTACATTCATTATACAGACATGACCAGTACTTGGAAACAACACACTACAAGTAGCAAAACTATAGTAGTTGCTACTTTTTCTCATAGTTTGTTGTGTAACATGTTACTCTTTGGAAAATGTAATTCCGCGAAAACCGACATGCAAAATTCATTATCTTTTTAGTAACCATCAACATTATCTCTGTTTCTGTAATCCCAATTAAAAGTAGAGTTATTTTTTGTGTTCTTTCTCTCTTGGTCAGTGAATACTCACAAAAAGTATTACGATAGATTTTTTTTTTCGAATAGATGTTTTTTTCAATAGAATTTTTTTTATTTTATCTTAATGATGATTCTAATTGGAAATCTGAAACTTCAAGAAAATAAAATTAATGCACTTCTTTTTTATGTTTTATCTTATGTGCATTTGATTTTAAATAGATCTAACACTTCTTTGAAGTATAGTATCTACAGGGTTGTTATATATATATATAATTAAAGTTCGCCTATTCAGAAGGCTCTAGAGCCGGTTCTATGGCTCCAAACGAAACAAAATTTCACTAGTACGTAGTTGAAGAGATGCGCTTTGCAAAAATCGAAAAAAAAATTAGTTACATTTTTCGTCAGTAGGTGGCGCTGCGCCAATATTTAAGGCGATGTTTGTAGATTCATTATATCAATTTCAGTCAATCCAGACGAAGCACACAAATTTAAAAGTTTCAACAAACTTCGACGAACTGCGAATTGTTATAATTAAAGTTCATCTAATCAGACAGCTCTAGAACCTGACCTATGACTCCAAACAATACAGAAAAATGAATATAATTTCATGTGATGTAATCTGCATCAACAAAAATAAAACATGTCGCTCGGCAGCGAGGAAATAACGAAGAATAAGATTACGCATGCTCTTGCTCAATGAATCCTCCACCATTTTCAATAACGCATTCCATTCTCAGAATTGTGCTTTCTACAGCATTGCGTAAACTGCCCTGTGAGATTGAGCGAATATGAAGTCTAATACTGTCTTTCAGATCAGAGATTGTCTGACATCTGTCTTTAGATACAGAATCTTTCAAAAATCCCCACAACCAAAAATCGCATGGTGTTAGATCAGGCGAACGTGGTGGCCAGACTGTTTGAAAATAACGACTTATGATGCGGTCTTCTGTAAAATGGCTTGTTAAGAAAGTCCGAACTGCTCTAGTAATGTGCGGTGGTGCACCGTCTTTCATAAACACGATATTTTGAAGGCAGCCTCGCTGTTGCAGGTCGGGAATCAGAAAATTTGACAACATATTTAGATACCTTCTCCCATTTACGGAACATGTAATGTGTCTTGTGGATCTTAGTTCCTCAAAAAATATGGCCCTATCATAAACGTAGCTGTGAAACCGCACCACACCGTCACTTTAGTTGCATGCAATGGAACTTCTTGGACAACATTAGGATTTTCTTTCGCCCAAATTCGACAGTTGTGTGTGTTCACTTGTCCGTTTAAATAAAAATGCACCAAGAATTGTCCACATTCATTCGTGCAAGAAATTGTAGTGAAAATGATAGACGACTTTCGGTATCACCCTGTATTAGTTGTTGCACCCTCTGAATCTTGTATGGATAGTAGCGCAAAATTTGACGCATCACTTTTCGCAATAGCTGGCACACTTGCATTACCAAATGATGACTGGCTTGCTAAATCCACGGCAGCAGTAGCAATATCTTCAATGCTAGAAATGTCTACCTTTTTTCGTCCTCTGCCAGGAAGAATGTCGAGTTTTCCTGTTTCCTCGAGCTTTTTAATCATTTTGTGAACTCCACGATCCGACATTGGTCCACTTCTAACATCTTTTATTTTCCGGAATTCTCGAAGAGCTGCAGCTGCGTTGCTGTTATTTTGATAAAATAACATTACAAGAAGTGTCTTTTCTTTCAAAGTTAACATTCCCCACAAAGCGTAGATTCAAATGCTTTTCAGAAACAATCAACTGTTCCAGTGTAAAAGAAATCACAGACACACTTTATCAGCAAGTTTGAAATCGTCAGGTGGTTAGAAGGGTATTTCAAGTTTTCGAAGTTGCGACGTCACTTTGACGTCGTTCGTCGAAAATTTGAATAAAATGTGATCTTTTTCAAGCGTTGGGTGAAATTTTGTGATTTTGTGTGTTTCATCTGGATTGACCGAAATTGACATAACGAATCTGAAAAAGTTTACTTTTACCAACTGTGAAATAAAATTTCCTGTATTTTGTTTTTTACAAAATAAAGGAATCTGCAAGTATCGGCTTAAATATTGGCGCAGCGCCACCTATTGACAAAAATTTTAACTATTTTTTTTTCAATTTTCGCAGAGCGCATCTCTTCAACTACGTACTAGTGAAATTTTGTTTCGTTTGGAGCCATAGAACCTACTCTAGAGCCTTCTGAATAGGCGAACTTTAATTATAATAACCCTGTATTTACTGTTTTATATGAAAAAATAGTAAATATGTCTATGATTTTCTACGTATCCCCTTTTATGACTGAAAGACAATTTCTATCTCAGAAATGTCAAGCCATATTTCTGTTATAACTGTATATACTTTTTAAGTCCATACGAATTAAATTTAATTTGCAAAATAATTTGTAAATTCAATTTCTCAATTATGAACACTGGCTTGTGAAATTTGGAATTTAGTTCTGACTTTGAAAATATATATACCATATTCTGTATATGTATTACTGATTATTACAATATTATTTCCCTGCTAACAGTATTTTTCCAGAAAATGTACGCTGTAGTTGAATTTATTAGAAATAATTTTGTTGATGTAGTGCCAATGAGTTAGACGAAGAAAGAATAAAGTTATTGGCCGAATGTCAAAGATGTAGCAAGACTGACTAAAGCCATATAAAAACCTAAAGAACATTTTACTCTGTATATTAAAGCTATATATTGTAATGTACAAAATTTTGTATGTATTTTACAATTTTTTCTTATCAGAGAATAATGCTTAAATTTTATTAAATTAACATATTTAATTTATTTTTACACCTTAAATAAAGTACAATTGTTCCTTGAAATTCTTGTGCCAGTGTAGATTAATCACCCCCATGTTGCATTTGTCAGTAGATAAATCAAAGCTCTTTAAAACTCCTATTTTGTCATACACTGTAAAAAATGACCAATGTTTCTTATTTTAGGAAAATATATTATAACCACGAACGAAAACATAATATAATCTTCTGGGTTATCCGAAATTCCGAATAGCGTGTTCCATCGTCTTTTGAATCCCCAGAAATCAATACATTTCCAAAATTTAAAGAATTATTTATAAAAACAAAGTCTCTTTCGCTACCCGTATTTTTCAGAAACGTTTCCGAAGGGTTTTTATAGTGCATTAATTAATGTCCTTAGCCTGGAATACCTGTTTTTCGAATGTCATCTATTCTCAAGTAAACGTTTTCAGCCGCATAAGTTAATTTATACATGAAAGAGTAAAGAAATAATATTAATTTTAATGTTATTGTTAATGCAGTTAATTTTGCATGTTTGGTTGTTAAACATATTTTTTAAGCATGAAAATGTTTACTTGAGAATTGATAGCATTCGAAAAATAGGTATTCCAGGCTGAGGACACTAGTTAATACACTATAAAAACCCGTCGGAAACGTTTCTGAAAAATACGGGCAGCGAAAAATACTTTGTTTTTATTAATAATTCTTTAAATTTTGGAAATGTATTGTTTCTGGGGATTCAAAAGACAATGGAACACGCTATTTGGAATCTCGGATAACTCAGAAGATTATATTATATTTTCGTTCGTGGTTATAATATATTTTCATAAAATAAGAAACATTGGTCATTTTTTACAGTGTATTTGAAGTATAGCAGGACTATCTTTATAACAACTACTGTCATTATTCTTTTGGTTAAAAGAAACTGGAATATGTAAAAATGAATTTGTGCTTCTCATTTTCTTATTTGCGTCCTAACAAAAATCAGATTGGGATTAGCATAAGCAGCATAATAAGCATATACTCATAAATCAAGAGAAAAATCATTCCTTGAATTGGCATAACTAAAACGCTAAATTTCATATTAGTAGTTGATCATTAACGAATCGCTTCCAAAAGAAAATTGTCAAACTGTTTTTAAATCCTGTATTTACTCATGTATAATGTGCAGCAGCGTTTAGATAAAGAAAAACGAGGAAAATGTAATGTTTAGTGCGCACCATGCTATTTTAGCAGCAGAAAATCTGTAAATTTGAGAAACAAAAACATTCCGTAGAGATCCTAACTCGCATTTTTTTCAAAACCTAAATTACCATATTCACTCATGTGTATTTCGCCTTCTTATTACAATTTCGTAAAATTATATTTTTCGCATTTTTTCTTACAAAACAGTGTTTTAAAATATTTATTGATACCGTTCATAGTATAAGACTGTAGTTATTTACATTATTTTACATTATACTTCTATATTATATTCTACTTCTAATTTTATCGCGAAATTAACGTGTTGTATTCAGTAACTTGGTGAAAACGTGTGTGGTTTCATGTACCGGATGCGCCATAAATTCGCTAAAACTTTAAAAAATCATTAAAAAAGAAAAAAATATGCTGAAGAATTGCAGTTTGCCCGATTTGCGATTAGAAGAATCCGATTCTTTTAATAACAAAAAAGTTGTGGTTCATAGTATTACCGATGGCATGCATAAATTGACACATATTTGGGCAAATCAGGCTGTCAATAAAATACCTCGATGCACACAAATTTGTCATTTGATGCCAGCAACCCATATAGCACCAAAGCTCCTGAAAACCTCCCCAGGAGTTCCAATTCATCCCAAATTCCTCCTGAAACTGTAATGACGCTATCGGGCGTTCCTGGGGAAGATACTTTAATCACTTCCCCAGGACTGATCTCCCAGATCCCTCCCAGGGAGAAAGCTCCTCAGGACTGATCTCCCAGATCCCTCCCAGGGAGCAAGCTCCTCGGGATGATATTCCCAGAGAAGTACCTAGGAAGAGACGGTGCTGGTGCCATCTCATGGGTGATTTTGACACTAAAATAACTTATTATAATTTTTTATTAAAAAAAAAAATATTTGATTTGATGTGGTTCGATTTTTTAATTAATAAAGTTTATATTATTATTTGATTTATTTTATTTCCTAAGCACATCTGATTATTGTTTAACTTTTAATTATTGTTATAATATTTAATTATCCTTATTTAGATATATTTGTAATTTATAAAATGCAATCAAAATGTAGTTATATAAATAATTAAAATAAATTAATCTTTAAATATAAATTAAAAATTTATTTTATTTCTGATCTTTTAAAAATTAACTTATATATTAATTCATTTTATCATTACATTCATTAATTATTTTTTCTGAACTTTCAACAATTACTTATATATTTTTACTATTACTTTTTCATCTAACTAATAATTTTACATTGATTTCACTCATATACTTTATTAGTTTCTATAGAAAAAAATTAATTTTAAATATAAAATTGATTTACTTTCTCCTAATAAATTATTTTTATTTTCAATTATAAGAAATCTGAGTTATTTTTTTCGAAACACGAAGTTTAATATATATTTATATATTTGTATATAACCATATTTTATAAATTAAGGATTAGAGATACCTACTAAAAATTATTTCTTCTGATCCTTTAAATATAGTCTTATATATTGAATTATTATTATTTGTATTAAATAATTAATAATTTCATATTAATTTGAATTATATATATAAATAATTTTTGGATCAATATTTAATTTTAAAATATAAATTAGATTTATTATTTTTTTTTCGCTGATCATTTTAAATTATCATATATATATATATATAATATAATATATATATTTCTTATTATTTCTAATAAATGAGGGTTTTTTTCCGTAACTGTAAGAAATCAAAAGGAGTCAAAATTTTGTTACAAATAAGGGTTTTATCAACAGTTTAATATATATTTACATATTTGTATCTATTCAGAATTTGATAGTTAATAGATTAGAGATAAGCATTTTTAAATTAAACAATCTATTTAAAAAAATCTTATTTCGATTGTAAAAGTTAATTTTCATGTAAGTTTCAAAATTGAATCATATTTAAGTCATATCGAGCATATTTACTTTTATTATTATTCTTCTATTAATTATTTTTTTCTGATCTTTTTAAAAATTACATATATATTTATGTATTTTATTATTACATTTTCAACTAATTAATAATTTTATATTTATCGTCATTATCAAATCAATAATTTACTTTTAAGTCTAAATTATAACACCAACTTAAAGATATTACATGCTCTATTGAAATGGCACATTTGGTTTTAAAAAATACAAACATACCCCCCCCCCCCTCCCCCTGAATAAGAGTTTTGCTTGAAAGATTTTATTTAAAAATATACATTCTTACAAAATCGGGTTAAAGATATAAATTCGTGCTGATTATTATCACGGACCTGGTCAATACCACTTGTCTCATTTAATATACTTTATATATGTGTTGGTAATGGGCATATGTTCGCTAAATGATGTCAATTTTTAATTATGTATGAATTTTTATGAAGCGTCTGTTCTGGAGGTTTTATCATATTAATTGTATTTTATTTTTTAAATACAAATTAGTTATTTTCTATTACCTCTTTCAAATTACGATACATGGTATATATTTTTTAATTCTTAATAATGAAGGTGAAATCTCAATTTAGTGAACTTAAGAAATATTAACAACATACAGATTCAGAAAATATAAATAAATATTTATCTTTCTAAATAACAAATATTTCTCCAGAATTTAAAACTGAGTTGTGTTTTGCTTTAGTTGTTAAAACTTTCATTTAAGAAACCTATTTTATATTTGGCAAACTTTTTAGTTTAGGATATTTATAAAATATTATTTTTCGTGCAATTTCTTCACTCCTGTTTAAGCAAGGAAATACTTCTATCCAGATATCAAGAACAATTATATAATCAGCTGCAAAAGTCCCATAATGCAAATATGTTTAGTCAGGTAAGGGTAGAATTTTAACTACAATAAGAACATGAATAGTACTGAGCAACCTCCAATTCCTTTTGATGAATGAAGAATGGATATGTATATTTACTGGACTGCATGCAATACTTGCAAAGAAAAGTAGTTGAAAGCATGGAACTTAGTTCCATGGTTGAAAGGAGAGAAACGTTCTTCTTCCCAGAATAAGGAGTAAGCTATTTCAAATTTAGCTTTGAGATAACTAAAATAAACAATTGTCGGTACAATAGAAAAAATAATCTTTAAAGCAGTCGACCAATGATTCTATAAAAGAAAAAAGTATTGCTTTTAAAGAATTTCCTTGTTTAGAATTTTTACACAATACTTCGTTGACAATCATAACAAAGAACTCAAATTTTATGTCGAAGTATCCGTACATTTAGGCATTTTAAATCTCCTGAAATATCAGTTTTGTTAGCTAAAAGGAAATTACATTTCAATGAAAAATAGTGCATAATGAAATTTCTATGTATTGAATGTTTTCACAGGATTTCAAAAGATCGCTAATTGGAGATTTAATTGTAAATTAGTTTATTTATTACAACAAGAAAAAAAATATTTTTATTACAGACACAAATTTTATTAACAGTACTTTTTTTCATATTTAACTAGTTACAGATATAGAGTAGAAATGCCCATACTTTAAAAATTAAGAGCTAAAGAAATATTATTGTCATTTTAAAAAGCAGTTTCATGTAGGTAATTGAAAATTAAACGATGTATTTATGTATCTTAGGGTGTTTCTCAAATGATCTGCTCAACAACGCGAAACTTTCTGACACATCTTTTGACTTATTTTTAAACGCAAAGACATAAAATTGGCTGGCCTGACTATTGAATTGATTTGAGATCGAAATGAATTTTCCATTTTTTGATAAATAAATTACTTATCGGGTTATAAGTGATTCATGTTACATGACGACACGTTTTTCTCCTTTCTCATGCTACGGCGTCGGAAATTCAGCTCAAAACACCGACTTTGACGGTATTTTCTGAAAGATCTTCTGTCTTTACCAAAAAAATGGAAAACATCTTTTGATTACAAAGCTTATAAATAAGAACACCTGCCAATTTCAAGCGTTTCCGAACAAAAATGAACTAAAAAATATGTCATAAAGTAGCCAATTTGAATTTGAGAACAGCCTAGCATGCATAAACTCAGAAAAGCTTTTATAGATATATCGTTTAACAACTTGTAATATGGTAATATCAATATTAGAAATCAAATTGAGTTTTGCTTATTCTAATTCTAAATTTAAAATTATAATATTTCTAATTTAAAAAAAAAGTGCATTTTGAATTTGTCTTTCAATTTTTGGTTCATAAAAACGTCAATTTTTCTCTTACTTTGTTTAATTGCGATTATTTATAATTTATAATTTAATTTATTTAATTTTAAATATTTTTATTTAATTGGCCCCTTTATCATAGACCCCTGACCCTGATATACGTTGCTCCTAACTAAAATGATAAAACGCATTGTTGTTGTAAATGATAAAACACCCCTTCCCTTTTCCCTTTTATTGTGAGGCCGCGTGGGGAATTCGGTTCAAAACGACGACTTTCACAGTATTTTCTAAAAGATCTGCGTTTACAAAAAAATAAAAAAATAAAAAAATAATAATAATTAAAAAAAAAACATTTTTCTAGTATTACATAGTTTCTAAATAAGACCACCTGTCAATTTAATGCATTTCCGAACAAAAACGAGTTAAAAAATGTGTCAGAAAACAGCTCCTTTGGGTTTGAGAACAGCCTTAAATAATTGATACGCTTTTTTTCTAGTTATCAATTTAATATTGTATTGAATATATATCAAAGGGTATGCATCTTTATTTGCAATAAAAGTTACAGAATTCCTGCTATACGAAGCATAAAAATATGCATGTTTTCTATTTACTGACTTTCATAAGAAGAGAAAGATATACATGAATACCTTATAAACGATTCAAGTACAACGGCCGTGTAGCGTAATCACTAGAGCGTGTTTCTCGTATGCGTAAGTACCCAGGTTCAAATCCAGTGGGTGGTAAGAAAGTTTATACCGTAAAATCTGTATCATAACTGTCATGTGATTCTGTGTGCGTGATTAATAAAAGTAATGTGTATTATGTAAATTTTTAAAAGATAATGTCCGTATTTATTAATTAAAAAAAAAAGAAAAAAATTAAATACTTTTTACATTACGTCGAATAATAATAACTTCGGATGTTTTTTATGCACATTAAGTGACCCTGAAGTCTCCCAAATTCCTCCGGTATTACTTCCTGAAATCTTCCCTAGAACAACCTGAGGAGGAACCTGAAGGAGGTCCTGGGGAGCTCCCTGGGATGCTATGAGGCGGACATTTTCGGTTCCTGAGGACCTCCTGATGACAAATTTTTGCATCCTCAGGGATGCCTGGAGGATGAATGTCAATCTTCCTGGGGACGTCCTAGGGAAGCACATGTGCTATATGGGAATATGCTATCGTTACCAGATCAAACGTTGTTGGTGAAGCCCTTTACAAGAACAGTGAATTAACAACCCGTACATTGCGAAAATTCCATACAGCAAAAACACTCAAGACGAGAAAAGGTCCCGTTTCATGTATTGGTGACCAAAGCTTGTCAGACGCTTCGAAGAAATGGGTCTTTTACTATAAACCTGGTAATTTTTTGAACGACAACTTTTTTTTTTACTAAACAAAATCCGGTCTTTTTTTAATCCTATTCCTGTAAACTGCAATATTTTAGCATCGTTTGTTCCTTGTTAATGCACATTTAAAGTTTTAATTTATCGCGCACCCGGTATATAGTTGACGGAAATATTTCATGTATAATGCGCACCCTAGTTTTTAGACCTAAAATTTAGAAAAAATACTCGCACACTTGTACACATTATACTCGAATAAATACGGTAGTTGTTTTTTAAATTTATTTAAGAGCTTCATAAGAGATTCATCTGAACGAGAGCGTTAATTTTAAATAGCAAAATTCAAATAGGGTCAGGTAATTGTGAACAAATTTTACTAGTTTCAACTACTGACAGCTTTAAGGAGCACATTGTCCATGTAAAATCTTGTAAAACCGTCATAAAGCTATTGTTTCACTCCTGAATTCCATTTACAGTTAGTTACTGGTGCTTTGAGGTTTTAATTAAGTACCTAAAATTACACTAGTGTGCAAAACTTAAGTAACAAACACAAAATGCTAATTTCTGAACACGTGAGTACTCAAAAGGAAATTCTATAAACAGCAAGCGTAGAAAATAGGTACTACCGTAACAGCACAGACAGTCGATGTGAAGTCTTCTTGACAGCACAAATGGTCACAATTGTCACAGTCACTACAAATGAACAGAAATGTGATATCTTTCATTCGTCTCATTTTCCCTCTCATTTGGACACTCCACTGAACAGTCACCATGACTGCTGCTTTTTGGCGAGTCACCAGGTGATTTTACAATGAAGTCATCTTGTGACTCTGATGTGACTGTCATTTTGACACGCCATTGTAAAGTCATCACGATAGCTGTTCTGTGACGAGTTCCCAAGTGGCAGAAAATAAAATCATCTGGTGACTTTTCACAAAGGAGTGCAATGATGACTTCACAATAGAGTGTCGATCACCGGAAAGTCACGATGCGACTTCATTGTGACATTATTTGGAGACTCATCACAATGCAATGCTCACAATGACTTCAAAGTTCAGTCTTCAACTGACAGTGACTTGAGAATCACAAGGTGACTTCATTGTAATGTCACCTGGTGATCCATCACAGAGCGACAGTCACAGTGATTTTTCAGTGTTAACAATCATTTGAGAGTAATAATGAGACAGTGAAATATCCCATATTTTGATTCACCGTAGCGATTGTGATACTTCTAATCATGTGTGACGTCAAGAGGACTTCACATCGACAAGCCGTGCTGTTAGGGTAGTACCTCTTTTCTACACTTGCTCTTTATAGAATATTCCTTTTCAGTACTCACGTGTTCAGAAATTAGCATTTTGTGTTTGTTGCATAAGTTTTGCACACCAGTGTATCTGTTTACGATTACTGTAGCTGTTCATTTGTGTCGGGAGGGTATAATGCAGAAAATTATAAAGTTCATACACAACATTTGTTCAATCACAAAATGATATACACATTGTTATACCACTAACTGAGCTCAGCATTGCCTGAGCCCATGATAATAACCTTACCTAAAGTCAGCAATACCTCAATAATACCTAAAATCAGTGTTGAAAGATTTATATCTTTAAACGGAAAATTGTCCGTACGAACTTAATGTTGGAAGTCCCATTGCCTTCGGTGGCGTATAACCCCGAATTTTATTATTACGTTTTATTATATTAATTAGGATTTTATACTTTTAAATAAAAATCTAATCAGATGAACCTAGAGTTGGGAGCTCGCTCCCCCTCCCTGCTACCAGCACCATTAAAATCTCATTCATCATTTGATTTATAAGACAAAGATATTTGAAAGAATTTCTTTATATTTAGCTATAAAAACCTCATTCATCAACCGATTTTTGCCGTCGTAAAATCGTAGACAAATTTAATGACAGAGAAAGACTGTATTAGACAAATGAAAGTTAAAGATTCTTTTAAAGTTAAATAATAATATACAGCACGTGAGAAACTGTGTGTGTGTGGAAGGGGGGGGGGGGTTGGAATCGATTTATGTTAAAAAATATATACAATTTGTCTTTTTACAAATTATTTTCGCATTAAAATTAAACATATATATTTAAATTTTTTTATATCAGAAATCGATTTCTAGAAGTTCTAAATATTGGAATACAAAATTACAGTTCAATAGCGCTGAGAATTTTTTAATTATGCTTTGAAAACTACCCGCATTGCAATCTGTTTTGCGACGATTAAACATGAATTTAATAGGACGAATTTACTACTTTAAACCTACGTAACTTCTAAACGACTCTATGACTTTCGTTTGATATCCGTAGGTAACGATTTCAGAAGTATCGAAATATGATGTCCAAATTAGGTGTAAGCATTGAAAATTTCAGTTATAATTTCTATATGTAGAAGACTTCCTAAGCAAAATGTATGTGTGGCATTAATTATTAGACGTTGTGGTAACGTGAACCAATGTATATATAATTAATACACTCCATTCTCGTTTTAAACGAAAAAAACTTTATTGTAAATTAACACATTAAAAAAATAAAAATAAAAAGATGATGAACATATCCATAAGGTATAAGTACAGTTTCAGAAAATAACATTCTGATTTCCGATCAGAGAATCTCATTCTCCAACTTCTTCAACATTCAACTCCGTATCTCGTCTCTCCTCAACATACCTCTTGCATCTCTTGATATCTCTTAGTGAACTCATCTCTGCAAACTAGTCTTTTCTTAAATAGGGAAAGAAAAACCCCATAATCTCTTTTGATTGACACCCCCTTTTAATCCCTTACTTACCAAGTCTGAATTTTCACTTCGTAGGGTCTTAGTTCTTAGTATCAAAGGAATTGCTGATACCATTTTTATCCACTCATTCAGAGAGTATTGCCATCAATACAACACATACACCCCAGCCTGGTTTATTTCAAGATGACAATGAAATTCTTCATTCAATAGGATTTTTCTCAGAGGCCAATCTATAAGGCTATTTTCATTCTTAGGAGATTATCCCATTTCTGCAAGTAAGTGATTAGTTGATCACGTCAACCTGTCACAAATCCTCTACAGTACTATCTTACTTTAATAGTGACAATTCACAAGACCCCTTTCATTCATAAAGGATTACATTGATCTTCCGAGTATGTGAGCAATTGAAATTTTAAACATGCCACAACTCCTCCCCCCTAAGGAAAAATTTCTGAAAGAAATTTGGCATATACATAAATGCAATAAGCTTCTAAAGAGGTCATCAAAGTATAAAGGAATTTAGAATTACACACGAAATCCCTACAGAATATAAATACATTCCCATACTCAGTATTGATGGACCACACTGTCAATAGGATTTACTATAAACCCTTACTTGCAATAGCTAAGTATAATTTCAGAAATAACTTATATTTTTGATGTCTTAAGAAACAATTTTGAAATATTTTATACACATACAATAACAAACACAGTTTACAATTTCCATGATTCCAACAAAAATTAATTTTTGAGAATAAAACTATGCATAACACAATGCCTAAAACAATTCTCCTAAAAACATTTTACTTGAAAACTTAATTTTGAATTATTCCCCAAACAAAAAACACGCACACCAAATTATGCAATTATTAAATTAATGAAGTTTTACTATTACGAAAATATTAAGCATTAAATGATAAATAAACACAATACAGATATTACAATAATGAGTACTCCCAAATTTAGAATAAAACTTAATTTACAGAATTCTCCCGAAAACCTATATCTAAATTACTTTTATAAGAAAATCTTTTCGACAATAATTTTCGCCTTACAACTTTATAATCATGATTTTTCCTTTCAAAATCTTGTTTGATTTTAATAAATCTTTCTTTGTGATCCGTTTTAACAGCAGAATGTTCCCTTCTTTTTAACTTTGATTTTCCATTCCCATTTTCTTGGCATTTAGCCCCCTAATTTTCTCTATTATTTTCCTTCATCCAAGAGTTAAATTTTCTGGCCACGGTCATAGGTGAACTCAATTTCTTTCTAATTCTATTTCTAACATGCTCAACCCCCACACTACCAACAAAATACCTGGGTATATTTACATTATGCTCAGAATTCGTTTCCCGAAATTGTTCTCTCTTACATGACGTTTTATCACTGTCCATTATTTTTTATGTCGATCAATTCAGATCCCTTTTCCAAATTCCTATCACTCACGTCTCCCAGTGAATTTACCACTGTCTCATTAATAGACCTATTATCCAATTTGCAGATTTCATTTAGAAACCATTTTTCTAACAAACTTTTGCTCATGATCGCTAGATAATCTGAGGGTTCCCTGCTCATTTAATTCCCTTCGATTTGCCACTTGTTTACACACTGAATTCTGCTTATCCATATTTCCTAACTTTAAGAATTCATAAATAGCTGGTGTTATAAGTGGAGAAGAATTCAGTTTTCTCACAGCTGCAACCACCACATTCTTTTCAACATACTCTTTTTCCTCTTCTATCAAAGCAACCAGCACGGACACCAAATCCGCCTTTTGTCTATTTCCAAGGGCCGGTATAAGAAAGACATTTCCCACTTTCTTGGCACTCCGGGGAATGTCATTAGCATCAAAAACCGCAATTTGCACTCCTGTGTCCTTAACCGCTTTTACTTTCTTACCATTCACGCATAAATCAACCATAGGTAATTCAGTTTCTACACCTTCCCTATTATTTACACTTTTCCCATCACTAGTAATAATACAACCTATGTTTTTATCCTCATAATTGGATTTACTTTTTACCAATTCAGGACAATTTAGTCGGATGTGACCCACTGCCAAACAATTGTAACACTGGACTTGTCTCTGCTTTTCGAAAGCATCGTCCGTCTTAAATTGGTCAGTTTACCCTATATCTTTTCTTCCTATCCCTATCCCTTACTTACCAAGTCTGAATTTTCACTTTGTAGGATCTTAGTTCTTTGTATCAAAGGAATTGCTGATACCATTTTTATCCACTCATTCAGAGAGTATTGCCATCAATACAACACATACACCCCAGCCTGGTTTATTTCAAGATGACAATGAAATTCTTCATTCAATAGGATTTTTCTCAGAGGCCAATCTATAAGGCTATTTTCATTCTTAGGAGATTATCCCATCTCTGCAAGTAAGTGATTAGTTGATCACGTCAACCTGTCACAAATCCTCTATAGTATTATCTTACTTGAATAGTGACAATTCACAAGACCCCTTTCATTCATAAAGCATTCCCTTGATCTTCCGAGTATGTGAGCAATTGAAATTTTCAACATGCCACAACGTTATTACTAATCGATTGGTACCAACTACACTTTTATACGATGATTTTCACTAGAGTTAGTAGGAGTCTTGCGTTTTTCCTTTCCTTGACTGTATGTGTATATTCTTAATTTTGTATGGATAAAACAGAAGACAGACGTATAAGAATATGAGAAATGACTGTTAGATTTCACGATCCCAGTAGTGATATTTTTAACGAAAGAACAGTTCTATTCCTGACAAAATATAATATCACCCTTTCAATATGCAGGGTGTTTCAAAAAATGCATGTACATTTGCACTTCCCGGTACGTATCATTTCCATTGAAAGCGTAGACTAATATTGAAATGTAGCTTTTTTAACGTACGCGCTATAAAATATGATGGACGTTTAATTTTTAAAAATATCAATAGACATGCGCTGTATCCTGTTTCATTTATGCAGTTTATGCAAATAAATACATTCGTCTCACAGCGTCATATATTTAAAAGAGCTAAACCACTAATATAGGAGAAGCGCATATTCTGAAATCGTTTATGTCGAATTTATTACCATTTGGACATGGTAACATTCTCCTAGATCCTCTGATCGGGAAGGGATGGGGGATTATTTACTTTTCTTACATCCCGGTTGCTAAGTAATTTATACTGCGTGAAAGGAACTTTCTAAATGCAAATTCCGCGAAATATCTGCTTTGGAGATCAAACTTTATGTCCCGACGGCACTTTAATATTCTATTAAAAATAAGTTTTGTATAAAATTCATTTAACACATCCATTGGCAAAAGTATAATTTAGAATCAATTATAGATACTTTCTTTATCATGTTCCAAAACCACTGTTCATTGTACAAAGCAACAATATTTTAAATGGATAATTTCTTATACAGTTATAACTGTTCGACTTTCTTGACGTTGAAAGAAAGGAGTGGAAAGTTTAAGCTTCGAAAATTTTCTATATTTATACAGTCAAGCCTTTATACTTAAAATATACAAACATTACGTCTGATTAATATGAATTAAAAAATAAAATTACAAAAATACAAACAACTTTCAATTAAATTATACATATAAAACACATTAAAAAGAATTGTAAACGTTTCGGAAGAAAACTGCATCCCTGTTCAGTACAATTTACGAACAATCACTAAAGATATCATAAACCAACTTACCAATGTGAAACATACATCCAAATAATTATTACAGTTAATTTTAAAGTTAACATTTTGTAAAAGAATAGAGTACTGAGCTGGAATATTTCCAGCTTCAAGTTAGGCCATTAGGACGCTGGACATGGTATATTTCTGAAATGATGTTGTCAAGCTAGCGTCGGCTCGTGCAGCACATTTCTGCTTATTCTCGTCCCAATCACGCCCATTGAACATTCTTCTTATTTTATCTGCTTAGTTTGATACTTTTAAATTTATATGTCGGGCTGGTTGGCCCGCTTCATATTTTTATCACCCTGGCTGGTCAGTTTAATGTTTTTATCGGCCCGGCTCATTAAAAAATTGTCTTTATTCTGGTGGCCCGGCTCGCGTGCGGGCTTTGAACCAGGTCTAGGCCCGCTCAGACCTCTAAGCTATAGCCGTGGACATATGCACTGCACATTTGATTTGCAATAGTAAGGATTTTTCCTCTCTGGTTTGCCTTCAAATTTGTTCCCTTCGAGAAATGAGGCATAATCTAAGCGATAACGTGCCAAAAATGTCACATGTGTGCAGATCAGTTTACGCTTTGATCCTTCCGTTCTGGTGTGGGAGATTGTCCAAAGTTGTAAATTATAACCGACTGAGTTCGGAATTTTCAAGTAAATCCACTTAAGAGCCTACATGAGTCATTCGAAAAAATACGCAAGCTAATGTTAAGTCTATGGGAAGGCTCTTGGCAGATTTTTCGCTCGCATTTTAATATTTTTAGATGATGTTTTTTGCATAGGATAGCTGAGGTCGATCTCTAACGTTGTTAGTTTTTTCTTTTGCGATTGTGATTCCAGTTTTTTTTTTATGTAAGGGTACTTTCACTTTCAGAACCGGTTCCAAACGGTTCCAAAATTGAAAAAGTCTGCTTATTTTTATAAGCAGTTAATTATTTTTTATAGCTGTAACCAAAATCCAAAAAGTAAAAACTAACAACGTTAGAGATCGACTTCAGCTATCTTATGCAAAAAAAAAAAAAAAAAAAAGGAAAATATTAAAATGCGAGCGAAAATCTCGCAAGAACCTTCTCATAGACTTAACATTAGCTTGCGCGTTTTTTCGCATGACTGATGCTCTTAACATTAGCTTGAGCGTTTCTTCGTGTGACTAGCGTAGGCTCTTAAGCCAGTTAATGAAGCTAGAAATATTCCAAATGAGTACTCATTTCATGTGTAAAATGTAAACTTTAAAATAACTGTTATACACTATATTTCCAATGATGACCGGTCACTTGCGATTTTAGACGTTTTGTTAAATATCTGGAAAGATACATGAGGAATTATCCTGAAACTTCAGGAGTGTAAACAACATGATAGACGTCATATATTTCTACAAAGATTTTTTCACGAAACCCCATAAGGGGCCGTCAACAAATTGAAGAAAAACGATTATATTTTGGATAACTCGGTAAAAACTAATATTGAAAAAGCATTCAAACTGTAGATTATGATTAAGTGGATTATTGTAATAATTGGGGTTCATTTTTATGAAGATAGCATGTATACTCGAAGAGAAATTCAGGTTTTTATAAAAACAGTCCCAAAAAATAATAAAAATTGTATGAAAAATGAGCAAGTTCACTAAATATTGTTTCACTGCGCATGCGCGAATTCAATCAAAATTTACTGTGCATAATATATTAGCTAAATATATAGACCAACTTTTATGAAAGTCTCTAAAACATAGCTTGAAAATTCTGATAGTAATCGTCGATAGAATAAGCTCGAAATTCGCTGTTCCCAAAAGGAAGCAAAAAGAAGAGGGGTTATATCAAATATAGAATGAGAGACGCTTCATTCTTATTATGTCAACTTTCATAAGCTAGTATATTTGGCTACAACCCCTCATCTTTTTGCTTCCTTTTGGGAACAGCGAAATTCGAGTTTATTCTATCGACGATTACTATCAGAATTTCCAAGCTATGTTTATGAGACTTTCATAAAAGTTGGTCCATACATTTAGCTAATATATTATGCACAGTATATTTTGTTTGAATTCGCGCTTGCGCAGTGAAACAATATTTAGTAAACCTGCTCATTTTTCATACAATTTTTATTATTTTTTTAATTCTGATTGCAGGATATTGTGTATAATTTTGTTTGTCATATTTTCTGAAAATAACTTGTTTTTATATTAAAAACTGCAAATTATAAGCAAAAAACTTGGTAAAATTTGGGACTGTTTTTATAAAAACCTAAATTTCTCTTCGAGTATACATACTATCTTCATGTTTCACATGTTTAAGTTGTTTTTTAACATCTTTAGTGATTATCTGTAAATTGTACTGAAAAGGGGTTCCAAATGTTTTGAATCCTTTTTATGTCTATTTTAATTAAAAAGTGTCTGTATTTTAAGTAATTTTATTCTTAAGGGGTCAGGTAACCTTTGAACTCACAAAATACATGAAAAGGAGACCTCTGTAAGAATTATCATAACTCCGTAACTATTTGACTTTGCATTATAAAATTTTAAATGCATATTAATGAAGGTTTATTTTATAAATTAAAATTCTCCAAAAATGTTTACACTCATATAAAGCTTTTAAATTTATTTTAAAATATAATAATTTTTTTACGAAAGAATTATTCTTGCATGTACTGCGCGCACGATTTTTCACATTTGAATTGCTAAAACCATTCAAAAAAATTTTAATGAGTACATATATAATGTGTTCTCAAAATGACCTACGATGAAAAAAATAAAATGAGTAGTTCTTGAGAAAAAATTTTTTTTTTAGAGAAATTCGAAATATCGAGTTTTTTTTACTACAAAAGTAGTCATAAATTCTAAACTTGTTACTTGAGAAACATAATCGTAGGTCATTTTGTGTATCTGTTTGGTTAAGACATTCAGTCAAAATTTCATGAAATTCTAACCAATCATTTTTCTTAAATCGTGCGCGCAATGACCAAAATCGTCGTTTTGAGAAAATTGACTTCAAAGATCAAACTGTCCTTTGATCATATACAAAAAGCTCAAACTGTTTTAGACATAACTCCACTTCTAAAGTGAATTTTTGCATGGGGTTTATTTTAAATTGTTCCTAAAGAATCATATTTAATTATAAGCTAATAAAAAAAAATTTCAAATTTCTGACACTTTAAAGGTTACCTGACCCCTTAAGCCGTTATACATTTTCTAATTCTATAAAATACTAACAACAAGATTTTCGTAGAATTGTAAATATTCCAGTTAAATCCTATATAATGTCGATGAAGATTATCAATTTGAATATATCAAATCTTTCTAAAAGTTAATTCATGATAGCAGAAATCATTTAACCATTGTTCGGAAATTCAGGAAAACTGCTTTGAAAAGGTGCAAAATTTATTAATAATTAATGTGGGACATAAAGATTAAATAAAACTGGAAAAATTATTTCAATTCTTTGAGTAAGTGTTTTTGATACAACATTCAACCAAATGTAATGCATAATGAAAGTTGCGTAAGTCTTACTTCAGATAAGAATGAAAGCTTCGAATTAATTGGCACACTATAGCATCATTCATTAACTGAAATACTTTAATAATCTATTCTTTCTTTCGAATGAATTGTGCTGCAGGATGGTCATAGAAAACTTCAGAGAGAATTCTATGCTTGATTTCAATTAACTGCTTGAAAAGATAGTTTCGTGTATCTTCTATCTCAGTCATTTATTAGGAAGAGTGATTTGAAAAGTATTGAGTTATAAATTGAGTAAATAGTTATGAAAATGTATTCATATAATTTGATTGTAGCGAGGTATTTAAAATATATATACGAAGGAAAGTCATTAAGTAAGTCACAAAAGATAATTAAATAATAACTTACAATGATATTCACTTCAAAACTATTTTTATTTCTCAACATATTCTCTACCAATATTTATGCACTTATATCATCGTTTTATCAGTGGACCCAGCACCAGCTGCATAAGATTCTTTGGGTTGTAGTCGCAGCCACATTAGGTCTTCAAGTTGAACCTTTTCATCATCTGTGAACATCATCTTGCAACTTCTTCAACATCCACCATACAGCTTCGACTTTACCCCAAGCGATTTTCATTTGTTAAGTCCACTAAAAAACCCTCTTGGAAACAAGATGATGTTGACAGATGATGAAAAGGTTCAATTTGAAGTCCTCATGTGGCTGAGTCAGCAACCCAAAGAATCTTATGCAGCTGGTGATGGGGCACTGATAAAACGGGTACATAAGTGCATAAATATGGGTGGAGAATATGTTGAAAAATAAAAATAGTTTTGAAGTGAATATCATTGTAAGTTATTATTTAATTATCTTTTATGACTTATTTAATGACTTTCCCTCGTATATAAAATAATTGAAATACCAAAGAAACGAAATTATTTAAAAAAATATACACAATGTAAGTAGATCGAAATTAATTGACTTCATAAACTTACAGAAATCGAAATGAATGCTGTCGTTTGTTAATTAAGTACTACTCCTGGCAAAACTTATGGAATCAGTAATATCTGTATGACAGCACTCACAATCCAATATATTCATTTCTTCTCTAATTAAAATGCTATAATTATTTACTTTTTAATGAACGATTTTGAACATTACTGAGGTAAACAAAGATATCGGAAATTACAAAATAAGCACGCAATAATTACTTAGAATCTTTAACACTCACCAACATAGTTGAAAAGTGTCTATGAATTCCGTTTGTCTGTCTGCCGTCTGCCCGTGCTCTAACTCTTGTAAATATACTCGGATTGTCATGCATGGTATATGTTATTGAGATTTACTATGGCTTGTACGGCGTTAAAAATGAAAAGTGTAGCACTTATAGTTCATTTACAGGGATACACAAAAGAATTCCGTTACATTACGGTCTATGGAGAAAAAGCGTTTCCGGTGAACTTTAATAACATTACACTATTTCAAACATATTGATAGAGATGTATATCATGGATGTGCACTACCACTTGCTTACTACAGAAAAGAGGTGCGCATAGCGTTCATCGTCCATTTACAGGGACACACAAAAATTTCCCTTACAGTACTGTCTATCAATAACAGTTGAATAATAATGGCTAGAAGTGCGTTTTCAGTTGTGGTACGCGTTTTTGCATTTTACTTGGTATGTATAAATTCTATAGAAAAGTGATATACAGGGCTGCAAAAAAGATCTCAACTACATTTCCGTTTATTGACGTAAGGGAAATTTCAACTGTGCTATTCGTTTCCTAACTGAAGTAAATTTTACAATATTATGTCGTATATGTATAAATCCATAGTTCCTATACAGGGCTGTACAAAATAATTCGGATACTTTTCCGACTACTGACAGTCATTGCTGGCATTGGGTTTTAAAATGTTTTAGAAGTTTTCCAAATTGTTTACTTAGATGCTGGGTGGAGCTAGTTGAGCTTAAACCGAAAGGTAGGCCTCCCCGTCCGGTTTGACCTTGACCTTGTTTACTTAGATTGGGCGGGGCTATTTGAGCTTAAGGCGAAAGGTAAGCCTCACCACCCTGTTTGACTTTGTTTACTTAGATCTCATCTTTCTCTATATTACACTGTGAAGTTTTGTTATAGTATTCTGAATGTGTTGAAAAGTGTTTCAGAATCTACGCGTGACGCTGGATTTTACTTTCTTGTTTCTATAAAATTTATGTAATTAATTATGTTAATTATGCCATGCAGGACGAAGGTTTGGAATCATGTTTATTCGGATAAAACAGTTTGGGATTACTCCCTTGTTTATGCACATTTTCATGCCTGGTAATCAGCTTAGTGCTATACAATGGCATTGCGCAGTTACACGAGATCATAGGCATAAAGAAAGCAGGTGTTTTAAATAAAAATGATAATATGTGAGCGTGAATTGTTTTATACTATTGTTTTTACATGCTTTCTTTTAACTTACATTTCTGTATGTATGTGACTGTCAAATCTTGTTACTATTTTTTCACCCACTTCCTGTTGACATGGAGCTTTGAAATTTGGTATATGTACTCTTAAGGGCAATGCATGAATTAGACATTTTTTTTTAAAACTTCGATCCCTAAGGGGGGGGGGGAAACGTCTGCCCAAAACTTGCAGTTTACCCATAGACGTTACGATTGTTTAATATTATTTAAAAAAATAACTCCATTGTTGCAACATTCATCCATTTTAACCAAATTGTTGCCCGCATAATTATGACGTCAGCATTGAGCGACGCACACATTTGTGTTTTATAATATTAGTTGAATTTTTGTTAGTTTTCATGAAAGCATGTTTATTTATTTATTTATTTTTTTTTTTTTTTTACATTTAATGTATTTAATTTATAGAGCATCTTGCTATTCTGAATCAATTATAAAATTAAATTTACTTTGGAAGTTAAACAGAATGATACCCTTCGTAAATGGATGTATATATAATCAAAACCCACCATGGGATAGAAGGTATAGAAAACCATATAGTTATTTAACCATGAAGTTTATAGAAAACAAATAGCCAATCAATCCAATATCCCAAATAATGCTCAAGCACCTTTTTCATACAAAGTCCCTGCATTTAGATATTTCATTAAGAAAGATTTCGATATCTGTACCCCTGATCCGTTAACTAATGAAATAAGTAAAATATACGACATCGCACGAAATAACGGATATGAAGAATGTGCTATAAGAAGATTAATTATGAGCATGAATAAGAAGAAAAGAAAATCTATCTACTTTTACAATAGAAGAAAAGTTGTCTACTTTACAATATTTTTCTGAGTTCTTTAAAAGATTGAAATATAAACTTAGCAAATTCAATATCTCTATTGTTGCAAAACTTCCATAAAATTAAACAAGAACGAAAAATCATGCGTCAAGCATAGATAATGTAACACTTTCCAACGCTTCCAAAATAATTTTACAAATCATACCGTTTAATAAGCTGAAAGATAACATCTAAGTAAACAATTTGGAAATGCATAACATATTTAAAAGCAAAATTTCAGGAATTTCAAACATATACAATATTCTGAAAAATATCCGAATACTTTTATTCAGCCCTGTATAGGATCTATAGATTTGTATATATACTACATAGGATGTTAAATTTTAGTTCAGTTAGGAAACGCGTAGCACAGTTTAAAATTCTCCTTCTGAAGTTTCTGTCAATAAACGGAAATGTGTTCGCGAACTTTTGTGCTGCCCTGTATACGATCTACAGAATTTATACACACCACGTAATAGACAAAAAGCGAATTAAATTTAAAATCGCGTGCAGTAACTTAAACCGAACTTCCAGGAATTATTGTTAACAGACAGTAGAGAATTCTTTTGTGTGTCCCTGTAAATAAACGATGACTGCTATACACACAATATTCTGTAGTAAGCCTCTTGCAATGCACCTTAATGATATATATGTAAATTTCAATGCGTTTAAAATAGTGAAACATTATTTAAATAAACCGCAGACGATTTTTCTCCATACGTAATGTAACGGTATTCTTTTGACTGTCCCTGTAAAGTAACTATAAGTGCTATGCACACCTTATTCCATATTAAGCTTCTTGCAATGCACCTTAGTGATATATATAAATTTCAATGCGTTTAAAATAGTGAAACATTATTTAAATAAACCGCAAATGATTTTTCCCCATAGACCGCAATGTAACGGAATTCTTTTGAGTGTCTTTGTAAAAAAAACTATAAGTGCTACGCACTTCCGTTGAAATAGGGAACATGCTATAGATAACGACAATAACATATAAAAATTGCAGAGCAATCCGAGCCTATTTACGGGAGTTAGAGCACGGACAGACGGCAGACGGCCATACGGCCAGACAAACCGAAGCCATAAACACTTTTCAACTAGGTTGGAAAGTGTTAAAAAGCATACTCTGTAAGAAAATGAATCCAACAGAATCTGATCAACTTTCAGGTGTATATGAAATACGGTTCACCAAAATAGACGGAATATTGCATAGTTATATAGGCAATGATAAACTGAAAGATTAAAACGAGAATGAAAATTAATATAGTACATATCAAATACAACAAAAGAACTACAGTTTTAGCCAGATTACATAATATAGAGCATTCACAGAATAATTCTTAAAATAATAAAATAATTTATCCATCAATATTTTATTCCCCATCCATTATCCATGAATCAATTGTAATCTATATGCGCAATGAAAAAATATGCAATGAATCAGCCTCTTTTGAATTACTTAGAATTAGGCTCGAGATGTTTTATAAATTAAAAAACAATAGGGTAAAAAAATTCGCGTTCACAGATGACCATTTTTAGCTCACAGGCTATCAAAGTCTGAGAGCTAATGTGCCCGCCGGCTCTGTATGTACGTATGTACGTAACACTCTTGACAGAAATAATTGTTTTGCTTCAAATTTTTTTTTATAGGTTCATAGTGATAAGGCATTTCCGTAATTAGTTTTGGAGGTTCATTGGTTAGATATAAAAGGAGGATACGGGGGGGGGATAACCCCCCTTAAATTATATAAATGGGTTTTTTATGCAGAATTATCCGATTTTCTTCAAATTTTGTATATAAATTCATTGTAATAAGGCGCTTCTCTGATTAGCTATGGGAGTTCATTGGTTAATTATAAGGTGGGAACGGGGGTATTGTTGATTTTTTTATTTTTCGAGGGGCTTATTTCAAATTCTTTGAAATAAGAGTATCATATACAATTAGTGTGAGTCTGTGAGCTCAATGTCCTCAGTTTAACAAGGCCGTTTTCTTTTTATTATTAAAGCAGCTTTACCTGTGATCTCATGGATTTTGTTTTACAAGTTTTTGCGAAAATAGTTTATTTTATCAGTATTGATCTTCAAAATGTCGCGGATTGTGCGTATGTAGCTTATTGGTCTGTTTAATAAAAGGTATTTAAAATCCTTTAGATTGTATGGTTTTATTTTACATTTCATTAATTTAGATTTCAGAGGTAGATACATCCCTTTTCTATATTTCACAACTTTATTCATAACTTGTAATTCAACCGTGCCAGTACATAACAATGAGAAAATGCTAAACTAGATGTCGTCCGGGTAGCTCCAAATGTTAAAGTATTGGTGCGTAATATCAAAGGTTCCGTGTTTGATCCCCGGTCTGAACATTTTTTGACTCTTTGGTTATACGCTAAGTAATAAGTGATAATTCATATCCTTTGTTATATAAGGAAATATATTTATTCGGAAATCATTGCTTGATCTTTATTGTGTAGATTAAACAGCGAAAAGTTGTCCGCATCCCATTATATATAAGGCAAAATTTTGTTTCTTATCAGGAAAAGGCGCACCATAACAAAAGTTGGGTTTATTTTATACTAATGAAATGTATATGGCATTGTTTTGTTTAAATTTAATTAGTGAAAATTACAATCGCAAAACATGGCAGTATAATTTAAAAGTGTTAAGTAAATATTATTTTAATAATAAGTAAAATAATAAATAACATTAATAACAATGAGTAATACTCATATAAAATAAAAATAGAGTCTAATAAAGATATTAGAATGCTTTGAAAAATCCCATTTTTCAATGTTTGTTTATGTCACTTTTATAGGTGTTAAATTTTCTTCGAGATATTTCAGGAATAAAGTTTTGATTAATGTGCACTTACAGTTCAACAGGACTCGTCATCCATCAATTCCTCTTGACTCACCATCTCAAAGAAGGTAATATCTCTATCATATAGATATTTCATTTATCTTATACAAATAATACAACGCTACAAAAAATTAACTTAGATGTGGATATTATTCAACCATAAATAAATAAGAATGAGATTATGGTTTGTGCTCACTATTTTTAATAACGAGTGGTGATTAATATCTCAGGGAAACGGAATGATATATATTATTTTATGCTGAGAGAATTTATGAGATAGCTAAAATTATTTCTAGAGGAATAAAGCGATAAGAAAGAGTTTTCAGAAAAAATAAGAATTATTCAACACGTAATGGCATTTGTAATGCTTTCTTGGTCCGAATTTCAATTCGTCTGAGGGAAATATGCCCTCCCCCCCCTCCCCCACGAGATATGAAGTTTTTTTCCCTTTACGTCATATAGCATAGTAAAAAGTTCATTGTTTTCAAATATGAAAAACTTTTTCTAGTGATTTTTTTGATAAATTTAACAATTCATGATAAAAAAAAAACTAAGTAAAGAACTACCTAAGTGTAATAAGATATTTCTAGGTGGTTAATTTTTCTTTGGAGATTTGAATGCTCGCGAAGCATTTCACGAAGCAGCAATAGTTTTATTTTACTTTCTTTTTTACTTTCTCTTCTGAATTGCAACTTTCAGCTAGAAAAACAGTTTCCCCCCCACCTTTGATGTAGGAATCCCTTACCTATTTTTGCATTTTGTATAGGATTGTTCTGAAGATCGTCTGGTTTATGATATCTAGAATATATTAATTGGAATTTTTAATATACTACATTTATATCTCCTCAATTTACTAATATTAGAATCTACAAGAATTTTAATTAGTGGATCATTTCAGTTTTCATTTCAGATAAGCACATATATATATGAGATATGCAGTTTTTATTCCAGTCTAGCAATCATAAACAATAACACTGATAATGATCAAATGATTTTTTAACATTTCAACATTATAGTCAATTTTAGCGAAATTAAGAATACCTATACTAATGAAAGAAAGATGTTTGTGTGTCTATCTGCGATGGCTAGGAAAAGCTACAGAACGTAGATGTCTGAAAATTTGAATGAAGATAGTCCAAGGCAGGTCCTGATGCACCATAGGCACAGATTTATGTTAATTAACAGATATATTAAATAAATCCGAATATCGCAAAATGACGCGAAAACTCATAACGCTTCGTCCGAAACGCCATTCCCGAGAATCCGAAACAGGGGAGATCCAAAAGTGCGAAAGCACCCTACCCCTCCGTCTTTCTAAATGCGCATCGTCCGAACCCTTCGAAATACGTAAAAACTTTTTAAAAAAATTCTTAAATTTCGTACTCTTTACTTTAGAACTCATCAAACCGCATAAAAAAAAATATGAATTTAAACCTTTCCAAACAGAAAAATTTGAAAAAAGTTTGATTTCGTTGGGTTTTTTTTCTCCTTTTTTCGAAGCTCACATTGGGCTCATATTTAGAGATACAGAAAAACGAAAAATACCCACTTAATTCGGATACTTTCTTCGACGACGCACAGTGGAGCGTTTTGACGTTAGGTGGACAAAATTATTGCGTTGAAGTTTAATTAGGTTTTGCTGATTTTGCGAATGTATCACTAATAAAATACTCACAGTGATAAATATTTGGTTTATTTAATTATTATTATTATTATTTATATTATTATTATTATTATTCATATTATTACTATTTACATTATTATTATTTATATTACTATTATTTATATTGTAAGATTGCATTGTCATTGAAACTACACATGTATTCAAAGTTTAAGCTCAATCGGATAATTAAAAGTGGTTTAAAATAGACTTGCGAGATTTGAACTAAACATTCATACATAAACTGCAAGTTAATATAACTTAATGATTTGCAAACTTAACAGTTTTCTTAAGTTTCCAATACTTTCGGAATGGCACTTCGATTTTAAAAAATGCTTATTGCTTAATAATGCTTAATACTGTGTTAAAGTCCATATAAAGTTTGTAAACAAGATGGCGCTTATTTTCAAACAACATTAGGTTAAATCTTCTGACAAACATGTGATATATGTCCAGTAAACGCGTGCTTTCAAATAAAAGAGAATAGTCACGACGTGCTTTCGAACTTACAGGAAACTAGCGCAACCGGTGAAACTCTTTGAAACTAACTGCCTTCTTTAAGGTCGTAGTTAAATGTCACCTCGGAGTTTTTCGACAAAATTCGTACGCATATCGACAAAAGAGACATTCAGCTACCAGTCTACGTGATCTGTTAAATTACGAAATAATCGGAAAAATGAATTTTGTCCACCTAGATCTTCATGCCCCACTGTGCAACTCGTTTTCAAAAATACGAGTAAAAAAATCCCTCAAAAAATATTCGCGATTGGAAGTCACTTCGCGGCTCCCGGATACCTAAATATCCGTATTTTAACATAATATTTTGACACGTTTTTCTTAAACTTTATTTACATGACGCACTAAAATCTCGAAACTTTCGGACGATTACAAGTATTTCAAAAATAATAATAAAAGCCACAAAATTTTCGCTCACAACGTTAATACGCGGGTGGCTTTTGCTTATGTTTTTAGAACTAAATATCTATATTTTTGCACGAAAATTAGAAATAGAATGTTTCCCAAGCCTTCGTATAACGCATAGAAATTTAAAGAGTTCGGACGATTTTGGTTTTAATATTTCACAACCCAACGCAAAAAAGGGAGAAGAAAACACAGCTCTTTTACAAGTAAATATCAATATTTTATAACGAATTTTTCAAAGAGGCTTCAAAATCACATTTATAACTGATACAATTTTAAAGAGTTTGACCAATAAGAACTACTTCTTTAACTAATAAATGACTCGATGTAAAAAGAAAATCTTCTTACAAGCGATTTTACCAATAAATATCAATAGTTTTTAAGGTTTTTTTTTTTTATAGAGGCCATTGAAATCATTATATGTATGACTCATAATAATTTCAATGAATTTGGACAATAAGAACGTTTGTTTAATTTTAAATGACACGATGTGGGGAAAAAAACCCGCAAACTTTAAAATTGTGAAATCAGCAACATTTTTCAGCGCTATTTTTTGTCAAATTTCGGAAAGCATATAACTCCCACTTAAAAAGCATACATTTTACTTTAAAACGACGCATTCGGCTTTATAAAATATTAATCTTGCCCCCGATAAAAGGTTCGTTTGAAAAGATTTCCTTTTAAAAATATAAATTCTTACACAATCTGATTAAACATATAAAGTCATAAAAAATGAAAGTTTATTTAAGGTTATAATAACAGGCCCGGGAAACGCCGGGTGTGTCAGCTAGTAACATATAAAATGTAATTGTATACATTTCGAATGAACTCCTTTTGCATTAGATGTCAATTTCAAATAAATTGTTTTTCTTGCCAACCCTTCCATCACTGGTTGTTGCTGATTTCAAAATCCCAATGGGAAACTAAAATGTAACTGAAGAAAAAAAGTAAATGGATTAAAGACGTCTCTTTGTAAAGAAATTAAGAAATCCATTACAATGGAATTATCAGAAAATATTTACCCTTTCTTTAGTTATTCTTTCTTTTTTTTGTAAAAAAAAAAAAAAAGCCCGTTTTATTAAACTAATTTGATTTTAAATTTTCTGTTTCTATGTGAGCACTTTTCTCAGGGTATCAATCTGGGTAACTATTTGGGGTATTATGCTAACAAACATAATAAAATTAAATTATGGAGAACAAATTTAAAATGATTGACACATTTTGTTCATTCTCACGAGTGTAATTTTATATACACGGCGTAGCAAACGAAAAAAGCAACGTTGTAAAGCAAGTGCCTGCTTTTCATAAAACTAAATATTTTTTAAAAAATACATACATACTTCTTTTAATTGCTAAACGGCGTAAAATGAAACCATTATAAACATTAAAATAAGTTTTATTAGACTGTTGACATGTTTCGGTTCTATCGGGACCATTATCAAAATAAATCAGAATATTCTATAATTGCACGGTCTATGAAGTTATTATTTGATACGCTATCATTTAATTTTTCATCATCAATCATTCATGAAAAAATAAATAATAGCGTTTCAAATTTGTTATATTTTTACATACATACATACATGTATAATTCAATGGCTTAAATTTCAATCTAATGACAATGGTTATATCTTAAATGTCACAATTAGTAATTTGTTCAAGCTACTATGTATGTTTTTATAATTATTCATAATTAAAGTAAGTAAATTTGTTAAAGAACACCATCAAAATATTAAAAAACATCATAAAAACTGACCCTTTATCAGATGCAAAACCGAACGTGTCTGAAAGGAGACAGAATAAGATGAAACAACCACGAAAAAATCGGAAAAGTCGTAAAAGGTATCAAGTGGCCGTCGAAAAGAATTGTGGGAAAAACTGGCACCTCCGAACCCAAGTTCTGAGGAACTTTTAACGCGCACGAACCGGATGCGTCCTGTGTGCTGTACGAGAAGTGTGACCACCTCCACCTGCGCATCAACGCCATTTCCCAAGTGATTAAAGACATGGTGACTGCAAGGGGATGCGACGGTGGAACCTGTGCCCTAAGGGGAACCACAGCGCTACACTTGGGAGCGTGCCGGAGTCCCCCAGCAGCTTCGAGAACCAGACACCCAAAAAGAAGCTGGGCCGTAGTCCTTGAGCTGTACCAAAACTCTTGGAACGTGAAAATCTACAGAGATAGTCACTGGCCCTTTTTGCAATGAATTAAGAATTGTGAGGCACAAAAAAAGCTAAAGAATGATCGGTTGGAAGGAGATTGTACAACAAAAAACACAAAGTAAAGATAGGGGTTAAAAAAGGCTAAATAGTAGGAAAAAAAATTAAAGAAAAGTAAATTTTATCCATGAATTTATTATTAATATTTTTAATTAAAGATTTATGTAAAATTATGTTTATATATCATTTAATTTTAACACAGATAGAATAGTGGGTGAGAATAATTATAAATAAAGAAATAATTGATACGAAAAAGCTAAAAACAACGTTGAAGCACACAAATTATTAAACTTTAAAACACATACGACCGTTTCAAGGATACAAAGATCCCCTTCATCAGTGTAAGGGGGGAAAAAGTTAAAAGGGTTCAAAAGAACCACGCTCGGCTATAGCCCCGAGTACTGGCTGTAATCTGACTAAAATGGCAAATCAAGCGTAACCAGAAGAGCAAAAGTGACGCAACTTACAGGAAATCACCGAAAACAGGCATCACCGCGCAGGCTATCTCCAAACGGGAGAAAAAAAAGGGGTGCTGGACATGTCATTCACCAATAAATTTGTATATTTATAAATATAATGTGCCTCGTAAAAGTTAAGATCAAATATTGAATTGCAATTTTGAATAATTTTGGCTCCGGAAAAGTTAAATCTATGGTCAAAATTCCAACAATGCTTCGCTATTGTAGATTTATCAAGTTCTTGCTTTTTGAGATAACCTTCGTGTTCTTTTAATCTAAATTTAAGAGCTTGCCTCATCTGTCCAATATAAGAAAGACCACATTCACAATATATTCTGTAAATACCCCACCTATTATGACTTGAATCGGATCTTTAAGATTGGAGAAAGTAACTTTATTTATTAGAGAAAAAAAACAACTTTAAAATGAAATTTATTTAGATAAAATACGATCAATGGTATCCAATGGAAAACCACGATCGATAGCAATGGCTATAATATAATTAATTTCACTATTGAATAATTCTGTATTTGAACACACTTTACGAGCACGGGAAATGAAGGTATTGAAAGACGCAAACTTGTGTGTAAGGGGAGAACAGATTACCAGAAATTCGTAATGAACATGATTTTTCTACGACTGTTTTTCGTAATCCATTTGCTGTTTTGGTTGCCCCCTCATTTCATATTCAATCATCCCCCTGCACACAAGTTTGCTTCTTTCAATACATTCATTTCCCGGGTATTTACAGAATATATTGTGAATGTGGTCTTTCTTATATTGGACAGACGAGGTGAGCTCTTAAATTTAGATTAAAAGAACACGAAGGTTATCTCAAAAAGCAAGAACTTGATAAATATACAATAGCGAAGCATTGCTGGAATTTTGACCATAGATTTAACTTTTCTGGAGCCAAAATTATTCAAAATTGCAAATCAATATTTGATCCTGAATTTTACGAGACACATTATATTTATAAATATACAGATTCATTGGTGAATGACATGTCCAGCACCCCTTTTCTTTCACCCGTTTGGAGAGAGCCTGCGCGGTGATGCCTGTCAGTTGCGTCACTTCTGCTCTTCTGGTTACACTTGCTTTGCCATTTTGGTCAGATTACAGCCAGTACTCGGGGCTATAGCCGAGCGTGGTTCTTTTGAACCCTTTTACCACCTTACACTGATGAAGGGGATACTTGTATCTTTGAAACGGCCGTATGTGTTTTAAAGTTTTATAATTTGTGTGCTTCAGCGTTGTTTTTAGCTTTTTCGTATTAATAACCTCACAAAGTGTACCTTTTATACTTAACAAGAAATAATTGTTTAAAAATAAAGACGGAGAAGTAAAAGAATTTCAATACATTTTAACGCAAGCCCGAGCTGAGCTCGTGTGGTGTAAAATATTTGCCCGTCCCATTCTCCAGTTAAACTCGGGGATTCTTAGAAAGATTCAAATAAACATTTAATTGCTAACAATGTCAACTTCAACAATAACCTTCTTCTGTCAAATAGAAGTTAGGCCGCTTCTGGCTACATAAAGAATTTAAAATCTAATCCAAAAATAGTTATCAGCAAAGCCAATAAGGATGGACAGATTGTTGTTATGGGTAAGTTAGATTACCTGACTAAAACACAAGATTTGATAGATGATGGTTCTTATAAAAAGATCAAGTCTGACCCGTCTCAAACAGAACTCAAACAATTAAATTCATTATTGAGTGTTTTCCCTTACTTCCAACAATGCTAAATCTTTCCTCATTCCTTCTGTGACACATTATGCTAGAATTTATGCACTCCCAAAGGTTCACAAACTCGGCATTCCCTACAGACCAATCGTTTATAACATTGATACTTCTTGTTATAAATTAGCCATATACCTTGCCGCTATTTTCTCCCTATTGTTCTCTAAGAAACTTTATACTTACAAGAACGCTTATGAGTTAGTTGATAAACTTCATAATTTCACTACAACATCTCAAACACACAATATGGTTTTATTCGATGTGAAATCTCTTTACTAACGTACTCGTTCAAGGCACACTAAATTGTCTTAAAATTCGCCTCCAGGAATTTCACTACTCACAATTTGAAATATATGAGATTATACACCTCACTGGAATTGGTTTATCCCAAAATACATTCATATTTAATACTATTTTTTATGTCATGACTGATGGTTTATCTACGGGCTCTTTCTTAAACCCATCCTCAGTGATATTTACATGCATTACTTCGAATCAAACTTATTCAATACTTTTTTTCCATTTTCACCCGTTATGTCGATGACTGTTTCACATTACTGAATTGTAGTGATCTAGATCTTCCTAATATTCTCGCTGTTCAGAACTACATAGTCGAACTTATACAGTTTACTTTTGAATTTATAAATAACAACCGTATATGCTTACTTGATATTATGGTTTTCCGCGAAAATAACTCATTTCACAACACTGTTTATCTTAAACCATACGCAGTCTTTATTCCCATCCACCTACTCGGACGTTGGCTGCATTTAATACTCATGTTCAGCGTGTCTTAAATATTTGTTCTTCTGAGAATATATTTAAAGCAGAATTAGACTATATTAAATCCGTTGCCATTGATCGGGGGTTTTCAGTTGAAATCGTCGATTCAATTCATAATAAACTCATTAAAATTATCCATTCCAACGTCAACACGGTTCTTAATCATAATTTAACTATGCTACCATATTTTCCAATACTTAGCTATCAAATATCCAACATATTTATAAATCGACTTTAATATATTTTATACTTCATTTAACAAAATCAAATTTACAAATCTCAAATAGGCAGATTTTCACAATGAATATACATACAAAATATCTTGCGATTTTGATAAGATGTATAAAGCCACCTTTTAAGGTCTTCTTGGGGAAGCATAAAACAGCGTTAAAAATAAAGATATTAAAAGATCCAATATTTCTAACCATTGTTGGCCTAAAAACCACAATTTTAACTATTCCGAAGGCTCAATTTGTCAGAAATGATCATCAATTTATGATCTTGATTTTTGAGAAGCTTGTCTGATACGGAAAAATTGGAACAGTTTTTCTAAAGTCTGGCTTCCATTTATTTAATTAACTCTTCTTCTTACTTAAGCTATTCCTGTCACACTTTGGACGAACTAAGTGCTACCTTTTCATTGATCTCTTCCATCCGAGAACTCTGATTCCACTGGTTTTAACACTCACAGCTATTTCACCCTTGACTGCGAGCTGCATTGCTTGGATTCTTTTATACACTTACTTCCTTTAATTATTGAACTGATGATGGAGCTTATAGCTGTCTGCCCCCCACGCCCATTTTTACATACATATATTTTCATTTGTGCTCCTGTTACGTTGGAATTTTATTTCTTAACAATACTATAACCTTTTTAAAAACTTTTTGGTTGTTTACTTCATTATTTAAATGTTTTTTTTTCTACCTCGAGCACTCTCATTCTATTTTTGTACAGCAGAAGACGTCCAGCATGCTTTAGCTTGGGTGAACCAAAGGTGGCCAGTGTACCTATGGTAGACCAGCTGCCAAAACTAGACTTGATTTAAGTTTTAATCACAAAATGGTGCTACTGCATTATCCATCATGTATCTGCAGTGCAAGTGGCTTAATTTAAAGAGATCAGCTTGATTCTCCGACATTTTATGCAGTGATTTCACTTTTGAGGGGTTGTAGCTCTAATTTCCAGGTAAGAAGATATGTTAATTAAACATTTTTAAATTCTTAGAACTTTGAGTTATGATACATTTTCTGAAAGTTATTTCTTTTTCTTTAACGACATTTACTTCAATTCTAAGAAATTTATCAGATTAATACTTTTACGTCGTGCAAATGATCACCATACGCATGTTCCCAAGATGGCCACCTAAAGAAAATAAATGTGAAAATCAGTGTAGTAAGGGTGATTTTCAAAATTTCTACATAAATATCTGATAAAACTTATTATCATTTATTGTTAACACCAGAGATCACAAAAAAGAAGTCAGTAACTCCCAGAAGAAAATCCCTGAACTACCGTGCACAAAAAGTGGTTCAAAGTCTTTTCATGTCAGAAGATAAGAAGATTAAAAAAAAACTAGAAATATATAAGAAAAAAATCTTCAGACCATAATAGTAAGCAACATAACAATAAAATCAAAAACCAATCCGGTACACTGCCAAAAGAGACTCTCAAACAAACTGATACTACCATGCCTGGCACAAATGGTTTCAGGACCAAAAGTAAGCTGGTTTTGCCATTTATGCAAGAAAGACAAAATAATGGACATGCGATTGTGTAATCAATGCTTGCAATGTGTGAATGAAGAGTGTCGGAAACTTACTAAACAATACAAAATCGAAAATTTTAACTGCACTTTCTGCATGCAATCCGATTAAAAAGGTATATTTGAAAAATGTTTAATATATTCTTTCCTTGTAATTAAATACATACATTTAATTGAACATTGTAATACTCTTCTAGAAGTAAAAATAGTTTGCCGAGTATTTTTTCAAATTTTTAAAGTGATTTCAAAACATATGGAGCATTAGGCGCGAAAGGTGACCCACAAGCTATAATTTTGAAATTGTATTATAAAATAATTAAATTTTATTTTACAAAGAAAAGTATACTTGATATGTGTTAAAGAAAACTGCAACATCTTACAAAATAAATTTCAGCCAGACACACCTAACCAGAAAATTATTAAAAATCCTGAAAGCTTAACTATGACCACCTGTGGTGAACCTACCTTACCCTTCTTAAAGGTGACCAATAACTAATTCCTAAACCTTTAGTTTCAGTGGGGTAGTTTCAATTGCAAAAACATTTTAAATGCTGTTTTTCATCATATGACCATTTACGTCAAAATAGTTGTTTTTCAAAAAGTTACAAAATTTAAATTTGTATACCGTCTGTGGACCCTATACAAGAATAAGAATTATATAGAAAAACTTTCTACAAGTAAAGCAATAAAAATTCCATTCTTCTACGACCAAAACCTAGTGAGTTTTGGTACCTTGAATTTTATAAATTTTCGACTTTTTCTAACACGAAAAACAGAGAACTCATTTTTAGCGACAGAAAATGCCAAAAATGCATAAAATTCAGTATATCCTATTTCGGTAAGGTTGGAAAAGTTGGAAAAAGCACACTGAATCTTGTCAGTTACTAACTTTTGTTAACTACCAAATTTATTCAGAAATGATAGTATTGACTGGAGATGAAAATATATAGAACAAGCGTTTCTTTTTTTCTCCTATAAATTGAGTATATATAGTTTCAAGAGCAAATAATTATCGGCTCTCTTGCGGTGATTGGAAGCAGTGAGTAGTTAACACGACTACTGGAAAACAAGTTCTTTTCAAAAAGACCGAAGATCTCTCAAAACACAAAACCTGTTCTCTCTTTGTTTAAGCAAGCTAATAATTAATTGCTCTCAAAACTATCGCTCAGTTTTCTACTAATTATATGGAGAAAAACAGAACGATCTTATTTTATATATTTTTTTAGCTGATCAAACATGAAACTACATTTGCATATACTGTCATCTTTACAAAGACATCTTTACACAGAAACGTCAAATGGATGACGATAAAAGTTAGATAATTAATATAATAAAATATCTTTTAGGCATTTAAAGATAAAAATGACTCATTCAAATGAATCGTATGGACTTTTTCTTACACAGTTCGTTCTTTTGTTTCAAAACTCAACATGATCAATTTATATCTGTGTTTTTTGTTTCCTTTAACATTATTAGTTCGTAAATTCAAATACTGTATCTCATCTCTGCTTAAATGTAATTCCTCGTTTAAAGCTCTTTTTATTATTTTAGCTCTATTTATTTCTATCTATACTAATAAAAGAAAGTTTCGCTCTGTGTGTGTGTCTGTTGGCGATGGCTAGGAAAATCTAGCCTACCTAGAAGGCTGGAAATTTAGATTTAAGTAGTCCAAACCCTCTCCTGGTGCAACATTACGTCAGAATTTTAATATTTTAATTACTTTCTGAAATATTAATTAAAATGCACAAAGAACTCTCATTAAAAATACGCTTTTTTTCATCGGTTGGTTGGTTGGTTGTGTAGAATATCTTATCAGAACACATTAAATAAATCAGAGTAACGACGCACATATAAGTACTTATAACGAAATAGTGCCAACATGGATTGCAGTTACCTGCATATAGCCAAGCTAATACAGCGCCATATATTCACGGCAAATTACATAAACGCCACCTGTTTAAGACATTTACAGGCACGTTTTTCTTCATTATAATTATCTGGGTTTAAGGTTTTTTTAAAACAGGACATATATTATTATGATAGAGACTACTATTACAGAAAACTTTATTTAACAGATTATTTGTTATATATTTGCGGGAATGGCGAGGGTTAGAGTTCTAATTACATTTAACAATTTTAACCCGTAGCGTTTAATTGTTGTTTTATATACAGAATACCGCTATTTTAAATCTCAGTTTCTCAGTAATATCTCAGTAATAATGTTCCGAACTTCTCCATTTAGTTCCATTTTTACTAAATTATCGTAAAACTCAGCATTCATTGCTTCAAGGTGTATTTCTAAAAAGCAATTACCAGTATTTCCGAATAATAGCCTAAGCCAAATTTCAAAATAAGTTCCTAGCTTAACCAAATGAATCAATCTTTAAAGATGTATAGTGATCCTCCTAATTAGTTATTTGCTGAAGGTCACTTGAACATTCGCCATCCCCCCCCCCTTCCGGAGCCCTCCTTCAAAGTTTTCTCTAACTATTTCCCGTTTCCATATCTCAACAACTGTCTTTCCGATTTCAATACAAGTGATTCCAAACATTATAATTAACTTAATAATACCCTTTATAACATTAAACTAAATTTATGAGTAGCGGTTAATACTATTTCTAAATAATAGTTTAAGCCAAATTTCTAATTAAGTTCCTAGCTTAACCAAACGAACGAATTTTTAAAGATACATAGCGGTTGTCCTAATTAGTCATTTGCTGAACGGAACTTGAACATCCCCCCCCCCCGAACCCTTTTTCAAGGTCTTTTACCTAACTATGCCCCGTTTCTATATTTCAGCAACTATCTTTCCGATTTGAACGCAAGTGATTCCAAACATTATAATTAACTTAATAGACACCCTTTATAACATTAAACTTAATTTATGAGTAGAGGCTACCACTATTTCCGAATAATAGTTTAAGCCAAATTTGTAATTAAGTTTCTAGCTTAACCAAACGAACGAATTTTTAAAGATGCATAGTGATCCTCCTAATTAGTCATTTGCTGAAGGGAACTTGAACATCCCCTCCCCCCTCCCCCCGGTCCCCCCTTCAAAGTTTTTCCTCTAACTATGCCTTGTTTCCGTATCTCCGCAACTATATTTCCGATTTCTACGCAACTGATTCCAAAGATTATAATTAACTTAATAGTAAACTTCTATAACATTAAAGTAAATTTACGAGTAGCGGTTACCACTATTTCTGAATAATAGTTTAAGCCAAATTTCTAATTAAGTTCCTAGCTTAACCAAATGAACGAATTTTTAAAGATGCATAGTGGTTGGCCTAATTAGTCATTTGCTGAACGGCACTTGAACATCCCCTCCCCCCCCCAACCCCTGCTTCAAGGTTTTTTTTACCTAACTATGTCCCCTTTTCCATATCTCAGCAACTATCTTTCCGATTTGAACGCAAGTGATTCCAAACATTATAATTAACTTAATAGACACCCTTTATAACATTAAACTAAATTTATGTGTAGAGGCTACCACTATTTCCGAATAATAGTTTAAGCCAAATTTGTAATTAAGTTTCTAGCTTAACTAAACGAACGAATTTTTAAAGATGCATCGTAGTCCTCCTAATTAGTTATTTTCTGAAGGACACTTGAACATCCCCTTCACCTGGCACCTCACTCATGATTATTTTTTCTAACTGTGCCTTATTTCAATAACTCGGCTTATGTTCCCATCTTTTCGAAACCAGCTCGATTTTGTCGCACGCCTACTAAACAGTACCGTAGACAACGTTAACCTGTCTCAGAGGTTCTTTCCGAAAGAGGTTTCTCCCCTGGCGGTGGAAGGGGGAAATAAAAGATTTTCCGGAGCGTGCGAGCGTGCCCGGTATACGGTGTCGAAGCCATCAGAAACCTTGGCCAGAGTTTCGTTTTTTAAAATATTTCAGTTTATTACACGGCCTCGGGCAGCGCCGGGCCGGTCGTAAAACTCAGCATTCATTGCTTCAAGGTGTATTTCTAAAAAGCAATTACCAGTATTTCCGAATAATAGCCTAAGCCAAATTTCAAAATAAGTTCCTAGCTTAACCAAATGAATCAATCTTTAAAGATGTATAGTGATCCTCCTAATTAGTTAATTGCTGAAGGTCACTTGAACATTCGCCACCCCCCCCCCCTTTCCGGGGGCCCTCCTTCAAAGTTTTCTCTAACTATTTCCCCTTTCCATATCTCAACAACTGTCTTTCCGATTTCAATACAAGTGATTCCAAACATTATAATTAACTTAATAATACCCTTTATAACATTAAACTAAATTTATGAGTAGCGGTTAATACTATTTCTAAATAATAGTTTAAGCCAAATTTCTAATTAAGTTCCTAGCTTAACCAAACGAACGAATTTTTAAAGATACATAGCGGTTGTCCTAATTAGTCATTTGCTGAACGGAACTTGAACATCCCCCCCCCCCGAACCCTTTTTCAAGGTCTTTTACCTAACTATGCCCCGTTTCTATATTTCAGCAACTATCTTTCCGATTTGAACGCAAGTGATTCCAAACATTATAATTAACTTAATAGACACCCTTTATAACATTAAACTTAATTTATGAGTAGAGGCTACCACTATTTCCGAATAATAGTTTAAGCCAAATTTGTAATTAAGTTTCTAGCTTAACCAAACGAACGAATTTTTAAAGATGCATAGTGATCCTCCTAATTAGTCATTTGCTGAAGGGAACTTGAACATCCCCTCCCCCCTCCCCCCGGTCCCCCCTTCAAAGTTTTTCCTCTAACTATGCCTTGTTTCCGTATCTCCGCAACTATATTTCCGATTTCTACGCAACTGATTCCAAAGATTATAATTAACTTAATAGTAAACTTCTATAACATTAAAGTAAATTTACGAGTAGCGGTTACCACTATTTCTGAATAATAGTTTAAGCCAAATTTCTAATTAAGTTCCTAGCTTAACCAAATGAACGAATTTTTAAAGATGCATAGTGGTTGGCCTAATTAGTCATTTGCTGAACGGCACTTGAACATCCCCTCCCCCCCCCCAACCCCTGCTTCAAGGTTTTTTTTACCTAACTATGCCCCCTTTTCCATATCTCAGCAACTATCTTTCCGATTTGAACGCAAGTGATTCCAAACATTATAATTAACTTAATAGACACCCTTTATAACATTAAACTAAATTTATGTGTAGAGGCTACCACTATTTCCGAATAATAGTTTAAGCCAAATTTGTAATTAAGTTTCTAGCTTAACTAAACGAACGAATTTTTAAAGATGCATCGTAGTCCTCCTAATTAGTTATTTTCTGAAGGACACTTGAACATCCCCTTCACCTGGCACCTCACTCATGATTATTTTTTCTAACTGTGCCTTATTTCAATAACTCGGCTTATGTTCCCATCTTTTCGAAACCAGCTCGATTTTGTCGCACGCCTACTAAACAGTACCGTAGACAACGTTAACCTGTCTCAGAGGTTCTTTCCGAAAGAGGTTTCTCCCCTGGCGGTGGAAGGGGGAAATAAAAGATTTTCCGGAGCGTGCGAGCGTGCCCGGTATACGGTGTCGAAGCCATCAGAAACCTTGGCCAGAGTTTCGTTTTTTAAAATATTTCAGTTTATTACACGGCCTCGGGCAGCGCCGGGCCGGTCGTAAAACTCAGCATTCATTGCTTCAAGGTGTATTTCTAAAAAGCAATTACCAGTATTTCCGAATAATAGCCTAAGCCAAATTTCAAAATAAGTTCCTAGCTTAACCAAATGAATCAATCTTTAAAGATGTATAGTGATCCTCCTAATTAGTTAATTGCTGAAGGTCACTTGAACATTCGCCACCCCCCCCCCCTTTCCGGGGGCCCTCCTTCAAAGTTTTCTCTAACTATTTCCCCTTTCCATATCTCAACAACTGTCTTTCCGATTTCAATACAAGTGATTCCAAACATTATAATTAACTTAATAGTTACCCTTTATAACATTAAACTAAATTTATGAGTAGCGGTTACCACTATTTCTGAATAATAGTTTAAGCCAAATTTCTAATTAAGTTCCTAGCTTAACCAAACGAACGAATTTTTAAAGATACATAGCGGTTGTCCTAATTAGTCATTTGCTGAACGGAACTTGGTTAATATTATGCAGTCATTGTCTTCTATTTTCGTATAAACTTCAGACATTTATACCTTTTGTACTCACTGTTTTTCATTATTGTTTGACTGGAGATTATATCCGACCCTGGATTTCCACCAGCAAAACCCACCATTCAACCAATTAGCTCTTCGTATTTTTTAACTCCCTGATTCACCGAATCTAGACTCCTAAATTAAATAATACAACACATTACTTTAAATCGGTTTTCGACTAAATTCCATTTTGAGCGATATCTCTTAATCATCCAGGTCTTATATATAGCAGAAATCTACAACAGCATTTTAATTATGCCAATTGAAAGACTGATTTTTTTTATTATTTAGTTTTTCTCAAAATTCTAAAGCGACATGGTTAAATTACTAGCCTGTTTACTGGTAAGTTTTTAGCTCACAGGCTATCAAAGCCTGAGAGCTAATGTACCCGCAGATTCTGTATATACGTACGTACGTATCTATATACGTAACTGTACAACTCTTGACAGAAATATCCGATTTGCTTCAAATTTTGTATATAGTTTCATTGTGATACGGCGCTTCCCTGATTAGTTTTGGGGGTTCATTGGTTAAGTATAAAAGGGGGGACTGGGGGATAATCCTCCCGTAATTTAGATAAATGTGGTTTTCATGCACAATTATCCGATTTGCTTCAAATTTTGTATATAGGTTCATTGTGATAAGGCGCTTCCCTGATTAGTTTTGATAGTTCATTGGTTAAGTATAAAGGAGGATAACGGGGGATTAATTCCCCTTAATTTAGATAAATGGGTTTTTCATGCAGAATTATCTGATTTGTTAAAATTTTCTATATAGATTCATTGTGATAAGGCGCTTCTCTGATTAATTTTTGGGGTTCATTGGTTAAGTATAAAAGGGTGAACGGGGGCTAATCCCCTCTTAATTTATAATCGATTTCTTTATTTTTCGAGGGGCATTGCTCTTTGAAATAATCATATAATATACAATTAGTTTGAATAGTCTGTGAGCTCAATGCCATGAGTTTCACTGGGCACTTTTTTTATTAATAATGTAAAATAAGCGCAATATTCGTAATCCTCGTTTAAAATTAAAATAATAATCAATTTTTAAATGATCTGTAAAAATCTTTCAAACAAATAACAATCGAGAAGACAGAGAAATTTAAAGATATACAACCATTAAAATTCAACTTCTCGGCAGTTTGTATTTAAAATAAAAATGATTTAACTGCGCTTAGTTAATGTAAACTTTTAAATGAAAAGTTAAGATTAATAAAAAAAATGACATAGAAACGCTAAAGATCTCTAAGAAACTATTTAAGTGGATTTTGTTAAATCCGATTTACCTACATGGCCTTCATAAAAATTAATTTCATCGTAAGTTGGGTAGCTCAGTTTATTTTTCTTTAAATAACAGTTTTCTTCTTATTTTTCTATAATTGTGCTTCTCTTTTGAGATAAAATAAAAATTATAAATCCAGATGCAATGCAGATCGTTTAATCAGTGTAATTCTAAATTAAAGTAGAAAAACAAGTCATTTTGTTAAAACATTATTGCCATTTACGTAACAAAAAAAATATATCCGAAATGTTATTTCTCTTTATAGTTTTAAGCTCGTATAAAATAAGTAAGAACAGTTCGTATTTATTAAAATTCATCGTATGTTCCAATGATATATTATGTTCTTTGTTTATTTTGCATGCACGAACAAATTCCTTGAAACTGTATTAGAAAACATTGAAAATTTCATCCAGAGTACGTGACGAGCTTTAGAAGAAATATTATTGGGATATGGCAGGATAACCTTTTTACTCCCCTCAGACAGCATTATCTAAATAAACTCTGTCTACGATACTTACGAGGAAACTAAACTCACATAGATTATTGTTCTTTAAGACCCTGTGGATTTCGATATTACACATTTTTGGGACTTGTGGCTCTAAAAATATGTATATTAACCCATTAAACGCCGTATATTACCCGTTTCAAATAAATATTGTTTGTATATATATTTTTTAATGTATAAGACGTTTCAATCAAAAAACACCTTAAAATTGAGTAACTGTAACCTTTTAGGAAATGTATTATATTATGTTCCCTTAACGGGAGCTTTGGCCGTCTAATAGGAGTGAAACCTTTTCCAGATGCGCTTTCCCTCCCCTCCCCACTTTATAAATGCAATTGTACATAAAAAAAATAAACATTTTCATTTTTTCTTTCTGAAAACAAATTAAAAATAAACCAGTCAAGTACGAGGATAACTCCCGCTCAAAGGGTTCCGCACATTACATTTATTAAGATGCTATTTGCTAATTAATAAAATCCTACTACCCCTAAAGTTTTCAGAATTTTTCGCAAATAGGAGGGATAAAGGGGACAAATTTTCCAGTATACTTTCGACGATATCTCTGAAAATATATTACCTAAAATTAAAACAAATATATTTTTGAGTTCGATTTTACGAGATCTCTCGAACAATACCCGACACGATACATAAAAAGAAAGTTTTTTTTCAAATACCTAGGCTAATATCTAGGTTAATATCTAGGCTAACACCGACTATTGTTCTTGAAAATCATTATCAAATATCGTTCGTTGATTCTGCGTCGATAGATATCAGGAGAGCCCGTCAACTCTCCCGCTGACCGCCCGAAAAGTAAAGTTTGTGTGTAACCAAAAAATGCGTTTTACTCAAAAACCATGTTACCTAGGAAAATCGCTATAGTTTTCCTGCAAGGTTTAAATAAACTCCTGTTACCCCTCATTTTTTTATAATTTTAGTTGCAGTAGATTCGGAAATAGAGGGAGTATTTTTACATTGTATACATTATTGTTACATATTTTTACAGTGTATTTTCGACCACTTCTCCGAAAATATAATACCTAAAATTAAAACAAATATATTTTTGAGTTCGATATTACGAGATCTTTCCCACGATGTACAAAAAAAAAAAAAAAACGTTTTTTTCAAGTAACTTAAATAGCATCCTAAATTTTTCATAAACATATTTGTGAATGACTAATAATCTGAAAATATATGGTAAAAAGGCTTTATAACTTTCCCAAGTTTAAACTTTCCACATCCCATAGTTTACCAGAAAAAAGACTGACAGACGAACGGACGGACACAGGAGTGGTCTTATAATAGTTCCGTTTTTACTTTTTAAGTACGGAACCCCCAAAATTGAAATGATGCGATTTTTAGACATGGTGAACCCTAAAAATACTTAAATAAATAATTACTAAATATATATTTTAATGATTTCATATTAAAATTTGAAAATAAAATTATATATGCATATATATAACAGTTATTATACCGGGTGCGTCATAGTTTGTTTAAACTTTAAAACTTCATTAAAAAGAAACAAATGATACTGAAAAATTACGGTTTTCAGGAATGGATTAGAGGGAGTTCGGATTTTTTTAATAACAAACGAATTGTAGTTAAAAAATCACCGATAGGTTGCGCTGGCATGCATAATATGACGTAGATGTATGCAAAAATGACCCATTTCTTCGAAGCGTCTGAAAAGATTCAGTATTCCAGCGTATGAAACAGGCTCTTTTCTTGTCTTCAGTCATTTTGCCGTGCGGAATTTTCGCAATGCCCAAGTTGCTGATTCCCCGTTCTTGTAAAAGAGTTTAACCAACAAATCTTGATGCGGTAACGATAGCATACTGCTGGCATTGAAAGAAGAATCTGTATGCATTGAAGGGTTTTATTGACAGCCTGATTTCCATAAATCTACTTTATATTATGCATAAAGCACCATCTATTGGCTATTTTTAATCTTTTTTTAATTAAAAAAATCCTATTCCACCAAACCGCAATTTTTTAGCATCAATTGTTTCTTTATAATGATTTTTTTTTTAATTTTTAACGAAATTATGACGCACCCGGTATAATACATTTTTTTTAATATCGGTTGTTACACAATTTTCCGGTTTAGAAAAGCTCCAAACAAGCTGTAAAGAAATGTGGAATCTATATTTCTTTTTATCACTTGATTTATCAGAATATTAATTGCATTAACATTAATTGCATTGTCAATTGTAATTTATTTAAATTTAAAATTAATGTTAAAACATTAAAAAAAATAATGTTAAAAATAAAAATATCTCTAAAAGTCAGAAACGCAAGATTTGGACACACAAGAATAAACTGTTTTAAACAATGAATATTCGAAAACATACTCGACTTTATCAATAAAACCAATCCGGGCGTATCGTCCTCGTAGCTCAATGGTAGAGCATTGGTTGGTTGGTTGATTTTATGACGCCGATTATCTACACGAGGGATATAGGAGTGCCCTCCATGGGGGGTCTTTTTAAGTGATCCTGGCCGTATTTACGGCAAGGTTCGAAGAAAACCACGGAAAATTCCAAACGGTTAGGTCGACGAGCGACTACCAGCTTTGAGAGAAGAACCTCTCAGCCAATGGTGGGGCAGGTAGAGCACTAAAGTTTTATTCCAAGGATCCGGGTCCGATTCCTGGCCTGAACATTTTCCACTCTGTTGGTTATACGCTTCGTTAGCTATATGAAAATTCACTTATTTAAAATTCAATAATTGCGGGCGTCATTTCACTGCTGAAACTGAATTAAAATTATAAAGCAAGCCTTTTTTAAAATATTCAAATATTAGTGTAACTTTTTAGCTTCAATAAAATTAGAGCCACAACTGATATATAGAAATAACAATACACTAATGAGGAAATAACGTCGATTTACAGACTCTCTAGAAAAGCCTTTGCCCATATTAGAAATCAATATAAAAATAAGTACATAAGTAAGAACTTGAAACTTATAGGTTTGTTAGCAGATGTATTAAAGTATTTTTGTTAAAGTGAATAAATTTCAATATCTGAAAATTTTGTTCCACGAAAACCGTCCTCAATATTAAACTGCATGCCATGCATTCCAAATTGCTTTCTAAACACGTTCAAGTTTAGTAGTTTAGCATGTTTTTCTTGTTTTCTAACAATTTGCACCTTTGATGAATAACGCTTGAAAATTCTCAAAAATAAAAATCAAGAGTTGAAGATTTTGGAAGCCTTGGGTTTCATCATCTCCTCAAATCTAACTGTTTGCAAATCCCTGATTTCGGTAATTTTTCGTTAGCCTTTTACATGTGATAAACTTCCAAATATTGTTTCATTCACCATTATTTACACTGTAAATTTTTCCTTCGCGCAGATTTATGAAAGCTGATGATTGGTTATTTTACCAGGATTCCAGTATGCTTAATTATAAAAAAAATACAGGCTTGTCTGCAACTGAGGAACAAACCGTAAATTTTTTTCCAGAAAAATGAATTTTGCCTTCGAATGAAAAAAAAATTACGATGTTTAGATTTTATTAAAAAGAAAGAAATGAAAAAAGGGAAAGTTTTTATTTCTTTTTCTGAATACACGTATTGCATATGCTGTTTCAGTGTTTAAATGAAACGTTCTCGGTTTACTTTATACTTCTCATAAAAAATAGTTGTTTTCTTTTTTCATTTTGAATAGAATAACTAAAAGTTGTTTTCTTTTTTCATTTTGAACAGAATAACTAAAAGTTGTTTCCTTTTCAAATGTTTTTATATTTTCCCTATTGATATATGGGTTTGAAATCCTCAAACATGGGTGCATAATGCACCGTTGCCAAACCGAAGAAAATGTTTGCTGTTGGAGATATTTTTGCCCAGTTAACGGAGAAGTAGCAAAAATTCTTACAATAACACCTAAACATGGTGGTACTCTGTCCCGTTTCCACATAATTTTCATATTCAAAAGGAAAATTTTGGGGTAGAGCTAATATCAAGAGAAGTAGAAATTGTCTAGTTTTACTTGCTGAAATAAAGGGTACACATTAAAATTTATTAATTTTACTTATAAGAAGTTTTAACGAATCAGATAACAAATCTGTGAATTTACAATTCCTATCTTATGTACTAATGTTTTATTAATTTAAAAACTTTTCTGGAAAGTCCCCCCAAAACGACACCCAGAACCTGCAATCCAAATTTTTACAGCCATAGGAGCAATTACTTCTGACCAAGAAACTCAACACATACGTCGGAGAAAAGGGGAAACAGATAATACAACTTATACTGAAACATATGTAATCAGATCAAATAATGTAAACCTAAAAAAAATCTAAAAAGTAATTAAAAATCAAATTTGATTATATATTAATTTAAGTAAACAACATAGTGCATGTGCTCTAAAATTTGTACAGTAAGTAAAGCAATAATTTGTACAGTAATTTCACAAATGTAATTTTCAGCTGAATCGTTACCGCTACAAGCAGCATGAACCACTTGGCACAAAGAACACATCTAACCAAGAACTGCCAAACTGATTACGTACTAAACATATCTCTTATGCAAACATATAAACGGTGTCATCACACTCATCGTCATGACATAACATTGTTTCATTTATGTCCTCTTCTGAAGACGTTTTCCCAAAATATATTTTCCTCCAGCAGGTTACCTTTTCTTTCTTTCATTTTGTGTCCATACAGAATTCGAAGCTCTTTAAAGTATTGTGGCTACTAAGATTATCCACGATGAACAACACCGATCCTCCTCTCAAATTGTCGTACTATCTTTGAAATTTTGGAGCCAATCTTTGAACAATTCTGCATTTGACCAATTGTTATGAGGGCATCTGTAAATGGCATGTGCTGACCTCTTCAACCATTTACTTTTTTGAAAAATAGAAGGCACATATGCTCCAGAAGCGCTTACAGTACAAAATACTGTTATATTTCTGCCTCTTTCCCAACTTGTCACAGAGCCCATCTGTATTTGGTCCTTTGGAACTAATATTTTCCCAAATTTCTGTACAGTTGAAATTCCAGTAACGTCCATGTAATACACTCTGGTAGCCGTTTTTTATAGATCGCATCCAAATTCGAAAAAAAATATCAACTTCACATTTGTTGAAGGTAAGAACACCGTTAAGACTAGTTGCGGAGGGCTTTCTGAAACTTAAACTAGGGATTTTTTTTAAATCATCATACTTAGTCCTCTCCAGCCATTTTCTTATGTTTGTTAAAATTTTATTTTATTTTAAATTTTTCAGCTAATTTGTAGGCAATTCGTCGCAATTTAGTTAAAATAATACCATAGAATGTGCTAAACATTTCTTAATAGGGTCAGTTAAACCAATTTCTTGGTGAGATGTGAATATTGACTTTTTCACAAAGGCAGGTTTGTAAGTAGAACTCGACTTTAAACGGTCATGTAGGGTAGTTCTTGTAATATTTAAATCCGCAAATATACTTTCAAATAAAATGCCACTAGCTTAAAAGCTCATGGGGAAACTCCGTAATGAGTTGCCGATATTACCAACACAACGTACAAAATCCGTGAGGCGAAACTAATCACTAACAACCAACAAAGATGTTCGCTGAATTCATACTTTCTAGAAACTTGACTAGTCTCACAAATGTCAGCACATAACACATTCAAACAGTCCTAAACAAATGACTCAAGTCTTACCTTAATTTACGTACAAGTCAGAATATACATCGAAATTCGACAAAAACACGTTCTTCACAGCACATGAAAAGTAGTCTGCTTGATAAAATCCAACCCACTCCGCACTAGTTGCCACGACCTTTTACTACGCGACGACGGCGCCAACTGACAGCGCTCTGAGCCGAACACGCCATAAAAATTCAAAGTGTCGGTATTGTCCGAAGTGACGAGTTTCTGCCGCTCTCTCCTACTTTCCTAAATTATGCAAAACAATCAGTTGTATTTTTTTTGGTTATGCGTATCAGTCCAAATATTTACATCCAAGTAGGACCGCCAAAGTATGAAAAAAATTGGTGTACCACTTACTCAACTCTCCTTGTTACCAGCATGTTACCAGTTTCAACCCACTCCTGAAACAAATCGTATAACTGACAAGGAACGTCTCCTTAAAGTGCATATTCAGAATATCTTTATCGACTAAACCTTACCGCTAATGAGATTTGGCGAAGAAAACTGGCGATCGCGAAATGCACATGAGTCATTTTGCAATGCTTAATGAATTTAAATTTAAATAATAAAATTGATAATTGCTTTGTTGTATAAGGATATGCTATAATTTGTGTATTTCAGGTGTATAATTCATCAAAAAACTGTTAATATATTTCTTTTGCAAGGTGCAAATACTTATTTTAACGTGTAGTCAAATTAACAATTTAGACGTTATTTTCCGATCTGGAAAATTAAATAGTTATCCGATTATTTTTTATAATGGCTAGATATTTTTAAAATATCGTCTGGCGTTTATTTAAATAACATGCAGAAAAAAATATGGGATTTACAAATGTTACGGGAGAAAAAACGGAATTAAAATCTACTTTGCCGAAATTTTAAAACAAAATAAATATTAAAATGCATGAAGAATATGAAAAAGCTCTCCATACTGTGTCTTCTTTATTAAACGAAGTTATTGATTCAAAAATTAGTATTGGTATATAAATAAGTTTTGAGGGATTTCCATTAGATGGTGTACTAGTACTGAGTGGAAGTATTTGAATATAACAGCAGCGCGGTATAGCAATACGAGATGCTAGCTGTCGGAGGCCTATTATCCAGGGATATTTGTTCCGTATATTAAGTTAGATTGCAGTGTAAGACGTACTGCTGAGCCAACCTTTAAATACCGGTCACGTGAGTAACAGGTCTAAGTAAGGCGAGTCTATTCTTGATAAAAGGGAAGTAGGCAATGAAGGGTGTCTTCCCTAGTTTTGCTTTTGTGAGGATGAATCGTATTCCGATAGTTTCGTACATAATAGTAAAATTATAATAGTACAAGAACAGCCAGTGTAGGAATGACATGCGGTCAGACGAGTTAAGCGAAACCTAAACTTCTCCAAATCGAATGCTACCCTCCCTTTGGAATAGTCTATTTTCTTGGCAGCATGCTAAGATCAATCTTTTAAGACTGGTCAAGCAGTATGTATGTTTCTTGATTGAAAATGGCAACTTTCGTATCGACGAAACAGCATTTTTGGAAAGTTTTACTGTATTACTTTATTGTAAAGTAAAGTGCTGCTGACAGCTATCGTAATGTTCGATATCTATGATGACCATTTCCCATCCTTAAAAACATGGGAGTTGGTTTCGACGATTTAAACCTAACGATTTCGATGCCTGTGATAAACAACCTTGTGGACCACCACAAAGGGTGTTATCCACTACGAACTGTTGCATCCCTCAGAAATGATTACTGGTACTCATTATCGTACGCAATTAATGCATTAGAAAAAAATCTCACGCATAAAAGGCAGGAATAGAAGAATCGACACAAAGTCAACTAACAGCATGATAAAGCCAGACCACATGTTTGGCGACCTATGAAAACGTACTTGGAAGACACAGACTGCGAAGTTCTACCCTACCTTCCATGTTTGCCTGATACTGCTCCATCGGATTACCATCTGTTCCAGTCGATGCAGTCAGCACTTTCTGGGGAACTGTTTACTTCTTATGACGACATCAAAAATTGGTTGGATAACTGGATCGCTTCAGAGGAAACCAAATCCTTTCTTCGGTTAATAATTTTTAGTTACCTAGAGATATTGTCAGGTTGTAGCTTCGGATGGAGCATACTCCGAATAACATTAAATTATTTTTCTGTTCTCCATATGTTATCCTTCAAAAGTTATTTATATTCCCCGTGCAATATACAAACAGTAAAGGGGGAATGTGACATCTCTTATCGAAGCATTTTTTCAATATTAATGCATATTTCTACACAATAGAGTGTGTTGACTGTATTTCATCCACAATTTACTTTTTATATTTTTATTAGATTTGTTTAGAATAGTTTTACGGGGTAGGTGGTGATAGTGTCAATTCTATAGATATTTACATGAAAAATATTTTAAAAGTAGATTTTCCATAGCACACAGTTTATTTTATTTCCTATTTAATTAATATTCTATTCTTATTCCCTCCTTTTCCAGTTGTTTTTATTAACACTTTCCAACCTAGTTGAAAAGTGTTTATGACTTCGATTTGTCTGGCTGTCTGTCCGTGCTCTAACTCCCGTAAATAGGCTCGGATTACCTTGCAAATTTTATATGTTATTGTCGTTATCTATAGCACGTTCGCTATTTCAACTGAAGTGTGTAGCACTTATAGTTTTTTTACAGGGACACTCAAAAGAATTCCGTTACATTACGGTCTATGGGGAAAAATCATTTGCGGTTTATTTTAATGATGTTACACAATTGCAAACACATTATAATTGATATATATCACTAAGGTGTATTACAAGAAGCTTAATATGGAATACGGTGTGCATAGCACTTATAGTTAATTTACAAGAACAGTCAAAAGAATTCTGTTACATTACGTCTATGGAGAAAAATCGTCTGCGGTTTATTTAAATAATGTTTCACTATTTTAAACGCATTGAAATTTATACATATCACTAAGGTGCATTACAAGAGGCTTACTACAGACTGTTGTGTGTATAGTAGTCATCGTTCATTTACAGGGACACACAGAAGAATTCTCTACTGTCTGTTAACAATAATTCCTGGAAGTGCGTTTTAAGTTACTGAACGCGATTTTAAAATTAATTCATTTTTAACACTTTCCAACCTAGTTGAAAAGTGTTTATGACTTCGGTTTGTCTGGCCGTCTGCCGTCTGGCCGTCTGCCGTCAAGTCGTCTGCCGTCTGGCCGTGTGTCCGTGCTCTAACTCCCGTAAATATGCTTGGATTGTCCTGCAATTTTTATATGTTATAATCGTTATCTATAGCATGTTCCCTATTTCAACGGAAGTGTGTAGCACTTATAGTTTTTTTACAGGGACACTCAAAAGAATTCCGTTACATTGCGGTCTATGGGGAAAAATCATTTGCGGTTTATTTAAATAATGTTTCACTATTTTAAACGCATTGAAATTTATATATATCACTAAGGTGCATTAGAAGAAGCTTAATATGGAATAGGGTGTGCATAGCACTTATAGTTACTTTACAGGGACAGTCAAAAGAATTCCGTTACATTACGTCTATGGAGAAAAATAGTCTGCGCTTTATTTAAACAATGTTTCCCTATTTTAAACGCATTGAAATTTATATAAGGTTCATTACAAGAGACTTACTACAGAATATTGTGTGTATAGCAGTCATCGTTCATTTACAGGGACACACAAAAGAATTCTCTACTGTATGTTAACAATAATTCCTGGAAGTGCGTTTTAAGTTACTGAACACGATTTTAATTTTAAATCGCTTTTTGTATATTACGTGGTGTGTATAAATTCTGTAGATCCTATACAGGGAAGCACAAAAGTTCGGGAACACATTTCCGTATTATTTAACTCCAGACGGAGAATTTTAAAATGTGCTACGTGTTTCCTAACTGAACTAAAATTTAGCATCCTATGTAGTATATATACAAATCTATAGATCCTATACAGGGCTGAATAAAAGTATTCGGATTACTTAGATGTTATCTTTTAGCTTATTAAACGGTATGATTTGTAAAATTATTTTGGAAGCGTTGGAAAGTGTTACATAATCTATGCTTGACGCATGATTTTTCGTTCTTGTTTGTTTATTACGTGGTGTGTATAAATTCTGTAGAGCACAAAAAGTTCGCGAACACATTTCCGTTTATTGACAGAAACTACAGAAGGAGAATTTTAAACTGTGCTACGCGTTTCTTAACGGAACTAAAATTTACCATCCTATGTAGTATATATACAAATCTATAGATCCTGTACAGAGCTGAATAAAAGTATTCGAATATTGTATACGTTGGAAATTCCTGAAATTATGTTTTTAAATAGGTTATGCGTTTTCCAAATTGTTTACTTAGATGTTATCTTTCAGCTTATTAAACGGTATGATTTGTAAAATTATTTTGGAAGCGTTGGAAAGTGTTACATAATCTATGCTTGACGCATGATTTTTCGTTCTTGTTTTTTTAACGGTTCAGTAAATTTAACCTATGTTTTTAAAAATAATTTTGCGTTTAAAAATTTTTCTCAACGATTGAAATTTTGTCCAACCTGTATAATTAACTTGTTAAATTGAACAAATCAAAAATATTTATAAACAAGAACGAAAAATCATGCGACAAGCATAGATTATGTAGCACTTTCCAACGCTTCTAAAATAATTTTACAAATCATACCGTTTAATAAGCTGAAAAATAACATCTAAGTAAAAAATTTGGAAAAAGCATAACATATTTAAAAACATAATTTCAGGAATTTTCAACATATAAAATATTCGGAAAAATATCCGAATACTTTTATTCAGCCCTGTATAGGATCTATAGATTTGTATATATACTACATAGGATGCTAAATTTTAGTTCAGTTAGGAAACGCGTAGCACAGTTTAAATTTCTCCTTCTGGAGTTTCTGTCAATAAACGGAAATGTGTTCGCGAACTTTTGTGCTGCCCTGTATAGGATCTACAGAATTTATAGACACCACGTAATAGACAAAAAGGGAGTTAAATTTAAAATAGCATTCAGTAACTTAAAACGCACTTCCAGGAATTAATGAACAGACAGTAGAGAATTCTTTTGTGTGTCCCTGTAAATGAACGAGGACTGCTATACACACAATATTCTGTAGTAAGCCTCTCGTCATGCACCTTAGTGATATATATAAATTTCAATGCGTTTAAAATAGTGAAACATTATATAAATAAACCGCAGACGATTTTTCTCCATAGACGTAATGTAATGGAATTCTTTTGACTGTCCCTGTAAAGTAACTATAAGTGCTATGCACACCCTATTCCATATTAAGCTTCTTTAAATGCACCTTAGTGATATATATCAATTGCAATGTGTTTGAAATTCCGTAACATCATTAAAATAAACCGCAAATGATTTTTCTCCATAGATCGTAATGTAACGGAATTCTTTTGAGTGTCCCTGTAAAAAAACTATAAGTGCTACACACTTCCTTTGAAATAGGAAACATGCTATAGATAACGACAATAACATATAAAAATTGCAGAGCAATCCGAGCATATTTACGGGAGTTAGAGCACGGCCAGACGGCCAGACGGCAGTCAAACCGAAGTCATAAACACTTTTCAACTAGGTTGGAAAGTGTTAAAAACTACTATTATAAGATTTCTGAAATAAAATGAGTACGAATTATTCACCAGTCTGTCATTTTAATCTATCGTTATTTTTAAAAAATGCCTTTTATTTATATTTATATATTAAATAGTATGTAAATATTTTCTGTTCAAAATGTTTCATAATATATATAAAACAAGAACGAAAAATCATGCGTCAAGCATAGATTATGTAACACTTTCCAACGCTTCCAAAATAATTTTACGAATCATACTCTTTAATAAGCTAAAAGATAACATCTAAGTAATCCGAATACTTTTATTCAACCCTGTATAGGATCTATAGATTTGTATATATACTACATAGGATGCTAAATTTTAGTTCAGTTAGGAAACACGTAGCACAGTTTAAAATTCTCCGTCTGGAGTTAAATAATACGGAAATGTGTTCCCGAACTTTTGTGCTTCCCTGTATAGGATCTACAGAATTTATACACACCACGTAATATACAAAAAGCGATTTAAAATTAAAATCGCATTCAGTAACTTAAAACGCACTTCCAGGAATTATTGTTAACAGACAGTAGAGACTTCTTTTGTGTGTCCCTGTAAATGAACGATGACTGCTATACGCACAATATTCTGTAGTAAGCCTCTTGTAATGAACCTTATATAAATTTCAATGCGTTTAAAATAGTGAAACATTATTTAAATAAACCGCAGACGATTTTTCTCCATAGACGTAATGTAACGGAATTCTTTTGACTGTCCCTGTAAAGTAAGTATAAGTGCTATGCACACCCTATTCCATATTAAGCTTCTTCTAATGCACCTTAGTGATATATATAAATTTCAATGCGTTTAAAATAGTGAAACATTATTTAAGTAAACCGCAAATGATTTTCCCCATAGACCGCAAAGTAACAGAATTCTTTTGAGTGTCCCTGTAAAAAAACTATAAGTGCTACACACTTCCGTTGAAATAGGGAACATGCTATAGATAACGATTATAACATATAAAAATTGCAGGGCAATCCGAGCATATTTACGGGAGTTAGAGCACGGACAGACGGCCAGACAAACCGAAGTCATAAACACTTTTCAACTAGGTTGGAAAGTGTTAAAAAGATTAGATATTTTTATTGTTTTAGACCTGTAAATGTATCTGCAAAATAGAGCTTTTAATTACAATGCGGATCATCAGATAAGTTGCAATATGACAACTGTTGCTACGTAATATTTAATACAGTTTGATACTATTTCATTATGTAAGCGACCTGCTAAGCTATTTTTTAACATAAATTGAAAGAAGGAATAATTTCGAGTCCAATGGCTATTTCATTTTCTTCTGTGATAGCTTGATAAATAAAATTAATAGTAGGGTGGGGGGTTTTTTTGGCCAACTGTACATATATCAAATTTAATAGAAATTAAATAAACTAGTCTTACTCCTCCTAAGTTCACAATTTTGGTGAGAAAGAACACTTGCAATGAAATTTTAAAATTGGCTTATGAAATGTAATTGACTGAATATGCACAATTTTGTCAAAAATTTTAAAAATTTGTTGAAATCCTAATAAATTATCGTCCATAGCTAATAGTTTATTTCTCAAGATGTAACGAGGTTCGAACCCAAAACATTCAATGAATGTTAAAAACTTTTGTGTATTCCGCTAAAAGAACTATAAGTGTTACATGTTTGATTTACGAACTCATCCAAGGTATTTTCAACATGAGTATACTGTCCTTATTATGTTCGATTTGGTTCACTATTTATGACGTTATCGTGATGATGAGTTTTTCATGGTTTGGTTCTGTGTGCCCCTGTAAACAAACTAAAAAAATCCACATTCTCGATTAATGAACTCATGCAAGATATTTGTAAGATCAATACTCTGTCCCAATTTGGGTCGAATTTAATTCAGTATTTAAATCAGTATTAATTATATCAAAAATTATAAGTATTTGTCGAAATAATTGTATAAAAATCGTCCGTAGGCTGTAATGTAACTCAAAATTATTCAAATAATGCGATCAAAAACGTTTTTTGTCCTTGTAAATGAAGGATAAGAAGAACATACTTGATTAACGAATTCGACCATGATATTCAGAAGATCACACTGTCCCAATTAGGTTTTAATTGGTACAGTATTTTTATTGGCATCTTTTTGCTTTTGTGTGACCCTGTAACAGGGGTTGGAAAAACTACTTTTTTATTGTAGCGAACTACAACTACTTTATCGAAAATGTAGTTAACTACAACTACAACTACTTGTTTTAAACAGTAGCGACTACAAAGTGCTTTTCAAAAGTAGTCACTACTTCGCTACGTTCAGATTTTGTCAAAGGGTTCTATTTACACTAGAAATGAAGACACGAATTAAATAATAAAGCGACCTCTCGTTATATCGCGTCTGCCGGGAAGTAATTAAATAAATGCAACATAATTGAGGGCATTAAAAAAGATAACATACAAGAAATTCTTTTCGTTTATCTCCAAAATGTTAATTTATACATACATTAAATTTCATAGCAAAATTAAGTGAGACATTATATTATCTAGAAAATTACAGTAAAACAACTCTAGATGCAAATAATAAATAAATCTGTAAATCAAGAAATTCCGAATATTAAGAAACCGGCGTTAAAACATGAAGACTTAATAATGAGTAAAAAGACAAGTGCTGCCAAAAAGAAAATTAATACATTTGATGGATTAGTACTTGATTTTAGCAGCAAGTGTCAATGGGGAAAACCTATCACTTCATGTGATACGTTGTTATACGCTGCAGCTAAGATTCGCAGATTGTTGAGCAGAACAAATTTTTGCATATAGGAAGCAAATTGCGGCAACGTCATTTGCAGAATGGTACATTTCGCACCCCTGAAGTAGCGTTAACAGTAGCTTCGGTTCTCGCTACAAACTACGGATTTTTTGTATCGCTACACTACATTATTCAAAATGTAGTGCGCTACACCACAAACTATTGTAAAAAGTAACAGCTACAGTAGTTTCGCTACTTGTAGCGCGCTACTTCCGACCCCTGCCCTGTAAATGAAATACAAAACTTACATACTTGATTAACGAACTCTTCCAAGATATTTGAAAGATCACACTGTCTCAATTAGGTTTTAATTGGTATGGTATTTTGGTTGTTATCGTGATGACATATTTGGAATGTTTTGCTTTCGTGTGATCCTGTAAACGAACTACAAGAGTTACATACTTGATTAACGATACTGGTCCAAGATTAGGTCAAGATTAAGATAAGGTCAATATTAGCTTCGAAATGGTTCAGTATTTCGGACGTTATCGCGATAACAATATTTGAATTATCTATATAATCATTACAATATTTCTTTTTACTCTCGAAGTTGTGCTTAGAACTTATTGGTATGTGTTCTGCAGCTGAGCACTTCCTGGGAAGCAAACAGATCACGTTGAATAGAGTTGATCACGTTGAATGTTCCTAAGACTCACTTTATAGCTTACCTAGCAAGCTACGCTCGCTATGCTGGTCAATTTCTTATAACGAACTTTTAATCCAACAAAATATTGACATTTCATAATTCACTTTTATATTTTAACAGAATAATAAGGCTACTATAATTTGTGAGCCGTGCTATAGCCAATATACACGACAGGACACGTCGCCCTTATCATTATCTTTTTACGCATGAAGGTTTCGCTATGGTATTCCATTGTGAAATTTGGTAATTTTTCAAATTCAATATTTGAAAAATGGCATAATCATTAGATTTGAAATTTATATCAAGAAAAATACAATTTTTTACCTTTCAAACGCAGTTTGCCTAACAATTTTCTGACAAATACTTTTCGAGCTACTATTTTTTTTTTCAGTAACTTCAAATGTTTCATTTTCTGAGATTAATCTGTGGCAACAATTAGCGACAAACCCAATCGTCAGAAACGCATAGTTTTTATTAAAGAGACTGTTGGAGCAGGGATTGTCACCACCAATTTGCCACCATCACTTTTGAAATCGGTTCGGTAGTTCTAGAGATTCCATAGAAATTGTAATTTAGAATTTTTTTAGAACGCTTTTCGCTCATTTCACCCTTTTAAATTTCGAATTTTTTTTATTTTGTTTTTAGAGAGCATTTACATCTTATAAGTAACTACAATGCCAAAGTTCATATTTCTAGCTCCTTCAGTATAAAAAAAAATCGCAATTTTAGAAGGATTTTTCGCTCCTGCACCCCTCCCTGGGGTTAGTGACACCGACATAAAATATAGCCTATGTTGAAGCAGGGGTTGTCCCCATCAATTTGCCACCATCACTTTTGAAATCGGTTCGATAGTTCTAGAGAGTCCATAGAAATTGTAATTTAATAAATGGTTTTGGAACGCTTTTCACTCATTTCACCCTTTTAAATTTCGAATTTTTTTTTATATTTTATTCTTAGAGAGCATTTACATCTTATAAGTAACTACAATGCCAAATTTCAAATTTCTAGCTCCTTCAGTATAAACAAAATCGCAATTTTAGAACGTTTTTCGCTTCTGCACCCCCCCTGGGGTTAGTGACACTGACATAAAATATAGCCTATGTTGAAGCAGGGGTTGTCACCATCAATTTGCCACCATCACTTTTGAAATCGGTTCGGTAGTTCTAGAGATTCCATTGAAATTGTAATTTAGAATGTTTTTAGAACGCTTTTCGCTCATTTCACCCCTTTAAATTTTGAATTTTTTTTTTTTTTTTTGTTCTTAGAGAGCATTTACATCTTATAAGTAACTACAACGCCAAATTTCAAATCGGTTCGGTAGTTCTAGAGATTCCATAGAAATTGTAATTTAGAATGTTTTTAGAACGCTTTTTGCTCATTTCACACTTTTAAATTTCGAATTTTTTTTATTTTGTTCTTAGAGAGCATTTACATCTTATAAGTAACTACAAAGCCAAATTTCAAATCGGTTCGGTAGTTCTAGAGATTCCATAGAAATTGTAATTTAGAATGTTTTTAGAACGCTTTTCGCTCATTTCACCCTTTGAAATTTTCGATTTTTTTTTATTTTGTTCTTAGAGAGCATTTACATCGTATAAGTAACTACAACGCCAAATTTCCAATCGGTTCGGTAGTTCTAGAGATTCCATAGAAATTGTAATTTAGAATGCTTTTAGAACACTTTTTGCTCATTTCACACTTTTAAATTTCGAATTTTTTTTTAATTTTGTTCTTAGAGAGCATTTACATCTTATAAGTAACTACAACGCCAAATTTCAAATCGGTTCGGTAGTTCTAGAGATTCCATAGAAATTGTAATTTAGAATGTTTTTAGAACGCTTTTTGCTCATTTCACACTTTTAAATTTCGAATTTTTTTTTATTTTGTTCTTAGAGAACATTTACATCTTATAAGTAACTACAACGCCAAATTTCAAATCGGTTCGGTAGTTCTAGAGATTCCATAGAAATTGTAATTTAGAATGTTTTTAGAACGCTTTTCGCTCATTTCACCCTTTGAAATTTTCGAATTTTTTTTATTTTGTTCTTAGAGAGCATTTACATCGTATAAGTAACTACAACGCCAAATTTCCAATCGGTTCGGTAGTTCTAGAGATTCCATAGAAATTGTAATTTAGAATGTTTTTAGAACACTTTTTGCTCATTTCACACTTTTAAATTTCGAATTTTTTTTTATTTTGTTCTTAGAGAGCATTTACATCTTATAAGTAACTACAACGCCAAATTTCAAATCGGTTCGGTAGTTCTAGAGATTCTATAGAAATTGTAATTTAGAATGTTTTTAGAACGCTTTTCGCTCATTTCACCCTTTTAAATTTTCGAATTTTTTTATTTTGTTCTTAGAGAGCATTTACATCTTATAAGTAACTACAACGCCAAATTTCAAATCGGTTCGGTAGTTCTAGAGACTCCATAGAAATTGTAATTTAGAATGTTTTTAGAACGCTTTTTGCACATTTCACACTTTTAAATTTCGAATTTTTTTTTATTTTGTTCTTAGAGAGCATTTACATCTTATAAGTAACTACAACGCCAAATTTCCAATCGGTTCGGTAGTTCTAGAGATTCCATAGAAATTGTAATTTAGAATGCTTTTAGAACACTTTTTGCTCATTTCACACTTTTAAATTTCGAATTTTTTTTTTTTTTTTGTTCTTAGAGAGCATTTACATCTTATAAGTAACTACAACGCCAAATTTCAAATCGGTTCGGTAGTTCTAGAGATTCCGTAGAAATTGTAATTTAGAATGTTTTTAGAACGCTTTTCGCTCATTTCACCCTTTTAAATTTCGAATTTTTTTTTATTTTGTTCTTAGAGAGAATTTACATCTTATAAGTAACTACAATGCCAAATTTCAAATTTCTAGCTGCTTTAGAATAGAAAAGATCGCAATTTTAGAAGGTTTTTCGCTTCTGCACCCCCCCCCTGGGGTAGTGGGACCGACATAAAATATAGCCTATGTTGGAGCAGGGGTTGTCACCATCAATTTGCCACTATCACTTTTGAAATCGGTTCGGTAGTTCCAGAGATTACCCCCTACAAACAAACAAACAAACAAACAAACAAACAAAACAAACAAACAATCTTTACTCCTTTATAATATTAGTATAGATAATAGGAAATGTTGGGAATTTATTGCAAAAGTTATAATTTACTGACCGGTCTAAAAGTCTTGTTTTGTGTTGGAATCACGCGCGATACGGGTATGCGAATGCTGATCCATTTTTCGCAGAGTTGGTACTAATTTTTCTGAATAATAAACTTTGTCTAATTTAACCCTTAGAAGGGCCGTGGTATATTAAATATACCACTTAATTTGAATCCCCAAAAGACATAATGGCACTAGAATTTGGAATAAAATTTTGCTTTTATAATGTACGTAAAGAAAAAAATTTACATATTTTCAAATAAATTTGTTTGTAAATTCTGGTGTCAGCCAATCATTTCAACAACATAAGCAACGATTCAGCAACATTTTAGCAACAAAAGTAGTTTAACCCCTGAAAGGGTTAACTGCAGAAATTGTGCGATCAAATAAGACAGATTATTTTTCGGAATAAGTGGTAGGAACGTTCAAAAATTGGAGCAGTATTCGAACCTCTTATCTTTGAGTATTTTTACTCGAAATTAGCATAAAAATTAGAAAAAAAAACAGAAATTTTAAGAAAAGTATTTCATTGCCGACCTCTTAATACTCAAGAGAAAGTTAATATTTCTCACATTTTAGGTGAGTCACATAGGGTGTAAGTAAATGGTCCCATTTCTGAAACTTTAAAAAGGAACTAATACAAAAATACTGTGAGAAAATTAATTACGCATTTGTGTTCAGGCTGAAACAGTCTATTATGGACTGAACACATACTGTAACTCGTGTACCAATGAATAGCATTTTTACTTCAGAGTGTAATTAATACTCATTTAATATATAATAATATATACTAAATATAATAATAAAAATGTATAATAATATATAAAATATAATATATAATAATATATAATAATCATAAATAAATATAAAAGTAAAAAAAAGATTTTATAAGCAATCATTTTTAATCTTAACATCACGCCTAATTTCAGTACTGCAATTCGCATTGTTCCAAAAGTTGTTCTTTAAAATACGTGAATATAGTGTGGAACTCCATTCGGGTACATTCACCGTTTTTATTTAAACTTGCTAGAAATTACCAACTTGTGACTTTATTACAAAAATTAATTTTTATACAGTTTATTTTAAAGATATGGCAACAGAAAAAAAAATTATGTTACTGTAAATGCTACATTTTTGTAACAAACAAATATTTATTGCTGAGTCACGTGGTAACAGATTAAAAAAAATTAAGTATATCAATTAAGTATATCTTTTTACGATATGAAAAAATATATCAATAATTATACGGAATTTTTAATTTGTTTTCGGAACGTATAGTCATAATTTCATTTCTATTCACTGTTAATTAAGTTCTTAAAATATGAAAATATGGTACCATCATAGAGAACACAAAATCGAGCACAATTTCTAGAACTGTAGTCTCTAGGAAGTGGGTGACAATTTCAAAAAAAAAATCATCTTTACATACGTGTAAACCATTTTAAATCAAAATAAAAGCGCGGAAAAACATGTAAAATATACTACCCAAATATTAAAATATTAACATTTTGCATTTCAATTTTTATTTAGAGTGACTAGACTATAATAGCTAAAAGCGACAATTTGCAGCTCAGGTTTTCAATGAAATTTTATAAAGCAAATTGAAGAGTATGATTGTTTATTATTTATAAATTTAGCGTTTTGTACTTAAATCGCAAACATGATTATATGAAAGGACAGAGTACTTAAAATATGAGAACTACTGCAAACTATCCTTATAATGAAATTTAATACTTTTACATCTGTAAAGAATTTCAATAATCACACTTTTCTTCATACTTTTAACAAAAAGCAATTTGCATCCTAAAGAAAAACGCTCCAAAGTTTTATTTTTCGCGCACAAGTTTATATATTTTCCATATCTAGAAATTATCTCAATACTACAAGAAACCATAAATCGAAACTTCGATCAAAAATGCGATCATCAATCTAACAGAACGATCCATCATGTAGATTGTTAAAAAAGGTGAATAGTCAAATCTCTCCATGCATGATGTTTGATTTTTAGAAATATTTTTCATCCATCCTCACTCAAATATAATTTTTTCTCTTATTTTTGATTGCTCATTCACATCCCTTGCTTTTTACCCTAGTTTACAGATTTCTGTGAAAGATGAATGAAAGTTTTAAATACTGAGACCCATATATTATGTTTTTTGGAAGATTGAATGAACTGAAGTCCATTTGTATTGATTAAGAATTTATTTGATTGATATAGGTATAGCCCATATTTCTTGTATGTGGTAACTATATTACTAAATGGTTTTTGAAAATTTGTATTATTTCTATTTCTAGAGAATTGGCAAGATTCTATTTGCAGTACACACAATTCTATGCACACAAAGAAAATTCCTATATATAAATTTTCTCTAGAAATCAATAGCTATTTATATAGAAAATTTTCTTCAGAAAATTTTTACATAGAAATCTATAGAGATTGCTATAAAAAATTCCTTTGAAACATTTTACGTAGAAATTTATGGCGGAAAAATTAATTTATATTTAATAGACTAGGTATTAAAATGTACGGTTCTGTTAAGAGACAATTTGCAAGGAAATTGGCAAATATACCTCTAGAATATCTTGTATTTCAAAAAAGTAATAGAGAGCCTATAATGATGCTAAAATATAACAAAAACTATAGAAGTGTTTTACATGAAAAAAATATTCATTTTAAAAACTTTATTTTTTATTATTGAAAGAATACAAATTTTGTTACAATAGTACGTCATTTTAATTAAACACTATTCATTAAAGTAATAAAATTTATTAGGTATAATAATAATAATAAGCTTAAACGGTTAATTTATGTGCGCGTTAACTTGCAAGTAGTGCATCAATGTTTTGGAAAATATTAATTTTTTGACGATTTAAAATTAATAAAAAAAAATTATATTAAATTTCTTGCATAGCAAAATTCAAAAGGGTAGGGTTGTTTAAATCTTTCTTTGCAATTTTGTGCAAGTGGGTTGTATGATGTTTAAAATTTCTTATAAGGTTTAAATTTATTACCAACCAGTCTTAAAATTCCTTACAAAATTTCTCGCAAGCATTAAAAATACGTCAAATTTAAGTGAGTTTTAACCTGTAAATAGTGAATCCCACTTGGAAAGATATGCCACTCTTTATGACTTAAAATAAATAAAAAGATACATTTAACTTATTAAAAAACAAATTTCAAAGGACTAAGTATGTTTAAAGACCTTTTTACATTTTTGTGCTTGTTGTCTGCATGATTTAAGATAGCAACGTTTAAATTTGTCTGACTTTTGACATTTCAAAAGGTGCGCCTTTCACTTGGTTTTTCTTTTGTCTTGCTAGATAGAGAGGTTTCCTTGAACAGAAATTTCTCATTCTGCAGTGAGGGGTCGAAATTCGTGACTGCCTGGGGTGCGAATAAAATATCACTTGATATTTGACAATGTTATTGAGGAATATCAAAACATATCACTCAATAGTTAGAAATGTTATTCAAGAATGTCAGGAAAAGCTATCGATCTATACCAATACAGGCTATTCAGAAGGGACAGAAGATTATATCACTCAATGTTGAGACGTGATATTTACAGACTATGGAAAATATAGGCTAACATTGTCAATGTCAAAAAATAATATTCACGAATACGTTTAAGGGGGCTTCATTTTACATTGACCAACATTACATTATGATATCGGTTGATATTACATCTTGATACTGACTACATTTTGATACAGCGGACGTTTTTATGGCCAACATACACAGGAATTCATCCACGTGATGCCATCATACTTGTTCGAACTAGTGCATGAGCTAATTGAGAACGGCAGCGTGGAGTTGCTGAACACCATGATTAAGACTTGGTTGGAAAGGGTGTATGCTCGACAACAACCATTTGTGTGGCAGCTACCTGCCATACCACTTGGAATATGCAGACAAAATTTTTACGATTTTGAAATTTTCAACATCCCGTAACCCTAGTTCTCCTGATTTCAATTCTATAGATTATTATATGTAGAGCGTGGTGGAGCAAGTAACTAACTGCATTGCCACTGCTACAAAATCCCAGCTGATCGACAAAATTAGGGCGGCTTTTGCGACTCTTTCTTGGTGCACCATGAAGGTCGAATGCACCATACTCTACAGCTGCCTTGATGACGTTAAGGCTGCTTAGGTTTAGAGTGCTGCATTGTACCGGACTCGAAAAGCTGATAGAGTTGGTTCTATCTTTTTTCAGTGTGGGTCGGATTGTTTTGCATTGAATTTCGAATCTTGCCGGTCTGGTTTGTGTTAACCGAATTTTTAAAAAGAACATTCAGAATATTTTTTCATGTGAAAACTATGTATTTAAATGACTCTTAACATATACATCTTTCAACATAAAATTTAAAATTAATATTAAAGATATGATTATAGATTTTTTTCTTTTCATAATTACATTAAATTGTGATTAAATTTTCTTTCGTTTTCGATCGGGTTCGAGTCAGGGAGGATGTTTTTGTAGGTTTCGTGCAGATTTTAAATAAAATTTGCGGGTTCGTGTTGGGTGTAATTCGACCCGCATAGGACTCTCTTATTTTGCATTGTTGTAATTTTATACCATTTTCCCATTAGAATTTCTTTTTGAGTTAGATGCTTCATATTATAGTCTTTAACCGGCAACTAACAAATTCAGCCCAAAACACTCTCTACATGTCTACCCGCAAATATTATTGTACGCAAGTACGTACCTCCAGAAAATGTATTTAACAGGCTTCTAAACGTTTTACCATATATTCGATATCAGCTTTGGAGCAACATCATGATGTCACACGAGAAGTGTGACCGACAGTTTCGTTTCTTTAGCCTGTTATAATACATTTTTGTATATAAGAAGGGAAAATATTTAGATTATATATACGTCTCTTTAGACTATATCAACAAGCTATATCAAAACAATTTTAATTAAATAGAAAACATGCTTCTACTTTTTAATAAGAGACTGTGAAAAAAACAATAACATTCATTACTTTATTATCATTTAAATATTGATTCGCTCACCTGACACATAATTTCATTACGCCTAAAATCTTTAATTTACTCCTACTTGAATCCTCGTTAGTTTTATTTAGTGAAACATTTTCAGTTTTAATAATTATAAACTTTTGAACATTCTTAGCATTTCTGTGAAATATAATCTTGGTATAATTTCAGTAAAACTACACGTTTGAACTCTACAATTAGTAGCAGGCCTGTTCGTTGAGTTAATTTCCTTCATAGCTACATTTTATTAAATTTCTATTGATGTGTAAGGAATGAAAACCTATAAGTTAGTTTGCTTTCACTGTAAGCAAATAACTTCATTAAATTTCTATTAATGCGTAAGGAACTAAAACCTGTAAGTTAGTTTGCTTTCACTGTCAAATACAATTACGACAAATAACTTGAAACATTAAATTTAATTAAAATATTTAAGACTACACATTAGAGAGAAATAGAGTTATTGAGCATAAAATAAAAACACATAAATTGTCTGAATATTTTTATTGCCTAAAACTTGTGATATTAATTATAACGAAAATCTTAATCTCATCTTAAAGTGCCGCAAGATTTCATTGATTAACAATAAGACAAGCGACACCTTTCCGCTACAGGAATTCAGTTGATCTGTAACGAATAATTAAGGAGTGTAGTTTTAGAAAGCATTGCTGTAATACTGATAAAACAAATGCTGTCTCAAGTTGTCCTGCTGAGCAATCAGTGTTAGCAGTCATTTAAAAAAAGATCATTAGTACTTTTTTTTCCTCTGGCAGTCGTCTGAAGTCGATTAAACATTAACCTTTATATCAAGATGTGTAACTGAGTGGCGTTTAGGCAATAGTAACGTCTTTTAATTAATCGATTCCTTCTATTTTGAATAAGACTTGCGTAATGGGAAATAAATGTGCAATATATATGTTACTACTTTCTAATGCAATACTTAAATTAATAATTAAAACTGCTCTTTTGGTTTCACATATTTTAAGAATAATTTATTTATTATTCATATATCTTAAGTATGTCCTGTGGTTTTTAACATTAATTTCTATATTAATAATATTCGATGCTTTGAAGGCATATTCTAAAATAATAAGAATTGGATCGTGTAATTATTCAGTTCTAAATTATTTGAATTCAAAAGTACATAAAGTATAATGCCGAAAGTAAGTTGTATGTCAAAAATGGGTTCATAGAAATAATCTATTATCCTATGTGAAATTTACTATTCATTAATATAGGTTACACTAATAAATGCTGCATAACTGCCCGATTTTATTATTTATCTGTGATCTCGATAAAATTAATTTTGCTACACCATATTTAAATTAAAAGTAAAATAAATTACTCCACTTATTAAACTCTTATTCCGAAGGTTTTGGAATTTCTGCATGAAATTCATATGTGTTAGATAGAAAAATGTAATTAGTGTTTGGTAGATGTAATATAGTTTTATTCGGATTCCATTTCTGAGTTATGCAACTTCTCCCTGAAAAGGTAATATCATATTTTCCTATCTCACGTTAAAACATTTGACACATGTAAAATAAATAAGTTTTGAACAAGAACATTTTTCTAGTAACATGTTTCTTGTGTCTATGTAGTAAATATGTATTTGATTTCATTTATTAAATAAAATTTCATAGTTTGCAAGGGGTTAAGAAAACGTGAAATTTTGAACAATTTCAGCGAAGATCCAATGAGAAATTTCCCGTGTTGGGTCTACAGGAATAACCTAATTTTCGCTAAATCCTGTTTTATGCGACGGTTTACGTGGGAAAGCAAAGTTCATATCTCTCCGTCCGCTCGGCTTTTATTTAGTCAAAAGATTTTTTTCATTTCTTGTTTATAATGATTCCGCGTTTTAATGAAATATGCATTTTTAAACGAAATATATATTTTTTTATGGTTGATGTTTTAAGGATTTAAAGTGCACCCACTAAATTTTTTTTTGTTACCCTCGGTATTTTTTTTTTTTTTTTTTTTTTTTTTGCACCGTCACGATATGGTTCAAAGTTCGAACCCAGAATGGCTTGCGGGCCTGTTTCTTGCCGATTTTTCTTATTAGTTTGAGGTCGGCAGGGTCTGCTAGTAGTTCATAATATAAATATTTTTAAAAATATTAAAAGCTTAAAAAGATAGAATTAAACAATGTAAGGTACATTACGTTCGCCGTTAGTGTGGGTCAACAGATTAAACAATATCTCTCAAAATCATATTTTCGGAAAAACGTAATATCAATTTTGTTAAAAAAAACTTTTTACGACCAAGGCACAAGTCGCTAATTTTTGAACTACAAGCGAATTTTCCTCAAATGGTTTCACAAAGGGATTTTTCTGTCACTGTTTCCCCGAAATAAATAAATTTCTGTTTTAGTTTTTCTTTTAAACAGGGTGATTCAAAAGTCTTAGAGAAAATGAAAATTTAATTATTCGAAAATATTAACAGGAACACTAAGCAGTTTTTACATAAATATATAGAAATACATATTTTTATTTTTTATTTTTATTTTTGTAGAAAAACATTTTTGCTAGATACTCTGCATTTGTCACTGTTGGAACTATAGTTGTCCCAAAGCTACTTGCTGCTGTTTAAGACATCATGCGACGAGAATTGCGTATTTTTTTATGCTTTGCAAAGTATCTTGCCTTGTCTGACAGTCTTACTAATTGAATGTTGTCATAAGCGACTATGTTTTTACTAGTTTTTAATATTCTGAAACAATAAATTTCGGGATAAATTTATATCAATAAATATTATTTGGTAATAGAGGTAGTCAAAATAATAAAAGGCAGCCCTTCTAATGGCATCGAAAAAATTTAACATTTATAATCCTAGTTGAATTGCAAACTTTGCTGTGCCTTTGTAGAATTTGCTGACATATGCATGTCTCTTGCTGGTGGCGAATGTAATTTTTCTGGTATGTAATTATTGCTTTTCTGATTTTTTGTATCAACTGTTTCACTTGTTACCTAATATTTCGCAAATTCTTCGACAAAGCTATAAAATAAAGATTTGTTTTAGGGGACTGGGGGGCTGATCACTTTTACATTATTATTTTTTAATGCTCCATGTAATGTGTAGGATAATATAACTGCAGAAGGAAGATATTAAAAGCTGCTGAAACGAAAGAATTGGAAAAATATGAAAGAGAAAACAGAAAAACAAATGAAAGGGTGGACAATATTGCACATCTGGCTCATCCGTGACTTTTATATTAAGTTTCCACCACTGATGAATGGAATAATTCATTTGATGTGGCAGAAGAATATGTCCAACAGAAATCTGAAGTGAAGAAGTGGCAATTTGAACTTTCGTCACTCTTAGAGGCAAAGTAAATGCACAGAATAGGTGTATTCGTAAATAATGTAATTGATAAAAGAGAAGATATATATATTTATACCGGGTGTTTCAAAGTTTGGTGCGAAAGTAAAACGCGATAAAAAAAAAGATCTATGGGTCGGAGAGACATGCGGTTTACAGATAAATATTCAGAGTGGTACGGAATTTTGTATGACACACACAAAAAATTAGTTCAAAATTCCGACAATAGAGGGCGCTGCTGTAGATAATTCTATGGAATAATTTCATATTGCTTACACAACGCAAGATTTGGACACTAAAACATTAGAAAATACTGTATGTACACTTTTAATACGCAAAAATAATAATGGTTCGTGATGTTATTGTGATTGAAAATTGCACATGATAACCATTATTATTTTTGCGTATTAATAGTGTACATGCAGTATTCTCTAATGCTTTTGTATTGAAATCTTGCGTAGTGTGAGCAATATGGAATTATTTCATCTGCAGAAGCGCGCTCTATTGTCGGGATTTTGAACTAATTTATTTTTGGTGTCATACAAAATCCCGCACCACGCTGAATATTTATCTGCAAACCGCATGTCTCTCCGACCTCGTAGATTTTTTTAATCGAGTTTTACTTTCGCACCGTACTTCTGAAATACCCGGTATATATATGCAGGATTAAAAAAATACATATTCAAGAACATAGATAAAAAATAAAAATGGCTTTATAATCATAGAAAATGTTGAGGTTAATTTACATCTTTTAGCTACTGTTTCATTGACGTTCAGATTTAAATATCACAGCAGAAACGTCCAGAATTTAATTCCCTATGACACTACGTATGATTCTTTTCTTCATTTTTCGATTTTTATGAGTATTTAATGAGGTAAGTAATTAAGTATTTTAATGGGGCCAAACTTTTGGTGTCATACAAAATCCCGCACCACGCTGAATATTTATCTGCAAACCGCATGTATCTCCTCCTCATAGATTTTTTTTATCGAGTTTTACTTTCGCACGGTACTTCTGAAACACCCGGTATATATATGCAGGATTAAAAAAATAAATACATATTCAAGAACATAGATAAAAAAATGAAAATGGCTTTAATATCATAGAAAATGTTGAGGTTAATTTACATCTTTTAGCTATTATTTCATTGACGTACAGAATTAAATGTCACAGCAGAAACGTTCAGAATTTATTTCTCTATGACACTACGTATGATTTTTTTCTTTATTATTCGATTTTTATGAGTATTTAATGAGGTAAGTAATTAAGTATTTTAATGGGGCCAAACTGAACATTTTTTTCAATGCTACCGTTTTCGCAAATATTTAAATTGTCAGAGATTCGTACACTACGCCAAAGTTAATACGCAAAAAATTAATTGCTTTATGAAATTGTTTGATTTGATGTTTCAGAAATTCTCGGTGTAAGCGGCTAACAAAACATTTACCGTACGACGTTTCTTTCGACGTTCAAACTGGTCTCACCCCAATAAGGCATGAGCGCAGGAACAGATCCGTACAGAGTATACTACTAGTTTCAAATAGTAATCATAAACTTATTTAAAAGCAGAAATTCTAATATAAATGTGGTCGCTAGAGATCTTTATCTGAACTTTGGATTGCGAGCCGCAGCGAATTTTTAATTGAGGCTCGTGATCTAGAAACCAAACTTCCGAACTATAAAATTTTGATGAGCAGTACATTTTCATCGTGAGAACAATAACAGATGTGCTTTTGACTTCATCGTGGTCAAATTTACCGGGAGGGAGCGATTCTTTAATTATTAAGAGATTAGATGGATCGCATAAACTTTAAGTGTAGCAATTCGACGGACGGTTGAAATATCTTTACCTAATTGTCTCTATCGTGTAAATATTTTATATGTTATGAATAATCAAGACTTATTAAAATTCTCTGTGTGAACTAATCTTGAAAAAGTCTGCTCTATTAATTGTTGAAACTAGTTGAAACACAACCAAAAAATCCCGCACAAATATGGAAAAATTTACTATGCGGAAAGTGCGGTGAATATATGCCTCTATTTCCATAACTGCTTAGTAGGCCCTGATCATGTGTTAACTATTTGCTGTAATAATTCAATGCGAACTCCAACCGTTACCCACAGAAAATGTTTTTCATAACTGCCAACCTTCCAGTTGTTTTTAAAGTCAAATAAATACAATTTGAACCATAAAAATTATTTAATAAAATATTTTTGGTAGTATGTTATTATTTATTAATTTATTTTATTTATTAAAATTTCTGGTTTTATACTTAATAAAGCATTTACAGATAACTAATCACCAATAAATGAAACTTTGTTATTTCAAGTATTATATTTTGCATTTTAATTTTAATTAAATGTTATACTTTGTATGGATATGCAATTATGTTGCTTTGAAAATTGTTCAATATTTGTATTTTATTGTTTGTATTGGCTACACCTTAGCCAATACTGCCGATGTTTATCCAACATTGGGGTGTTTGTTTTTTTTCACCAATATTGATTAATGATATTTCGCCATTTCATATACCCATACTTAAAATATAATGACAATATTTCTGAAATATTAGCGTTTAATTGCAAATATTTCCAATTTGAAGTTAATATTTCTGTAACAGGGGAGTTTCTTTGTAAGTATTTTAAAGTGAATATAGTAATTTTTTTTGGATTTATTTGCAAATATATGTCCAATATTTAACCAATAATGGTATTTTATTCGAAGTATTTCCAATGAATATAATATTTATCCATTATTGAATTCGTATACGTCTGTATATATGCGAGTGGTGCTAAACTGTTAAAATCCCATTTTAAATCAAACTTTACAATAAAATTCCAAATTTTATAATCATATTTAATTCTGAGTTTTCAACCTAATTTTCTCGACCTTACAATTATTCGATCCTAGAGTGGTTTCTATTCAATTTAACCCTTTTGGGACAAAATAATTCTATTTCTAAAATGTTGAAAAGACTGGCTGCCATCAGAATTTACAAACAAATCAAACTGATAATAGATAAATGTTTTCTTTTTCGTGTGCTTTATAAAAGCTGAATTATGTTTTCAAAAAATGTGCTTCAATTTCGGCAGTTCGAAATCAAAATTAATTGGCATATAAATAAATACCACCAACCTTTCAACTGTGGTTTTGTTGCACTTAGAGTTTTGCCATGCATCAGAGCCTCAGACATGACAATAAAGCTATTAAACCAATTAAGATTAAGTTTACGTCTGGTTGACACCTTCTCCCTCTGTTGAAAATAATTAGAAGTTCGCTATCAAAACTCGTAAACAAGCTATTCAGCCTAATCTCTGACTCATGAGGTGATCAGTCAAAATCTATGACTCTGGGGCCCTCCTCCGAATGATAGATCGAACTTAAACGTACAACTGATGTATTATTGAACTAGAAATATAAAATTCGGTGACCTATCACTTGTACGCGATGTGTAGAAATTACTTTCAGTCTCATTATTTTAGAAAATATAGAAAGGAACTTTTAATTACTGTTTTATTGTTGTATAACTTTACATAAGGTGTCATGTTTTGTAGATTGCTTCTACAAAAACTTATTCGATTTTTATCATGAATATCTATGAAGACTTTTTGGGTCGGAGTGTAGGTTTCGGATCTTTGAGCTGCAAAGTAAGATATTTGTTAATATCCAAGTAAAGAGATTACACAGAGCGACTGGATTCGAACACAGAAATCCTTGAGAAAAATCTCCTTTATTACGAAGTGCAGTTGACCTAGGCTTCTTGTAGAAGCATCATAGGCATACAATGCCGCAGAAGGTTGGAGAGAAGGCACGAACAATTACATCTTTTGATCAGAGACCAACCGAGAGAGAATGATGATTAATTAAAGAATTTCTTCCGTGAATACAGAGCATTGTTGGCAGAGTTACAGAAACCTAGTAGCCAGATTAACGTACTTTTGGCGAGGGAATTGTGATAGAAGCGCAGACTTTATATTCCGTTAAACGTTAAGTCAATGGGAGATTGAAGACGGTCAAATATAAAATTTTTAGATGCCAAAATAGAGGTATGACTATACTAGCACCTGAAACCGCATGGAGTCTGGCTCCCATAGGGTTGCATTAAGAAGTGCTACTAAGAATTAAAAATAGACATATCCGTTGCAATTATAATACAATTTAATAAGATAGAGGAACTGAAATGTAAAAGAGAAAGGGTAGCAGAAGGCATCTGGTAATTTTGAATGATCGTGGGATAGAGATAAATCGACTGTTGCTAGGCGAACTTTACAATTTATTATCTTCTTTTTTTATAAGAGAAACGTAGAGAGAAAGAAATACAAATGAATTGAAAAGGAGTTTTAATAAAAGAAAAAATGCAGGCACTAGATACTTTTATAGTGTAGAAAATAAAATACATTTAGTGTGGAAATTTTGAAAATAGTAATTTTAGGGGGGGGGGGGCAAATTAATTAGAAATACAATATGTGAAGTTAATTCCTCTTCACAATATCACCTTCAACCGCACAAAATATTCCATATGGAAGAATAAGGTTTCGCTACAGTACGTAACAAGCCCCAAAAAATCCAATCCAATAAATGGAAACGATGTGTTAACAAGATTTGAAGACAAAACGTTACAAGAATGAGTGCTAGTGGGTAGTTTATTTCATATACAAAAGATAGAGAATAAAGGCAGACCTTATGGATAATGCACTTTGACAGCAGCTTTATAACATGTGATCTGTTTCTTCACTGGCTTCAACATTTTAAGAACTACGCTATGCCAACTCAAGAGAATCCCGCGCTTTTGATCCTCGAAAATCATTCATCGCATTGCACACTTGTAGCTGTTGATTTCTGTCGACAATATCCCATTGTTCTTTCATTGCCTCCGCATAGCAACCGCTAGATAGATTTTTTTTCTACACTAAATCAAATTACTCTGATAAGTGCAAAAACCGGATGAGAAATAATCCAGGTCAAACAATAACGAGCTTTCATGTTGCATCAATATTTACACCTGCTTTTGGAAGAACTGCAACCGTTTCTAATGCTATTTAAGTGCTTAAAGTAATGGGTATATTGCCTTTCAAAAATGTTTTTTTTTAGACCGACTTTTTAGCAAGTAGAGTCCGTTAGAATCGGAACTTGTTGAACCACATATGTCAGTAGAACCACACAACACGGAAAATGAGGAGGAAAGAGTATTGCTTTCAAAAATGCAGAAAAAGAATGTTAAGAAAAGATGCACGTTCACTGAAATAAAACCATCTTCAACTTCGCAAAGTATAGCTTCGACTTCAACGACTTGATCTATCGTCAAATTATCAGAGTTGTCATCCTATCCGTAGTAATCTGTGCTGCGATCCTATAGTAAGAGGAGCAGAAGATTCGAAATTTTTAAGCAGTTCACCACAAAAAAGGCAGCTTGAACATGACTCTGTGGAAAAAAGAAAAAACATTACCAAAAAGAGTTATAGTAAACCCAAAGAGCCAAAACCTGCTCCAAAAATGAAGTGTGGATATTTCCAGGCTTCTCAGAAATCATTAGAAAACCAATCGTATATGATTGGATCCAGTGCATTTTTTGCCGAGAGTGGTAGCACAAAAAGTGCACAGACTACGCAGATTGTGGTCACTACAAATGTGACGTTTGTAAGTGAAGCGCTTCCTTTTTTTTTACTGCGCATTCTTGTACACTTGACTGCGCACTCTTGCCTTCATTGGCTGTACTAGATTGCTGCGCATTCAAGAGGATAATCATTTTTTAAATAATACGAAATGCATTTCTTCTAAGTTGATTAATGCAATTTGTTTTGTTAACTTAATAAATAAAATTGAACATTATCCCTTAAATATATTCATTTAATGAAATAGCTAAAGTGCGAACTCCTGCACCACCTTACCCTAAATCTTCGTACACATTATCATTACAATATCCTTGCATTCAACATTTTTGATTAATTTTGAAAATATTACTCAAAAGCAAAACATAAGTAGTTATCAACACTTAGTAGAACGTTAGGATCATACACGACTCACCTAACGACACTTGTAAGTTAACGTTAAACCAATGGAAGCATTTATTTTTCAAATTTCTCGTTTGTATTTCGGTATTTTTAAGTATTTCTTTTTGCATAGGATATCTGAAGTCAATGTCTAACGTTGTATCTCGGTACTTTATGGATATTGGTTGTAGGAACACTTATTCTGAGAATACTTTTAATTTATGAAATATTTTGGTTGATTGACTGCGAAATTAAAATCTTCCTTTGAGTGAAATTACAACCAAAATCCAAAAAGTAAAAAGAAACAACATTACACATCGATGGCAGATAACATATACATCTTATGGATGTATATGTTATATGTTTAATTGCAAACAAGAAGCTTGTAAAAACCTCCATTGATTTAACATTAGCCTGTTAATGTCTTCGTGCGACTCGTGTAGGCTCTTAAATGTTTTCACTCGATATCACGACTATTGACGACACCCAGAAAAAGCAAACAGATATTAATTATACTAATATCTATTATTAATTTATTAATCTAATAATAATCTACTACTAAATACTTAATGTATTTTACATTGTGTATATGTTTAAATTAGTAGACGAAATATTTTTTAATGAGGAAGTCTTCGTAATATTTCGTTTAAGTTCAAGTGGAATGATAAAACAAGGTACCCATATTAAATGTGTCTGCCTACTTTGGTATTAAAATAATTTTTTCACTGCATACACGGGATTTCATACTAAAACCTTAGTGTATCCTTAATTTTCGCTACCAAACTATATTATGCTTTTTTCCCTTTTTCTTTCAGAGATATATTCAAAAACGCATTCCAAAACTAAAATCAAAGCTAGAATTTTCATCCCAAAATTGTTGTAGAATTCCAATACAATCAATACAAGTTTCTTAAAAATAGTATTCGGGATTCATTAGGATATGAGATTTTGAAATTACTTATGTGGAAAATATCTTTGTCATGAAGCTGTTTAAATAACTTTTGGAAGGTTATTGGAGCTGATTGTAACACATTGTCATTATTATTAGATTGCATAATAAAATTGTTCAAAAAATACGGAAAATCCCATTCATCTTAAACTTGAGAAGCTTCAGTTTCCTTCTATTGAGATCTCAGTAAAACTCTAATCCTTCTATTAATGTCTCTCGGACATTTTCCGTCCATCAGTCACGATATAACAAGACTATTCTTCTACATATCACAGGCTGTAGAAATGAAAAGAATAAATCAAGAACAACAAAATTGGATTTTTCATTGGATTGATTATGTGCTAATTTGTTCCTTACTTTCAAAAAGCGACTTTTCAACTTTTTGTACAAAATGCATCGTCTAATGTGCAATTTGTTTTTGAATTTTTAGTTTTGTATTCCATCTTTCAGGTGATTGTCAAAATTCAAATTAAGCATCTATAAGCTCTATAAAGTTTGACTGGTATAAAACACGCTTCTCATAATTGCGTATAACGTGTTTTAAAATAATTTCTTGACGGGAGAATGGTTTTTCTAAGAAAGTACTAAGTTAGACATTCATATTTAAAAATGCTATATAGGATTTCCAAATCATTCATTTTTTTCTTTTCAAATCGGCCAAGTTTTCTTTTAAAATTGCATTTAATATTTATACATTAAATTATACTTCGTTTTAAATACGGATAGCTATTCATTTGAAAGACAAAACCATTGACATATTTCAAAATTTTGAAAAGAATTAAAAAGTCTTGATGAATATCTTGATAAAATCTTGGTGAAATTTAAATCAGTCATGAATCATGATAATATAATTAGAAGAACGGTTAAAATCAAACACTTATTTTTTGTTATATTTCTTCGAACTCTTTTTTAATCAAAGTTTGCTGACATATTTATGAAACAAATTTGATCCTATGAAGGAATTTTGAGAAACTGAAAGATAAAATACATTTAAAATTTATAAACAGGTAATTTTTTTTTTCTCAGAGCACCTGACTCTTGAAGCAACTGAATTATTTTCAAATATGGGCTTTGAAATTTTATAAATTAAACATTAAATTATGCAGTTTATTTATTATGCTTACATTTTTTATTAATATTTTTATTATAATTTATTTTTTCTGTCTATTTTATAACTTATGTTTATTGCTTTAGGCGATTGTATTTCTTATCACAAAATTTCTCATTTTTGTTTTCCCCGCTCAATAGCGTGAAACTTTCTGACACAGACATAGAGTCATTTTTATACGAAAATACGTGTAATTTACAAGCATTAAATTTCATGTGATAAATATTCGCATAGTGTTTTCCATTCTGTCACGCATTTTAATTCGAATTGGTTCCTCCTTCATGTTGGCCTTTCTCCGAGAATTATGTCCCGAAAACAGAGGGCAAAGAAATACATTTTGACACCATTTTCAAAATAACTTCTTCTATTTATAATAAAATGGGAATTGTTATTCGATTTCCTAGGTTTTTTGTATAAGGATGTGTGTGGTTTGCATGTATATATTAATAAAAATGACTTTGGAATGTATTAGACAGTGGTATGTCTGAATTTGAGAATAGACTTAAAAATGAAAAAGAAAATGCATTTGAGACACTTAGATTTTATCCTGTGATTTTAACTAAAAACTGTGTTTCAAATTTATGCCTGATGCATGATTTTTGTTCTTGTTTACATATCATTTCCATACATATGAAATTCTACTTAAATCGCCCAAAATGTAATATGTCTCTATCCAATCAAATTTTTTAATCAATTATGTTTCTGAGCAGTTTCTTTGTGCGTTTGTTGATGATTGCATGCGATACTGTACCAAACATAAAGAATTCGAGTATCTTCGGAGAGGATTATTTATTAATTACAAATTTGAGTTCTTATGCGCATTATTTTATAGAATATAGTTTAATACACATATGCTTGGAAAAGTATATAGTTGTATATTCTTAAACATTGATTCTTTGGCTCTAAACGTATGGCATGTCCCTTTTTATCGTTGACCAATAGCTAATTCCTAATAAAATAGATTTAGAGATATAGTACAAACGACAAAAATTTTTCAAATGTTATTCTTAAATCATATAAAAATTCATTTACGTCAGAATAGTTATTTTTTAAAGCAACAAAATTAAAATTTTTACACGGTTCCTGGATCCTCTAAGTCATATTTACCAAACATCATCCATGCTCGAACAAGTAAAAATGTAACAATTCCATCCTTCTGCGACAAAAACCTACCGAGTTGTGAAACTGAGTTTGAATTTTCGGCGGTTTCTGGCACTAAAAATGGAAAAACGCGTTTTATACGGTTATTTATTCAGTTTCTCATTTCAATAAGCTAACTTTATTTTTTCCACGGCGACAGTATCTTTGCTTGTAAAAACAAGTTGGAAATTGTACCGTAAACGTGACAGATGAGGTGCGTTCGTATTATTACTAGTTTTACAATGTAAAAAAAATCATCTTCATTGTTTCAGTAAAATAAATTATATCGTCTGCTATGAGCGAAATGACCATTCGTTTTTTTCTTATTACGTATGCCCTGTTTACAGATGCGAATTTTTTTTCGACACCAGACAGCGCTGCAAAATTCTCCATGGAGATCTTGCTTTCCGAATGATTACCTCCATGGTTTAATAATTTTATGAGTCATAACAAACGAATATTTTGTGTTTATTTTCTTTAATGGATTGAGATATTCGGCTTTCAACCTAATTTCCACTGAAGTTATCTCAGAATCTATACATATTTGAATGTAACTAATCTCTCAAACAAAAAAAAAATTTGAATGATCTTTCTAAAAATGTAACTTTTACGCGAAAAAATTAATTTGAATAAAAATGGCCTCCTAGCATATGAAAAAAGAATTATTTGTTTTCCTCAGTCACATGACTTGTGTTTTTATTATTATATATATATTACGTATGATAGGATTTGAAAACTTTTATTAATATATTTTGAAGTTTTCATTTGATTCTCAGAAAATTTGAAATCACTCGACTATATATTAAATTTCAAACCATTCGGTTGCTTACTTTTTGCGCTGTTATATGACAGACGGACCAAACGACGAGTACGCATTTATATATTTCCGAACGCACCTAAAAAGGGTAATGTTTCAAACAAATGATTTGTAATAAAACCTACAAAATACTACAAAGTTTTTGTCTCTATTTAATCCTGTTATAATAGCCTAGAACAGAAAAATTCAAAGAATGTAACAGTACACATGGGTGTTCTTAAGTTATGCAAATTCGATTACATACCACACTTGTACGAAAGATAAAGATATACGTTAAAGAAATTTAATATCAATTTGGTAGCCAAACCACCACCAAAATTGAAAGATTTAATTCACAATAAAATTGATCCGATATCTATTAACGACATCGCAGGAGTCTATTCTATCCCATTTTGTACAGAAACGCAAAATGATTCATCCTATATAGGGATGACCACTCGAAAAATTGAAGAAAATTTGAAAGAACACATTTCTGACATCCAATTTAACCGACCTTCCACAGCATTATCGAGGTTAAGTCAATGACAGAATATAAATATTGATTTTGAAAACGCAAAAATTTTAGTACCTGCAAAGAACGATTTTACTGCTAAAATCAGAGAATCGTTAGAAATTTTGAGTAAAGGAAGTAGAGCTTGTAAAGATATGGTTTAAGATTTTGAAATTATCTAAGACGGATTTTTCATACACCCCTACAGATTAATTGACAAGCCCTTGTTCAAACTCCGTTACGTAATAGTACAGTGGAAACGACAATTGTATGATCAGTCAGCAGTTTCCCCCTTTAAGATGGACGCGTTTGTGTTCGAAAGATTCAAAATCTTTTACATATGTCTGTCTCATTTTCAGCACCTTTTAAGCATGTTTTTAATGACTATTTTATCGTTTTTAACTACTATCATTCCACTTTAAATTCCTTTTTTCATTTTTCTCTTAACAATATTTGGTAGATTCCAGTAAATGACATGTTCATTAAATTTTAAACTTTTGTGATGTGGATAGCTACTTTTACTAATATTGACGTAAAAGATTTTTTTCCTAAAATTGAAAAAAAATTGAGAGGTTAAAAATCTGATTATCAGAAAAAAAGGTAAGTGAACTTCACATATTCTCCGAATTAAATTACTAATATTCAAATGTTCAACGACTCAATTCAGAGTGACTAGGAAACTAAACCATCGGGGTTAAATATTAGTTCAAAAATAGAAAACCGATATCTTGACGAAAATTGAGTTTTAAAGGTATTTGGATATTGTAATTGAAAATCCTTCTTCGAAAATAGTATAACATAAAATCTATATATCAATAAAGAACATGTATTATTCTCTTTTTAAAACGTCATCGGCAAAACAATTAGACTGAAAAATGACATACAGCTTTAAATAATATAAATTCTTCTTTACGTTTACTGATGTAATATTTAGGGCTTACTCATTTTATTTAAAACTTCCCGTTACTGGAAATGGGATAATCTGTTTTTTTTTTCATTATTAAATCAAAAAATGAATATCAAGCGAACCTTTTCAAAAATACTGCGCGATGCGAAAGTGAGGACACAAATTAAAAATCGATATCTCGGAAAATAATGAAGTTAAAAATAGGCCGTTTACACAGAAGGAATTAAATAAATCAAAAAAAAATTATTAATATACCAAAAATAAATAATATAACGGCTATTTTTAACACTTTCCAACATAGTTGGAAAGTGTTTAAGACTTCGGTTTGTCTGGCCGTCTACCCATGCTCTAACTCACATAAATATGCTCGGATCTCCCTGTAATTTGTTATTGTCGTTTACTATAGCACGTTCCCTAATTCAACTGAAGGGTGTAGCACTTATAGTTTTTTGACAAACACAGTCCAAAGTATTTCGTTACATGACAGTCAATAGGAAATATAATCGTTTCAAGTGCATTTTGATGATGCTACGTCATTTAAAACATAATGAAATGGATCTATAATTATGAAGCGCATTAAAACAAGTTTTTGTAGAATATCAGATACAAAGCATTTATTATGCATTTACAGAGGAAAAAATGAATTATGTTACACATTGTTCTATGGGGGAAAATCGTTTGCAGTATAATTTCGTGATATTTCACTATTTCAAACATAATGAAAATTATATGCATTACTGAGGTGCAATATAAATTGCTCTCGTATACAGCATACAGGGGACAGTTTTACAGAGACACACATAAAATATCGGTTAAAAGTACATGTGCGATTCTTACAGTCTATGTGTGATAAGTGCATTTTCAACTCTGGTTTGCGTCTTTGAGTTTAACTAAGTTTTTTCATAGTGCGTGCGAGTTTATAAACTCGGTTGATCCTATACAGGGCTACACAAGGGAATCCGTAAGTACACTGCTCAAAACAATTAAAGGATATTGCAGTTTTAGGTGGATTTTGTATCTGGGAAACTTTTTAGCTGATTGATACATGGTCGACAGAAATAGTAGGTTATATGAGAATAAATTACACATGTTTGGCAGAAAAAAATGCATTTTATTGCGCATTTGTGTACAAAAGGAAAAAAACACAATTTGTGCATATGAGAAAAAAAGAATAAGAAAAGGTGTTTTCTTCAAAAAAAATCATTTTCAGTAGGGGGTATGGTTTCCACGGGCGGCCAGCAACGTTGAACACCTTTTAGGCATGGACTCAATGAGGCTATTAATGACGAGTTGGGGTATTCTGCCCCACTCTTCCAGAAGAGCTCTTTCCAGTTCTTGGGGAGTTTGTGGGGGTTGTTGGCGGCCAGAAACTCGTCTGCCTAGAGCGTCCCAAACGTGCTCGATTGGATTCATGTCTGGAGAACACGCTGGCCATTACATTCGAACGATTCCTTCCTCGAAAAGGAAATCCTCCACCAGGTTTGCACGATGTGGCCTGCAGTTATCGTCCATTAAAATGAAGTTATCTCCGATTGCTGCAGCGTAAGGGACTACAATAGGTCTGAGGATCTCATCCCTATATCGGCGACCAGTCAGAGCTCCATCTCGAATGATGTACAGGTCAGTGCGTCCGTCAATGGAGATGCCACCATACACCAACACTCCTCCACCGCCAAATCTGACACTTTCGTGCACGAACGCAGGATTATTCCTACTGCCACGGTCCCTGCAGATGAAAATACGCCTATTATCGGGATGCACAGAAAAACGGGACTCGTCAGAAAACAGAATATTGCTCCATTCATTTCTCCTCCAGTTGACATGCTCGGTTGCCCACTCCCTGCGGTCGCGACAATGTCTTGATGTTAATCTAACACATACCATCGGTCGGCGAGCATACAGACCTACAGCATGGAGCCGGTTTCGGACAGTCTGAGTTGAACTCGTGGTGCCTGTAGCCGAGCGAAGGTGTTGTTGGAGAAGAGTAGCGTTCATGTTTCGGTGTCTCTGAGCTGTTAACGCTAAATACCGATCTTCATTGGGCGTTGTTGCCCGTCTACGACCTTGCCCTGGTCTTCGGCCTGCACATCCACTCTCCAAAAAACGGTTCCAGATCCTGGAAATGACACTTTGTGATACTCCAATGGCTTGCGCTACTTCGGCTTGAGTTTGGCCCCCTTCTAACCTACCAACAATTCTCCAAGCTTCTGAATCTGTCAAATGACTTCGCTGAGACGTCGTACTCATCGAAACAAAGCAATCACTGAATGCCGATCATCCTTGTCTTCATTCTCTTTTATCCAGTTGAAAGTCAAATTTCATTCGCTGCCGCTGAAGCGACGTTTTTGACGTCGAACTCAAAATTTGCATACTCCACAGTTTGAAAACCAGAAAAATTTGCATTTGTGATTATCTTCTTCTATTTTCGGCAAAAAAATTTCGTTTATATCTTTATTTTATATAAAACTTCAAATATCCTTTAATTGTTTTGAGCAGTGTATTACAGACTATGGGAGTGAATTGCTTAAGGGTAGTTTTAATTGTGTTACGCATTTTCCTGCTGAACTATGTTTAGTAGACTAATAGAAGTTTGTGGAATATAAATAAATTCATATACAGGGCTACGCAAAGAAAAATATACATTGTCGTTTACGGTTGGTAATTGCTGCGAGTGAGTTTTAAGTTTCCGTTTAGCCTAATTGGTGGTGTGTACAAATTTCTTCAGATAATATACAGGGATGTACAAAAGATTTCGAGTGCATTTCCATCGATTGGCGAAAATTGCTAAATGTGAAAATTCTAACTGAACTAAATTTTATCATGCTATACATCCACATTTATTGATTATACACAGGGCTGAATAAAATAATTCGATTACATTTTTACAGTGAAAAATCATTTCTAAAACTGTATTTTTCAATGTGTTATATGGTTTCTAAACTGTTTACTTACATATATTTTTTCACCCTTTTTAACGGTGAATTTTCGTTACCGTTTTCTGGATGTATTGGAAAGTGTTTCATAATCTATGCCTGACGCATGATTTTTCGTTCTTGTTTAATATTTTCTAGCAGAGTTGAAAAGTGGACTTTCCGTGCTCTAACTGTCGTAAATATACCCGGATTGTATGTAATGGATAAATGTTATTGAGGATTACTATGGCCTGTTCTCTATTGAAATGGAGTGTGTATCAATTTATTATTATCCTACAGGGACACTCAAAGAATCCTATTTGATTATGGTATATTAGGGAAAATCGTTTGCGTTGTATTTTAATGATGTTAAAATATTTTAAGCAGAACAAAATTGATATGCATTTCTGAACTGCACTAAAACACGCTTTCTGTAGAATATGGAGTGCAAAGTATTTATCATTCATTTATAGGATCACTCAAAAGAATTCGGCTACATCATGGTCTACGGTGAAACATTGTTTGCAGCGTATTTTAATAATATTACACTATTTCAAAATAATGAAATTTATTTGCATTATTGAGGTGCACTATAAGAGGCTTACCGTATAATATGACGTGCGTAACAGGTATCCTTCATTTACAGGACCAATAAAATATTTTGTTCACACAACTGTATTTGATTGATAAACGCTGGAAGTGGCTTTTCAGTTTTTGTATATGTTTTTAAGTTAAAATAATTTCTGCATACTACGTGGTGTGTATATATTCTATCGATTATATACAGGGCTATAAAAAATACTTTCTAAACATTACTATGTATGAGCGGGAATTACTTAAGTGTGTTTTTAATTGAGTTATGCATTTTCCAGCAGTAAATTAACGAAGAGATGTGCCTAGAATATAAATAAATTCATATACAGGGATGTGCAAAGAATATACGTTATCGTTTATGAATGGTCATTTCTGAAAGTACGTTTTCAGTTGTTGTGTGTTTTTTAAATAGTTTTGTAAATTGTTGATATTTTTTTTCACCTTATTAAACAGTAAAGTACCGTTACAGTATACTGGTAGTGTTGAAGAATGCTTCATATTTTATGCTTGACGTATGATTTTTCTTTCTCGTTAACTAACTGATGATGGTTTTTGGTTGCAGATAAGATATTCCTCCGTATAGCCATAGTTGAAACAGATAGTGGTAATCGTTGTGTTGCAATGATGAAATTTCTCTGCATATTGAAACACGTGCAGCGTCTTCTACATTCAGCATTCATAGAAAAAAATGTTTTCAGTCGAAAGAGTAATTATCTTGCACCTGCAGGACCATTTTGATAGTGATCCTTAATCCTTAAACCTTGTCAGTGTTGTCTGTAGGGATATTTTAAATTAAAAGGCAGGGCCCGGGTAGTTATTCGAATGTATGCCCTTAAGTAGGATATTAGTAAATAAACTGTTGAATAATTATGTAAAAAAATCATACAAATTTATTTCAAATTTAAATGTCTCTATATTAATAAGCATAGAAAAATAATTGCAACCGAGGTCAAAAGTTCTGTGGCCATATGCCCATTTTTAGCAGCCACAAGGCCCTCTAAAACTGGGGGCCCCCTATCATTACGCCATCTTAATCACTGGATAGTTGTATCACTGCTGATACCTTATTAAGAGTGTAACGGTTTTGTAATGCTTTTTCTTAGTGGCATATAAAACAATTAAAATACAAAAATTTCTGACTTTTTAACTTTCTTACTTGTTAGTTGTTGAAAATTTGTTACTTGTTTGTTAAAAAAATTACTTGTTGTTACTTGAAAATTTACATATATAATGGTGTTTGAACCTCGTTTTTACTATTTTATTTAAAAGACAGGACCCATGCTGGCCCTTTCAAATAGCCGGTCCTCGGTAATTTGTACTGGCTCCAAACTACACTTTGCGGCACTTTCGGAGGTGCACCGGGACAAATCAGCATCATTATTAACATGCTTGCTATGCCAAAAGAATGTGTTAAATGCTATGAACAGCAGGTTTGGTAGCCAGATAGCTGTGCAGTTGAGTAACGGACAGCTTAAAGAAGAGCCTAATGGTAAGCTGTTACACCTCCCGGACACGTGTGAAGACTAAGCCCATAGCAACAAACATACTCAGCGATTCTATTGTGACGTAAAACCCTTTCTTTAAGAATTATCCTTGCCACAGCAGAAAAATGGAGCAGACTCATCTGTTTTCCTTAACTCAGTTAAGATTGAACTAACTTCTCTTTGTCCAAAACAGCAGATTCAGCTGTTATTAAATCTAAAAGTAGGAGTATAACAGTATTGTGTCGGGTAGTTGAGAGCAGAATCGCACAGAATGTGTTGCAGAATTGTAGCACGGGACTTAGATGTAAATTCTCGAATTCCCCTATTATTATAATTCCCGATGTAAATACTGTAAATAGTCTATAGATTAGTAATTAAAGTATAAAATGTTAAAAGAATTGTGCTCTTTTCCACCTACAAACACCAGAGAGCGAGAGTCTGCTATACTCTTCGTTCTTCCATTTGGGCGCTTCGGCCGGTCCCTAGACAAAAACCAGCTACTTTTTAAAGAGACCTATGCTACTTTTCCCCGGTCGCTACTTCTCGGTACAACATCGCCCGAGCTGGTCTCTACACAACAGCTACTTTTTGGTGAATATTGCCACCCTACCAGCCCCAGACCGGGACAATCCACCAACAACGCCGCCAGCCTGATGTGTCCGGACCCAAGAAACGCCGCATCAAGGAGCCCCAGCAAGAAACGCCGTAAGCCTGATGCCGCCTGAAGTCTAAATTTTCCTTATGTACAGACGACTCAAGAAGCAAGCCTGATTCAAAGCGAGATCTTTTTTTTCGTTGATTGAAGAAAAGAAGAAGAAAAGGAGAAAGTTGACCTAGATACGATCGGCGCTGACCGATATTGGTGTTAGGCGATTAGAGAAGTTACGAAAAAAAGGAGCCACTTTATGTGCTAAAAGAGTCATATCGCAGTGAGTGAGTACTGATATTTTTATTATTAGTATTATTTCTCGATTTTATCTCTTTCGTAAAAATGATGTTAAAAGATATCCCCCAAATGAAAGCTGTTCTGCAATTAGCTAAGGCAGATAAAAAAAAAATATTGCACCAGTTTATATTTAATAAAGATGAAAATAGGCAAAATCGAAAAAACTTACGAAGTTTTGAGGGCTTCGCATTTGAAATAGACAGCGAAGATTTTAATGCCAAATTACTCGAAATAAAAGAGACGTTCTCAAAATTACAATTAATTAACATTGCTAACTTATTGTCCGTTGAAATAGAAAGAGACGAGGATGCACTCTCTCATCGTATGTTGAGTGCATTGACAAATTTAGAAGCATTTTCCAATACACTTGGAGTGGTCAGTGACTCAGAACCAGAAGACTTTAATTCTGTTCCGCCGACAATACATAATAATGCAAATACGAGCTTGCAGACAATAGGTAATCCAAGCGGTGTACAAATTTCAGCGAAACCACTTGTTTCATTCGCGGATTTTGAAAATTTAATTCCCCCTTTTTGTGGCCGGGAAATAGAGAATATTAATAATTGGATAAATCGCTTTGAAAATCTAGCCGAATCATTTTCACTTTCTGAAATACAAAAAATTACATTTATTGAGCGTGCTTTAAAAGATATAGCATTATTATTTGTACGCAGCGGGCCACACATAAACTCGTACGAGAAAATTAAAAAAGCGTTGCTAAAGGAATTCGGACAATATTCTTCACCTGCCCGCATTCATGAGTTGTTAAAAAATCTTAGACAGCGGCAAAATGAGAGTTTAATTGAATAGTTTTTGCATATGCGAGAAATCGCAAATACGGGAAATATAGATGAAAGATCACTTATCCACTATATAATCCAAGGCATAGATGATTCGTCGCGTAATAAGGCTATTTTATTTGGATGCACTGATTTGGCTCAATTTAAACAAAAACTTTTAATTTATGAGGAAATCTGCAGCTCGACACGCGAAACCAGAACGCGTACCCAAAACTACAGCCAGAAAATGTCCCCTGCCATCGAAAAACAGACCAAGTTTAGCTGTTATTTATGCGGAAATCTTAATCATAAGGCAAGCGATTGTATACATAAAAGTAAGGGCCCCAAATGTTTTTCTTGTTTTCATTTCGGTCACAAAAGTTTCGAGTGGAAAGAACGCGCTGCCGATAGAAAGTCTTCAAACCCAGGCACCCCCTCTCAAACTTGCGCGACAAAGCGCGATAAGAAAATCCACGTAGTGGGAGTAAATAAACCACACGGAAATATGCAGAAACTAGCATTGATTTCCAATATAGCAGTAGAGACGTTAATTGATACAGGAAGCAGAATAACCGCTTTAAGGGACGATTTTTACAAATTGCTCGGATCGCCCCCCCCCTAAACAAAACAACCATACAACTTAGCGGTTTCGGCGGTGGTAATGTAACACCTATAGGATTTTTGAGCACTGATATCCAAATAGATGACACTACGTTTACTACTATAGCTTACGTAATAGATACTTCACGCATGAGTATTCCCCTTATTGTCGGAAGAGATGTAATATTCCAGGGTACACTCACATGTGATCAGAACGGCGTCTCACTCTCAAAACCGCCTCAGGCAGAAACATTCATAAACTGTATTAACATTTGTGACGATAGAGACGAAGTGAATTTAAACCACATCACTAATAAAACAAGCCGCAAGACAGTAGCCACCTTAATTCAAAATTATACACCAACTAAACGTAAATCTACAGATTTAAAGATGTCAATAGTACTCACCGATGACATACCTGTTTACCAAGGAATATCACTTACTGAAAAAGAACTTATTCGTAATCAAATTGACCAGTGGCTACAAGACGGTATTATACGACCATCATCTAGCGACTATGCAAGCCCAGTCGTGTAGTAAAAAAGAAAGATAATTCCATGCATTTATGCGTGGATTTTAGAAAATTAAATAAAAAAATTATTAAAGATCGCTTTCCCCAACCCCTCATTGATTATATACTAGATCAACTCAAACAATCAGAAGTATTTACGACTCTTGATCTCAAAAATGGATTCTTCCATGTCGATGTGGACCCGTAAAGCATTAAATACGCAGCTTTTATTACATATGAGGGACAATTCGAATTCCTTAAGGTCCCTTTCGGGCTTTGCTGCAGTCCAGCCGCTTTTTCACGATACTTAACCTGTTTTTTTCCGTGAATTACTGATTGAAGGCGTATTAATTTTGTACATGGATGATCTCATTATCCCTGCTAAAACAGAGGCAGAAGGCCTCTTAAAACTGAAACGAGTATTAGAAACGGCTTCGGACTATGGATTAGACATTAACTTTAAAAAGTGTCAGTTTCTACAACGAAAAATTGAATTTTTGGGGCATATAATTGAAAACAATACCATCGCACCCTCCCCTGAAAAGATTAAAGCAGTCCAACATTTTCCGGAGCCAAAAAACATTAAACAGTTACAATCACTACTCTGATTAACGAGATATTTCCGAAAATTCATTCCGTGATATGCCTCTATCGCACCGCCCTTTAAGTGATCTCTTAAGAAAGTCAGTACCTTTCAAATTCGGCCCAGACCAGAGGCAAGCACTAAACACATTGCGTAACCTTCTCACTAGCAATCCAGTTTTGCAAATTTTTGTACCGGGTTCGAACCTCGAAGTACATACCGACGCCAGCAAATATGGTTTTGGCGCAATATGGTTTTGCGCAATATGGTTTGGCACAATATGGCGCCAGCAAATATGGTTTTGGTACTTATGCAAAAGTCTACTGACAGTCACTTCCATCCGGTTCAATATATGAGTAAAAAAACATCACCTCAAGAAGAGAAGTTGAGTAGCTACGAGTTAGAAGTATTAGCAGTTATAGAAGCGCTCAAAAAATTGCGCGTCTACCTACATGGTACTCGATTCCGTATCATTACTGATTGTGAAGCGTTTCAAAAAACGATGGATAAGAAAGACCTGACACCAAAAATCGCACGTTGGGCCTTATTCCTACAGGATTTTGATTTTGAAATTCTACACAGACCAGCTAAAAAAATGCAGCATGTAGATTTACTAAGTAGATATCCAGTTATGCACATTACGCACGATGAGCTAACAATAAAAATCATGCAGGCGCAAGAAAATGATACGTTCGTATCTAGCATTAAAACAGCAGCTTCAGAAAATCTGGTAGACGACTTCATGGTGCGCAATATCATCCTATATAAAGTAAAAAACGGCCGAAACTTGTTAGTAATCCCTGATGCGATGCAATTTAATATAGTCCAAGATATACATACTAAAGGACAATTTTCGGCCAAAAAGACGGAAGAAATTGCGTCTCAGAACTTTTTCATTCCTAAACTATCTGAGTTGGCGCGTACGATCATAACTAATTGTGTACCGTGCATTTTAGCTTCCCGAAAGTCAGGAAAACAAGAAGGGTTTTCACATCCGATCCCTAAAGGAGATGCACCATTCGATACCTATCACTGCGACTTCTTAGGTCCACTAGCATCTACTAATAAAAATTATAACCACCTGTTTACAGTGGTAGATGCGTTCACAAATTTTTTTTGGTTATATCCAGTCAAGTCCACGACAGCGCAGGATGCCCTTGATAAACAGACTTCAGCAGACTACATTCGGAAATCCCAGAAGGGTAATTTCAGACAAAGGCCCCGCTTTTACGTCGACTGACTTTAAGAATTCTTGTGAGCAAGAAAATATCGAACATCACCCAGTTACGACGGGTGTAGCCCGCGGAAATGGTCAGATAGAAAGACAACATGCTACGCTTATTCCTATCCTGACGAAATTATCTTTAGATGACCCAACAAAGTGGTATAAACACGTCCCATCGGTACAGAGAGTAATTAATAGCACTACCTCTGCTACAACGAAGTTTTCTCCATTTTAATTACTCACTGGGGTTAAAATGAGAAATAAAGAGGATATGGTCATTAAACAACTGTTAGATGACGAGCACATTAAGTTAATGATGGATCAAAAACAACAATTACGAGACGTCTTAAAAACTAATATCGTAAAACAACAAGAGGTTAGCCGATCCCAATATAACAGACAATGAAAGCCCCCACGATCTATAAATCAGGTGATTTGGTTGCAATTCAAAGGACACAATTCGGCACCGGCTTGAAATTACGCCCTAAGTATTTCGGCCCATATAGAGTAACCCAAGCCATGCCGAATGCTCGTTATCAGGTCGAGAAAGTGGGTCAACACGAGGGCGCGAAATTGACAACCACAGCAGCTGATTTTATGAAGCCTTGGACGAAATATTAAACAGCTGATAAGAGAGTCACCGATTTTTTTTCCTTTTCTTTTCCTGTGATCTATGCAACGAAATCTGTTTCTATTGGAGTGCATTAAGAGGAAAGAAAAGTATTAAGTGCAAAGAAAATTTTCAGTATCGCTTGAGTGATTTTTTTGTTTTCAAGCTGATATATTTTCCCCCCCAAATATCTTATAGTGTTTTTTCTTCTTAACAATGTTGCCCAGTGATTTTTTTGAGGGCTCATACATTTATTATTTTGTTTTTTTTAAACAATTTTTGGAAATTCAAGTGAGATTTTTGTTTTTGAATTTCCACAGTTAAAATACAACTGACAGAAATAGTGATTTTTTTAAAATTTCTGGTCAGTATATGTAGCGTGACAAAGTTTTTATTTATTTTTTCCTACTTTTGTAGATGCTCAAGAAGTAATTTTTTTTGTTGTTGTTGAAGATAGGACGATGAACATTCGTAATTTTTTTGTCAATGGTACTTTTGATGGACGATGATACGATGAATAACGAGGTACGATGATTCATGGACGATGGTATGTTGGAATAATATATTACGACGGACGATGGTTATAAAAGGCCGATGATAAAACAAGTAGACATGTAGTGTCAGTTCTGCAAATGGAATTTTTTTCTTCTGTTTTTTATTGGTTTGAAGTGTAATTGAATTGTGTTTATCTGTATTTTATATATATTTGTGTATTATACTCATTGTTGCTATGCAGACTGGGGGTCCAGTCTAAAGTCAGATGTCCGGGTATGGGTATCACAGAAGGGTTTCGCTGTCCATAGCAACAGTGATACACGTGTAAAGACTAAGCCCATAACAACAAACATACCCAGCGATTCTGTTGTGACGTAAAACCCTTTCTTTAAGAATTATCCTTGCCACAGCAGAAAAATGGAGCAGACTCATCTGTTTTCCTTAACTCAGTTAAGATTGAACTAACTTCTCTTTGTCCAAAACAGCAGAGTCAGCTGTTATTAAATCTATAAGTAGGAGTATAACAGTATTGTGTCGGGTAGTTGAGAGCAGAATCGCACAGAATGTGTTGCAGAATTGTAGAACGGGACTTAGATGTAAATTCTCGAATTCCCCTATTATTATAATTCCCCATGTAAATACTGTAAATAGTCTATAGATTAGTAATTAAAGTATAAAATGTTAAAAGAATTGTGCTCTTTTCCACCTACAAACACCAGAGAGCGAGAGTCTGCTATACTCTTCGTTCTTAACATATATATTTAACGAATTGTTGCTTTCAAAAGACAAATGAACATAGCTATGGTTTGGTATCTTTGGGTTTTTCGTATTTTGATCTCCAAAGCAGATACCGATTTTAAAACATCGCAGAAAAAAATGAAATTCGCAAAAGTGAGTTTCGCAAACGAATCTTTTAAAGGGTTAATATTAATAACTTTTTTAACTATTACGTAATTCGAAATGAAAATAAACGTAGATGTTTTTTGGTATCTTCAATTTGTTTTCCTTTGAATTTACAAAGCGATGCAGAATGTTAAACATCGCCAAAAAACGGAATTTGCGAAAATGAGTTTCGCAAAAGAATTTTTTTCAAAGGGTTAGTATTGCTATTTTTCGAAATGGATTGCAGCATTAAAAAAACAAATGAATGTTCTTGAGGTCTGGTATTTTTATTTTTATTTATTTATATATTTATTTTTATCATGAGCAGAAGCGCGGATGCAGAATTTTAAAAATTGCATAAATTGCGAGAACCGCTGAAATGGCTCTTGGAAAACAATTTTATGAAAGAGTTAAAATAGGCATTGTAAACGTGCAAATATTATATTTAATTTGGTGTAATCGGATTTTCCGTATTTTGTTTAGTTAAGCGAAATCGGGCTTCAAAAGACGGAGGGGGGGGGGGTAGCTCCACAAAATACGACGTTTAGAAAAGAAATTTTTTCAATCTTGGCTAATTATCAAAAAATGAAAAAGCTGAGCCTCAAGCGCATCAGGACCTGCATTGGACTATACTCACCCAAATTTTCAGACTTCTATGTATGGTAGAGTTTCCTAGCCATCACCAACATAACACACACAGACACACTCTCTTTTTTATTAGTATAGCTATACATGGTCAACAATGTAAGAAAATTATGAATGAATTGTGGTTTCTTGCCCAAAAAAGGCTTATCTTTAGGATTTTTTGTGCAAATGGGCATATTTCTATTTCATTCGTCAGTGATTATTTTATTACTTTTTCAATATCTGGTGTTTTGCCTCACCCGGTATATGAGCGAAAAATATCACTGTGCAGACACGCGGGGAGTATTTTTTTAAATAATTTACTTTTGTAATAATACATTAATAAGAATAATGATTAAGTATCTTTTAATTATATTATTAATATTATTAATTAAAAGTAACTTTTTTCTTTAAACATTAAAAAAAATTGTTAAAAGCAATTAGATGTTTTATTTTGAAAACTGATATAATTTTTAAACCAATAGATTATTCCCATTAAATACCCAAGATATCTTTCAAAAAATTTTTATATAAATTGTAGTATAATTAATTGCTACATTGTAAGAAAACAAATCTCAAATTCACTTGAAAAAAATTATTTCATTTATTTTTTTCAGACTTCCTTAAATGACTTCCTTTGTTCGCTAAAATCGGCAGTTCTCTTTAACGAAGGGGGAAATGGAATGGAATTCGAACAATGCAAAAGAAAAAAAAACCTTTACAAGTGGAAAGACCTTTAAAATAATTATTCGTGTCTCTAATCTACTGTTCATTCTTTTGAAAAGCATTAAATGTTTAGGAAGCTTTTCGTAAATATGAACTTTTATTTATATTTTTGCCATGGTATGTTCTTTTTAAGGTAAGTGTAAAAACCTTTACGCAAGTGTCTCCATTAAAATTTAAAGCTAGATTTTACTATTATATTTTTTTATATATATTTATTTTAATTCACTTTTGAATTTTTGTAGAATTACTTTTTTTTTTGTTTATTTTATAAATTTTGTTCCTTGCACTACACGATTCTTTACTAAACGTGCATCTAAAAATTTTTATTGAAAACTGTAACACTGCTTCTAAAATCTGAAGGATGTCTTTTCAAATAAAGCAAAAACACTTTAGAAACTTTTCGTTTGACTTAATTATTCAGCATAAAAATTTTACAAATGTTAAAAGAAATAAATAAAAACGAAAAAAAATTAAACAAAAGCTTTATTTAATTCAAACTTTCTTTGATTTAAGTTAAGATTGTTAGATAACTTACAACTGAACATTTTCAAATTGCATACATGAATATTAACAAAATGAGGACAAGTTTGAGTAGGACTCTCACCCTGGTTCCGTACCGTTGTATTATATTACCGTTACAAAATTGTCTTCTAAAATGCGTTAGTATATCTTATGTAAATTCATGAATTTGTCACGTAATAAATCGACATAGATTTATAAATTAAAGATTTTCTGTTTTTTTCATTTACATGTGCTACAAAGAACTTCCTTCGTGCCAAATTTCAAGGTTCTAGGTCCATCGGAAGTAGGATAGTTCTGGTGGAGCTAGAACCTTGAAATTTGGCACAAAAGAAGATCTTATAGCACTTGTAATGGAAAATATCCGGAAATCATTAATTTATAATTCTATGTCAATTTAATACGTGATTTTCCATAATTGGGATTTCTAAAGCGATACTATACGGGCTCAGTTTTTCCTTTTTCAGACACGGAACCCTAAAATTTTAACACCTAATGAACACCTTTAAAATAAAAAAGATTCCATTGTAATACGATCGAAACTTGCAGTATTATGATACGTTGAATTTTATGAATTTTCAATATCTTCTATAAAAAACGCCTTAAATACGTTTTTCAGTTTTTAGTGCCAAAAACCGCCAAAAATTCATAAAATGTATCATACCACGGTAAGTTTTGGATGTTTTACCATTTTACTTGTGCACTGGGAAAGTTTTTCTAAATATGACTTAGTATAATATGACAAGAACCAAATTTTTTAACTTTTCAAAAAATAATTATTTGGCTGTAATTGGATTTTTCTGTAATGAAGAACGGTATTTTTAAAAGTTTTACAAATGGAACTAAGCATCCAAAACCTACAGTTTAAGAGTCAGCCATTAATAAGCGATAAGAAGGGACACTATTTCAATTATTTTGTAAATCGTAAATTTTTTATAACTTTTCTAGTTGACTATAATTATTGGATTTGGATATAATCTATCTCCAATTATAATAAAGAAGGAAGTTTGTGTTTCTCCGTTGTGTTATAAAGAGACCTGTGCACTAAGAGCTACAAAATTTGGTGGGAAGGTACCTCTATACATATCTTTGCACCTCGAAGCCCGAATTTGGAATTTTTGAATAGATTTTTTTTAAATAAATTTTTTATGCAATTTTTAGGATTTTTTCACGTTTCACTGCGATTTTTCCACATTAGTTATCGTAATCCGGTTCCAATCTTGTAACCCAACACAGTACATTTTGTACTCTTTTCAATAAAATTTATGCAAAGTTCGTACAGCAATTTTTGAATTTTTTGCGATTTTTTTCCTTCGACACTAAGAAATTTTGCCCAGAATCAATGATTGGTTCGGTGGTTGCTTCCATTTCAGCCTCAGATACGCTCAGAATCGTCATTTAAAAAAAATTTTTAGCTTGGAGAAAGTTGATAATTCTTTACAGATAAAAAATCATGATTTTAAACGGGAAGGGCGAAATTAACCCTTTCGCGTCTGTCTCAGTTTTCGCGTTTATGCTCTGAATTAGTTCATTCAACTTAACACAAACTAATTAAGATATAGATAACTAATTAAGATACAGATTTGGTGCCACTTGTCAGTAGAAAATGAAACTAAAAGATTTTGCAGCGCGTGCGCAACACGCCTACTATACAGCGTCGTAGGCAGCAGGGACACTAGACGGAGAAAATATTGGAAAGTGTTTTATTTAGAACAGAGACCTCAAGCGGTGGGAAGTGGAACTACAAAAAATTGCATTTAAAAATTTGTCCTATTCAAACAGAAGGGCCCGATTTCAAAGAGAATTGAATTCATTCGACTTTACATGGAAAATTTATTTATAGAGAACTAATTAAGACATAGATTTGGTGTCCCATAGCGGTGGAAAGTGGAACTAAAAGATTTTCAGCGCGTGCACAGCACGCCTTCTATACGTTGCCATAAGCAGAGGGACAGGTGTCGAAGTTTTGTTCGGAAAGAGGTTTGTTTAGAACAGAGTGCACTCCCTGGCGGTGGAAAATCTAATTAAAATATTTTGCATTTAATCTTGGTCCAATTTAAACGAAATCTTTTATGACATTTTTCCGAGGTCTCTCAGGTACTAAATAAACTTCGGTATCTTTTTTCGGCCTTTGGTTACCACCATTTATAAATATTAATATCCAGGGGGGGGGGGGGATTTATTTTCTCGGGTAGGCCCGATTTCAACGGGAATCGGTTCATTCAACTGGAACTAATTAAGATATAGCTATTAATTAAGACATTTGGTACCCCCTGGCGGTGGAAAGTGGAACTAAGAGATTTTGCAGCGCATGTGTAACATGTCTGCTGTACACTGTATCATAAGCAGCGGGGACACGTATCGGAATATTTGTTTAGAACAGAATGCATCCCCTGGCGGTGGAACTAAAATAGTTTCCTGCGCGTACGCCGAAAATGGCTATTTTTATTGAAACCGCAAAAGAAATTTACCGATTTTATAATCCCAGACAACGAAACAGTCATTTTCACTCATCCTCGAGTATTAAGAAAATTCTTAGAGGTATTGAATCAAAACTCGCAGTCTGTATGTAGTTTATTTTTCTGATTTCGAAAATGCAAATTTTGTGAAAATCCGACGGTAGCCTTTTTTTAAAAAAAAATTGATCAAAAACTGACTCGCTTTGAATCAAATGATTCTGACATTTGAGGAGGTGGTATTAAATTTACTTCCGCTTCGGGGTACATCTCTATTTAATTTCCGAAACAGAAAATGTTTCCAGAAGATCGGTTTCGTGTAGCGATCTTTAAAGTCATTTAGCGTTTCGTATTATTTTTTGACAGGAACGAGCAACGCCGGGCGGATCAGATAATGTTGAATATAACCCCACTTTGAATGTAACCCATAAAATGGACTCATTAGAAATGGTGAGCTATACTGAAACTAATCTTCAGAATACTATTAAAATTTTTATCAAGGTTAAATGAAGAATTTGTTTAATTTGTCAATGTTAGAAATTGTTATTGGAAAGTTTATTGCTAGTGTTCATTTTAATGTGTTTTGTTTAGATAGATCCATAAGTATATTTTAAAAACTACAATTAATACTAGACGTTACTCTCGATCGGATAATTCCATTATCATTTTACGACGATTATTTGTATAATTTTTTTGTAGAGAGAGTTCCTTTTTCCCCAAGACTCTACATAAGATAGCTGCATAACAAAATTAATATATTAACATAATTCAGAAAATGCTTTGAATTAAAACGAACTCTAGATTTCATTCTGATTCCAATATTATTCTTTGAACTTTGAAATTTTCTAGACTTTATATTTAAATGAAAGTTCATTCTTGGGAAAAACACACGCGAAATTTTATACATCCTTGTATATAAAACGAGGTTGATGTGCATAAAACATATTCATAAAAGATAATTGAATACAATTTCGAAAAGTACATTTTGCCTATAAGTTGACATGCATCTAAAAGTTGATTTTTAGAAGATTTTTATGAATGGTTGCCTTTTTATTCTATTTTATTTTTTAACACGTTTGCAATTAGGAGAAGAGTAATAAAACGTCACCTTATGCACAGCTTATAAGTTAATTGGTAATAGTCCGAAATAATACTTTTAGCGTTTTTCACTTTATAGAAGAACTGTAAGGATGATGTTCCACTTTGCGCAAAAACATATGTTTGTAACTAATCTTTTTTAGAGCAAAGTTATTTTTATTGACGATAGCATTATTTACAGCAGGAGCTGTCGTCGTATGATGTGAAGTAACTCAAATACTGTTTTACATAATAAAATGAAGAATGATATTCTAATTCCAGAAAATTATTAACGAAATATAAATTACTTTTAGCTTGTGTAGCAGTGGTCTAAAACTGATGTTTATGTTGAAGGAATCATGAACAATGTAACATACAGTGCAACCTCGATTATCCGAGCTAATTGGGACCGCTAGTACCTCGGATATCGGAAATCTCGGTTAATAGAAATTGTGCATAAAAACTAACCATGCTCGCGAATTTAACATCTCTTAGAATAAAATACAGTAAAACGTTTTTTGAATAATAAAAATGAACATATATAAAGTTATGTTTCACAGCTCAACAAATTTAAAAAGGAAATCAACTAAAAATAGTAAATTTTAAAAAGCAAATTGAAAATTTTTTAACTATTCTAAATTAAGTCCAGATTTTCTATCAGTGGCTATCCTATCACGCCAATTTTTGAGCAGCAGAAGAGCTATCGGCGCAACATCGCTTCTTTGCTCCAAATATTTTAGGGCAGTTGTTAGTGCTTGAGCACCTTCAGTATGACTTATAGTTCTTGAATCCTCAAAGTCCTGGTCCTCATTGTCAGCATCATTAATGTCCAATAGGAATTAACGGCTTGTATAATTTCTTCATCATTAAGGATTTGAAAACTTGGATGTTGCTTTTCAACGTCCAGCCATTCGGAAATGTCTTCTTCCAAAACTTCTTCACACCTTTTAATAATCTCAAATAGTTCTCCGTCTGTCGGTGGGTTTACCCTTTGCTGGGATTCATCCTCTCTTCTCTTTTGAATAATTATGTAGCCTGTAGCATGGACAGTGAACTAAAACGTGTGGTATTTTTCAAGGTTCATTCACAAAAATCAGACTTTGTTATCGGCTCGGTTAACAGAAACCTCGATTAATCGAAGCTCGGTTAATCGAGGTTCTACTGTATATCAATATATGAAAAGAAATCTAAAATTATATTTTTAGTAGTTTGGATTTAAAACTAAATTGTCTATCAAATGTGAGGATACTGAACTTATAAAACATATTGAAATAAATGAATTATTAAACTATGGCGCATTGCAATCTTGTTGCAATAAATATTTCCGATCCAATCTTAAAAACACTGCTTAAAAGCAAAACATAACTACTAAAAACTTCTTAAGTGCATTAATCGCACGACGACGTTTGCAAGTTCTTGTTAAACCAATAGAGGCGGCTTTTTTTCTTACAAATGTCTTGTATACATTTCAATATTTTTAAATGTATAACTGAGGTCGATGTCTAACGTTGTATTTTTGTACTTTTTGGATGTTGATTGTATTTTTATTCTGAGACCACTTTCAATTTGTTGCGAAATTAAGTTTTCTTAGAATGAAACTACACCCAAAATACGTAGATACAACGTTAGACATTGACCTCAGACTTTCATCTCATGGAAACTAATTCATTTTAAATTGTTGAAACTTAGAAAAAGTGCTTCCATTGCTTAACTAAATTCAATAATATATTCAATTCTATAATATATTATTTCACTTTTTTTCATTATCCAAACATTTAAAAAATGTTATGATTTATTAAAAACATGTTTTCAGATTTTAATAGGATTTTTTTTAAATCTGATTCTTTATTTTTCAATTAGAATAACTGTCTACGTAATTATTCTTTTTAGAAATTCAATTTTTTTTTGTTTAATATTTTTATTAGCTTGTGAATGTTATCGCGTGACTAATGTACGGTGTTAAATGTTTGACTCGACATCACGATCATTGCTGACACGCATAAAATAACAAATATTGATTCTTTTAATATCTGTTAAAATTCTAGTAGCAAGCTGTTACCAAATATTATTTGTATTTTACATTGTGTAAATGTTTAAATTAGTCGAAAAAATAATTAATAATTTCTAAATGGGGCCCACATAATTTTGAATCCAGCGTGCTGTCAACCATGCGGCTGAGCCTCTTGCCAAAGTAAGAACTTTACCTGGTTAGAACCTGTAACGTAAACTTTGAGACTTATTTTCTCAAGACTCCCAGAGTATTGCGCTTTATGTCTTTCATATAGTCTTATACTAACTATACTCTAACTATACACAAATATTCATCACATTCTGTGTTCCCCGATCTCGGAATCTCTCCTTGTCAGTAAAACTGTAATCCATTTATTAAAGTCTTTCTTACACTTACTCTCCATCACTCAAACGTACGACAAGAGTATATTCTTCTACATATCACATGGCGTGTAAATAAAAATATTATCAAGAACTACAAACAAGCATATTTTTATTGGATTGATTTCATACAAATTTGCTCCTTCGATTAAAAACTGTTTTCGAATTTTTATTCGTTAATTCAATTCATTACATATTTCAGATGATTGTGGACTAGCATTTAAAAGCTCTTTAAAATATGACTGTCATGAAACACGCAATTATGAAGTACATATGAGTTTTGAAAACTTTTTGAGCGGAAAAAGAAAATAATATTTCTTTAAAGAAAACAATAAGTAAAAAATTCATATTTAAAAATGCTAAACGGAATTTCTGAGTTATTTAAAACCTATGATGGCTTTAACATTCGTCTAGCTTTTAACCCTTTGTATCACAACGTTGCCTATCAACACAGTACTTAATATAAATTGTTCATACAATTCTCAACAGACGGCGATACCTAGTTCATTTTTCATGCCAAAGTTTTACTTATCATTTGAGCAGTTCCGCGTCGTTCTTTCTAAAATGAACTTCGTCAATTTTGTCAAATTAAAAAGACGTCCAAAAATAGATTATTTACGAAGGTAAGTTGGCATACTTTATAATTTTGTATTAGAAAATTGGCGATATTTATGAGAAGTATGTCATTTTCTGTTTATTCCAGAAATGGGAAAAAGTACCTTTCAGTCAATATATATTTTGTGTGTTGTAATTTTTTTAAATTATTTTTGACATGCTTAAACTGATGTATTCTAACATCTGAATAATCAATCTTTTCAAATCGGAGTTGTTGAGTCCCAAAGGTACGCATATTTGTGAATTCTATTTAATATTCATAAATATTTTTTATAATGAAAGATACATTCTTCCTCAAATCAAGCAAGATTTCTCAACTATTGCTCGGAAAATTGACAGGCCCCACTCAGCCTAGTGGTTAGCATGCTGACCACAATACGAGGAGCATGGGGATGGTGGCGATGTCTAAAATATTGTGGTCTGGGCAGGGGGTTTTCCGTGTATTCACTGTAAAACACTAAAAGAAAAATCTGTTTATTTTACACAAAAAAAAAAAAAAAAAAACAGACAAAACGCCAGTAAAAATCTGATTAAATTACGGAAATAATCTGTATTTATCCAAAATATTTTTTTAGCAGATTTTGTCAGTTTTTACGTAATAAAATTATATTATCTATATTATAAAGGACAGATATGTCCGTGCGTAACGCTTACGTCATTTTGTGAATGGCAACACTTGACGACGAAATTTCGGTTCTTCAATATTTGCTACTGCAATTTTTTTAATTTCTAAACATCGCCTATTTAATTTTTACACCGTTATGTAGTAAAAGAACAATCTACTTTCAAATGCAATTTGTTTGACTCATTTAAATTAAATTTCAAGCATGGTTAATTTTTTTTAATCTATCGCTTGCAGACGATTCCAAAATATTAATTCATTTGCACTTTCTAAAAAAATCAGCAATTGTTTCAATAACGAAATTCAAACTTAATTAAGCAACCAATAAAGTAGTATAAATAACACAAATGTAAGAGAACTGTTGAAATTATCAGAATAAAAAAAATGCTGTAGATAACGACATCTTTAGCGGCTATTAACTTCTGGCACGAGGCCAATACGAAATGACCGATTTTAATCATTTTATATGAACATATAATTGACCTATTTCATATAAAAATGCTCTTTGCTTTTAATAGGAGGCAATCGAAAAAAATTAAATCAAAAAATCTATTAGAGTAAATAATAAAATAGTTTGCACATATATTCTCTGTCCCGAGAAACCCGGGTTGGATAAAAGATAGCGTTTTTTACTGGCGTCATGGCTTACAGGTTTTTTTTCTGTAAAATCAACAGTTTTTGTTTTTCACAGTGTGCAAACGGTAATTCGAGTTACTTACTTCCTCTTCAAAATTCCTGCTATGGCCAGATAGGGCCGATGCATAATAAAATCACTCTCTCCCTTCTAAAATTGCATTTAACAGCTAGAACGCAGGTAATTCTTTTTTGTATATGGATATCCATAAAAACAAAACTATTAACGCACTTGAAAAATTCGACCAGAATTGGATGTAAATTAATTGGTAACCGACCATTTAAGAGGACAGTGGACATTCAAAATCACGAAATTCGATTAAAAAAATCGATTTTTTTAATTTGATCAATATAATTTGCTCAATATCACAAAGTATGATTTAGTAATGATCAGTACAATTAGGTAAACAAACCTGATGGGCGGGGCTAGTTGAGCTTAAGCCAAAAAGCCTCCTTGTCCGGTTTGACCTTAAACCTCGTTTACTTAAACATCAACTTTCACCTTATTAAAATGTAAAGTTCTGTTAAAATATTTTGGAAGTGTTGGAAAGTGTTTCATAAACTATTCCTGATGCATGATTTTTCGGGCTTGTTTCACTTAAAATTTTAAGTTATTACTCTTTTTTCTCCCATTGTATATGTTCTTCATATATTCAATTTCTATACGTATAGAATCACAAATAAGTCACCCAAAATAGAGTAGATCTCAAAACAACAACTATATAACAAAAATTTGACTTTTAAATAATGTTTTTGAGAGGTTTCTTTGTGCATTTGTTGGAGTGTGTACGCGACATTGTCTAACGTAATAAAAAACTACCAGACTGAAAGAATGAGACTACCTTAGCAAAGTGATTTTTTTATACTTACAAATTTGCTTTCTTATGCGCATTATTTTACAGAATATAGTTTAATACGCATCTATAAGCTTGTAACAGCATAGAGTTGTATATTCTTAACAATAAACATACCTGTCATTTTACTCAAGTTTAAAGTATTTCGCACCGGAATTTTTATTTAAAACTATTTAACTTTTATATTTATTTTATTTCTCTGTGATTTCTATTTTTATTTTTTATGAAGAAATTTGTGGTTCGAATTTTTATTTCGTACTGGTCCAATGACCAGTTGTTTACAGAATACAGATTATTTTTACAGAATATAGATGCTGTGTGCATCAGAAAAATGTATCCAATGTATCCACACTTTGAATGATTACAAGTCAAGATTTTTTCACATATAATTAATATTTAAATTGCAAAAGAATCTACATAAAATATATAACTTTTCCTAGTACGGCAGATGTTCCAATACACTGCTTAGAACGGTAACGGTGGTCTATTGATTTCAACAAACATTTCATTTGGTGTTGTGGCGCATTCTTGATCTATTGCGGTTCCAGAATGTTGTGTAGGAACATCCATTCTTTTATCCGTTGAATTGCAAGTCGCATAGGTGGATCTGCCTGAAACTCGATGGGATATTGTTTTTCTACATTTTCATACTGACAATAGCATTTGAAAATTAATTTTCTTTTTGCAAAAGTGAATCTGGGTCGACTCATTATTTCCAATGAATGACACTTTGGAAAACAAAAAGAAAGTTATGAGCCGTTAAACAGTGCGTGTATATATTTTTCTCACGCACACTGTATATAAGCTTGGAATAGCACATAAAACAGTTGTATATTACTAAACATTTTGATTTTTTGGCTCGAAACAAACAGGGTGTCCGTTCTTATCGCTGACTAATAACTAATTCCCAAATCAACAGCTTTATTGGTGTAGTTACATATACGAAAATGTTTCAAATGTTCATCACATGGAAATACATTTGCATCAAAATAGTTTTTTTAAGACGTTACAAAATTTTACTTTTTATACGGTTCCTAGGTCCTGTAAGTCATATTTTCAAAACTATGCTCTAACATGTGAAACAGTAGAAAATCCATACCTCTACGACCGAAACTCACCGAGCTATGATTTTACTTTTTTGGGAGGTTTTAAGGGTTTTATTAGATTTTTTAGAGTTTGTAATGGAGAACTGATTGTTTTCCATGTTTGGGCGAAAAAACACGTTTTTTGTGTCAACAAAAGGCTAAAAAGTCACAAAATTCATCCTAACTTCGTAAAATTGGTTCCTACAAAAATGGAATCTTTACCGTTTTACTTGTAAAAGCGTGAAATATTCTTTTCTAAATACAACTTATAGGACCTAATGACCGTATAAAAAAACTAAATTAACTACCTTTATAAAGTATATTTATTTTGAAGTAGATGGATTTTTATAGGATGAAGAACAACATTTGAGTTTTTTTCTATTGTAACTATAGCTCTAAAACTAACGGTTTAGACATTATCTTTTAGTATAAAATGACAATTACGCAAAATATCAAACTCTAAATAAAAAAAAAGTTATTTTGACTGCGCATTTTTTTATGAAGCTAGAAACTTCTTATAAAAATTAATTGATCTCATAACTATAACCAGGGATCGGAAAACTACTTTTTTACAGTAGCGAACTACAACTACTTTATCGAAAATATAGTTAACTGCAACTGCTTCTTTTAAAAAGTAGCGAATACAAACTACTTTTCTAAAGTAGTCACTACTTCGCTACTTTTAGATTTTATCAAATGGTTCAATTTACACTCGAAATTTAAGACACGGATTAAATAATAAAGCGACCCCTCGTTATATCGCATCTGCCGGGATATAATTAAATAAATACGACATAACTGAGAGTATTAAAAAATTACGAAAGATAACATACTAGAAAATGTTTTGTGTTGTCGTCAAAATGTTAATTTAAACATACATTAGAAATTTCGTAGAAAAATTAAAAAAAGATATATCTAGAAAATTACAGAAAAACAACTCTAAATGCAAACAATAAATAAATCTGTAAATAAAGCAATTCCGAATAAAAAGAAACCTGGCGTTAAAACATGAAGACCTACTAACGAATAAATAGACAAGTGTTGCCAGCAAGAAAATTAATTTATTTGGTTGGTTAGTACTAGATTTTAGTAGCAAGTATCAATAAATAAATCTATGACTTGCGTGATGCGTTGGCATAAACTGTAGTTGAGATTTGCCACCGAGATTCTCAAATGTGGACCAGGGCAAATTTTGCACAAAAAAAGAAAGTTTATGCCAAGTGATTTGCAGAATGGCATTTTTTTTTCTCCTGAAATAGCGTTAAAAGTAGCGACAATTCTCGCTACAAACTACTGTTTTTTTTTTTTTTTATCGCACTACTCTCTACATTACATTGTTCAAAATGTAGCGCGCTACACTACAAACTACTGTAAAAAGTAGCGGCTTACTGTAGTCTCTACTTGTAGCGGGCTTCTTCCGACCCCTGACTATAACCATGATGTTTAAAAATACAACTCAACGTTTTGAAACGCAGAAAATTTTCTACATGTACCAAAATTCATAACTTGCACAAAAATAAGGGAAAATAATGTAATCATATTAGTAGTTCATTTCCTAAAACAACTCATTTAAAATAGTTCAGTAAAAGTTTCATATAATTCATATAATAAGAATGTATTTTCCCTTACAATATACAACTACCGCTGAAACACAGCTTTGATCATAAAATCTATTTTCTATTTTAGAACTAATATTAAAGCCTGGAATTTTAGCTTTCTAGACCACTTTGAATTTTATGTCCATCATGCTTAAAATTTGTGTTAGGTATTTGAATATTAGTCATTTAATTAAAAAAAATAAGACGTCGAAATATATTTTGAGGTTTTTTTTTTCTTCTAAAATTCAGCTTTATAACATTTGTTTTAACGCATTATGTAAAGTTCATTATATATATATGAATTATTTATTTATAAATATTACAACATAAAATCTATATAGCAATAAAGAAAAGGCATTATCTTATGAAGACGTAACAGCTTTGAATAGAACTTTTCTTACATTTACTCATGTTATTTTCCTCATTCATTATTTCTGCGACTTACTAATATATTTTTAAACTTTTCTTTACTCTTAATAGGATGATACTTTATTTAATTCGTTTTTAGTGAAATCAAATTAAAGGCAAATGAATCAAACGCTCTTTTATAAAATACTGCGCGATTTTAAAAGTAAGTTGAAATATTTTAAATCAATATTATACAAACTAATGAAGATAAAAACAGCGTTTGCACAGAAAGGAAAAAATGAAGCTAAATTTTGTTAATATGTTAAATCAGGGTAATAGAACAGTTTCCTGTAAACTACACTTTAAAAAAACTTGAAATATTCCCATATCTAACAAAACGATTTCTTGATATAACGGAAATATAACCACTTCGGAGTTACCCACGATTCCGAAAAGCATTAATTTATTTTCAAAAACCACAGAAACCAAAATTTAAAGACGCTTGTTTAATATGTCTATGTTCAACATGAACAGCGTCAAATGAACGTTATTTTGTTACTCTTGCTTATAGAAATTCTCTCACACAGCTGAAAATGTTTATTTCAAAATCCATAGCATCCGTATAACAGATATTTCGTGTTGAGAAATCTGACAAATACACTGTAAATGCTCCTTTGGAACGTTTCCTAAAATGACGGGAGGCAAAAGAGACGTTTCAGAAATGCTTCTTTAAATATCGAAAATTAATTTTTTTTCTGGGTTTTCTGTAGATAAAGTGACGTTTTTAGAAACTGTGGGTAACTTGAAAGAAGTTGTGTTAATTTTTTGTAAACTTTCTTGCTAGATCAAGGAGCATTTATCATTTTTTACAGCGTAAAAGATGCCGCTTTTGTGTTATAGGGTACATATCCATTGATATTAAAAGAACACTTCTGGGTGATTACGTAATTGTCGAAACAGACATTGATAATCATTCTGTGTTTCGTAGATGCAGCCTTTTCTGACTTCATTAAGTAATGATTTAAAAAGAATGGTAGAAAGCATTTATTGAAAAAATTGCGAATTTTTGTTTCAACAATTATTGTAGTAATATTATTTTTGAAAACTGTGCCAGCGATGTTGTATACTCATTTTCCAAATTTTCAATACGTTCTTCATTCCACATTTGTAAGTGATTTTCCACACATTTGTTCTCGTAGTTTTTCTGATCAGCATCCTTATTTTGTATTTCTTCGCAAACTAAATGAGGAATTTTAGTTTGTTTGACTTTGATAGCAGCTACAGAAATGTTGTCGATCATCACCCAGAACTCATATTCCCGCTTCTAATATCATAGATGACGTAAATGTGTTCTGTGCGACAGTTGATTTAACTACTCAGAATCCTGAATTACTAAAGCAGTTATTAATTACACAATATACCAGATGTCCATTACGTGACATCAGCGAAGATGAAATTGCTTCTAGAAGATTCATTTTTTATTAACTAACTGGCTGACCCGTCCGGCCTTGCCCGGGCCCGTGATAACCTTAAATAAAACTGAATTTTGTGTCATTTTATATATCTTCGGAAAATCATTCAAATGAATTTAGTTTCGTTTGCTCCGCTGCCTTCGGCAGCGTAGAGTGTTTCAAATGAACTTAGTTTCCGGGGCCCCAATGCTTTCGGCAGAGTCTAGTGTGTTCCCAACAAACATCTTTCTGAACTAACCTGTGACTTGGGTTTCTTCCTATATCGGGAGTGCTCCACACGCGCCGGAGACAATCGAAATACAAGTTGAATGAGCAAACCCCGTAGTAATATGGTCCATAGAGCCGGAGATAAGAATTTACCCCCTGGCGGTGGAAGATGGAACTAAAATCTGTAAAAGAAATTGAACACCAAGTTGAGTGAATGAATTCCAGTTTAAATCGATCCCATAGAACCCAAGAAAAGAATGCCCACTTAATGTACGAAAGTGGTGGTAACAGAAGATAACCTTTCATAACGCAGAAAGTAGCTAAATCGTAAGCTAAGTTGAATGAAACAATTCCCGCTGAAATTGGGCACTTAGAACATAAGAAATGAATGCGCCCCCAGGCGGTGGAAGTTCCCTACCCCTGTAAATTTAACGTAACTGTAATTACCTTTAACATTAACGCGGTATTTAACTTACGGAGGAAATCCCTCCCCCCTCTAAAATTAACCACTTACCTGTAACAGTAACGCGATGTTTAATTTACGTACGGCTCTAGTGAGTAAACGTAAGTTGATGCCGAAAAAGAAGAGTAATATTCAAAAAAGGTCGTGGTATCTGGGGTAAAAGGAAATTTTTAGTAGTTTAGAAAGTAGCTGGAGAACCCTAGAACTATGTTAAAGAAAATTGCAAGAGAATTGGATTATTTTTAAAGAAGCGGGAGATTAATATACAAAATTTATGGTAGCTGAAGTCTGAGAAATGTTTTCCTCGTTCATGTAGTAGCTGGAGGACCTAATAAGTTGTTAGAAAAAAAAACTTGTGAATCGGACGATATTTAAGGGGGCTATACTAGAGGGCCAAAAAGGGGAAAACTAGTATTGAATAGTATTGAGAAGGGCCCTAAGATTAAAACATGTTAAAAGTCTTAGTACTTAGCGCTTTAGATCTTCAATTAGTCGAAATTAAGCATAGGGTATGGATTGATTATTAGAATAATATTTTAAAGAAATGCACCAAAAAAGAAGAAATGCTTTAAAAAGGCTCTAGGGCCCTAATAAAAATATGAGGGTGGTGTTCCGGGGAGAGAAGTGAAAGACTCAACATTAAAGTTATGCATTCAGACGGAGACACAATTAGGGAGATGAAAAAAAGCATAGCGCACAAAAAGTTCAAGAGGCCCCGGAACAGGCCCCAAGAGGGGGTCTTAACTGGAATGTAGAAATGGAGGAATAACTAAATGGGCAAAAAGCCCCAAAAACGAAGAAGATCGTATTTAAAGGGGGCAAGTTATTAACAATTTATTGAACAAAAATTTCAAAGGTCCCCGTACCGGGCCCCAAGAGACCATGGTCTTATCTGGAATGTAGAAATAGGGGAATAACAAAATAGAGAAAAGACCCCAAAAAACAAGGAGATCAGATAAAAAGGGGGCACGTTATTAACATTTTAGGGTAAAAAACTTAAAGGATTCCCGAGTTTTAAATTATTAAAATCTGAGCCTCAGGCGCATCACGACCTGCCTTGGACTATCCGCACCCAAATTTTCAGACTTCTACGTGTGACAGATTTCGCTAGACATCGCACACACACACACACACACACAGAAAGAAAGAAAGAGACTAACAACTTTATTTTATTAGTATGGATTCGTTCGCACCAATGTTTTGTTTATCCTCTAATTTTTCTAAAAATTTTACCCGCACTTCATTCCAGGAAGAGACACTTAAAAGCAGGAGTTATTCATTGATAGTAAGGCTATATCCCAAATTGTGGCGAAACATACGACATTTATATATTTTAAATTGAATTTAAATGTGAGTTTTAAAAAACTCGCACCTGTCAAGTAGCCACAAAGCAGAACAGAAACTTGGTGAAAGTTTACTATATGTTTTCTTGTTTAGAAGTCATACTTTGAAATGGCTTTATAACGAAACTTCAATTTCAATCTCAGGAACTGGTCTACCAAAAAAAAAAAACATTAAACGAAAAACGGAACACAAAAAGCGATTGATGTTAATATAGAATTGAATATAGGTGATCTCTCCAGTCTGATTTTGATAACATTAAGCGATTAATAGCATTAACCGTGATCACAAGTTATCAACTGTATGTATTTGGTCGACTATGTAAAAAAAATGCATCTAATAATTTTTTGTTTCTTAACAAAAATAAAATAAAATTGATAAGAAAGAGAAAAAAATGCTTCGTTTTTATTTTTCCTGTGCAAACAAACATGTAAATATCTTTAATAATTTACGTTTATTTATATTATTTTTTTTACTTTACCTAGTTTCTGGATCACCCAGTATACTAGCGTAAAATATTATTCTGGAGACACACGGGGATGATTTTTTTAAATAACTTACTTTTCACTATACTAACTACTGTTGTACTAATAAGTAAAATGTAAATAAATAAATTGAATAATGATTGAATATATTTTTTACTACATCCTTATTCATTAAAAAAAAGTAACGTTATTTTTAACATTAAATTTTTTTGTTAAACGCAACAATGATATAATTTGCTAACCTATAGGTTATTACATTCCTTTTAAATACCTAAGATATCTGTCAAGAAATCTTTTAGATAAATTGTGGTAATAATGAATGAATTGTTAAAATGAAATGTTATAAAATATTGAATTGTTAGAAAATAAATTTCAAATTGACTTGAAAAATTTATTTATCTTTCCGTTCAACCTTCCTAAAAATACTTCCTTAGCTCGCAAAAATCAGAAGTTCTTTTGAAGAAGGAAAAAATGGACGAGAATTAAAACAAACCAAAAGACATTTTTAGCTTTACATTTGGAATACATTTAAAATAATTATTCTTGCGTTTAACCTACAATTTCTTTTGTTTAGTCACAGGAATAGAATCGGCATTAAAAAATTCAGAAACCTTTTCGTAACTATTTTCTTTTTGTTCATGTTATGCTCTTTTAAGGTATGTGTAAAAAGATTTTACGCAAACGTTTTCATTCAAATTTATACCTAAGTGCAGTGATATTTACTTACGGTATATATGAAATTTTTTTAGAAAACCGTTACACTGATTCGAAAATTTAAACGAAGAACATATTTTCTTAGAATAAAACAAAACACTTTAGAAATATTTCGTCTAAGTCAATTATTCAGCATTTTTTTTTTTTTTACAAATGATAAAAGGAGGAGGAAAATAAACGAAGGAAAATTAAAGTTTAAAAGCAACAAAATTTATCTAATTAGGAAATATTCCATTTAGATTTTAAAATACGAAATATTTAATATATATTTCTCTCAAGAACTAAACCAATGACGCAACGAGAAAAAATACTAATAAATTACATAAAACTGATTTAAAACCATAATGGTACGTATATAAAACTATTATGTTGTCTACTATATATACTATATATATTGTCGAATTAGAAGTTCATTTATAACCACTACACTAATGAAATAACAAAGATATGTATTTCTTACCATGTTTCATATCTTATTTCTTCGAATTTCCAATCTGTGGTTTTAACGCATAATTGTAAGCTAGATAGACTTTTATTTTACTGGACTTATAGGTGCAAAATTTTGTCGACAAACTTAAGTGAGAAAACTGAATTTATAACAAAAAACAAAGAGTGTTTAACAGTTACTCTCATAAAACGAAGTAATGTAACGCTTAATATTTTCTTTACATATTCTTTTTTAACGTGGATTATTTCACCGAATAACTGCGTTTAAAATGAATTTGTAAATATATATATATATATATATATATATATATATATATATATATATATTTGTGTAAAGAATAATAGTGCTTAGTTTAGACGTATTTGTTTCAAAATTTGTAAAGTAAATTCCTGTAACTTTGGGTTAATTGGACTCAGTCAGAAGTGCTACTTGGACACAAAACATAATAAAAAAGAAAACTGCCCAGTTAAACTAATGGCATTGAGCTCACAGGCTATTCACACTAACTGTAAATTATATTCTTATTTCAAAAAATTTGAAATAAGCCCTCGAAAAATGAAGAAATCGACAATATATTAAGAGGGGGGAACCATCCCCCGTTTCTCCTTCTTATAATTAACCAATGAACCCATAAAACTAATCAGAGAAGCGCCTTACCACAATGAACCTATATACAAAATTTGAAAAAATCGGATAATTCTGCATGAAAAATCCATTTATCTAAATTAAGGGGGGGGGGTTAGCCCCCCGTCCCCCCTTTATACTTAACCAAAGAACCCCCAAAACTAATCAGAGAAGCGCCTTATCACAATGAACATATATATAAAATTTGAAGAAAATCGGATAATTCTGCTTAAAAAACCCATTTATCTATATCAAGGGGGGTTAGTCCCCCCCGTTCCCCCTTTATACTTTACCAGTGAACCCCCAAAACTAATCAGGGAAGTGCCTTACCACAATGAGCCTATATACAAAATTTGGAGTAAATTGGATAATTCTGCATGAAAAACACATTTATCAAAATTTAGGGGGGGGGGGTAGCCCCCGTTTCCCTCCTTTACACTTCACCAATGAACCCCCAAAACTAATCAGGGAAGCCCCTTACCACAATGAGCCCATATAGAAAGTTTGAAGAAAATCGGATAACTCTGCATGAAAAAAAATCATTTATCTAAAATAAGGGGGGAGGATTAACCCCCCCCCGTTACCCCCTTTATAGTTAACCTATGAACCCCCAAAACTAATCAGGAAAGAACCATATCACAATGAACCTATATACAAAATTTGAAGAAAATCGGATAACTCTGCATGAAAAAAATAATTTATCTAAAATAAGGGGGGAGGATTAACCCCCTTTATACTTAACCTATGAACCCCCAAAACTAATCAGGAAAGAACCTTATCACAATGAACCTATATACAAAATTTGAAGAAAATTGGATAATTCTGCATGAAAAAACCATTTATCCAAATTAAGGGGGGGTTAGCTCCCCGTTCCCCCCCCCCTTTATACTTAACCTATGAACCCCCAAAACTAATCAGGAAAGAGCCTTATCACAATGAACCTATATACAAAATTTGAAGAAAATTGGACAATTCTGCATGAAAAAACCATTTATCTTAATTAAGGGGGGTTAGCCCCCCCCGTTCCCCCCATTATAGTTAAACAATCAATCCCAAAAACTAATCAGGGAAGCGCCTTATCACAAGGAACCTATAAACAAAATTGGAAGCAAAACGGTTATTTCTGTCAAGAGTTATCGCGTTACGTACGTACATACGTACATACATACATACAGAACGGGCGGGCACATAAGCTCTCAGGCTTTGATAGCCTGTGAGCTAAAAAGTGTTTTAAATCATTCCTGGGTCAACTGGGTTAAGGGTATACACGTGATTCACCTATACTCTTAACAGATAGCAGCAAAAGGTAGTACCTGAGGTGCTCCAGTAGACCCAGGACCGATTAAACACATTTGTTTTTGGTCAAAGTAACCCAAAGTCATGACAACTGATTGTTACTTTGAAAATTTTAGAATATATAGTAGAGTAATCAATTATTTTTAGTAAGACAATTTCTAAAATAATAGTGTCCTATTTGATTCTAAGTATGTGGACGTTTTAATGATTGTTTTTAATTATTTAACTTTTAAAAATTTATTTTATAAAATTATAACACAGTACTAGTGTTTACGCCGGCTTTACCATAAAAGACAACGATATACCAAACAACGATTATAATCAAATAATAATAATTATTTAAATTTTATCAAATTTATCAAAAAGCTGATAATGAATTATCAGTACAAAGTAAGATAGATAGATATTACATAATTCATTAATGTTTTGATAATTTTTATAAAATTTTAATATTAATTATTATTTCACTATAATCATTATTTGATTAATAGCGTTTTGAGTTGAAACTTCCCCCATATGTAACTTTGTGTTATTAAAAGAAACTGAGTTGTAATTTACGAATATGTAATAATATTTTCCACCCTATTCTTAAATCAAAAGTTATGAGGTAAGGAAACCGGGACAATCATTTATGGACACCCTGTATATATAACACCTTTAAAATAATTTTAAAAAAACCTAACAAGTTCGTATAACTGCTGGCGAGATCTGGGTAATTAAGAATAATTGGTTACAAATTCCATAAGTGATCAAACAAGACATCTGGAATGGGGCCGGGTTAGCCGTTACTTTCTACTTGGCGGTTAACTTGAAGAATGTAATTAAATAACATAAGCGTGATCGAAATTCTAATTGGGAAAAAATGAGTAAATATTAACCTAAAACCTATAAGTCATAGTAAGTACTTAGCGGTGTGTATTTTCGTACAGATTCCAGTGTATGTATTTTTAATTGGGTAATTAAAGAATTAATTTACCTACACCAACCCAATAGATTAACCTCAGTAAATAAATAGTCATATTATGCATGAAAGAAAACTGAAAAGAAAAATTTCCAATAAAAATATTTATTTACATATATACAAATACATTAAAAGAAAAGAAATTAAACATTAACGTTTTTTAAACTACAGCGTAGCAGACTAAATATCATTTGACATTGAACATAAACAAATTCTCCCAACCGGAGATTAATTGTAGGTAACTGAACTAGAACAAAGATTAAAGGTAAAGAGACCAGCGTCTTCCCTCGAGATTGTCAGGGATCCAAGCGGTTTGTGCGAGTGTTGTGGAAGAGCGAGTCCCCCACATTTTCTCTTCTTTCATTTTTCTTTTTGTTTTTAATCTGCCAATTTAACAAAATTAAATAGAAACCATGAACCGACCAACAAAGAAAACTATAGCAAACAGCACAGCAGCGATGTCAACAAGGCTGTTGTCAGGTGGATCACAGCAATGTGGTGATCAGGCGAATATCGCCCCGCATCCAGGTGCTAACTCGTCAAGCTAGGCATTCATTCCCGCTAAGTAGGGGCCTAGTCATCGGTATAAAAAAAATTGCAGGTAACTGCAGTTTTATCATTTTGTAATATTTCACTAACAACAACATTAGTTGTATTACAATTGTAATATAATTATCTTTCATAATTTATGGAAATAATTACTTAATTACAGAATAATTCATAATTAACAATAATTTCTTAATACAAGAAAATTCCATATTTGGAAATTAACTAATTGGATAAATATCTAAGCATTTAAAACTTAATAATTATAAGATTACTTACATAATAATCACAAGCCTCACACTTGGCGCAAACTCCCAAACCAACAACATATATATATACATTCATAATATCAGGAAGTTGAAGGTTTTTGGTTTTCCCTCATAGGATAGGAGTTGGCTGGCATCTAGGAAACTTGGCAACAATTGAACACAATTATCAATATTAATTGAACATGGAATCGAACTTATGACGCATTACAAAATCTTAAACGGATATTGCTATAGTAAGTCACAGAAATAGAGACTCATTTTCTCAGGGGTAAAGAGATTCACTATCAAACAAATCATAAAAAATATCATTAGTTGACTCATAACGGAACATCTCAAGAATGATGTCTTAAGACCATTCTCTACCACGTGAATGCTTACGAGAAAGTCATCGAAGTAACTCTCCAAGTGAAAGCCAGACTAGGTGTGTGTGTACAATGGGTCCTTAAACGCGACACTAATTGCCGAAACGTCAGTTGAGGCTTACTGTGGAGAAGCGAAAAGTTTTTGATTTCTGTCTGTCTGTCTGTTCCGCGATAACTGCCGTAAAAATCGTCCTATTAGGTTGATTTTTGGTGGGTATGTTGGTGAAGTACCTGGAATTAGCTGAATAGTTTCAGTTACATTTGGTTCATTCGTTCGAAAAATAGAGAACATGTCTTTTTAGGTCATAATGCTTTCTATGGGAATGCAGACGATTTTCAAATTTCATTTTTAACTGAAATGAAAATTGCAGATTTGAATAATGGATTTAAACGTAAAATTATTAATGCTAAATTTTCGATACGAAGGTTTTAACTATATCCAATAGCTTTGAAAATTTCCTGATACATTCATTAGAATTTAGAAATTAATTGTTTCAATTATTGGAAAAGTTTTTGCATTTGTTCACGAAATATAAAACATTTTATTTCCCTATTTTTTACAAATTTTAAAATGCGTTTTATTTTACTTTTCTCTTTAATTTATTAGTTGCTTAGCAACCCTATTTCAAAGAATATCAAAATAATAAAATTCAAGTAACTCGCACTATTTTGCTGCCATATTTTATTATCAAAATAAATTATTTTTGTATTCTATTCACATAAATGAAGAATTTATTTTAATACAAGTTTTTTTTTTAAATCTAAAAAGTTACATGAATAAGAACTTCATAAGAATTTCGGAATATCATTGCATAAACAGTGTTTAATTTAACGTTCAAATTTCTGAAACCTCCGAAGTATTTTATATGCCTATAAATATGTACGTAATATAAAAAAAAATTAAATTGCGGATTGTAAGTGCTAAATAATATGAAAAGTGAGATTAAAAAACAATGCCTTTTAGAGCTAACGTCGAGGCTCCTGATCTGCATATTTACTAGTATTTGTATTAATTTCTCCATGCAGTCAAAATATCTCAACATAGATTTTTCATAGAATTTCGTATTTGGTACATTATTTCGATGGTTTCCACCTTTTAGGTAGATTTCGTAAGAAATACTACCTATTACATTCTCACCTAAGTTGGAAATTTTGAAAAATTTTTGCAGATCTACGCCGATCATTACTCCCAGAACCCAAAACCACCCCCAGTTCAAAACTTTATATATCTATCTATCTATCTATCTATGTCACTTTTTTCTGACCACGATAACTGGAAAAATTCTGCATAAATCTCTTCCAAACTGATACATAAAATCAAGGGTCATAAAATCTCGTCAAGTTCGTTAATGGGCAAAATCGAACAAAGGGGGGGAAATGGGGGGGGGGCTTTTTGTGAAAACAGAAAAACCCACATAATTTCTTTATTTTTATACGTATCGAATCCGTTTAAAGTTATTATTACTTCTAGAAAAAGGGCCGAAAATTTATGTATGACAGATTTTTGATATAATTAAAAATGTCCCCAAGGGGGGGAAAGGGGGGTTTTAGAAGAAAAAAAATCATAGCTTCGTCAATTCACAAGATATCAAATCCGCGTAAATTTATTATTAATCCTCTTAGTATTATCTAAAACTTTTACATTGACAAGTTTTTTATAGGACCAACCGTTATAGCAAAAAAAAAATTAAAACAAAAAAAATCCCTGCCGGCTCCGCCTGCAAACAAGTTATTTTTCGAAGTAGGCGGTTCCAACTCCCGCATCTTTTCGAAACTGATACATAAAATCAAGGGGCATAAAATCTCGGTCAAGTTTGTTAATGGGCAAAATCGAACCAAGGGGGGGGGTGGGGGGGGGGCTTTTTGTGAAAACAGAAAAAAAACATAATTTCTTAATTATGATACGTATCGAATCCGTTTAAAGTTATTATTACTTCTAGGAACAGGGGCAAAAACTTATGTATGACAGATTTTTGATATAATTAAAAATTGCCTTAAGGAGGGGAGGGAAGGGGGGTTTTAGAAGAAAAAAAATCAGAACTTCGTCAATTCCCAAGATTTCAAATCCGCTTAAATTTATTATAAATACTCTTAATATTATCTAAAACTTTTATATTGACAAGTTTTTTATAGGACCAACCGTTATAGCAAAAAAAAAAAAATTAAAACAAAAAAAATCCCTGCCGGCTCCGCCTGCAAACAAGTTATTTTTCGAAGTAGGCGGTTCCAACTCCCGCATCTTTTCGAAACTGATACATAAAATCAAGGGGCATAAAATCTCGGTCAAGTTCGTTAATGGGCAAAATCGAACCAGGGGGGGGGGGACTTTTTGTGAAAACAGAAAACTCCCCATAATTTCTTAATTATGATACATATCGAATCCGTTTGAAGTTATTATTACTTCTAGGAACAGGGGCAAAAACTTATGTATGACAGATTTTTGATATAATTAAAAATTGCCTTAAGGGGGGGGGGAGGGAAGGGGGGTTTTAGAAGAAAAAAAATCAGAACTTCGTCAATTCCCAAGATTTCAAATCCGCTTAAATTTATTATAAATCCTCTTAATACTATCTAATATTATCTACTTTTATATTGACAAGTTTTTATAGGACCAACCGTTATAGCAAAAAAAAAAAAAAAATTAAAAAAAAATCCTTGCTGGCTCCGCCTGCAAACAAGTTTGGTTTCGAAGTAGGCGGTTCCAACTGCAGCATCATCGCAAAAAGGTCATTTCTTCCGCAATTCCCGACAAACAGGCGCCCCACGGTCTGCGTCTTCGAAATCTACCTGTGCCTGTAGGCCGAGCCGTCAGGGATTTTTTTGTTTATGGTCGTTATCTAAATATTTCCATATTAAAATGTCTTGACTGAAGAATTCATCTTAAAATCCCGATGGAGTAATTCTGATAATCGGTAGTCGCTATCTGCAAGGAGATTTTGTTCGGAATAAATGACGTTTTTCCTATAATCTGAATATTAATTTTTATAGAGAAACTTAATTGATTTCAACTGCTTTTTTACTCTGAATTTCTTTATCAACGACTGTCAGCCTCTAATACGAATGGATCAAAGCTACTTTTCAACAACAAAACAGTGATATAAAATAGTAGTTGCTAATTATTTAGTAGACATGTCGCCGAATCTCAATTTCAATCCTATAAGATCTTGCAGCAACTTAGTTCGATCTAATATTCTCATAATTCTTTTCCTGTTCTTCAATTCATTGCACCAGTTTGTTAGTGTAACAGGATTTGTGAATAATAAAACATGTAAAATAAATGAAAAACCATGCTAAAACTATGTAAAACAATACATTTTCATGGGATAGTTCACTGTATCCCATCTTTTCTTATATACAAGGTAACCATAATTAAACTAACAGTACACAGCGTGTTCTGTAGCGCTATCTAATCGGGAGAATGGAGTCAAATTTCGTACAATAATTAAACAAGACAAGGGAAAGATTCCTAAAAAACAGGGCAACATATCACCCTACACTGTTAAAAATTTACAGCAAACTGTCCAGTCATTTGACCGTTTTTATAGAAAACGGTTACATAACAGTCATTTAACACTATTCTGACCTTTTTATTACCCATATTATGTTCAGAAAAGAGTTAAATTACAATTATGTAACCATTTTCTATAAAAACGGTCAAATGACTGGACAGTGTGCTGCAAATTTTTAACAGTGTATTAGTGACTTTTGAAACTATTTTTTTTTTTTGCGAAATCCTTCGTCTCCCGTTTTGTTTAGTCATCCTACAAAATTTGACTCTATTCTTCCAATTAGATCCCGCCACCTTGTATATACCGGGTGTCCCGAAAAGGAGGGACACTTTTTAAAATAAAATAATTTGTAAACGGTAAACGACGGAAAGGCCTCATTTGTTGTATCTTTATTAGAAAATCAATAAATTTTTATTCATATGATTTCAAGTTTAAAATTTTGCCGATAGATAATTCTGTAAGCTAAAAAAAACTAAATGACAATATTCGACTTATTTGAATCTTTGCTATTTCTTTCTGTGGGGACACTTAAAAGCCGAAGTTTACATACAAAACCAACAAAGTTTAGCGGAACTGGAACATTACATCTGTAAAGCATTAGGGTACATTCCTGATGAGACATATTCACGGGTTGCATGATTTTGATATGAGACTACGTCATGTGTTATTGCTGCAAATGGCTGATATTTCGAAAATATTGTCTTTTTTTTCAGCTTACAGTGAAAGCTTACAGCACAAAATTTCGAAAAATTTTTTAAACCATATGGTCAAAAATTTATGTCTTTTCTAATAAAGATGCAACAAACAGGGCATTTCTATCGTTAACCATTTTTAAATTATTTTATTTTTAAAAAGTTCCTCCTTTTTGGGACACCCAGTATATATATATATATACACGCACAGCGTGTTTGAAGTGTGCTATGCATATATGCCTACTGAATATTTTTTAAATTCAGCACGTTTGGATAATTTCAGAAAACAATTTCAAAATGTTTGAGAAAATTAAAAAGTTTAACACTTAATGTCTAATTTCTTTAGTTATACTTATTTCTAAGAACAAAAAATGAAATATTTGTCTAAAAATCAGTGAATTTAAATCGCTCAAATGTTCACCTTTGCGCTCTTTTGCGTAGAATTTATATATTTTTTTTTATATTTGATATTTAAGTAAATTAAATTGCGAATTCTCTTTTGCATAAAATTTTCTTTAGTGAAAATTTGGCCAACCGTAGAAAGGAACAAATTACACGAAGCGTATGACAGAGTTTGTAGCAGCAGAACTGAATTACTGAATAGAATTAATTGACTATAATGATTGAATTTAAACTATGAACTTATAGAGGAATATTGTTTTTTTTTACGAAACGTAAAGAGTAAAGATGTGCTTTAAAAAAAAAAAAAGAAAAATCGTTTGCGAACTATTCATCTGAAATAAATCCTTCACCTCCAGTTTTTTTATTCACTTTAAAATCATGACGTACCGTGCATCATGAAGGAAAAGTGGTTATGAAATAAGTTTCACGAAGAAATTTCTGTAATAAAAACATGCATATGATAGTAATATCAGCTTAATAAGAAAACAGCATAATTCTTTATTGTTCATATTACTAAAATTCTTCCAAAAACATATCTTGAATGCTAAACATGGTTGCAGTACATGCAAATTTAGCAGATGATTTTCTCTTCGAGGTAGAAAGAGACTAATATTTTTCGATAATAATATTAATTACTTTTTAACAAATTGATTTATAAAAATAAAATTTTAAAGTAAATATTTTTATATATGTTTATATATAAAGTAAAATTTCAATGGGAAACATTTTGAAATTTTTAGAAACTTGAATTTTATAAAGAATATTATATTGAAATTATAAAGAATAGAGAGAAAGAAAATCAAAATTTTAAAAGAAATATTAAAATAATACTTAAAAAATAAACGGTATAAAAAATATTAAAAAATTAGGAAACTTAGTAGTCCAGAGCAACTTCAAAGACCGTTTTCCAGATGTTATGATAGGACTGGAAAGTTGCCTTACTTTTTCTGTTTTATTTACGAAAGGTTGACGAAGTTTTTTTCTAAAATAAAACAAATCAAAAATTGCAAACTAGCACCGTGGCAAGAAAAATATGTTTTCTACACTTCTTTTAATTAAACACAATATTGTTTTTTTTCAACTGATATCAAGAATTCCCCTTGTAATTCGTCGAAAATAAAAATTCGTCGAGTCTCTTTAACATAAATTAAATGTTTCTATTAGGCTTCCTATTTTAGAATTATTATTTTAAATATATATACATTTAAAATTTTATGTAATGTAACAAAAAATAATTAATCAAACTGTGCAATCTTCTGACTCTTGTTGAAATATATTTAAGATTTCATTCATGTCTATAAACTCTTATCTAAACTAAATTTAAAATGTGGATGAAGCTGACTATTTATTATTCAGGGAAAATGTCTCGGAAAATAACATATTTAGTAATACATTACCATTAAATAGTTAAACATAAATTTAAGAATTTTAATTGCTTAATGAATTATAATTCTCAAAATAATGTTATTAAAAAAACCCTTAAATGACTATTTCGGAAAAAAAAATATTGCATCTGTCATTATTGCATGTGTTATTAATATTGTTCTAAATATAACGATATTAGAAAACATTGATTGTACAGAATTTAGTTTATTGTATTAAAGGGTATATTAATGAATTTTCACTTACTTTTCTTTTATTAACACAACACTCGAGGTTTCATTTACAGAAGAAACTTGTATAAACTTTACTTCTTTTTAACATTGGATATTGGAAATTCTTTATTAATTTCTCTAATAAACTTATGACGACGTAAGCAGCTAAAAATGTACCGTCGTATACACTATGATGAAAATAACATAACATGGGAAAATATTCCATAATACATGTGTAGCGTGAGAAAGTTTTTTTCAAAAGGCGCCCTATAAGTGTTCGTTCACACTACCGGAAATGCACGTGACGCAGCTGTATACGTATATTTTTCTGTCTATTTACAGAAATACAGAAATTGAAAACTCCGGCATAAATGGGTTAATGTATTTTGTTGCACAACTTTCAAATAAATGGCATCAATGATACATTTCATTTAATGTGTCACCCAAACGTGTTGCTTGCAATATGTCTACGAATAGTTTTTCACAAACCATCTGGAATAAGGTTTATTCCTGTCCAAAAAATTGGCTTTGTTCTTTCGTTACCACTTTTATTTCAAATCAAACGCCTTGCAAAAAGAGAACCATTTTTTATTTTTAAATCATTACGCTAAAATATTAGAATCAAGAAACGCATCAATCTTTCGAATAATAAGAAAATAAAAAGAAAAGTGCCCAGTTAAACTGATGGCATTGAGCTCACAGGCTATTCACATTAATTGTATATTATACTCTTATTTCAAAGAATAATGCCCCTCAAAAAATAAAGAAGGGGGATTTGCCCACCGTCCCCTTCTCTTTATACTTAAACCCCGAAAACTAATCAGGAAAGCGCCTTATCACAATGAACCTATATACAAAAATTGAAGTAAAACGAATAATTCTGCATGAAAACCCCATTTATCTAAATTAAAGGGGGATTAGCCCCCCCTTTCTACCTTTATACTTAACCAATGAACCCCCAAAACTAATCTGGGAAGCGCCTTATCACAATGAACCTATATACAAAATTTGAAGAAAATCGGATAATTCTGCATGATAAACCCATTTATCTAAATTAAGGGAGGATTACCCCCCTCCCGTTCCCCCCTTTAAACTTAACCAAAGAACCACCAAACCTAATCAGGAAAGCGCCTTATCACAATGAACCTATAAACAAAATTTGAAGCAAATCGGATATTTCTATCAATAATTATCGCGTAATGTACATACATACAGAACCGGCGAGCACATTAGCACTCAGGCTTTGATAGCCGTGAGCTAAAAACTAATAGTAAGAAAAGACAAAGCTAATAATAAAGCTTGATAAATCATTCGACGTGAGAATGATGTGTGAAATATTTCGTGAAAAGTTTTACACTATCAGAGTCCCCCCCCCCCCCCCCCAATATTATAGAACGATATAAATGCAGTATTAACCACTCGCGTAGATTTTTTTAAAAATCAGATTAATTTTTTTTAGTGATTAGGTAATAATATAAAGATCTCTGTTCTAATTTTATATTACTGTGGTCTAATACATTGTGTCAGACATTATGTTAGTTGTAGACTTGTGATTTTGTTCTTCTTTTCTATGCTTGTATTTTAGTATGTGTGGGAGAAAGTCGCAATGCCACCATTTGAACCACCCATGAACAAATGAACCAAAAAGAATAAATTTAAGATATGTAGTACATTTCTGATAAGAGAATACCTTCTATAGAAAACCATCTGGTGTATTTTCTTCTTCTCCTATTACGATTGGCATTAAAAAATCAGTTTTATTATTTTAACGCATAATGATAAATGGTTGATTGATTGTATGATGGCCGATTATCTACACAAGGGATATAGGCCCTAGTGCGAGTGCCCTCCGTGGGGTCTTGCTAAGGGATCCTAACCCGTATTTACTGCAAGGTTTGAAGAAAACCACGAAAAACTCCGAACAGTTAGGTCGGCGAACGCGACAGGGGTTTGAACCCAGTACCTCCGTCTACCAGCTTTGAGAACAGAACCTCTCCCGCTCGTATTCACGAATAACGTCGACCGAGAGTTGCAGTAACCCCAGGTTGAGGTTTTCAACCGCGAGTTGAAAACTCGTATTCACCGTCCACTTCGAACGAAAAGTTACCCAACTCAGAGTTACTCGACCCCAGTTGAATAAAGCGTGCTAATTGGTTAAAAAAATCAGATGGCGTTTTCGGTTTCGCGTTGAAGCATTGCTTGTTTATATTATGGAAGAAAAGTGCCGGAAAAAAGGAAATTAAATGTAGTACTTATTTTATTTTTTACAAAATATATGCCCAAAATAAAAAATTGTAATTACTAAATATGGAGATCAACTTATTTTAATTTCTTACAAAGTTTAATATTCTTTTTTAACAATTTATTCAAATTTTATGTATTATTATTATTACTTTTAAACATATATGTGAGTTAAGAAAGGGATATGAAATGTGTTAATTGCTAAAGTAAATTTTATAAGTTTATTTTTCAAATAAAATTTAGCTTAGCAGCTAAACGAAAACTTGATTTGATCAAAACGAAAATTTCATTTCAACAGCAGTTATGTTGATTTCTATTATTAATAGCTAAAATCAGTAATTAATTAAACAATTTCTAATTATTAAAATATTAAAATGGAGAAAAAGAAAAAAATCCATAAAGTAGCCTCTAGTACTATTTTTATTTTGTCGAATCAATTTATGTATTAAATGATATCCAAATGTATTGATTTGATTGTTTTTATTTTCAGTAATCTAATTAAAATGATTAATTCTAATTGAATTAGATAGTAATTAATATGCACATTGACAAAAACAACAACAAAAGAGTGGAAATAATATCAACAGAGCTGCTTAAAAGGGGGTGTCTGTGGTTCTAGCAGTGCCCTGGCACCAGGCACCCAAGTTTTTCAAGAGCTCCAACGGCGCATTCAATTATCGCTTCCGATCGGTTAAAAAAACATTTTACTTTAACTAGTCGCTAAATAATAAACTCCAAACTTGGTTTTAGTTTAAACTGTCTACCATGGATATATTGCTATTTTATTAGTTGTTTTAATGAACACTAATATTTTAAACCTTTTAAGGCATTGAGCTCCATATATAACAGGAGTTCAGAATCAGCTGTGAGGAGCATGCAAGGCAAATGAAGCATGCAACGCAAAAGTAAAAAATAGTCCACGCTGTCAATGTCACATATTAGTATTCTCCCATTATTACTATTATCCCAATTTGGTCTTTTATAACTAAGCCATGCTTATCTAATTCATAAATAATTCACTAATCATGTAAGGGAATGCGATAGACAGCATGTTTTCCATGGAGGCGACCTAAAATTATCATCACTGTATCCTTCCGCGCTGACCGCTGAAAATCATGTTATGCATTAGGAAGACCGATCTCCTGTTATATTTGGAGCTCAGTGTTTTAAGGCTACTAAATACATTTTCATTCAACACAGAATCGAGTAAAGTCTTTTCTAAATAAATGAATTCTGTATACTACCTGGACATAAAACTGTGAAATACTACAATTTTTTTTCAGTTTTTAGAAGCCTCCCCCCAACCCCCAGCCCTTTTGTATAACAATTTTTCCACTATCAGGTTTACAATTTCAAAAGTATTCACTTGACTGCCTTTGAACATTTTTTAATAAATTAGCCTAATTAATTACAAAATATTTTTACATGCATACAGACACCTATTTTTAGATCCAGTGCATCATTGAAAAAGATGTATTTATATAGAAAATTATATTTCATTTTCTAGTTTTTAAATTTTTTTTTTCACTCATTTAGATGTCACTTTATAGATTCAATTACAATTTTATTTATGAGAGAGAGAGAGAGAGAAAAAAAAAAGAGATTTTTAAGTATTTTTTATGAATGAATGGCGATAGATTTCTAGACTAGATAGGGAGAATAATGATAGTTGGTAATCTGATAAACCAATCTGAATTTATTAACGATAATTTCAGATAATTTTACAGTACCGAATTTTAAGGAATATAACTTTTTTGAATATGACTTAGTGGGGAAGAATAAGTGCCCCACCCTACCCATGCATCTCTCCGTCTATCTATCTTTCTTTCTTTGTTAGTGTCATAAGTTAATTAAAGTAAATTAAAACGTGACTTAAGATTCTGTGTAAGATATAGAAATAAAAAGAAAGTTTAAAGTATTAAAAATAGAATGTATGTAATCTCATATATATATATATATATATATATATATATATATATATATATATATATATATTATCTGCAAACTTTTTAGCTGGTTTGTTCATATTTATACATACAACTCATATATTATATATTTAATTATTTGCTTACATAAATATTCAAGATCATGAAGAGTAGAGTTTATTTGCCTTAAAAAAATTGTCAACATTACCTAAAGGGCTGATAAAACATTACTAAAATAACATATTTTGTATTTAAGGTTATTTAAATTTTTCAAATTTTCATAAAAAAAATTAGGAATAACGAATGTATTTTAACAGTAGTGAAATGACTCCTGTTTACATAAATGAAATTTCAGATATCAAACTAATTAGTATTTTTGATTTACCAGCTAAAGTAAAAACTCCAATTTTTTTTTCTTTTTTTTTTTGGGGGGGGGGGGGCATTTTTTTGAAAAGTAAAAGAAGTTATTTTTGTGAAATGTATTATATTTTTGCGAAAATACGTTTTGTAACAAAAGAGGAAATTCAGTTATTCAAATTCAACCAAGCATTTATTAAAAATAACTTCTTTAAGTCTTTCTGCAAAAGTTTTACTTTTTGGTGATTTTGTTTTGTTAGTAGATTACACATTTTAAAAGCTAACACAATAAAAATAATTAATGAAGAGTATGTTTTTGTGGAATAGAATTTTGTGTAGACTGTTTTATTAAAAGGAGTTTTGTGAAGGCCCTGTTTTATTAAAAGCAATTTCATGAAGGGCCCTGTTTTATTACATGGATTTTTTGAAGGGGCCCTAGATAGGCCCCAAATTTTGTCTGGATTGAACCCTAGTATGTGTATATGTGAAAACATGATGGGAAAAGGGGGAAGTTTGATTCTGAAAGTTTATTATGTACAGCTGTTATAACTTTTTATATATCTGGATTTTTTGTCTGGTGTTATTTTAAAAATGAACAATTTTTTATCAATGTATTTCAGCCCTTTACTTCTATTGTAATATTTTTAATTATATATAATTTTGAAATTAAAACACAGTTGAAACTTAAATGTAACTAAATAAATATTTCAAATTTCTCAAAATTGGGAAATATAACGTAAAGCTCAAAAACAGAAATAACAATAGTATAGTGTTAATCAATGATAAAGTTGTTTAATTATTATAAAGATATTCGTGATTTAAAAAAAGAATAAACCTACTAAAAATCTTCAATAGATAAATACAACTCAGATGATATATTGTTTAATTTTAAATCACAATATCTAATTTATAGAGCTAATCTTATATAACAGATCATACATAAATAATTATAGTGTATCTTTCACACAAGACCCAAAATTTAACTTTTACCCATATTCTACTAGTACCAAAATCGAAAACCTACATTGAGTCGATGGATACTTGAACATAATCTAAGTATTTTTTACTTAAAGAAAAATGCAAATTAGTCTGATGTCTCAAATTTTAATTAGACCTTACGTAAGTACGACATTTATTTCGCTACTATTAAAATACATTCACAAATTCTTTTTAAGATCAAAATTGCAAAAACAAATAACCTTAAATGCAACAGTTTTTATTTTACTAGCAATTTATCTGCCATTAATGTAATGTTGACTATTTTTATGGCAAATACGATTCTTCGCGACCATGCGTATTTATGTAAACAAACAATTTAATATAAAATATAGAGGATTTATATATAAATATAAACAAACCAGATAAAAAAAATTGATGCTAATACATACATATGAGATCACATACCTTTGCATATTGTTCTTCTGTTTTATAATAGTATTAAACTTCTATTATATCTTATACACAGACACTTGATTCAGTACGTAAGCAGCCATTATTGTAAAATGTGACCAGACTTACTCTCTCGTCTTGTTTTTTGTTAACTACGCATGCTCGGTTGAAAAACTTTAACTTCAACCCTCTGTAAAGCCAGGTCCAGTAACTGAACCCAGCGTTAGATTTCGGCTTCAAACCGGTCCAGTCAGGTAGACGATGAATACCATTTTAGCTTTTGACACGGGTTTTCGGCTTAACTCGGGGTCGAAGTTATTCGTGAATACCAGCGTCAGCGACAGGTGGGGCTAATGATAAACGGAAAGCACAATTGGTTTCTCCATCCAGTCACAATATATTGTCAAGTGTTGCAAACATATTTTAAATGCAAGAAATATTTCCTCGATGTTTTCGAATAGAAATGAAATAGCTTGAATTGCTGTTGGTTTGTCCCAGAATGCACTATTTTCTTTTAAATTAAAATGCCAATGCTAATAAAAGGTAAATTTAAGTGTTGCATAAAAATGTTACTGGCCAGTGATAGTCATTATTTTATGAAAATTGTACCTATATAATTTTAAATTCATAATTTAAAGCACTTTTAAATCTAACCATTTAATGCAATTGTTTTTAGCAACAGTTAACATAATATGCAATTTTATTTTGAATATTCTATGAAACGAAACAATTCGTTTAGACGGATTTAAAACCTATTTAAGCGTTCGTTCACAAATATTTCAAATATTATTTGTTGTACTATAAATGCGTAGCTTTATTGTTTAATGAGAATAGAGTTCTCAAATGAGAATTCAAGAATTACACATCATTTTCAGGAAATATGTTTTATTAAGTAATCATTCAAACTAATTTTTAAAAAATATTTAACATTTTTAATATTCGTTCTTTTTTAGCAAAGTACTTATCTCTTACTCAGATAAATTCTAAAAGGTTCATTTCGAAATAGACGGACAAAAGTATTTTTTTATGATTATTTTACAATGATTTTAAACTAAAATCACTCTTAAGTATTTATTTTATTGCTATTTGAATCCAGTTTAAGATATCTAACAAAGCTATGCTTAAATTTGCTATAAAAATTACCTTCTTAAAGTTATTTTTCTTTGCCAGTTTCTATTTTTAGAGAAGTGTGTGAATGTTAAAATATGAATAATGGAATAACGTTCCACAAAATTAGTGTTAGAGATTCTGATATACTTTATTCTGTTTATATTTCCAACATGTTCCAATTTTGCACATTTTTTTCAGAGCATATCGTCTATTAAAAATAAATGAACAACACAAAATAGCACAAATACAAATATATAAAATGGCAAACAGCTGTTTCGGAGCCTCTAAAGCTTCATCATTAGTGCCAAAATTAAAAGATTAAAAACCTATTGAAAAATTTAAGCCATGTAAATATGTTTGCGTCTCACGTGTTTCTTGATTCTGCTATTATTTTTGAAAAACTCACCACCATTCAATCTTGAGCGCGTGTTTGAGACGCAAGCATATTTACATGGCTTAAACTTTTGAATCGGTTTTTAATCTTTTAATTTTGGCACTGATGATGTAGATTTAGGGGCTCCGAAACAGCTGTTTGCCATTTTATATATTTTTATTTGTGCTATTTTACGTTGTCGATTTATTTTTAATATAACGGCACAAATCCAACTATTTTACATATCGTTTATGTTAGATCAAAATAGCATAGCAACTATTTTTACGTTAATTAAGTAATTTTTTCTATTATTGCTAAAAATATTCAGTTAAGAACATCCTCCTTCTTCGATGTCTGTTTACTTCACGAATTCTTGAAACGCTTCTTGGTTTGCTAATATAAAAATACAAGTACAAATATTGCATCTAATTCTTGGTTTCATAGATATGTGAATTACCGTATTTTCTCGCGTAATAGTTGCCGTCGCATAATAGCAGACAAATTTGGCAAAATACTTTTCCCGGATAAAAGTGGCAGTATATTTTTCTTTGCGTAATTATGGTTATATTCCTATCTAAAAAAGGTTAAATACATACCAGTCTCCCTCGCCAGGCATGCAATAGAGGTTTTTTTCTTTTGCAAAAATAATTTTACCCGCCTCTTTTTTATGCATGTGTCTCATCTCCCAAATCATACAAGGTATTTTTATACAAATTGCATTTCCAAGTTAAAAACAAAAATACTAAAATTAAAAAGTCTAATAAAAATACCAACTTTTAGTAACTAAAATAGCCAAAAATGAGACTTAAAGGGTAACGCTACTTACGACTCCTGAAAAATCCCTGATTTTGATAATGTTTTTGTGAAAATTGGGAATGAAAATTGGTTTGAAGGTATTTATTATATCAATCTTTAACATCATGAACATACATATATTTTACTTTCTTCTATCATTACAAGAAAAATGTATTGGATTCGCGAAACATTCCGCTTTCCGGTTTTTAACGGATTTATACATTTTAGAAGGTACTGCACACGATTTAACTGTTTTTAGAAAATTTCTGTTCGTAAGTTTGTCTGTCTGTATAAGACACAAAATTAGTGGGCGCTCTATATTAAGAACTAATGCACTGAATTTAATTAAACTTCGGTTTTATTTATACCATGACAAAAATTACTGTTGATTAGGTTTTGGTGTAAAATGCCCAACAGGTGACTAAAATGTGTGGTGATAAATCCGATAGAGACTGCGTGGTAATAAAATAAACTACCTAAAGCTCTACTACAACTATACTGGCAAAAAGAATTCCTAAACAGCACATAACCTGCAAAGATTGGTACAATGGGGTTTTCATTATTAAAGGCATTCTCACCATCTGCCGGTCATGAGCATGTACTGTAGTGGGAATCGGATTTCTTCGGGTACTAGTTACAGCTGGATTTCTGTATTTAAAACTTGGTACAAAAATTGCGACTATTACACTGTATCTTTAAAACTAACGATTGTTGCAATTACAAACATTTTAACATTTTATATTCTTTATTAATTAAAACTAAAACAAATATATATTATATATATATATATATATATATATATATATATATATATATATATATATATATTCCTAATTACAGATAAGAGGAATGCAAAATTTTGCTTCTGATTTAAGGTCTGTAATTCCTTGAAAATGTTTTCTTTCAAGATTCCTTTTATTAATTTCATTTATACTTTCTCTACTAATTTTACACTTATTTCCAAACTTGTATTTATCTTCTTTGTTTCGTTTTTATCAATTTCGTATATTAACTATTAATAATAAAATATATAACTTAAATATAATATATAAAAAATAATATATAATAAATAATATATAATAAAGCTGCAACTTAAATATACGTATATAAATTAGCATGATTTCGTACCTACGTTTTTATTATTTTCTTAAAAGAACTAAAATGTTATTTCATAGTTTCGAAATAGTTTATCAGTCTTTTTAATTATTTTTATGAGGTTAGTTTCTAAGTCTATTAAAATAGCAGAAGTCCTTCTTTTACTCTTTATTTGTATCATTTTAACATCTGTACTACACATCGGTTTTATTTCTCTTTCAGTGATAACTCGTATTATTGACTTTTCACTCAGTTGGGTTGGATCTATTAATAAATACAGTTCTTTCGGATAAATTAGTTTACTCAGTTTTCGCTTTTTTTAAAAGTGATACTAGGAGAGAAATTATGGAAAATAAATAGAGATGGTGTTCATTTTCAAAATTTTATTCATTTTTAGGACAATAAACTGTAAAAGGAAAACAAATGCTATTTCTATTTCAAATCAACTTTTGGTTACTTTTTTAGAAGATTAGAAAAAGTTCGTTATATTATTTAAACAAGAATATTAAGTCCATTGTTCGCATTGCAAACAGGGTACATTTTTCGTTTAGAGGCATTCATGTGTGAATTTGGATATGAAATGAAAGATATATTTTTAGAAAATTAAAATATTGCAGTCGGGTTTTTGAAATTCACACACTTTCCTATAACAATCCATCTATGATAACGTTCATTTTTTTCAATATACAGGGTGAACACAAAGCATTTCCCTGGTTTCAAAACGATAGTACGAAATAACCGTTGATTATAGTAATGTAAAATTTTTATCATTCTATAACACTGATATTAAAGTTTCGAAAAGATGGCGTTAGTCAGTACTAGTCTGTAAACGTAAGGTGTAAATCAAAAGTTATGTTTTTTTTACGAAATGGTTTCGATGAGAGAAATTTACAATGCGATTATTATTGATATTACTCCGCTTGTTTTTCTTTTGATATAATATATCAAGGACAGTTTCCTTGCCTCACCAGTTCGTCATATTCACAGCCTAACAGGGACCGCTCAGACAAGAAGCCAAGTCTGTAGAGCATAGAGTCCCTCCTGGTACCTTTATTATGGTTTAAAAAGAACGAAAAATCATGCGTTAAGCTTAGATTATGAAACACTCTCCAACACAGCCAGAAAACTGTAACGAAACTTCACCGTTAAATAAGGTGAAAGTAAATGTAAGTAAGTTCACGTAATGTAAGTAAACAGTTTAGAAAACATCTAACATATTGAAAAATAGTGTTTTCGAAATTACCTTCCAGTGTCAAAAAAGTAGTCGATTTATTTTGTGCATCCCTGTATATGATCAATAGATGTGGATAGATAGCATGATAAAATTTAGTTCAGTTAAAATATTCATATTTAACAAATTACACCAACCAATTGAAATGCACTCTAAATCTTTTTTACAGCCCTGTATATTATCTGAAGACTTTTGTACAGACCACATATTAAAGATTTAGCAATTTTCGCCAATGGATGGAAGTGCACCCGAAATCTTTTGTACAGCCCTGTATATTATCTGAAGACTTTTGCACACGCCACCTATTAAGCTAAAAGGCAACTTAAAACTCACTTGCAGCAATTACCAAACGTAAACGATAATGTAAATTTTTTTGCGTAGCCTTGTATATGAATTTATTTATAATCCACAAACTTCTATTAGTCTACTAAATATAGTTCAGCAGGAAAATGCGTAACACAATTAAAAACTACCCTTAAGCAATTCACTCCCATAGTCTCTAATACTTACGTGATTTCCTTGTGTAACCCTGTATATGATCAACCGAGTTTACCACACGCACTATGAAAAAAAATAGTTAAACTTAAAAACGCAAACCAAAGTTGAAAACACACTTATTACACATAGACAGTAAATATCGCACATGTACTGTAACCAATATATTTTGTGTGTCCCTGTACATAAACGCAATGTCCACAGGAGTGCAATTTATAGTGCACGTCAGTAATGTATATAATTTTCATTATGTTTGAAATAGTGAAATATCACTAAATTACACTGCAAACGCTTTAACCCCATAGAACGATGTGTAACAGAATTCTTTGTTTGACCCTTTAAATGAATAATAAATGTATTCCACACCATATTCTACCAAAAGTATGCTTTAAGGCGCTACATAATTATATATTCATTATGTTTTAAATAAAGTTGCGTCATCAAAATGCACTTGAAACGATTATTCCCGATTGACTGTAATGTAACGGAATACTTTTGACTGTCCCTGTAAAAAAACTATAAGTGCTACACACTTCAGTTGAAACAGAGAACATGCTATAGATAACGACAATAACATAAAAATGTCAGGGCAATGCCACCATATTTACGGGAGTTAGAGCACGGCCAGACGGTAGACAAACCGAAGTCATAAACACTTTTCAACTAGGTTGGAAAGTGTTAAAAAAAAGTACAATTTCAACTGGATTTGAACTCGTCGGATGACCTTGGGGCAGAATAGCCCGAAATTCACAGAACAAATCCCTCGCTGCAAGAAAACAGATCTACCTCACGACACAGGACAGGTAGGTGCCAATGTTCTTGAAATTGACTTGAGGATAGTGTGCCGCACAGCACCTGGTTATCAGACAGCAGATGAATAAGAGGGTTTCGCGAGAAATATGCTCTCTCGCGACAAGGACCACTGCCAAGCGAGGAAATGGAAGTTGCTCTAGGTACTAAATAGCTACTCAGGTTGGTGATGTGTGCTAGGTGTTGGTGGATTTGCGAGTTTGTTCAGAAGTTTGGGTGTAGTAAAAATGTTTTGTGGCCATCCTTTAGGAGAAGTGGCTGGACGTTTAATATGCCAGCATGGGGTAAGTGTGCATTTGTTGTAGGCGTGGGTAGGAGATCCCACCTCGACACACTCATATCTATTAGATCCTGCACAACCAAATTTGTGGAGGTCTTATTTGAAGGGGACGTGGTCTCTTAGCAAGCTTGTGGTGTATTGTGTGAGGTGATACATGTTGAGTTAGACTATGGGGTTTACGTCAAACGTGTTCCTGCCGTTGTCAGGAATTCCTAGTACTCATGGCATTCGGAGATGATCCTGAACTTCAGGACCCTCGTGATGAACGACTGTGGCACTAAGAGGTAGTGATCAATGGTTGTATGCTTGGTGGCTTGTTTTGCGAGTTCATCCGCGTACTCGTCGCCAAAATAGCGTTTGTGAGCCGAGACGTGGCCGAGATGTGTTCTGTACAGGAGGCTTTTGTGTTTTAATTTAATATTTAGTACGAGGGGTTAGATGTTTTGAGTGCGTGTATGACCTACAGTCAAGACATGATATCGCTGCAAATGGAGACCCTTGCTCCAGATTGAGCCTCTAGTCATAATTCTAGGGTGGAGAAGATTGTGAATAGCTCTGCCTGGAAAACAGAATTGTTATCTCAGAGCCTGAAGGCCCACTGGTGAATCACCGCGTCTCTTTCCATGGCTCAGAAGGCTGCCACCACGCCGGTATCAGTGCGGGATCCATCAGTGAAGATGATGGAATAAATCTCAGGGATGAAGCCGTTAAGTTGTGTGTTGACTTGAAATTGCGATGTCCCTTCCACAGGGTGGATATGCCAACCGTGGATTTCGTGTTCACTGGTTATGTCCGGAATGAAGATGTTGGATATGTGGTCCTGGAGAAAATATACGATGGTTGATTTGCTGAATAAATATTTTAAAATTATTGCTATGGGTCGAATGCCTATGAGTGTTGTAGCTGCATCAGTGAAAATTGTATTGTACCCTTGTGAAAATTGTAGTAAGAAGATCCTTTGAATTGAAGTTAATTTTGTGATTGCCTGTTTTGTAAGTTTATCCACCAGATGCATGCCCTTTATGTTCAGTGCGTTCTATAATTATTAGATACCAGGTTTTTAAAAGGCTATTGCTTACACCGCTAAATTTGGATGTTAATTTAAGCGAGTTGTGATGATAGGAGATGAGCTTTAATTTTAAGTAATTTATGTGTGTATCCAGTTAATGTTGGAACAGATTGTTATGCCTAGATTTTTCAGTTGCTGTACGTGATGTGTGCTAACGCCGTGAATCCTCATTACTGGTGGTCTGTCGGGATCTGGACGGTGTGGCTTATTGAAGGCCAGTGCCTGGGACTTTTTCGGAGATAGTGTGAGGTGTAGTCTGTCCAGAAGCTGGCAGAAGATGCGTAGGGCTTCGGCAAACGCTTCCTCCAGATGACGGTGAGTGCGTCCCTAGAAAATGATACTAAAGTCATTAGCAAAGGCATGAAGTGTATATTCCAAAGGTTTTAGTTCTTTTAGAAGTACATTATTTGTTACCAAAAGCCAGAGGATTGGCCCGAGGCAACTCTTCTGCAGCCGGTGAGATGAGGTACTAGCTTCCCAATTAATGAGGACATTCCTTTGAGACACGTACGAGCTCATGACCCCAGCTATGTTCCCGGGACAGTAAACAGTTCGTGATACTAAAATATTGAAAGCTATAGTAACAGACGTAACCACGTATATCGTTACCGAACAAATGTTGGACAACATGTGGCAAGATTTAGAAAGTCGCTTTGAAATTCTTCGCTCTACAAAGGGGTGCAAGTTGAAATTTATTAAGATCTGATTACAAATTAGATTACTCTAATTAAAATTTACAAAAATAAATATATGTCTAAGTATGATAGTTTTTACGCTACAAACTTACTTTCTGTAACTAAGCAAAGATTTTAAGCTCAACCTATACTTCTGTATGTTATAAACATGCAAGTAGAGCTTATTACAAGCAATTTGGTTTGCATTGTTGTAGAGCTAAAGCTGGTTCGTTAAAGAGAAAACAACAGTTGCGAAATCATATGGAAAACAGTTAATAATGATATACCATTTTCTAGGAAATTATTGAAGTGATTGCAATACTTTTTCCTACTATGTAGCTGTAACTATATTTCGATTGTTTTGTTTTTTCTGAAAAATAAATTCCTTTTAATATAAAAGAAATATAATATACCTTTTTATGGTATTTTTATTTCGCAGTGTCACACTTTTAACAGCTGTAGATGTAACATTAAAATAAATATGTTTATCACGCTCCAAAAACTTTCAAAGTCTAAATGCTTATTTGTTAAGCAATAGAGTTGTTTATTTATTTGAATGGCGAAAACAATCTGAAAAAAAAGAGACCCTATTATGAAGCATTGTCATATTGATTGTTGTGTTGTAGTTTAGGATTATGAGAGTTTCGAAATTTGGCAGGAATGTATTTCCATGAGAGGCAAAAATTACCCTAAATATTTTTAACTATAGATTCATATATTTTAAAATTATAAGGAATTATATAAGTATGAGATAACTAATAATGCCTAGATTTTTATTTGGTTTTTCTGTTGCTCTTTTCTGTTGGAAATCTGGACAAAATCTTGTCTCCCTTTCTCTGTCAAGTGGTTTGTTCGGGAGTAAAATCGTTCCGAACCGGTTTTTCTTTTTGCATTTCGGTCGTAAAGGCACTCTCTTTTAACTGTAACTGTATGCATATTTTATTCTAGTTTGAGGTACGGAGTAAGTATATATCTAGGGTGAAACAACTCCATGGAAGGTGTGGTGATGTGATGGAAGGACAGTTAACCCCCTTTCTGAATGTTTATTTGCTATAATGTGATACCAAAGTTCCCAGCAATGGCTGGAGGTCTATGTATATATCTTTATTTAAGTTTAACATTCAAGTTGAATGAATAAATATAATTCTGATTTCTACATAAACTGTTTCTTCAATGTGCTATATACTTAGTCACACCACAGACCTTAACCACTGTGCTTTATAACTCTGCTCAATCTTTATCATGGTTATGGGCCATGTTATGCTAAAGGTCAAATAGATGCAGTGTGGTGTGTTTTAGATGAAATATATATAGCTTAAAAAGTATAATGGCACAAGTTCCAGAGTTAACTTATTCTTTCCCGAAATTGTCGGATTATAACTACTCTTCTTGGAAGCTCGACGTCAAATGTGTACTGATAGATCGGAATTGCTGGGAGTTTATTACGAATCCCGATATTGCATGTAAAGAGGATGCATCTGATAGAGAGAAAAGTGATTTTGGATGGCGTAAACGCAGAGCTTATACCACGATTTATCAATCCATCGAAAGGAAATTCCAGATATTAATCGCTCAGACCGAAAGCGGAAAAGTTGCCTGGGATATCCTAAAGTTAAACTTCGAACCAACGTCACGGGCACGTTTAGCTGGATTAGTGGATGATTTTTTTGAAATGAAGTTAAACTCGCAAGAGGAAACCATCGGTTTATTTTGCAAGAGAATTGAAGAAAAAAGGTTTCAAATCAAAGATGCAGGTTTTGATATGCCAGAATTGTTAGTATGCTTCCAGTTAATCCGTCGTTTACCCGAAGAATATGATAATCTCGTTCAAATGTTATACAGGTTAGATGATACAGACTTTAAATTGGAAAATGTTTCTAAACAGTTAATTAGTGAATATGGAAGAATTTGTTTAAAGCGTAAGGACGAAAGTAAAGAGGTTATCAGTGTAGGTGATGCTTATACAACCAAGTTTAAGAATCCTACCGATAGACCAACCATTCCAAAGAAGAATTTCGTAACCAGTAAAAAGCCATGGTTTTCAAGTAGTGGAAGCGACCTGGAACCCTCTCGATGCTCTAGTACTTCACCAGCTACTCGTATGGGGCCGAGTTTAATATGCAGTTACTGCAAACGACCTGGTCACACAGATACAAGGTGTTTCAAAAAGAGAAACTATAGAGGGAAGAAGCAAGTTTTCTACAGTGAAACTACAAGGCAATCGGAATCCGCCCTAATGTCTTCAAATGAGAAAATTGTTGAATTTCTTCTGGACTCAGCAGCTACTTCTCACTTTACGAATGACAGGAGTTTATTTGTAACCTACAAGGACCTCCCCCCCAACAAGTGCTGATTGGAGACAAGGACTGTTCGTCGGAAGTATTGGGTATAGGTGATATTGACTTCACCATACAAGATGTAAAAGGTAATGTAGAAATAACTTTAAAAAATGTTTTATATGCTCCAAATATGAGAAGAAATTTAATTGGTGGATCCAACATCGATATTGCAGGAAACCACATTCAATGGGGAAAAAATAAAATGATTGTGTATGATAAATTTAATCGATATTGTTTTAATGTACCTAGAGTAGATAAATTGTATAAAGGTTATGCTTCAAAATGTGAAAATTTTGCCTTTTCGACTAGTTTAAATGCAGAAATTATACATCGTAGATTTTGTCATACAAATTTGCCTTTACTTGAAAAAATGAGTAAAAATAATTGTGTTAAAGGTATTGAAAATATTAACTGTAAAAACAAAAATAAGATGTGTGAATCTTGTGTAATTGCAAAATCTAATAGACATTCGTTTAAAAGGAATTATCAGTATAAACGCATTTCTAGTCAAATTCTTGATAGAGTGTATATGGATTTGTGGGGTCCTAGCCCAGTTAACTCGTTAGGAGGGGGGAAATACTTTTTGTCAATAATTGACGATTATTCTAGAAGGACTGAAGTGTATATACTTAAGGATAAAACGGAAGTTTTTGAATACTTTAAAAGGTTTTTAGCGAAAGCTGAGAGACAAAAAATTAAAGAGTGTACGAACTGATAATGGGTTAGAATTTATTCATAAATTATTTGAGAAATTGTTAACTGATTTGGGTATACAAATAGAAAGATCCTCCATTTATACGCCAGAACAGGTGGGTGTTGCTGAAAATTTCAATAAAGTAGCAATGAATGCAGTTCGAGCAATGTTACATGATAGCGGATTAAAACCATCATTCTGGGGGGAAGCTCTTTTAGCGTTTGTTCATACAAAAAATAGAACCGAACACAGTTTAACCCAAGGTCTTACACCCCAAGAATTATGGACAGGATTCAAACCTTCGGTAAAACATTTAAGAATTTTTGGTTCTTTAGCATTTGTTAATGTTCCTAAAGTTAAACGAAATAAACTACAACCTAAAGCTTTACCCGGTATTTTAGTTGGTTATGCCATGAAAACAAAAGGATATAGGATGTATATGCCAAAAGAAAGGCGAATTGTAGAAACTATTCATGTGCGTATAGATGAATCCAAAAAGGGGGTAGAAACATTATTTGGAGTAAATAAGTATAAGGATATTGTATTGAATTTTAATGAATCTCAAGTTGAATCAAATGGCTTAAGTAACGCAACTCTAGATCTTAATCATAAACTACCAGGAGTAAGTTTAAATGAAGACGAAGAGAAAAGGGGAAGTAAAATAACTTTAACTTCTATAAATATTTCAGAATGGAAAAGAATCGAAAAACCTAGAACTAAAAGTAACAGGATTGACGTGTATTATTATACCCCGATAACAAATAAGAGACTGAGATCATTAAATGATGTTAAAAAATATTGTCAAGAAAATAAAATCGCTTATGAACCGGATAAATTTGACTTTAAACCTAAAACTACTCATCCCAATCTAGAAACTTTAAATGAACCTTCAACTAGCGATTCGGATGATTCATCTTTAAGTGAAATATTCCAACATGAAACTTACAATACTGAAATCCCTAAATCGTTTGAGGATGCACAAGTTAACCCAGAAAGAGGGAAATGGAACGCCGCGATGAGGGAAGAACTTGAAATCATGAGTAAAAGAAAGGTCTGGCGGTTGATTGATCCACCCAAAAACGCCACAATAGTAGGAAGCAGATGGGTTTATAATATTAAAAACACAGAAAAAAATGGGAAAAAGTACAAAGCACGTCTCGTAGCTCAAGGTTTTAAACAGAAACCAGGTATCGATTTTAATGATATATTTTCACCAGTTGTAAATTTTTCAATTATAAAACTAATGTTTATTTTATTAGTTTCTATGTTAAATTGGTATCATATTCAATTAGATGTAAAATCAGCTTACTTATATGGGTCTTTAAAAGAAACTGTATTTATGAAACAACCACCAGGATTTGTCATGAAAGGTGCCGAAAATAAAGTTTGTTTGTTAAATAAATCTATTTATGGTTTACGGCAAAGTGGCCGAGAATGGAATTTTGAATTGGACAATATACTACATAATTTAGGATTTTGTAAGTTAAAATGGTGTAACTGTGTATATAAACTAAAAAGTAATGCAATTTTAGTTGTCTATGTAGATGATTTAGTTTTGTTTGCTGAAAATGAAAATATACTGCAATCTGTAACTAATATGTTAAAAAATAGCTTAGAAATTACTGAAATAGGTTTAACGAAATATTTGTTAGGTGTTAACTTTGAACTTATTGCTGATTCATTATTTATTCATCAAAAAACTTACATTGAAAGATTAGAATTAAAATATAAAGGTTTACCTAAAAGTTATGTTAAATTACCCTTTAAAATTGGCTGTATCTTACCAGATAAAGTTAACGAAAATGAAATTGTGGAAAATGAATTGATGAAAAAATATCCATACCGATCATTAATCGGTTGTTTGTCATTTTTATCAAATAGATCAAGACCTGATATTAGTTTTTCTGTAAATATAATGTCACAATTTTGTAATGGTTATACATATAAACATTGGTTGATATTGGTAGATATAATGAATTACGTTTTTGCTACAAAAAGTTATAAAATAAACCTGTCTAATGTAAAATCCTCAAGTTTATATGCATATTCTGATGCTAACTGGGGATGTAACCTTACTAAAATACATTCAAGTAGTGGTTATATAATTTACTTTAGTAACGTTCCGTTTGCTTGGAAATCATCAAAGCAGAAATGCATTGCACTTAGTTCTATGGAGTCAGAGTTTATCTCATTAACTGAAAGTGTAAAAGAACTAACGTGGTATGCAAATGTCTTAAATGAACTTAATTTATGTGATAAAATAAAACCAGTTCAGTACTGTGATAATGAATCTGCTATTTATTTTTCTAAAAATAGTCAAGAAAACTTTAAAACTAAGCATATTGACATAAAGTGTCAATTTATTCGTCAATTAATAAATGAAAATGTTTTTGAGTTAAAACATGTAAGTTCTAAAGTTAATAAGGCTGATTTTCTAACAAAACCTCTACTGTATATAAAATTTCAGAGAGCCATTTGTAACATTTTTGATTTTGACTATGAAAAGAAAGAGGAAGTTTTTACGACCGATGGGGCCGCATGTTGGAAATCTGGACAAAATCTTGTCTCCCTTTCTCTGTCAAGTGGTTTGTTCGGGAGTAAAATCGTTCCGAACCGGTTTTTCTTTTTGCATTTCGGTCGTAAAGGCACTCTCTTTTAACTGTAACTGTATGCATATTTTATTCTAGTTTGAGGTACGGAGTAAGTATATATCTAGGGTGAAACAACTCCATGGAAGGTGTGGTGATGTGATGGAAGGACAGTTAACCCCCTTTCTGAATGTTTATTTGCTATAATGTGATACCAAAGTTCCCAGCAATGGCTGGAGGTCTATGTATATATCTTTATTTAAGTTTAACATTCAAGTTGAATGAATAAATATAATTCTGATTTCTACATAAACTGTTTCTTCAATGTGCTATATACTTAGTCACACCACAGACCTTAACCACTGTGCTTTATAACTCTGCTCAATCTTTATCATTTTCCATAATCATGGTGCCTATAAAAATAGGAGGGGCGTTCTTGTTTATTTAGTGGTGTCGACCCTTCTTTAAATTTCACGTGAACGATGTCAAATGCAAATTTCATTCTCCAATGAAAATTGCATATGCTAACAACTTTTACATAGACTTTATCTAATATATTTATTAAATTTTATCGAAATTTAATATTCTGGAAGATTGTATGGTAAAAGGATGTTAAACTTATGGTTTGGCGACCAATACATTGTGTGGAAATTAGGCTATTTTGTGCAATTGCTATAAAATACTAACATTCTACATTAAAACCGTCACATGATTTAAAATATAACGACACTTTCACCGGAGATAGATTTTCCTATGAACTAATAGTTGTCTAGTTAAAAAAATTATTTCACTTCATGAAACATGTACAAATATGCATTTATATTTATAGATAATGTGCATGTTTGTCCACTTAACATAGGCAAAACGTTGAGCTAAATTGTTAAAGTTTCACTAAGTTTCTCGTCATTTTCAAGTAGTTAGAATACATTATATTATGTGTAGGAAAAATACATTATGAATTACTAACTCTGCAAGAATTGTTACTTTTCGCCTACAATTAGTTTAGAAAAACGCCTTTACTTGAGTGCGGGACGTCACATGCACATTTCGTATTTAAAACATGAAAGCTTTTAAACAAATCCAATACTATTATACTCTCAGAACAATTTTAAACGTTAATATTTTTAAATAATAAGTGCAACTCAGAAATTATATTTACAAGGTAATTTAAACAGAATTTGCTAAAATTGCGTTTTGAAATTGTGTGATTTTTCATGCAAAACATTATTTCTCAAAAAACACATTTAAATAGATGTACTATGTCGTTTAAACGCACTTATAGTAATCTTTTTAATATGAAAAAAAAATCACATTATCTGCCTAAAATGACGTCAGTTTCGGATTTCAAATTATAGTGAGAGAAACTGGCTTATAAATTATATTTTTATTAGTTTTTAAAAATATTGTCAATACGCAGTTTCTTTTAATGGCAATGGGAAAGAAATTGTGTTAGAAATTGATAAAAATAAAATAGATTTCTGTAATGAGAAACTATGGGAGATGTTTGAAAAAATTGTTAAAGAATGGTCTGAAAATTTTGAAGTGGACAGTAATTTTACTCGTGTAATAAAACATATGAACATCAAGTTTTGTTCAAATCGAACAAAAACTGTAGATTTGTATAAGGAACATACGCACACACATACATACCAAGAACGGCTTTTATATATGTAGATAATAGAGTTGTGAAGGTGGCGGCACGAACAGGTTTTTGCTGTTGCTGTAAGACAGATACCGGTGCCTTTATCAATGCTATTTCTACTTGTGTGTCCTACAGTTTTTTCAACGTTTTATGGTAAGTCACGTGATGTGAACTGCTCTATAAGCTCTGAGAAAAAGGAACATTAAATCCGCAGAGGACATTTGTACTCTAACTCGAACCACCCGAGTCAGCCTTTTTATGATCTTTTTTTACTTTAATACGCACACTTCATTTTCTCTGTTGTCAGTGTATATGTAACACATGTGTGTAACCATTATGTAACACGCATATACCGATATGATCAAATCGGTAAATAAAAAATGTACCATATTTCTAGGCTATATTTTTGTAATGTGTAAAATGTATATTAATTATGATATTAAATCTATTCAATGATTAATACATTTTTAGAAAATCTTAATCTCCAGCCCAGTTTAAGCAAGGAGGCATAATATTCCAATTCAAAAATAATTTGTATTTAATAATTTTATATACACCATAATAATCCCATTCCATTTTTAATTCCGTATTTTATATCTTCCTCCCTTCAATCAAAGCCACTACGTCATTTATGAAATAACATGTTAAAATTCATTCTTTTTCTGCGATAAATTTAATGAAATATATTACGTATATATTAAGAGATAGAAAATACTAAACTGGATGCCGTCTGGATAGCACCAAATGATAGAGCATTGGTGCATAATACAAAAGTTCCAGGTTCAATCAAAGGACATTTTTCACTCTGGTGGTTATACGCTGAGTAGTAATAAGTAATAATTCATATCCTTTGTTATATATATTAACCAATATCTCTCGTTGTAATTATCTGATTTTATGAAAGATATATTTCTGGGTTCAGAGTTACATTCTGTGCACAGACGTATAATTTTCAAACCAGTAAATGCAATAATTTTAATAATTGTACAGAGGCAAAAAAGTGCCATTTTATTTTGTGAAAGATATTATTTAGTAGTCTGGATTTACCAAAATGCGTGCAACTCCAGTGCACCTGTCGAGTTGAAATAGAGGTAAAATCATTTTCCTTTTTCATTGATAAGTTTTTAATTAATATTTTGAAAAGTTACTGCTCCATTTTTATGAAATTCGATTTTTTGAAATTGCGATTTTTTATGTCTCTGCGCCTAATATCAAATCGATAAATATAATAGTTTTATTTATTTGATTTACTACGATTTACAATGATATGAAAAGTGTTTATGCGGAAAATGTCCATCATTAACACTATCAAAACATGGAAGACACACCTGAAATATGGACGCACAAGGCTAGGGAAGTCAGACCATGTTCGGCTGTTGACCAGGACAGGTTATGAAAGTGGAAAGGCTGTTCATGGAGGACAGACGAATTACAATCCATGCTATATTATGGCTGAAGTGGGTATATCCTACGGTTCCATATCCACCATCCTGAATGACCACCTGCACTTGACAATGTCTCGGCAAGGTGGGTTCCAAGATTGCTGAAGAAACAGCAGCGTGTGGATTGTGCGTCTGCAATGTTAGCCCTGTTTAATGGCAATGAGGAAGAGTTTTTTATCGTTTGGTGACAATGGACGTGTAACACTTTAAACCAGAGACCAAAATGATGAGTAAACAACGGAAGCACTCCGACTCACCGCCCCCCAAAATGGCGCGTGTGCAGCCAATATCAAAGAAAGTCATACTGTCAGTCTTTTTCGATTGCAAGGGCATAATACTCACAGATTACCTCACCTATGGGAACAGCATAACTGGAGAATATTGCAGAAACTTGCGGAGAAAACTTCGTGAACAACTGAAAGTGAAGCAACGTGGAAAAGTGACTAACTAAAGGTGCCCGCCTTTTGGCTGACAGTGCTCCTGCTCGCAAAACCAATGAAACATTGAATGTTATCCAATGCCTGGGCTACAAATTATTGCCACATCCACCTTATTCATCTAACTTTCAGACTTCGTTCTCTTTCCAAAAATGAAAAGGTTATTGAAGGGAAGACGTTTTGACTCAGATGCTGACGTCATTGCTACAATGAAGCAGTAGTTTTCAAGCCAGTGTAACACCTTCTACAAAGATGGGCTGTGGAAACTGAAATACCGTTTGCAGAAATGTGTTACTGTGAACAACGGTGACTATACCGAAAAGAACTAATAAAATGTAGCAATTTCACTCGATTATTCCTATGTGAGTTTGAAAACTTATTGATACTCCCTCGTAGTTTAAAAAAAATAGCCTTTCTTGTCCAAACAGTTTGAAATTTTTAATGTTCATAAATATAATAGTTTTAAAGTCCGTGTAAAAATTACGTCAGAAATATTGCTATCTGGTTGTAAAATAAATATGCTTTCCTTTCGCTTTTTTTGGTTTTCGCGTCGGGTTTGTTAACATAAAAAAATAGTATTCGTCGTCCGAAATTTTAGTCGTTTATAAATATAACTGTTTCCAAGTCCTCTATAAAATTATTTTTTCTCGTCCGAACGTTTTGAATTTGTTGTAGATGATGTAAATCTGGTCTACCGAGATGCTCTAAAAAGATTGTGTCGAAATACGAAAGTTTAGTAACTTTTAGCGTGAGAAAAAAATCTTGTCGTGAGGCGCAAACTGACCTGCGTTCGCCGGTGTTTTTAAAAAGGGTTAAAATTCGTATTTTTTAAAAATAATTATACCGTCTATTGGAAAAAGGTTTCAGTTTTATGAGAATACGTTTGGTTTGTCTGTATCTCTGAAATTGCGCTCGAGGGACTTGGCTGCTGAGAAAACAAACGGAAGAAAACAAACTCGGGCTAAACGACCCTTTTTCAAAAATGTTTTTCAAAAGGTTAACATACATCTTTTTTTCGAATTTATTACGGCATTTGAGACGTAAAAGTACGTTCTTTCAAGATATCTTTTTCTTTTTTAAATAAACCAAACGGTTTAGTCGACAGAAATTTAAACATAATTGCAAAATAAACGCATTCTTCATTTAAATGATTCTTCATTCTCGTGCGCTGCGGTAAATCGGCTTCTGGGCATGCGCGAGATCTGAAAGCCAGCTCACAAAGAAAGAGATGACTTATTGATCAGTTTTTAGTTAATTATTAAAATTCTCAGACTCGGGTGCATCAGGAGAGGTCTTGAACTATCCTCACCTAAAATTTCAGACTTTTAGGTGCGCTAGATTTCACTAGCCATCGCACACACACACACACACACACACAGAGAGAGAGAGAGAGAGAGAGAGAGAGAGAGAGAGAGAGAGAGAGAGAGAGAGCTAAACTTTATTAGTATAGATCGCATTTGTTTTACTTGACCGCGAGCCACCTGGTGGCGGCTTTTTCATTCATTGACACCTTTTATTTATACATCCAAATGTACTGCTCCGATTTCAACAGAACTAATTTCATTTAACAAATTTAACATTTTTAGATTCATCCGTAGCATTTAATCGCAGTTATATATAGAGAATACCGCAATTTTAAAATAAATGTTTTCGTAAAAATTAAATTTATATTCCTAATAAAATTACACAGTCCGTATTCAGTTGATGCATACCAACAGTCAAAGTTAGTGATTTGTTGTGAGCACTTAACCACGCGCCGCCTCGCGGCTTATCTTTCAAGGGGTTTTTTCCCTAACTGTGCTTTATTTCCATAACTTAGCTAATAATGTTCCGAACTTCTCCAAACTAGTTCGATTTTGCTAAATTATCATAAAAATCAGCATTCATAGCTTCAGGGTGTATTTCTAGAAAGCAGTTACCAGTATTTCCGAATAATAGTCTAAGCGAAATTTCAAATTAAGTTCCTAGCTTAATCGAATAAATTAATATTTTCAGATGAATAGTGGTTCTCCTAATTTGTCATTTGCTGAAGGGCACTTGAACATCGGCTCCCCCCGGTCCCTCCCTCAAGGCTTTTCCTCTAACTAATCCCTATTTCCATATATCAGCAGATAATTTTCCAATTTCAGCGCAACTGATTCCGAACATCATATTTAAATTAATAATAAACATCTATAACATTTAAAAGAAATTATGAGCAGCGGGCACCACTACTTCCGAATAATGGTAAGACAAATTTCTAATTAAATTCCTAGCTTAACCAGACGTGCGAATTTTTAAAGATGCATAATGGTCATCCTAATTAGTTATTTAGTGAAGGGCACTTGAACATCCCCTACCCCCGGGGCCCTCCTTCAAGGTTTTTCTCTAACTATGCCCCGTTTCCATAACTCAGCAACTATCTTTCCGATTTTAACGCAATTCATTCCAAACATTATAATTAACTGAATAGTCACCCTCTATAAAATTAAAGTAAATATATGAGTAGCAGTTATCACTATTTTCGAATAATATTTTAAGACAAATTTGTAATTAAGTACTAGCTTAAACAAACGAACGAATTTTTAAAGATGCATAATGGTTCTCTTAATTAGTCATTTGCTGGAGGACACTTGAACATCCCCCCCAACACCTTCCTCAAGGTTATCTTCTCTAACTGAGCCTTATTTCGACAGCTCTGTTAATAATGTTCCCATCTTCTCCAATCCTGCTGAATTTTGTAGCAGGACCATTATACGGTGCCGTAGGCAGCGGTTCGTTTGGAAAGAGGTTTCGAAACGAGCTAGGTTCGTTCGGAAAGAGGTTTGGTTAGAACAGAATGCTCCCCTGGCGGTTGAAGGTGGAAATAAAAGATTTTCCGGAGCGTACGAGCATGCCCGGTATAAAATACCGAAGCCATCGGAGATCCGGGCTAGTTTCCTTTAAGAGTTTTAAGTTTATTACACGGGCCCGAGCAACGCCAGGCGGGTCAGCTGTTTCGTTTAGGTATCAGTGATTATTAAGAAATTGATATAGTTTTTCAAATTCTAAAATCTGTTTTGATATGCTCTTTGTATATCCGTTGTTAAAGCAGAGAAATAAAACATTGTCAAAACGACGGTTCTCAAATTAAATCTCAGAACAATAAATCACTGGTACCTTCTGAATCTACTATAAATTTTTAGAAATCAGGTAAGGAATAAGAAGTTAAAACTTCCATCGTTAAATAGTTCAGGCCTATTCTTAAATTAAAAATTCTACTTCTAAAATCCAACCTGAAATTTTAAAAAGCATCACTTTCTCTTTGAGGAAGCATATCCGTTTTTATTAACTCTTTCTAACATAGTTGTAAAGTGCTTCTGACTTCGGTTTGACTGGTGGCCGTAATTCTCGTACATATACTCGGATTGCCTTGAAATTTTTGTCTGTCATTGACACTTGCTATAGCCTGATAACTATTGAAAATGAAGTGTGCAGCATTTATAGTTTACTTACAGGGACATTCAAACTTTTCAGTTACATTACGGTTAAGGAGAAAAATTTCATTTCAAGTGCATTTTGATGATGTTATGCCATTCGAAACATGTTGAAATTAATATACAATTATGTAGCGCGTTAAGACATGCTTTTTCTAAAATAGGGTGAGAAAAGCATTTATTGTTCATTTACAGGGTCACACAAATAATTATATTACACAATTTTCTACGGGAAAAAATCGTTCGCTGTGTAATTTAATTATGTTGCACTATTTAAAAGAGAATGAAATTTATATGTATTATTGAGTTTCACTATAACTTGCTCACCGAATAGTGATGCGCATTGTCTTTATCGTTCATTTACAGGGACACAAAAGAATTCGGTTACAGTCTTTATGCGATTATTACAGTCTACGTGTAACAAGTGCGTGTTCAACTTTGGTTTGGGTTTTTAAGTTTAACTAAATTTTTGCATAGTACGTGGTATGCTTACATTCTGTGATCATATACAGGGCTAAACAAAGGAATTCGGAAGTATTTTAACTATGGCAGTGAATTGCTTAATGGTATTTTTAATTGCGTTACGCATTTTCCTGCTGAACTATATTTATTAGACTAATATAAGTTTGTGGAATATAAATAAATTCATATACAGGGCTACGCATAGAACTAGGTACATGGTAGTTTATGGTTGGTCATTGCTGGAAGTGAGTTTTAAATTGCCTTATGCGTTTTTTACCTGAATTAAATTTTAGTTTAATATGTGGTGTGGACAAAATCTTTATATAATATACAGGGGTGTACAAAAGATTTCTAGTGAATTTCCATCAATTGGCGAAAATTGCAAAAAGTCATTTTTCTAACTGAACTAATTCTTATGCTATGTAAAGCTATGATATGTCATGCTATGTATAATCCAAGACAATAGATCATTTACAGGGCTGAACAAAATAATTTGACTATTTTTTGACTATGGAAGGTGAATTAACTTCTGAATTTATAAGTGTGTTATGGGTTTCCTAAATTGTTTACTACATATTTTCTTTCACCTTTTTCAACAGTGAAGTTTCGTTACAGTTTTTTGGATGTGTTGGACAGTGCTTCATAATCTATACTTGAGGCATGATTTTCGGTTCTTATTTTAGATACATCTTTAGTGCTTGAAGACACATTACCTCATGCACAGTCTTTTGTTTCTTGACAGAAACGTTTTTCTTTAAAATTTCATAAATTTGACACGTTCCGAACATATAAAATAACTTTTTTCTTATAAAAATTGCTAAATTTAAATACATAATAGATATTTTATAACTTCATTTTCTTATTTTCCAGAAAAATAAAGCATCAGACGTGTTTTGAATCGGATGTGTTTGATCAAAAATAGCATAATCATTGCACGTTACCGTCCAAAAATTAGCATTGCTGTTTTTTAGAGAAAAGTACAAAGAGCATTTCAAAAGAGAAAAACAAGGATACAAGAAGAAATTCTAATGTAAACACAGTATCAGTTAAATTAAAAGTGATCCATTTTTTAAACGTTATCTTGAACAATGATATTTTTCTTTCAACTAGTTCACCTTTTGTTTAAAGCTGGTTTTCATTGGTGTACCAGTAACACGCACATAACGGAAAAGGGGTAATAACGTAATGATGTAATAGCGATTATCAGTGTATCTCATATCTGCTTTACGATCCCCTTTTTTGAATACCAGCATTTCATAAAAATGTTTGTGTGTGTTTTCTACAACATTTGCAATAGAAAGAACCCTCAGGGACGATTTCTACAACATTTGAGAAAAAATAAATCGAAAAAGAAGATTTTTGTTAGGAACTGGTATTCAGAAAAGCGGACCGTTTGTAAATCCTGCAGAAGCGATCTACCGAGAGCATTACTGTTACTGTGCGGTTCTCTAGACCAGTGGTTGTTAAAATGGGAGTCACGACTCTCAGTAGCGGGTCGCGTAGGATGTTTAGGGAGTCGCAGAATATCTGGTAAGGGATTTACCTATTTTTTTTAACTATTTTGTAAATCTACCAAGTATAAACATATTACAAATGAAATATTTCGTAAAAATATATATTGAATTTATTTACTTCCTTACTAGGTTACTGTGATTGTTGTTATTTTAATTACACATATTTAATGAAGGGGCCCACCAAAATATGTCATTAGTTTTTATTATAAAATTAATAATGTGATTTGAAAATAAAAAACACAATCTGGTCTGCACATGGGAGAAACGCAAAAACCATAAATACAGAAAAGCGGAATACTACCAATAAATACAGTGCGTCTCAATAATATATCGACAGCCGTTCTTTTGAAATAACAAGTCAAAAATATGAATTAATAATCACGAAAAAGATAATTAGCATATGGATTCATAATGTAAGTTTATTGCAATAGAAAAGTATAATGCTTATATCACAGATTGTTTGTAAAAAATAAAATTCAAAATAAGCAGTCCCAAAAACATATGGACAATGAAAATAATCGCTTTTATTTCCACCGCATCAAACAAATTTGCATATTCTGCGTTATGTAACCACTTCGAAACATAAAATCACTGTTCGTTCTTCAATTCGCAAATTGTTCGAAGATACTCTCTGCAGCTGATATAGTTCAAATTTGGCCTCAAAATGTTAAAGTTTCTGATATTGCTAAACAAATGAATCTGGAATTTATGAAATTTAATTGATAGGTGACAATTCAATTAGAAAATAGCGTTCAGGTTGACGAAGAAAAACATCTCAGCGAAAAGATAGAGGTATTTTGCGAGCAGTTTCAATCCTAAAAAGTCTGTTCGTGAAATTCCGAGGATTGTAGTGTTTCTTATTTCGATATCTAATGTTCACCGTCACGTACTGACAAGCAAATTTCATAAATAAAGGAAGAGTAAACGGGAAATTCCAACATGGCAATGCATCGATTCACACCTCCCACTCAACAACCGCTTGGTTTACGCATAATCCAGTGACTGTTATAGACAGGCCAGCCATCAGTCCAGACTTGAATACAATTGAAAACCTTTGGGAAGTATTTGCATGAGAGGTGTATGCTCATGGTCGTCAGTTTTCGACTATTAAGGCATTAAAGCAACAAGTAGGGCAGAGTACGTTCTCTTTACAGCCCCACATTTTCCAAAACCTAGTTCGAAGATTTAAGGGGTCAGGTAACCTTTAAAGTGTCCGAAATTCGAAAAAAAAAATTATTAGCTTATAATTAAATACGATTCTTTAGAAACAATTTAAAATAAACCCCATGCAAAAATTCTCTTTAGAAGTGGAGTTATGTCTAAAACTGTCTCAGCTTTTTTTATTTGATCAAGGGACAGTTTAATCTTTGAAGTCAATTTTCTCAAAACGACGATTTTGGTCATTGCGCGCACGATTGAAGAAAAATGGTTGGTTAGAATTTCATGAAATTTTGACTGAATATCTTAACCAGGCAGATGTACAAAATGACCTACTATTATGATTCTTAAGTAACAAGTTTAGAATTTATGACTACTTTTGTAGTAAAAAAAAACTCGATATTTCGATTTTCTCTAAAAAAAAAATATTTTTCTCAAGATCTACACATTTTATTTTTTTCATCGTAACTCATTTTGAGAACACATTATGTATGTACTGATTAAAAAAAAATTTGGCTGGTTTTAGCAATTCAAATGTGAAAAATCATGCGCGTACATGCAAGAATAATTCTTTCGTAAAAAAAATTATATTTTAAAATAAATTAAAAAGCTTTATATGGGTATACATTTTTGGAGAACTTTAATTTATAAAATAAACCTTTATTAATATGCATTTTAAATTTAATAATTCAAAGTCAAATAGTTACGGAGTTATGGTAATTCTTATAGAGGTCCCTTTTTCATGTATTTTGTGAGTTCAAAGGTTACCTGACCCCTATTTAAAGTAACATGACAGACTTTTTTTTTTTACACATGACGTGATTTTTACCAATGAAATCTTTTAGTGCGCCTTCAGCTTAAAACTAGAAATGTATTTCGTGAAATATAAATGTTATTAATCTTAAATATTAAATGACGGACATTGAGCATTTATCTCAGAGGGGCAGAGTGTTTACAGTGGGAAAAATTATATCCCGAGTAAAAGAAAACGTAAATTTTCATTCGTGAAACTGAATTATTTTTCCGTATTCCATCAAACATATTTTCACTAACTGGTAACCTCTTCTATTTTGAGATGAAATCTGCTCTTAGAAATGCAAAACGCTCTCACTGGTGGATATGATTCCATGCTTAAAATAAAATACGCATTTTGCATTCGCCAAACAAAAACATATTCCTAATTTCTAAAACAATTGTGTCAGGTTGATGTATTTTTAATTCTGATCATAAAAAATAAAATATACATTAATATTGAAATTTATTTTACAGTGCCATAGACAAAGGAATTAGTTGCTTTACATTTTCAGGAAATAATTTAGTAAAATATTTTCACAAAAGGTGGTAATTGATATACATATCATAAAGCTTAAATTTGAGGGGATTTAATCAAAAATATTTATTTTGAAAGATATTTTTGGAAAAGTAACCCCTAAAACTATAGCCTAAATCCCTAAAACCTAAGTCAAAATTTTCATTTTTGAATAGGGATATTCTTTTAAAAATTTTAAAGTTAAAAAATACAACCTGAAGATTTAAAAAACGTCACACTCTCTCTGTGAGCGTAGTTTTTATATTAGAGAAAATATTTAGTGCATAAAAACACAATATTACCTCATGCACAGACCAAAAAGTCGACAAAAAAGTGTTTCTTTAAAATTTAATAAAATTCACACTTTCCGACCATATGATATAACAACTACTAAAATTAAATACATAATAAATTTTTCAAAAAAGCGTGTGCATAACCTCATTTTCTTTTTTGCCAGAAAAATAAAGCTTTCGGACGTGTTTTGAATGGATCTGTTCCATCTTTTGCAATGATCAAAAATAGCATATTCTTTACACGTTACCTTATAAAGAATATATTCAAAAAATTATTTTTTTTTATTTATAAAAAAGCACAAAGAGCATTGTAAAAGATATAACCAAGGTTACTATGTAGTACTTTTGCAATGATCAAAAATAGCATATTCTTTACACGTTACCTTATAAAGAATATATTCAAAAAATTATTATTATTGTTTTTTTTATAAAAAAGCACAAAGAGCATTGTAAAAGATAACCAAGGTTACTATGTAGAATTTTTTAACAGAAATTATAATGTAAACACAGTATCAGAAAAGTTAGCGTGATCCATTTTTTAAACGTTATATTGAACAATGATGTTTGTATTTGAACTAAATATAATATTTCAAAGCTCATTTCCTTTTTTATGAACACAGTAACACACACACACATAAATATAAGGGGAAAACGGGGTGGTGACGGTTATCAGGTACTGTGGTGATTACGGTCGTATCTCATATCTGCTTTGTGTCAGGAGCAGTACCCCTAAACGGTCCTCTTTTTGAATACCAGCATTTCCTAAGAAAATACTTTTGCGGTAGGTATACAATATAAATAAACTTCGGGGCCCATTTCTAGAAAATTTGGAAAAAAAGAATCTAAAAATAAGATTTTTTTAGGAAATACTAGTTCAAAAAGCGGACCCTTTGGAAGTCCTCTAGAGCAGTAGTTGTTAAAGTGCGAGTCACGCCCAGGTGGAGTCGCGTAAAATGTTTAGGGAGTCATTGAAAATTTGGCGACTGATTTATCAATTTTTTCTAACTATTTTGTTAATTTACCAAGTAGAACAAATGTAATAATATGTAAAAATATATATTGAATGCATTCACTGCCTTTCTAGTTTACTGCGATTTCTGTTATTTTAAGTACACATATTTTTTAAAGGAGACGACAAAAATATCAGTTATTATACAACTAGTAATGTGGTTTCAGAACGAAAACCACAACGTGGTCTTCGCATGGTAGCAAAATAAGAAACGCAGGAACCGGAAATGCAGAAAAGCCGAACACAATCATTAAATGTTTGAAATAATGCATTATTCTCGCGAAATTAAAGTAATTTTTTTCGGATATTTACTTCCCACAGTAGAGGGATTAAATTATAATGCGCAAATTAAAATGATATATGTCGATCAATCTTGCGTTTGGGTTATGTTTTGAAGAAACTTAACTCTCATGACAATTTGACTTTTTTTATCACATGACGTCATATTTACCAATGCAAATTTTTATTGAGTCTTCAGATTAAAACTAGATATGTCTTTCGTGAAATAGAAATGTTATTAATCTTAAATATTAATTGACGGAAATTGAGCACTTTTCTAAGCGGGGCGGAATTTTTACACTGAAAAACATGATAGCGTGATTAAAAGTAAACATACATAAAAATGACAAATTCTACAGCGGAGTACAAAATGATAGGAATGGCACGAACACAATAAAATCAGTATCTCTGTTTTAAAATTGAGTACATGATATTCGAATTATTATTAAAACAATAGTTTACAAAAATTGTATATATATATATATTAAAATCTATTTTAAAATGTGTATTTAGCTACATTTATGTTATAGAAAATGAGAACACTGTAAATTTCGAAACCGCGACTTGTGATTGGTTTATCTTTTAGGATATCATTTTACAAAGCATTTAAAAAGATATTTTGATCGCATCCGTACGTTTGCAAAACGTTTTGAAGATGGGGAGAGGAGAAATGCTTTCTTATTTCAAAAGAGGCCAAATTCTAGCTCATAATAACATCAGAATATCACATCAAAGAATTTACGATAAAATTAAACATTTAAAGACTGTCATTTTCAATTTCTTATAGAATCGGACTACATATGGTACTGCAAAATCTACAGGAAGACCGAGAAGTCTTTCCGAAATGATCCGAAAGTTTGATTTTTCACACGGTCGCAAGCAAAAGAATGAGAGCAAAGGAATTTGGAAGTCAGATAAAGACGCCTGCATCTATGGGAACTAGAAGAAGAGAACCAAATTACCTGAGATTTATTCTGTTGCGCTGATTCAAATATCAGACCAGATGCTATGATCAGAAAGGTTAACTAGATGAATTAGATCCTCCAGATTCGACCGGGATGGCTTAGTTGATAGAGCATGGCAGCTTCAGCCAAGAGATCCCAGGTTCAAATACTGACCCGGACATTTTTCGTCCAGTTGGAAAATTATAATTCATGATTTCTTTACCAATTTGACTAATTGTGTCAAAATTAATCTAATGTAATTACGATATGTGTTATGTAATAATATGTACATTTTAAAATTACAAGAAATCCGACAAATCAGACCACATTAATAAACCTCGATCAGTGGGATATCTATTTCCAAATTATTATCGTTATTTTCAAACTGCTTAATAACAGAAAATCAGTCATTTTAATTTATGCACTTACATGGCATTAACTTTACATTTTCTTAAAAGTTTTGTTTTAACACTTTAAAGCAAATTTTACGAACCGCAATTTAGTATCGTTAAGGTTGTTCTCAGATAGAAGCATGCTATTTTTTGATACATTCCCGATTCATTTTATTCGCATTCAACCGACAGAAACTTCCGAAATCCGCAGACTCTTATTCAGAAACTGAAATCGAACAACGTTTTCCATTTTCGATATAGATACAAGAAATACAAACTATGCTGTTAATTTTGGCGTTTTGGCCAAATTTCTGGACGCGTCTGGCCGATAACGGTCTTCATGCGACAACAACCTCTTGTAACCCAGTTATAAAAATAACTGGTTCCAAATCCCTTGAATAAGTTGCATTTAGTAGACGGCTAGATCGACTAAACTTCGTTTTACCTTTACAAATTAGATCGTGAATTGGTAAAAAGTTTTGCTGAGCGGGGAATAATATATTTTTTGCACAACTTCCTTAAGACAATCTTTTTGTGTTTAATACAGGTTAAGTCATGTAACTATTTTATATTATAAAATATAATATAAAATGAGCAAAACTCATGTTGGAATGCTTTTTTAGTACGAAACGTTAAACAATATTTAATGTAATTGAATATGCTTAGACTAACGACTAAAAATAAAATATGTGGAGAATATTGCAATAAGTATATTAAAAGGATCAACAAATTTTATCTAAAAGAAAAAAAAGAGATACAAATATAATGTACTTTGTCTTAGGCATAATATTTTGTTATTTGTATATAAGACAGCTTTTTATAAATATTTAATGCAATTTGACAAATCAAACAAATTCTTGACAAATCAATGTAACCATTATATTATCCTATATATTAGTCAAATTAATATTTCGTTGGTTTCATATGTTCAAAATTGAATTTTTATTCTGTACAACTTTTAAAAATAACATATGTATCTTTTAAATATATATGGAAACATATACTATATATATTTCCGGAAATATAAAGCATTTAGTAAATAGAGATTGTAAACTTAAGTGTTTGGATACTTTCGTATATTTGAAATTTCAATCTCCGAAAGTAGACATTTTTAAATAGAAATGATATATTTCTTTTCCGCACATGAAATGTATTTTATTCTTTCTATTTATTTTGAAAGAATGTTTTATTGTTTGAATTGTAGATTCTTTATTTCTACATTGCAATTTATTTTTCATAAAACATGTTTCAGCTTTTATTTAGGTTGCTATAATACCGTCTTTATAGCAATATAAAAGTTCCATTGATAATAATACTATCTCGAAAATATTTTTCATATATTCAGCAAAGAATTTGACATTACACGCCTATTACAATCACATACGTTTAGAAAATTCACAAATATTAGATTTTAATAGAAATGATATATTTACTTCCTGTACATAAAACATAGTTTGTTATTCTTTCCATTTATTTTGAAGGAATATTTCTATTGTTTTGAATAGCAGAACTATTATTGCTACAGTACAATTATTTTTTTGTAATTCAGGTTTTATCTGTTACTTTAGTATTCTATTATATGGCTTTTATAACAAATAAATCTTCAGATCATGTTAAATTTGCAAAATATTTTAACTTTCATCTCACTTTATACAATATCCTGAAATACTCAATTGAATAATGTTAAGATTATTTATATTATTTCCTTAAATTTAGAATTTTAATGTTTAACTGAGGGTCGGGGCAAGAAACTACCAAGCCACATTTTTGGTGAAATAAATATAACACTGTAATCTGTTGGTTAATATTGTGAATTATAATATCCTACGTATTTTTTTCTAATGTCATTAGGTTTCGTTTTTACCCCGAATGTTTCTAGAACGTTTTTACCAGAAAGAAAGTGTATATCATTAAAGTAATATCATTAAAGTAAAGCCATATTGTTATTCAGAAAATCTAAAATGTTACTTAGAAATTGGCAAAAAAAAAACTTTACATTTATATATTTTGATTTGAGTATTTGATCTAATTTTCAAATTGATATATTTCAGACTGTCCAAAATGTAGCTTAGCACTCTTGCCGCGATCCCCTCAATTATGCTCTTAAACTGCTTGTTAGAATTCTTTAGAATACCAATGAAGATCACTTCAGGAGGACTCTGCCTCCTCAAACTCGTTGTCTCATTGAATTTGTGTCTGCAATTGCCGATAAATACGCTATTTCAAGTTTCTAGTATATCTACAAGTGCTTTTTAAACTGAATTTCATTTCTATTAGCGTTGTACAGGAGATTTTATAATATCCGAATAAAATACCAATACATCTGTCAACTACGAAACATCGGCATTTGTTCCAAAAGTTGGATAAAATAACATGTAACAAAATACATACAAAAACTTAATTTCCCCTTACACGATTTATATCTAACTAGTGGCCTGTCCCGGATACGCTCGGATGGACAATGTGTCGACCTCCTTGGAAAAATGGTATTACGCAAAACATCTATTTATTAATCTAATAAAATAATCAGCAATAGTTGTCTTAATAATCTTCCATAATCGGGTTCATTGCCGATGTTGGCGACGAAATCGCAAAAATGCCTGAAATACGTGTTTAACTATTGTTTAGCAGATTGGTTTAGCTGTATTTTATGTATTTCATTGTTATAATTTCATTGTTGCAGCGACTTTATTTTCGTAACTTTGTTGTTGCCAGATTCATTTAACCCTTTAGACGGTGAATTTTTAAAATCTCTGAAATGCATGTTTAACCATACATTTTTAGTAGACTTGTTTTCTTGAATTTCGCTCTCCTACCCTGAAACTGCTTGCTGAGATATGGAGAAATGACCTAAAACTTTCAACCCGCCTTTTACTCCAATTTTCAAAAATCTTTTCTTAATGTTTGCCTAGGTCATAACAGCAATCTACTGTCCAAATTTCTTGATCCTGATTTTAGTCGTTTCAGCTGAGTCAGTCAATCTGACAAACGTTCTCTCTTTATATAATAGTATAGATTTAAAAATCCACTGTTTTTATAATTTTTGTTTGAAAAAAAAAGTTTTGGTGGTTATTGTAGTGTATTTAGAAAAAAGCTGTTATCTAAATAAATCCAAATCTATTTCAATACAAGAAGCATGTCAAAATCACCCTCACAAATGCTTTTTTGAAACAAAAATGTTGCAATTTTAGTTTAGATATCCTCCTGTGTTGACCAACTTAGTCACCCTTCAATATACACTATGTAGATCCACATTATATTTTTTCAGATCAATTTCGTTACTGTATTCTGCACGAAATCAAGACAAACCAATTGTAACAGGAAGGATACTTTTCTATCATGGGAACATTTCATACATTTTGTATTGTAATATACTTCTGCTTTGCAGAACATGTTTGACAAAAACTACTTTACTTTTTCACTTCGTCAATCATGCTCAAAATGTTAATTAGAATTTAGTTCAACACATTCACTTGTATGTAGATATTTAAAACTATTGCGTAATCTTCCGAAATTAAATCCGTTGTCAAATGGCGTATTTTATCAAGTACGGTTTTCACATTTTGGAACAGTTCTTTAATAGTATCTACATTCATTTTAAACTATTATGTTGCTTGCATAGTGAAATTTTGACGGTAACCTTTTCCGTTGATTCGATTACGGAAAATTAGCTATTTTGTGTTTTATTGCATTTTTTAAAAAATCTTTCGTAATCGGGAAAGTCTCAAGCAATGCACTATTTAAAAAAAAAATTCTGTCACGTTACAGTTATAAGCACCTGGTAGATTAAAAGAGGAAAAAATAATTACGTATGATAACAGAAATAAAAATATAAAATTGATCACTTAAAATGCTTTGTATTTTTTGAACAGATGTACAAAATTCCATCCAAAAATATATAGATACTTTAGAATGTCTAACATATTTATCGTAGTTGGAGTAATTTAAAAAACCTCATTGGGAAATTTTAGCATCCATAATTTGACGTTTCAATTAATTATTCAAATGCGCCATTTTCTTTTCAATGAATGGTAAAATTTAAAAATGTCCGACTTTCGTAGAAAATCATTATGACGTACAAGGAAATGTTCTATATTTTTCAAACAAATAAACCAAATTTAACTGGACTTACACAGCTAATTCTGGGTACTTCACCAACATATCCACCTAATTACAGAATAATGAGATACTTTTTGCGGCAGTTATCGGGATACATGCATTGCAGAAAAGCAAACACAGACACTAAAAGCTTTTCAGGTCTGCAAAAGAAGCCTCAACTGACCATTCGGCAAATATTCCATTAATAATAATGTTGTAAGAAAAATATTTTCCAAATATTCCGGAAGGATATATGTATCAAATATCCAATACATGCAATCTAATACACACATATCTAATGCATCAAATATTAGTCTTATTATTGGCTCTTATTAAATTACTTAACATCAAAATGTACATCAAATATGTACAATTGTCAAAATTCCTTTAAAATGGCTGTTATAAAGGTGGACATCAGTTTGACATTTTCAAAAAATAGATCTTTTTTTCATTTTCCGATAGCTAAAAGTGTCTAAAGTACAGTCCAAAAATGTTTTTTTTTAATTTCATTTATTACAAAACCATAGCTGCCAACATATATAATTTTCTGTTACAACTAAAATTTAATAGAAATTTTTGACTTATTTAACCGCAAATTTCGGTGATTAAATAAAACAAATTTTGCTATTAATTTTTAGTGGTACGATAAAAGTGTAAATGTTGGCAGCTATGCAAAAGGTACAACAATAAATATGCCGCTGTAACTACTTGGAGCTTTACTCTCAAAACGACATTTTCTTACAGGGCAGTTTGAATCTCTTCAGAACTGAGATTTCATTCAAATTTTGATATAACACATGGGCTAATAAGTTCCCGGTCTAATGAAGAAAACACAACTTTTTAACAAAACTTTATAACTTTATAACTTTAATAAATAACATAACTTTAATAATAAATAAAAATAATTTAATAATAATAATTTAATAATAATAATAATAATTTAATAATAATAATAATAATTTAATAATAATAATAATAATAATTTAATAATAATAATAATTTAATAAATAAATAATAATAATTTAATAAATAAATAATAATAATAATAATTTAATAAATAAATAATAACAAGAGGGAAAAATTCTACCTTACGGCAGAATATAGATTGGCCACCCACGGCTTTTATCGTTGAGATTTTTTCAGCCAAGTCTAACTCGTCAAAAAAAAAGTGTTTGTTAGCATAAGCCAGCTTCTCCACTTTAGAATTTTGTTAGCGCTCTAAGATTTTTTGTAAGGCTGGCGGAATATATTAGGCACGAACACACCAAGTTTTAAAAAGATTCGGTGACTAGAAGTATTTTTAATAAATATAATAATAGTAAAAAGATGTGGCTCCAATGGGCTGAGACGTGGAGAGGTAGTTGTTTACAAATGTGCTGGCTTAATGACACCCTTGAAACTATTTTTAATGGTTCAAGGCATTTTAACAGTTAATAGATAACCTAAAAAAGGTAATGAAAAGTTCTATGATAGCAGCTTTTATGATGGATACAGCTAAGAGAAGTTGTTTAACAAATATGAGTTAGCATTGATTGACGGGATCTTGGAGAGCGGTGGGGGGGGGAAGGGAGGGGAAGCTATACAAAGCACAAGATCTCTACGAGACCTTTAAAATGAATCCTCACTTGCAATTGAGAGATGGGACTTTAAAAGGGATCCCCCCCTTTTCGCGCCTCTGGCGGGCCCCTCGAGAGTGAAAACCGAGTGAAAACCTAGGGCGCCAAAAGAAGCGGTGGGGTGGGATTACTTTTAGGTGGTTTACATCTAATTTTGGTGAAATTTTGGAGCTGTCCGGCCCATAGGAACAGAGGAAAATGGGAAAAACTAAAATAAATATGAGAAATTGAAAAAAATAAATAAGAAAAGTGCTCCTGACAGGAGACGGGAGAGAAGGAGGAAGAGAGTAGAACCAGACAAAAGTGCTTGATGAGATCAAACTTTTGATATGTTACATGACGGGGTTTGAACACCTTGAATGTCTCCCCCGTGGGGGGGGGGTAACTCCGGTCCTATGGGAGATAAGGCTTTGGAACCCTCTTAGAAATGTCGGCCTCGACGATTTTAACTTCGTTGAATCCTTTAGAAGAGGCCTATGCCCTCTGTGGGGCTTAAAAGGGCTGAGAAAGATGGGAAAAACTAAAATTTAAAAAGAGTTGAAACAGAGAAATATGCTTCTTAAGAGAGGGGGGAGAGCGAGAGGCGGAGAGTAGGGTTGGGTTGGGTTGATTATTGACGGCCAATTATCTACACTAGGGATATAGGCCCGGGGGGAGTGCCCTTCGTGGGGGTCTTTCTAAGGGAACCTAATCCGTATTTACGCATGGATAAATCCACGGCTCGAAGAAAACCACGAAAACTCCGAACGATTAGGCCGACGGGCGCGATTGGGATCGAACCCAGCACCTCCCGTCTACCAGCTTCGAGAGCACAACCTCTCAGCCACTGGTGGGGCGGCGGAGAGTAGGACCAGACCATAGTGCTTGACGAGATCTATCTATTGATATGTTACATGCAGGTCCAAAAAGGTCTTACTGAACCTCCCCCCCCGGAACTTACAAGAACTTACCCCCTGGGGCGGGTAACTTCGTTCCTATTGAAGATAGGGCCACGGGTCCCCCTTAGAAATGTCCGTCACGACGGGCTTAACTTTGGTGGATCCTTTATATTATTGTTTAAATGGGGTTTGCGCCCGCTGTAGGGCAATTAGGTACTGAGAAAGGAAATACAATAAGAAGTATCGGCAATCTGCATAATACAGAGAGACAATTTGATTTTTAATATCGTCAGTAACAACCATTTGTATAGCTATGTATAAAGGGTGTCCTCCTTCATATGTGGAGTGGCTGTGACTTTCCATAAACATGAATTTTACTGTAGACAGAAAGAATTTGCCCTGTCTGTGGCTAAAAAAAAATACCGTACTTTCATGTTATAGCGGCTCCCACAATTATGATTATGAAAAGGTTGCAGTTATGATTTCGCCAAGATCATCGAAAGCTTATATTGGCATCCTATATACGCATATATATATTCCAAACAGTCCTATATGTGCCATATACGTAATTATACACACATTATTTATGTCTTATATGTCGTATAGACATCATATACACATGTCATATACACATCATATATGACTATAACTTGGCCACATACGTACAGAATTATATATATATCATATTATTATAATGTCATACATGCTTTATAATTTGGCGATAAATCTTGGCCGCTTGGCACTTCATCCTTGGAAGCTGCTATAACACGAAAGTACTAAATTTCTTCTTTTTTTTCATATCTGATAATTTGCATCTATCCTTTTTTGTAATTTTAACATTTTTTGTAATGATTTTATGCATTTCTATTGCTTATTCAAAGAAAAATTCTTCTAAAGTTACAGAATTTCGTTAAAAACGGTTAAAATAGTAAAATGCGAACATCGTCTGATCCATTCTCGACCAAAAGCAACAACCGTTATTATCTTTTTACTCGTGAAGGTTTCGTTATGGTACTTCATTGTGAAGTTTGGTAATTTTTGAAATTCATTATTTGAAAAACAGCATAATCATTCGATTTGAAATTTATATCAAGAAAAATACAATTTTTTACCTTTCTAACGCAGTTTATCTAACAATTTTGTGACAAATACTTTTTGAGCTATTAATTTTTTCAGTAACTTCAAATGTTTCATTTTCCGAGATTAACCTGTGGCAACGATGGATTGCTGAGACTTTTCATAAACATGAAAAATGATGGAGAATGAAAGAATAAGCCACCCTGTGGTTGGCTAAAATTTAATAAATAAATAATAATAATAATTTAATAAATAATAATCATTTAATAAATAAATAATAATAATTTAATAAATAAAAATAATTTAATAATAAATAACACAATTTTATAACGAAAAAGCTCCAAACAGTACTAAAAATCATCGACTCGTTGTTTTTGGTCAAAAGTCAACACGCACGGCAGCCACTTTGACAACAGCTTTTTCATAGGCAAATGTTCATTCAAAACAAAACCTACACGTTGCTTGGATATCTTCAGAGTCTGAGCTAGTGATGGGCGATACTGAAAAATTTTATAATCGATCAACATCGATACTGTATAAAACAACATCCATTAAAAAAATAATCGATTAGCAAATTCTAGTATCGATGTTTTAGAATCGATTCTTACACAGACAGCTTAAAAAGAGTAACGCCTAAATTTATCGATCAAATGGCAGAAAATTTTATCATACATCGTGATAACGGGAATTAGCAGATAATAATCGATATTTCTGGCGTTCATTTCTTTAGCATAGCAGTATATAATATATTAGCTACTGTCAAATTTTGTTTCAAGGCAGTTTTTTTGTTTCTTTCCAGGTAAAATTGTTATATTTTCTGTTTAGAGGTAGGGGTACTAAGAGTGAATCCAGAAAATAAATAATATTCAAAATATGAACGATACGCGTAGGGAAGGGAAACAAGGGGTGGAGTGGGAAGCAGGCAGTGTTGAATTCAGGGGGTATCTTGGGGGGGGGGGCATTCACCCCCAGATAATTGAAATGTCCCCCCGCAAAAAAAAAATTGAGATTTTAAGCTTTTAATGATTAAAAAGTACAATTTCGCCCCGGAAGTCTACAATGCCACCCCCCCCCCCCCCCGGAGCCACAGAAATCCCTCGAGGAAAAAAGTGTTTGAATTCAACACTGAACTAACTGTATTTTAGCTAGAATTTCTTGTCCGAATTTAATAAAAATTTAGAAAGAAGTAGGGCTGATGCCTAAGCCGCCGAAAATAAAAGATCCTGAATGTGAGCTAAAAATTAAGGGAGGGGGCAGTCTCCATCCCCTCGAAATCATAACTTTTTAAATTATGGTCGGATTGGAACGGGACCTTTTCTGACATTCTTTCCAGAGTCATTTGGTTAATAACTAAACATTGGTATTATATCTGCAACTGTTTGTCACCACTATTTAAGAGCAGGGGGGGGGGGCGAGCGCGTTTTGCCCACACGGGGGGCATTTTTCTAAATTTTGCCGATACCCCTCATGTGATATATCGTTCGAAAGGTCTGTGACTGCTTAATCATATTATGCATCTCCGGTATTCATCCCCTCACTTTACCACCCCCATGGGGTGTACTTATCTAAATTTTGCACACTCCCCTCATGTGATATATAATTGGAAAGGTCTGAACGTTTAGAACGACCCGGGTCGCAGGTTCGTTGGGTTAGAGGTTTACACTATTCGATGTACAAATTATCGGATTATCCGGTGCCGAAGGCAGCGGGTACCCGATTCGGAGTTTCGTTCGGTTCTAGGATTATCATATTCGAGGTTTTAGAAGGTTAGAGGCCCCGATGTAAATGAAGGTCCCGCTAGCCGGCAAGGCCAGTTAGTTAGTTCATTAAGTTGTGTATTTTTCAAGTTCGTCCCCTTTCTGCTCCGCCTGCCCCCTCCCACCCCCCCCCGACAAATCATAACTTTCTTAGTTATGCACAGATTTGAACGGGACCTTTTGTGACATTCTTAACAAATCATTTGGTTAATAAATAACCATCGGTATTATATCTGCAACTGTTTGTCACCACTATTTTTGAACAATAAAAATTTTCGGCTTTTTTTCCAGTTAAAACACTTTTTCCTTGGATTAGAGCCACATTACTCAGGGTTATTGTAACCCCTATTATTCAATGATTAATCCATGATTGGAACCGTAACCCCTATTCGAACCCAAAAAATAAACTTTGTCATCACGCAACCCGAACCGAAACTGAAAATTTAAGTTAACCCAAAACCAACCCGAACCTGAAAATTTAATTTAACCCAAACCTGAAAATTGAAGTTAACTCGAAACCCAAAGTCGACACGCATTCCGACCCGAAACTAAAAATTGAAGTTAACCCGAACCCGTCAAAATAAATTTCTTAGTGTCACAACCCGATCCGAAACTGAAAATTTAAGTTAACCCAAAAACCGACCCGAACCTGAAAATTTAATTTAACCCGAAACCTAACCCAAACATGAAAATTTCAGTTAAACCGAAACCCGAACCCGTCAAAAATTCCATCGAACCGTAACCCGATCCGAACTCGACGAAACAAATTTCTTGTTGTCGCAACCTGACCCAAACTTGGAAAAGAAAGTTAACCTGAAACTCAACCCGAACCCGACAAAAAAATTTTATCGAACCGCAACACAAACCCAAAACATTAAAATAATTTCTATTGTCATGCAACCTGACCTGAACTTGAAAATTTAAGTTAACCCAAAACCAGACAAAAAAAAATCCATCGAACCGTAACCCGATCCGAACCCGACAAAATAAATTCCTTCGTGTCACAACCCGATCCGAAACTGAAAATTTAAGTTAACCCAAAAACCTACCCGAACCTGAAAATTTAATTTAACCCGAAACCTAACCCAAACATGAAAATTTAAGTTAATGCGAAACAGTCGACACGTAACCCAACCCGAAACGGAAAGCTTAAGTTAAACCGAAACCAAAACCTGTCAAAAATTTTATCGAACCGTAACCCGATCCGATCTCGACGAAACAAATTCCTTCCTGTCGCAATCTGATCCAAACATGGAAAAGGAAGTTAAACCGAAACTCAACCCGAACCCGACAAAAAAATTCCATCGAACCGCAACACAAACCGAAAACATTAAAATAATTTCCATTGTCATGCAACATGGCCGGAACCTGAAAATTTAAGTTTACCCGAAACCCGACAAAAAATCCATCGAACCGTAACCCGATCCGAACCCGACAAAATAAATTGCTTCATGTCACAGCCCGATCCAAACCAGAAAATTTAAGTTAACCCGAACCTGATTAAAAAAATCTATCGAAGCATAACCCGATTCGAACCCGACAAATTAAATTTCGTCGTCACGCAACCCGATCCGAAAGTGAAATTTTAAGTTAACCCAAAAACCGATTTGAACCTGAAATTTTAATTTAACTCGAAACCTAACCCAAATTTGAAAATTAAAGTTAACTCGAAACACAAAGTCGAAACGCAACCCGACACATAACTGAAAATTGAAGTTAACAAGAAACTCGAACCTGTCAAAAATTTCATCGAACCGTAACTTGATCCGACCCCAGCAAAATAAATTTCTTCGTGTCACAACCCGATCCAAGCCAGAAAATTCAAGTTGATCCGAATCCCGACCTGAACCCGATAAAAAGAATCCATCGAACTGTAACCCGATCCGGACAAAATAAATTTCATCGTCACGCAACCCGAACCGAAACTGAATATTTAAGTTAACCCAAAACCAACCCGAACCGGAAATTTTAATTTAACCCGAAACCTAACCCAAATCTGAAAATTTGAGTTAACTCTAAACACATAGTCCAGGGGTTCTCAAACTATGGTACGCGTACCAGTACTGGTACGCAGTAGTCCGATATTGGTACGTGGAATAAAATACAAAATGTATTACATGTATTACATTATTATGGAATCAAAAAAACTTTATTAATTTGGAAATTTTCAAAAAAAATTCGAGTGCGATTTAGGATCTGTAAACCCTTTTTCCATTTTTTTGGTTACGAGAAATGTTTGTTATAGCAGACTTGCTGAAATTCGCACACATCTCTTATGATACAATCAGTTTTCCAAAATTAAAAACATAATTATTATATTTATATGGATAAAAATTGGATTTTAATAAAGATCTAATTTTAAAATTAATGAATGAAGTATTTATAATTAGTGGAAGAAATTTTTTTAAACAGGCTTCATAAATTCAATTATCTGAAGGTAAAGTCTGGATGATTGGAAGTAGAAGGAGCTTGTGTGAGTGGGAGGAGTTAAAACAAAATAAAATTCCAATTTTAATTTATAACCCATTGTTCTCTTTGTACTAGAAGAGCTTCTAGGAGGTGTTGAAATAAAAGTTTTATTTCAAACGTAATTCATAAATTAATTCATTCTGTTTATTGAAATATTTTTTTTCTTTTGTACAAAACATGTTATAGTTTCCTCTTATTTCATGGAAATCAGTTTTTAACAGAGTAAGGTTATTTAAAATGGTGATCTGAGATCAAACAAAAACTGTGGCCAGTGTGTGCAGTGTGGATTTGAGGTAAAGGATTGTACATATGCATTGAGGTGGTATATACATAAATGTATGAATAAACTTGCAAGTGTTTACCTACTGCGCGACATTATTGTTGCATATATAGGTATGCAAATTATTAATACAGTTGTATTGTATGTTAAATGCGCTAACTAAGCTTTGGATAAGAAATTTGTTTCTCGGTTGATACACCCGGCCATTTTATCTCACGAGAAAGGAAATAAGTGAACTTGTTCAGCTCTCCTGTAATGGATTACTGGAGTCCACATTCGAAAGGATGAATGTAACGGAATTTTCACTGGCGAAAATACCAGAGTACCGTATGAGTCTGCTTGTGTTTAGCACGATATATCTGTGTGAATGTGCTTTTCCCCTTCTTTATATGAAAAACAAATACAGGAATAAACTAAACATCGAGTTTGACGTATGACTAAAACTTTCTAATATTGAGCCAGACATGAGGAAGCTGTGCTTGATAAAAAAAAAAAAAAGCCCCACCCTTTTCGTTAGCGATAGAAGCAAATTAGTGCCATCAGCCTACTGTAACAGTATATGAATCAGTTTAAGTATTATGGCTTTTTTCCTATACCAAAACCTATTTCATGGAAAATTTTGAATATTATATGTATTATTAAAACTTAATGATGGTACTACTTTTTACTTGAATGTTATTATAAAGCAATCAATCTAAGTACCAATTTAGTAATGTAATCATTCATTTTTAACTAAAATAAAACCTGCTATGAAGGAAACACAAAAGACCGGAGATATATTTCGTTCTAGACAGATTTCTTTTTACAGGTTTTTCTATATTATGTTTACGTTTGTTACCTGGTGGTACGCGGAAGTATGAACTTCGATTTAGTGGTACGTAGGTCTAAAAGTTTGAGAACCCCTGACATAGTCGACATGCAACCCGACCCGAAACTGAAAATTGAAGTTAAACCAAAACTTGAACCCGTCAAAAATTTCATCGAATCGTAACCCGATCCGAACCCGACAAAATAAATTCCTACGTGTCACAACCCGATCCAAGCTAGACTGACCCAACCCAAACTGAAAATTTTAGTTAAACCGAAACCCGAACCCATCAAAAATTCGATCAAACGGTAACCCGATCCGAACTCGACGAAACAAATTCCGTCGTGTGGCAACCAGACCCAAACTTGGAAATGGAAATTTACCCGAAACTCAATCCGAACCCGAAAAAAAATTCCAACGAACCGCAGCACAAACCGAAAACGATAAAATAATTTCCATTGTCATGCAACCTGATCTGAACCTGAAAATTTAAGTTAACCCGAAACTCGACCCGAACCCCACAAAAAAAATCCATCGAGCCGTAACCGAATCCGAACCCGAAAAATTAAATTCCATCGTCTCGCAACCCCACCCGTAACTGAAAATTGAAGTTAACCAACAAAATGAATTCATCCGATCCGAACTCTAAAAATTGGTTGTTAGCCCGATCCGAAACAGGAACATAAGCGCCAACGCAGTCGGGTCGGTTTAGGGGGAAACTCTTTTCCGGAATATAATAAAAAATATATGATATTATTATAAAAAAATGTATGAAAATTTCTATATTAAAGAAATCTGCAGATGAGGTTGATTTTTAAAGTTTTCCCAGCTTTAATGAGGGAAGATGGGTTGCCAATGAAAACAATTATAAAAAATATATATGAAAATTTTTTTAATAATTATTACTACAGATGAGGCGGATCTTTTATGTTTCTCAGTTTTACTCAGATAACATCGGTATCTAAAAAACATTATTATAATATATATGTAAGAAATTTTTTGCATTAATGACACTTACAGATCAGGCAGACTTTTGTTGATTTTCAACGTTACGTAGAAGATGTGTTACTGAATGAAAATATTATAAAAATAAATAAGAAGAGTTCTTTGTCTATGAAAACTGCAGATGTGGCAGATTTTTAATATTTTTCCATCATTATGCAGAGAAGATGTGTTGCTGAATGAATTTGATAAAAAAAGAAAACTGCTTTGATAGATTTCTTTTATGTGCCTTGTTGATAATTAAAGTTAATAAACACATTCTTTTTTATAGATAAAATTTGCCCTCTGCCATAAAAATATACAAAAAACAATTTGCAGTCAAGACGAAAACAGATTTTCTAAGTATAGATTGCATATATTTTATAATTATTTTTCATTCAGCAATGTACGGGTTAACTTCAATTTTCATGTTCGGGTCGGGTTGCGAGACGAAGGAATTTATTTTGTCGGGTTCGGATCAGATCACGGTCCGATGGATTAATTTTGTAGGATTCGGGTCGGGTTTCTGGCTAACTTAAATTTTCAGGTTTGGTCGGGTTTCGGGTTAACTTCAGTTTTCAGTTTCGGGTCGAGTTGCGAGACGTAGGAATTTATTTTTTCGTGTTCGGATTCGGTTACGGCTCGATGGATTTTTTTTTTGTCGGGTTCGGGTCGGGTTTCTGTTTAACTTAAAATTTCAGGTTCAGGTCGGGTTGCATAACGACAGAAATTATTTTGTTGCTTACGGTTTGTGTTGAGGTTCGATGGAATTTTTTTGTCGGGTTCGAGTTGGGTTTCGGGATAACAAGTTTGGGTCGGGTTGCGACACAAAAGAACTTATTTCGTCGGGTTCGTATCGGATTACAGTTCAATGGAATTTTTGACATTTTCGGGGTTCGGGTTAACTTCAATTTTCAGTTTCGGGTCGGGTTGCGTGTCGTCTTTGGGTTTCGAGTTAACTTCAATTTTCAGTTTGGGGTAGGTTTCGGGTTAAATTAAATTTTCAGGTTCAAATCGGTTTTTGGGTTAACTTAAATTTTCAGTTTCGGTTCAGGTTGCATGACGACAAAATTTATTTGTCGGGTTCGGATCGGGTTACGGTTCGATGGATTTTGATATCTTGTTCGGGTCGGGTTTCGGGTCAATTTGAATTTTCTGGCTTGGATCGGGTTGTGACACGAAGGAATTTATTTTATCGGGTTCGGATCAGGTTACGGTTTGATGAAATTTTTGACGGGATCGAGTTTCGGGTAAACTTCAATTTTTAGTTTCGAGTCGGGTTGCACTTTGACTTTGTGTTTCGAGTTACCTTTTATTTTTAGGTTTGGGTTATGTTTCGGGTTAAATTACATTTTCAGGTTCAAATTTGTTTTATGGTTAACTTAAAATTTCAGTTTCGGATCGTGTTGCGTGACTACGAAATTTAATTTGTCGGGTTCGGATCGGGTTACGGTTCGATAGATTTTTTTTATCGGGTTCGGGTCGGTATTTGGTTAAAATGAATTTTCTGGCTTGGATCGGGTTGTGACACGAAGGAATTTATTTTGTCGGGTTCGGATCGGGTTACGGTTCGATGAAATTTTTGACGGGTTCGGGATTCGGGTTAACTTCAATTTTCAGTTTCGAGTCGGGTTGCGTTTCGACTTTGTGTTTGGAGTTAACTTTTATTTTCAGGTTTGGATTATGTTTCGGGTTAAATTAAATTTTCATGTTCAAATCGGTTTTTGGGTTAGATTAATATTTCAGTTTCGGATCGGGTTGCGTGACGACGAAATTTAATTTGTCGGGTTCGGATCGGGTTGCGGTTCGATAGTTTTTTTCATGGGGTTCGGGTAGGGTTTCGGGTTAACTTAAATTTTCTGGTTTGGATGGGGTTGTGACACGAAGGAATTTATTTTGTCGGGTACGGATCGGGTTACGGTTTGATGGATTTTTTTTGTTGGGTTTTGGGTTAACTTAAATTTTCAAGTTCTGGTCAGGTTGCATGACAATGTTTTCGGTTTGTGTTGCGGTTCGATGGAAATTTTTTGTCGGGTTTGGGTTAAGTTTCGGGTTAACTTAATTTTCCTAGTTTGGGTCGGATTGCGACACGAAGGAATTTGTTTTGTCGGGCTCGGATCGGGTTACGGTTCGATGAAATTTTTGACAGGTTCGGGTTTCGGTTTAACTTGAATTTTCAGTTCGGGTTGGGTTGCGTGTCGACTTTGGTTTCGCATTAACTTAAATTTTCATGTTTGGGTTAGGTTTCGGGTTAAATTAAATTTTCAGGTTCGTGTCAGGTTTTGGGTTAACTTAAATTTTCAGTTTCGGATCGGGTTGTGACAGGAAGAAATTTATTTTGTCGGGTTCGGAACGGGTTACGGTTCGATGGAATTTTTGACGGGTTCGGGTTAACTTCAATTTTCAGGTTCGGGTTGGTTTTGGGTTAATTTAAATTTTCAGTTTCGGTTCGGGTTGCGTGATGACGAAGTTTATTTTTCGGGTTCGGATAGGGGTTACGGTTCGATAGAATTTGTTGCCTGGTTCGGGTTGGGTTTTGGGTTAACTTATTTTCGGGTTCGGATCGGTTTGCGACAAGAAGGAATTCATTTTATCGCGTTCGGATCTGGTTACGATTCGATGAAATGTTTATGTCTTATTCGGGTTGGGTTACTGGTTAACATCGAATTTTTAGGTTCGGGTCAGGTTTTGGGTTAACTTAAATTTTCAGTTTCGGATCGGGTTGTGACACGAAGAAATTTATTTTGTCGGGTTCGGATCGGGTTACGGTTAGATGGAATTTTTGACGGGTTCGGGTTGACTTCAATTTTCAGGTTCGGGTCGGTTTAACTTAAATTTTCAGTTTCGGTTCGGGTTGCGTGATGACGAAGTTTATTTTTCGGGTTCGGATAGGGGTTACGGTTCGATGGAATTTGTTGCCTGGTTCGGTTGGGTTTGGGTTAACTTATTTTCGGGTTCGGATCGGTTTGCGACAAGAAGGAATTCATTTTATCGGGTTCGGATCTGGTTACGGTTCGATGGAATTTTTATGTCTTATTCGGGTTGGGTTACTGGTTAACATCGAATCTTTAGGTACGGGTCGCGTTGCGACATGAAGGAATTTATTTTTTTGTCGGGTTGTTTATTTATTATATTTCCTAATTGTGTTCGCGCCCCTCCCGAAAGGTCAAAACGCCCCCCCCCCCCGCTACCCATAATTTTTGACGGTAGCTAATTCTTAAAATCTATGTTATGCGTTATAAAATATCGTAAACTTTCAAACAAATCGGCTTATTATATTTACTAATTTTGTTTGCGCCTCTCCCCCCCCCCAACCCGAAATGTGACGCGAATCCCTTACTTATACGAAATTTGAGAGCATCAGCTGCTCATCTCTGCCGCTAAAATAATCAAAGTGAAAGAATAAATACTTGGAATTTAGTGCTAGAGAGATCGATCTATAATCTAATAGATTTCCGTTAGGCGCTATTCTCTGATGGTGATAAGATCGATCTGCAGTGATTTGAAAGAAAATAAACGAACGATAATATTTGTAGAGACATCGATAAAAAAATTGATAAAATCGATCTGGCCATAGTATCGATTAAATCGGTAAAAAAGATCGATGTCGCCCATCACTAGTCTGAGCTATCTCCTGCAACTTCACTTTACGGTTCCCCAAAACGATTTTGTGGACTTTTTTTTATGTTTTCCGGAGTAACCACCTCTTTTGATGGTGCATCACTGGTGTCCGTACGGCCACGTTTAAATTCAGCAAACCAGTCAATTATGGTTGATTTACCTGGTGCAGTGTCCGGATAACGCTTATCAAGCCAAACTTTTGTTTGAACGGTGTTTTTCCCTTCAAATAACAATTCTTGAAATTCTTGTTTATCCATTTTTTTGTTTATCAACAAAGTTGTTCAAATAAAACCACTCTAACGTTTTATCCACACGGCGAATCGTCATGACATTTTTTCTGCTACCTTTTAAAGGTTAGTATTTACTAAAAAAAGCATCCGTTCGGTGATTGCAACGCCATCTGTGTGCCAGACCGGGAACTTATCAGCCCATGTATTAAATGAGCATGATTATATTTTCTAAGGAGCTACGCAAGATTGTTTTTATATTATCATTTTACGATATTTTATAAGCATTTTAAAACCATTTCTATGTGGTCATCTTTTTTTAAAACACTTGGATTCAGGGGTTCAGATTTAGACACTTGGATTCAGGATAACCTTGCCTACATACAGGTCAAGGATGAAGTATGATTGTTTTTTTTTTTTCGAAACACTCCCTACATTGTTAAAATTGTAATTGAGGACTTTTTTTTGGTATCAATTTTTGATATAATAAAAAAGAATGTCCTAAAATGGATTTTCAAATTCAATAACTTAACATATTAATTATCCCTCTACAAGTATGTACAGGGATAACGAAAAATCGCAGCAATATTTCAAATTTATACCAAAAAGCAGGTTTATATGTTTTATAAAACTGTCTAAGATATGCATGCTACGAAGTCTTATGTTTAGTTTACGAATTCTTTCAGTAGATCTGCGAAGTTTTCTGCCCATTGCTAGTTATGCGAAGTTGTTGATTCATCGACAATAAACCTATGATATCTTATATGGGCCATAGAGGAGCTATTTTGGTTTACAATGTTCCAACCACGGAGCTGAACAATTTAGTGCGCGAAATAATTATGGTACATTTGCTAATTTTAAGCAAACACAAAAAATATCATTACAATATAATAAAGACATATGGACTATAAAAGATTATACTCTACATTATGTACAATGAACATTCAAATCTCGTATGTTCAAAAATAGACTTATAGAGGCTTTGTACATGTTTAAATGATACATAAATTTCAAAATAGTTATGACCTCTTTTAGGTTTTCTATATTAATTGTTCAAACAAGAAATCTTTACTATTTGGTCCACCCGCCTTTAGCATTGCGGTAAGTTTCCATTCGACGTGGAAAGTTTTCATGTAAGTCTTAAATATATTTCATATCAATAGAGTTCCGTGCTTCATGAATAGCTATTTTCAAATTGTTCTTGGACATAAAATGTCGGCCATTTGTATAAACTTTTCTTGCCATTATATACCAAACATTCTCTGTTGTATTCAAATCAGGCGATTTGGCTGGCCAACGCCAGTTTCATTTTTTTCTACTTTAACCAATCCTTGGAAGTCTTTGACATATCAATTTTGCTGTTATTGTCTTTCTGAAACAACCAATTTTTTTCGGCCATTTGAAGTCCATTTCAAGGAAATGGGTTACTTAGCTTGTTCAGGTAGAACTGTTCATTTTTCCATATAGGAATTCAATATTGCTTTTCTTTTTCATTATGATATTTCACCCCATATGATTATCGAACCCCCTCCTTACTGTATAGCGTAAAACACTAAAGATTCTTTATATTATCCTTCCAATAGCTATGGTCCATCCAGAATAAACTTTTCACATTCAAGAAAGTTACTTTTCGCCATTCAGTGCTCCGACTTATACGGATGCGAGCGAATTCTTTGCGATTAGCCTTATGAATTGAAGACAGCTCCAGGAAACTCCAGAAAAAAATGGTGCTAAGTCCAAATTTATTCAGCAACTGTTGTGTTCGACGAACAATAAGGGCAAATTTAATTCATCTCGTAATTGTCGAGCTGTTACAATGTTATTTGTTGCTTTGCGCCTTAGAAGACTCACTTCCTTATTCGTATCTGAGAGTGGTCTACACGTGCTCTTCTTTCCACATCCTGATGGATTTTTAAGTTAATTTCGAACGACTTTTGAACTTCTGTCAATATCTCGGGTTCGTTTGTAGTCTTAGAACATTAATTTTATAACGTTCGATATGAGAAAGTCCTGAGCCAGATGGCATATTAATTATTTTTTAATCTAACATTTTAAACAAATTATTTAGTGAATTTTCTATTTAAACTGCTCTCACAAATTAAAAAAAAATGTTTCTGCTAAATGGCACGAATACAGATAAATTTTCGATTGAGTAAGGCCATAATTTCTTCGCTTCTGAAATCCAGATTTCACTGATAAGCTTTCACAGCGCCTGCCCAAGTACTTCTACAGCCACCGTTGAATGCATGATTACTTTGCATGTTACAACGCAGGAAATAGCACATGATTGTTTTTATCATTATAATATTTCAGCTAAAATTGTGAGAGATCATAATTATTTCGCGCACTGGTAGTACGAAGGTCTATCTTTCTATTCTAATACATTGAATCCAGCGTTCCGCCCATGACTACAATGCCAAAGAATTTTCGAGGAAATTTTTTTGGCAAAACACAGATTTCCTCCCATAGAGAAGTATGGGGTAGATATTTTCAAATTGGATTATCTTTTAAAATGATGACGAAGTTGCTACAATTTTCACCGATATATATTTTTGTTCAAATATTACAGGTTTCATTTAAATTTATCGCAAATATTTAACTTGATATTAGTTAAAAATGACATTTTATGTAAGTTCTACAAACAAAATGAAAAATTTGTTAAGTATTACTTATAAAAATATGAAAATGGTGTAGAAATAAACAAAAGTGATAAAAAGTATGCGGAAAAGTTTGAAAAAATGCCTGTAATATTATGAAAATGCAGGATTTATTGCTTGCGCGCATTGAAAGTGTGATGCGGTTGTGGTACACTGTAAAAAATCTTCAGCTTTTGCTGCATAGTCACTCCACCGCTTTTATAGAATATCTATTTTGACCAATAAAAATGCTCCATAATACAGTAATGTAACCGTTTTCTCTAAAAGCGGTGGAGTGTGTCTGCAGCAAAAGCTGAAGATTTTTAACAGTGTAGAAAGTGTACCGGTGAGTACGCCCTCCGTTCTACACTAGTGTGCAAAACTTAAGCAACAAACACAAAATGCTAATTTCTGAACACGGGAATACTCAAAAGGAAATTCTAAAAACTGCAAGTGTAGAAAATAGGTACTACCCTAACAGCACAGACAGTCGATGTGAAGTCTTCTTGACATCAAAAATGGTCACAATTGTCACAGTCACTACAATGAACAGAAATGTGATATCTTTCATTCGTCTCATTTTTACTCACATTTGGTCACTCCACTGAACAGTCACCATGACTGCTGATTTTTGACGAGTCACCAGGTGACTTTACAATAAAGTCATTTTGTGACTCATGTGACTGTCATTTTGACCCTACATTGTAAAGTCATCATGCTAGCTGTTCTGTGACGAGTTCCCAAGTGACAGAAAATGAAATCATCTGGTGACTTTTCACAAAGAAGTGCAATGATGACTTCACAATAGACTGTCGATCACCGGAAAGTCACCATGCGACTTCATTGTAACATTATTTGTAGACTCATCCCAATGCAATGCTCAAAGTTTAGTCTTCAACTGACAGTGACTTGAGAATCACAAGGTGACTTCATTGTAATGTCATCTGGTGACCCATCACAAAGCGACAGTCACAGTGACTTTTTAGTGTTAACAATCATTTGAGAGTAATAATGAGACAGTGAAATATCCCATATTTTGATTCACCGTAACGATTGTGACACTTCTAACCACGTGTGACGTCCAGGGGACTTCACATCGACTGGCCGTGCTGTTAGGGTAGTACCTCTTTTCTACACTTGCTCTTTATAGAATTTCCTTTTGAGTATTCGCGTGTTCAGAAATTAGCCTTTTGTGTTTGTCGCTTAAGTTTTGCACACCAGAGTATTATGGAGCTCAGTGTTTACAACACTCTGTTATAAAGGAACCCCAAGTTTTTCACTTATCGATAGTCCAATTGCGAAGTCTGAATAGCTTTCGATATCAGATTTATGACGTTTTCGTAAATTGCGAATTTCGTGTAACTGAATCTTTCCTAATCTTTTTTCAATTTTTCACGTGTAAATATTTTCGTCAAGAGAGATTTTACTGTCTGTGCTTATGCAAATGCATAGAGGCGGTTTCAGTTGAATCCTGGTATAAAATGTGTTTCGGGGTATGCAGCAGATTTGTCTACAGGCGGCTAAACCTAGATAGTTAGCATTGTTCTGATCGGCTCTTCAGATTCAGCTATTCTGACTTTTAAACTCCAAATACCTGACGTATGCGTTAAGACTTAGAAATTCGTTGAGCGTGTTTCATACGTGAGCGGACAGCACTGTGTTCTACAAAGATTTAAATAAATCATGAATATTAGGCTATTTTAATTATTTAATTACATAATTTATTGGGAAATTACTTTTGAAAAACAATTAGATTATTTTTCAATTTCTATAAACAAATTAAAGCAAAAATACGTTCTTTACAACATAATGGGAAATTTGCTAACTCTCCCCTTATCTGCTTCGCGGGGCGTGTGCGCTTCTCTTGAGTTTAATATTGCAACTATTCTTGTGAAAAGGTTTATAAATTTTGTAAATTCACATTATATAAATTGTTAATATTATTTCAATTTATTTTTTATAATTAAATTGAATATTAAAATATAGACACTTTGTACTTTTCATTCAAATTATTTTTAAAATTTAATTAGATAGTGGTAAACAGAAAATTTCCACTTTTTCATTCAAATTATTTTTAAAACTTAAATTTTGAAAAATAAAAACTGTCCATTTTTAAAAACTTTCCACGGCTTGGATCCGAACTCGGGTACTACAGAACTGGAGAAAAACGACATACTAACAAGCAACCACGAACTCATGTTACGTTTGCTTAGAACAAGATTTTAAACGAAAGCTAACACATTCTGTTTAGTTATTGTCAGGATAGCTGAATCTGAAGCGTCAATCAGAACAATGCTAATCAGTTAGGTTTAGCGACCTATGATTTGCCTTGTATCATGAGTTGCAGTGGTGAAGAAAATGAGACAGTTTTGAATAAAGGAGTTCTGGAGTTAATGAAACTAAGTGAAATATATTTCAATTTTTGTTTAATTTTATAAATGAGTAAAGTACAAAGTGGAGCAGTTCATTGATTTTTTATTCTGCTGACTTATTAAGTTGATTTTTGCTCAGGACAGAGAACTGTTTTATAGAATTAATGTCTTATTCAAAAAAACTTGTTTTACGAAAATTCGTTTAAAATATCTGTTGTTAAATTCCAAGAGGACCTTTCCCATTTTGATTTAAAAATAAACCGATTTAATTTCAGTTTGAATTCTTCTGTATTTGATTATGACCCCTACTAACAAAGTAGCGTCCGAAGGATCTCAATATGTGCTAAAAATAATCATATCACGTATGTAAAATTATATTGTTACTATGCAATACTAAAATCTCCTAAAAAATGTTTCATGTATCCCACTAAAACGCGCAAATTTTTAACGATTCCGTAATTTGTTTAATTATTTGTGTTTTCTTTCATATCGTGTTAAATCTGTGTTTTTGTGTGTATGTATATATATACAGGGTGTTCCAAAATTCGACGGACAAATTAAGAGGGGTGATAGAAGGAATTAAGAGGATGAAACCTTACCATAAAACATGGGGTCTTAAACCACGTTTGGTGGGAGAAAATCGAAAAAAAATATTTACAAAAGGGTGTGACGCCAAGTGGCCAATAATAAATAGAAAAAACATTTATTTGACGTAAAGCATGATTACAATGCATTACAGTTCAACGTCAGAAAGGCGACGACGAGACATTTTTATAGAAATAGGTTTTAACGCGACGGCATTCCTTCGTCCGTCAGTTTCGGCGGTGCAACGACCTTCGTGACCGCAACTTCGAACAATTTCTATAAAAATGTGTCGTCGTCTTCTTTCTGACGTTGAACTACAATGCATTGTAATCATGATTGACGTCATATAAATGTTTTGTCTTCTTATTATTGGCCCTTTTTGTTCCACTCGACGTTCAACCCTTCATAACTATTTTTGCGATTTTTCCCACTAAACGGGGTTTGCAACCCCATGTTCTATAGCAAATTTTCCTCTTCTTGTTGCCTTCTATCATGCCTCTTATTCTGTCAGTCGAATTTTGAAATATACATTTGGAATATATGAATATATATATATATATATAATTAATTGTAAGCGGCAGCGGTAAATTTCCTTCGAAATTCTAGTCAGTGCATTAAGACTGTAATCAAATTCAAATCAATTTCAATTTTTAATTCAGTTTATTTTTGAAAACGTATGAAATTGGCAGGTGTGCTTATTCAGAAACTATGTAATCGAACTACGCTTCCCTTTTTTGGCAAAGGCATAAGATCTTTCAGAAAATACTGTCAACATCGGCGTTTTGAACCGAATTTCCGACGCGACAGGGCAAGAACGGGGCAAAACGTGATGTCACGTTACAGGAACTTTAACTTAATAGGTAATGTATTTACCAAAAAATGGAAAACTCATTTCGATTTCAAAACTTTTTGCGTTTAAAAATGAGTCCGAAAGTTTCGCGTTGTTAAGTACGTTATTTGAGTAACGCCTATTAAGTACGCCTTGATATTCAATCAACTTACTAAATTTCTATTCGATTCATACTTGAAACTAATTTACTGATACAACTTGGAACATAAAAAATATTGGAAATCAATGTGACTGAAATATGTTGAGTAACATTAAAAAATAGCCGGTTGAAACACGTCTGAAATTTTAACATATAAATCTATCACAACAATTCATATTATAACGATTCATATTTTAAGACAATTCCTATGATGAAGAATTTATATAATAAACATAAAATTTAAAAGCAGGCTAATGAAATCCATAAATATTCATTAATGCAGAACTCGTGCATTAGTTTAGAGCATTCTTGTCTCAAAGCGATCTTCTGAAAATATGTTTTATTTATTATTTAAATACCTCACATCACTTCATTTTAATGTAACGTTCATTCTAAGCAATAATATTGTATACTTATTTATAATAATTTAACTTATTTATAATAAGTTATTTATATATATTTTGGCTATAAAAAGATTGATTGTTTTTATTTTACTTTTAATATTTAAAATCCTTTTTAAATTTCCATCAAAATAAGTGTTCAAATTATTACTGAAAAAGAAAAGTTGTAAATAATCATGAATGTTTTATTCTGAAATTCAAAAATAAAAGTCAGAAAACGATGAAAAGTTTCGTACTACAATTGAAAAAAATGTTGATTCTTAAATATTTTTTAGCAGTGCCAAGGTTTTTTATTAATTTGAGCAGTAAAACGATATACCCGAGATTTTGCTGTTGAAATAACTTGTTAGTAAGCTGTTTAAAGATACTGACAAAACATTTCTTACCAATTATTAAATAAATATTGTTGGTATTATCAACTGGTCAAAAACATACAATTTCTTCAGTATTTTAATGTATTTTTTTAAAATAAAGAAATGGCATAAAGAAACGAGTACTCAATTTTGTAGACTACTTGAATGTACAGCATAAAACAAATCGAAAGAAAATAGTAGCGTTATTCTAAAGGTAAAGAACGAAACATTTCTTATATAGTGCATTTTTTTAAGTCATTCTTTTTTAAAACAGATAAAAGAACGAAAAATCATGCGTCAAGCATAGATTATGAAACACTTTCCAACACAGCCAGAAAACTAACGAAACTTCACCGTTAAATAAGGTGAAAGAAGATATGTAAATCAACAGTTTAGAAAACATATAACACATTTAAAAATAGTTTTCGAAAAATCCAGTGTCAAAAAAATAGTCGAATTATTTTGTGCAGCCCTGTACATGATCAATAGATGTGGATATATTGTATGATAAAAGTTAATTCAGTTAGAAAATTCACATTTAGCAATTTTCACCAATCGATGGAAATGCATTCGAAATCTTTTGTACGGCCCTGTATATTATCTGAAGACTTTTGTACACACCACCTGTTAAGCTAAAAGGCAACTTAAAACTCACTTGCAGCAATTACCAAACGTAAACGACAATGTATCTTTTTTTCGTAGCCGTGTATATGAATTTATTTATATTCCACAAACTTCTGTTTGTCTACTAAATATATTTCAGCAGCATAAACACAATTAAAAACTACCCTTAAGCAATTCACTCCTATAGTCTGTAATACTTACGAATTCTCTTGTGTAGCCCTGCATAGGATCAATCGAGTTTATAAACACACACGTACTATGAAAAAAAATAGTTTAAACTTAAAAACGCAAACCAAAGTTGAAAACACACTTATCACACATAGACTGTAAATATTGCACATGTACTGTAATCAATATATTTTGTGTGTCCCTGTAAATAAACGCAATGCACACAAGAAAGCAATTTATAGTGCACCTCAGTAATGCATATAATGTTCATTATGTTTGAAATAGCGAAATATCACTAAATTACACTGCAAACGATTTTTCCCCATAGAAGGATGTGTAACAGAATTCTTCTGTTAGACCCTGTAAATGAATAATAAATGCTTTGCACCGCATATTATACAAAAAGCATGTTTTAATGTGCTTCATAATTCTATATCAATTTCATTATGTTTTAAATGATGTAGCGTCATCAAAATTCACTTGAAAAGATTATTCCCCATTGACTGTAATATAACGAAATACTTTTGACTGTCCCTGTAAAAAAAAACTATAAGTGCTACCCACTTCAGTTGGAAAAGGGAACATGTTATAGATAACGATAATAACATATAAAAGTTTCAGGACCATCAGAGCCTATTTACGGGAGTTAGAGCAAGGACAGACGGCAGACGGCCAGACAAACCAAAGTCATAAACACTTTTCAACTTGGTTGGAAAGTGTCAAAAAAGACGCAATATTAATTGAAATACTGTATCTACTGGAAGCATAAGGTTCAGAAAAAAGTTTTCCATACTTCATAGGTAGACGTGCATTTTTTCCCCTCTTGCTTTCAATGTATAATTTCCTGCCTCCGCTAGGACTCTGTACGGTTTTGTGTTTATTCAAATTCTCTCGGGTGCAACAAGATTCGAAAAGAGAGAGTTACATGAAATCGAGATTTTGAACAAATTCCCATGTGATTCTAAAGTGAGTTATCTGTATAGCCCGAGCAGCTCTTCTGTTTTAGGCTCGAACACGAAGGAATAAAAAAGAATAAGCTTAGGGATATATTTTATTTCTATTTTCAATTTATTGCGAGCGCAGATATTTATTTAGCCATAAATAGTTGGCAGAGCACACAGAAATTAAATAGATAATATTTTATCTGTCTCATTTTTAAAAAAATTCGTCTGTATTAAAATTATCTATACAAATTTAAGGAATATATAAAGATATTTTACATCTTAAAATATTCATTTTTTGGGAAAAGCAGTTGTAGTCTATTTTATTTAAAATTAAACTTTAAAAAATATATTTCAATTGAAATGAAATAAGAAACATCTTATATATTATCCACATGCATCCTTAGTCTCATGCTAGAGAAAACATTTTACAGTTTCAACTGTCATCTTTGACGATGCAAAAGATTAATTTAACTATTATTTAATTAGGAAATTAACTACTACGGTATTATCTGTGTACGCGAAGTTGCCAGATAATTAGATTAATGCATTGTACGATAAGTGTTGTGGAAAATTGCATTTCATTCTTTAGCGACCAATTCTAAAATAAAAAGCATTTTTCTCCTCCTTCTGGACAAAGTAGTTTTCGATAACGTGTAACGTTCTCCTACAACTATATGCAATAAACTGTTCAGAAAATATAGTTAGAGTCGTCTCTGTCTGAGAGGAACATCATGCTCCACTCGGTGGCTGAAAGGTCCATGCAGTGGCGGACAGAACAGGTTGTCAACTTGAACGATGGCAAGTGGGTCCCATGAATCCTTCATTATTCTTTACTTAAAAACATAAAATTGGGACATTAGATGCAGAAATAAAACAAATACCTTTCTGAGAAATTAAACAGGTTACAGAACAGGAATACTTGAAATAAAACGACAAAAAATCATTTGTCATCAATACTGAAATTCGATGCCCAGGAATATCCATTACAAATATCTGTTCTAAGAATCTGTAGTCTATAAGGATTTAGAACAGGGTAAAAAATAAAGTACATGTTCTATTGTTTGAATTTCATTAGGGTCGCATGGACATCTGTCTGTGATCGAATGTTTATACTTTAAAAGATATTCGTTTAGTCTTTCATGGCCTGACATAATTTGAGTTAATTTGTGTGCATGAAAATCTGTCTGTTTAACAGATTTATAATTGAGGGAAAAAGAACTTGTTACGGAATTCTTTCTGAGTGTTTTCCAATAATTTTACCACTGATGAATAATTTCCTCTTGAATCTTGCTTTTAATAAATGATTTTGATTTTTTTTTTCAAACTCATGAGACAAATCAGAAAGAGACATCTATTTTACTAATAAATACACCCGATCCTTACCTGTATTATGGGAATGTTCTTTGATCCAATATATATTGAAATTATAATTTTTAGAAAATAAACTCCATAACTATTTTTGGAAAGAGAGAGAGAAATAGAGAGGTTTCTTAGATTTATATAATCATACCGATAGCATTGGCTGATATGCTATAGCTTCCTTGTGGACACTGTACATAAGAAAGCAATAAGAGTGTTTGCCTGTATAAATTTTATCTCTTAGCAGAAACGTATGAGTGTTCTAAATTTCTACTTTTAGATATGCTTATTTTCATTTTTTTAACTTTTCATTTTAGCAATATTAACCTTAGCAGCTTGGAAAAGTAAAAAGAAAATAAGGCTCACTAAAAGCAAACAGAACCAAGAAGCCAGAAAAGCAGGAATAAGTCACATGTTGCAGGTTTCTTACAGACAATCCTCTTCCACATTAATGTCCATTTGGGCAACAGACAAAGTACAACATCCTTGAATAATCAATCATGATCCAGTACTTCCGCTGACTTTGTTCTGCTCATCGTTATCTGACTAAAACAATTCTCAACATATTAATGAAGTTAAGTATGTGATAGAAGAACACAATTGTTATTGTATATGATACAAGAACGAATTACTCAGAAAATTTCTAAAGCAATTTTTATGGTATTTGAGTTAATCTAACACAAGACAATATATCACTGATTATTCATATTCAGTGGTTAGAGTATTATAGTTGAGATTTATTCCAACAGAGCACAAAATGCCGGGACCAGGACTCGAACCTGTGTACTTTGACTTCTATTCCTACAGAGCTATCCCAACGATATCTTGTTGGCATAATTTACTCAACAAAACTTCCTTCTGTTCATTATATCACTGATTAGTTTATTATTTTTAAGCTGACGAAACGTTCCTAAGTTTCGCTAAAATTTGGGAAAATTTCACGCACCTTTAGCTTTTAAAAAAGATAAAATTAAAAAAGTTATAAATTTTAAACATGTGAAATTTTTAAATTTGATTCCTGTTATAAAATAAGGTCACCTTAATTATTATTCGTAACGTGATTAACGTCAGTGTCTATGAGCGCCTACTTTCATTTCTGCCAAATAATTTTGGTACAAGACATGGACATTTGATCAACTGAATGAAACGTTACAGAATCTGAAAAAAATTGACATAAAAATATTTCATCTGATAACACAAATGGAAAGCTACCATGGGTAGTATAATGGTTTACAAAATAAAACTTCTGGTGTGGCATATCTACGTTTTCATAAATTGTGCATCTGGGATTTTTTTTTTAATTTCTCTATAATTAAGCAATTGTTTTGAAAACCATACAAGGATATGGATAGAACTTCCTGCAAAATAACTAAGACAGGTAAAAATGAAACGATTAAAATTAGTGAGAACAGATGGTCAGGAAAATCTAATGAAGCATTAACTTACATTTAGACTTTTTGATGATTCCACTGTCAGTACTTTTGTAAACTTACTGAATGATTGTACATGAAACAAGATTCCGACAAATTCAATGTTAAAAAATGTCTTCTAAACCTATCAAACCATAAAAATAGCATTTACTTACGTAATAGAAACTACAACGGTTTTATCCAATTATCGACAGATAAATGGATTGTAACGGACGTGTTTGCAACGTCATGTACAGTATGTGACATGACACAGATTTCAAGTTTAAACGAGCAAGTTTATTGAAAAATATATGTGGGCTGACAGTGGAGCTGCAGACTTTTACTATGCTGGTAAAATTTAGATTCAAATTTCACTTCCACTGGGCGCGTGCACAGACCGAACCCCGAGTTACAAAGGGTAACGCATGAGTAACACGAAGCGTTCAGAGACCGATGTCACGCGACTTTTTGCGGGTTTCCCGTAGCGTTTATAGCCGTAAATTATCCAGACTTCGGGTAACCCACATTACCTGGAGAGTTTTGTTGGGTAAAGTGATCACGTGGTTGGGAAATTTGATTTGTTTGTTTGCTTTATAGCTAACTGCAACTGTTAACGGTTGTTCTTTATGACTCCTACTGTACACTTGAGTCCTAACCATTTGATTGGTCTACCTTTAACAGGACTATGATATAATTGGCCAACGTTGGCTGGGATGGTTCCTGCAATGTTCGTACAATCAAAATGTAATGGTAGATTGGTTGACGGAAGTGTTTGATTGTAAACATGTCCATAAATTTACCCAAAAACGTTCACAGCCGTTTTAACCCAACTTTACTCTGAGAAAATCAGATGACGTCAGTCCCTAATTATACGAGTAACCTGCGATTCGGTCTCTGAACGTTCTCACTAAATCTCAATTCAATTTAAATACACAACTACTAATGAAAACGCAACTCACGCAATGGTCTCTTGGATCGTATCAAGCATGGCTTCGCTGTCAGAGAAGCTAGTGCGCTGAAAAAACTTTAAATTAACACAATTCAACTGACCTAAATGTAGCTATAAACTAGAAACTTCTGGTTTTCACAGATACAAATATGCTGAAGCAATGATGATTCAAATATGCTGAAGCAATTCTTACAGAACAAATGGCGAACTCCTCAGATAAGTAAGACAGCAATATCCAGGCACGTGGTTTAGAGTCTAGAAATATAGTGTGGCAACCGGCAATTCCAGTAATGCTTTAAAAAGTGCTAAACAATTGAATCCCATAAATGCTGAAAGATCCTCAATTACAAATGTTGATCGCAGCGTCATCTGCTAGCTCTTCACTGGCTGCAACGCTTTCTCAATCCTTATACAATGTTTACGTATGAATTACCAGATGTCGCTGCGATCAACATTTATCGTTCAGCAACGTTCAACATTTATGGGATACAAATGTTTAGTACTTTTTGGTTGTCGGATTGCCAAACTATAACTTCTAGACACTATACACGTGGTAATGAAACGCGCTTTCACTCCAAAGCTATGTCTCGGGCTCCTCTACGAAATAGAACTCTGCTCAAATACGCTCACTTAAAAACTGTTATATCCCCATATTTATACTACACCAGCTGACTACCATGACCTAATTAACGTAAAACTGCATGAAAAAACCGCGGAACGCAGTTTCAGGTAGGCAGATTCGCCCCAGTGAAATTTAAAAGAAAATAAATGATAGAAGTCGCTTTCACGCACACAAGTTAGACATTGGAAAAAACGCTCGTAATTAAAAAAGTTCCCTTCCTTTAAAGGCTGAGTAACTAGCTCCTGCCATAACCCTTCCTCGGAATCTAAAAAAAAAAGATTGGGCCAAATGTATTCCCAAGAATCCTTAATAAATTTTGAGCCAAAAGGTAAAAACTCAAATGATGGGGTCATTACTTTTAGAAATTTTTATCCAAAATAAACTTAATTTAAATTCAACATTGACCAACAACGAACCTAGCCAACTCGCGACGTAGAACAAAATCAACTTTCTCATAAAAAAAATTCAGTACTAGATGAACGTGTGCAATTCGGCTTCACTCCTCTGATAAATGTCTAATTATAAACTTTCCTCCACCACGTGCCACCGTGAATATTCGCGCGACCTACGTTATACACGGCCGGTTCATGACGTTTAAAACGTCCCATGGAGTGGATCATTTTTATACGGCGATTGGTGCAAATATTCCTAACTTTTATAAAGCACAAGCATTCTCAAAAACAAAACTCCGAATGAAACATGCTGCATCGAAAATTTTCCTAACACTAAAACACTCAAATATTAAAAATCAACTTACGCAAAATGTTTCTTACCGCTAAGCATAAAAAAGGCCTAAATCTACATGCTCCAAATTTTCATGAAAACTTCGCAAACGTACGAAACTTAAATGTCAGTACAAGGCAACACGAGATACCGGGATTGTTCATTCACTCTCATAACATCACAAATAGTGGCTGACCGCGACCAGCGATTGGTACAAAGCGACGCGCCCATCGTTTTGTGCCAATCGCTGCATGTCTTTCGTCGCGGCCAGCCACCTTTTGTGACGTCATGATAATGAATGAGCAAGCCTGGTATCTCAAGTGTAGTCTTGGTCAGTACCATCACTGAATACCGATGTAGCAAACTTAACTTCAAGTACATGCTAAACGGAATATTCTGCAAGCTACTTAAAAACTTGCAAAAAAAGAGTAAGGCCAGGGCTACACTAGACACCGGGATTGCTCATTCATTCGAGGCTAACGAAAAAGAAAGGCTACCGCGGTGTTTTAATAGAGTTGCAAAAATCCCGTTTATTCCCAGGTTTATTTCCAATAGACCCGGTTTATTCCCAGGTTTATTCCCAAAAGACCTGGTTTATTCCCAAAAAACCCGGTTTATTCCCAAAAAACTCGGTTTATTCCCAAAAAACTCGGTTTATTCCCAAAAAACTCGGTTTATTCCCAGGTTTAAACCGGTTATTTTCTAGCCTTTGCAACTCTATGCTTTATGCGTATCTTTTTTTAAAGATCGCAGGATTCACGTGATGCTCGAATGCACCAATACAGGCGTACGAAAAGAGTATCACGTCACTCTAGCGGTCTGTAAAAAAAGATAAGTGGAATGCACCGCGGTAGCCTGTCTTTTTCGTTAACCTCGTCATTCATTATCATGACGTCACAAATGGTGGCTGGTCGCGATCAAAGACATACAGCGATTGGCACACAACGATGGTGGTACGGATGTACCAATCGCTGGTGGCGGCCAGCCACTACGAGGCTAACGAAAAAGACAGGCTTCAGCGGTGCATTCCACTTATCTTTTTTTACAGACCGCTGGAGTGACGTGTGCTTTTTTCGTACACTTTCATTGGTGCATTCGAGCATCACGTGACTCCGGCGGTCTGTAAAAAAAGATACGCGTAAAGCACCGTGATAGCCTTTCTTTTTCGTTAGCCTCGAGCCACTATTTGTGACGTCATGAGAATGAATGATCAAGCCCGGTATCTAGTGTGGCTCTGGTAAGTCGCGCCACACACCAGTGAGACATGCGACAAGAAAGTGAGAGTCAGGAGACAATTTCACCGTGTTAACAAAGAAGAAACGGTTTGAATATCAGAATTTCTCTCCTGTTTCCACTTTTTTGTCGCATATCTCACTGGTGTGTGGCGCACCTTACAGGAACCATACATGAGGCACAACCGAACAGCTTTTCCTTGCTATTTCATTCAGATCTAGAAACAATTTAAAACATTTTTTAAATATTATTAAGAGACAGAAAAGTTCTTCATCTGTTGTACTAAAATAAAAATAAAAATATCCGTAGGAACACAGAAAAATAACTTTATTACTCATGGATACACTTTTAGTTACATTTCTACCAAAATACTGTTAACATTCAAACGAAACCACTTAACTTGCAAAATTCTTCCCAAACTGACGATATCGAAAAATGCAACACGAACACGGAGAAGACGTGAATGTCTAAATCGCAGCACGTGTAGAATCATACCACTTAGTATCGAAAAAGCTTAAATTCAGAACATTTTTTAATATACATAATATAATACACGTTAAACAACTATAATGCAATTGTAAATATACAGCAAACATTTTTTCCACAAAAATAACAAACAGTATAGATAAGGTATGATGCATAACATATATAACAATTTTATAAGCAGTTTTGAATCACTTTAAAACACCATTCGGGAAACCACTAAAAATTTCAAAAAGTGTCTCAAAACAGAATTAAAGTCCATATGGTCTTTTTTTATTTCGCATCGTCCAAGAAAAAATGCACTGAAAAGTATAAAATAATGTCCTTATCCAGTAATAGCAATGTTTAGGAGCTGGCAGGCCTCATACTGGCTGAAGAGTCCTTCTTTTTGTACTAAAATGCTTAGACAAAAGACCTCTCGTCCTCCAAACGATTGGCTGAGACTATTGTTTACTGTCTAGCTTGAGTTGAGTTCGGTACTGTTGTCGATGAATGGGCCTACCATGACCTACGTTATACACGGCCGATGCATGACGTTTAAAACGTCCATGGAGTGGATCATTTTTACATAGCGATTGGTGCAAAACGGTGGGAGCGCCGCTTTGCACCAATCACCGTGTAAAAATGCTCCACTCCATGTGACGTTTTAAACGTCATGCACTGGCCGTGTATAACGTAGGTCGCGGGCCTACGCTCCATTCCATGACTAGGACCAGCTTATTGTTGTATTGGCTAAGCTCCAGGAGTTGCTTAATGAGTTCCGGATATCGATAGGGTTCAGTCTATTACTGAGTACTTGTCGATGGCTCTGTATATCAATGAGGCTCCGTCTGTTTATGAGAACACTATCATTTACCATTAAGTAAAATTATGAGGCCTCCGTTGCCGAGTGGTTAAGATACCATTCCGCTAATCGCTTTAAAGAGCGTAGGAGTAAGGTGGGCTGGTTCGACTCCCGTCAGGTCCATTGCACACACTTTGTAGAGCTTGCGGTTGTAATTATCTGGTGTTGTAAATTTCCTTGTGGCTATCTCGTCTTTATATATTGACGATGACTTATAAGCGGGCTCTTGATGTCAAGCACACAAATCAGATATACAGTGGTGGCCAAAAGTGTGGACACTTCTTGACAGTTTCATGTTTTTCAACTTTGTGTGCTTGTAGAATATATTAATTTTCACTTAAATACAAACGTTTATATATCAAATTGAAGGTAATTTAATAAGCAAGATAAATTTAATAAGAGATTTAATAAGAAGGTAATAAAATCAGATACTTTTGTAACAATATGCTATTAATGTGTGTGTTTCTGCTCACAGGCTTGAAAAGAAATACCAGTTAAACCATTTTTTATAAAGGGTAATTAAAACCTTTTCACACTAAGACAATGCCAAACATGGTATAAACATAATGGTACCGTAATCATGATTTACTTGAGCCAATTTGTCGAAAATATTTTCAATCTTGATTACGCATCACTGTTTCCAGTTTGAATGCACTTATGTGAAATTATGATCAAATAATTTGTTTGTGTAATTTCACGATTGTGGAAATTACGGGTAAGTTCAAATATATTTTTTATTTTTTCCTTAATTTGTATGTTTTTCTACTTTATATCTAATATTTATAATTATTAATGTATTTTGACAAGTATGTGATTTTTCCTTCCCCCCCACTGATCTCCACAATAGAACTGAGAGCTAACTCCCTTTTCTGATAGCGGTCTACCCATGAATACAGTGCCAAAGAATTTTGGAGGAAAAATTCTGGTAAAACGCAGATTTCCTTCCATAGGATAAATATTTTCAAACTGGATTATCTTTGAAAATGATGACGAAGTTTCACTGATAAATATTATTTATTGAAAAAACTACAGATTTTATTTAAAATCATCGCAAATATTTAATTTCATGTTATTTAAAAATAAAATTATACGGCATCTCGAAAAAAAAAAGGTTAAATATTATTCATAAAAATATCAAAAAGATGTAGATAAAAGCAAAAGTGATAAAAAATTTGCGGAAAAGTTTCAAAAAATGCCTGTAATATTAAGAATAGTGCAGGATTCATTGCTTGCGCGCATTGAAAGTGCGATGCGGTTGCGGCAGAAAATGGATCGGTGAGTTATCCCTCCTTTCTATTATGAAGATCAGTACTTCACTCGAATATCGCTTTAGCGGTTATACTCCTGTTTGTTATTTTATTAATTTTTTTTGCAATTGGCAGTGTTACTATTGGCTTACACTGATCAACCCATAAATTGATTATATGGCTGAGAATTCACTTAAAGATTCAAATTCTGATTCGTTTTTAAATGACTTTACTGATACTGACTTTGACTCAAATAGACACGCTGATGCTTAAACTAATCCTTAATGTGCCAAAGAAACGCACCATGCAAATGGAGAAAAATTGTCCAAACTGTTAATTTTAACAGAATTGTTACTGAAGTTAATCAAATGAAGAACTGGTGCAAGTAAAATACTTTATGTAAAAGCTTAAAATCAGTAATAAATGATTACGTGTTTCCTGTTGTATATAATCTGATGGAAGTAGATACAGTCGATGCTCGTTATAACGACCCCTCGTGTTCCAAAGAAAATGGTCGTTATAATGAAAGGTGGCTATAACGAAAGTGAACGAAAAAAGTAATAAACTCTAATCAGATGCAATATAATTCAGTTTTCAAAGGAAAGTTTTTAATACAATATTGTTACAAATTTTTATTTACTTTCGTATCATATAAACATTGACAGTAAAAAATTCTAAAAAAAATCAATTTAAGGGAATGATGACGTATTTCTAAACTAAAATTTAGCGTTAATGTTAAATCACAAAAAAACAGTAGTAACTTACATATTAACATTTCTTTTTTAGAAAAGTAATTTGAAACTGTTGTTTGCTTTTGATATTTTCTTAAAACAAAATTTTCCATCTCTTGTCTTTCAAAAAAATGTTTTAAAGTATCAATAGCATTTGCAACGTTTTAACATTTGGTATCGGCGGTGACTGCATACTTTCTACTTTCGATTATCCATTTTCTTCTTGTATAGAATAGCGACAAATAATGGGATTTTCCACATAGTATAACATCAGTCAATCATTAGAAAAGAAAATCTGAAGGACAGAACAATTCGGTCGCTGTATTGGGAAAAAGCAGCAGACCGGTCGTTATATTGGATGTAAAAATAACATAGCATAAATGGGATATATTTCGGGACATTTTGCATCGGTCGTTGTAATGGAATGGTCGCTATAATGGACGGTCGCTATAACGAGCGTCGACTGTAATAGAAAATTATTGCGATTACACAACCTATTAATGATTTTATAATTAAACGGTATACAGTAATATTGATTTTTTAGTTACAGTTGAAGGCGACGCGCGACGTTAAAAATTTAACTTCAGTATTAATATTTCAATCTGTTTGCAAATGAACATACATACTTCATTGATTTATGTAAACTCAGTGTTATGAATGTTATACAAATGATTATTTCTCAATTTTTAGCATTGCAATAATAAATATTGTGTTTCTTGGGCATCTGTGTATCTATCCTATTAAAATCCGTGTGAGTATCTATGTAACATCAAAAACTTGGAAACCACAGGGCGTAGGGCTACGAAATTCGACGCACGGGTTGCTGGTAGGGGGCCCATGAAAGATTTAGGCAAAAAAATCGAAAATTTTAAATAGATCTTTTTTAATTTTATGTTTCTGACTAATTTTTGCCTTTTTAGCTCGCAGGCTATCAAAACCTGAGAGCTAATGTGCCCACCGGTTCTGTATGTACGTATGTATGCGTATGTACGTAACGCGATAATTCTCGACAAAAATAACCATTTTGCTTCAAATTTTGTATATAGGTTCATTGTGATAAGGCGCTTCCCTAATAAGTTTTGGGGGTTCATTGGTTAAGTATAAAGAGGGAAACGAGGGGCTAACCCTTCCTCAATTTAGATAAATGGGTTTTTCATGCAGAATTATCAGATTTTCTTCAAATTTTGTATATAGGTTCATTGTGATAAGGCGATTCCCTGATTAGTTTTGAGGGTTCATTGGTTAAGTATAAAGGAGGATAGGGGAGGCTAATTCCCCTTTTAATTGATATAAATGGGGTTTTCATGCAGAATTATCAGATTTGTTTCAAATTTTGCATAGATGTTCATTGTAATAAGAAGCTTCTCTGATTAGCTATGGGAATTAATTGGTTAATTATAAGGGGGGGCGGGGGATCAGCCCCTCTTAATATATTGTCGATTTGTTTATTTTTCGAGGGGCTTATTTCAAATTGTTATAAATAAGAGTATAATATATAGTTAGTGTGAATAGCCTGTGAGCTCAATGCCCTCAGTTTACGTGAGCAGTTTTCTTTTTATGTTTAACACTTATTTGCGCGAGTTCTAATCAGTTCAAAATGTTTCCTGCCATGTAAAATATACATATTACGTATGCCAAGCTGCAATACTAAGAACCCGTAGCGGGTATTACGATATTTCTTTTACCTCGCATGCAAATAATTGGAGATTATTTATTTGCGCTTAATTATTACCTTTTTTAAAAAAATAAAGAAAAAATAATTTTAACACTAACATCAACAAAACTTTTTATTCTATTTATTTCCTTATTCCAAAGATACCGTTTTATCGTCTGCTGTCATAGCAACATGATAAATTAAATTGCAGAGTAGTATAAAATAATTTTTCTAAATCTAATAGTTATTGAAGAAGTGAAAACTTTAAGAGGGGAATTCTTATTTCTCATTTAGATATTTTAAAGTTGTTTGTACTTATTTTTATTTTTGGTTTAGTTTTAATACTAACCTGTGTATGGCTTTCGTTACCCCACAGCATTCTAATATTGATTTTATTTATGTGACCAAAGTAACCCCAACGTTTTCTTCATATCTTATCATTATATATACAGCTTTCTTTAAAAATGTCTTATAGAAAGTTCCAAATTTTAGAGCGCTAACTTTAACTTTAATGGTGATAGAGGTTTGCATTTTGAAAGTGGTTCAATTAACCTCTAATTACGGTATAATTAAATAAATCTAAGAAAAATGTTGCTTTTTATAAAATAAAATGCTTTATACATGAATTAACCCACTATACCTAAATTGCAACAACATTTAGATATTATTGGTGAGTAATTGAAAAATACAGGGTGTCCCAAAACGATTGAAATGGGCTTATATTTTTTACCTTTTGGAGATAAACAGACAATGTAAATTGAAAAAATGTCTGAAATAAGGTAGGATATAAGAATATGTTAACGACTATTACATTTAAAGAGGTGATTCTTTTAAAATGTTTACACGTCCCCCCGTAGACAATTAAAAAACTTTTTCCTTCTATTGCAACTTGATCAGTATAAAAGTCCACAACATTTGTATCTCTAAAATTGAATGAGTCATGCTTAATTTAAAAATTGAATAGGGACCTTATATTAAATTATAAATTTAAGTATGTGTGTTATTGCGAAAAAGAGGAAAAATTTTGCGAATACTGTGAAACGACCAAGCAATAAAATCGCAGTACTCCCTTTATATCAGGACTAATGCCCTGATAGGGTAGAAGAATATTAATCGTGTAAATAATATTAGAAATGAACAAATAACTTCATTAACTGAGCTATTAAATAAAGGAAGTATCAATAATCTTCAATCACAAACACCCATTCAACGAACTGATTGCCGGATTAGCTGCGATATGTGCAATAACTGTACTCCCCACGCACGCGATAGCTGGACTTTCCAAGGTTTTTCCCTTAATTAACTCTTTATTTGAGAAAAGGTCCGTATAAAAATTTAAAATTTGTAACTTTTTGAAAATTAATGGCAGGACTATTTCATTAATATAATCTCAATTCCTGCTTAATTTTAACCAATTTTGAAATTTACATTGCCTACATATCTCCAACAGATCTTAAATTAAAGTGAGTTTCAATCTTTTTGCACACTCTGCATATGTAGTATACAATTAATATTAGTATTTTGTACCATAGTCCTGCATATAGGACAGTTTAAAAAAGAAACCAGTAAAAATTTGATACGTTTTTTTAATTTAATAGTTCTATTTGTTGTCCGATTAGTCTGTAATAGCATTTTTTTTAAATCAATTTTTTCTATATGTGGTAAAACATGGCTTTAATATGTTATTGGAAGAAGTATATTATGGACTTGAATTATATTATGTAACTTGAATTATATTAATTCAAATGATATGAGATGAGTGACTCAATCACCAAAATGGTCTAGTTAACCTGAAAAAATATTGAGAGTCAACTGATTGATTAAGGACTTTTAAAAATTATCTTAAAAGATGATTTTTTACAAAATCATCTTTTCGAGAAGGAAGTCATTGGTTTGCAAAAAAGCTTTGTTTAGTTAAATATTTTAATGACTTGATGTTTTCGAAACTGTCAAAATATGTTGGATTTGTGAATTATATTATTACTTTTATTCATTAAAAACGAGTAAAAAATCAAATTTAAATTTGAATAACATCAGAAATGTTAATTAGGTTTTATGAACACCTCAAATTTTTAAATATTTTATCGTACAGGGAGCGGAAAATGTTAAAATATTAAAAGTTTGTTAAAAGGAAAAGAGACGTAATTTCTACGGTAATGCAAAGATATTTCCCTTCTTCAATCACATTTCAAAGTCCAATAATTTTCCGAAAGCATTCCAAAATAAACTGATTTTCCGGTTAAGGATAATAATAGCAAAAAAGCGTCAATCAAGCGTAAATAAGGTACTTGTGTCTTAAAGCAAAAAAAAGTTTGTTTAAATTCATGAATTACTTGAATAGAATAAACAATTTGTGAATTACTTGTCTATATCCCCAATTCCTGATAATAAAAAAAAAATTATTCCAACATCAAATATTTTCTTTGAGATGAAAAAAATGTCAAGCACACAGACGTAATTAAATAAAATAGATCGGACTGCTAATGACTGATAGATTTATTTCTGCTTTGAAAGACAAATGTTTAACGCTATTTTTCTTTGCGATTCTTAACATGATTAAAAAAATGATGAGTGGTGGATCGCTTTATTACTCAAATAAATATTTGTAAGAAAATTGTTTTTTGTCAAAATAAAAACTATAATTAGGAAGAAAGTGTAAAAGGGAACGATGAATATTATTTTGTAAATAGAGCCACTTAAATATAAAATGAGATTCAAGTTTAAAGTTTTATCATTTTATTACCTATGATATCCAAGGAAAAAACTTTACTGCTAAACCTTCTGCTCTCTTTTTATTTTCCTTATTTTTTTGAGAAATGATCGGAAAGGATCTTCAAAATCATTTGAGCTGACATTTTTTTTCCTGTTGATGTCTGATGCAGTGATCCTACTGAGCAGCTTGAAAACTGTGTTATTTATATCAGTACGAAATACTGTAGTTTCAAAACCAGTAGATAAAATACAATAAAATTATTTTCTTTATTAACACATTTTATGGTTTAAAAAACATATTAGGGAGAGCTTCTACTTCTTAGGCCTAAAATTCACGTGGTTTTTATGATTTGTTTTCTGTTACAAAGAATAGACTTTTTGGATTATATTTACTGACATTTCATAATGGACATAATGAAAGTGGCAGTAATCAGTGTGCCCTGGAGCGTCCTATAATTGCGAGAAAGGAGCCAAATTTTGTATTATGATTAAACAAAACCGGAGACGAAGAATTGCGCGAAAAAAATTAGTTTCAAAAGTCACCACTAGGTGGAAATGTAGTTTGTAAAGTGTAATTTTAAAAATGCAGAATCAATACTGAAATAAAATTAACTTATTTTAGTATTGAATCTGCATTTTTTAAGCTCTCTTTTCTATTACACAGCGCCACATTTCCACTAATTAGTGGCATTTGGAACTAAATTTTGTTTCGCGGAATACTTCGTTCCCCGTCGTATAATGCAAAATTTACCTGCATTCTCGCCATTAGATCGTTCTACACAGTATGCTGAGTACTGTCACTTTCATTACGGACACCCACCCTGTACTTAATTTTTTGTGTGTAAAAAAAAATTAATATGCCTTGAGCGACGGGTAGTACTGACCGGCCTTTAGCTTCCAATCGAGCGACCGTTTTTCTTAGTCAAAAGTATCTCAAACAAAGTGGGTCGCTCAATTATGAAAGGGCCTTAAATTCGCTGGAGTTTATACCAGCATTTAGTTTAAAAGGTTGATTTTTCACAAAATGCCGGTCATTTGAACAAAAAAGTTAATTTTTTTTTTTAGCTTTTGCTAGCTCGAAAAAATAATTAATCAATGAAAATTATACTTCGCGGTGGTATAAGTTCCTGCAAAAACGATTAAATTTGTTTTAAATGAAAAATGAAGGAAATCGGTAGGCTAGTTCTCGAGAAAAACGGTCGCTCAGTTTGAAAAAACAGGGTTTCGAGAAAAACAAGTTTAAAGTTTTGCGATACCGTTATGTTCAACTAGCGGCGCGGCGTTCTGTTCAACGAGCAAAAAGGATTATAAGGAATTAGAATATCGCGAAAACGCTTTAGGGATACAATTTAAACATTTGAGGGATGCGGAAAATGCAAAATAAACAGAATCGAAAAGGGCGATGGAAGTTTTAACAGCACCTACACGAGATGAAGAAACAGTATCAAAATTTCCGAAAGAGCAGAAACCTATCAACAAAGAAAATGTTTTATTTGCATATATAGCTTTTGAAAAATGAACATTACTCAAGTGTCATTAAAAGCTCTGATTCAGTGACAGTGAGTACAATGATAACTATACTAATAAGACAAAATAGCTCTGTGTGTGTGTCGGCTATGGTTAGCGAAATCTAGAGCACCTAGAAGTCTGAAAATTTAGGTGTGGATAGTCCAAGGCATCTCCTGATGCACCTCAGACTCAGAATAATATTTTACTTATTTCAATACTTTAATTAATTACTGAGGTATTAATTAAAATCCACAAAGGGATCTCATCAAAAATACACCACCTTTTCTTCGGTTGGTTGGTTGTATAGTCTCCGCAGAAGTCATTAAAGGCTAATTCCATGCGTGAATGTAGTGTAAGTCACATAGCCACGAAAGCTTACGGTTCTTGGCCACCGGTATTTTAAAACAAAAATTCTTTACTGTATTTAATTGTAGATATATGGGATTGAATAAGTCAAATTTTCCTTTTTATATAATACTGGTAGTCACACACCGCAGCCATTTAAATCTCTGTGACTGACACAACACTCACTCATGGAATTAGCTTAAATAAATCAAGGTAGGATCATTGCAATTGTGAGTCGAGTGTTTAAAATCGATGTATCAGATATTATGCGACATGTACACAATCAACTTAATTATTAACCGTTGCCATATGTTAAAATCTTATTTTTAAAGGATTTTATCGACTTAATGAATGATAATTAGCTGGATTCATACTACATAAATATTATTATAATAGAGATTATAAATACAGAAAACTTTATTTAACAGATATTATATGTTAGTATATTTGGGGGGATGGGGATGGGTGGGAGTAAAAGACTTTTTATAAAATATCGCATTTATTTCACTTGATTGCACGCCACCTGGCGTCGACTTTTTCCTTAATTGAAACCCTTATGAATAAATACAAGTCTACTACTCCGATTTCAACAGAACTGATTACATTTAACAAATTTAACATTTTTAGTTTCACCCGTAGCGTTTAATTGCTGTTTTATAGAGAGAAAGACTACTTAAGAATAACAATTTTCGTAAAAATTAAATTTATGTTTCTAATAAAAATACACAGTCCGTATTTAGCTGATGCATACCAACAGTCAAAGTTAGTGATTTGTTGTTGAGCACTTGACCGAGAGCCTCCTCGCGGCCCCTCCCTCAAGGTTTTTTTTCTCTAAGTGTGCTTTATTTCCATAACTAAGCTAATAATGCTCCAAACTTCTCCAAACCAGTTCCATTTTGGTAAATTATCATAAAAATCAGCATTCATAGCTTCAAGGTGCATTTCTAAAGAGCAGTTACCAATATTACAGAATAATAGTCCAAGCCAAATTTCAAATTAAGTTTCTAGCTTAACCAAGTGAATCAATCTTTAAATATGCATAGTGGTTCTCCTATTTGGTCATTTGCTGAAAGGCACTTGAACATGTTAAAACATTGTTTCTAAGCATTAAACGGTGGCTGATCCGGATAAAACTGGATCCTGTCAGCTGTCCCTTAAAAAAATTCCATTTCAGAAAAATGGCTCCTTTAAAAAAATATTTTATGAATTCCACTTAAAAAAAGTCTGCCATAAAAGCAATTACTTTGCAAAAATATTTTGAAGTAAAATTTGAAATATCGTAAATTTAAAAACGCAACAAGCTCCCGTTAAAAAAAAAAAAAAAATAGTAGTTGTAGTTTGAGAAACTGCAGCCCATTGTTTCACTAATTATTAAAGTCATCAATAACTCCTTAGGAAGCGACAGATTAAAACAGCAGATATATCATTAATCTCCTTTTATTTTCATATCAATATTTGAACGGAAATATTTTTATAGAGAATATGTTAGAAAAGAAACACAGCGTTAAAACTTTTGTTTATATAATAATCCCATTGCTCATTGTACTAAATTTTATCTAAAATAGTTTTCCTATACAAACATTTAGTACTAATTTGAGTAAAAGAATTGTTATTTTTCAGCATTATGATAAATTGCAAAAATAATTATGATAGGTTTAAACAAAACACCCTGTCTCTGCTAGAAGATAAACAAATAAAGCTTTTATTAAAAATGAAAGGTTATAACTAATGTTTTTTTTTCAGAAGATATTATTTTTCGTAAAAATAAAGAGCATTTCATAAAAATAAATTTTTGTCATAATTCCCTGAGGGAAAAACTGTATTTTTCCAAAGTTTCACATTTGTAATAACATCAAAATATTGATTTTGCCTTGAGAAAAAAAAATCTCAGTATTGAAGTTTTACCATTTCAACACTGTTACTGGAAAATGTAGAGTTTATCGTTTATTATTTTAATGTAATAAAACTAGTTCATGATTGTAAATAAAAACTCGAAAATGAATTGAAAGAAATATTTTGATAAAAATAATTTTTAACGAGTGTTCGAAGTTATTTGGTGCATACGGATAAATGTCCATAAACTCAATTTGCAAATGAACCAATATCAATGACAAAACAATGAAATGTGATTATATTTAATAATCTGTTATGTGATCCTGTTTATCGAATGTTGAAAATACTCAATTCATTTTCCATAAATTATCCAAAAGCTTTAAAAACTGCGACACCAAAACGTATGTATAAAATCTTGCAAAAGACCATATGATAAAGATTTATATTTTTTATTTCTACCTCACTAGCATATTACTCCACTTTCTTTGTATCCATTTAAAAGTAGTCGTATTTAGTCAAAAGTATTTTATATAATCAATATTGACCCACACTAGATTATTTGACCACCATCCATCGTGTCAAGTGTTCAAGTCAAGTGTTCAAGTAACATATCTAATGCTGCCAAATTCAAATTTTATTAGAATTTGGATCTTTGTTGAGGTTTGGAATCCATTTAAACGTGAAGGTAAACATCTCTTTATACTTTCTGTGAAAAACTGATCGTAATGCCAATTTTAATCAAATATCCAAGAAAATTATTCCTATTTCACTGTTTATCCTTAAGAAGGCGTTTTCGAGTGTGAAAAAGCTGAAACAAATTACAGAATGTAAAATTATTTCCCTTTACAATAAAAACTACATTAAAATTCAATTGAAACGAACTAATACGGTGGAATCTGTATATTTAAAGTTTCTACCAACAGATGTACACGCAAATCGAATTGAAGCACTTTAAAAGATAACCATACATTTTATTTAAAGTTTTAAAAAGTTTATATAAAGTAAGAAAATATAACTAAATAAAGCACCCTAGTTCCAAAAATAACAAAAGAAAAGTTACAATAACGGCATATGCATATGAACCAATAACATAAGCAATTCAATTCTGCAAAAAGTCCGTTTAAATATCCTTTTAAAGTACAGAACCGAATTCACTGGATTGGAAATCGCTCAAACCAATCGCTCAATACCCAGCAAGCGACATAACGTCATCATGAACATAGAAATAGATAAGGACTTTTAACTAAGGCTCCTATAATCCGGGCTGACTCACGCCGCCATTTAATTGCCCGTAGGAGAAGAACGATTGGCCCTACTTCTAACGAAACAGCCTTTCGAAGAAGAAAACCGTTCCTCGAAAAATGTTTCAAATAGGTAGCGCCTGTGTAGGACAGTTGCCCTATACGTCACCAGTCCATCTGCTTCTTCAAATCGTCCAATACGAAACATTCTTAGCGATAGTTTTGGTTTGTTGTTTGTAGGTGGCGCTACCTTAGCAGGGATGCTCGGCGGCTGCGCAGAACCGTGCGCAGCTGCCATTAAGTTCCAAAGTCGCGACACGATATTAACACAATTTCGTTAGAAGTCTTAAAACTTATTAATCAGCTAGATTTCGCAGTCAATTGCTTGCGAACTTTGCATAAACGAAGAATCATGTGTCATTTTACTACTTTATTTAATTGAGAACATACATCAGACTTGATTGCTTGACAAATATGCCCACTTATAAGCCTTCGTCGAGATGAGGACTGGATAGATATCATTGACGATTACAGCCGAAAACTCCACAATGAGTGTGCAGTGGAATCACTGGGAGCCGAGTCCAGCACCGCAACCTCGGCAGACGAGCACTTTTGCGTCCGGGGCCATGGTGGGCCCCTATTTTGCTACTCGACAACCTGAAGACATAACACATAAAATATACTTTCCTAATACAACAATTTTTATATTATAGTTTTGACCATTGATTTAATATAATCTAACAGCAATGGTGTATACAGTGTCTTTTCTTAATGAACTTTTTTATAAACATTTTCTTTACAATCCTCCTATTTTAACTTTTTGTTAGCCCATTGAAATTGCGCACTAATATTTTGTTGTCTTTAAAGTATAAATGAAACAAAATGCAACTTATTAATTCCGTTAACGGTAAAATTTTAAAGTACTCTCAATCTTATTTGAGTACTAATCAGTTTTCTTTTTGAAACACGCTAGACAACAAGCTATAGCGGCTCCAAGACATAGTGATTTATTTAATAATATATACATCTAAGGTTTACATAAAACTATGTGTGTGCTTTTTAAAGAATACAATTAAATTTAAACGATTACATTTCTATTAGTTTTTTAAAAACGTTATTGAACTTTACCTTGCATCTTAATTATATTATCTATAATAAAGCAATATATAAACAATGCCAGGGAATTCTTCAAGGAGGCACGGCTTCTAGTATTCTTTCTGATCTCTATTTATACAATTATGAAAGTAATTCGTTAGGAAATAAGAATGATTGTGTTTACTATGGATATATAGATGATATTATAGTTTTAGGTAGCTTTCATTACAAAAAGCTACCTTTTGCAGCAGTTCGGACGAAAGCAATTTCAAAAAAGTTTGTTATATTTTCACCGATCATTACCTCTAGACCCCCAAACCACCCTCCGTTCAAATGTTGATTCATATATATATATATATATATATATATATATATGTGTGTGTATGTGTGTCATGCTGTAACTCTCTTATTTATGAATCGATTTGGATATGACTGAGTATGTGTGTAGGAAATACCAAAGTCTCGACCGAGTTCGTTGGCCAGCTTCATCCGCCATCCTGTTTCAAAATGGCGGTCAGTTAAAAAAATTTATTTTTTTTAAATACAAAAAATGTACAAGAAAAGTATTAAAAAAATTAATAAGTATTATAATTAGTATTATTATTAGTAATTAATAAGTATAAAAAAGTGTTTCTGTTATAAGTTAGAACATGATATAAGGATTCTGGAAAAAAAATTTGTTTTGGCTATGTCTTAAAAAATGGCTGAGACATGGCAGTTTGAAATTCTAGTGTGGCTGAGATTTTGAAACAATCTGATTTTTGTTATGCTGTAACTCCCATGCAGAAATTCGCATTCAAATTCAGTATTAACGAAAACCGGGATTGAAGCTTCTACAATCGCGTTCCAAGCATTTTAGCTTCGGGTTTTTGAGTAAAATGAGTTGAATTTTTAAAAACATGGACTATGATAGCTAACTTTTCCTCCCGGTACAGGCCGGAAGGACTTTTTTATTATGTTGACATTAATATCACATCGATACATACTCAGCATCCCATTCAGCTTACATTAAGTTATAAAATGATATGATCAATAATGTAATAAGCTTTCGACTTAAAAACTATACTTATTAAAAATAAATTAACATTTGACATTTATTATAAAAGATCTGTTTTCCCATTGAAAGTAAATATTTTGTGAATTATATTTCATGCTTACATAAATCTGTTTTTTAAAATATTTTATTTAATTATCTACAGAGAATAAAATATTCATGCTCAGACATGTATAAAAATACAAATATTAAATTTATCAGTTAACAAGGAAAATTATAAGTGTATCCTAATTAAATGGCTAATTCAATAATTAATTTCAATAATACTTTGGTGTTCATATACATATATCTAATTTGGTGTTTATATACAAAAAAGTAATACATAAATAAAAAATATAAAAAAAAAATAAAAAAATAATAAAAAATTTAAATATAAAAATACAATTAAAATAAATAAAATTAAATAAAAATTAAAGATTGGTGGAGGATGGGATCATGGATGTTGTCGTGTATATATATATATATATATATATATATAAATGAATTTAATTATTTAAAAGAACACTGTGGTCATTGTCATGCCATTTATTTAAATATGTTATAAATTATTATTATAATTACAGATATTTAATGTTATTGAGTTTGTTTTTATGAGCGGTCAATAGTACTAAAATCAGATTTATATAAGAATATTAAAGTTTGAATAATATCACTTTAGGTCACTTATAATAATTAGATGCTGAATAAAAAATGTGTTCTTTAATAATAAATTTAATAAAGACAAACTGGTTTGCCTGTGGAATTAATGAATATGTGACAACGATAGAGTAGGTTTTGAATTATATAATTATTATCCTTTTTATTGATGATCTTAAAATTATATCTAGTTTTCTTATTGAATAATAAATATTTATTATACAGTTTCTAAAAAAATGTGTTATATAGTTGTATGTTGACATTTAGATCATTATCCATAAACAAAAGCCTGAACGTTATTTTATCATCTGTGTAAGTGGATATTTATAATTTAATTTAATCACCAGCAATGTTATTTTCTAAACCTTTTTTAATGCTGCATCAAATTTTATACGCAGTTGCAATCATAATAATCTATTTATTTCCTGTCTAAATGTAATTTAATTCTTAATTTGGTTTCATTTAATATGCTTCTTGTACAAATAGTGGTTATGTTAGTCTTTTATACTGACATTGCCTCGTTTACTCATTAATATAAAAAATTCAATAATATGCTCGCCTATTGAAGATGTTATTTTAGCCGTATGTCGTCAGTTTGTTTATATATATATGTGCAATGGCCTCCAAAAGTTAAGGTACAATCAGTTTTTCGACGCTCACTATTAAAAGAATGAAAATTAAGGTAAAAAATATCATTTATATGAATGATCATAAGCAACCTCAATAAAATCTTTATACATTTATACCCATCTCTATTTATTTAAAGAATTGGGCATTTATATGGCAGTTGATGGGAAACCATGACTATCGCAATTTTGTAATTTATGTGAATGAAATTTTTTTATGCTTGTTGATCTTCAATTGTTGGTACTAAAACATTGTTTTCCATATCTAGGAGCTGTCATTTACTTAATTTGTGAATATGGTGGGCATTGCGGTTATTTCACGTTGATGCTGCTAGTAGCCGTTTTAATGTGTCTCTTAGTATGGTCCAAAGACTCTGGCATCAATTTGAATCCAAAAGTTCAGTATCAAGAAGGCTTGTTTCTGACCGCTAACGGATCACAACTTCTGAACAAGATGTCTTTCTAGCTCTTTTGGCCCAAAAGAAGAGGAACATTACTGTGGCTCAGCTCATTTCAGATCGTCTTAACGCAACAAGAATGACAATTTCTGCCATTACGGTGCGCAGACGTCTTCAGAATTAACGACTCTATGGAAGACGACCTGTTGTGTGTGTCCTTCCTAATCCACAACACAAAAGTGCCTGTTTATGCTGGCCAAGAGAGCACGTTACCTGGACCAGACAACAATGGACTTCTGTACTTTTCACAGACGAGTCCCGGTTTGCTTTGAAGAGTGATTTAGCTCGTGTGATGATCTGGATAGAACGAGGTATCAGATACTACAAATGTAACATTGTTGAAAGACAGAGTTATAGAGGAGGTAAAATCATGTTTTTTTTTCTTGAATCATTCTGGTGGCCATAGTAACTTCCATGTGTGCCAGGAAGGAATTCTGACTGTCCCACAAATTCTTCACGACCTCTTCACACGACACTTCACGATCTGTAAGATATCGTGACGAGATCCTTGCTCCGTATATCACACCATATGCTGGTGCTATTGGTGATGAATTCATCTTAAAGAATGATAATGTCCGATCGCACCGAGTTAGAGTAGTTGATGAATATCTTGAGGATCAAGGATTAGAGCGAATGGAATGTCCATTTCAATCTTGGAACATTAATCCCATAGAGGAATTACCTCGGAAGACAGTTGGCTGCCGCAAGTCCTCCTAGAAAGTCGTTAAATGAGCTGAGACAAGCGTCGGTCTATGTATGGGCGTTCATTCTCATTCCAGTATCCAATAAGTTAATTGACATAATATTTCAAATTTTAATTGCAATTTTAATTTTAATTTGAAATATTATGTATGCAAGGC